>JANJGN010000007.1:106152746-107525580 GCA_026770705.1 Isurus oxyrinchus | reverse complement strand
TCACTGAAAGCAGTTAAAACTGACCAAAACCCTCCTCATTCACTCACTGAAAACAGTTAAAATGGACCAAACCCCTCCCCATTCACTCCCACTTTAAACAATTAAAATCGACAAACTCTTTCTCATTCACTCATTGTAAACAGTTAAAATGGACCAACATCCTGCTCATTCACTCACTGTAAACAGATAAAATGGACCAAACCTCTCCCCATTCACTCACTGTAAACACTTAAAATGCTACAAACCCCTCCCTATTCACTCCCACTGTAAACAGTTAAAATGGACCAAACCCCTTCCCATTCACTCTCCCTGTAAACAGTTATAATGGATAAAACCCCTCCCCATTCACTCCCATTGTAAACAGTTAAAATGGACCAAATCCCTCCCTATTCACTCTCACTGTAAACAGTTAAAATGGACCAAATGCCTGCCCATTCACTCACTGTATACAGTTAAAATGGACCAAACTCCTCCCCATTCACTCACTGTATACAGTCAAAATTGACCAAAACCCTGCACATTCAGTCCCACTGTAAACAGTTAAAATGGACCAATCCCCTGCCCATTCAGTCCCACTGTAAACAGTTAAAATGGTACAAAATCCTCCCTATTCACTCCCACTGTAAACATTTAAAATGGTCCAAAGCCCTCCCCATTAAATCCCACTGCAAACATTTAAAAATGGACCAAACCCCTCCCCATTCACTCCCACTGTAAACAGTTAAAATGGACCAAATCCTTCCCAATTCACTCCCTTTGCAAACAATTATAATAGATAAACCCCTCGCCGTTCACTCCCATTGTAAACAGTTAAAATGGTCCAAACACCTCTCCATTCACTCACTGCAAACACCTAAAATGGACCAACCCCCTCCCATTTCACTCCCATTGTAAACAGTTAAAATGCAACAAACTGCTCTCCATTCAGTGCCAGTGTAAACTTTAAAATGGTCCTAACCCCTCCCCATTCACTCCCACTGCAAACAGTTAACATAGATCAAACCCCTCCCCATTCAATCTCGCTGTAAACTGGATAAATGGACCAAACCCTTCCCCATTCACTCTCACTGTAAACAGTTAAAATGGACCAATAACCTCCCCATTCACTCCCACTCTAAGCAGTTAAAATTGACCAAATCCCTGCCCATTCACTCACTGTATACAGTTAAAAATGACCAAAATGCTGCCCATTCAGTCCCACTGTAAACAATTAAAATGCACCAAACCCCTCCCCATTCAGTCCCACCGTAAACAGTTAAAATGCACCAAACTGCTCCCCATTCAGTCTCACTGTAAACATTTAGAATGGTCCAAACCACTCCCCATTCACTCCCACTGCAAACAGTTAACATAGACCAAACCCCTCTCCATTCACATCCAGTGTAAGCATTTAAAATGTCCAAACCCCTACCCATTCATTCCCACCGTAAACATTTAAAATGGGCCAAATCCCTCCTCATTCACTCTCGCTGTAAACAGTAAAAATGGACCAAACCGTTCCCCATTTACTCTCACTGTAAACAGTTAAAATGGACCAAAATCCTCCCCATTCACTCCCACTCTAAGCAATTAAAATTGACCAAACCCCTCCCATTTCACTCACTGTAAACAGTTAAAATGGACCAAACACCTCCCCATGCACTCCCACTGTAAACAGTTAAAATGGACCAAACCCCTCCCAATTCACTCCCATTTTAAACAGTTAAAATGCACCAAACAGCTTCCCATTCAGTCTCACTGTAAATATTTAGAATGGTCCAAACCCCTCCCCATTCACTCCCACTGCCAGTGAATGTTTTGGACCAAATCGCTCTCCATTCACTTACAGTGTAAACATTTAAAATGTCCAAATCCCTACACATTCACTCCCACTGTAAACATTTAAAATGGTCCAAAACTCCTACCCCATTCACTCTCGCTGTAAACAGTTAAAATGGACCAAACTCCGCCCCATTCACTCTCACTGTAAACAGTTAAAATGGTCCAATAACCTCCCCATTCACTCCCACTCTAAGAAGTTAAATTTGACCAAACCCCTCCCCATTCACTCTCACTGTAAACAGTTAAAATGGACCAAACCCCTCCCCATTCACACTCAATGTAAACAGTTATAATGGACCAAACCCCTCCACATTCACACTCAATGTAAACAGTGATAATGGACCAAACCCCTCCCCATTCACTCTCTGTATAAAGTTAAAATGGTTCAAACACCTCCCCATTCACTCCCACTGCAAACATTTAAAATGGACCAAACCCCTCCCCAGTCACTCCCACTGTAAACAGTTAAAATGGAACAAACCTCTCCCCATTCACTCCCACAGTAAACATTTAAAATGGACCAAACCCCTCCCAATTCACTCCCATTGTAAACAGTTAAAATGTACCACACTGCTCTCCATTCCATCTCAGTGTAAACTTTAAAATGGTCCAAACCCCTCCCCATTCACTCCCACTACAAACAGTTAACATAGATCAAACCCCTCCCCCATTCACTCTCGCTGTAAACTGGAAAAATGGACCAAACCCTTCCCCATTCACTCTCACTGTAAACAGTTAAAATGGACCAATAACCTCCCCATTCACTCCCAATCTAAGCAGTTAAAATTGACCAAACCCCTCCCCATTCACTCACTGTAAACAGTTAAAATGGATCAAACCCCTTCCCATTTACTCCCATTTTAAACAGTTGAAATGCACCAAACAGCTTCCCAGTCAGTCTCATTGCAGTTAAAATGGACCAAAATCCTGCCCATTCACTCATAGTAAACAGTTAAAATGGACCAAACCTCTCCCCATTCACTTCCAGTGTAAACAGTTAAAATGGACCAAACCCCTCCCCATTCAATCCCACTGCAAACATTTAAAATGGACCAAACCCCTCCCCATTCACTCCCACTGCAAACAGTTAAAATGGATCAAACCCCTCCCAATTCACTCCTATTGTAAACAGTTAAAATGCAACAAACTGCTCCCCACTCAGTCTCACTGTACACATTTTGAAGGGTCCAAACCACTGCCCATTCACTCCCACGGCAAACAGTTAACATAGGCCAAACCCCTCTCCATTCACTTCCTGTGTAAACAGTTAAAATGTCCAAACCCCTACACATTCACTCCCACTGTAAACATTTAAAATGGTCCAAACCCCCCAAACCCTTTCACTATCACTATAAACAGTTAAAGTGGACCAAACTCCGCACCATTCACTCTCACTGTAAACAGTTAAAATGGAACAAATCCCTCCACGTTCACTCCCAGTATAATCAGTTAAAATGGATCAAACCCATCCCAATTCTCTCCTACTGTAAATAGTTAAAATGTACCAAACTGCTCCCCATTCAGTCTCACTGTAAACTTTAAAATGGACCAAACACCTCCCCATTCACTCCCATTACAAACATTTAACATACATCAAACCCCACCACATTCACTCGCTTTGCAAACAATTTTAATAGATAAAACCCCTCGCCGTTCACTCCCATTGTAAACAGTTATAATGGATCAAACCCCTCCCCATTCACTCTCTGTATAAAGTTAAAATGGTCCAAACACCTCCCCATTCACTCCCACTGCATACATTTAAAATGGACCAAAACCCTGCCCAGTCATTTCCACTGTAAACAGTTAAAATGGAACAGACCCCTCCCCATTCACTCCCACTGTAAACAGTTAAAATGGACCAAACCTCTTCCCATTCACTCTCCCTGTAAACAGTTATAATGGATAAAACCCCTCCCCATTCACTCCCATTGTAAACAGTTAAAATGGACCAAATCCCTCCCTATTCACTCTCACTGTAAACAGTTAAAATGGACCAAATGCCTGCCCATTCACTCACTGTATACAGTTAAAATGGACCAAACTCCTCTCCATTCACTCACTGTATACAGTCAAAATTGACCAAAACCCTGAACATTCAGTCCCACTGTAAACAGTTAAAATGGACCAATCCCCTGCCCATTCAGTCCCACTGTAAACAGTTAAAATGGTACAAAATCCTCCCCATTCACTCCCACTGTAAACATTTAAAATGGTCCAAAGCCCTCCCCATTAAATCCCACTGCAAACATTTAAAATGGACCAAACCCCTCCCCATTCACTCCCACTGTAAGCAGTTAAAATGGACCAAATCCTTCCCAATTCACTCCCTTTGCAAACAATTATAATAGATAAAGCCCTCGCCGTTCACTCCCATTGTAAACAGTTAAAATGGTCCAAACACCTCCCCATTCACTCACTGCAAACACCTAAAATGGACCAACCCCCTCCCATTTCACTCCCATTGTAAACAGTTAAAATGCAACAAACTGCTCTCCATTCAGTGCCAGTGTAAACTTTAAAATGGTCCTAACCCCTCCCCATTCACTCCCACTGCAAACAGTTAACATAGATCAAACCCCTCCCCATTCACTCTCGTTGTAAACTGGATAAATGGACCAAACCCTTCCCCATTCACTCTCACTGTAAACAGTTAAAATGGACCAATAACCTCCCCATTCACTCCCACTCTAAGCAGTTAAAATTGACCAAATCCCTGCCCATTCACTCACTGTATACAGTTAAAAATGACCAAAAGCTGCCCATTCAGTCCCACTGTAAACAATTAAAATGCACCAAACCCCTCCCCATTCAGTCCCACCGTAAACAGTTAAAATGCACCAAACTGCTCCCCATTCAGTCTCACTGTAAACATTTAGAATGGTCCAAACCACTCCCCATTCACTCCCACTGCAAACAGTTAACATAGACCAAACCCCTCTCCATTCACATGCAGTGTAAACATTTAAAATGTCCAAACCCCTACCCATTCATTCCCACCGTAAACATTTAAAATGGGCCAAATCCCTCCTCATTCACTCTCGCTGTAAACAGTAAAAATGGACCAAACCGTTCCCCATTTACTCTCACTGTAAACAGTTAAAATGGACCAAAATCCTCCCCATTCACTCCCACTCTAAGCAATTAAAATTGACCAAACCCCTCCCATTTCATTCACTGTAAACAGTTAAAATGGACCAAACACCTCCCCATGCACTCCCACTGTAAACAGTTAAAATGGACCAAACCCCTCCCAATTCACTCCCATTTTAAACAGTTAAAATGCACCAAACAGCTTCCCATTCAGTCTCACTGTAAATATTTAGAATGGTCCAAACCCCTCCCCATTCACTCCCACTGCAAACAGTTAACATAGACCAAATCGCTCTCCATTCACTTACAGTGTAAACATTTAAAATGTCCAAATCCCTACACATTCACTCCCACTGTAAACATTTAAAATGGTCCAAAACTCCTACCCCATTCATTCTCGCTGTAAACAGTTAAAATGGACCAAACTCCGCCCCATTCACTCTCACTGTAAACAGTTAAAATGGTCCAATAACCTCCCCATTCACTCCCACTCTAAGCAGTTAAATTTGACCAAACCCCTCCCCATTCACTCTCACTGTAAACAGTTAAAATGGACCAAACCCCTCCCCATTCACACTCAATGTAAACAGTTATAATGGACCAAAGCCCTCCACATTCACACTCAATGTAAACAGTTATAATGGACCAAACCCCTCCCCATTCACTCTCTGTATAAAGTTAAAATGGTCCAAACACCTCCCCATTCACTCCCACTGCAAACATTTAAAATGGACCAAACCCCTCCCCAGTCACTCCCACTGTAAACAGTTAAAATGGACCAAACCCCTCCCAATTCACTCCCATTGTAAACAGTTAAAATGTACCACACTGCTCTCCATTCCATCTCAGTGTAAACTTTAAAATGGTCCAAACCCCTCCCCATTCACTCCCACTACAAACAGTTAACATAGATCAAACCCCTCCCCATTCACTCTCGCTGTAAACTGGAAAAATGGACCAAACCCCTCCCCATTCACTCACTGTAAACAGTTAAAATGGATCAAACCCCTTCCCATTTACTCCCATTTTAAACAGTTGAAATACACCAAACAGCTTCCCAGTCAGTCTCATTGCAGTTAAAATGGACCAAAATCCTGCCCATTCACTCATAGTAAACAGTTAAAATGGACCAAACCTCTCCCCATTCACTTCCAGTGTAAACAGTTAAAATGGACCAAACCCCTCCCCATTCAATCCCACTGTAAACAGTTAAAATGGACCAAACCCCTCCCAATTCACTCCTATTGTAAACAGTTAAAATGCAACAAACTGCTCCCCACTCAGTCTCACTGTACACATTTTGAAGGGTCCAAACCACTGCCCATTCACTCCCACGGCAAACAGTTAACATAGGCCAAACCCCTCTCCATTCACTTCCTGTGTAAACAGTTAAAATGTCCAAACCCCTACACATTCACTCCCACTGTAAACATTTAAAATGGTCCAAACCCCCCAAACCCTTTCACTATCACTATAAACAGTTAAAGTGGACCAAACTCCGCACCATTCACTCTCACTGTAAACAGTTAAAATGGAACAAATCCCTCCACGTTCACTCCCAGTATAATCAGTTAAAATGGATCAAACCCATCCCAATTCTCTCCTACTGTAAATAGTTAAAATGTACCAAACTGCTCCCCATTCAGTCTCACTGTAAACTTTAAAATGGTCCAAACACCTCCCCATTCACTCCCATTGCAAACATTTAACATACATCAAACCCCACCACATTCACTCGCTTTGCAAACAATTTTAATAGATAAAACCCCTCGCTGTTCACTCCCATTGTAAACAGTTATAATGGACCAAACCCCTCCCCATTCACTCTCTGTATAAAGTTAAAATGGTCCAAACACCTCCCCATTCACTCCCACTGCATACATTTAAAATGGACCAAAACCTTGCCCAGTCACTTCCACTGTAAACAGTTAAAATGGAACAGACCCCTCCCCATTCACTCCCACTGTAAACAGTTAAAATGGACCAAACGCCTCCGCATTCGCTGCCACAGTAAACATTTAAAATGGACCAAACCCCCCCCAGTTCACTCCCATTGTAAACAGTTAAAATGTACCAAACTGCTCTCCATTCAGTCTCAGTGTAAACTTTAAAATGGTCCAAAGCCCTCCCCATTCACTCCCACTACAAACAGTTAACATAGATCAAACCCCTCCCCATTCACTCTCGCTGTAAACTGGAAAAATAGACCAAACCCTTCCCCATTCACTCTCACTGTAAACAGTTAAAATGGACCAATAACCTCCCCATTCACTCCCACTCTAAGCAGTTAAAATTGACCGAACCCCTCCCCATTCACTCAGTGTAAACAGTTAAAATGGACCAAACCCCTCCCAATTCACTCCCATTTTAAACAGTTAAAATGCACCAAACAGCTTCCCAGTCAGTCTCATTGTAATTATTTAGAATGGTCCAAACCACTCCCTATTCACTCCCACTGCAAACAGTTAACATAGACCAAACTGCTCTCCATTCATTTACAGTGTAAACATTTAAAATGTCCAAACCCCTACACATTCACTCCCACTGTAAACATTTAAAATGGTCCAAAGCCCCTACCCCATTCACTCTCGCTGTAAACAGTTAAAATGGACCAAACTCCGCACCATTCACTCTCATTGTAAACAGTTAAAATGGAACAAACACCTCCCCATTCACTCCCACTTCAAACATTTAAAATGGACCAAACCCCTCCCAATTCACTCCCATTGTAAACAGTTAAAATGTACCAAACTGCTCTCCATTCACTCTCTCTGTAAACAGATAAAATGCTCCAAACCCCTCCCTATTCACTCCCACTGTAAACAGTTAAAATGGACCAAACCCCTCCCCATTCACTCTCACTGTAAACAGTTAAAATGGAGCAAACTCCTCCCCATTCACTCACTGAAAACAGTTAAAATGGACCAAACCCCTCCCCATTCACTCTCGCTGTAAACAGTTAAATAGACCAAACTCCTCCCCATTCACTCACTGAAAACAGTTAAAATGGACCAAACGCCTGCCCATTCAGTCCCACTGTAAACAGTTAAAATGGACCAAACCCCTCCCCATTCAGTCCCACTGTAAACAGTTAAAATGGTACAAAATCCTCCCCATTCACTCCCACTGTAAACATTTAAAATGGTCCAAACTCCTCCCCATTCAATCCCACTGCAAACAGTTAAAATGGATCAAACCCCTCCCAATTCACTCCCACTGTAAACAGTTAAAATGCAACAAACTGCTCCCCACTCAGTCTCACTGTACACATTTAGAAGGGTCCAAACCACTGCGCATTCACTCCCACTGCAAACAGTTAACATAGGCCAAACCCCTCTCCATTCACTTCCAGTGTAAACATTTAAAATGTCCAAACCCTACCCATTCATTCCCACCGTAAACATTTGAAATGAACCAAACCCCTCCCCATTTACTCTCGCTGTAAACGGTAAAAATGGACCAAACCCTTCCCCATTCACTCTCACTGTAAACTGTTAAAATGGACCAATAACCTCCCCATTCACTCCCACTCTAAGCAGTTAAAATTGACCAAACCCCTTCCCATTCACACAGTGTAAACAGTTAAAATGGACCAAACCCCTCCCCATTTACTCCCACTGTAAACAGTTAAAATGGACCAAAACCCTCCCCATTCCCTCCCATTTTAAACAGTCATAATGCACCAAACAGCTTCCCATCCAGTCTCACTGTAAATATTTAGAATGTTCCAAACACCTCCCCATTCACTCCCACTGCAAACAGTTAACATAGACCAAACCGCTCTCCATTCACTAACAGTGTAAACATTTAAAATGTCCAAACCCCTCCCTATACACTCCCACTGTAAACAGTTAAAATGGACCAAACCCCTCCCCATTCAATCCCACTGCAAACATTTAAAATGGACCAAACCCCTCCCCATTCACTCCCACTGTAAACAGTTAAAATGGATCAAACCCCTCCCAATTCACTCCCATTGTAAACAGTTAAAATGCAACAAACTGCTCCCCACTCAGTCTCACTGTACACATTTCGAAGGGTCCAAACCACTGCCCATTCACTCCCACTGCAAACAGTTAACATAGGCCAAACCCCTCTCCATTCACTTCCAGTGTGAACAGTTAAAATGTCCAAACCCCTACACATTCACTCCCACTGTAAACATTTAAAATGGTCCAAACCCCCAACCCCATTCACTCTCGCTGTAAACAGTTAAAATGGATCAAACTCCGCACCATTCACTCTCACTGTAAACAGTTAAAATGGAACAAATCCCTCCACGTTTACTCCCAGTATAATCAGTTAAAATGGATCAAACCCATCCCAATTCTCTCCTACAGTAGACAGTTAAAATGTACCAAACTGCTCCCCATTCAGTCTCACTGTAAACTTTAAAATGGTCCAAACACCTCCCCATTCACTCCCATTGCAAACATTTAACATAGATCAAACCCCACCACATTCACTCCCTTTGCAAACAGTTATAATGGACCAAACTCCTCCCCATTCACTCTCTGTATAAAGTTAAAATGGTCCAAACACCTCCCCATTCACTCCCACTGCATACATTTAAAATGGACCAAAACCCTGCCCAGTCACTCCCACTGTAAACAGTTAAAATGGAACAGACCCCTCCCCATTCACTCCCACTGTAAACAGTTAAAATGGACCAAACGCCTCCGCATTCGCTGCCACAGTAAACGTTTAAAATGGACCAAACGCCTCCCTATTCACTCCCATTGTAAACAGTTAAAATGTACCAAACTGCTCTCCATTCAGACTCAGTGTAAACTTTAAAATGGTCCAAACCCCTCCCCATTCACTCCCACTACAAACAGTTAACATAGATCAAACCCCTCCCCATTCACTCTCGCTGTAAACTGGAAAAATGGACCAAACCCTTCCCCATTCACTCTCACTGTAAACAGTTAAAATGGACCAATAACCTCCCCATTCACTCCCACTCTAAGCAGTTAAAATTGACCAAATCCCTCCTCATTCACTCAGTGTAAACAGTTAAAATGGACCAAACCCCTCCCCATTTACTCCCACTGTAAACAGTTAAAATGGACCAGACCCCTCCCAATTCACTTCCATTTTAAACAGTTAAAATGCACCAAACAGCTTCCCATTCTGTCTCACTGTAAATATTTAGAATGATCCAAACCCCTCCCCATTCACTCCCACTGCAAACAGTTAACATAGACCAAACTGCTCTCCATTCACTTACAGTGTAAACATTTAAAATGTCCAAACCCCTACACATTCACTCCCACTGTAAACATTTAAAATGGTCCAAACCCACCATCCCAATCACTCTCGCTGTAAACAGTTAAAATGGACCAAACTCCGCCCCATTCACTCTCACTGTAAACAGTTAAAATGGAACAAACGCCTCCACATTCACTCCCAGTATAATCAGTTAAAATGGATCAAACCCCTCCCAATTCTCTCCTATTGTAAACAGTTAAAATGTACCAAACTGCTCCCCATTCGGTCTCACTGTAAATTTTAAAATGGTCCAAACACCTCCCCATTCACTCCCACTGCAAACATTTAACATAGATCAAAGCCCACCACATTCACTCCCTTTGCAAACAGTTATAATAGATAAAACCCCTCACCGTTCACTCCCATTGTAAACGGTGAAAATGGACCAAACCACTCCCCATTCACTCTCAATGTAAACAGTTAAAATGGACCAAACCCCTCCCCAGTCACTCCCACTGTGAACAGTTAAAATGTACCAAACTGCTCTCCATTCATTCCCTCTGTAAACAGTTAAAATGGTCCAAAACCCTCCCAATTCACTCACACTGCAAACAGTTAAAATGGACCAAACCCCTCCCCATTCACTCCCACTGTAAACAGTTAAAATGGACCAAACCCCTCCCCATTCAATCCCACTTTAAACACTTAAAATGCTCCAAACCCCTCCCTATTCACTCCCAAGGTAAACAGTTAAAATGGACCAAACCCCTCCCCATTCACTCTCACTGTAAACAGTTAAAATGGACCAAACTCCTCCCCATTCACTCACTGAAAACAATTAAAATGGAGCAGACCTCTCCCCTTTCACTCACTGTATAGTCAAAATTGACCAAACCGCTGCCCATTCAGTCCCACTGTAAACAGTTAAAATGGACCAATCCCCTCCCCATTCAGTCCCACTGTAAACAGTTAAAATGGACCAATCCCCTCCCCATTCAGTCCCACTGTAAACAGTTAAAATGGTACAAAATCCTCCCCATTCACTCCCACTGAAAACATTTAAGATGGTCCAAACCCCTCCCCATTCAAAACACTGCAAACATTTAAAATGGAGCAAACCTCTCGCCATTCACTCCCACTGCAAACAGTTAAAATGGACCAAACCCCTCCCAATTCACCCCTATTGTAAACAGTTAAAATGCAACAAACTGCTCCCCACTCAGTCTCACTGTAAACATTTAGAATGGTCCAAACCACTGCCCATTCACTCCCACTGCAAACAGTTAACATAGGCCAAAACCCTCTCCATTCACTTCCAGTGTAAACAGTTAAAATGTCCAAACCCCTACACATTCACTCCCACTGTAAACATTTAAAATGGTCCAAACCCCCCACCCCATTCACTCTCGCTGTAAACAGTTAAAATGGACCAAACTCCGCACCATTCACTCTCACTGTAAACAGTTTAAATGGAAGAAATCCCTCAACATTCACTCCCAGTATAATCAGTTAAAATGGATCAAACCCATCCCAATTCTCTCCTATTGTAAACAGTTAAAATGGACCAATAACCTCCCCTTCACTCCCACTCTAAGCAGTTAAAATTGACCAAACCCCTGCCCATTCACTCACTGTAAACAGTTAAAATGGACCAAACCCCTCCCCATTCACTCCCACTGTAAACAGTTAAAATGGAACAAACCCCTCCACATTCACTCCCTCTGCAAACAGTTATAATAGATAAAACCCCTCGCCGTTCACTCCCATTGTAAACAGTTAAAATGGACCAAACCCCTCCCCATTCACTCTCTGCATAAAGTTAAAATGGTCCAAACACCTCCCCATTCACTCCCACTGCAAACATTTAAAATGGACCAAACCCGTCCCAATTCACTCCCATTGTAAACAGTTAAAATGTACCAAAGTGCTCTCCATTCACTCCCTCTGTAAACAGTTAAAATGGTCCAAAACCCTCCGAATTCACTCACACTGCAAACAGTTAAAATGGACAAAACCCATTCCCATTCACTCCCACTTTAAACACTTAAAATGCTCCAAACCCCTCCCTATTCACTCCCACTGTAAACAGTTAAAATGGACCAAAACCCTCCCCATTCACTCTCACTGTAAACAGTTAAAATGGACCAAAGTCCTCCCCATTCACTCACTGAAAACAGTTAAAATGGAGCAAACCCCTCCCCATTCACTCACTGTATACAGTCAAAATTGACCAAACCCCTGCCCATTCAGTCCCACTGTAAACAGTTAAAATGGACCAAACCCCTCCCCATTCAGTCCCACTGTAAACAGTTAAAATGGTACAAAATCCTCCCCATTCACTCCCACTGTAAACAGTTAAAATGCAACAAACTGCTCCTCACTCAGTCTCACTGTACACATTTAGAAGGGTCCAAACCACTGCCCATTCACTCCCACTGCAAACAGTTAACATAGGCCAAACCCCTCTCCATTCACTTACAGTGTAAACATTTAAAATGTCCAAACCCCTACCCATTCATTCCCACCGTAAACATTTGAAATGAACCAAACCATTCCCCATTTACTCTCGCTGTAAACAGTAAAAATAGATCAAACCCTTCCTATTCACTCTCATTTGCAAACTGTTAAAATGGACCAATAAGCTCCCCATTCACTCCCACTCTAAGCAGTTAAAATTGACCAAATCCCTCCCCATTCACACACTGTAAACAGTTAAAATGGACCAAACCCCTCCCCATTTACTCCCACTGTAAACAGTTAAAATGGACCAAACCCCTCCCCATGCACTCCCACTGTAAACAGTTAAAATGGACCAAACCCCTCCCAATTCACTCCCATTTTAAACAGTTAAAATGCACCAAACAGCTTCCCATTCAGTCTCACTGTAAATATTTAGAATGGTCCAAACCCCTCCCCATTCACTCCCACTGCAAACAGTTAACATAGACCAAACCGCTCTCCATTCACTTACAGTGTAAACATTTAAAATGTCCAAACCCCTCCCCAGCCACTCCCACTGTAAACAGTTAAAATGGACCAAACCCCTCCCCATTCACTCCCACTGCAAACAGTTAAAATGGATCAAACCCCTCCCAATTCACTCCCATTGTAAACAGTTAAAATGCAACAAACTGCTCCCCACTCAGTCTCACTGTACACATTTCGAAGGGTCCAAACCACTGACCATTCACTCCCACTGCAAACAGTTAACATAGGCCAAACCCCTCTCCATTCACTTCCAGTGTAAACAGTTAAAATGTCCAAACCCCTACACATTCACTCCCACTGTAAACATTTAAAATGGTCCAAACCCCCCACCCCATTCACTCTCGCTGTAAACAGTTAAAATGGACCAAACTCCGCACCATTCACTCTCACTGTAAACAGTTAAAATGGAACAAATCCCTCCACATTCACTCCCAGTATAATCAGTTAAAATGGATCAAACCCATCCCAATTCTCTCCTAATGTAAACAGTTAAAATGTACCAAACTGCTCCCCATTCAGTCTCACTGTAAACTTTAAAATGGTCCAAACACCTCCCCATTCACTCCCATTGCAAACATTTAACATAGATCAAACCCCACCACATTCACTCCCTTTGCAAATAGTTATAATAGATAAAACCCCTCGCCGTTCACTCCCACTGTAAACAGTTATAATGGACCAAACCCCTCCCCATTCACTCTCTGTATAAAGTTAAAATGGTCCAAACACCTCCCCATTCACTCCCACTGCATACATTTAAAATGGACCAAAACCCTGCCCAGTCACTCCCACTGTAAACAGTTAAAATGGACCAAACGCCTCCGCATTCGCTGCCACAGTAAACATTTAAAATGGACCAAACCCCTCCCAATTCACTCCCATTGTAAACAGTTAAAATGTACCAAACTGCTCTCCATTCAGTCTCAGTGTAAACTTTAAAATGCTCCAAACGCCTCCCCATTCACTCTCACTACAAACAGTTAACATAGATCAAACCCCTCCCCATTCACTCTCGCTGTAAACTGGAAAAATGGACCAAACCCTTCCCCATTCACTCTCACTGTAAACAGTTAAAATGGACCAATAACCTCCCCATTCACTCCCACTCTAAGCAGTTAAAATTGACCAAAACCCTCCCCATTTACTCCCACTGTAAACACTTAAAATGGACCAAACCCCTCCCAATTCACTTCCATTTTAAACAGTTAAAATGCACCAAACAGCTTCCCATTCTGTCTCACTGTAAATATTTAGAATGATCCAAACCCCTCCCCATTCACTCGCACTGCAAACAGTTAACATAGACCGAACCGCTCTCCATTCACTTACAGTGTAAACATTTAAAATGTCCAAACCCCTACACATTCACTCCCACTGAAAACATTTAAAATGGTCCAAACCCCTCCCCATTCACTCTCGCTGTAAACAGTTAAAATGGACCAAACTTCGCCCCATTCACTCTCACTGTAAACAGTTAAAATGGACAAACCCCTCCACATTCACTCCCAGTATAATCAGTTAAAATGGATCAAACCCATCTAATTCTCTCCTATTGTAAACAGTTAAAATGTACCAAACTGCTCCCCATTCAGTCTCACTGTAAACTTTAAAATCGTCCAAACACCTCCCCATTCACTCCCACTGCAAACATTTAACATAGATCAAAGCCCACCAGATTCACTCCCTTTGCAAAGAGTTATAATAGATAAAACCCCTCACCGTTCACTCCCATTGTAAACAGTTAAAATGGACCAAACCCCTCCCCAGTCACTCCCACTGTAAACAGTTAAAATGGTCCAAACTCTTCCCCATTCACTCCCACAGTAAACATTTAAAATGGACCAAACCCCTCCCAATTCACTCCCATTGTAAACAGTTAAAATGTACCACACTGCTCTCCATTCAGTCTCAGTGTAAACTTTAAATAGGTCCAAACCCCTCCCCATTCACTCCCACTGCAAACGGTTAACATAGATCAAACCCCTCCCCATTTACTCTCGCTGTAAACAGTTAAAATGGACCAATAACCTTCCCATTCACTCCCACTCAAAGCAGTTAAAATTGACCAAACCCCTGCCCATTCACTCACTGTAAACAGTTAAAATGGACCAAACCCCTCCCCATTTACTCCCATTGTAAAGAGTTAAAATGGACCAAACCCCTCCCAATTCACTCCCATTTTAAACAGTTAAAATGCACCAAACAGCTTCCTATTCAGTCTCATTGTAATTATTTAGAATGGTCCAAACCCCTCCCCATTCACTCCCACTGCAAACAGTTAACATAGACCAAACTGCTCTCCATTCACTTACAGTGTAAACATTTAAAATGTCCAAACCCCTACACATTCACTCCCACTGTAAACACTTAAAATGGTCCAAAGCCCCCACCCCATTCACTCTCGCTGTAAACAGTTAAAATGGACCAAACTCCGCCCCATTCACTCTCATTGTAAACAGTTAAAATGGAACAAACCCCTCCACATTCACTCCCTCTGCAAACAGTTATAATAGATAAAACCCCTCGCCGTTCACTCCCATTGTAAACAGTTAAAATAGACCAAACCCCTCCCCATTCACTCTCTGTATAAAGTTAAAATGGTCCAAACACCTCCCCATTCACTCCCACAGCAAACATTTAAAATGGACCAAACCCCTCCCAATTCACTGCCATTATAAACAGTTAAAATGTACCACACTGCTCTCCATTCAGTCTCAGTGTAAACTTTAAAATGGTCCAAAACCCCCCTCATTCACTCCCACTGCCAACAGTTAACATAGATCAAACCCCTCCCCATTCACTCTCACTGTAAACAGTTAAAAAGGACCAATAACCTCCCCATTCACTCCCATTCTAAGCAGTTAATATTGACCAAACCCCTCCCCATTCACTCACTGTAAACAGTTAAAATTGACCAAATCCCTCCCCATTCACTCAGTGTAAACAGTTAAAATGTACCAAAACCGTCCCCATTTACTCCCACTGTAAACACTTAAAATGGACCAAACCCCTCCCAATTCACTTCCATTTTAAACAGTTAAAATGCACCAAACAGCTTCCCATTCTGTCTCACTGTAAATATTTAGAATGATCCAAACCACTCCCCATTCACTCCCACTGCAAACAGTTAACATAGACCGAACCGCTCTCCATTCACTTACAGTGTAAACATTTAAAATGTCCAAACCCCTACACATTCACTCCCACTGTAAACACTTAAAATGGTCCAAAGCCCCCACCCCATTCACTCTCGCTGTAAACAGTTAAAATGGACCAAACTCCGCCCCATTCACTTTCATTGTAAACAGTTAAAATGGAACAAAACCCTCCACATTCACTCCCTCTGCAAACAGTTATAATAGATAAAACCCCTCGCCGTTCACTCCCATTGTAAACAGTTAAAATGGACCAAACCCCTCCCCATTCACTCTCTGTATAAAGTTAAGATGGTCCAAACACCTCCCCATTCACTCCCACAGCAAACATTTAAAATGGACCAAACCCCTCCCAATTCACTGCCATTATAAACAGTTAAACACCAAAGTGCTCTCCATTCAGTCTCAGTGTAAACTTTAAAATGGTCCAAAACCCCCCTCATTCACTCCCACTGCCAACAGTTAACATAGATCACACCCCTCCCCATTCACTCTCACTGTAAACAGTTAAAAAGGACCAATAACCTCCCCATTCACTCCCACTCTAAGCAGTTAAAATGGACCAAACCCCTCCCCATTCACTCACTGTAAACAGTTAAAATGGACCAAACCCCTCCCCATTCACGCGCACTTTAAACAATTAAAATAGACCAAACCCCTTCTCATTCACTCATTGTAAACAGTTAAAATGGACCAAACTCCTGCCCATTCACTCACTGTAAACAGTTAAAATGGACCAAACCCCTCCCCATTCACTCCCTCTGAAAACAGTTAAAATGGTCCAAACCGCTCCACATTCACTCACACTGCAAACAGTTAAAATGGACCAAACCCCTCCCCATTCACTCCCACTGCAAACAGTTAAAATGGACCAAACCCCTCCCCATTCACTCCCACTTTAAACACTTAAAATGCTCCAAACCCCTCCCTATTCACTCCCACTGTAAACAGTTAAAATGGACCAAACCCCTCCCCATTCAGTCCTACTGTAAACAGTTAAAATGCAACAAACTGCTCCCCACTCAGTCTCACTGTACACATTTAGTGCCCATTCACTCCCACTGCAAACAGTTAACATAAGCCAAACCCCTCAAAATTCACTTCCAGTGTAAACATTTAAAATGTCCAAACCCCTACCCATTCATTCCCACCGTAAACATTTTAAATGATCCAAACCCCTCCCCATTTACTCTCGCTGTAAACAGTAAAAATGGACCAAACCCCTCCCAATTCACTCTCACTGTAAACAGTTAAAATGCACCAATAACCTCCCCATTCACTCCCACTCTAAGCAGTTAAAATTGACCAAACCCCTTCCCATTCACTCACTGTAAAAAGTTAAAATGGTCCAAACACCTCCCCATTCACTCCCACTGCAAACATTTAAAATGGACCAAACCCCTCCCAATTCACTCCCATTGTAAACAGTTAAAATGTACCAAACTGCTCTCCATTCAGTCTCAGTGTAAACTTTAAAATGCTCCAAACCCCTCCCCATTCACTCCCACTACAAACAGTTAACATAGATCAAACCCCTCCCCATTCACTCTCGCTGTAAACTGGAAAAATGGACCAAACCCTTCCCCATTCACTCTCACTGTAAACAGTTAAAATGGACCAATAACCTCCCCATTCACTCCCACTCTAAGCAGTTAAAATTGACCAAATCCCTCTCCATTCACTCAGTGTAAACAGTTAAAATGGACCAAAACCCTCCCCATTTACTCCCACTGTAAACACTTAAAATGGACCAAACCCCTCCCAATTCACTTCCATTTTAAACAGTTAAAATGCACCAAACAGCTTCCCATTCTGTCTCACTGTAAATATTTAGAATGATCCAAACCCCTCCCCATTCATTCCCACTGCAAACAGTTAACATAGACCGAACCGCTCTCCATTCACTTACAGTGTAAACATTTAAAATGTCCAAACCCCTACACATTCAATCCCACTGTAAACATTTAAAATGGTCCAAACCCCCCACCCCATTCACTCTCGCTGTAAACAGTTAAAATGGACCAAACTTCGCCCCATTCACTCTCACTGTAAACAGTTAAAATGGAACAAACCCCTCCACATTCACTCACAGTATAATCAGTTAAAATGGATCAAACCCATCTAATTCTCTCCTATTGTGAACAGTTAAAATGTACCAAACTGCTCCCCATTCAGTCTCACTGTAAAATTTAAAATGGACCAAACCCCTCCCCATTTACTCCCACTTTAAAGAGTTAAAATGGACCAAACCCCTCTCAATTCACTCCCATTTTAAACAGTTAAAATGCACCAAACAGCTTCCCATTCTGTCTCATTGTAATTATTTAGAATGGTCCAAACCCCTCCCCATTCACTCCCACTGCAAACAGTTAACATAGACCAAACTGCTCTCCATTCATTTACAGTGTAAACATTTAAAATGTCCAAACCCCTACACATTCACTCCCACTGTAAACACTTAAAATGGTCCAAAGCCCCCACCCCATTCACTCTCGCTGTAAACAGTTAAAATGGACCAAACTCCGCCCCATTCACTCTCATTGTAAACAGTTAAAATGGAACAAACCCCTCCACATTCACTCCCTCTGCAAACAGTTATAATAGATAAAACCCCTCGCCGTTCACTCCCATTGTAAACAGTTAAAATGGACCAAACCCCTCCCCATTCACTCTCTGTATAAAGTTAAAATGGTCCAAACACCTCCCCATTCACTCCCACAGCAAACATTTAAAATGGACCAAACCCCTCCCAATTCACTGCCATTATAAACAGTTAAAATGTACCACACTGCTCTCCATTCAGTCTCAGTGTAAACTTTAAAATGGTCCAAAACCCCCCTCATTCACTCCCACTGCCAACAGTTAACATAGATCAAACCCCTCCCCATTCACTCTCACTGTAAACAGTTAAAAAGCACCAATAACCTCCCCATTCACTCCCATTCTAAGCAGTTAATATTGACCAAACCCCTCCCCATTCACTCACTGTAAACAGTTAAAATTGACCAAAACCCTCCCCATTCACTCAGTGTAAACAGTTAAAATGTACCAAAACCCTCCCCATTTACTCCCACTGTAAACACTTAAAATGGACCAAACCCCTCCCAATTCACTTCCATTTTAAACAGTTAAAATGCACCAAACAGCTTCCCATTCTGTCTCACTGTAAATATTTAGAATGATCCAAACCCCTCCTCATTCACTCCCACTGCAAACAGTTAACATAGACCGAACCGCTCTCCATTCACTTACAGTGTAAACATTTAAAATGTCCAAACCCCTACACATTCACTCCCACTGTAAACATTTAAAATGGTCCAAACCCCCCACCCCATTCACTCTCGCTGTAAACAGTTAAAATGGACCAAACTTCGCCCCATTCACTCTCACTTTAAACAGTTAAAATGGAACAAACCCCTCCACATTCACTCACAGTATAATCAGTTAAAGTGGATCAAACCCATCTAATTCTCTCCTATTGTAAACAGTTAAAATGTACCAAACTGCTCCCCATTCAGTCTCACTGTAAACTTTAAAATGGTCCAAACACCTCCCCATTCACTCCCACTGCAAACATTTAACATAGATCAAAGCCCACCACATTCACTCCCTTTGCAAACAGTTATAATAGATAAAACTCCTCACCGTTCACTCCCATTGTAAACAGTTAAAGTGGTCGAAACACCTCCCCATTCACTCCCACAGTAAACATTTAAAATGGACCAAACCCCTCCCAATTCACTCCCATTGTAAACAGTTAAAATGTACCACACTGCTCTCCATTCAGTCTCAGTGTAAACTTTAAATAGGTCCAAACCCCTCCCCATTCACTCCCACTGCAAACAGTTAACATAGATCAAACCCCTCCCCATTTACTCTCGCTGTAAACAGTTAAAATCGACCAATAACCTCCCCATTCACTCCCACTCTAAGCAGTTAAAATTGACCAAACCCCTGCCCATTCACTCACTGTAAACAGTTAAAATGGACCAAACCCCTCCCCATTTACTCCCACTGTAAACACTTAAAATGGACCAAACCCCTCCCAATTCACTCCCATTTTAAACAGTTAAAATGCACCAAACAGCTTCCCATTCAGTCTCATTGTAATTATTTAGAATGGTCCAAACCCCTCCCCATTCACTCCCACTGCAAACAGTTAACATAGACCAAACTGCTCTCCATTCATTTACAGTGTAAACATTTAAAATGTCCAAACCCCTACACATTCACTCCCACTGTAAACACTTAAAATGGTCCAAAGCCCCCACCCCATTCACTCTCGCTGTAAACAGTTAAAATGGACCAAACTCCGCCCCATTCACTCTCATTGTAAACAGTTAAAATGGAACAAACCCCTCCACATTCACTCCCTCTGCAAACAGTTATAATAGATAAAACCCCTCGCCGTTCACTCCCATTGTAAACAGTTAAAATGGACCAAACCCCTCCCCATTCACTCTCTATATAAAGTTAAGATGGTCCAAACACCTCCCCATTCACTCCCACAGCAAACATTTAAAATGGACCAAACCCCTCCCAATTCACTGCCATTATAAACAGTTAAAATGTACCAAAGTGCTCTCCATTCAGTCTCAGTGTAAACCTTAAACTGGTCCAAAACCCCCCTCATTCACTCCCACTGCCAACAGTTAACATAGATCACACCCCTCCCCATTCACTCTCACTGTAAACAGTTAAAAAGGACCAATAACCTCCCCATTCACTCCCACTCTAAGCTGTTGATATTGACCAAATCCCTCCCCATTCACTCACTGTAAACAGTTAAAATGGACCAAACCCCTCCCCATTCACGCGCACTTTAAACAATTAAAATAGACCAAACCCCTTCTCATTCACTCATTGTAAACAGTTAAAATGGACCAAACTCCTGCCCATTCACTCACTGTAAACAGTTAAAATGGACCAAACCTCTCCCCATTCACTCCCTCTGAAAACAGTTAAAATGGTCCAAACCCCTCCACATTCACTCACACTGCAAACAGTTAAAATGGACCAAACCCCTCCCCATTCACTCCCACTGCAAACAGTTAAAATGGACCAAACCCCTCCCCATTCACTCCCACTTTAAACACTTAAAATGCTCCAAACCCCTCCCTATTCACTCCCACTGTGAACAGTTAAAATGGACCAAAACCCTCCCCATTCGCTCTTACTGTAAACAGTTAAAATGGACCAAACTCCTCCCCATTCACTCACTGAAAACAGTTAAAATGGAGCAAACCCCTTCCCATTCACTCACTGTATACAGTCAAAACTGACCAAACCCCTGCCCATTCTGTCCCACTGTAAACAGTTAAAATGGTACAAAATCCTCCCCATTCACTCTCGCTGTAAATGGGATAAATGGACCAAACCCTTCCCCATTCACTCTCACTGCAAACAGTTAAAATGCACCAAACAGCTTCCCATTCAGTCTCATTGTAATTATTTAGAATGGTCCAAACCCCTCCCCATTCACTCCCACTGCAAACAGTTAACATAGACCAAACTGCTCTCCATTCATTTACAGTGTAAACATTTAAAATGTCCAAACCCCTCCCTATTCACTCCCACTCTAAGCTGTTGATATTGACCAAACCCCTTCCCATTCACTCACTGTAAACAGTTAAAATGGACCAAACCCCTCCCCATTCACGCGCACTTTAAACAATTAAAATAGACCAAACCCCTTCTCATTCACTCATTGTAATCAGTTAAAATGGACCAAACTCCTGCCCATTCACTCACTGTAAACAGTTAAAATGGACCAAACCTCTCCCCATTCACTCCCTCTGAAAACAGTTAAAATGGTCCAAACCCCTCCACATTCACTCATACTGCAAACAGTTAAAATGGACCAAACTCCTCCCCATTCACTCCCACTGCAAACAGTTAAAATGGACCAAACCCCTCCCCATTCACTCCCACTTTAAACACTTAAAATGCTCCAAACCCCTCCCTATTCACTCCCACTGTAAACAGTTAAAATGGACCAAAACCCTCCCCATTCGCTCTTACTGTAAACAGTTAAAATGGACCAAACTCCTCCCCATTCACTCACTGAAAACAGTTAAAATGGAGCAAACCCCTTCCCATTCACTCACTGTATACAGTCAAAACTGACCAAACCCCTGCCCATTCTGTCCCACTGTAAACAGTTAAAATGGTACAAAATCCTCCCCATTCCCTCCCACTGTAAACATTTAGAATGGTCCAAACCCCTCCCCATTCAATCCCACTGCAAACAGCAAAAATGGACCAAACCCCTCCCAAATCACTCCCATTGTAAACATTTAAAATGCAACAAACTGCTCCCCACTCAGTCTCACTGTACACATTTAGAAGGGTCCAAACCACTGCCCATTCACTCCCACTGCAAACAGTTAACATAGGCCAAACCCCTCTCCATTCACTTCCAGTGTAAACATTTAAAATGTCCAAACCCCTACCCATTCATTCCCACCGTAAACATTTTAAATGATCCAAACCCCTCCCCATTTACTCTCGCTGTAAACAGTAAAAATGGACCAAACCCTTCCCCATTCACTCTCACTGTAAACAGTTAAAATGCACCAATAACCTCCCCATTCACTCCCACTCTAAGCAGTTAAAATTGACCAAACCCCTTCCCATTCACTCACTGTAAAAAGTTAAAATGGACCAAACCCCTCCCAATTCACTCCCATTGTAAACAGTTAAAATGTACCAAACTGCTCTCCATTCAGTCTCAGTGTAAACTTTAATATGGTCCAAACCCCTCCCCATTCACTCCCACTGCAAACAGTTAACATAGATCAAACCCCTCCCCATTCACTCTCGCTGTAAATTGGATAAATGGACCAAACCCTTCCCCATTCACTCTCACTGCAAACAGTTAAAATGGACAAAACTCCTTCCCATTCACTCCCACTGTAAACATTTAAAATGGACCAAACCCCTCCCAATTCACCCCCATTGTAAACAGTTAAAATGCAACAAACTGCTCCCCACTCAGTCTCACTGTAAACATTTAGAAGGGTCCAAACCACTGCCCATTCACTCCCGCTGCAAACAGTTAACAAAGGCCAAACCCCTCTCCATTCACTTCCAGTGTAAACATTTAAAATGTCCAAACCCCTACCCATTCATTCCCACCGTAAACATTTAAAATGGTCCAAACCCCTCCTCATTCACTCTCGCTGTAAACAGTAAAAATGGACCAAACCGTTCCCCATTCACTCTCACTGTAAACAGTTAAAATGGACCAATAACCTCCCATTCATTCCCACTCTAAGCAGTTAAAACTGACCAAATCCCTGCCCTTTCACTCTCACTGTAAACAGTTAAAATAGACCAAACCCCTCCCCATTCACTCTCACTATAAACAGTTAAAATGGACCAAACCCCTCCCCATTCACTCTCGCTGTAAATTGGATAAATGGACCAAACCCTTCCCCATTCACTCTCACTGCAAACAGTTAAAATGGACAAAACTCCTTCCCATTCACTCCCACTGTAAACATTTAAAATGGACCAAACCCCTCCCAATTCACCCCCATTGTAAACAGTTAAAATGCAACAAACTGCTCCCCACTCAGTCTCACTGTAAACATTTAGAAGGGTCCAAACCATTGCCCATTCACTCCCGCTGCAAACAGTTAACAAAGGCCAAACCCCTCCCCATTCACTCCCACTGCAAACAGTTAACATAGATCAAACCCCTCCCCATTCACTCTCGCTGTAAATTGGATAAATGGACCAAACCCTTCCCCATTCACTCTCACTGCAAACAGTTAAAATGCACCAAACAGCTTCCCATTCAGTCTCATTGTAATTATTTAGAATGGTCCAAACCCCTCCCCATTCACTCCCACTGCAAACAGTTAACATAGACCAAACTGCTCTCCATTCATTTACAGTGTAAACATTTAAAATGTCCAAACCCCTCCCTATTCACTCCCACTGTAAACACTTAAAATGGTCCAAAGCCCCCACCCCATTCACTCTCGCTGTAAACAGTTAAAATGGACCAAACTCTGCCCCATTCACTCTCATTGTAAACAGTTAAAATGGAACAAACCCCTCCACATTCACTCTCTCTGCAAACAGTTATAATAGATAAAACCCCTCGCCGTTCACTCCCATTGTAAACAGTTAAAATGGACCAAACTCCTCCCCATTCACTCTCTATATAAAGTTAAGATGGTCCAAACACCTCCCCATTCACTCCCACAGCAAACATTTAAAATGGACCAAACCCCTCCCAATTCACTGCCATTATAAACAGTTAAACACCAAAGTGCTCTCCATTCAGTCTCAGTGTAAACCTTAAAATGGTCCAAAACCCCCCTCATTCACTCCCACTGCCAACAGTTAACATAGATCACACCCCTCCCCATTCACTCTCACTGTAAACAGTTAAAAAGGACCAATAACCTCCCCATTCACTCCCACTCTAAGCTGTTGATATTGACCAAAACCCCTCCCCATTCACTCACTGTAAACAGTTAAAATGGACCAAACCCCTCCCCATTCACGCGCACTTTAAACAATTAAAATAGACCAAACCCCTTCTCATTCACTCATTGTAATCAGTTAAAATGGACCAAACTCCTGCCCATTCACTCACTGTAAACAGTTAAAATGGACCAAACCTCTCCCCATTCACTCCCTCTGAAAACAGTTAAAATGGTCCAAACCCCTCCACATTCACTCATACTGCAAACAGTTAAAATGGACCAAACCCCTCCCCATTCACTCCCACTGCAAACAGTTAAAATGGACCAAACCCCTCCCCATTCACTCCCACTTTAAACACTTAAAATGCTCCAAACCCCTCCCCATTCACTCCCACTGCAAACAGTTAAAATGTCCAAACCCCTACCCATTCATTCCCACCGTAAACATTTTAAATGATCCAAACCCCTCCCCATTTACTCTCGCTGTAAACAGTAAAAATGGACCAAACCCTTCCCCATTCACTCTCACTGTAAACAGTTAAAATGCACCAATAACCTCCCCATTCACTCCCACTCTAAGCAGTTAAAATTGACCAAACCCCTTCCCATTCACTCACTGTAAAAAGTTAAAATGGACCAAACCCCTCCCAATTCACTCCCATTGTAAACAGTTAAAATGTACCAAACTGCTCTCCATTCAGTCTCAGTGTAAACTTTAATATGGTCCAAACCCCTCCCCATTCACTCCCACTGCAAACAGTTAACATAGATCAAACCCCTCCCCATTCACTCTCGCTGTAAATTGGATAAATGGACCAAACCCTTCCCCATTCACTCTCACTGCAAACAGTTAAAATGGACAAAACTCCTTCCCATTCACTCCCACTGTAAACATTTAAAATGGACCAAACCCCTCCCAATTCACCCCCATTGTAAACAGTTAAAATGCAACAAACTGCTCCCCACTCAGTCTCACTGTAAACATTTAGAAGGGTCCAAACCACTGCCCATTCACTCCCGCTGCAAACAGTTAACAAAGGCCAAACCCCTCTCCATTCACTTCCAGTGTAAACATTTAAAATGTCCAAACCCCTACCCATTCATTCCCACCGTAAACATTTAAAATGGTCCAAACCCCTCCTCATTCACTCTCGCTGTAAACAGTAAAAATGGACCAAACCGTTCCCCATTCACTCTCACTGTAAACAGTTAAAATGGACCAATAACCTCCCATTCATTCCCACTCTAAGCAGTTAAAACTGACCAAATCCCTGCCCTTTCACTCTCACTGTAAACAGTTAAAATAGACCAAACCCCTCCCCATTCACTCTCACTATAAACAGTTAAAATGGACCAAACCCCTCCCCATTCACTCTCACTATAAACAGTTAAAATAGACCAAACCCCTCCCCACTCACTCTCACTATAAACAGTTAAAATGGACCAAACCCCTCCCCATTCACTCCTATTGTAAACAGTTAAAATGCAACAAATTGCTCCTCTATCAGAGATAAAAACAAAAAAACAAAAAAAACAAAAAAAACTGCAGATGCTGGAAATCCAAAACAAAAACAGAATTACCTGGAAAAACTCAGCAGGTCTGGCAGCATCGGCGGAGAAGAAAAGAGTTGAAGTTTCGAGTCCTCATGACCCTTCGACAGAACTTGATTTTGAGTCTAAGAAAGAGTTGAAATATAAGCTGGTTTAAGGTGTGTGTGTGGGGGGCGGAGAGAAAGAGAGAGAGAGAGGTGGGGGAGTGTGTGGTTGTGTGGACAAACAAGCAGTGATAGAAGCAGATCATCAAAAGATGTCAGCGACAATGGTACAATAGAACACATAGGTGTTAAAGTTAAAGTTGGTGATATTATCTAAACGAATGTGCCCTACCATCCATTCTTAATTAGCACATTTTGATGATCTGCTTCTATCACTGCTTGTTTGTCCACACAACCACACACTCCCCCACCTCTCTCTCTCTCTATCTCTCCGCCCCCCACACACACACCTTAAACCAGCTTATATTTCAACTCTTTCTTAGACTCGAAATCAAGTTCTGTTGAAGGGTCATGAGGACTCGAAACGTCAACTCTTTTCTTCTCCGCCGATGCTGCCAGACCTGCTGAGTTTTTCCAGGTAATTTTGCTTTTCTTTTGCTCCCCTATCAGTCTCACCGTAAACATTTAGAATGGTCCAAACCACTGCCCATTCACTCCCACTGCAAACATTTAACATAGACTAAACCCTTCTGCATTCACTCTGGGTAAACAGTTAAAATGGTCCAAACACCTCCCCATTCACTCCCACTTCAATCAATTAAAATGGACCAAACCCCTCCCCAGTCACTTCCACTGTAAACAGTTAAAAAGGACCAGACCACTCCCCATTCACTCCCATTGTAAACAGTTAAAATGGACCAATATCCTCCCCATAATTCCCACTCTAAGCAGTTAAAATTGACCAAACCCCTCCCCATTCATTCACTGCAAACAGTTAAAATGGACCAAACCCCACCCAATTCACTCTCACTGTAAACAGTTAAAATGGACCAAACCCCTCCCCATTCACTCCCACTTTAAACAATTAAAATGGACCAAAACCTTTCTCATTCAGTCATTGTAAACAGTTAAAATGGACCAAAATCCTGCCCATTCACTCACTTTAAACATTTAAAATGGACCAAACCCCTCCCCATTCACTCTCACTATAAACAGTTAAAATGGACCAAACCCCTCCCAATTCACTCCTGCTGCAAACAGTTAAAATGCAACAAACTGCTCCCCTGTCAGTCTCACTGTAAACATTTAGAATGGTCCAAATCACTGCCCATTCACTCCCAATGCAAACAGTTAACATAGACCAAACCCTTCCCCATTCACTTTCGGTAAACAGTTGAAATGGTCCAAACACCTCTCCATTCACTCCCACTTCAAACATTTAAAATGGACCAAACCACTGCCCAGTCACTTCCACTGTAAGCAGTTAAAATGGACCAGACCACTCCCCATTCATTCCCACTGTAAACTGTTAAAATGGACCAATAACCTCCCCATAACTCCCACTCTAAGCAGTTAAAATTGACCAAACGCCTCCCCATTCATTCATTGCAAACAGTTAAAATGGACCAAACCCCACCCAATTCACTCTCACTATAAACAGTTGAAATGGAGCAAACCCCTCCTCATTCACTCCAACTTTAAACAATTAAAATGGACCAAACCCCTTCTCATTCAGTCATTGTAAACAGTTAAAATGGACCAAAATCCTGCCCATTCACTCACTGTAAACATTTAAAATGGACCAAACCCCTCCCCATTCACTCCCACTGTAAACAGTTAAAATGGAGCAAAATCTTCCATATTCACTCTCGCTGTAAACAGTTAAAATGGACCAAACCCCTCCCCATTCACTCCCACTGTAAACAGTTAAAATGGAGCAAAATCCTCCATATTCACTCTCGCTGTAAACAGTTAAAATGGACCAAACCCCTCCCCGTTCACTCCCACTGTAAACAGTTAAAATGGAGCAAAATCCTCCCTATTCACTCTCGCTGTAAACAGTTAAAATGGAGCAAAATCCTCCCTATTCACTCTTGCTGTAAACAGTTAAAATGGACCAAACCCCTCCCCATTCACTCCCACTTTAAACAATTAAAATGGACAAGACCCCTTCTCATTCACTCAGTGTAAACAGTTAAAATGGACCAAAATCCTGCCCATTCACTCATAGTAAACAGTTAAAATGGACCAAACCTCTCCCCATTCACTTCCAGTGTAAATAGTTAAAATGGACCAAACCCCTCCCCATTCACTCACACTGTAAACATTTAAAATGGACCAAACCGCTCCCCATTCACTCTCCCTGTAAACAGTTTTAATGGATAAAACCCCTCCCCATTCACACTCACTGTAAACAGTTAAAATGGACCAAACCTCTCCCCATTCACTCACTGTATACAGTTAAAATTGACCAAACCCCTGCCCATTCAGCCCCACTGTAAACATTTAAAATGGACCATTACCCTCCCCAGTCACTCCCACTGTAATCAGTTAAAATGGACCAGACTCCTCCCCATTCACTCACACTGTAAACAGTTAAAATGGACCAAACCCCTCCCAATTCAATCGCATTGTAAACAGTTAAAATGGACCACACCACTCCCCATTCACTCCCACTGTAAACTGTTAAAATGGACCAATAACCTCCCCATAACTCCCACTCTAAGCAGTTAAAATTGACCAAACGCCTCCCCATTCATTCACTGCAAACAGTTAAAATGGACCAAACCCCACCCAATTCACTCTCACTGCAAACAGTTAAAATGGACCAAACCCCTCCTCATTCACTCCCACTTTAAACAATTAAAATGGACCAAAACCCTTCTCATTCAGTCATTGTAAACAGTTAAAATGGACCAAAATCCTGCCCATTCACTCACTGTAAACATTTAAAATGGACCAAACCCCTCCCCATTCACTCCCACTGTAAACAGTTAAAATGGAGCAAAATCCTCCCCATTCACTCTCGCTGTAAACAGTTAAAATGGACCAAACCCCTCCCCATTCACTCCCACTTTAAACAATTAAAATGGACAAGACCCCTTCTCATTCACTCAGTGTAAGCAGTTAAAATGGACCACAATCCTGCCCATTCACTCATAGTAAACAGTTAAAATGGACCAAACCTCTCCCCATTCACTTCCAGTGTAAATAGTTAAAATGGACCAAACCCCTCCCCATTCACTCACACTGTAAACATTTAAAATGGACCAAACCGCTCCCCATTCACTCTCCCTGTAAACAGTTTTAATGGATAAAACCCCTCCCCATTCACACTCACTGTAAACAGTTAAAATGGACCAAACATCTCCCTATTCACTCACTGTATACAGTTAAAATTGACCAAACCCCTGCCCATTCAGTCCCACTGTAAACATTTAAAATGGACCAAATCCCTCCCCATTCACTCACACTGTAAACAGTTAAAATGGACCAAACCCCTCCCAATTCACTCGCATTGTAAACAGTTAAAATATACCAAACTGCTCTCCATTCAGTCTCACTGTAAACTTTAAAATGGTCCAAACCCCTCCCCATTCACTCCCACTGCAAACAGTTAACATAGATCAAACCCGTCCCCATTCACTTCCAGTGTAAACATTTAAAAGGTTGATACCCCTACCCGTTGACTCCCACTGTAAACACTTAAAATGATACAAACCCCTCCCCATTCACTCTCGCTGTAAACTGGAAAAATGAACCAAACCCTTCCCCATTCACTCTCACTGTAAACAGTTAAAATGAACCAATAACCTCCCATTCATTCCCACTCTAAGCAGTTGAAATTGACCAAACCCCTCTCCATTCACTTACTGTAATTAGTTAAAATGGACCAAACCCCTACCCATTCACTCTCACTGTAAACAGTTAAAATGAAGCAAAATCCTCCCCATTCACTCTCACTGTAAACAGTTAAAATGAACCAAACCCCACCTCATTCACTCCCACTTCAAACAATTAAAATGGACCAAACCCCTTCTCATTCACTCATTGTAAACAGTTAAAATAGACCAAAATCCTGCCCATTCACTCACTGTAAACAGTTAAAATGGTCCAAACAACTCCCCATTCACTCCCACTGCAAACATTTAAAATGGACCAAACCCCTCCCCACTCACTTCCACTGTAAATAGTTAAAATGGACCAGACCACTCCCTATTCACTCCCACTGTAAACAGTTAAAATGGACCAATATCCTCCCCATAACTCCCACTCTAAGCAGTTAAGATTGACCAAACCCCTCCCCATTCATTCACTGCAAACAGTTAAAATGGACCAAACCCCACCCAATTCACTCTCACTGTAAACAGTTAAAATGGACCAAACCCCTCCCCATTTACTCCCACTTTAAACAATTAAAATGGACCAAACCCCTTCTCATTCACTCATTGTAAACAGTTAAAATGGACCAAAATCCTGCCCATTCGCTCACTGTAAACATTTAAAATGGACCAAACCCCTCCCCATTCACTCCCACTGTAAACAGTTTAAATGGAGCAAAATCCTCTCTATTCACTCTCGCTGTAAACAGTTAAAATGGACCAAACCCCTCCCCATTCACTCCCACTTTAAGCAATTAAAATGGACAAGACCCCTTCTCATTCACTCAGTGTAAACAGTTAAAATGGACCAAAATCCTGCCCATTCACTCATAGTAAACAGTTAAAATGGACCAAACCTCTCCCCATTCACTTCCAGTGTAGTTAAAATGGTCCAAACCCCTCCCCATTCACACTCACTGTAAACATTTAAAATGGACCAAACCCCTCACCATTCACTCCCACTGTAAACAGTTTAAATGGAGGAAAATCCTCTCTATTCACTCTCGCTGTAAACAGTTAAAATGGACCAAACCCCTCCCCATTCACTCCCACTTTAAGCAATTAAAATGGACAAGACCCCTTCTCATTCACTCAGTGTAAACAGTTAAAATGGACCAAAATCCTGCCCATTCACTCATAGTAAACAGTTAAAATGGACCAAACCTCTCCCCATTCACTTCCAGTGTAGTTAAAATGGTCCAAACCCCTCCCCATTCACACTCACTGTAAACAGTTAAAATGGACCAAACCCCTGCCCATTCAGTCCCACTGCAAACATTTAAAATGGACCATATCCCTCCCCAGTCACTCTCACTGCAAAGTCAAAATGGACCAGACTCCTCCCCATTCATTCCCACTGTAAACAGTTAAAATGGACCAAACCCCTCCCAATTCACTCGAATTGTAAACAGTTAAAATATACCAAACTGCTCTCCATTGTCTCACTGTAAACTTTAGAATGGTCCAAACCACTGCCCATTCACTCCCACTGCAAACAGTTAACATAGGCCAAAACCCTCTCCATTCACTTCCTGTGTAAACATTTAAAATGTCCAAACCCCTACCCATTCATTCCCACCGTAAACATTTAAAATGGTCCAAACCGCTGCCCATTCACTCTCACTGTAAACAGTTAAAATGGACCAAAATCCTCCCCATTCACTCCCACTCAAAGCAGTTAAAACTGACCAAATCCCTGCCCTTTCACTCACTGTAAACAGATAAAATGGACCAACCCCTCCCCATTCACACTCACTATAAACAGTTAAAATGGACCAAACCCCTCCCAATTCATTCTTATTGTAAACAGTTAAAATGCAACAAACTGCTCCCCTGTCAGTCTCACTGTAAACATTTAGAATGGTCCAAATCACTGCCCATTCACTCCCACTGCAAACAGTTAACATAGACCAAACCCTTCTCCATTCACTCTCGGTAAACAGTTAAAATGGTCCAAACACCTCCCCATTCAATCCCACTGCAAACATTTAAAATGGACCAAACCCCTCCCCACTCACTTCCACTGTCAACAGTTAAAATGGACCAAACCCCTCCCCATTTACTCACAGTGCAAACAGTTAAAATGGACCAAACCCCTCCCCATTCACTCTCGCTGTAAACAGTTAAAATGAACGAAATCCCTCCCCATTCACTCCCACTTTAAACAGTTAAAATGGTCCAAAACCCTCCCCTTTCACTCCCACTTTAAACAGTTAAAATGCTCCAAAACCCACCCCATTCACTGACTGTAAACAGTTAAAATGGACCAAACCTCTCCCCATTCACTCCCACTGTAAACAGTTAAAATGGACCAAACCCCTTCACATTCACTTCCAGTGTAAGCATTTAAAATGGTCCAAACCCCTCCCAATTCACTCCCACTGTAAACATTTAAAATCGTCCAAACCCCTCCCCATTCACTCTCGCTGTAAACAGTTAAAATGGACCAAACCCTTCCCCATTCACTCCCACTTTAAACAATTAAAATGGACAAGACCCCTTCTCATTCACTCAGTGTAAACAGTTAAAATGGACCAAAATCCGGCCCATTCACTCATAGTAAACAGTTAAAATGGACCAAACCCCTCCCCATTCACTTCCAGTGTAAATAATTAAAATGGACCAAACCCCTCCCCATTCACTCACACTGTAAACATTTAAAATGGACCAAACCTCTCCCCATTCACTCACTGTATACAGTTAAAATTGACCAAACCCCTGCCCATTCAGTCCCACTGTAAACATTTAAAATGGACCATACCCCTCCCCATTCACTCACACTGTAAACATTTAAAATGGACCAAACCGCTCCCCATTCACTCTCCCTGTAAACAGTTTTAATGGATAAAACCCCTCCCCATTCACACTCACTGTAAACAGTTAAAATGGATCAAACATCTCCCTATTCACTCACTGTATACAGTTAAAATTGACCAAACCCCTGCCCATTCAGTCCCACTGTAAACATTTAAAATGGACCAAATCCCTCCCCATTCACTCACACTGTAAACAGTTAAAATGGACCAAACCCCTCCCAATTCACTCGCATTGTAAACAGTTAAAATATACCAAACTGCTCTCCATTCAGTCTCACTGTAAACTTTAAAATGGTCCAAACCCCTCCCCATTCACTCCCACTGCAAACAGTTAACATAGATCAAACCCGTCCCCATTCACTTCCAGTGTAAACATTTAAAAGGTTGATACCCCTACCCGTTGACTCCCACTGTAAACACTTAAAATGATACAAACCCCTCCCCATTCACTCTCGCTGTAAACTGGAAAAATGAACCAAACCCTTCCCCATTCACTCTCACTGTAAACAGTTAAAATGAACCAATAACCTCCCATTCATTCCCACTCTAAGCAGTTGAAATTGACCAAACCCCTCTCCATTCACTTACTGTAATTAGTTAAAATGGACCAAACCCCTACCCATTCACTCTCACTGTAAACAGTTAAAATGAAGCAAAATCCTCCCCATTCACTCTCACTGTAAACAGTTAAAATGAACCAAACCCCACCTCATTCACTCCCACTTCAAACAATTAAAATGGACCAAACCCCTTCTCATTCACTCATTGTAAACAGTTAAAATGGGCCAAAATCCTGCCCATTCACTCACTGTAAACAGTTAAAATGGACCAAAACTCTCCCCATTCACTCTCGGTAAACAGTTAAAATGGTCCAAACAACTCCCCATTCATTCCCACTGCAAACATTTAAAATAGACCAAACCCCTCCCCACTCACTTCCACTGTAAATAGTTAAAATGGACCAGACCACTCCCTATTCACTCCCACTGTAAACAGTTAAAATGGACCAATATCCTCCCCATAACTCCCACTCTAAGCAGTTAAGATTGACCAAACCCCTCCCCATTCATTCACTGCAAACAGTTAAAATGGACCAAACCCCACCCAATTCACTCTCACTGTAAACAGTTAAAATGGACCAAACCCCTCCCCATTTACTCCCACTTTAAACAATTAAAATGGACCAAACCCCTTCTCATTCACTCATTGTAAACAGTTAAAATGGACCAAAATCCTGCCCATTCGCTCACTGTAAACATTTAAAATGGACCAAACCCCTCCCCATTCACTCCCACTGTAAACAGTTTAAATGGAGCAAAATCCTCTCTATTCACTCTCGCTGTAAACAGTTAAAATGGACCAAACCCCTCACCATTCACTCCCACTGTAAACAGTTTAAATGGAGGAAAATCCTCTCTATTCACTCTCGCTGTAAACAGTTAAAATGGACCAAACCCCTCCCCATTCACTCCCACTTTAAGCAATTAAAATGGACAAGACCCCTTCTCATTCACTCAGTGTAAACAGTTAAAATGGACCAAAATCCTGCCCATTCACTCATAGTAAACAGTTAAAATGGACCAAACCTCTCCCCATTCACTTCCAGTGTAGTTAAAATGGTCCAAACCCCTCCCCATTCACACTCACTGTAAACAGTTAAAATGGACCAAACCCCTGCCCATTCAGTCCCACTGCAAACATTTAAAATGGACCATATCCCTCCCCAGTCACTCTCACTGCAAAGTCAAAATGGACCAGACTCCTCCCCATTCATTCCCACTGTAAACAGTTAAAATGGACCAAACCCCTCCCAATTCACTCGAATTGTAAACAGTTAAAATATACCAAACTGCTCTCCATTGTCTCACTGTAAACTTTAGAATGGTCCAAACCACTGCCCATTCACTCCCACTGCAAACAGTTAACATAGGCCAAAACCCTCTCCATTCACTTCCTGTGTAAACATTTAAAATGTCCAAACCCCTACCCATTCATTCCCACCGTAAACATTTAAAATGGTCCAAACCGCTGCCCATTCACTCTCACTGTAAATAGTTAAAATGGACCAAAATCCTCCCCATTCACTCCCACTCAAAGCAGTTAAAACTGACCAAATCCCTGCCCTTTCACTCACTGTAAACAGATAAAATGGACCAAACCCCTCCCCATTCACACTCACTATAAACAGTTAAAATGGACCAAACCCCTCCCAATTCATTCTTATTGTAAACAGTTAAAATGCAACAAACTGCTCCCCTGTCAGTCTCACTGTAAACATTTAGAATGGTCCAAATCACTGCCCATTCACTCCCACTGCAAACAGTTAACATAGACCAAACCCTTCTCCATTCACTCTCGGTAAACAGTTAAAATGGTCCAAACACCTCCCCATTCAATCCCACTGCAAACATTTAAAATGGACCAAACCCCTCCCCACTCACTTCCACTGTCAACAGTTAAAATGGACCAAACCCCTCCCCATTTACTCACAGTGCAAACAGTTAAAATGGACCAAACCCCTCCCCATTCACTCTCGCTGTAAACAGTTAAAATGAACGAAATCCCTCCCCATTCACTCCCACTTTAAACAGTTAAAATGGTCCAAAACCCTCCCCTTTCACTCCCACTTTAAACAGTTAAAATGCTCCAAAACCCACCCCATTCACTGACTGTAAACAGTTAAAATGGACCAAACCTCTCCCCATTCACTCCCACTGTAAACAGTTAAAATGGACCAAACCCCTTCACATTCACTTCCAGTGTAAGCATTTAAAATGGTCCAAACCCCTCCCAATTCACTCCCACTGTAAACATTTAAAATCGTCCAAACCCCTCCCCATTCACTCTCGCTGTAAACAGTTAAAATGGACCAAACCCTTCCCCATTCACTCCCACTTTAAACAATTAAAATGGACAAGACCCCTTCTCATTCACTCAGTGTAAACAGTTAAAATGGACCAAAATCCGGCCCATTCACTCATAGTAAACAGTTAAAATGGACCAAACCCCTCCCCATTCACTTCCAGTGTAAATAATTAAAATGGACCAAACCCCTCCCCATTCACTCACACTGTAAACATTTAAAATGGACCAAACCTCTCCCCATTCACTCACTGTATACAGTTAAAATTGACCAAACCCCTGCCCATTCAGTCCCACTGTAAACATTTAAAATGGACCATATCCCTCCGCAGTCACTCCCACTGTAAACAGTTAAAATGGACCAGACCACTCCCCATTCACTCCCACTGTAAACTGTTAAAATGGACCAATAACCTCCCCATAACTCCCACTCTAAGCAGTTAAAATTGACCAAACGCCTCCCCATTCATTCACTGCAAACAGTTAAAATGGATCAAAATCCTGCCCATTCACTCACTGTAAACATTTAAAATGGACCAAACCCCTCCCCATTCACTCCCACTGCAAACAGTTAACATAGATCAAACCCCTCCCCATTCACTTCCAGTGTAAACATTTAAAAGGTTGAAACCCCTACCCGTTGACTCCCACTGTAAACATTTAAAATGATCCAAACCCCTCCCCATTCACTCTCGCTGTAAACTGTAAAATTGAACCAAACCCTGCCCCATTCACTCTCACTGTAAACAGTTAAAATGAACCAATAACCTCCCCATTCATTCCCACTCTAAGCAGTTGAAATTGACCAAACCCCACCTTATTCACTCCCACTTTAAACAATTAAAATGGACCAAACCCCTTCTCATTCACACATTGTAAACAGTTAAAATGGACCAAAATACTGCCCATTCACTCACTGTAAACAGTTAAAATGGACCAAAACTCTCCCCATTCACTCCTTCTGTAAACAGTTAAAATGGTCCAAACCCCTCCCCATTTACTCACACTGCAAACATTTAAAATGGACCAAACCTCTCCCCATTCACTCCCAGTGTAAACAGTTAAAATGGACCAAACCCCTCCCCATTTACTCACAGTGCAATCATTTAAAATGGTCCAAACCCTTCCCCAGTCACTCACACTGTAAACATTTAAAATGGACCAAACCGCTCCCCATTCACTCTCCGTGTAAACAGTTTTAATGGATAAAACCCCTCCCCATTCACACACACTGTAAACAGTTAAAATGGACCAAACCTCTGCCCATTCAGTCCCACTGTAAACATTTAAAACTGACCAAATCCCTGCCCTTTCACTCACTGTAAACAGTTAAAAGGGACCAAACCTCTCCCCATTCACACTCACTATAAATAGTTAAAATGGACCAAACCCCTCCCAATTCATTCCTATTGTAAACAGTTAAAATGCAACAAACTGCTCCCCTGTCAGTCTCACTGTAAACATTTAGAATGATCCAAATCACTGCCCATTCACTCCCACTGCAAACAGTTAACATAGACCAAACCCTTCTCCATTCACTCTCGGTAAACAGATAAAATGGACCAAACCCCTGCCCATTCAGTCCCAGTGCAAACATTTAAAATGGACCATATCCCTCCCCAGTCACTCCCACTGTAAACAGTCAAAATGGAGCAGACTCCTCCCCATTCATTCCCACTGTAAACAGTTAAAATGGACCAAACCCCTCCCAATTCACTCGCATTGTAAACAGTTAAAATGGACCAGACCACTCCCCATTCACTCCCACTGTAAACTGTTAAAATGGACCAATAACCTCCCCATAACTCCCACTCTAAGCAGTTAAAATTGACCAAATGCCTCCCCATTCATTCACTGCAAACAGTTAAAATGGACCAAACCCCACCCAATTCACTCTCACTGTAAACAGTTAAAATGGACCAAACACCTCCTCATTCACTCCCACTTTAAACAATTAAAATGGACCAAACCCCTTCTCATTCAGTCATTGTAAACAGTTAAAATGGATCAAAATCCTGCCCATTCACTCACTGTAAACATTTAAAATGGACCAAACCCCTCCCCATTCACTCCCACTGCAAACAGTTAACATAGATCAAACCCCTCCCCATTCACTTCCAGTGTAAACATTTAAAAGGTTGAAACCCCTACCCGTTGACTCCCACTGTAAACATTTAAAATGATCCAAACCCCTCCCCATTCACTCTCGCTGTAAACTGTAAAATTGAACCAAACCCTGCCCCATTCACTCTCACTGTAAACAGTTAAAATGAACCAATAACCTCCCCATTCATTCCCACTCTAAGCAGTTGAAATTGACCAAACCCCACCTTATTCACTCCCACTTTAAACAATTAAAATGGACCAAACCCCTTCTCATTCACACATTGTAAACAGTTAAAATGGACCAAAATACTGCCCATTCACTCACTGTAAACAGTTAAAATGGACCAAAACTCTCCCCATTCACTCCCTCTGTAAACAGTTAAAATGGTCCAAACCCCTCCCCATTTACTCACACTGCAAACATTTAAAATGGACCAAAACTCTCCCCATTCACTCCCAGTGTAAACAGTTAAAATGGACCAAACCCCTCCCCAATTACTCACAGTGCAATCATTTAAAATGGTCCAAACCCTTCCCCAGTCACTCACACTGTAAACATTTAAAATGGACCAAACCGCTCCCCATTCACTCTCCGTGTAAACAGTTTTAATGGATAAAACCCCTCCCCATTCACACTCACTGTAAACAGTTAAAATTGACCAAACCTCTGCCCATTCAGTCCCACTGTAAACATTTAAAACTGACCAAATCCCTGCCCTTTCACTCACTGTAAACAGTTAAAAGGGACCAAACCTCTCCCCATTCACACTCACTATAAATAGTTAAAATGGATCAAACCCCTCCCAACAGTTAAAATGCAACAAACTGCTCCCCTGTCAGTCTCACTGTAAACATTTAGAATGGTCCAAATCACTGCCCATTCACTCCCACTGCAAACAGTTAACATAGACCAAACCCTTCTCCATTCACTCTCGGTAAACAGTTAAAATGGACCAAACCCCTGCCCATTCAGTCCCAGTGCAAACATTTAAAATGGACCATATCCCTCCCCAGTCACTCCCACTGTAAACAGTCAAAATGGACCAGACTCCTCCCCATTCACTCCCACTGCAAACAGTTAAAATGTACCAAACTGCTCTCCATTGTCTCACTGTAAACTTTAGAATGGTCCAAACCACTGCCCATTCACTCCCACTGCAAACAGTTAATATAGGCCAAACCCCTCTCCATTCACTTCCTGTGTAAACACTTAAAATGTCCAAACCCCTACCCATTCTTTCCCACCATAAACAATTAAAATGGTCCAAAACCGCTCCCCATTCACTCTCGCTGTAAACAGTAAAAATGGACCAAACCGTTCCCCCATTCACTCTCACTGTAAACTGTTAAAATGGACCAATAACCTCCCCATAACTCCCACGCTAAGCAGTTAAAATTGACCAAACCCCTCCCCATTCATTCATTGCAAACAGTTAAAATGGACCAAACCCCACCCAATTCACTCTCACTGTAAACAGTTAAAATGGACCAAACCCCTCCCCATTCACTCCCACTTCAAACAATTAAAATGGACCAAACCCCTTCTCATTCAGTCATTGTAAACAGTTAAAATGGACCAAAATCCTGCCCATTCACTCACTGTAAACATTTAAAATGGACCAAACCCCTCCCCATTCACTCCCACTGTAAACAGTTAAAATGGAGCAAAATCCTCCCTATTCACTCTCGCTGTAAACAGTTAAAATGGACCAAACCCCTCCCCATTCACTCCCACTTTAAGCAATTAAAATGGACAAGACCCCTTCTCATTCACTCAGTGTAAACAGTTAAAATGGACCAAAATCCTGCCCATTCACTCATAGTAAACAGTTAAAATGGACCAAACCTCTCCCCATTCACTTCCAGTGTAAACTGTTAAAATGGACCAAATCCCTCCCCATTCACTCACACTGTAAACATTTAAAATGGACCAAACCCCTCCCCATTCACTCTCCCTGTAAACAGTTTTAATGGATAAAACCCCCTCCCCATTCACACTCACTGTAAACAGTTAAAATGGACCAAACCCCTCCCCATTCACTCCCACTTCAAACAATTAAAATGGACCAAACCCCTTCTCATTCAGTCATTGTAAACAGTTAAAATGGACCAAAATCCTGCCCATTCACTCACTGTAAACATTTAAAATGGACCAAACCTCTCCCCATTCACTTCCAGTGTAAACTGTTAAAATGGACCAAATCCCTCCCCATTCACTCACACTGTAAACATTTAAAATGGACCAAACCCCTCCCCATTCACTCCCACTGTAAACAGTTAAAATGGAGCAAAATCCTCCCTATTCACTCTCGCTGTAAACAGTTAAAATGGACCAAACCCCTCCCCATTCACTCCCACTTTAAGCAATTAAAATGGACAAGACCCCCTTCTCATTCAGTCAGTGTAAACAGTTAAAATGGACCAAAATCCTGCCCATTCACTCATAGTAAACAGTTAAAATGGACCAAACCTCTCCCCATTCACTTCCAGTGTAGTTAAAATGGTCCAAACCCCTCCCCATTCACACTCACTGTAAACAGTTAAAATGGACCAAACCCCTCCCCATTCACTCCCACTTCAAACAATTAAAATGGACCAAACCCCTTCTCATTCAGTCATTGTAAACAGTTAAAATGGACCAAAATCCTGCCCATTCACTCACTGTAAACATTTAAAATGGACCAAACCTCTCCCCATTCACTTCCAGTGTAAACTGTTAAAATGGACCAAATCCCTCCCCATTCACTCACACTGTAAACAGTTAAAATGGACCAAACCTCTCCCCATTCACTCACTGTATACAGTTAAAATTGACCAAACCCCTGCCCATTCAGTCCCACTGTAAACATTTAAAATGGACCATATCCCTCCCCAGTCACTCCCACTGTAAACAGTTAAAATGGACCAGACTCCTCCCCATTCACTCACACTGTAAACAGTTAAAATGGACCAAACCCCTCCCAATTCACTCGCATTGTAAACAGTTAAAATGTACCAAACTGCTCTCCATTCAGTCTCACTGTAAACTTTAAAATGGTCCAAACACCTCCCCATTCACTCCCACTGCAAACAGTTAACATAGATCAAACCCCTCCCCATTCACTTCCAGTGTAAACATTTAAAAGGTTGAAACCCCTACCCGTTGACTCCCACTGTAAACATTTAAAATGGTCCAAACCCCTCCCCATTCACTCTCGCTGTAAACTGGAAAAATGAACCAAACCCTTCCCCATTCACTCTCACTGTAAACAGTTAAAATGAACCAATAACCTCCCATTCATTCCCACTCTAAGCAGTTGAAATTGACCAAACCCCTCTCCATTCACTTACTGTAATTAGTTAAAATGGACCAAACCCCTACCCATTCACTCTCACTGTGAACATTTAAAATGAACCAAACCCCACCTCATTCACTCCCACTTTAAACAATTAAAATGGACCAAACCCCTTCTCATTCACTCATTGTAAACAGTTAAAATGGACCAAAATCCTGCCCATTCACTCACTGTAAACAGTTAAAATGGACCAAAACTCTCCCCATTCACTCTCGGTAAACAGTTAAAATGGACCAAACCCCTCCCCATTCACTCTCGCTGTAAACAGTTAAAATGAACGAAATCCCTCCCCATTCACTCCCACTATAAACAGTTAAAATGGTCCAAAAGCCTCCCCTTTCACTCCCACTTTAAACAGTTAAAATGGACCAAACCTCTCCCCATTCACTCCCACTGTAAACAGTTAAAATGGACCATACCCCTTCACATTCACTTCCAGTGTAAGCATTTAAATTGGTCCAAACCCCTCCCAATTCACTCCCAGTGAACATTTAAAATCGTCCAAACCCCTCCCCATTCACTCTCGCTGTAAACAGTTAAAATGGACCAAACCCCTCCCCATTCACCCCACTTAAACAATTAAAATGGATAAGACCCCTTCTCATTCACTCAGTGTAAACAGTTAAAATGGACCAAAATCCTGCCCATTCACTCATAGTAAACAGTTAAAATGGACCAAACTCCACCCCATTCACTTCCAGTGTAAATAGTTAAAATGGACCAAACCCCTCCCCATTCACTCACACTGTAAACATTTAAAATGGACCAAACCGCTCCCCATTCACTCTCCCTGTAAACAGTATTAATGGATAAACCCCTCCCCATTCACACTCACTGTAAACTGTTAAAATGGACCAAAACCTCTCCCCATTCACTCACTGTATGCAGTTAAAATTGATCAAACCCCCTGCCCATTCAGTCCCACTGTAAACATTTAAAATGGACCATATCCCTCCCCAGTCACTCCCACTGTAAACAGTTAAAATGGACCAGACTCCTCCCCATTCACTCACACTGTAAACAGTTAAAATGGACCAAACCCCTCCCAATTCACTCGCATTGTAAACAGTTAAAATGTACCAAACTGCTCTCCATTCAGTCTCACTGTAAACTTTAAAATGGTCCAAACCCCTCCCCATTCACTCCCACTGCAAACAGTTAACATAGATCAAACTCCTCCCCATTCACTTCCAGTGTAAACATTTAAAAGGTTGAAACCCCTAGCCGTTGACTCCCACCTGTAAACCATTTAAAATGATCCAAACCCCTCCCCATTCACTCTCGCTGTAAACTGTAAAATTGAACCAAACCCTGCCCCATTCACTCACTGTAAACAGTTAAAATGGACCAAACCCCTCCACATTTACTCACACTGCAAACATTTAAAATGGACCAAACCCCTTCCCATTCACTCACACTGTAAACATTTAAAATGGACCAAACCGCTCCCCATTCACTCTCCCTGTAAACAGTTTTAATGAATAAAACCCCTCTCCATTCACACTCACTGTAAACTGTTAAAATGGACCAAACCTCTCCCCATTCCATCACTGTATACAGTTAAAATTGACCAAACCCCTGCCCATTCAGTCCCACTGTAAACATTTAAAATGGACCATATCCCTCCCCAGCCACTCCCACTGTAAACAGTTAAAATGGACCAGACTCGTTCCCATTCACTCACACTGTAAACAGTTAAAATGGACCAAACACCTCCCAATTCACGCGCATTGTAAACAGTTAAAATGTACCACACTGCTCTCCATTCAGTCTCACTGTAAACTTTAATATGGTCCAAACCCCTCCCCATTCACTCCCACTGCAAACAGTTAACATAGATCAAACCCCTCCCCATTCACTTCCAGTGTAAACATTTAAAAGGTTGAAAGCCCTACCCGTTGACTCCCACTGTAAACATTTAAAATGATCCAAACCCCTCACCATTCACTCTCGCTGTAAACTGGAAAACTGAACCAAACCCTGCCCCATTCACTCTCACTGTAAACAGTTAAAATGAACCAATAACCTCCCCATTCACTCCCACTCTAAGCAGTTGAAATTGACCAAACCCCACCTTATTCACCTCCCACTTTAAACAATTAAAATGGACCAAACCCGTTCTTATTCACTCATTGTAAACAGTTAAAATGGACCAAAATCCTGCCCATTCACTCACTGTAAACAGTTAAAATGGACCAAAACTCTCCCCATTCACTCCCTCTGTAAACAGTTAAAATGGTCCAAACCCCTCCCCATTTACTCACACTGCAAACATTTAAAATGGACCAAACCTCTCCCCATTCACTCCCAGGGTAAACAGTTAAAATGTACCAAACCCCTCCCCATTTACTCACACTGCAAACATTTAAAATGGACCAAACCGCTCCCCATTCACTCCCAGTGTAAACAGTTAAAATGGACCAAAACACTCACCATTCACTCCCAGTGTAAACAGTTAAAATGGACCAAACCCCTCCCCATTCACTCCCTCTGTAAACAGTTAAAATGGTCCAAACCCCTCCCCATTTACTCACACTGCAAACATTTAAAATGGACCAAACCTCTCACCATTCACTCCCAGTGTAAACAGTTAAAATGGACCAAACCCCCTCCCCATTCACTCCCTCTGTAAACAGTTAAAATGGTCCAAACCCCTCCCCATTTACTCACACTGCAAACATTTAAAATGGACCAAACCTCTCCCCATTCACTCCCAGTGTAAACAGTTAAAATGTACCAAACCCCTCCCCATTTACTCACACTGCAAACATTTAAAATGGACCAAACCGCTCCCCATTCACTCCCAGTGTAAACAGTAAAATGGACCAAAACACTCACCATTCACTCCCAGTGTAAACAGTTAAAATGGACCAAACCCCTCCCCATTCACTCTCGCTGTAAACAGTTAAAATGAACAAAATCCCTCCCCATTCACTCCCACTTTAAACAGTTAAAATGGTCCCAAAACCCTCCCCTTTCACTCCCACTTTAAACAGTTAAAATGCTCCAAAACGCTCCCCATTCACTCACTGTAAACAGTTAAAATGGACCAAACCTCTCCACATTCACTCCCACTGTAAACAGTTAAAATGGACCAAACCCCTTCACATTCACTTCCAGTGTAAGCATTTAAAATGGTCCAAACCCCTCCCAATTCACTCCCACTGTAAACATTTAAAATCGTCCAAACCCCTCCCCATTCACTCTCACGGTAAACAGTAAAAATGGACCAAACACCTCACCATTCACTCCCACTGGAAACAAGGTAAAATGGACCAAACCCCTCCCCATTCACTCCCATTTTAAACAGTTAAAATGCACCAAACTGATCTCCATTCAGTGTCACTGTCAACATTTAAATTGATCCAAACACATCCCCATTCACTCCCACTGCAAACAGTTAAAATAGACCAAACCCCTCCCCATTCACTCCCATTGTAAACAGTTAACTGCACCAAACTGCTCCCCATTCAGTCTCACTGTAAACATTTAAAATGGTCCAAACACCCGCTCCCCATTCACTCCCACTGCAAACAGTTAAAATAGACCAAACACCTCCTCATTCAATTCCTGTGTAAACATTTAAAAGGTCCAAACCCTTCCCCATTCACTCTCACTGTATATAGTTAAAATGGATCAAATCCCTCCCCATTCACTCCCACTGTAAACATTTAAAATGGACCAAACCCCTCCCCATTCACTCCCAGTATAAACATATAATACGGTCCAAACCCCTCCATACACTCACTGTAAACAGTTAGAATGGACCAAACCCCTCCCCATTCACTCTCACTGTAAACAGTTAAAATGGATCAAACTCCTCCCCATTCACTCTCACTGTAAACAGTTAAAATGGACCAAACACCTCCCCCTTCACACTCACTGTAAACAGTTAAAATGGACCAACCCCCTCCACATTCACTCCCAGTGTAGACAGTTAAAATGTACCAAACGCTCCCCGTTCACTCACTGTAAACAGTTAAAATGGAACAAAACCCTGCCCATTCAGACCCAGTGCAAACATTTAACATGGACCAAATCCCTCCCCAGTCACTCCCACGGTAAACAGTTAAATTGGACCAAACTCCTCCCCATTCACTCCCACTGTAAACTGTTAAAATGGACCAAACCCCTCCCCATTCACTCCCACTGTAAACATTTAAAATGGACCAAACCCCTCCCAATTCACTCGCATTGTAAACAGTTAAAATGTACCAAACTGCTCTCCATTCAGTCTCACTGTAAACTTTAAAATGGCCCAAACCCCTCCCCATTCACTCCCACTGCAAACAGTTAACATAGACCAAACGCCTCCCCATTCACTTCCAGTGTAAACATTTAAAAGGTTGAAACCCCTACCCATTGACTCCCACTGTAAACATTTAAAATGATCCATACCCCTCCCCATTCACTCTCGCTGTCAACTGTAAAAATGGACCAAACCCTTCCCCATTCACTCTCACTGCAAACAGTTAAAATGGACCAATAACCTCCCCATTCACTCCCACTCTAAGCAGTTAAAATTGACCAAACCCCTCCCCTTTCACTTACTGTAAATAGTTAAAATGGACCAAACCCCTACCCATTCACTCTCACTGTAAACAGTTATAATGGAGCAAATCCTCCCCATTCACTCTCACTGTAAACAGTTAAAATGAACCAAACCCCTCCTCATTCACTCCCATTTTAAACAATTAAAATGGACCAAACCCCTCCCCATTCACTCCCAGTGTAAACAGTTAAAATGGACCAAAACCCTCGCCATTCCCTCCCAGTGTAAACAGTTAAAATGGAACAAACCCCTCCCCATTCACTCTCGCTGTAAACAGTTAAAATGAACGAAATCCCTCCCGATTCACTCCAACTTTAAACAGTTAAAATGGTCCAAAACCCTCCTCATTCACTCCCGCTTTAAACAGTTAAAATGCTCCAAAACCCGCCCCATTCACTCACTGTAAACAGTTAATATGGACCAAACCCCTCCACATTCACTCCCACTGTAAAGTGTTAAAATGGACCAAACCTCTCCCCATTCACTCTCACTGTAAACAGTTAAAATGGACCAAACCCCTCCACATTCACTCCCACTGTAAAGTGCTAAAATGGACCAAACCTCTCCCCACTCACACCCACTGTAAACAGTTAAAATGGAACAAACCTCTCCCCATTCACTCCCATTGTAAACAGTTAAAATGCACCAAACTGCTCTCCATTCAGTCTCACTGTAAACATTTAAAATGATCCAAACCCATCCCCATTCACTCCCACTGCAAACAGTTAAAATAGACCAAACCCCTCCCCATTCACTTCCAGTGTAAGCATTTAAAATGGTCCAAACCCCTCCCAATTCACTCCCACTGTAAACATTTAAAATCGTCCAAACCCATCCCCATTCACTCTCACTGTAAACAGTTAAAATGGACCAAACTCCTCCCCATTCACTCCCACTGGAAATAGGTAAAATGGACCAAATCCGTCCCCATTCACTCGCATTGTAAACAGTTAAAATGCACCAAACTGCTCTCCATTCAATATCACTGTAAACATTTAAAATGATCCAAACCCATCCCCATTTACTCCCACTGCAAACAGTTAAAATAGACCAAACCCCTCCCCATTCACTCTCCCTGTAAACACTTATAATGGATAAAACCCCTCCCCATTCACTCTCACTGTAAACAGTTAAAATGGACCAAACCTCTGCCCATTCACTCTCTGTAAACAGCTAAAAGGGACCAAACCCCTCCCCATTCACTCACTGTAAACAGTTAAGATGGAGCAAACCCCTCCCTATTCACTCACAGTATGCAGTTAAAATTGACCAAACCCCTGCCCATTCAGACCCAGTGCAAACATTTAAAATGGACCAAATCCCTCCCCAGTCACTCCCACTGTAAACAGTTAAAATGGACCAGACTCCTCCCCATTCACTCCCACTGTAAACAGTTAAAATGGACCAAACCATTCCCCATTCACTCCCACTGTAAACTGTTAAAATGGACCAATAACCTCCCCATTCACTCCCACTCTAAGCAGTTAAAATTGACCAAACCCCTCCCCATTCACTCACTGTAAATAGTTAAAATGGACCAAACCCCTACCTTTTCACTCTCACTGTAAACAGTTATAATGGAGCAAATCCTCCCCATTCACTCTCACTGTAAACAGTTAAAATGAACCAAACCCCTCCTCATTCACTCCCACTTTAAACAATTAAAACGGACAAGACCCCTTCTCATTCACTCAGTGTAAACAGTTAAAATGGACCAAAATCCTGCCCATTCACTCACTGTAAACAGTTAAAATGGTCCAAACCTCTCCCCATTCACTCCCAGTGTAAACAGTTAAAATGGACCAAACCCCTCCCCATTAACTCTCGCTGTAAACTGTTAAAATGAACGAAACCCCTCCCCATTCACTCCCACATTAAAGTGTTAAAATGCTCCAAATCCCTCCCCATTCACTCACTGTAAACAGTTAAAATGGACCAAATGTCTCCCCATTCACTCTCACTGTAAACAGTTAAAATGGACCAAACACCTCCACATTCACTCCCACTGTAAAGTGTTAAAATGGACCAAACCTCTCCCCATTCACTCCCACTGTAAACAGTTAAAATGCAACAAACCCCTCCCCATTCACTCCCATTGTAAACAGTTAAAATGCACCAAACTGCTCTCCATTCAGTCTCACTGTAAACATTTAAAATGGTCCAAACCACTCCCCATTCACTCCCACTGTAAACAGTTAAAATGCAACAAACCCCTCCCCATTCACTCCCACTGCAAACAGTTAAAATAGACCAAACCCCTCCTCATTCACTTACAGTATAAACATATAATACGGTCCAAACCCCTCCCCATTCACTCACTGTAAACAGTTAAAATGGACCAAACCCCTCTCCATTCACTCTCACTGTAAACAGTTAAAATGGACCAAACACCTCCCATTCACTCCCAGTATAAACATATAATACGGTCCAAACCCCTCCCCATTCACTCACTGTAAACAGTTAAAATGGACCAAACCCCTCCCCATTCACTCTCACTGTAAACAGTTAAAATGGACCAAACCCCTCCCCATTCACTCTCACTGTAAACAGTTAAAATGGACCAAACACCTCCCCCTTCACACTCACTGTAAACAGTTAAAATGGACCAACCCCCTCCACATTCACTCCCAGTGTAGACAGTTAAAATGTACCAACCCGCTCCCCGTTCACTCACTGTAAACAGTTAAAATGGACCAAACCCCTCTCCATTCACTCTCACTGTAAACAGTTAAAATGGACCAAACACCTCCCATTCACTCCCAGTGTAAACAGTCAAAATGGACAACCACGTCCCCATTCACTCCCACTGTAAACAGTCAAAATGGACAACCACGTCCCCATTCAGTCCCACTGTAAACAGTTAAAATTGACCAAAACCCACCACATTCACACTCAGTGTAAACAGTTAAAATGGACCAAACCCCTCCCCTTTCACTATCACTGTAAACAGTTAAAATGGACAAAAATCCTCCCCATTCATTCCCACTGTAAACAGTTAAAATGGACCAAACCCCTCCCCATTCACTCCCACTGTAAACAGTTAAAATGGACCAAACCCCTCCCCATTCACTATCACTGTAAACAGTTAAAATGGACCAAACCCCTCCCCATTCACTCTCACTGTAAACAGTTAAAATGGACCAAACCCCTCCCCATTCTATCTCACTGTAAACAGTTAAAATGGACCAAACCCCTCCCCATTTACTCTCACTGTAAACATTTAAAATGGACCAAGCCCCTCCCCATTCGCTCCCACTGTAAATATTTAAAATGGACAAAAATCCTCCCCATTCACTCTCAGTGTAAACAGTTAAAATGGACCAAACACCTCCCCCTTCACACTCACTGTAAACAGTTAAAATGGACCAAACCCCTCCCCATTCTATCTCACTGTAAACAGTTAAAATGGACCAAACCCCTCCTCATTCACTCCCATTGTAAACAGTTAAAAGCACCAAACTGCTCCCCATTCAGTCTCACTGTAAACATTTAAAATGGTCCAAACCCCTCCCCATTCACTCCCACTGCAAACAGTTAAAAAAGACCAAACCCCTGCTCATTCACTTCCAGTGTAAACATTTAATAGGTCCAAACCCCTCCCCATTCACTCTCACTGTAAACAGTTAAAATGGACCAAACACTTTTCCATTCACTATCACTGTAAACAGTTAAAATGGACCAAACCCCTCCCCATTCACTCTCACTGTAAACAGTTAAAATGGACCAACCTCCTCCACATTCACTCTCACTGTAAACATTTAAAATGGACCAAGCCCCTCCCCATTCGCTCCCACTGTAAATATTTAAAATGGATCAAACCCCTCCCCATTTACTCCCAGTATAAACAGTTAACATGGACAAATCCCTTCCCCATTCACTCCCACTGTAAACAGTTAAAATGGACCAAACTCCTCCCCATTCACTCCCAGTGTAAACCATATTAATGGGCCTATTTGCTCCCAGTATAATGAATTCCAATGGACCAAAGCCCTCCCCATTAACTCATTGTAACAAGTTTCACTGGATCAAACATTTTCACATTGTATTCGTCATCACTTCCCATTCAGTCTTACTGTAGTGAATTCTAATGGAATAAATCCATCTCCATTTACATATATTGTTTGGATTTCTGACGGGCTCAGCTTGTTCTAATAATCTAAGGTTTTGAGGGGCCATTTCTGAAGTGTGAGCTGAATCTGAACCTGTTCTAACTGCACATCTGCATATGAATACTGTCCACCAGGGATCACTAGGTAGCAAAGGGGCCAGGAATCTGGGGATTTTTCCTCTCCTAGGTAATCGATCATTAACTCAGGACAGAATAATGTAAAAACAATTAAATATTAAGCAAGGGATTCAGCAGAGTAACAGAAGATTGTCTATCTGATTGAACAGCTGTATGATGAAATGGCTGACTGATGTTCCGGATTCTTCTCCAGTCGCTACTTGTTTTGGTTCAAGAATAATGTAGGCTCAAAATTACAAGGGTGAAAGGTCAGGTACCTTCTTGTCACCAGATGATGATTGAATGTGGACACTGGGATATGGATGATTTGATTTGTGTAAAGAGCCAAAACAATGGGTATCCATGGATATGGTGCAAAAATAGATAAATGAGGTTTGGCTTAGTCATGATCTCATTGAATGGTGGATGAGGTTCGAGGAGCTGGATGGCTTCCTCCTGTTCTTAATGTGATTGAAATGAATAGTGTTCGACTTATCAATTTGAAACGCCTGTTGGTTGAAATTCCACCTTCACAGATACCAACCAGTGTCCAACCCAACAGTGACTAGATTATAAGGCCAGAAAGTGCCAAGGAAGTTTGGAGAGGCATTTGCTTTTTCCCAACACATTTTTGATAGAGGCAGGCCAATCTGAACTCCAAGCGGTTCAAATCCAGTTACAAACCCCACTTCACGTGACATTCAACAGTTACAACAAGGTCTTACAGGACTGGCGGTGCCAGGGTCTCCTCCTGGTGCATCCTCTCTGTCTGCCGGAGTTTGAGAATTTCGCTGTAGTTCAAAGCGTTCACCTTGTTGCGGAAGAGCTCAAGGGACGTGGGTTTGGAGGCCAACGTTCGTGTGATCTGTTCCTTTACGACCTGCATAACCTGGAACAGAAAGCACAAGAGCACAGCTCACAAATAATCAGGAATTTCAACAGGTGGATGTCTCCCTATCCCTCTCCTGGCACTAGGGGTACTGTTCACTAATTGCTCACATTCCTCAGGCAACTCACCCACTTAGCCACAGCTCCACCAACCCACCAGATTCACTCGGGATATACTGCTCCATGTATCAGTGAGGAAGTGCTGCACTGTTAGTGCACTTTTCAGCTGAAATGTTGTACCAATCCTGCAACTAACTGCCTTATTAGTTGATGTTAAGGATGCCAAGATACTGTTCAATGAGGAGTAGGGGTTCTCTATGTGTACTTAACCAAGATCAGTAAAAACAGACTTAGAAGAAATAATACTGGGTACATGGCTGACAAGATCAGCGTATATTCAGGTTGTCCAAACAAGATGGTGGGCCATCTACTTGAATCACTGTGGCAGTTCAATACAGCTGAGGGACTTCCTAGGCAACTTCATGGGCAGTTAAGAAACAACCACTGTGGTTTTGGGACCGGAGTCACATATAGGCCATTCCATGTATGGATGGCAGAATTCCCTCCCTAAAGCAGCTTATTGAACAACTTGAGCTTTCTCATCAATCTGACAGCTTCATTGTTTCTTTTACTCATTTTAGCACAAATTTTTAAAATGCTTTTAAATTCTGGAATTTGAACTCTCATTCTCTGGATCATTCATCCAGTCCTCTGGATGGCTATCTGGTCATTTTCCTTTTTGTACTCATTCCTATGATGTGAGCATCACTGGCAAGGCATCCCGAATTGCCCTTGAGAAGGTTGGGGGGAAGGGAGGGCAGCACTGAGCCACTTTCTTGAACCGATGCAGTCCATGTGGTGTAGGTACACCCACAGTGCTGTCAGGAAGGAAGTTCCAGGGTTTTGACCCAGTGACAGTGAAGGAACGGCGATATATTTCCAAGTCAGGATGGTGTGTGGCTTGGAAGGGAACTTACAGGTGGTGGCCCCATTCATTTATTGCTCTTGTCCTTCAAGGTAGTGGGGGCCGTGAGTTTGAAAGATGCTGTTGAAGATGGCTTGGCGAGTTGCATCTTGTGGATGGTACGCACTGTTGCGACTGTGTGCCAGTGGTGGAGGGAGTGAATGTTTAAAGTGGGGAATGGGGTGCCAATTAGTGGGTTGCTTTATCCTGGATGGTTGAAATTCTTGAGCATTATTGGAGCCATACTTGTCCAGGCAAGTGGAGAGTATTCCATCACATTCCTGACTGGTGTCTTGTCGATGGTGAAGACTTTGTGGAATCAGGAGGTGAGTTACTCGTGGCAGGATTCCTAGCCTCTGACCTGCTCTTGTAGCCACAGTATTTATATGGCTGGTCGTGTAATGTTTGTAGTCAATGGTAACCAGCAGGATATTAATGGTGGGAGATTCAGTGATGGTGATGCCATTGAACTTCAAGGGGAGATGGTTAATTCTCCTTTGTTGGAGATGGCCATTGTCAGGCATCTGTGTGGTGCAAAGGTTACTTATCACTTAGCAACACAAGCCTGAATGTTGTCCAGGTCTTGCTGCATGCAGATGACTATTCCCCTCCACTTCTGACCTAACGTTAGGGGGGAAACAGCTGAAGATTGTTGAGCCGAGGACACCAACCTGAGGAACTCCTGCAGCGATGTCCAAAAAAAAATTTTCCTTTGCGCTAGGTATGACTCAACAAGTGAAGAGGTTCCCACCCACCGCCAATTCCCATGGACTTCAATTTGCTATGGCTCCCTGATACCACACTCGATCAAATGCTATCCTGATATCAAGGGCAGTCACTTTCGCCTCCCCTCTTGATTTCAGCTCTTTTGTCTATGTTTGGACCAAGATTACACTGAGATCAAGAACTAAGTAGCCCTGGTGGAACCCAAACCGAGTAAATATTGCTTGATAGCACTGTCAACGACAACTTCCATCACTTTGCTGATGATTGAGAGTAGAGTGATGTGATTGTAATTAGCCTGGATTTGTCCTTTGCTTTTGTGTACAGGAGATGCCTAAGCAATTTTTCACATAGCCATGTAGATGCCAGTGTTGTAGCTGTACTGGAACAGCTTGCCTAGGGGCACAGCTATTTCTGGAGTGCAAGTCTCCAGTACAACTGATGAAATATTGTCAGGGCCCATAGCCTTTGCACTATCCAGTACCTTTAGCTGGTTCTTGATATCATGAGGAGTGAATTGAATTGGCTGAAGATTAACATCTGTGATACTGGGGACTCAGGAAGAGGTCAAAATGGATCATCCACTTAGCACTTCTGGCTGAAGATTAATGTGACTGCTTCAGCCTCATCTTTTGCACTGATGTGAAGATAGGGATATTTGTGGAGCCTCCTCCTCCTCCAGTGAGTTGTTTAATTGTCCACCGCCATTCACGCTTGGATGTGGGGAGACTGCAGAGCTTAGATCTGATCTGTTGCTTGTGGGATTGCTTAGCTTTTGTCTGTTGTATGTTGCTTCTGCTGTTTAGCATGCTAAAGCTTCACCAGGTTGACACCTCATTTTTAGGTATGCCTAGTGCTGCTCCTGGCATGCTCTCCTGCACTCTTCACTGAACCAGGGTGATCCCCTGGCTTGATGGTAATGGTAGAATGGGGGATGTGCTGGGCCATGAGGCTACAGATCGTGGCTGAATACAATTCTGCTGCTGCTGATGGCCCACAGCATCTCATTTTGAATTGCTAGATCTATTTGCAATCTATCCCATTTAGGACGGTGGTAGTGCCACACAAAACGACGGAGGGTATCCTCAATGTGAACACAGAACTTCGTCTCCACAAGGACTGTACGGTGGTCACTCTTACCAATACTGTCAAGGGCAAATGCATCTGTGACAGGTACATTGGTGAGGGTGAGGTCAAATAGGTTTTTCCCTCTTGTTGGTTCCTTCACTACCTGCTACAGACCCAGTCTGGCAGATATGTCTTCCAGGACTTGGTTAGCTCGGTCAGTCATGGTGCTACCGAGCCAGTCATTGACATTGAAGTCCCTCCACCCAGAGAACATTTTGTGCTCTTGCTACCCTCAGCACTTCTTCCAAGCGGTGTTCAACATGGAGGAGCACTGATTCATCAGCTGAGGGAAGGCAGTAGGTTGTAATAAACAGGAGATTTCTTTGCCCTGTTTGACCTGATGCCATGAGACTTCATGGGGTCTACAGTCAATGTTGAGGACTCGCAGGGCAACTCCCTCCCGACTGTACACCACTGTTCAGCCACCCCTCCTGGGTCTGTCTTGAATGGGATAGGACACAACCAGGGATGGTGATGGTGGTGTCTGGGACATTGTAAAGTATGATTTGGTGAGTATGACTGTCAGGCTGTTGCTTGCCTGGTCTGTGGGACAGCTCTACCAATTTTGGCACAAGTCTCCAGATGTTAGTGAGGTTGAATGAGCAACTTGGTCCCTAGGTTGATGCTAGGTGGTCCATCTGCTTTTATTTTTGTTTAACTTTTCTGTAGCGTTTTGATACACCCGAGTGGCTTGCTGGGCCATTTTAGAGTGCAGTTAAGAATCAACCACATTGCTGTGGGTCTGGAGCACATATAGGACAGACTAGATAAGGACAGCAGATGGGGAGGCAGTGGCATAGTAATCCAGACGCAGGGCAATGCTTTGTGGACCTGAGGTTGAATCCCACCATGGCAGACGGAATTTGAATTCAATAAAAATCTGGAGTTAAAAGTCTAATGATGACCATAAAACCATTGTCAATTGTTGTAAAAGCCCACCTGGTTCACTAATGTCCTTTAGGGAAGGAAATCTGCTGTCCTTATCCCATCTGCCCTACATGTGACTCCAGACCCAAAGCAATGTGGCTCACTCTTAAATTCCCTCTAAACAATTAGGGATAGGCAATAAATTCTGGACTAGCCAGCGATGCCCATGAATGAATTAAAAATAAAAAGTCCTTTCCTAAAGGACATTAGTGAACCAGATGGGTTTTGACGACAATCTGGTAGTTTCACGGTCACCATGTGATTACCATTTTATTCCTGATTTATTAATTAATGGAATTTAAATTCCACCAGATGGTGGGATTTGAACTCATTTCTCTGCATCATTAATCTGGGCCTCTGGATTACGAATCGAATAACATTACCACCACGCTACTGTGTCTATCTTCTTTTCTGTTGCGTAGGGTGTATGTAAATTACTTGCCATGTTTGCCTACATAACAACAGAGCAGGGTTTTCCCATGGAATCCAGGCCAACCTTCAAACACAGATTAAAACTGCTCATTATTCCAACTACTGCCTGTGGGATCTTGCTGTGCATAAATTGGTTACCTATCACATCGAATTTTACAGTACAGCAGAAGGCCAATTGGCCCAATGGCTTATGCGTCACACAACCTCTCCCCACTTTACTTCACCTCAATCTTTCAACATGTCCTTCTAGTGCTTTCTCCCCCATGTATGTATCTAGCATCCCCTTAACTGCATCAACATTATACACCTTAACTACTTACTGTGGTAGAGAGTTCTGCATTCTTCAGTGAAGAAGTTTCTCCTGAATTCTTAAGCGGATTTATTAGTGGTTGACTTATATTTCTGGCCCCTAGTTTTGAACACCCTGTCCAGCACCTACATAATTTTAAAGACTCCTATCAGGTCACCTGTCAATATTTTCTACAGAAAAGAGCCCCAAGCCTTTCCTTGTTTATGAAATGCTTTGAGATGATTTTGACATACTTAAGGCAAGGTATCAATCTGTCTTTACATAGGGTATGATCCCTTTGGTTGGGATGGCAACAAGCATTCTAGATGTTGTCACACTTAGAATGGATTACCTCCTGGTAATTATTTCTACGTTTACTGCAGGATGTTAGCAGGTTCTGGTGAACCAGCTGCCAGTATTCCTTCTTGCCACTGTACTAATTCTTACACAAACATCCAAGTAATATTAGTGCTGAGCAGACTGCCTTCTAAATCAGCATTATTTTGTTAAACATTTATTACAGCTCTCCCTCACAAAACGCCAGACCCAAATCTCAATCACCAGGCCTTTACATTTACAAGCACCTGTGCTATTTATTCGTTTGTGTTCCATGCCCTCCCTCAGCTTCTCAATGCGGCCAATAACAGTGCGGTATGCCAGTGTGGTTTGACAAGAAATAGAGCAGGCTTGTATCAAAGTATATTGGACTGATTTACCACAGAAACCCTGATCGTTACTTATTCTTTCAGACTGATCACTGGCATGCCAATGACATCACGGTCCTTCCCCTTGTGAATTCAGAGCTAAGAACAGAATTTGAAGGTTGCGGATGTTGAGATATTGGAGCTTTCATCACTGAGTTCAATGGATTTTTAAGAATATGGAGTTGGTGTGGATAAATGGAGTTGATCTTTACATCAGCCATGATCTGATGGAATGTTGAAACAGGCTAGAGGGGCTGAATGGCCTATTTCCAATCCTATGTTCCTAATTGCTGTGGAAATTACTTGTCTCATCACTGAAGAAGTTTTTCCACGCTTTCTCAAATAGCCACAACAGTCTGAAAGATTAAAGTGGGAGACAAACAGCTGAAAGACCCAAGCAAAAGCCTTAGCGCTACAAGAGCTGTAAACCACTTTACATCAACTTCACAGCTTGAATAACCAAGTCAAACAGTACATCATCAGCTCATTGATGGTGGACAAGCCATGGTCTTGGACACAGTCCCACTGTGTGGAGGTTGACTAGGTCAATATCAAAACTTCAGAGACTGAGAGGGAAGATCGACACCATCCCTCTAAAGCCCATCCCCCGTCCAAAGGTACGTAAAACCAACAAAACACATCCAATAGTTTGAAGTAACCATATCCATGATTGACAACACCAGACTATATCCTATCCACTATTTAACTGAGGAAATGGATGCCACAAGAGGCTTTGAGGGAAAATATTTTGAAGCCTGATTGAAACGAAAGTATAAAACTGTTTACTCATGGCACAAGTACTTCATTCTCCACACCATGTAACCCTGCACCAAAATAATGTTATTTCCCTATTTTTATGGATTTGTGCATTCCCAGTGCTGACACTTGTGGACAGCAGAAGTGCTACAAAGGGCAATGAACCAGAATACACAATGTGTCTATATACCGCTCTCTAAATGCAAGAGCATCTCTGATTCATCTAAAAAAGGGGAGAGGTGGCATCAAGTGACAGAAACTAGCAGGGGAGACTGCAAGCACAGTTGGAAAAAGGTAGCTAGGAGATAGGAATATTGAGAGCAAATTTCAGAGGGTAGGGGCTTGATGGCTGAAAGACTGGTCTCCCATGGTGATTCAAAATCAGGAGTTTGGAACCAGGGGAACTGAGTGGGTCAGCACCTATACAAGGAGAGGTTCTCCCAAGAACTGTAGGTAGGTGGGGGAGGGTAAGAGAGGAATTTGAAATAAGAACCTGGGCCTTGAAGTTCAATTTCTCCAGTGAGCAAAAGGTAAATCTGTACAGGGATGGGGTTGGGAATGGGGTAATTGGGGCTGTGGGCGTATGGGAGCTGCAGATCATTGAAACTTACTGGATTGGCTGAGGTAGGGCGGGAGATAAGAAGGCCAATGAGGTGACACTTGAGAAATTGGGTGATGTGGAGCTGAAAGGGGGAGATGTCAAAAAAAAAGGCAGTGTTCCAGGGATAGGAGGCATCAGTGCCAGCACGGACCGAGGGCGGCAGGGCCGGCGCGGGCTGAAGGCGGCAGGGCTGGGATGGACTGTGGGTGTCAGGGCCAGCACGGACTGAGGGCAGCAGGGCCGAAACAGACCGAGGGCGGCAGGGCTGGGATGGACTGTGGGTGTCAGGGCCAGCACGGACTGAGGGCGGCAGGGCCGAAACAGACCGAGGGCGGCAGGGCCAAGACGGACCGAGGGCGGCAGGGCCAAGACGGACCGAGGGCGGCAGGGCCGGGATGGACTGCGGGTGTCAGGGCCAGCAGGGACTGAGGGCGGCAGGGCCGAAACGGACCAAGGGCGGCAGGGCCAAGATGGACCGAGGGCGGCAGGGCCGGGATGGACTGCGGGTGTCAGGGCCTGCACGGACTGAGGGCAGCAGGGCCGAAATGGACCGAGGGCGGCAGGGCCAAGATGGACCGAGGGTGGCAGGACCGAGATGGACCGAGGGCGGCAGGGCTGAGACGGACCAAGGGTGGCAGGACCGAGACAGACCGAGGGCGGCAGGACCGAGATGGACTGCGGGTGTCAGGGCTGGCACGGACCGAGGGCGGCAGGGCCAGGATGGACTGTGGGCAGCAGGGCCAAGATGGACCGAGGGCGGCAGGGCCAGGATGGACTGTGGGCAGCAGGGCTGGGACGGACCGAGGGCGGCAGAGCCAGGATGGACTGTGGGCAGCAGGGCTGGGACGGACTGAGGGCGGCAGGGCCAGGATGGACTGTGGGCAGCAGGGCTGGGACGGACAACGGGTGGCAGTCCCTGGAAGATGGTTCTTGCGTTGGAGTTGAGATGGTGTGGGCATGGTGCTGGTGGGAGGTGAGCTGTAGCGTATTGGGTTTTGGAAATGCTTTGGGAAGGGGGTTAATTGGAGAGAGGAGAAAATTACCAGGATGTGGAAGGGGCCTGAGATCTTAGCACCAGAGAAACAAAGAAGGTTTACATCAGAAGGCGGCTACTCAACCCATCCTAATGATGCTAGAACAATCTAAAACTAATCCCCTAGCACTACCTCTGTATCTTCCACTTGTACAAAAGTGCCCGTCTAACCTTCCCTTAAAAAGATGGTTTCTGTCTCAAACACACCTTGTGGTGAAGTACTCCTTGCACTAACAGCTCTCTGCAAAGAAGATGATGCAGACTGAGCTGCTCAAACAAGAAAGCAATGTCAGATCAGTTTGGGGATGGGTCCAAGATGGAAGTACATCCTGCCCCCTCTGTCCAAAGAGAGGATTTAACCAGTTGGCACAGAATATAGAATGAGATCAGAAGCATAGAACAAGACCATGTTAAAGATCTATGAAGCTCACGCCTTCTACTGCTCATGTACAATCTGTAATGTTAGGATGCCAGACAACCTCCTAAGGAAGGGGTCTCCAAATGTTATCCCCCCTCCCCAAAGGCAAGTCAAGCAAAGGTCCACTTGCTCCTTTCTAGACCTGTTACCTTCACCACGTGGCTCAGCTCCCAGTCACTAAGGCACCATCTGTTCCCTGTATTCATCTCCATCTGTGATTGCCTCCAGTCACTCACACATAACCAGGGGATGATTAAAAGCTCACAGATTGAGGTCACTCTTTGATGAGGCAGACTGAGCAAGAGAAAAGGAATTCCTGTTAAAAAATATTTCAGATTTTTGAATGTTTGCAGTAGTGCAGTCCAGACACTAGCTCACTGTCATAGTGACAGACAATAGTTCAGTGTTAGCGTTAGTGTTGGTTAAGCACTCAGCAGGTAGCACTCTCATCTAGGAGTCAGAAGCTCAAGGGTTCAACTACCATCCAGAGATCTGAGCACATAATCAATACTCAACTGGGGGAGTGTTGCAGTGTCCAAGGTGCCATCCTTTGGATGAGATGTTAAACTGAGGCCCCTCAGAGGTGGACATGAAAGATATTGAAAGCACTGACATGTGTTGGGGCACAATTCACAAAGTGGACCAGTTTTCATGTCTGAACCTAGGCTGTGGGTTCACTCACTGAGCAAGGGGGGATGCAGGGGGATGGGGGGGTACAGAACACAACTGATTCCTGCCCTGCTGGAGGCTGACATGCAGGACCCTTTCCAGGATGGACCATTACCTAGTAGAAAACGATTAAAACTTTGATACCTCCACACCCCTTACTCACTCTCAGGGAACTTCAGCTAATCATAGTACCCTGTTTGCCCTCCAGTTGAGATCGAAGTACAGACAGGGGAACTTGGGGGTCTCCATGATCTCTATGGCTTAATCCCCACTTACCAACATAGTCACCAACTGAGAGAAACAACAGGGCGGAGAGATGGAGGGACAGGGAGACAGGGGTGGGGCGGGAGTGTGTGGGGAAGATGTGGAAGTTGGGAGTGGGGCTGGGGGGGGTGGAAAGAGATATGGGTGGAAGTTGAGAAGGTTGAAAACATCTTCAACAAAATGAATATCCCATACCTCCACCCCAAGTAAGGGTTAACAGCGCTGGTCGACAGTAACTATCTGGAACAGTCCGATCAATGGTCAATGCAGAGGAAAAGCACCAGAGATTGGAAAATGAAGTGACAGCATGTCAGGAAGTACGTCCAAAAATACTTAATCTGTCAATCCCTAACTAAGTGTGCCTCTTTATTCATTGCCGCTGGTTCATTTGTGGTGGATGGAGGAGAGGGAGGGAAAGAGATGAGATGGGAAGTCACTCTGCCATTGTGATTCATCCACTCCATTAACCAATCTGCTCTATTCTAAACATCAGCCCTTCCAAGCAAAATGTTCTGCTTATGGACCCAATCCCTGGGCCATTCAGGGCTGGGAGTGTGGGGCTAGAGGCTAGGAATAGGATCTAGTAGGATCCAGGGTGGATCTCATCCCACCGCACTCTTCTTGTAACCGCTTCTTTTCATGTGTCACTTGAGAGTCAACAAAGAAAAGCTCCTGAAATGCCCAGAATAACCATGGCAAGTTTAACAAAAGGAGGGTTTGGCAAAGATTTTCAGCTTGGTGCCCCGAGTCTAAGATTGGCATCATGGATCAACTGGGCAATCGAGTTAAATGGAAATCTAAACAAGACAGATTGCAAAGTGGGCAGCCTATCCACATAATCAGAAAATTATAGAGATATTGAAAGATGAAGTGAATGTGTAAAACTGTGGCAAATGTATTTCAGTGTCAGCAAGGGCCAGGTCATCCATTTTGGACCCAAAAAGGAAAGAGAGGGCACCTTCTAAATGGAGAAAAGCTAGCATCAGTGGAGATCCACAGAGACTTGGATTTCCAGACGTTAAAATGTCATGAACAGTTACAGAAAACAATCAAAATGACTAATGAAATGATGGCCTTTATATCTACAAGGAGGTAGAAGTCATGCCTTAGCCATACAAAGCCTTGGTCAGGCCACATGGAGTGGTTTGGGGCACCACACCTTAGCAAGGGTATATTAGCCTTGGAGGGAGTGCAGTGTAGAATTACCAGAATGATATATGGACTTCAGGGGTTAAATCACGAGGAGAGATTTCACAAGCTAGGGTAGTATTCCCTAGAATTTAGAAGGTTCAGTGTGATTTGATTGAAATTTTCAAGATATGGAAGGAGCAGATAGGGTAGATAGAAACTATTTTTGCTGATTAGGGAATCTAACCCTAAGGGGCATAGTCCAAAAATTAGAGCCAACTTTTCAAGAGTGAAATTAGAAAACACTTCCACACAGAGTGACCAAAGTTTGGAACTCTCTTCCCCAAATGGCAACAGATTCAGGATCAAGTCCAAATGTTAAATTTGAGATTGATAGATTTTTGTTAACCAAAGGTATTAAGGGATATGGGGCAAGGGTAGGTACATGGGCCAGAAGTTTTAGCTCATTGGGTGGACAGGCGCTTGACCCGACTGAGCGTAAAATAATGCACGATGATGTCGGGTGAGCATCCCAACGTTATCGCGCACTCAGATGGTGGGCGTGTGTCGGAGTCGGCAGTGTGCCCACCGCTGATTAAAAGGCCTATTAAGGCCGTTAAAGTTATAATTGATAGAAAATTTTCACTACCTGTCCAACTTTAGGTTGAGAGGCAGATGAAAAGGCCAAGTGGCTTTTGCATGTTTTGGGAAACTTCATCCATGGGTAGGATGAGGTTTCCAAAAGCAAATAAAAATAAAATAAACATTTTTAACATTTCATTTATGACATGTCCCTGCTCATGTCAGAGCCACATGAGGGGACATGTTTTATAACATTTTTAAAATCTTTATTTTTAACGTTTTAAACTCTTCATCTCCCAGTGGCAGCTCTGTGCCTCAGGGAGCTTTACCAGCACGCACAACGCACGAACTTGCACTCTCGCGCCCTCCTTCCTCCTGCCCCACCACAGGCAGCGCTGAGCGCTGCCACGCGCGACTCATGCTGGGCAGGCCTTAATTGGCCCGCCAGCATGACATTGCGGTCCAGCCCCGATTTTGGGCGGCTTCCTGACTATCCCCACTGAGCCCGCCCGATGTGGGAAAACTCCTCCCCATGGAGTTAGGTCGCAGGTCAGAAGCCATGATCTCAGAACGGTGGGCAGAACGCAGGAGAGGCTAAATGGCCTCCTCCTGTTCCTATGTTCCACAACACCAGCTTTACATGCAGGCAACAAGTGAAACCATTTTTTCTGTCGCCTTGAAGCACGATCTTGGCCTTTGATCTTTGGACAGGACTATTTTTGTTTTATTAGCTTTCTTTTGAATCTGTTTGCCAGCTTATTGTGAGGATTACAGTTTCAAAATAGATGGTATCCATACATAGGAGCAAGAGTAGGCTATTCAGCCCTTCGAGTTGGCTCCACCATTCGATAAGATCATGGCTGATTTGATTGTGGTCTCAACTCCACTTTCCTGTCTGCCTCACCATAACCCTTTATTCTTTTGACAATCAAAAATCTATTTAACTCAGCTTTGAATAAATTCAATGACCCTGCCTCCAGTGCTTTCTAGGAAGAGAATTCCATAGATTAACAACCCTTTGAGAGAAAATATAATTTCTCCTCATCTCAGTCTCAAATGGGAGACCCCTTATTTCTAAATTGTGTCCCTTGGTTCTAGTCTCCCCCACAAGAGGAAGCATCACCCAGTATCCACCCTATCAAGTCCCCTCTGGTTCAATGAAGAGTGTCAGCAGCAACACCAGGCATACCTAAAAATTAGGTGTCAGCTTGGTGAAGCTACAACACAGGACTACTTGCATAAGCAGCAGGTGATAGAGCTATGCGATTTCACAACCAACAGATCAGATCTAAGCTCTGCAGTCCTGATACATCCAGTCATGAATGGTGGTGGACAGTTAAGCAACTCACTGGAGGAAGAGCCTCAATAAATATCCCCGTCCTCAAAGATGGAGGAGCCCTGCACATCAGTACAAAAGATAAAGCTGAAGCATTTGCAACAATCTTCAGCCAGAAGAGTTGAGTGGATGATCAATCTTGGCCTCCTTCGGAGGTCCCCAGCATCACAGACGCCAGTCTTCAGCCAATTTGATTGACTCCACGTGATATCAAGAAATGGCTGACGGCACTGGATAACACTGTCATCTACCTGGCTACGTGGAAAATTGCCCAAGTATGTCCTGTGCACAAAAACCAGGTTAGATCCAACCCAGCCAATTACCGCCCTATCAGTCTACTCTCGATCATCAGTAATGTGATTGAACGGGTTATCAACGGTGCTATCAAGAGGCACTTACTTAACAATAACCTGCTCACTGACGCTCAGTTCGAGTTCCACCAGGGTCACAACTTCTGACGTCATTACAGCCTTGGTTCAAACATGGACGAAAGAGCAGAACTCAAGAGGGGAGGTGAGAGTGACTGCCCTTGACATCAAGGCAGCATTTGATGGAGTGTGGCATCAAGGAACCCTAGCAAAACTGGAGTCAATGGGAATCAGGGGGAATACTCTCTGCTGGTTGGAGTCATACCTAGCACAAAGGAAGATGGTTGTGGTTGTTGGATGTCAATCATCTCAGCTCCAGATCATCACCGCAGGAGTTCCTCAGGGTAGTGTCCTCGGCCCAACCATCTTCAGCTGCTTCATCAATGACCTTCCTTCCATCATAAGGTCAGGAGTGGGAATGTTCGCTGATGATTGCACAATGTTCAGCACCATTCACAACTCCTCAGATATTGAAGCAGTCCATGTCTAATTGCAGCAAGACCTGGACAATATTCAGGCTTGGGCTGAAAAGTGAAAAGTAACATTTGCACCACACAACTGTTAGGCAATGGCCATCTCCAACAAGAGAGAATTGAACGATCGCCCCTTGATGTTCAATGGTATTACCATCGCTGAATCCCCCAATATCAACAGCCTGAGGTTACCATTGACCAGAAACTGAATTGGACTAGCCATATAAATATTATGGCTACAAGAGCAGGTCAGAGGCTAGGAATCCTGTGGCGAATAACTCACCTACTGACTCCCCAAAGCCTGTCCACCATCTACAAGGTACAAGTCAGGATTGTGATGGAATACTCTCCACTTGCTTGGATGAGTACAGCTCCAACAACACTCATGAAGCTTTACACCATCCAGGGCAAAACAGCCCGCTTCATTGGCACTTCTTCCATAAACATTCCCTCCACTACCGACAAACAGTGGCAGCAGTGTGTACCATCTACAAGATGCACTGCAGAAACTCACCAATACTCCTTAGGCAGCACCTTCCAAATCCACTGCTGCTACCATCTGGAAGGACAAGGGCAGCAGACACATGGGAACACCACCACTTGCAAGTTCCCCTCCAAGCCACCCACCATACTGACTTGGAAATATTTCGCTATTCCTTCACTGTCGCTGGGTCAAAATCCTGGAACTCCCTCCCTAACAGCACAATGGGCGTACTTACCCACAGGACTGCAGCGGTTCGAGGCAGCTCATTATCACCTTATCAAGGGCCATTAAGGATGGGCACTAAATGCTAGCCCAGCCAGCAATGCCACACATCCCGTAAATGAATTTAAAAAAAAGGATCTTTTATGTTTCAATAAGATCACCTTCTGCCCAACCTGTTCAACTTTTCTTTATCCCAGGAATGAGTCGAGTGAACCTTCTCTCAACTGCTTCCAATGCAATTATATCTTTTTTCAAATAAGGAGACCAAAACTATACACAGTATTCCAGACTGATCTCACCAAAGCCCTGTACAGCTGCAGTAACACTTACCTACTTTTCTATTCCATTCTTTTTGCAATTAATGCCAACATCCCGTTTGTCTTTCTAATCATTTGCTGCAGCTGTATATTAACTTTTTGTGATTCATGTACCAGGACACCCAAATCCCTCTGTACCTCTAAGTTCTGCAATCTTTCTCCATATAAAAAGTATACTGCTTTTCTATTCTTCCTGTCAAAGAGAAGTTCACATTTCCCCACATTATACTCCATCTGCCAAATTTTTGCCCACTCACTTAACCTATCTATATCCCTTTATCTCCTCTTCACAACTTACTTTCCTACCTATCTTTGCATCCTAGCAAATTTAGCAACCATACATTCAGTCCCTTCATCCAAGTCATTGATGTAGATTGTAAACAATTGAGGTCCAGCACTGATCCCTGTGGCACTTCATTCATTATATCTTGCAACCTGAAAAAGACCCATTTATTCCTACTCTCTGCTTCCTGTTAGCTGACCAATCTACTATTCATGCTAATATCTCAACCCTAAACTAAGAGCTCTTATTCTGAGTAGTAACCTTTAATGTGGCACCTTATCAAATGCTTTTTAGAAATCTAAGTACAGCACATCTACAGGTTCCTGTTTATCCACCTTGCTTATTACTTCCTTAAAGAACTCTAATAAATTAGTTAAGCATGATTTCCCTTTCACAAAACCATATTGATGCTGCCTGATCCCATTATGATTTTCTAAGTATCCTGCTGTAATCTCCTTAATAATGGATTCTAGCAATTTCCCTATGACAGATGTTAGGTAAACTGGCCCAAAGTTTTCTGCTTTCTGTCTCCTTCCTTTATTGAATAAAGCAGCACTGAGGCAGGAACAGCAGCTGCCAATTGATATCACAACAGATGTGATTATGAATACACATCAGCTTCAAGGGCAGTTACTGCAGGGCCTACAACAACAAAGCCAGTCCACCATCAACAAGGCACAGGTCAGGAGTGTGATGGAATACTCCCCACTTTCCTGGATGAGTGCAGCTCCAACAACACTCAAGAAGCTTGAGCAGCCCTGCTGAACACAATTCCCAGGTTGCAAATGTTACAGGGATGAAGATTTCAAGGTGGTGTCCTTGGCCTGAAGTGCCTCCTCTGTATGTCTCTCTCTCTATATACATATACATATATAACCAGCAGAGAAACATTGCTTAGAGACCCAGCATCTGCCAGCTTTTCTGGCGACATGATAGAGATGGGGAGACCCGATTGGATTCCAGCATGGCCACAGCTATGTGGATGGGGATAGCCAGTGCAGACCAGGTCATGAGGGCCACTAAAGAGCAGTAAGATCCCAGATATGCTAAGACACACCAAGATACTCTACCTACTACTGCACAAGGCACAGAATCATATTGGATCTGAGAATGGGCTCAATAAATTACCTGGGATAAAGGATCTGGGTCATTTTATGAATGGCTCTGCCTTTTAACGATGTTCCATTTACCCTTTTCAAGTGGACACCTGCAAATATTAATTAAACTTCCAGGCTTTTCATATTCTTCCTGTTCCAGCTTAAATCAGGTTTCTGAGAGATTGACTCTTTCAGAAAGAAGGTGACAGCAAATGATGTCCTACCTTAGAGAGGCTCATCCAGACCCCAGCATCGTCACCAGCTGTCCACAGGAAACCCAAACTGGCGAGGGAAAAAATTCACAACCTCTTCTTTCAGGGTGCCAGCAAAAAACCAGCAACTCCCCCTATTCACATACAGAGAGCTTGTCTAAAGACTTCAAAAACCTGACCCAGTGTCAGCAAAGCAAGAACTTTCCCTCTGCACAGATCCCACGCTGATCTTCTCTCACTCACACTGACCACCTCTCACTCCCACTGACCACCCTCTCACTCCCACTGACCCCTCTCTCACTCCCACACTGATCCCCTCTCACTCCCACACTGATCCCCTCTCACTCCCACACTGACCACCTCTCACTCCCACACTGACCACCTCTCACTCCCACACTGACCACCTCTCGCTCCCACACTGACCCCCTCTCACTCACACACTGACCCCCCTCTCACTCACACTCTGACCCCCCTCTCACTCACACTAAACCCCGTCTCACTCACACTGACCATCTCTCACTCACACTGACCACCACTCACTCACATTGACCCTCTCTCACTCACACTGACCCTCTCTCACTCACACACTGATCCCCCTTTCATTTACACTGACACCCCTCTCACTTACACTGACACCCCTCTCACTCACACTGACCACCTCTCACACTGACCCCCCTCACTCACACTGAACCCCCTCTCACTCACACTGAACCCCTCTCACTCACACTAACCACCTCTCAGACTGACCCTTTCTCGCTCACACTGACCCCTTCTCACTCACACTGACCCCCCTCTCACTCCCACACTGACCTCCTCTCACTCCCACACTGATACCCTCTCACTCACACTGACCACCTCTCACACTGACCCCCTCTCACTCACACTCTGACCCCCTCGCACTCACACACTGACCACCTCTCACACTGACCTCCTCTCACTCACACTGATCCCCTCTCACTCACACTGACCCCCTCTCACTCACACTGATCCTCTCACTCACACTGACCCCCTCTCACTCACACTGACCACCTCTCACTCACACTGATCCCCTCTCAATCACACTGACCCCCTCTCACTCACACTGACCCCCTCTCACTCCCACACTGACCTCCTCTCACTCCCACACTGATACCCTCTCACTCACACTGACCACTTCTCACACTGACCCCCTCTTACTCACACACTGACTCCCCTCTCAATTACACACTGACTCCCCTCTCACTCACACACTGACCCCGCTCTCATTCACACTGACCCCATCTCACTCACACTGACCCCCTCTCACTCACACTGACCCCCGCTCACTCACACTGACCCCCGCTCACTCACACTGACCACCTCTCACACTGACCTCCCCTCACTCACACTGACCCCCTCTCACTCACACTGACCCCCTCTCACTCACACTGACCACCTCTCACTCACACTAACCACCTCTCACTCACACTGACCCCCTCTCACTCACACTGACCCCCTCTCACTCACACTGATCCCCTCTCAATCACACTGACCCCATCTCATACTGACCCCCTCTCACTCACACTGACCCCCCTCTCACTCCCACACTGACCTCCTCTCACTCCCACACTGATACCCTCTCACTCACACTGACCACCTCTCACACTGACCCCCTCTCACTCACACTCTGATCCCCTCGCACTCACACACTGACCACCTCTCACACTGACCTCCTCTCACTCACACTGACCCCCTCTCACTCACACTGATCCTCTCACTCACACTGACCACCTCTCACTCACACTGACCACCTCTCACTCCCACACTGACCTCCTCTCACTCCCACACTGATACACTCTCACTCACACTGACCACTTCTCACACTGACCCCCCTCTCACTCACACACTGACCCCCCTCTCACTCACACACTGACCCCCTCTCACTCACACACTGATTCCCCTCTCAATTACACACTGACTCTCCTCTCACTCATACACTGACCCCGCTCTCATTCACACTAACCCTCTCTCACTAACACTGACCCCCTCTCACTCACACTGACCACCTCTCACACTGGCCCCCTCTCACTCACACACTGACCCCCCTCTCACTCACACACTGACAGCCCTCTCAGTCACACACTGAACCCCCTCTCAATCACACTGCCCACCTCTCACTCACACTGACCCCCTCTCACTCACACTGACCACCTCTCACTCACACGCTGATCCCCCTCTCACTCACACTAACCCCCTCTCACTCACACTGACCCCCTCGCACTCACACACTGACCCCCTCGCACTCTCACACTGACCCCCTCTCACACTGACCTCCCCTCACTCACACTGACCCCCTCTCACTCACACTGATCCTCTCACTCACACTGACCACCTCTCACTCACACTGACCACCTCTCACTCACACTGACCACCTCTCACTCACACTGATCCCCTCTCACTCACACTGATCACCTCTCACTCACACTGATCCCCTCTCACACTGACCCCCTCTCACTCACACTGACCCCCCTCTCACTCCCACACTGACCTCCTCTCACTCCCACACTGATACCCTCTCACTCACACTGACCACTTCTCACACTGACACCCTCTCACTCACACACTGACCCCCCTCTCACTCACACACTGACCCCCTCTCACTCACACACTGACTCCCCTCTCAATCACACTGACCCCCCTCTCACTCACACACTGACCCCGCTCTCATTCAGACTAACTCCCTCTCACTCACACTGACCCCCTCTCACTCACACTGACCCCCTCTCACTCACACTGATCACCTCTCACTCCCACACAGACCCCCCTCTCACTCACACTGACCCCCTTCTCACTCCCACACTGACCCCCTCTCACTCACACTGACCCCCTCTCACTCACACACTGATCCCCCTCTCACTCACACTAATCCCCTCTCACTCACACTAATCCCCTCTCACTCACACTAATCCCCTCTCACTCACACTGACCACCTCTCACGCTGAACCCCTCTCACTCACACACTGACCCCCCTCTCACTTACACTGACCCCCCCTCTCAATCACACACTGACCACTTCTCACACACACTGACCACTTCTCACTCACACACTGACCACCTCTCACTCACACACTGACCCCCTCTCACACCCACACTGACCCCCTCTACTCCCACACTGACCTCCTCTCACTCCCACACTGATACCCTCTCACTCACACACTGACCACCTCTCACTCACACACTGACCCCCTCTCACTCTCATACACTGACCCCCCCCTCACTCACACACTGACCCCCCACCTCATTCACACACTGACCCCCCCTCACTCACACACTGACTCCCTCTCACTCACACACTGACACCCCCTCACTCACACACTGACCCCCTCACTCACACACTGACCCCCCTCTCATTCACACTGACCTCTTCTCTCATTCGCATTGACCCTCTCTCACATTTACCCTCTCTCTCACACACTGACGCTCTCACTCACACACTGACCCTCTTTCTCACGCACTGACCCTCTTTCTCACGCACTGACCCTCTTTCTCACGCACTGACCCTCTTTCTCACGCACTGACCCCTTCTCTCTCTCACACACTGACCCCTTCTCTCTCTCAAGCACTGACTCCTTCTCTCTCTCAAGCACTGACTCCTTCTCTCTCTCTCAAGCACTGACCCTCTCACTCGCACACAGACCCCTTCTCACACTTACCCTCTCTCTCTCACACTGATGCTCTCACTCACACACTGACCCTCACACACACTGAACCCTTCTCTTTCTCACACTGACCCTCTTCTTTTCCACAATGACCCCCTCTCACTTACACACTGAACCCCTCTCACTCACACTCTGACCCCCTCTCACTCACACACTGACCCCCTCTCACTCACACACTGACCCCCTCTCACTCACACACTGACCCCCTCTCTCATGCACTGACCCCTTCTCTCTCTCGCACACTGACCCCCTCTCTCTCGCACACTGACCCCCTCTCTCTCGCACACTGACTCCCTCTCTCTCGCACACTGACCCCCTCTCTCTCGCACACTGACCCCCTCTCTCTCGCACACTGACCCCCCTCTCTCTCGCACACTGACCCCCCTCTCTCTCGCACACTTACCCCCTCTCTCGCACACTGACCCCCGCTCTCTCGCACACTGACCCCCTCTCTCTCGCACACTGACCCCCTCTCTCTCGCACACTGACCCCCTCTCTCTCACACACTGACCCTGCTCACTCGCACACTGACCCTGCTCACTCGCACACTGACCCTGCTCACTCCCACACTGACCCTGCTCACTCCCACACTGACCCACTCTCTCACTCCCACATTGACCCACTCTCTCACTCCCACACTGACCCACTCTCTCACTCCCACACTGACCCACTCTTTCACTCCCACACTGACCCACTCTCTCACTCCCACACTGACCCACTCTCTCACTCCCACACTGACCCACTCTCTCACTCCCACACTGACCCACTCTCTCACTCCCACACTGACCCACTCTCTCACTCCCACACTGACCCACTCTCTCACTCCCACACTGACCCACTCTCTCACTCCCACACTGACCCACTCTCTCACTCCCACACTGACCCACTCTCTCACTCCCACACTGACCCACTCTCTCACTCCCACACTGACCCACTCTCTCACTCCCACACTGACCCACTCTCTCACTCCCACACTGACCCCCTCTCACTCACACACTGACCCCCTCTCTCTCACACACTGATTGTCTCTCTCCCTTCCACACAGACACCACTTACACTGACCCTGTCTCTCTCTCTCTCCCCGACACTGACCTCCTCTCTGCCTGTCCCACACTGACTCCCGTCTCTCTCTCTCTCACCGTACTGGTCCCCTCTCTCTCCCCCCCAACACCGACTTTCTTAAACTGACTTTCTATCTGCGTTCAGCTCTCCCACATTGAGTTTCTCTCCTAAACTGGAGCTCTCTTTCACTCTCGCAAACTGACACTCTTCCTCCCTCTCTTTTTCTCTCCCTCAAACTGACTCTCTTTCTCTCCCACACTGACTCAATCCCCGCTCAGCTCTCCAACACTGACTCTCTCTCTCACACACACACACACACACACACACACACACACAAACGCTCAGTGCTGCCCACTACATAAACTCAATGAAAGAACTCATTAGATTGCTGTGTGGAAAGGGAGGAGGGGGGAGGGGGAGGTGGAGAACACAAAAGCCAGCCCACAAGAGAGGCCTTGGCTAAATAACTGCACCTGCTTTGTCAACACGGTCTGTTAGGGGTGGAAACGACTAGGCCCTGAGAGGGGGTCTTGATGCTAGGCCACATTTCAAAGGCTTTTAACTCTTTAATGTTCTCTCCTCTTCAGCTCTGAATAACAAGTTAGACAGCAGCAATTATTAATTTCCATTCTTAATGGGCATTGCACGGAGAGAGATTAACTTTAACTGATCACATACCAGATCTTTTTGAGGTTGACATTTGAAAGGTACTGCGGCCAAACTAATCTCCCTACTGCCCTGAAGGTGCTGGTACCTATGGTGCGGGTTCTGTGGGCTAAAGCTGCTCTCCAAAGTACTCACCAAAGAGGCCTGCCAGTGGGCTGAGTGTCGAGAGGGAGCAACATCAAATATGATTCCCCATTGTCAAATTATCTCAGTCTTTCAGGGCTCTCATGCCAGGGTCACGGTAGTTATGATGGGCAGGAGCTTTAGGCTGTCAGATGTGAAGCATTTGGTAGCACTCTTGCCTGAGCCCAAAGGCCATGATTTCAACTACAGCTCCAGAGACCTGAGCACTCTAGGCTGGCATTCCAATTCATTACTGAAGGAGTGCTGCACCGTCAGGTATGCCGTCTCCTGAATAAGACTTTAAACCAAGGCTCTGTCTGCCCTCTCAAGTGGACCTCAAGGATCTCCCAGCACTATTTTGAAAAGGAGAAGGGGAGTTCTCAATGGTGTCCTGGTCAATACTTTTCCCTTACCTGACATCACTAAAAACAGATGATCAGGTAATTAGCGCATTGCTGTCTGTGGGGCCTTGCTGTGCACAAATTGACTGCTGCATTTTCCTGCATTACAAATCTGACTACACTTCAAAAAGTACTTAATAGGCTTTGGGGCATCCTGTGTTCATGAAAGCTGCTATATAAATGCAAACCTTTCTCCAGTATGTCCCAGTCCTCATCAATTTATGACAAAACTTCAAGAATCTCCTTCACACTCCTGATTTCAAGCTGTGCAGAAAATATCAATTGGGCAATCTTCGATTGCAAAAGTGTTTAAAAAAAGGAGGATATGAGCCAGTCATTATCAACTTGTAAAGATAGCTGGGTGATGAGCCAACAGCTGGCAGTCCGGAGACACTTCCACCAATAGGAATTTGCCTCCTGACCATAGGGTCATTTTAGGCCTGTCCCACATAGGAGCAGTGTTCTTGTAATGCTCAGCTCCAACCTTGTGGACAAAACATCATTCTCCATATCCCACACTAACTGAGAGCAATGCCACGGGATATCTGCCAACATTTCCGACACTTTGCCGAGTTGGGGGAGGTGAGGCTCTGATCCAGGATCAGACTTAAGGAGGTCTTAGCGCCATTCATGGGGAGAGGTAATCTGGCAACCAATTGCCCTGTCATAGGGGCCTGTGGACTGAAGGCAGGGTGGGTGGTGTAATGGTTTCAGGATCTGACCTAGCAGATTGCCTCTCAATGGGTAGACATGAAAATCTTCCCCTCCCCCAACCTCATCCCTAGTGTTATTCCTGGATATTGGTCTCTAGAGGGGCCAATCTTGGGAATTTAAGAGATTGGAATGACCATTAGTGGTTTTAGTAATGGTAACTTCCGACCCAGTGCCATTTTAGCTCTAACTGATAACTGACAGTGTGGTTCCCCCCCACTCCTTGACCTAGCTTTACTCTGCTCTTCGAACACAGAGAGTCGTTCACTGTTGAGCGAAGTGACTGAAAGAGGAGAACATGCACAGCCTCCCGTCTTTCATTACTAAAGGAATGGGCCTGCATCCAAAACTCACCACATTCACATCAAGGGCCATTCAACGCCTGGGCTGACGGAGCAGTTTGGCAGAAAGTAAAATGAAATCTTCCCGGGTGGCAGCTCATTAACTTCTCTGCAGTGACTCACACCATGCAGGCTGTGCTGACACAAGCACATCCAAAGCACAATAGGGCTTGGTTCTATCCAATCAGGCCTTGGTGAAGCCCTGCTGTGCCAAACCTCTAGCACAGGGACCCATGTCATCCATTCACTAAGGGCTTAAGCCAATAAAGCCCAGTGTTTACATGCCAGAAAAGCAAAACCTTTCTTTTGAAAAAAAAGATGCATTTCAAATGAACAAAAGTAAATTAAAGTTAAAAAGCCCTCTGTCACTATGGTAATGTGTTGAGAGCATCTTCCCCAAGCAAGGCCTGGATATTAGTATAGACATCTCTACCAGGCTCAGCAAAACATGTTCAGGGAGTGCCTGATTTGCACCAACAGCACAGTCCCAGCTCTAACGTCTGGCCTGGGCTGAATCAATTGATCTCGCCCAGTTAATAAGGGCACCTTTGTTCTCCCAGCTGATGCTGTCACTTGTGTAGTAACACGACTGGGCTCAGTTGTGATTGCTCCAGGGTTGAATAGCTAGCATTCGCTCACTCTCTGGAATTCAAAAAATTTCAAGGGCAGAGGCTCCAGAAGGTGACAGGAAATGCCAGGGCCATCAAGCTCAGCCCAAGAAATGGTGGCCCTACAGAAAGCCAGGCTGAGGTAACTCATCAATCTTCCAGCAAGGATGCACTCATGGTGACCAGGAAAAACTGAGTACAAGTAGGCTACAATGTGACAACACTGCCCCTACTTTCTCCTGCCTCCCTCACCCTCCTATCAGCAGTGGGGACAAACGTCAGGGCAGGAACAATTAATGCAGTACAGGGTGGGAATCGGACAGCCCTGGGCTACTGCCAGTAAAAGATCCATCAGAGGTTCGTTTCCTGATGATCATGTGGTTATCCCGGATCCAGGGTCAGCTTTGACAGTGATGAACTGCACCCAAGCTCATGCGATTAGCCTTTCAGATGGTGATTAAACCTTTGAGTGAGGTTCGGGAGTCCTCCTGGCACTTACAAATCAGTGCCTCAGCAAGGCCACAGGGCAGAACCAGTTGGCAAAGGAATTTTAAAAAAATATTTGCTTCCATGTAGCGATAGCAACCGCCTGGTTTTGGGGCTATGGTTGGCCCAGTGGTCTTGTATTGTGACTGTCCAGTGTTTGAATGGATGCCCTGGGAGTCACTGTTTGCCAGGACCATTCAGCTCAATGAACTAATTCAATCATAGAATGTTACAGTTACAGCACTGGAGGAGGCTATTTGGCCCCTCGTGCCTGTAGTAGACCCTTGAAAGAACTATCCAATCCTGCTCTTTAGCCCCGAAAAAGTTTCCTTTTTCCCAAGTGTACAATGTCTGCCCAAGGTCTATTTGGAGGTGATACCTTGTCAAAGTCCTCCTGTGTGGCTCGCATCTCTTTCCATGTCTTGTTCAACAGCTGAATGCAAATGCAGAAGAACTCCTCAAAAACCCTGTCCTGGGCAAAGAACATGGGGTAGAAGTCTTGCCCTGTCTCTGAAGCTGTGAAGGAGAAGGAGACACATTTTGGGAATGCAGCAACATGGACACTCAAAGCTCAATTGTTATAGTGTCTTACTCTTAACCCTTGTGAACACTATATGGAAGCGTTATTTGATAAGGTTGTAGCAACTTGATGCAAACTGTTAACTCACCTTAAATGGAGTACAGTTCACTTAACAAAGAGGAATCTAAAGGGGAAAGATTGGTTGCCATTTCCTGATTCCTGTCCTGGCTTAGGACAGCAGTTATCCAGTGGCAATGGGATACCTTAAACCTTGATCTTTACCCTCCAGGGTTTGAGTCTGAATCCAGCTCACCCCTGGATCAATTGATATTTATGGAACAGAGTTTTAAACTTCTACCGCACTTTGTAGAAGTGATTCCCAATTTCACTCCTGAAGGGTCATGTTTTGTTTGGATTTGAGAGATTGGCATTGTGGGCTGGTTTTCTTATCTCAACAACAGCCTGACTCCCGAGTGTTCCTGGCCAGCCCTGGGTTTACCCAACGTGCACGATTCACCTCACACTAGTTGCATTCCACAAAATACTCATCCAATGTCCCAAGGATGAGTATCTTTCTTTCTATCTTTGGTTAAATATCTGTCACCTCTTTACTGTAACTAAACAGCAACACAGGGCCTTTGGTAAACTTACGTGGGTCTCCGATCTTTAGTATCTCACACAGGATTATGGTGAGCTGAATGCTCCCGCGCCCGAATGGACACTCATGCTTGTCTTCACGGCTGCTGTTCTCAAGGACAAACTGTCAAAGAGAAAGAGACAGTATGTTTTTCCCTGACTTTCCAACTTCCTCCCCACTTCTCCTGAAAGCACTGGGTGATGGCTTTATACGTTGGCCTCATTTTGGACCTGACCCAGGAGACCATTCTTGATATGTCAGAGTCTAATGTTGTTCTGACCATCCCCATCACACACATACACACAAGTACACACACATGCAAGACACATTGGGCAGTCATTAGGACAAAGAGCCTATGACTGCTGGCGTCAAATATAACAGCTTCCCCTGGTGGCCTGGCTGGGACCAGTTAACTTCTATCAACAACTAACCAGCTGGGAATGGAATCTGGCTCCTCCCTGCTCTGTAGGCCTTGGGACAGCACTGGAAAGTTCTTTGAAAAACTGACCTCTTGACTGAGCTGAGAGATAGAGAGAGATGGAGAATTGCACTGAATAAGAAGCCAATGTGGTTTAGTCAGTCTACCTAGTACTAAACTGGGAGGGAGCAGGAAGCGAAAACATCCTCATGGGTTTACAAGGCCTCTAATTAATTTGTCTCAGAAATGGAGAACATTCTAGATAAAGTGAAGATTTGAGCCATGTTAAAATTTTTTGTTTTGAGGTGAATATATTTATATTTCTCACGAAGCCTGACCAAGTTGAGCACCTAACTTTCTGCCATTTCTTCCTCTTCCAATTTTCCCAATTGTCTGCCCCAATGAGAATTCGGTGTACGTGCCTGCTATCCCCACAACACCCATCTTATACACCTACCCAATGGCAGGCATGAGTGGAGAGGGGGTGTCGGCAACAAGAAAACCTGGCCTGTTCTCCCCCGCTGTTGATTGCTAATCTTGAGTTCAGCTGTACCCCCAAAAGGTATATAAAAGATTCATCTATGTTTGCACGTAGCGATACCATTCATGCCATTCACACTTCATGTGCCCAACTGCTCTCTTGCCCACAAGCCGGCCTTTTACACTTAAAGGGAAATGTTCCCTCACATATGGAAAACAAAGTAGCCGACTCAAACTGAGGGCCAGCGTAAGGGTTAAACAGTGGTGGCTGCTGGTTTCTGCTGGAACACAATAAGAGAGTGCCAACTTACCCGGTTGTAGGCATCAGAGTGGCGTGTGGCAAAGTAGATCATGTTATCCAGAGGCAGCAGCCCAGGAGGTGTCCGATCGAAGTCTAAGGAGGGATTGGCATTGTTCTGGAGGAGGAAAAGACAACAGGTTTACTGAGAGGAAACTGGTTGCATGGAGACTTTCCTTCCTCTGCTCTGTACGGCCTGCATTCTGGCAACCTTCATGGGAGATCATTCCTCAGCTGTGAGGCTGGGCAGTCAGTGACACCCAGGCAACAAGGGTGCAGGAGGTCTGACAGCCTCTGCTAACTCTCAGTTTCACTTCTCAGCAGGGGTCAGTAATGGAAGGTGAGCAGAATGGCTGATACTACAACAACAACTTGCATTTATAGAGCACCATTAACATAGCAAAACCTCCCAAGGTGCTTCACAGGAGCCTTATCAAAGAAAAATTGACACCATTCCACAGAAAGCGATATGGGGGTGGAGGTCCAAGAGGTAAGTTTTAACGAGCATCTTCAAGGAGGATAGAGAGACAGAGAAGTTTTGGGAGGGAATTCCAGAGTTTAGACTCTCGGCATTTGGAAGCATGGCCTCCAATGGTGAAACAATTAAAATCGGAGATGCTCAAGAGGTCAGAATTTGAGAAGCACAGATAGCTTGGATGGTTACAGTGCTGGAAGAGATTACAGAGATAGGGAGGGGAGAGGCCGTGGAGGGATTTCAAAGCAAAGATGAGAATTTAGAATTGAGGCGCTGCTTAACTGGAGACAATGGGAATCCGGGGGGAAACTCTCTGCTGGTTCGAGTCTCACCCAAAACAAAGGAAGATGGTTGTGGTTGTTGGAGGTCAATCATCTCAGTTCCAGATCATCACTGCAGGAGTTCCTCAGGGAGATGTCCTGGCCTAACCATCTTCAGCTGCTCCATTAGTGAACTTCCTTCTACCATAAGGTCAGAAGTGGGGATGTTCGCTGATGATTGCACAATGTTCAGCACCATGTGCAGCTCCTCAGTTACTGAAGCTGTCTATGTCCAAATGCAGCAAGACCTGGACAATATCCAGGCTTGGGCTGACAAGTGGCAAGTACCATTCGTGCCACACAAGTGCCAGGCAATGACCATCTCTAACAAGAGAAAATCTAACCATCACCCCTTGACATTCAATGGCATTACCATCACTGAATCCCCCACTATCAACCTCCTGGGGTTACTATTGACCAGAAAATGAAATGGACTAGCCATGTGATTGACAAGAGCAGCTCAGAAGCAAGGAATCCTCAGGTAAGTAACTCACCTCCTGACCTCCAAAAGCTTGTCCACCATTTGCAAGACCCCGGTCAGAAGCGTGATGGATTACTCTCCACTTACCTGGATGAGTGCAGCTCCACCAACACTCTAGAATTTCGATACCCTCCAGGACCAAGCAGGCCACTTAATTGGCACCCCATCGTACACTCCCTCCACCACTGTGCACAGTGGTAGCAGTGTGTACTGTCTACAAGATACACTACAACAACCCACCAACATTTCTTCCAAACTTGTGACCTCTGCCATCTGGAAGGTGAGGGGCAACAGAAGCTTGGGAACAAGTTCATATGCAAATCACTCACCATCCTGACTTGGAACTATATTACCATTCCTTCATTTTTGAACTGCCTACCTAACAGCCCTGTAGGCGTACTTTCACCACACAGATTGCAACAGTTTTGGAATGTGGCTAATAGGCAGCTTCTCAAGGGTAATTAGGTTTGGACAACAAATGCTGGCCCTTGCATTCCATAAACAAATAAAAAGCAATAAAATGGTATGGATGCATTTCAGAGTAAAAATCTTCTTTGCAGGAAAGACAGGGAGAACTGACCTTTAATCAGCCAGTTGTGGCCGAGTTGGGAAGAGCTAATATCGCTGGCAGGCAAATCTATTCCACTGTCATTCCTGGATCAATAAATGCCAGTCAGATAGAGATGACAAGGACATCTGGAGGGGCCCTGACCTCAATGAGGGATACAAACACCATCAGCTTCTGATGGAGGGATGTTCCTTCACTTTATGGTGAAACAAATCTACTCAGAGCTGACAAGGTACTGTAGTATCGTGGTTATGTCATTGGACCAGGAACTTGATGATGTAACTTGAGGCCTTGACTAATAATCCAGGTGAATTTGAGTTCAAATCCTTGCCATGGTAGTTTGAGAGTTTGAAATTGGTTTAAATAAAAAGATGGGACCTGTAAAAGCTGTAAATTCCCAATTGGTTCACGTATACCCTTGAGGGAAATTGGCCAGTCCCACAACCATGTGGTTAATCGGCCACTGAGCAAGCCTCTCAATTGTAACAAAAGCATGGATGGACAATAAATGCCAGTCTTGCCGACGATGCTCATATGCTGTGAATGAGGTAAAGAAGGAAGCTGTGAGTGAGAATGCACCATGGCACTTAAATCCCTAGGCTCCAACCTCGATTTTGAGTCAGGTTAAACCCTTGTTATATTTTCCATCTAGGCTCTCTGACAGGGGCAATACGTTCATTCTTATGAAGGCACAAGCAAGGATTGAGAGAGGTCCTTCCGACCCATCAAACCCCCACCTTCCACACACCATGTAGAACTGTCCCATTGAGGACTCAGACCATCCCATCACACAAGAAGGTTGGGAATGAATCTGCTCCAGCACACTTAATGGGAAAAGGAAGAGTTGGAGAGACCAGTCATTGGAATAGTTCCAGGTTTAAATGGTTCAGGACCAGTGAATGAAAGAATCAGGAACAATTAAAAAAAATCCAAACCTAGAAAATCACGAGATAGCTCACAATATAGAGAACGCTACTGTCAAGAGAGTTGGAAACTTAGATCTTGTAAACTGAACTAATTTCAATGGGAAACATTGAAACCCAGATAAGGTCCATATTACTAGATCCCAGAGCCTTTCAAGAGTTTGGTCAATTTTACATCAACATGGCTGTTTAATTTCATGGAGAAGGGCAAATCAACAGGTGTTTTTCACTCCCTTTATCTTAAAGAAAGAGGCTCATGAAGGACATGATCAGTATTGAAGAGTATGTATGGCCCAATCACTACTAACAGACATCATGAGACATAGATCATGGGTCATGTATCAAAGGTGAACCAATGACACTTCATTCAATACATTTCAGTCTCACTGTTCAGCACTAATGTAAAAATATTACTGATAATTCATTGTCCAGGTATTAATGTAGCTGAATTTAACAAAAAATACATTCCACTTATTATACAACATGGAAATAGTGATTCAACCAAATTGACAAAGTACTTTTAATCTGTTGTGAAGAAGGTGGATTTGGGGAATCTCAGTGAATAGACTCCATTGTTTTAGCTGCCAGCAATGCAATCTGGCTAGGACATGACTGCAACCCAACTTGGTCCTCATCATTGATGGGGAAAAATGGAGGATAAACTGGCTAGAGTGTAGATGGGGGTGAAAACCGACCACTCTCACTTTGCTTGGGGGTGCGATGTTGCGAAGATTTGCTGATAACAGCAAACTGGGCCAGCACCTCGGTGTGTAAGGAGATTGTTCAAATTGGTCAGTGGAAGTTGCCCTGTTAGACAACAATCCTTGGACAACATGAGCTTCCTGAAAAGACAAAAAGTAAAAGAGGTGCTCAAACTCACAGGGAAACCAAGCTTCTTGAATTCCCTGGCACACAAAGATTTTCGCCTGTCTGTGTTAAAGTTCCCAGGAGAGGTGTCAGATTCAGATTCAAAGGCAGCTTGGCGCAGACTGTGTATCATATCCCTCTGCTCCTAAAGGAAAAATAAAGAGACAGACAATGAAGAAAGTGGAATTTAAGCATGGATCCAAAACGAATTATGGGCCATTAGAAAAGTTAGGACTAGTGGGGGCTGAGGCTTCACATCAGAGTGGGGGTTGGGCCAGGCACGGGAGAGGCGGTGAGGCCGGGCACGGGAGGTGCGGTGAGGCCGGGCACGGGAGCGGCGGTGAGGCCGGGCACGGGAGCGGCGGTGAGGCCGGGCACGGGAGCGGTGGTGAGGCTGGGCACCAGAGTGGGGGTCAGGGTAATACACCAGAGTGGGGGTGCGGCTGGACATCAGAGAGGGGATGGGGCTGGCCATCAGAGTGGGTTTGGGGCTGGACATCAGAGTGGGCGTGGGGCTGGAAATCAGGGTCAGGGTCGGGCTGGACATCAAAATGGGGGTCAGGCTAGACATCGGAGTGGGTGTCGGGTTGGACATCGGAGTGGGGGTCAGGCTGGACATCGGAATGGGGGTCGGGCTGGACATCAGAGTGGGGCCAGACATCGGATTGAAGGTGGGGCTGGACATCAAGTTGGGTTGTGGGAGCCCATAGTTCCTCTTTGTTTCCTCCACAGCAATGCCCTGGCTAATCAGAGTCAACTTGCCAACCATTTAGTATTTTTTTCTCCTGTGTTATACAGTGAAGTGATTATTTGAAATTTGGCATTCGCGCCTTTGTGCTTATGAGTACAAGATGAAAAACTTCATCAATATGTCCCTTTTTTCAGCAAGATTCAAGTTCTGTACTAGTGAGTCACAACACTCCTGTTGAGGCTGAAGCAGCGTTTTAGACAGGTTTAACATAACTTCCTTGTTTTTTTGCTCTATGCCCTTATTGATAAAGCTTAGGATGCCCTATGCTTTACTGACTGCACTCCCAACCTGCCACCTGCAATGATTTATGCACATATACTCCCAGGTCCCGCTTTTCCTGCACCTCCTTTAGAATTGCACCCTTTATTTTATGTTGTCTCCCTGCTTTCTTCTTATCAAAATGAATCATTTCACACTTCTCTGCTTTAAAGTTCATCTGCCACTTGTCCACCCATTCCACTAGGATTGAGAGTCGGCTCTGTGCAATCTAGTCTGGTCTAGTGCTTTACCAGCACTGGGCCAGTGCTAGAGCTTCCATGTTTGAATTTAATCAGTAGCCCTGTACGCCTATGATGATTGGCTACCTGACATTTTCAGTCCTCCAATCCCTGGCCATCTTCTTGTGACCATGGTGAGTAACCATGTATATGTGTACATGTGTTTAGTGTGTGTGTGTGTGTGTGTGTGTGTGGAAGTGGAAGTGAAAGGGAATGAGAGACAATTCCCAGGGATATAGAGAGGTTTGCATGTGAATTATTGGGATCCAGAGTAAAATTGGATGCTGATAGCCATTACTGGGCAATCATAATGAAGACATCTGATGGAAATGATTTGTTGAGCACAGTTTACATGAGGAGTGCTACAAATATGAGTTGTTGGTGTAATGACTTTGCAGAACAGCTAGAGTGGGAAACAGAAAAGTGAAGACACTGAGGTTTTAGAAAGCTCCAGAATGCAGAGGGGAGATGGTAAGGTGGGGACAGGGAGATTCCATGGGCCACACAATGGTTGTCTAAAGTGTAAATTGTTTAAATGACCTTAGGGCCATTGCATTGAATTGCAAGTATCTTCACTATTCACAGATTGCTTCCATTCACATACACTGTGACTGAGTTCAAAGACATTCCTGTCTTTCCAATCTGTTTGCTGTTCAAATACAGATCACTATGATTGAGACTTCCACCGTCTATGTATCAGCTACATTCCAATCAGTCCACAGCTCTGCTGCATCGACACATCTCCTTAAAATTGAATGAGGCAAGCCAGCTGAGCACAGCAAATAGCAGGACTTTCGTATCATTACAGTTACAGGATCACTGAAGCCCATGGGATTAAAGGGGCAATGGCAGAGTGGATGTGACACTGGCTGCAAGACAGGAGGCCGAGAGTAGTGGTGAGCTATACAGGGATGTCCCCAGGGATCGTTATTAGGATCACTGGTCTTTTTCATATATATTAATGATATGGATTTGAGTGACACAATTTCAAGGTTTGACATAAAAGTTGACAATGTAGTAAACAGTGAAGAAGAGTCTAACAGACTTCAGATGGATGCAAGCTGGTGAGTGGGCAGACACAAATTAAATTTAATGCAGCTAAGTGTGAGGTGATGCATTTTTACCAGATGAATGAGAATAGGGAATATAAACTAGACGGTACAACTGTAAAGGGGAGGCAGGGACAGAGAGAGACCTGGGGGTGTATGCGCACAAATCATTGAATCTGGCTGGACAAGTTTAGAAAGCTGTTAAAAAGCATATGTGATTCTTGAATACAAAAGCAAGCCAGTTATGCAATAACCACTGGTTCAACCTCAACTATAGTATTATGTACATAGGTGAATGGGTGAACTCAAGTTGAGGTCAGCCTTACCTTTATACAGTTCAATGTGTAATGTTAACGTAAACATGTGCATTGTGATCACATGAGAGAGGAGATTTACGAGGGCTGAAAAATTTTAGCGATGAGGAAAGATTGGATAGGCTGGGGTTGTTTTCTTTGGAACAGAGGAGGCTGAGGGGAGATTTAGTTGAGGTGCATAAAATTATGAGGAGCCTAGATAGGGTGGATAGGAACGACCTATTTCCCTTAGCAGAGGATATAGTAGTGTAGTATAAGGATCTGGTCTATACAGTGTTAATGTGAGACTAAGTACAGTACCGTCCACACAGTGATGCAAGGAGGCACATGACCTTAGACCTAGGGTTAGTGTGGTGTTGGCCTGAGAGATGTTAAGACCTAGCTGTAGAGATAGGTCTTTGCCTGTACCCTTTATTGTATATATGTATATAGTTACAGGTAGTTAATAAAGACTTGCTGTTAGCATACAGAAGGCTATGAAGATTTCCTTCACACACACATTGTAACCAACACCATTACAACAGAGAGGTCAACAACCAGGGGGCATACATTTGAAGCAACTCTACATCACACCTGAGCAAGTTGTCAAGGCTTCGGAGGAAACGGAGAGGAGATTTACGAGAATGATACCAGGGAAGAGGGACTTCAGTTACATGGAGAGACTGGAGGAGCTCGGATTATTCTCTTTAGAATCATAGTATAGTTACAGCAGAGAAAGAGACCTTACAGCAGAGAAGGTTTATGGGAGATTTAATAGCATTGTTGAGTTATGAAGGTTTTTCTTGGAGTGGTTAAGGATAAACTGTTTCTAGTTGCAGGAGGGTCAGTAACCAGGGGACACAGATTAAGATAATTGGCAAAAGGACCAGGTGGGAGATTAGAAGAATTTTTTTAATACAGTGTGTTGTTGTGATCTGGAATGCACAGCTTGAAAGGATGGTGGAAGCAGATTCAATATTCCACCAGAGTATAACATGCCATGCTTAATACTCATTCATAAACTTTTTACAACATCATTATTCTATTTGTAACCCTCAGAAAACCATAATCCACACAATGCATTTCAGATTATTTTTGCTACACAATTTCCTGTCATAAAAGTTACTTATGTGGGCTGGTAAGAAACCAGTGGGGGAAAATGGCAGGTGTGGGCAGACACAATGCATGGTGAGTGTACCTTCAAGACACTGTGAAAAGGAAGGGGAGAATAGATAAATACTTACAGAGTTATGGGGAGAAGAGAGGTGGTGGAGGGGGGGGCTGAAATAATTGGATAGTTCTTTCAAAAAGCTGGCATAGGCATGATGATCTGAATGGCCTCCATCTGTGCTGCACCATTCCATTCATGGTCTGTTAATGAATCTATACTTTTTATCTGCAGTATATGGGAGTTGGTTAGCTCAGTGGGCTAGCATGTGATTCAGAATAATGCCATCAGCATGGGTTCGATTTCCGTCCTGTCTGAGGTAGGCTTGGGAGCTGCTTCCTCGCCCTGCCCCTGAGAGTGGAAGGAAGTGGCAAACCACCAGTGACAAAAAAACACTGTCAAGAAAATGGCACAGAATGGAATATTAGGAATGAGCCAAGGGCCTACCTTCAGGCAGAACACACAGTACACCCACACAGCAGTGAGGAAGGGGACAAGGAAGGCTGGCTACAGACAGTCCCACAACCAAACCATCGACTTTCCAAAGCCTGCAACCTCACTGTGACAGCTGAAACAGCAAATCTGAATGGAGGAGTTAACGCAAGAGCAGAGCCCAAAATCCATGATAATGGGGAGTCAGATTTGTGGACAGGAAGAGCATATTTTTTTATTTATTTGTTCATGGGATGTGGGTGTGACTGGCTAGACCAGCGTTTGTTGCCCATCCATAATTACCCTTGAGAAGGTGGTGGTGAGCTGCCTTCTTGAACAACTGCAGTCCATGTGGTGTAGGTACACCCACAGTGCTGTTAGGGAGGGAGTTCCAGTGTTTTGACCCAGAGACAGTGAAAGAACAGTGGTATATTTCCAAGTCAGGATGGTGAGTTGCTTGGAGGGTGGTGTTCCCATGTATCTGCTGCCCTTGTCCATCTAGATGGTAGAGGTCATGGGTTTGGAAAGTGCAATCTAAAGAGCCATGGTGAATGTCTGTAGTGCATCTTGTAAGTGATACACACTGCTGCTACTGTGCATTGGTGGTGGAGGGAGTGAATGTTTGTGGGCTGCTTTGTCCTGGACAGTGTCAAGCTTCTTGAGTATTGTTGGAGCTGCACTCATCCAGGCAAGTAGCTAACCTGAGAAAAGGCACGATGGGCTGAGCTAAGCCAGACCATTATAAATTGCGCGTTGTAAGGCAATGTGCTGAGGGACAACATGCCAACCCTGCTGGCCCTTAACTGGTGCAGTCCAAACACAATATCACGTGCTTCTAGATGAGTGGCTGGCTGATCTGTAATAGCAATTTCCAATATTTGTCCCATGTCAGGTGGAGTCCTGACATTTTTAGATTACTTAATAGAGTCAACGCTTTTTTGGGGTGTGTAGAATCATAGAATGATTACTGCACAGGAGGCCATTCGGCCCACTGTTCATGTGCCTGCTCTTTGTAAGAGTTAAACAATTAGTTCCACTCCCCAGGTCTTCTGGCACAGTCTTGCAAATACTTCTTTTCAAATATATATCTAGCTCCCTTTTGAAAGTTATGATTGAATCTGCTTCCACTGCCCTTTCAAGCAGTGGATTCCAGATTATAACAACTCGCTCCGTAAATACATTTCTTATCTTGCTCCTTTGTTTGTTGCCCCCTGGATTTGTGGATGGTTTGGGGGAGGCAGTGCAAAGAAAAACAAGAACTTGGAGGGAATTCTCAGGGACTTTTTCAGTATCTGGCATTGTTGGCCCAGTCCCGTTGCCCTCTCACCCCAGTTTTGGCTCCTGGTCATGAAATATCTTGGTTTTAAAACTCTCATTCTTGTTTTCGAATCCCTCCATTGCCTCACCTCTCCCTATTTCTGTAACCTCCTCCCTCACAATCCTCTAGGATACTTGCGTTCCTCTAATCTGGCTCTGGAACACCCAGGATTTTAACCGCTCCACTGTTGATAGCCATGCCTTCAGTTTCCTAGCCCTCAGGCTCTAGAATTCCCTCCCTAAACCTCTCCACTTTGTTTTAAGACACTCCTTAAAGCTTACCTCTTTGACCAAGCTTTTGGTCATCCGACCTAATATCTTCTACGTGACTCTGTGTCGTATTTTATTTTATAATGCCTCTGCGAAGTGCCTTGGAACATTATATGTTAAGGGTGCTATATAATTATAGGTGGTTGTTGTACCTTTGTGGAACTCTCTAGGCTGGCTGACACAGGCTGTCTGGAAGAGTTGAGGACTCTCCCATTGGTCCTGTGGATGCTGCCACGGGATAATCTTTGAATTTCCTGAGGCTGAATTGAAGGCAAATGTGTGCAAATTGACTAATTTCACCTTACATCCACCCATGAACACACAGTTTTCCCCAGTGGTTGGGTATATGATATTATCTGGGTAAGGTGCCACCACTGGGCCTACTGCGTTTATGGTTCTTGGGGCCACTATAGCCAGGAGGTCTCAGCTGGCACTGTGAGCTGGGCTGCTGCTTATGCAGGCTGATTGACAACGTGGACTCGATTCAGGCTTCAGGCCTCAGGAGGCCTGGGATCTGGGTTCTGGGGCGAGGGAGTCTGGAGAGGGGATGGGACGGGGGGGATTTGGCTGCCGGTCCCTCCCTCGGTCTCTTTAGTAACAGTGGCTCTGGGTTGAGTGTGGGTGGGCCCTTGGGTGAGGGTGGTTGAGTTCCCAGCTATCGTCTCCTAGGCTGGATTCCCTGCCATCAGCCTCTGAGCTGCACCTTTTCAGCTTGTCTGCATTAAGGTTTCAAACATTATTTAAAGGCTGTTTGTGATGATTAAACATAGTAAATGCAATGGGGATGGAGAAAGACTATTATTGGAGATTACAAATTGTATATAGCCTGTGGTATATTAAAGTGTGTGAACTATATCATGAATACAGGAAGTGGATGGGCTTGAAGAGCATCCTCTGCAGTTGTAGCATCACCAAATACAGCCAATCTTTTCCCCCAAAGTACTTTTATTTACAAAAATAGCACACGTTGTTAAAATTTAATCCAACATATGTTCTCAAATTCTCCAGAACTGAGTTATAGCTATATACTGTATTTAAAATAATAAAGGCGTTTGAGAGGGTGGACTTGGAGGAGATGTTTCCCATTGTGAGGAGTCCAAAACTAGTGGCCATAATTAGAAGATAGTTGTCAATAAATCTGATAAATCATTTCAGAGAAAGGTCTTTACGCATGGAGTGGTGAGAGTGTGGAGCTTGATACCACATTGAACGGTTGAGGGAATTAACATGGATGTCTTTCAGGGAAAATGAAATAACCACTCGAGGGTGAAAGGAATAGAAGAATATGCTGATAGGGTTACATGGAGAGGGATGAGGGTAGGTTGCCAACTCTCCAGAACTGGCCTGGAGTCTCCAGGAATTGAAGATCCACCTGCAGGACACAGCTCTGTGGAACCCTGGAGAAATGAATCAATGGGATCTTAAAAAAGATTTTCTTTTCTTCATTTTGTTTGAACGTATCTCTTTACCATTGAAAATGGGAAAAAGGCTCTTTTGATGACAGTCAAGCATTATCCAATTGGGCAGTGAGTCTTTTTGCTTTCAATTGATGTAGGAAGGCAGTGTGTCACAAGGATGGGTATGTTGGCTGAATAATGGTTGGAGCGTGGGGGCAAGTCATGTGATGAAACCTCCAGGAATACACTTAACCAAAGTTGGCAACCTTAGGTGGGGGTGGTTCCTGTTGAGCAGAAACACTGTGGATCTGTTAGGCCTGTTTTTCTCTGCTGCAAGTTCTATGTTTGACCCCCCATCTCCCCGCACCACGCCATGCCAACCACGCCACTCCCCCCTCCACCGCTCACCACCCGCCATCGTAGGCCCCCAAATCATGATTAATATGCGTTCAGCTCAGATGCCTGGTTGCCAATCCCTGGAAGCTATAGATGTACCTGGTTATAAGGGTCCATCGGAATCCTCATCCTGGGCTCGAGGAGGTTGAGGGAAATGGACTGTAGAACGTACAAGTAATGGGCCATCTCGTCCCTCATTGTAGCAGAGCTTAGAATAATATTCTATCAGAAAGAAACAAAACACAGCAAATCAGTGCTCCAATAAAACTGGACATTCAGAACACCTCAGCTACCATTGTTTCCATGGCATCACAGGCTCTGTCATTTAAAGTGTAAACCTGAGGGTACAGTGGTACAGAGGGAGGATATCATTGAGCTATTGATAGAATGTGGAGAACTACCTCAAGCCTATAAGGATGTAGATTCAGTTACACTGTCTGCCTAAACTACCAGATTAATAAAGCCATTCCTGATCAATATTCCTAGTATATTCCCATTTCCATGGCGTCCTGTAATAGGTATTTATCCACCTCCCTGTCACAGTGCTTCCTAACAGTATATTATCTGATGCAGGAGATCCTTACTAATAGAACTGTCCAATCCCATATCCCCTCTGATAGGATTGTCCAATCCCGCAGTTCCTCAGATAAAATCGTCCAATACCGCAGCCCCTCAGATTGGATTGTCCAATCCCACAGCTCGTGTGATAGGACTGTCCAATCCCGTAGCTCATGTGATAGGACTGTCCAATCCTGCAGCTCGTGTGATAGGACTGTCCAATCCCGCAGCTCGTGTGATAGGACTGTCCAATCCCACAGCTCGTGTGATAGGACTGTCCAATCCCACAGGTCCTGTGATAGAACTGTCCAATCCCACATTCCCTCTGATAACATTGCTCAGTTCGAATGATGAGTGCAAGTGAGCCTTACCTTGAAAATGTACTGCCTGAGGTTTCTTTTATTGAGGAACTCCATTGTTTCCTAATCAAGGGAAAGAAATAAACACAAACTTTGAAATCGCCCAAGAGCAGACTCTTGACAATACACGAAGTAGGTTCCTAAACGAGAATGAAATTTATCAGCACAATTTGAGAGAATTAAAATATCGCTGTGCTAAGGATAATTATGAATTCCAAATTAATGTTATTCATTGCAAGTTGTTCCAAATCCTCCTCCTCCAGACCTTATCCCTCCCTCTCCAGCCTCTTGCTGGGACACCGTTCCAGAGCCCCTGCCAGCTCAAAGGGCCATTATCTTCGTTTGAACCTATATTGACAGGCCACCTGACCATGTGGGGCATTGTAGCCAGACAAATTCTGCTGACACATGCATATACACACAGTACCAGGGTACAGGGAGCAGGTGGGAACGTGGAGTAAGAGCCAATAATCAGCCATGTCTGTACTGAATGGCAGAATATGGTCTACTCCTGCTCCTATTAATGTTATGTTCTCATGCCCTTGCCAACCTGCAGACCCCCAGTGACAGGACAGTCCAATACCACCTGTCCTCTGATAGGACGAACCAGCACTAAGAATTGAACCTGCAATTTGCCTAGTCTATATTAATCAGCACCACACCAAGCGGAGTCATCCTATGAGGTTTAAGAATACAGTGGTACACAGAAACTGCTGAGTGCTGAGGAAGTATTAGACCACGAGCTGCCTCGGTCTGCTGGGGCACCAATCATATCCATCACATTCCAATTCTGACTGAGGACTATTTCAGAATAAATCCAGGTGTCGCATGGTGAGGTACAGAGTAAATCGCACCCTACTCAACATCAATAACCTAAGAAACAACTCCAGAGCACCCATTACTGCAGTGATGTAACATTGTAATTGCCAATACTCATAGTTCGTGTGGGCTACATGGCAATGTACGGCAGTGCCACTTTGTGTTGAACTGTGAACAGGATTGTGCCATTGAGCCTGTGAGGAGCGATTTGCCCAGACAGAGAGGGGCCAGTGCCAATGCAGGAGTTTAAGATATTACCTTCCTCTCATCATCCTTTGAACTCAGTAGCAGGGCAATAATCAGAGCCATCGCTTTCGTCTGGATCATTTGGTTTGTCCTATAGAGAAAAGGCAGGAATCATCCAATGGGCAAATACCCGACAGCACAAACCAAGGGCAGATACCCAGCAACACCAGCCAATGGGCAGATACCCGACAGCACAAACCAAGTGCAGATACCCAGCAGGACCACCCAACGGGCAGATACCCGACAGCAAAACCCAACGGACAGATACCCAACAGCACCACCCAGTGGGCAGATACCCAACAGCACCACCCAGTGGGCAGATACCCAGCACCACCCAGTGGGCAGATACCCGGCAGCACCACCCAGTGGACAGATACCCGACAGCACCACCCAGCGGACAGATACCCAACAGCACCACCCAGTGGGCAGATACCCAGCACCACCCAGTGGGCAGATACCCGGCAGCACCACCCAGTGGACAGATACCCGACAGCATCACCCAGCGGACAGATACCCGACAGCACCACCCAGCGGACAGATACCCAACAGCAAAACCCAAAGGAAAACTTTGCTCATTATTCGAAATATTAGTAAGAATCTGGAACTTGCTCCCTCATGGGGTGATTGTCGTGATTAGTATAGATACCTTTAAGGGGAAGCTAGGTAACTATATAAAGGAGAAAGGATTAGAAGGAGTTAGATAAAATAGGATAGATGGAGGCTAATGTGGAGCATAAAGATTGGCAGAGACCAGTTGGGCTGAATGGCCTATTTCTGTGTTGTTAAGTCAATGTTTAAATATACCATCAAGTTACCCCTGGCATGGTGAGGTAGAGGTTAAACCATTCCTTGAAGTTACCTTTCACCACAAAAATCTATTGATCTCTATTTTGAAAGTTTCATATGAGCCTCAGGATCCACAGCTTTTCAGGAAGAGATTTCCAGGTTCCCGAGTCTGATGTTTGCCTCGGATTTTCCCCTGATTCCCTGAGGGACCTGGCAAAGAATTACATGGAGTGGGATTCGACCCAGTGCATGGCTCTGAGCACTCCTGGTCTGAGTTACCTCACTGTACGGGCACTGATTCAGAAAATATACACATACAGCCTCTCTGCTGAAGTGCTATGTGCATAATCAACCCTCCAGGATTGACCTGGAGTCTCCAGGAATTGAAGATCAATCTCCAGGACACAGCTCCATGCAACCCTGGAAAAAAAATAATTGGGACATCAAAAAAGATTGTTTTTTTCATCATTTTCTCTGAGCTTTTCTCTGTACCAGATATAAAAATATTGACATTGGGAGAAAAAGGCTGTTTGGCTGACAGTCAAGCATCTTCCAATTGGGTAATGAGACTTTGTGCTTTCCAATTGGTGTAGGAAGGCAGTGCGTCACAAGGATGGATGCTTTGGCCAACTACTGGCTAGAGCGTGGGGAAAAGTCATGTGATGAAACTTCCAGGAATACATTTAATCACAGTTGACAACCATATAGTCAACATTTAAATGAACTGCACGCAATCTGCAAATAGACTAAAAAGCACAATCAGGAACAGAATGGCCAATGAAAGAGAACACAATTTAAGTGATAAATAGACCATCCGTAACATGATTTGATTCAGCAGGAAGGGGTGAGTTTGTTAAGTCGTTGAATCGGTGAAGTGATCTCTGGCCTCACAAACACTACTGCCAGCCGCAGACCAACTCCACCTCAGGTGTTGGGGCATTTCATGGATTTTGCTGTACTTGACGTGAGGCAATAATTCCCAGCCGTTTTCAGGTAGGCCCAAGAGCACTTTGGAAAATAGAAAAAGTCATCCATCAAGAAGGAAATGGGGAGAGTACAGGGCCAACACGTTCCAGTAAAGATAAAGGGTGGGACCAACAAATCCAGGGAACTCTGGATGTCGAGGGATATACAGGATTGGATAAAGAGAAAAAGGGAGACTTATGGCAGATACCGAGGGCTCAAAACAGCAGAAGCCCTAGAGGAGTATAGAATGTGTAGGGGAGGGAGAAATTAGCAGAGCAAAAAGGGGGGCATGAAAAACATTGGCAGGTAAAATAAAGGAAAATCCAAAGTTATGTTACAAGTACATTAAGAGAAAGAGGATAACTAGGGAAACAGTAGGGCCCATTACGGACCGTAGTGGCAATTTGTGTGTGGAACCGGAAGACGTAGGTAGGGCTCTAAACGAATACTTTGTGTTGGTGTTCACAAGTGAGAGGGATGGCGTGGGTATGGAAATCAGGCAGAAGGATTGTGATATAATTACAGAAATTAGCATAGAAAGGGAGGAGGTTATAAGCGGTCTGGCAGGCTTAAAGGTAGATAAATCTCCAGGCCTGGATGAAATATATCCCAGACTGTTGAGTGAGGCAAGGAAGGAGATAGCAGGGGCGCTGGCAATCATTTTCAATACCTCTCCGGCCACAGGAGAGGTGCCAGAGGACTGGAGGACAGTCAATGTGGTGCCATTATTTAAGAAGGGAGGAAGGGATAAACCAGGGAACTACAGGCCAGTCAGTCTAACCTCAGTGGGGGAGTATTGGAAGCAATTCTGAGGTACAGAATTAATCTACACTTGAAGAGGCAGGGATTAATCAAGGACAGTCAGCATGGTTTTGTTAAGGGGATGTCATGTCTGACCAATTTGATTGAATTTTTCGAAGAGGTGACCAGGTGTGTAGATGAGGGCGATGCATTTGACGTAGTCTACTTGGACCTCAGCAAGGCTTTTGATAAGGTCCCGCATGGGAGACTGATAATGAAGGTAAGAGCCCATGGGATCCAAGGCAATTTGGCAAATTGGATCCAGAATTGGCTGAGTGGCAGGAAGCAGAGGGTGATAGTTGAGGGATGTTTTTGTGACTGGATGCCTATATTCAGTGAGGTTCCACAGGGATCGGTGTTGGGTCCCTTGCTGTTTGTGGTAAACATAAACGATTTAGAATGTAGGCGGGTGGATCAGTAAGTTCGTGGATGACACGAAAATTGGGGTGGTAAATAGTGAGGAGGATAGCCTTAAATTACAGGGAGGATATTGATGGGCTGATCAGTGGCAAATGGAATTTAATCTGGGTAAGTGTGAGGTGATGTACATGGGCAGGACAAACAAGGCACAGGAGTACATGATGAATGTAGGACCCTGGGAAATACTGAGGATCAGAGGGACCTTGGTGTACATGTCCACCGGTCCCTTAAGGTAGTGGGACAGGTAGATAAGGCAGTTAAGAACGTGTATGGAATACTTGCCTTTATGAGCTGAGGCATAGAATATAGGAACAGGGAGGTTATGCTGGAACTGTATAAAACGCTGGTTAGGCCACAGCTAGAGTAATGCGTGCAGTTCTGGAATCTGCATTATAGGAAGGATGCGATTGCACTAGAGAGAGTGCAGAGGAGATTTACCAGGACATTGCTTGGGCTGGAGAGTTTTAGTTATGAGGAGAGATTGGATAGACTGGGGATATTTTCCCTGGAGCAGAGGCGATTGAGGGGGGACATGATTGAGGTGCATAAAATTTTGAGGGGCATAGATAGGATAGACAGGAAGGAACTTTTCCCCTTGGTGGAGGGATCAATAACCAGGGGGTATAGATTCAAGGTAAGGGGCAGGAGGTTTAGAGGGAATGTGAGGAAAATTTTTTTCACCCAGAAGGCGGTGGGAATCTGGAACTCACTGCCTGAAAGGGTGGTAGAGGCAGAAACCCTCATAACATTTAAGAAGTATTTGAATGTGCACTTGCGATGCCATGGCATACAAGACTATGGGTCTAGTGCTGGAAAATGGGATTAGAATAGTTAGGTACTTGTTTAGCTGGTGCAGACTTGATTGGCCGAAGGGCCTTTTTCTGTGCTGTAGACCTCTATGACTCTACTGCCTTGGTTAGGGCAGGATCTTTGGGGGAAAAAAAACAGATTGTACAAGTCCTCAAGCCGACACGAACAAGCCCAGATATGTGTGAATATATCTGTATATGTACTCAGGCATGTAAGTGTGTTTGAATTTTCGTGTCTGAATCAGTTAAAGACTCCAGAAATGGGAGCGGGACCTCTGGGCAGGCACAGTCCTGATCCACCCTGTGATCTGGGCTTGCTGTTACTTACACCTGGAGGTGAGAGATGAGCCTGTCCAGAGGGACCTCGTTCTTAACCAGTTGGAACAAGTGACTGCTGCTGAGTACCATGCTCTCCAGAATGGCCAGGGACAACTGCTGGATCGATGCATCCATCGCTGACTTGTTCACAAAACCAGCAATCTAAACATAAACATAGACAGATACACAACAGGTCAATAGGTTAGTGGCCTTTCAATGGCCAGGAGTTATCCTTTTAGATCATGTTATGTTAATCACGGCAAGGAACATGAATGCTGTGGCTGGAACACTTTCCAATTTGAACACCAAATACTAGCATCAAACACTCCCAGGACAGATACAGCATGGGGTTAGATACAGAGTAAAGCTCCCTCTACACTGTCCCCATCAAACACTCCCAGGACAGGTACAGCACGGGGTTAGATACAGAGTAAAGTTCCCTCTACACTGTCCCCATCAAACACTCCCAGGACTGGTACAGCACGGGGTTAGATACAGAGTAAAGCTCCCTCTACACTGTCCCCATCAAACACTCACAGGACAGGTATAGCATGTGGTTAGATACAGAGTAAAGCTCACTCGACACTGTCCCCATCAAACATACCCAGCACAGGACTAGATACAAAGTAAAGCTCCCTCTACACTGTCTCCATCAAACACTCCCAGGACAGGTACAGCACGGGGTTAGATACAGAGTAAAGCTTCCTCTACACTGTCCCCATCAAACACTCCCAGGACAGGAAGAGCATGTGGTTAGATACAGAGTAAAGCTCCTTCTACACTGTGTCCATCAAACACTCCCAGGACAGGTAGAGCATGTGGTTAGATACAGAGTAAAGTTCCCTCTACATTGTCACAACAATGATCTCAAGTCCATTTGCAAAAAAGTGCTCCCATTGTATGAGGCCTGGTGAGATTCTCCTTGTTAGCAGATTCATTGGTTTTCCATCTCATTGCTGTTTGTGGGAGGCTGAGTAAATTGGGCTTATATTATCTGGAGTTTAGAAGAATGAGAGGCCAACTGATTGAAACCTGCAAAATTCTGAAGGGCCCTGATAGGGTAAATGCTGAGAGATTGTTTCCACTGGTTGGAGAATCTGAAACACAGGGGCAGTCTCAGGATAAGGAGCCAATCATTTAGGACTTACAGGAGGTGAAATTTCTCCTCTCAAAGGGTTGTGAATTCTCTACCCCAGAGGGTTGTGGATGCTCCATCGTTGAATACATTTAAGGATAGAATAGGCAGATTTTTGGTGTCTCAGGGACCAGGTAGAAAGATGGAGTTGAAGCCTGAGATCAGTCATGATCGTACTGTATGGTGGAGCAGGCTATGTGGTCTACTCCTGCTGCCATTTCTTATGTTCTTATCTTACTGTGTGCAAATCATAACAATGAGGACTGCTTTTCAAAACTCAGTCAGCTGTTGTGCGAGCGTTGGGGCGTCCTGTCCATGTGAAAAGTGCTGTGTTAGTCCATATTATTCCATTCAGAATCTTACTGCTCTAAACATTTCCAGCTGACGATAGCCTGATTGAAAGCGGCTGTTGATCTGTTTGGAACCGTGCAATTGCTCCATAATCCCATTGACGTTCCTGCTCCTGGGTCATGGGTTGGAGCATGGACAGGATGCAGCAGTGCACAGTGCTGCCCACGTGCAGCCAAACCCCAATTAGTGCCTAGGACAGTGAGTTCCTGCACTCAGTCACAGTGCACTGACCCCCCCTGTACTGGAAGTGCACACATCAGGAAGACCTGTGTGTTGCATATTCAAGAAATTGTTGCGTATTTTTTCTATCTCAGAGCTATGCAGAGTTCACACTAATTTCTAAACATCTAAGAACTTTAATTTAATCAGTTTTAACATTTCTCTGCTATCGTAAAATATCTGCACATTTAAGTACAGCTCAGATTCTAGTAGTTTCTGTGTTGTCATTTACTTTGCTCTGAGTCCACATCCAGGCTTAACCAATCAAGCACACTGAGCACAGATCAGTTACCAGATCCACATAAACAAACACAGAACTGAACACCACACAGTGGGGGAAATAATGGCCGTGATGCTCCCCCGATCAAACAGACTGTCAAATGTCAAAAACAAAAACAGAATTACCTGGAAAAACTCAGCTAGCATTCTTGACCCTTTGCTTTGGTTTGAAACTGTCAGCACTGGCAGATTAGTTCACTCAAGATGATCATTCATCACATGCGAGTTGACATTTGACAGAGATAAAAACAAAAAAACTGCGGATGCTGGAAATCCAAAACAAAAACAGAATTACCTGGAAAACTCAGCAGGTCTGGCAGCATCGGCAGAGAAGAAAAGAGTTGACGTTTCGAGTCCTCATGACCCTTCGACAGAACTTGAGTTCGAGTCCAAGAAAGAGTTGAAATATAAGCTGGTTTAAGGTATGTGTGGGGGGTGTGGGGGAGAGAGAGAGAGAGAGAGAGAGAGAAGTGGAGGGGGTTGGTGTGGTTGTAGGGACAAACAAGCAGTGATAGAAGCAGATCATCAAAAGATGTCACAAACAACAGAACAAAAGAACACATAGGTGTTAAAGTTGGTGATATTATCTAAACGAATGTGCTAATTAAGAATGGATGGTAGGGCACTCAAGGTATAGCTCTAGTGGGGGTGGGGAGAGCATAAAAGATTTTAAAATATTTAAAAATAATGGAAATAGGTGGGAAAAGAAAAATCTATATAATTTATTGGAAAAAAATAAAAGGAAGGGGCAAACAGAAAGGGGGTGGGGATGGAGGAGGGAGCTCAAGACCTAAAGTTGTTGAATTCAATATTCAGTCTGGAAGGCTGTAAAGTGCCTAGTCGGAAGATGAGGTGTTGTTCCTCCAGTTTGCGTTGGGCTTCACTGGAACAATGCAGCAAGCCAAGGACAGACATGTGGGCAAGAGAGCAGGGTGGAGTGTTACAATGGTAAGCGACAGGGAGGTTTGGCTCATTCTTGCGGACAGACCGCAGGTGTTCTGCAAAGCGGTCGCCCAGTTTACGTTTGGTCTCTCCAATGTAGAGGAGACCACATTGGGGGCAACGAATGCAGTAGACTAAGTTGGGGGAAATGCAAGTGAAATGCTGCTTCACTTGAAAGGAGTGTTTGGGCCCTTGGATGGTGAGGAGAGAGGAAGTGAAGGGGCAGGTGTTGCATCTTTTGCGTGGGCATGGGGTGGTGCCATCGGAGGGGGTTGAGGAGTAGGGGGTGATGGAGGAGTGGACCAGGGTGTCCCGGAGGGAGCGATCCCTACGGAATGCCGATAGGGGTGGTGAAGGGAAGATGTGTTTGGTGGTGGCATCATGCTGGAGTTGGCGGAAATGGCGGAGGATGATCCTTTGAATGCGGAGGCTGGTGGGGTGATAAGTGAGGACAAGGGGGACCCTATCATGTTTCTGGGAGGGAGGAGAAGGCTTGAGGGCGGATGCGCGGGAGATGGGCCGGACACAGTTGAGGGCCCTTTCAACGACCGTGGGTGGAAAACCTCGGTTAAGGAAGAAGGAGGACATGTCGGAGGAACTGTTTTTGAAGGTAGCATCATCGGAACAGATGCGACGGAGGCGAAGGAACTGACAGAATGGGATGAAGTCCTTACAGGAAGCGGGGTGTGAGGAGCTGTAGTTGAGGTAGCTGTGGGATTCGGTGGGTTTGTAATGGATATTGGTGGACAGTCTATCACCAGAGATTGAGACAGAGAGGTCAAGGAAGGGAAGGGAAGTGTCAGAGATGGACCATGTGAAAATGTTGGAGGGGTGGAGATTGGAAGCAAAATTAATAAATTTTTCCAAGTCCCGACGAGAGCATGAAGCAGCACCGAACTAATCATCGATGTACCGGTGACAGAGTTGTGGAAGGGGGCCGGAGTAGGACTGGAACAAGGAATGTTCCACATACCCCATAAAGAGACAGGCATAGCTGGGGCCCATGCGCGTACCCATAGCCACACCTTTTATTTGGAGGAAGTGAGAGGAGTTGAAGGAGAAATTGTTCAGTGTGAGAACAAGTTCAGCCAGACGGAGGAGAGTAGTGGTGGATGGGGATTGTTCGGGCCTCTGTTCGAGGAAGAAGCTAAGAGCCCTCAGACCATCCTAGTGGGGGATGGAGGTGTGGAGGGATTGGACGTCCATGGTGAAGAGGAAGCGGTTGGGGCCAGGGAACTGGAAATTGTTGATGTGACGTAAGGTGTCAGAGGAATCACGGATGCAGTTGGGAAGGGACTGGACAAGGGGAGAGAGAAGGGAGTCAAGATAACGAGAAATGAGTTCTGTGGGGCAGGAGCAAGCTGAGACGATCAGTCTACCGGGACAGTTCTGTTTGTGGATTTTGGGTAGGAGGTAGAAGGGAGATTAGAATGGGTGAGAGGAGCAGAGAAATTGAGACGACTAATGTCGCGCCGACTGTTCTCAATGAAAAGATCAAGAGAAGGTAAGAATCTCACGCATTCTAATCTCTCTCTCTCTGAACTGACTGCACTCCATTCTCTCAGGTCCAACCCTGACATTGTCATCAAACCTGCTGACAAGGGTGGTGCTGTTGTTGTCTGGCGCACTGACCTCTACCTCGCGGAGGCTGAGCGTCAACTTGCAGACACTTCCTCCTACCTCTCCCTGGACCATGACCCCACCAATGAACATCAAGCCATTGTTTCCAGGACTGTCACTGACCTCATCTCCTCTGGGGATCTTCCTCCCACAGCTTCCAACCTGATAGTCGCCCAACCTCGGACGGCCCGCTTCTACCTCCTACCCAAAATCCACAAACAGAACTGTCCCGGTAGACTGATCGTCTCAGCTTGCTCCTGCCCCACAGAACTCATTTCTCGTTATCTTGACTCCCTCCTCTCTCCCCTTGTCCAGTCCCTTCCCACCTACATCCGTGATTCCTCTGACACCTTACGTCACATCAACAATTTCCAGTTCCCTGGCCCCAACCGCTTCCTCTTCACCATGGACGTCCAATCCCTCTACACCTCCATCCCCAACTAGGATGGTCTGAGGGCCCTTAGCTTCTTCCTCGAACAGAGGCCCGAACAATCCCCATCCACCACTACTCTCCTCTGTCTGGCTGAACTTGTTCTCACACTGAACAATTTCTCCTTCAACTCCTCTCACTTCCTCCAAATAAAAGGTGTGGCTATGGGTACCCGCATGGGCCCCAGCTATGCCTGTCTCTTTATGGGGTATATGGAACATTCCTTGTTCCAGGCCTACTCCGGCCTCCTTCCACAACTCTTTCTCCGGTACATCGATGATTACTTTGGTGCTGCTTCATGCTCTTGTTGGGACTTGGAAAAATTTATTAATTTTGCTTCCAATTTCCACCCCTCCATCATTTTCACGTGGTCCATCTCTGACACTTCCCTTCCTTGACCTCTCTGTCTCAATCTCTGGTGATAGACTGTCCACCAATATCCATTACAAACCCACCGACTCCCACAGCTACCTCAACTACAGCTCCTCACACCCCGCTTCCTGTAAGGACTCCATCCCATTCTGTCAGTTCCTTCGCCTCCGTCGCATCTGTTCCAATGATGCTACCTTCAAAAACAGTTCCTCTGACATGTCCTCCTTCTTCCTTAACCGAGGTTTTCCACCCACGGTCGTTGACAGGGCCCTCAAACGTGTCCGGCCCATCTCCCGCGCATCCGCCCTCACGCCTTCTCCTCCCTCCCAGAAACATGATAGGGTCCCCCTTGTCCTCACTTATCACCCCACCAGCCTCCGCATTCAAAGGATCATCCTCCGCCATTTCCGCCAACTCCAGCATGATGCCACCACCAAACACATCTTCCCTTCACCACCCCTATCGGCATTCCGTAGGGATCGTTCCCTCCAGGACACCCTGGTCCACTCCTCCATCACCCCCTACTCCTCAACCCCCTCCGATGGCACCACCCCATGCCCACGCAAAAGATGCAACACCTGCCCCTTCACTTCCTCTCTCCTCACCGTCCAAGGGCCCAAACACTCCTTTCAAGTGAAGCAGCATTTCACTTGCATTTCCCCCAACTTAGTCTACTGCATTCGTTGCTCCCAATGTGGTCTCCTCTACATTGGAGAGACCAAACGTAAACTGGGCGACTGCTTTGCAGAACACCTGCGGTCTGTCCGCAAGAATGAGCCAAACCTCCCTGTCGCTTGCCATTGTAACACTCCACCCTGTTCTCTTGCCCACATGTCTGTCCTTGGCTTGCTGCATTGTTCCAGTGAAGCCCAACGCAAACTGGAGGAACAACACCTCATGTTCCGACTAGGCACTTTACAGCCTTCCAGACTGAATATTGAATTCAACAACTTTAGGTCTTGAGCTCCCTCCTCCATCCCCACCCCCTTTCTGTTTCCCCCTTCCTTTTGTTTTTTCCAATAAATTATATAGATTTTTCTTTTCCCACCTATTTCCATTATTTTTAAATATTTTTAAATCTTTTATGCTCTCCCCACCCCCACTAGAGCTATATCTTGAGTGCCCTACCATCCATTCTTAATTAGCACATTCGTTTAGATAATATCACCAACTTTAACACCTGTGTGTTCTTTTGTTCTGTTGTTTGTGACATCTTTTGATGATCTGCTTCTATCACTGCTTGTTTATCCCTACAACCACACCAACCCCCTCCACTTCTCTCTCTCTCTCTCTCCCCCCCACCACACACACACACCTTAAACCAGCTTATATTTCAACTCTTTCTTGGACTCGAAATCAAGTTCTGTCGAAGGGTCATGAGGACTCGAAACGTCAACTCTTTTCTTCTCCGCCGATGCTGCCAGACCTGCTGAGTTTTCCAGGTAATTCTGTTTTTGTTTTGGATTTCCAGCATCCGCAGTTTTTTTGTTTTTATCTCTGTCAAATGTCAACTCGCATATGATGAATGATCATCTTGAGCGAACTAATCTGCCAGTGCTGACAGATTCATACCAAAGCAAAGGGTCAAGAATGCTAGCTGAGGTCAGCTCGCTTAGCACAGGCCAGTCCTTGGGGGCCCACCTGGTTGGCATGGCACAGGGTCACAACATGGGATCCACTTTGCATCAATACTGGCATGGTGGTATTGTCACTGGACTAGTAATCCAGAAACTCAGGGTAATGCTCTGGGGACCCGGATTCCACCACAGCAGATGATGCAATTCGAATTCAATTTTTAAAAATCTGGAATTAGAAGTCTAATGATGACCATGAAACCATTGTCGATTTTTGTAAAAACCCATCTGGTTCACTAATGTCCTTTAAGGATGGAAATCTGCTGTCCTTACCTGGTCTGGTCTACATGCGACTCCAGACCCACAGCAATGTGGTTGACTCTTAAATGCCCTCTGAGCAAGGGCAATTAGGGATGGGCAATAAATGCTGGCCCACATCCCATGAATGAATAAAAAAAAAGGGGGCCCTTTGAATGACCAGAGTGGTGAGAACGTGGGTATCCACAGGGCTAAATGGACCTCAAGTGTTTAGGCAATGGTGGATCAGGCCGGTTCCACTGAGAACTGGCAGAACCTCAGCTTTCTAACGAGGAGGTACAAGTCCACTCATTGAAGGTGTTACACCAGTAACCATGGTTAAACCAGAGGTGTAATCTACTACTAGATGGCAGCAGCTCCCACCTGGTAATCTCCTCAAAGCACAGACAGCTGGAATCTGTTCACAGGATCCAAGCCAGTTGTTGATGATGAAACAAAGACACAGAGCTTTTCTCTATTGAGAAAGTTGATTGACTTGTTCAGGCTCACAGCTCTCCTACCACACAGCCCAGTGTCCCAGATGTCCCCTATTTATATGCGCTCAAAGAAAATTAAGAACCATCTTAATCTTAACAATGTAATTGACATGACATTAACAGAGCCGAACCTTCTTAATGAAAACATGGGTGAGGGTTTCCCAGGAAACGACTCCGTGTTCCATCAGCTCAATGAAAGCATTCAGGGTGTGAGCCAAACTCTCGCCAGTGCTGAGAAACAAGAAACAATTAATTACATGGAGGATTCATCAGATTATGGAACCTCATCAAGAACTGAAGAAAAAGAGTGGGTCAGAGAGATGGAAGGGAAGATACAAAGTCAGGAATCTCACAAGAAAGAGAGAACTTGCATTTATGTAGCATCTTTCATGACCATTTGGACGTCCCAAAGCTCTTTACAAATGACAATTTTTTGTCGTGATGTAGGAGACAGCAAATACCACAAACTGCAATGTAATAAACTTTTTTTTTTAGTGTTGTGCGTTAAAGATTAACTATTGTCCAGGACACCAGGAGAACATCCACCTTGGTTTCAATGTTTCATTCGAAAGACCTCTTCTAGTATTCCCTCATTATTGAGCTCCGAATGTCTAGTACTCCCTCATTATTGACCTCCGACTGTTTGGTACTCCCTCATTATTGACCTCCGAATGTCTAGTACTCCCTCACTATTGACCTCCGAATGTCTAGTACTCCCTCACTATTGACCTCCGAATGTCTAATACTCCCTCATTATTGACCTCCGAATGTCTAGTACGCCCTCATTATTGGCCTCCGACGGTCTTGTACTCCCTCACTATTGTACTGAGGTGTCTGCCCAGATTGTGTTCAAGTCTCCAGGGTTGGACTTGAACCCATAATCTTCTGATTTACTACCCACTGAGCTGATACTGCTGGTGGTCAATATGATGGTTGGGAACATTCTTCCACTTGTGTAGCCAGTAACAGGACAGCACCTTGAGCTCAGGTTCAAAGCACAACTCAGTAGGCATTGCCTCATCAACACACCCTGAGTCAACTGCAGAACAGCACCCTCTGCTGCCCTAATCTGGCATTTCAGTTCACCCACACATGCCATCCTTCTGTCCCCAGTTCACTGCTAAAATGTGAGTATTTGACTTGTGGGTATGCACTTAAAAGGTGTTGCGTTCCAACTCAATTCAAATTTGGAATCTTTACAGGCAGAAATTGATTTTTTTTCTGCCGCAGATTCAAAGATAAGGTTAAGAGTTTAAAGGACAGCGTGTGAATCAGCTGCAATGTCCCAATCCCTCAAATACTGGGCTCATCTGAAAGTTGTTGGACTATAACCCACAACGCTCTGACTTAAAGGGACGATGTTACCAAATAATCAATCTTAGCGAACACAGAGAAGTTTGAAGTTCAAAATACAGGCACAGCATTGAGAGGTACAACAATTTTGATGCTGTCCAAGGGCCTGACACTGTTTACGCAGCTAGACTACTTAGCAATAAACAGAAACAAGATGTTGCCTCATGACTAAATATCTTTATGTAATTTCCTGACTGATAACTTGTGGACAAGGAAGTTGGGTATTTGGTCTGGTGTGACTGACTGTTTCCTGAAGCCAGGTGGACGTGTAGCTCAGCAGGCTAATCGGGTTACCTCTTGGCCACGATAACCTTGTACACACAGAGTTTGGGCCTGAGTAAAGAGATCTGGATCCAAATCTTAACAAGCCCGTTGCCATTTTAACCTCAAATTCAAAGGGCAAATAGTTTCATGGGTGACTTTTCCTCCTTGTATTGCCCCCAAGTGGCACCTCCTCAGGGATACTGTGCCCCACTGACATGGTAACCCCACATGCTAATTGGTGAAATTGCCCTCAACTTGGGGGGCAGGATATGATGTCATTCAGGTGCTAGCCGTGGTTCAGTGGGTAGCTCGCTTGCCTCGGAATCACAAGGTCGCGGGTTCAAGCCCCACTCCGGAGACTTGAGCACAAAATCTAGGCTGACACATCTGTTGTAGTGGGAGTGCGCTGCACTCTCAAAGATACCGCCTCTCAGGGTAGATGTTAAACAAAAGCCCTTTCAAATGGATGGACAATTTTGCAAGAATATTGGAGACATCCCTGGTGTCCTTAACCAATTCTTCAGCCAACATCAATAATCTGGTCATTATCACAATGCTGTTTGTAGGAGCTTGCTGTGTGCAAATTAGCTGCCAGAATTCCTACGTTACAACAATGAATGAGCTTCAGAAAGTACTCCATTGGGTGCAAAACACTTTGGGAAACCCTGAGGAAGTGAGAAGCAATATAAATAAAAGCCCTCTGCCTTGCCGAGTCCTGCGGGTACTTGGAATGCTTTCTCATGGAGCCAAGCTCCCTACTCACTCGTTGCCATTCTCCACAATGCGGACAAGCACAGCAATCCCATCCTTACTGATGAACTCCTGGGCAAAGGTGATATCCTTGGAGAGAACGGCTAGTCCCTTCAGGGACTCTGAGCGCACGTCATAGTTATTGCTCTGGATGCCGGTGTAGAGATTCTCAGCTTCTCGACTCTGGCACAGGAAGAGAAAGAGATAAAGAGGCAACTTCCACAATTCAAGAAGGCACCCTTGAGAAATCAGCCAGAAATTGCAGGATTATAGAGGGAGCAGGATCTGAACGGATTTCCAGATGTGTATCTGTGTGGGAGTGTGTCCGTCTGTGTGTGTGTCTGTCTGTGTGTGTCCGTGTGGGTATGTGTCTGTGTGTGTGTGTGTGTGTGTGTGTGTGTGTGTGTCCGTGTATGTTAATTGACCTCTGGCAGCATCACTGACTGCCGGAACGTTCACACATCACCACTGTGCTTGCTGATGTGTTCCTAATCCAACAAGGCCTTAAATTTAAAATTTGCTTGCTTGGGATCAAATCCCTCCATGGCCTCGCTCTTCCCGATGTCTGTAACCTCCTCCAGCCTTCCGAAGTTTCTACGTTCCTCCAATTCTGGCCTCCTGTGCACCACATCCACGCCCCCACCTCCCCCCCCCCCCACCCCCACCATTTGGTGGCTGTGCCTTTAGGTGCAGAAGACCTAAGTTCTGAAATTGCCTCCCTGCCGCTCTCTGCCTGTCTAGCTCTCTCTCTTCCTTAAAGCTACTTGGTAAAATCTTTGACTAAGTGTTTGGTCACCTGCCCTCACAGTTCCTTAAGCAGCTCGGTGTCAAATTTGGTTTGACAATGCTACAGTGAAATGCCTTCAGGTTTTTCTGATATTAAAGATATGCAATAAATACACTTGAATTCAACACACATGAAACTGGCACATTCATGAAATTAACAAACTGTTTGTACTTTTTAAATTTAATTTTTCATGGGATGTGGGCATCATTGGCAAGGCTTTTGAACTGAGTGGCTTGCCACAGCATCTCAGAGGGCAGTTAAGGGTCAGCCACATCGCTGTGGGTCTGGAGTCACATGTAGGCCAGACCAGGTGAGGATGGCAGATTTCCGAATGGACATTAGTGACAACAATCAACCACAGCTTCATGGTCATCACTACTGAGACTATCTTTTAGTTCCAGATTTATTAATTGAATTTAAGTTCCACCAGCTGCCATGGCAGGATCTAAACCTGTGTCCCCAAATCATTAGCCTGGGCCTCAGGATTACTCGTCCTGTTTTTAAAAGTGCCTCACAGTAACTCAGAAGCTAGGACTCAATATTTTCTCAATGGCAGGAACTTAAATCTGATTCAAAGAAAAGCTGTAATCCCCAAGGAATAATTATTCCCTGAATTGTAATTAAAATATACTGCCCTCCACGTGCCTGTCCCATCCCCAAACCTTGGGTACTGTGCCCACATGCTCAATAATGAGAATGAACAAAGACATCGAGCCACAGTCTAGTCTGATCACAAACTACAATGCCCTCCACACACCCCCAACCTAATGCTTAAATCTTTAGGCCTCTGTGCCTCAGGGCCAGGAGGTCGTGGGTTCACACCCTGCCTCACAGCCTGAACACATAATTGAGACTTGACACCCCAGTGCAGCCCCAGGGGAATGCTGCACTGTCGGAGATGTCGTCTTTCACCCAAAAGCCCCACCTGCCCCCTCGGATAGGGGTAAAGGATCCCATGACATTTCTAATCAGAGCATGGTCACTCTCAACCCTTAACTAACATAGCTAAAAACAAAAATAGAGTTATCTGGTCATTGCTGTTTGTGGGAGCTTGCTGTGTTCAAATTGGTTGCCGTGTTTCCTGCACTCGCGAGTACACATCAACAGCACCACATTGGCTGTAAAGTGCTTTCAGACATCCTGAGGCCACAAAAGACACAAGATATCTTTCTATTCTCTTGCCAGCTGGAATGGGAGCCCAGGCCTGTTTCTCAGTTTTTCCCCTGGCTGACGGTGTCGAGGGTAGGGAGACTGAAGAAAGGGGAGAAGCACATCGGAATTAAGCGGTTCATTTCCAGGGACGTTGCTGGCTTTTTTCAGGAAGTCTTGGAGCAGGTCCAGGATGTCGGTTAGAACAAGAGCAGCTATCAGCAGGCAGGTACTTAATCAGGACATGGCCCTTTTAAATTGGAATAGCCATTAATGAAACTTTGACAGCCGGATACGATCTAAAGGTTAGCCTCTTCCATTAGTACCCAGCTCTCCCAGGGCCTTCCAGTGGTGCATCGCCTGTTTTTTAAAAGATTTTTTTTAAAAAAGTGGGGCCCACTTCTCTTAAGGTTATGCCTTACAGCTCTCAGTCCTGATGGATGATGCTGGGTCCATGCTGCAAGAGGGCAGTGAATCTCCTTAAGAATTCTCCTGCTCCACTGTCCCAGATTCTGGGAAAATTCCCTGATTCTGTGCCACTAGGGTTTTGGCCAAATTTGCGCCAAAGTTAGGCCAGTGGAGATAGAGAAGCCCTGAATACACCCACACACCCCACATCATATGTCCGACGGCTTGTGGTCCCCACTACTTAATAAAGAATTACTATTTTAAAGGGGCAATATTTATTTTGTAGATGTTCATTTTTACTTTAGAAGATTGAGAGGTGATTTGAAACATAAGATCCTGAGGGGACTTGAGTGGACGCTGGGAGAATGATTCCCCTTGTGGGAGAGACTCGAATTAGGGGGCACAGTTTAAAAATAAGCGGTCTCCCATTAAGTACGGAAATGGGGAGAAATTTTTTCCCTCAGGGGGTCGTGAGTCTTTGGAACTCTCTTCCCCAGAGAGCGGTGGAGGCTGGGTCTTTGAATAGTTTTAAGGTAAAGTAAGACAGATTCTTGACTGACAAAGAAGTCAAAGGGCACTGGGGGTAAACAAGAAAGTGGAGTTGAGGCCACAATTATATCAGTCATGATCTTATTAAATGGTGGAGCAGGCTCAAGGGGCTGAGTGGCCTACTGCTGCTCCTAATTTGTATGCATATGAGGGAAAGAAAGAATACATTGCCCCTTAAAAGAGAGATATGTGTAAAATATATGTCTGTCTGTGTGTGTGTGTGTGTGTGTGTGTGCGCACGTGCACGCATGTCTATATTACCCACACATTTTATTTAACCCTTTGCACTGGTGCCATCTCTTTGATGTAGCTCTCCACTAAGACCACTGTCTTGACTTCAGAAACTTTTCGTTTATCTTTTACAGTTATTTAACATTCCCCTTTTAAAAGCTGTCCCAGATTCCAATCCCAATCTTTGGTCTGATATTCCGTGTCCTAACATCCCCTTCCGTAGAACAGAATCTCATTTCTCTCTCGTTCTGTTTGGCACCCAATATTATATTTGTGTCCTGTGGCTCCAAATTCTTTTTCTAAAGGGCTGCCAAGCCCACTCAAAGGCAAAAATACTGCAAACTTCTCAAAAACCTTACAAGTACCGTTGACTTCAGAAGCAAAGTTGCCTTAACCATTATTAATTTTAGAAACACACTGGAAGAAAGGATTTATTCACTGGGGGCAGTACCTGGAGCGGACACCAGGAGGCTCACTGAAAGCATTAACAGGGCCCTGTGTTCAGACATGTTGTTGGCAGGGGAGAGACCAAATATTGTGGTCAAGGGCTACTCCTGGCAGAGAGAATCACCAGGTACACCCCCTCACATCCAGTTCCTGAAAGCTCCACCTACCAGCTGCAGGAGAAAGCAAGGAAAGTTGGGACAGGCAGAAATTACTTTGCGGAGGAGGCAGGAATTGCTGCAGGGACTCAAGGCCTCATCAGAAAGCAGCTAATAACAAGTCAGAGAGTGTGAGGAGGACACCACGTTAAGGGTGAACGACCAGCTGACCCGCCACCCACCCCACCACCCCACCCCACTCCACTCCACTCCACTCCCTGGGGGGGAAAGAAAAACAGGCTCCTGAAACTCCATTTGACCTTTCCCCTGGCTGACAGGACAGACAATACTCAAAACACGTTTTCATTAAAATTCTCCTCAAGCTCAGTGGCTACAGAGACCAGCTGGTATGAGGCAACAACAACCTGCATTTATCTACCACCTTTAACTTACATCGCCAGGTGCTTCACAGAAGCGTTAACAAACAAATTTTACACCAACCAACGTAAGGAGGTGTTCGGACAGATGACCATGAGCTAATTCACTGAGACATGTTAAAAGGAGCGTCTTAAGAGGCAGAGAGAGGCAGAGAGAGGGAAAGAATTATAGAGTTGGGGAGGGTCGAGGCTGGAAACAAGGATGAAGGTTTTAAAATTGGATTTATCCTTAACCAGGAGCCACTGTAGATCATACAAGCCAGAACTCAAGCTGTGCTCAGTGAGTCTCAGGGAGGGGCTTCAAATGGCCTCAAAATCAGCCAGGCCTCTTGATCCACTGCCACTTGCTAGATGTCCAATGGAGTCAGTGTGCAGGTATCGGGGACGGGGCAGGACCAGACTCACCAATGCTGCCCCTCACAGCCAAATAGTTCACCATCTGGAAGCACATCCAAAGGCCAGCTGGTACGCCATAGGATGGTGGAAGATACCAGGCAGCGAAGGACTCCCAGAATACAGAATCTCCTGAGGTAGATGCTGAGCAGGTAGGGCGGGATCCTGGGGAGAAGTGGAGATGCGAGAGGTGGAAGATTGTTCTGGATTTTTACTCAATAACCTGTGGGGATCAGGATGTACCCTCTGATCACCAACCTTCACCAGGGTCCTGGCCTGAGCTTGATCCAACATCTTGATTTTAAAATTCTCGTCAAATCCCTCCACTGCCTCAGCCCTCCCCATCTCTGTTATCTCCTCTAGCCCCACAATCCTGAAAAATACCTGTACTCTAATTCTGGCCTCTTGCACCTCCCCACATTCCTTCACTCCAACACTGGCAGCTGTGCTTTCAGCTGCCTGGGTTCTAAGATCTAGAATTCCTTCCTTAAACCTCGCTGCCTCTCTACCTCGCTTTCCTCCTTTAAGGTGCATCTTAAAGCCTACCTCTTTGATCAAGCTTTTGGTTACCTGACCTAATATCTCCTTATATGATTCGGTGTCATATTTTGTTTGACAATGTTTATGTGAAGTACTTTGGGATGTTTTACTATGCTGAAGGCATTATATAAATGCAGGATTTTGTTGTTGTACATATCTGGACAAGATGGGAAAAGGGTGAGATAGAGGCAGAGGTAGGGGATTGATGGTTACAAGGCATTTCTTTTGTATTCCATACTTTATACTCTTAGTGAAGGCAGTGTTAACACATGGGGTACTTACAGGGGCTGTAGTCAGGCGCAATATACTGCCATTCTTTATTTCATGCCGATTCTATAACAAATTAAAAAGACTGTTAGTGAGTCCAATTTGGTCTGTGAGCGACTGTCGCATATCCCCCCACATACAGTCCTCCCTTTCACCAGTATTCGCTCGGCCAGCGCCTACGAACTCCTCACACGGTCCACTAGCCCAAACAAAGCCCCAGCTCCACTGTTGGCCCAGGAGCAGGGGACTGGGATTGCTTTCGAGTGCCAGCGTGCTGAGCTGGGTGCAGTGGGTAAATGTGCCAGGGTAAACCAGGCAGAGACTCCCACCCCCAACACTTTGGGGGCCCAGTCAGTGAATATATTTAAGGAGGAAATAGATAGATTTCTAGACTCTAAAGGCATCAAGGGGTATGGGGAGAGAGTGGGAGTACGATATTGCGATAGAGGATCAGCCATGATCATAATGAATGACAGAGCAGGCTCAAGGGGCCGAATGGCCTACTCCTGCTCCTATTTTCTATGCTTACAAGCAAATAAACAAAGAACAAAAAGTAGGCCATTCGGCCCCTCAAGCCTGCTCTGCCATTTAATAAGGTCATGGCTGATCTGATAGTAACCTCAAATCTACATCCCACTTATCCCCAATAACCTATCACCGCCTTGCTTACCAAGGATCTATCCACCTCTACCTTAAAAATATTCAAAGGCTCTGCTTCCACTGCCCTTTCAGGGAGAGAGTTCCAAAGACTCATCTCAGTTTTAAATGGGTGACCTCTTTATTTTTAAACAGTGACCTGACAAAAATATCCATGGTTCCCTCACACCCACTTACAAACTTAGAAGCTTTGAAGATGTCTTCATTCATAACAGAGAAGCCCCTTTGTAAACATTCTGCTCACTACTATACCACACTGCACTCTACAGCAAGAACATTCATCCCTCACATCTAAAGGGGATATTTATCCCTCACATTGGAAGGGGATATTAACTGGGAACAGGAGTGTCATCACTATTTTGGAGAGGGATTGACTATCAACATGCTATGCTCTTGCCATGACGTCATCTTCCTTTTCCCGCATTACATAAGGTACTGGTCTTGCCTCCATGAATTTTGGTGTTGCCTCTGGATCCACATGAATTTTGGCTTGTAGCCCCTCAATCTTTCTAAGTTTGTCCTTGAAAACAGAGGCATATTTTTGCAGTTGCTCTGATAGCCCATTAGTTCTCAGTTGGAAGATTTCAGCCCGTTCCAATTTAATTTCTTTCAGCCAGTCCAAGGAGACTAGGTCTCTCGCCTCCTGCCACCATCAAGGGTAATTTCACTGTTTGACCTCCGTAATGTATTGTGACTTTACTGAAGCTTTTGACTTGTATGTCTTCTCCAATGTAAGTTTTCAATTTGGCATCTGTTTGTTCAAAATGTTGTTTATGTTGCCCATGATTCAGGTATTTAAAAGTATGCTCGCCTATCACCGTAGTGGCTGCACTAGTAACCATCTCCATTCTGATCGGCCTCTCATTCACTCTCATGGTTACATAGATAGGTACACAACAAATAAATATCTGAATCTATTGCTTCAGGTTTTTCAACACTGTTAATCACATTGGGTTTTTGCTTTTGTCTGTAAGTCTGCCTGATTCTATCTTTACAATCTGTCATGAGGTGTCCATTTCAATGACAGAAAAAACATTCGATCTTCTTAAACTGTGATTCATTACAGGATTGTCTGCTTCCACCTTTGTTACCATTATGTCATGTTTTCGATGCTAAGTTATCTCTTTTAATTTCTTTGCTAGCGGTGGCTGCTTCCCACTTCTGAACAAAGCCTTGCACTTTTGGGCTCTTTTGGCTGAGGGTCCCTGCCAACGTGGGGGACGGCGCCATTCTGCACTCCCTGTATGGCTATCGAATCCCACACTGCGCCTTCCATTGCCAAAGCGATTACCAATACCTTCTGAAAATCTGAATTTGTTTCAGACAGTAATCTCTTCATTTATACCGCACGCCAAACAATCTCTAAGCATATCATTGATAGATGTACCAAACTCGCAATATTCTGTTAATTGTTTCAGGCTTGCCACATAACAAGCATCTGTCTCCCCCACGGCTCTATTCCTTCAGTTAAATTTGAACCATCGCATCATCACCGAAGGCTTTGGCTGGTGGTGATTCTTTACGAGGTTCACTAAGTCATCAAATCTTTTTGAATCTGGGGCATTGGGTGCCAACAAATTTGGAATTAATTCATGTCTCACTCCCGCACGTGGATAAAAGGATCATGCGTTTCTTCTCCTCCCCCACAATATAATTTGTCTGGAAGAAGAACGCGAGGTGTTGAACATAATGAGATCAGTTGTCCGAGGTTGGATCGAAAGGTTCAATTCTTCCAAATTGCGGCATGCTCTGAGGGGGTTGCTTCGATGATCAGATAGGAAATTTTTCTTTATTTACAATTACCGTGTGAGGCCGATTTCAGTTCTCTTGGTTTCCTTTGTTCTTTCTTGCTTTTTACTCTCATTGCCGGTTTGTTGGATTGATGCCCTGGATTGTTGAGACTAAAGGACCCGGGTCATACGCTTGTTTCGAGGTGACTGAGTTGGTACCAAGACAGACAAGATCAGTAGACCATCCATAGAAGAAACACATGCTGTTTATTTACAAAAAGGAACTCAGCAGCTACTTGTCTTTACTCTTCAGACTCTAACTCAAGTCTACTGACTACAGAGGTAGCCTGTGCAACTCTGCTATTGGATATCAGGTCATATGATCTTTCATTACAACATTTGTCTTAAAGGTATGTTACACATCAGATTACTACAGAAAAATAATAGAATGTTATCATTTATTGTGAGGGGAATTGGTTACAAAAGTAGGGAGGCTATGCTTCAGTTGTACAGGGCATTGGTGAGACTATATCTGGAGTATTGTGTACAGTACTGGTCTACTTATTTAAAGGAAGATGTAAATGCATTAGAAGCAGTTCAGAGAAAGTTTACTATACTAATACCAGGAATGGGCGGGTAGTCTAATGAGGAAAGGCTGGACAGGCTAGGCTTGCATCCACTGGAATTTAGAAGAGTAGAGGCGACTTAATTGAATCCTGAGGGGACTTGACGGGGTGGATGCGGAGAGGATGTTTCCTCTTGTGGGAGAATCTAGAACTAGGGATCAGTGTTTAAAAATAAGGGGTCGCTCATTTAAGACAGACGAGAATTTTTTTTTCTCAGAGGGTCGAGTGTCTTTGGAACTCTTCTTCAAAAGGCAGTGGAAGCAGAGTATTTGAATGTTTTTAAGGCAGAGCTAGATAGATTCTTGATTAACAAGGGGGTGAAATGTTATTGGAGGTTAGCAGTAATGTGGGTTTGAGGTTACATTCAGGTCAGCCATGATCTTATTGAATGATGGAGCAGGCTCGAGGGGCTGAGTGGCCTACTCCTGCTCCCAATTCGTATGTTTGTATGCCAAGGATGCCTTGCACGTGGTGACAGCTGAGTGTGTGATGCTGAACTTACACCATTATGGTTCTGAGTGTGATAGCCTCCCTCTTCTTTCATCCCCATGGAGATATCCATGTAACTCACCGTCTCTGTGATGTAGGTTTGTATCCCATCAGTGTACTGCAGAGCGTATTGATCGGGGTTACTCTTGTTCCATCTAAATGTGAAGGAGAAATGAGATTACTGTACATTTCAACATCAAATCTAATCTTTAACAAGCCTCTGGTGAATTCATTAGTAACTGCTCCACCCATTATTAATCGTTAATACAGCACAAAGTAAGGTAACTGTATCCTGTGAATCCCCATGCATTGGTAATCACTGTCTACAACTGGGGTGTTAGTGCTGAGTTCAGACACCCCGTGTAACACTCGCAGATCTGGAAAAGAAGGAATTACATTTATATAGCACCTTTCATGACCTCAAGACATCCTGAAGTATATTACAGTCAATGAAATGTTGTCACTGTTTTATGTAGGAATCGTCAGGTCAGTTCTCATGTGCTCAAAGAGAGGATAACGTACGTCCCACCTTATTTAAACAACATTCCTCACCCACCCCTCGTAAAAGTGCTGTTATTACAACAGTGTGGTCTCCACCCAAACCAACTTGCCCAGCTAATTTCTCAAAACCAGCTCCGCTGGCCAGGACATGTCATTTGTATGCCTGACACCAGATTCCTGAAGCAACTGCTCTACTTGGAAGTCAGTCATGACAGGAGACTCCCAGGAGGACAGTGGAAATGCTTTAGGGATCTCCTCAGAGCATCCCTGAAGAAGTCAAACATCCCCATCTCAGAACCCACCTCATAGAACAGCAGTGGAAGCAAGTTATCCTTGATCCCAAGGTTCTGCCTGAGGAGGAGGAGAGTGGTCTCTATGCATTAACCCGCCCTAGCTATGCTTGGAGCTGACCAGAAGGAGATAAGCCAATTCAGTGTCAGTTGTGCAGTGCAGGTCGTAACAAGGATGAGAGCTGCTCTGTCAGCAAGGCTGACTAGAGGAGACTTCCGTCCATGTCTGGACTGGATTCAAACTCAGCTTACAGGGGTGAGAGAGTATGCTGAGCTAGGGAGCCACCCACTGCCCCACCCCCAACCCTGGCCAACACTTGTTGAGCCAGCTTGATTAAAGGCTAGACCTGCTGTAACAATCCCACAAAACATATCCAGGGATAACAGTGTAATAGCCCTCTCTTGTGGCCATTTGTGTATGTATGTATATAAACCAAAACCGGATTAAACTAGTTTTTCAGTTGGGTACTTTGAACTCCATGTGCTGCACACGGGCTCTTTTCTGTCCTAAAAAGATATCACAGTCTGGCAATGAGGTGCAACCGTGATTTCCCTAACAGAACAAATTTGGATTGGAGAAGCTTCCAGCAAACCAGCAGAGGAACTGTGAGGTTTCTTTTTGCTTAGAAATAAGCTTAAAAATTGTACATGCAGGTGGACTGATCTTTGATGATGGCATCAACGGATATTACTAGGTGGCTGGGAAAGTACAGCTGTGGCCGAGAGTCATTTGGTGTGTATGTGGAGTGGCTAGAGATGTATTTCACTGCTAATAATATCCTTGATGTTCTTGATAATCCGGCTATTAATCAGGCAGTGGTGGAAAGCAGGGACAATGTATTGACAAGGGGAGATGACCATATCACAAATGGTTGGCCAGCACAGTTACTGGATTTAGAAATCGGGCCATTTTTTGTGCGCACAAATGAGTTGTCAGTTATGTAATGTGGGGAGCCAGAGTTGTAATTCCTGGAAGGTACAGATCGCAGTTGCTATGTGATCTTCATAATCAACACTTAAGGATGTGCTTGAGAAAGGATCTAGCAAGAAGCTCTCTTTGGTGGCCAGGGTTGGATAAGGACATGGAAGACACAGTCAAACAGTGTAGGATATGTCAAGCTGTAGAAAAAAAGGCACCATCAATACCTTTGTAACCATGCATATGGCCAGCTAGCATGTGGCAGAGGCTGCATATAGATTTTGCAGAATTTGAAGGGTAACAGTTTTTCATTGTGATAGGTAGTCATTCGAAGTGGGTTGAAGGTTTTCAATGAATTGAACAACAACCAGCAAAACTCTCGATATTTTGCGTAGTTTGTTTGCTGCTTATGGGTTCCCAGGGGAAATTGTGTCTGACAACAGACCTCAGTTTTGTTCAGAAGAGTTTATAAAATTTATGAGAATGAATGGGGTAAAACACATTAGAGTTCCACCATATCGCCCTGCTTCAAATGGAGCAGCAGAGCACACAACACAAATTGTTAAGCGTGCTCTTGTTAAACAAATGCTAGATACAAATTGGAGAAAACGTCACTTGTCATTGAATCACAAACTGGCAATTTTATTTTGTTGAAGCATTGTAACACACCTCACACTACTACCTGCAGAATGCCAGCCGAATTGTTTCTAGGAAGACAGCCTAGAACAAGGTGTTCATTGCTGAAGCCATATTTAGCAGAGTCAGTGGAACAGCAACAACCCAGGCAGAAAGAGAGTTCGTCTTGGGATAGAATGAGTGAAAGAAGTCTAAAGTTAAACCAGAGGCTAAGGTGAAAGATCATCATCATAAATGGCTGAAGTGGCTACCAGGAAGAGCTGTAAAAATATGTGGTCCTCGTGTGAAGATGTTTGCTAGTGGAAAGGTTAGGTTTGTGCATATAGATCATGTTTTGCCTTCAGAGGTTTGCAAAGGAGTGAGAGTGGGGAAGAATCAAATGAGCCTGATGATTTGGCTCGTTGTGATACAAGAAGAGTATTATGCTTGGCCTAAATAGCCAAGTGGTTAAGGTACTGGGTTTGTAACCCCAAGATCAAGAGTTCAAATCTCACAATGGCAAAATATGAAAAACAATGTAACTTCATCTGAAACAGATGTAAATGTGTTTGTACTCGAAAGAGTTACAAGAAGAGTATCAGTAGTTACCACAAGTTGCACCTGAAACCAGCTCAGGTCCGAGTCTGACAGACATGACTGATGAAGTGGAAAATTCAACTGAAGGTTAAGGGCAAAAATCAAGTCTTTGTTCTCAAACTCAGGCCCAGATGGGTCCAGGTCCTGCTCTAAGTTCTGAAAGTTTGGGTCAGGAAACGAGGTATCCTTTTTGGAACAGGAAACCAGTAAAGTTGGATTTGGAAAATAAATGTAGGATGTATACAAGTTATGCGCAATTTGAACATTGTGTGCTTTCTCATTAAGGAGGGAGGAGTGCACCCTCTTGTGGCCATTTATGTAGTATATATATATAAATCAAAACCAGAGTAAACTAGTTTTTCAGTTGGGTACTTTGACTCCATGTGCTGCACACTGTCTCTTTTCTATCCTGCAAAGATATCACAACAGGAACAATGTGACCATGGTTTATAATAATAATATCCAATACGACACTGAAACAAGAAGAAAATACTGTGGACTTTGGAGACTTACACAAAAACAGAAAATTCTGGAAATACTCAACAGATCTGGCAATATCTGTGGAGTGAGAACAAAGGTAGCATCTCAGTGCTGATGAAAGGTCACTGATCTGAAACATTATCTCAGTTTCTCTTGCCGGAGATGCTTCCTGACCTGCTGCGTATTTCCAGAATTTTCTGTTTTTCTTTATTATTTTTTATTATTACTATTTCTTTATTTGGGAACTAAACCAAAAATCTAGCAAGGGGAGAAGGTGAGGGTACATGTCCACTTGTATACTAGGTGCAACAACACGAGAAGATACATGTCGAGAGCCAGCACAGGCATGACAGACTGAATGATCTTATTTGCCATAAGTTTCTTTAACATGTAAACCAGACACAGCAGCACCACAGAATACAGATCGACAAGTATTCCAAATTAAACGTTTCAATTCTCAAACTCCATCATCAAGAAAGGATTGGGTGAACTATACGCACTCTCCCTAAAATACTGCATGGTGTGGAATATATCCAGTTAAATATATTGCTGAAAAACGACATTTTGTCAAAGCTTTTCATTTTGCACTCATCAGGACAATTGCAAGAATACCAATGTCAGGGGAAGCAACAATTTTATACAGTATGAAAAGGTAGTGCTGATTGGTTGGTAAGTGGATTCTGATTGGTAGAGGCATTGCCATGGAGAATGCACCAATTAATGGCGACTGACAGTTAACTGCCAAGCATCGTTTGCAATTTAAACCAGGTAGCTTTACTCTGATTGGTCAAGGCCAATCATTCCCTGAGGAATGAATCAGTGAATGACTATAATTCCTGATGAATGCAAGGTGAGAAGATTCAACAAAATGTCTTTTTTCAGCAATACTCAAGCTCTGCACTACCAAACGACCAATTAAACATACGTCCTTTTTGGGATTCATTTCAATATAGTGCCCAGCTAAGATAATTATCCAGTCCTATATCCACAGAGCTCCTTTACATCCATCATTCAGCGAGGTACAAGCATCCAAAACGATCAGTCAGTGATGCTACTAGTTTAATCTCAGGTAGTCCAAGTGAGATAATCTAACACAGCACAGACTGAACAGAGATAGCAAGAGAGAGAGAAAGGAGCACTCAAGAGAGTGAGAACATGAGAGAGGGGGAGAGAGATAAAGTGAGAGAGAAAGCATGAGAAAGAACATGAGTAATGAATTGCGACAAAGAGAGTGCAATGAAGAGAGTGAAATAGCCTGAGACTGAGTAAGCGAGAGGGAGAGGGAGAACAAGAAGGAGGATGAGAGAGAAAGAGGGAATGGGGACGGGGAGAGGGGAGCATAGTGGGAGTGAGGAGGCAGCAAGGGGAGGAAGAGGGAGGGGAGGGAAGAGGGAGGGGAGGGAAGAGGGAGGGGAGGGAAGAGGGAGGGGAGGGAAGAGGGAGGGGAGGGAAGAGGGAGGGGCGAAAGAGGGAAAGGCGAAAGACGGGAGGGACGAGAGAGGGAAGGGGCGAGAGAGGGAAGGGCGAAAGAGGGAAGGGCGAAAGAGGGAAGGGCGAAAGAGGGAAGGGCGAAAGAGGGAAGGGTGAAAGAGGGAGAGGCGAAAGAGGGATGGGGGAAAGGGGATGGGGGAAAGGGAGGGGAGAAGGGGATGGGGGAAAGGGAGGGGGGAAGGGGAGGGGGGAAAGGGAGGGGGAAGGGGAGGGGGAAAGGGAGGGGGGAAGGGGAAGGGGGAAAGGGAGGGGGGAAGGGGAAGGGGGAAAGGGAGGGGGGAAGGGGAGGGGGAAAGGGAGGGGGGAAGGGGAGGGGGAAAGGGAGGGGGAAAGGGGAGGGGGAAAGGGAGGGGGGGAAGGGGAGGGGGAAAGGGAGGGGAGAAGGGGAAGGGGAAAGGGAGGGGGAAAGGAAGATGGGGGAAAGGAAGAGGGGGAAAGGAAAAGGGGGAAAGGAAGAGGGGGAAAGGAAGAGGGGGAAAGGAAGAGGGGGAAAGGGGGAAGGAAAAAGAGTGGGGTGAGAGAAAAATGATCAGCTATTTTTTATTATCTTGACTGAAGAACAAATATTGACCAGGTGATTGGAGAGAACTCCTCTGGTGGAGTAATAGCATGGATTGGGACAGACAGGATCTCAGTTTAACATCCCAAAGACGACACCCCCGCCAATACTAACTATCAGCCAGGATTTTGTGCTCAAGTCTCTGGAGTGCGTCTTGAACCCAGGGTCTTCTAGCTCAGAGGCAAGTGTGTTACCCATTGAGCCATGGTTGACTGGGGAGTCTCAATTGACTAAGCTAACGAACTAATTCCACAATGAGACTTTGGTTTCTAATCAATACTTTAAAGCATGGTCAAAAATAGATCCCAGCATTGCGTGAGAAGCTTGTGTGGCCTATCAGAATATTCAACCAACATTTGGCCATATTTCAGTGATGCAAGTGGGCATCATCCTGGTAAAATGAGCCACTGGGCTGGGAACATGGCGGCCTTTAATCTGACATTTGCCAACTTGACCACAACCCTTATTTCTGGATCAGTGACAGTGGGTGTAGAACCAGGACTAGTATGCCAACGAATGCGTTCAACAGTGCGTGCACTCCACCATGTGAAGAATGCTCTATCTGTAGACATCCTGAGATCACCAGTGTGTACTTCTAACATGGGGAAGTGGATTTTCAGCTTCACTGCACTCGTGGTTTTTACAGTACATCAGCCCCTTTACTCAGTGACCAGCTGTAACACCTCATAGATCTGCAAACTTTTTATTGAGTCATGTCGTTCTCTGTTGTGTTGTTTTGAGATAGAAAGGCTAAGGGTGAGGCCCACAGAACAGGACAGCCGCAAGGTTCAAAGGAATAGAGGGGCAGAGAAGGCAAATCAGCCAGAGTCAAATCTGGGCTTTTAGAGCCTATCGGGGGTGACAGTGGTGTGGTGGTAATGTCACTGGACTAGTAATCCAGAGGCTAATGCTCTGGGAACATGGGTTCAAATTCCAATAAAGCAGCTGGTACAGTTTAAATTCAATTAATAAAAAATCTGGAATTTGAAAGCTAGACTTGGTAATGGTGACCATGAAACTATCACTGATTATTGTAAAAGCCCATCTGGTTCACTAATAGGAAATCTGCCACCCTTACCTGGACTGGCCTGCACGTGATGCCAGACCACAACTGCCCTCTGCCATGACCTAGCAAGCCAAAGTTTAAAGGCAATTAGGGATGGGCAATGACTACATCCCATGAAAGAATAAAAAAAAATTGTACAACAGCAGGTGTGGGGGATCAGGTTCAGGCTGAACTGCTGTTCATTGTGGCTTTGCAGATTAGGTAAAAGAAAATCCAAAAAGCTTCAGCAGGGTTTGCCTGACAAATCTGTTAGAATTCTTTGAGGAGGTAACGAGTAGGTTAGACAAAGGACAGCCAATGGATGTTATCCACTTGGATTTCCAGAAAGCCTTTGACAAGATGCCACACAGGAGGCTGCTCAGTAAGATAGGAGCGCATGGTGTTAGAGGCAATGTTAGAGAGCATGGATAGAAGATTGGCTGTCTGGCAGGAGGCAGAGAGTGGGGATAAGGGGGCCCTTCTCAGGATGGTGGCCGGTGACTAGTGGAGTTCCACAGGGGTCAATGTTGGGACCACAACTTTTCACTTTATACATTAATGATCGAGATGAAGGAACTGAGGGCATCCTGGCTAAGTTTGCAGATGTTACAAAGATAGGTGGAGGGACAGGTAGTATTGAAGAGGTGGGGAGGCTGCAGAAGGATTTGGACAGGTTGGGAGAATGGGCAAAAAAGTGGCAGATGGAATACAATGTGGGAAAGTGTGAGGTCATGCACTTTGGTAGGAAGAATAAAGGCATACACTATTTTCTAAATGGGGAGAGAATTCAGAAATCTGGAGTGCAAAGGGACTTGGGAGTCCTAGTCCAGGATTTTCTTAAGGTTAAGTTGCAGGTTGAATCGGTAGTTAGGAAGGCAAATGCAATGTTGGCATTTATTTCGAGAGGACTAGAATATAAAAGCAGGGAGGTGCTGCTGAGGCTTTATAAGGTTCTGGTCAGACCACATTTAGAATATTGTGAGCAATTTTGGGTCCCATATCTCAGGAAGGATGTTCTGGCCCTAGACCAGAGGAGGTTCACGAGAATGATCCCAGGAATGAAAGGCTTAACATATGAGGAACGTTTGAGGACTCTAGGTATATACTCGATGGAGTTTAGAAGGATGAGGGGGGGATCTGATTGAAACTTACAGAATACTGAAAGGCCTGGATAGAGTGGACGTGGGGAAGATGTTTCCATTAGTAGGAGAGACTAGGACCCGAGGGCACAGCCTCAGAGTAAAGGGAAGACCTTTTAGAACAGAGATGAGGAGAAACTTCTTTAGCCAGAGAGTGGTGAATCTATGGAATTCATTGCCACAGAGGGCTGTGGAGGCCAGGTTATTCAGTGTATTTAAGACCGAGATAGATAGGTTCTTAACAAAAACAGAATTAACTGGACAAACTCAGCAGGTCTGGCAGCATCGGCGGAGAAGAACAAAGTTGACATTTCAAGTCCTTATGACCCTTCCGCAGAACTGAGTAAAATTAGGAGAGGGGTGAAATATAAGCTAGTTTAAGGTGGGGGGGGAGGGGTGGCGGTGGGGGGAGAGAATTGGGGGGTGGTTTGGTTGTAGGGACAGGCAAGCAGTGATAGGACCAGATAATCAAAAGATGTCACAGACAAAAGAACAAAGAGGTGTTGAAGGTGGTGATTTTTTCTAAAAGAACGTGCTAATTAAGAATGGATGGCAGGACACACAAGGTACAGCTCTAGTGGGGGTGGGGTGAAATAAGACTAACAGGGCATAAAAGGTATAGATTTTAAAAAAATGGAAATAGGTGGGAAAAGAAAAATCTATATAAATTATTGGAAAAAACAAAAGAGAGGGGGAAGAAATGGAAAGGGGGTAGGGATGGAGGAGGGAGTTCAAGATCTAAAGTTGTTAAACTTAATATTCAGTCTGGAAGGTTGTAAAGTGCCTAGTCGGAAGATGAGGTGCTGTTCCTCCAGTTTGTGTTGAGCTTCACTGGAACAATGCAGCAAGCCAAAGACAGACATGTGGGCAAGAGAGCAGGGTGCAGTGTTAAAATGGCAAGTGACAGGGAGGTTGAGGTCATTCTTGCGGACAGACTGCAGGTGTTCTGCAAACCGGTCACCCAGTTTGCATTTGGTCTCTCCAATGTAGAGGAGACCGCATTGGGAGCAACGAATGCAGTAGACTAAGTTGGGGGAAATGCAAGTGAAATGCTGCTTCACTTGAAAGGAGTGTTTGGGCCCTTGGATGGTGAGGAGAGAGGAAGTGAAGGGGCAGTTGTTGCATCTTTTGTGTATGTATGGGGAGGTGCCATAGGTGGGGGTTGAGGAGTAGGACGTGATGGAGGAGTGGACCAGGGTGTCCCGGAGGGAACGATCCCTATGGAATGCCGCCGGGGTGGTGAAGGGAAGATGTGTTTGGTGGTGGCATCATGCTGGAGTTGGTGGAAATGGCGGAGGATGATCCTTTGAATGCCGCGGCTGGTGGGGTGATGAGTGAGGACAAGGGGGACCCTATCATGTTTCTGGGAGGGAGGAGAAGGCATGAGGGCGGATGCGCGAGAGATGGGCCGGACACGGTTGAGGGCCCTGTCAACGACCATGGGTGGAAAACCTCGGTTAAGGAAGAAGGAGGACATGTCAGAGGAACTATTTTTGAAGGTAGCATCATCAGAACAGATGCGATGGAGACGAAGGAACTGAGAGAATGGGATGGAGTCCTTACAGGAAGCGGGGTGTGAGGAGCTGTAGTTGAGGTAGCTGTGGGAGTCAGTAGGCTTGTAATGGATATTGGTGGACAGTCTATCACCAGAAATTGAGACAGAGAGGTCAAGGAAGGGAAGGGAAGGATCAGAGATGGACCATGTGAAAATGATGGAGGGGTGGAGATTGGAAGCAAAATTAATAAATTTTTCTAGGTCCCGACAAGAGCATGAAGCGGCACTGAAGTAATCATCGATGTACCGGAGAAAGAGTTGTGGGAGGGGGCTGGAGTAGGACTGGAACAAGGAATGTTCCACATACCCCATAAAGAGACAAGCATAGCTGGGACCCATGCGCGTACCCATAGCCACACCTTTTATTTGGAGGAAGTGAGAGGAGTTAAAGGAGAAATTGTTCAGTGTGAGAACAAGTTCAGCCATATGGAGGAGAGTAGTGGTGGATGGGGATTGTTCGGGCCTCTGTTCGAGGAAGAAGCTAAGGCCCCTCAGACCATCCTGGTGGGGGATGGAGGTGTAGAGGGATTGGATGTCCATGGTGAAGAGGAGGTGGTTGGGGCCAGGGAACTGGAAATGGTTCATGTGACGTAAGGTGTCAGAGGAATCATGGATGTAGGTGGGAAGGGACTGGGCAAGGGGAGAGAGAAGGGAGTCAAGATAACGAGAAATGAGTTCCGTGGGGCAGGAGCAAGCTGACACGATCGGTCGGCCGGGACTGTCCTGCTTGTGAATTTTGGGTAGGAGGTAGAAGCGGGCCGACCGAGGTTGGGCAACTATTAGGTTGGAAGCTGTGGGAGGAAGATCCCCAGAGGAGATGAGGTCAGTTACATTCCTGGAAACAATGGCTTGATGTTCATTGGTGGGGTCATGGTCCAGGGAGAGGTAGGGGGAAGTGTCTGCGAGTTGACGCTCAGCCACCGCGAGGTAGAGGTCAGTGCACCAGACAACAACAGCACCACCCTTGTCAGGGGTTTGATGAAAATGTTAAGGTTGGACCTGAGAGAACGGAGTGCAGTAAGTTCAGAGAGAGATAGATTAGAATGGGTTAGAGGAGCAGAGAAATTGAGATGACTAATGTTGCGCCGACAGTTCTCAATGAAAAGAGCAAGAGAAGGTAAGAATCCAGAGGGAGGAGTCCAGGTGGAGAGAGAATATTGGAGGTGGGTAAAAGGATCCGTTGAATGGGGAGAGGACTCCGGCCCAAAGAAGTGAGCACGGAGATGAAGGCGGTGGAAGAAGAGTTCAGCATCATGCCGAGCCCGAAATTCATTGAGATGAGGGTGTAAGGGTATGAAACTAAGTCCTTTGCTGAGCACTGAACATTCAGCGTTGGAGAGGGGAAGGTCAGGGGGTATAGTGAATACACGGCTGGGGTTGGGATTGGAAGATGGGGTTGGACGGAGGGACAGGCAGGGGTGGAGGGTCCTGGATGGGTGTTGGTGTCGATGAGTTGTTGGAGCTTGCATTCCTTAGTACTTGACAGATAGAGAAAAAGTTTCTTGTTCAGGCGTTGGATGAGACGAAGAATAAAATGAAACTGGGGGCACGAGCAGCTTTGGAAAAGGGTACAGCGGTGCTGCTGGAGGGAGAGGTCGAGTGTGTTCATATGGCGGCGCATGGCACTGACTGTGGATCTCAGAATATGACGGGAACAGCAGTCCAAGAAACATTTTATATCCCGGAGATACCTGTAATCCTGGGTGGGATGGAATTTCAGTTGAAATCCACGTGGGGTAAGTTGGAGACAGAGACAGTCACTGAGAAAGGAAATATGGCTGTGAAAGCAGGTTTTAGTAAACACCTTGTCAAACACCAGGAGAGAAATGGAAAGCAAGGAAGGTGAACAAGGCAAAAGAGAGATACAGAAATCCTGTCAGAGAGAAGAGCAGTACTTCTTCAAGGTAGGCATTTCTTGAAGAGAAGTGGCAGTCAATTAAACACAGAGATAAAAATAAAAAACTGCGGATGCTGGAAATCCAAAACAAAAACAGAATTACCTGGAAAAACTCAGCAGGTCTGGCAACATTGGCGGAGAAGAACAAAGTTGACGTCTGGAGTCCTCATGACCCTTCCGCAGAACTGAGTAAAATTAGGAGAGGGGTGAAATATAAGCTGCTTTAAGGTGGGGTGGGGTTTAGAGAGTGGTGGGCGGTGGGTGGTGGGGGGAGAAAAGTTGGGGGTGGGTGGTTGTAGGGACAGGCAAGCAGTGATAGGAGCAGATAATCAAAAGATGTCACAGACAAAAGAACAAAGAGGTGTTGAAGGTGGTGATATTATTTAAAAGAACGTGCTAATTAAGAATGGATGGCAGGACACACAAGGTACAGCTCTAGTGGGGGTGGGGTGAAATAAGAGTAACAGGGCATAAAAGGTATAGATTTAAAAATAATGGAAATAGGTGGGAAAAGAAAAATCTATATAAATTATTGGAAAAAACAAAAGAGAGGGGGAAGAAACGGAAAGAGGGTGGGGATGGAGGAGGGAGTTTAAGATCTAAAGTTGTTGAATTCAATATTCAGTCCGGATGGCTGTAAAGTGCCTAGTCGGAAGATGAGGTGCTGTTCCTCCAGTTTGCGTTGAGCTTCACTGGAACAATGCAGCAAGCCAAGGACAGACATGTGGGCAAGAGAGCAGGGTGCAGTGTTAAAATGGCAAGTGACAGGGAGGTTGAGGTCATTCTTGCGGACAGACCGCAGGTGTTCTGCAAAGCGATCGCCCAGTTTGCATTTGGTCTCTCCAATGTAGAGGAGACCGCATTGGGAGCAACGAATGCAGTAGACTAAGTTGGGGGAAATGCAAGTGAAATGCTGCTTCACTTGAAAGGAGTGTTTGGGCCCTTGGATGGTGAGGAGAGAGGAAGTGAAGGGGCAGTTGTTGCATCTTTTGCGTATGTATGGGGAGGTGCCATAGGTGGGGGTTGAGGAGTAGGACGTGATGGAGGAGTGGACCAGGGTGTCCCGGAGGGAATGATCCCTATGGAATGCCGCCGGGGTGGTGAAGGGAAGATGTGTTTGGTGGTGGCATCATGCTGGAGTTGGCGGAAATGGCGGAGGATGATCCTTTGAATGCGGAGGCTGGTGGGGTGATAAGTGAGGACAAGGGGGACCCTATCATGTTTCTGGGAGGGAGGAGAAGGCGTGAGGGCGGATGCGCGAGAGATGGGCCGGACACGGTTGAGAGACCTGTCAACGACCATGGGTGGAAAACCTCGGTTAAGGAAGAAGGAGGACATGTCAGAGGAACTATTTTTGAAGGTAGCATCATCAGAACAGATGCGACGGAGACGAAGGAACTGAGAGAATGGGATGGAGTCCTTACAGGAAGCGGGGTGTGAGGAGCTATAGCTGAGGTAGCTATGGGAGTCAGTAGGCTTGTAATGGATATTGGTGGACAGTCTATCACCAGAAATTGAGACAGAGGTCAAAGAAGGGAAGGGAAGTGTCAGAGATGGACCATGTGAAAATGATGGAGGGGTGGAGATTGGAAGCAAAATTAATAAATTTTTCCAGGTCCTGACGAGAGTATGAGGCAGCACCGAAGTAATCATCGATGTACCGGAGAAAGAGTTGTGGGAGGGGGCCGGAGTAGGACTGGAACAAGGAATGTTCCACATACCCCATAAAGAGACATAGCTGGGGCCCATGCGGGTACCCATAGCCACACCTTTTATTTGGAGGAAGTGAGAGGAGTTGAAGGAGAAATTGTTCAGTGTGAGAACAAGTTCAGCCAGACGGAGGAGAGTAGTGGTGGATGGGGATTGTTCGGGCCTCTGTTCGAGGAAGCAGCTAAGGGCCCTCAGACCATCCTGGTGGGGGATAGAGGTGTAGAGAGATTGGACGTCCATGGTGAAGAGGAGGCAGTTGGGGCCAGGGAACTGGAAATTAGATAGGTTCTTGATTGGTAAGGGGATCAAAGGTTACAGGGAGAAGGTGGGAGAATGGGGTTGAGAAACTTATCAGCCATGATTGAATGGTGGAGCAGATTCAATGGGCCGCATGGCCTAATTTCTGCTCCTATGTCTTATGGTAAGGGTGTCAGGGAGTATTTATTTAACCTTTGACCCCCTCTAAGCTTGCAAAGTCCTATGAAGAGAGCACCCTGGCTACATGTTCCCTGGAGTTTGGTTCCTCAGGGGAAAGAGGGTTACTTACACGTCACAGACTTCCTTTAGGACAGTTGATAGAGGCTTTTTCTGTGGGAATCAAAAAGGAGAGATAATTTTGGTTAGTCCTTTAAGCAACAGCAGTGAAAGAAGTATGTGGTGCAAAAGGCATTGGGCCTCACAGGAAGGCTTGTCACAGCTCAGCCTAATCCTGTTCCTCGTCCAACATCCAAGTGCCCAAGCTCAGCCACTCAGACAAACCTAGAGCTCACTCCCTCCCTTCCCCCACTGCACCTAGTAGACTCCAACCAGACAGCAGAGCTGAGCTGAGCTGAAACCCCAGCCTTGAATGAATCCAGTCATAAACACTGCTTCTTCACTGGGATGAATTCAGTGACGGTGGCACAAGCCAAAATCTCAAGTGATTAAGATCACTCCAGTTTGGCAGGACCTCAATTTTAAAACTTTCATCCCCATTTTCAATTTTTTCCATGGCCCCTTGCAACCCCCCACTCCCGTCACCCCATCTGATTTCTCTAAGCTCCTCCAGACCTACAACCCTTCAAGACCTCGGAACTCCTCCAATTCTGGCCTCTTGAACATCCTCTGAACTTCCCTTGCTCCACCATTGCTGGCCAGGCTTTCAACTGCCTAGGCCTCAAGTTCTGGAATTCTCTCCCCAAACCTCTTCATCTCTTTACCACTCTCCTCCTTCACGGCACTCCTTAAGATCTTTGACCAAGTGCCAGAGGGGCTTGATATCACACTTTGTTTGACAACACTCCTGTGAAGCACCTTAGGATGTCCTACTATGTTAAAGGTGCCATATAATTCAAGAAATGCTGTCAGGGCCTAAGTTGCATCTGGGCCAACAAAACCACATAGAATCAATGTACACTGCAAGAGAGGAGGAAGAAATCGAATCACAAATTTGTCAAGACTAAGTGGAAGGCCTTTTCGCAAAGTGGTGTGAGTGTGTGTGTATGTAGCCCCCTTTTAACTTGCGAGTGGTTCAATTTAAAAATACTCCAGCAGACAAGCTTTAGTCTTAAACAAGATAAAGGTTAGTTTATTACAAAACTACCGCTGGAAGTTACTTAAGGAAAAGTGATAAAGTTATTAACTAAAATACAGATTAAAATGCAGATGAGATTTCAAATCAGTCTCTGTGGGGTATTGTTGCTAGAATTCCTTTTTTCTGAAGCGAAGGGGTTGGAACTTGAGGTTCTGTTTAGCAGCTGTGATGTCTTCTGTAGTCGAATGCTTGGAGGGGTGCCTTTTTCAAGTGGACTCAGTCAGTGGCTTTTTGGGAAAAAGAGGAGATTTCCTATTCCTCAATAATTCTGCAGTTATGGCACTTGTAAATTGCTTGGACTCTTTTGGCAGAGCAGCAGTTTATTTCTTAATACCTTCCTCTTTGTCCTCCCTTGGTCAGGAACCCTCTCTGATGTTGTCTCTCAGAACTCTCCCTGGGGTTCTGCACCCTGTCACTCAAGATGGGCAGCTATATTAATTTTGATGAAACATTGTTCCACCAGGCAAAGAAGTTAACTACACTAAGGCCCTCAGAAGTAAAATGGTTTTCACATCTTTTAGAAAATTCAATGGACACCCCTGAAGGAGTGTTTGCATTTTACTGATTCTTCATAGCCAGCTCTAGCGATAAGTGTCTGACCCGGTTTGAATAAACACCGAAAGGTGCCAGGTTGTCTGTCCTTTTCAAAAACAGAATTACCTGGAAAAACTCAGCAGGTCTGGCAGCATCGGCGAAGAAGAAAAGAGTTGATGTTTCGAGTCCTCATGACCCTTCGACAGAACTTGAGTTCGAGTCCAAGAAAGAGTTGAAATATAAGCTGGTTTAAGGTGTGTGTGTGGGGGGGCGGAGAGAGAGAGAGAAGTGGAGGGGGGGGTGGTGTGGTTGTAGGGACAAACAAGCAGTGATAGAAGCAGATCATCAAAAGATGTCAACAACAATAGAACAAAAGAACACATAGGTGTTAAAGTTGGTGATATTATCTAAACGAATGTGATAATTAAGAATGGATGGTAGGGCACTCAAGGTATAGCTCTAGTGGGGGTGGGGAGAGCATAAAAGATTTTAAAATATTTAAAAATAATGGAAATAGGTGGGAAAAGAAAAATCTATATAATTTATTGGAAAAAAAAAGGAAGGGGGAAACAGAAAGGGGGTGGGGTGGGGGAGGGAGCTCACAACCTAGAGTTGTTGAATTCAATATTCAGTCCGGAAGGCTGTAAAGTGCCTAGTCGGAAGATGAGGTGTTGTTCCTCCAGTTTGCATTGGGCTTCACTGGAACAATGCAGCAAGCCAAGGACAGACATGTGGGCAAGAGAGCAGGGTGGAGTGTTAAAATGGCAAGCGACACTTGAAAGGAGTGTTTAGGCCCTTGGACGGTGAGGCGAGAGGAAGTGAAGGGGTAGGTGTTGCATCTTTTGCGTGGGCATGGGGTGGTGCCATAGGAGGGGGTTGAGGAGAAGGGGGTGATGGAGGAGTGGACCAGGGTGTCCCGGAGGGAGCGATCCCTACGGAATGCCGATAGGGGTGGTGAAGAGAAGATGTGTTTGGTGGTGGCATCATGCTGGAGTTGGCGGAAATGGCGGAGGATGATCCTTTGAATGCGGAGGCTGGTGGGGTGATAAGTGAGGACAAGGGGGACCCTATCGGCATTCCGTAGGAATCGCTCCCTCCAAGGGCCCAAACACTCCTTTCAAGTGAAGCAGCATTTCACTTGCATTTCCCCCAACTTAGTCTAGTGCATTCGTTGCTCCCAATGTGGTCGCCTCTACATTGGAGAGACCAAATGTAAACTGGGCGACCGCTTTGCAGTACACCTACGGTCTGTCCGCAAGAATGACCCAAACCTCCCTGTCGCTTGCCATTTTAACACTCCACCCTGCTCTCTTGCCCACATGTCTGTCCTTGGCTTGCTGCATTGTTCCAGTGAAGCTCAACGCAAACTGGAGGAACAACACCTCATCTTCCGACTAGGCACTTTACAGCCTTCCAGACCGAATATTGAATTCAACAACTTTAGGTCTTGAGCTCTCTCCCCCATCCCCGCCCCCTTTCTGTTTCCCCCTTCCTTTCTTTTCCAATAAATTATATAGATTTTTCTTTTCCCACCTATTTCCATTATTTTTAAATATTTTAAAATCTTTTATGCTCTCCCTACCCCCACTAGAGCTATACCTTGAGTGCCCTACCATCCATTCTTAATTATCACATTCGTTTAGATAATATCACCAACTTTAACACCTATGTGTTCTTTTGTTCTATTGTTGTTGACATCTTTTGATGATCTGCTTCTATCACTGCTTGTTTGTCCCTACAACCACAACCCCCCTTCCACTTCTCTCTCTCTCTCTCTCCGCCCCCCACACACACACCTTAAACCAGCTTATATTTCAACTCTTTCTTGGACTCGAACTCAAGTTCTGTCGAAGAGTCATGAGGATGTCAACGTCAACTCTTTTCTTCTCCGCCGATGCTGCCAGACCTGCTGAGTTTTTCCAGGTAATTCTGTTTTTGTTCTGGATTTCCAGCATCCGCACTTTTTTTGTTTTTATGTCTGTCCTTTTGTCCATTTTGAAAAAGGATTTTAAACTCAATGTAAAGGCTTGAAAACGGAAATGTACCTTGAAAACAGATGTCCTTAAAATATGTAATATCTCAGAACTTTGCGACAACTTCTACAAATCAAAAGAACCTTCCTGGCTGGTGTTTGGGAATCCTGGAAAAATCCCACACGTTTCCTCGAAACCAATAGGTATTTTGTAGGTTGGAATGTGTATGATGCAGACCAGGAATCAGTATGTTTGGAGATAGCTGTGTACAATATTGCCAAATCAGTAATCCTTAGACTTTATGAAGTGCTTGAACCAGTTTTGAGAAGCACAATGTCTGGCTTTGTGTGCTTCTTTAAGCAGCTCTAAGCAACATAGACTTTGTATCCTCAGATTCTCATTCTGGACTTGAATCATAGAATCATTTAGCACAGGAGGCCATTCAGCCCTTCACACCTGTGCCAGCTCTTGGAAAGAACTATCCAATTAGTCCCATTTCCCTGCTCTTTCTCCCTAGCCCTGATTCTAAGACATTCCAACACAATGGCTGCCTAATTCGCTTCAAGCTCCTCACCTCTGGCTATCCCCAATTCTGGTGGTCCACCACCCAGGTAACTTGAGGGAAAGTGAAAGAGTTCAGTGGGATTTCCCTGGTGCAGATGAAGGACTGAAACTGTCTGCCTGCTATGGATGGGTTGTTTCTTACCTGGTCAAGGTCGATCAGTTGGGGATAGGCCCCAGGCATCTGCACTGCAATCTTCACAATATCTTTGGGCGGAGGCATGTTGGTTCAGTCTGTGGAGGCCGTGGGGCAGGCTCACCTCACCAGACTGGGAACCTGCACAATACAAGAATGAACAAGGATACATTCTGTGGAAAATTCAAATGATTCATTTTAAAGGAAGGTTAAATGTTCCTTCCTTTCCTTCACCTGACCTCCTCCAACTTTCATTCATTCCAACTTAATTACTGGGAGCTTTTGAGGTCAAGATTTAGACTGAAATACAGGGGGAAAAGACCACAGAACTGTATAGGCCGAAGTGGTTGTCAAGGAGACAGGCACACTAGACTTTTCACACATAGGGGAAGAAAATAATTGGAGAAGCAAATAAAGAAAAACATAGCACATCTGTTTGATTCAATATTTATTTTGGTTGGCTAAAAAAATTCTGTAAAGAAATAGTTCACTCCTGTTCCCCACACTTTCTTTGGGTCACATCCAGGCTCACTCTATTTTCAGGTTCGGCTAGCCAGAGGTGTACAAAGTGACCATGGGCTGGAATATTCTACATGAAATGTTCCGCCCACTCATCAATGTCCTTCTGCAAAGACATGGACCAAGGTAGGGAACTCAGTGCCGGGCGCTGCCAACTCAAAAGTAGCTTCTGACATTTTGCGATGCCATCTTAAGATGAATGTTAATCAACCAGAGGGAAAGAAATATGTAACTCAAATGTAACTGGGTTTGAGAGCCACTCAGCTTGCTGTTCGACTTAAACGGACTCCTGTTGAACCACTTTCCACATTTTTAAGGGGCATCATCTATAATTTAATGAACGCCATGCATTTTGCAGCCGGTCATGTGCTTCTGAAGTCTGGGTACTGTTTTAATGTAGAAATGCAGCAGCCAATTTGCGCACAGCAAGCTCCCACAATGTGCCCATGACCAGATAATCTGTTTTAGTGATACTAGTTGAGGGATAAATATTTGCCAGGGCAACAAACTTCCCTGCTCTTATTTGAATAGTGTCTTAGAATCTTTTCTGCCTATCTCAGAAGGTGGATAGGGCCTCCATTTAATGTCTCATCCCAAAGGTGGCACTTTCGACCATGCAGCACCCTCTCAGTGCTGCACTGGAGTTATCAACCTAGATTTTGTGCTCAAGTTTCTGAAGTGGGATGTGTCCACAGCCTTCTGACTCAGGCGGGAGTGCAACACACTGAGCCATGGCTGACACCATGGCTGACACCATGAGGAATTCAGCTAACTACATAGGATATAAGGCACAGAAACAGGCCTTTCAGCCCAATCAGTCCTTGCTGGCATTTATGCTCCACTCAAGTTTCCTCATCTAAATCTACCATTTTAATCCTCTATTCCCTTCTCTCTCATATGCTTCTCCAGCTTCCTCTTAAATACATCTATACTATCCATTTCAATCATATATTATTATATAATCAACCATATATACTATTCGTGCAAACTTAAGAGTGCAACAGCAGATAAAGCCAGAGATTGCAAAAAAGATTAAGAGAGATAATTAAAGGCCCTGTGTCTGAATGCACACAGCACCATAAGAAAATGGATGAATTGTTAGCACAGATGGAAGATAACATGTATGACCTGATAGCCATTTAAGAGACATGGTTGCAAGATGAGCAAGACTGGGACCTGAATATACTCCATCAAAATCTTTCATAATTTTAAAGGTCTCCATTGGGTCATCCCTCAGCCTTCTTATTTCAACAGAAAAAAGAGGCGGAGTTTCCTGAAATGTATGTGCACACATTTCTGGAGTTATCCTATTTGCACCCTCTCCAGTGCCTCTATATCCTTTTAATATCCAGAACTGCACCAAGGTTTGATAGGTGTTTACCAAAACTTCCCTAATTTTCAATTTTATCCTCCTAGAAATAAGGCCTAGTACTTGGTTTGCTTTTTGTAACAGCCTTGTTACCCTTTGGTGCAACTTTTCATTACTGATCTATTTGTACTCTGAAATCTCTTTCTATCCTGCCTAGACTTGCACCTTCCAAGTCATAAGTGACCTCTGGTAGTGTTTGTTATCTTCTTCAGCAGCCATTACCAATTTCCAGAAGTGAATTTGAAGTTAAGGAACATTGGGCTTGTTCCCTCGGGAAAAGAAGGGATGATTTGAGCCACTTTGAAGTTTTCAGATTCAGAGAAAGAGAGAGATACAGCACATAAGGAAGCTATTCAACCCATCATACCTGTGCTGGCTCTAAGAAAGAGTTATCCAATCAATTCCAGTTACCTGCTCTTTCCCTATAGCCCTCCAATGCTTTCCCTTCAAGTATTTATCGAATTCCCTTTAGAGGATTACCGTTCAAACTGCTTTCACCAGCCATTCTGGCAGTGCGTTCCAGCTCACACTTCGATGTGTAAAAACACTGTAGCAATCTGATGTGTGATATACCTTTAAGCCAAACGTTGTTAATGTAAGATCATATGATCCTGATATTCAACAGCAGAGTAGTGCGGGCTACCTCTTTAGTCAGTAATCTTGTGTTAGGAAAAACTCAGCAGGTCTGGCAGCATCGGCGGAGAAGAAAAGAGTTGACGTTTCGAGTCCTCATGACCCTTCAACAGAACTGTTCTGTTGAAGGGTCATGAGGACTCGAAACATCAAATCTTTTCTTCTCCGCCGATGCTGCCAGACCTGCTGAGTTTTTCCAGGTAATTCTGTTTTTGTTTTGGATTTCCAGCATCCGCAGTTTTTTGTTTTTATCTTGTGTTAGGGTCTGAAGAGTAAAGGCAGAGTTTTGAGTTGTAAGCACACAAGTGTAGCTGCTGAGTTCCTTTTGTTAAAAAACAGAATGTGTGTCTCTAAGAACGGTCTACGGATCTTCTCTGTCCTGGTATCAAATCAGTCACCTCGAAACAAGCATGTAACCCGGATCCTCAAGCCCCCACAAACTAAGGCACTGGATCCAACAAACTGGTGAAGAGAGTAAAACACAAAAGGATGAGGTAAAAAGCAAGAAAGAACCAAGGTAATCAGAAGAACTGAAAATCGGGCTGTACCTCACATGGTAATTATAAGTAAAGAAAATTTCCTATCTGATCATCGAAGCAACCCCCTCAGAGCATGCCGCAATTTGGAAGAATTGAACCTTTCGATCCAACCTCGGACGACTGGTTTCATTATGTTCAACACCTCGCGTTCTTCTTCCAGGCAAATTATATTGTGGGGGAGGAGAAGAAACGCATGATCTTCTTATCCACATGCGGGAGTGAGACATATGGATTAATTCAAAATTTGTTGGCACCCAATGCCCCAGATTCAAAAAGTTTTGATGACTTAGTGAACCTCGTAAAGAATCACCACCAGCCAAAGCCTTCGGTGATGATGCAATGGTTCAAATTTAACTGAAGGAATAGAGCTGTGGGGGAGACAGATGCTTGTTATGTGGCAAACCCGAAACAATTAACAGAATATTGCGAGTTTGGTACATCTATCAATGATATGCTTAGTGATTGTTTGGTGTGCAGTATAAATGAAGAGATTACTGTCTGAAACAAATTCAGATTTTCAGAAGGTATTGGTAATCGCTTTGGCAATGGAAGGCGCAGTGTGGGACTCGATAGCCATACAGGGAGTGCAGAATGGCGCCGTCCCCCACGTTGGCAGGGACCCTCAGCCAAAAAGAGCCCGAAAGTGCAAGGCTTTGTTCAGAAGTGGGAAGCTGCCACCGCTAGCAAAGAAATTAAAAGAGATAACTTAGCAGTGAAAACATGACATAATGGTAACAAAGGTGGAAGCAGACAATCCTGTAATGAATCACAGTTTAAAAAGATCGAATGTTTTTTCTGTCATTGAAATGGACACCTCATGACAGATTGTAAAGATAGAATCAGGCAGACTTACAGACAAAAGCAAAAACCCAATGTGATTAACAGTGTCGAAAAGCTTGAAGCAATAGATTCAGATATTTATTCGTTGTATAATTTAAAGATAGGAAGAACAGAGCCTATCTATGTAACCATGAGAGTGAATGAGAGACCTATCAGAATGGAGGGGGATAAAAGCAAAATACTGCAGATGCTTGAAATCTGAAACAAAACCAAAAATAGCTGGAAATACTGGAGCAGCCACTCTCTCTCCTATGTTAAATGTCCTGTCACGACTGTGACAGTCATGTCCAATTTTTCTGACTTCCCTGACTTCTTTCCACCTTGCCCCCCTAGTTTGGCATAATTAAGCTCAATCTCAATCGGAGAGTGCTTCATTAACCATTCTGCACATGTGACACCTGGTGTCATATGAAGGTTGGTTCTACAATGCGCAGAATGGAATGCAATACTCCAGCTGAGGCATAAACAGTGTTTTATAAAGTTTTAGAGTGCAAAAACAATGAAGTTATGCTATGCTGGTCTTGCTAAAGCTATGTGACCCATATGCCTTTACAACAGCCTTCAACTTGTCCTGTCACTAAAGAAGCTACATAAATGCAAGTGGTTGATGAATGTTCCTGCTGTGTTTCAATGAACAGAACTCTAGTGGTGTGACCAGCTCCTAGCATAGTTTCAGCCCAATTCCCTCTGTCTCACACTTGACTGATCAAACAAAACAGATCACAGCTCCCTTTGCTGTGATGATTGCTCTTAACAGAATCCCTCTGCAAAATTTCACAAACCACTTCCTCTTGCCTTCCCCCAGACCTTCTCCAGTTGTGATACAGGCTGTTGAAATCTGCCCATTCTTTACTCCTCTTACACAATTGTCCATCTCATTTTTAAAATTCTTTCATGGGATGTGGGCGTCACCAGCAATTGTTGCCCACCCCTAATTGTCCTTGAACTGACTGGCTTGCTCGGCCTTTTCAGAGGGCAGTTAAGAGTTAACCACATTGCTGTGAGTGTGGAGTCACATTTAGTCCAGACCAGGTAAGGACAGCATATTTCCTTCCCTAAAGGACATTAGTGGACTAGATGGGTGTTTACAATAATCGTTGATAGTTTTGCGTAGTCACCAGCACTGAAACTAGCTTTCAATTCCAGATTTTAAAAAAATTAATTGAAATTAAATTTCACCAGCTGCAATGGTGGGGTTTGAACCTGCGTCCCCAGAGACTCAGCCTGGGCCTCTGGATTACTAAACCAATTATCTCAGCCTCCAACAACTCTAAAACCTCTGATGCTGCTAACCCATCTAATCCTGACTGGCTAATCTCTGTTTTATTAAAAAGCTTGCATTGAATGCCACTACCAGTGCATAATCTTCACTTCTCGCTGCCAGAGTGTTTGGTCACACACTTTTGAGATTTGCTACCGTAAATTCCTGTATTAACATTCAATGTGAAAGTCATGATACCAGAGAAAGCCTTGTCCACTGGAACGAGATCTCTCTTTCAATGAGGGCCGCCATCTTGTACAATAGCAGCAGCTGGGATGGGGAAAATGACCATCATTCAGCAAGGGTGGGCGGGGGGGGGGGGGGGGTCCAGCTATGCCCATGGGTGCCAAGGGGCATATGTCTCTGGATGTACCAGTCACCGGTGCCAGCTGCAGAATGAGCTGCTGATCAGGGCCTCTCTGGGTAGGAGACCAGGTCCTCAGAGAACAGTGATTTTTCTCCCCCCCTTTTTAGCTTTTTGCTTGAACCCTTTTCACAGGCAGACATGGTGGGAGCTGAGGGAAGGACAGACAGAGAAACCCCATTCTTCCCTCCACCCTGCAATGGGTGCAGGATCTTCTGACTGCCCTTGGCAAGCTGGTGCCCATAGTGACCCAGGCAGTCCCGATCAACGTTGGCAGCCACTCACTGACCTCACAAAGTTCAGGAGAGATGACAGCCGGGTGGGCCTCTTGGGTCAGGATCTCGGCCCATGGATTTTCAGGGCCTAGATTCCTTCCTCGGACACAAAACACAAAGGCCTCATCCTCGACCAGCTGAGCTGCTTCTGGGGAGCTCTGTGCTACAAATAAACTTCAACATTAACACAACAGAGCTCCACACATTGCAGAGGAACACAGATAGCTATGGTGCTGAAGACTTGTGCTCTAGAACTAGCCACGCTTGGCCAAGCTGCACCGGTACAGTTACAGCACAGGCATCTACCCAGCCAATACAGAAAATTGCCCAGCCAAGCAGCAATCTACTCTCGATCATCAGAAAAATGATGTCAAAGGTGTCATCAATAGTGCTGTCAAGCAGCAGTTGCACAGCAATAACCTGCTCATGATGCTCAGTTTGGGTTCCACCAGGGCCACTCAGCTCCTGACCTTATTATAGCCTTGGTCCAAATATAGGCAAAAGAGCTGAATTGCAGAGGTGAGGCGTGAGCGATTGCCTTGACATCAAGATAGCATATGACCAAATGTGGCATCAAGGAGCCCTGGCAAAATGAAGTCAATGGGAATCAGGGGCAAAACTCCTTGCTGGTTGGTGTCATATCTACTGCAGAGGAAGATGGTTCTGGTTGCTGGAGGTCAATCATCTCAGTGGGCGTTGGGCTGTCTCGCTGCGTCCACTGTGCCCTGACCTGAAAATCCTGGCCTGTGATTTCATTCACAAGCCCTTTGCACCACCATTGGCAGCCGTGACCTCAGCTACCTCAACTCCATACTGTGACTCCCTCCCTAAATGACTCCATATCTCTTAAGAGCATACATAAAGCAACTCTTTGACCAGGCTCTTGGCCAGCCTGTCTAATATCCGCCTTCTATGATTTGATGTCCATTTATATTGATTTTGCCTCTGTGAAGAGCCTGAGATATTTAAAGATGCAACATAAATACACGTTGTTGGCAAGGGCAGGGAACATGTTTGACTCCAAATGAGTGAAATCCAGCTTTTTGCTTATTTGGGGATGAAAGAGCCCATTGGCCAATGTACTGAGGAGGCAGCTGGACAGGATCTTTGCCAGCAGTAACGGGCGGAGACAAATCAGGAATGTGAGGGAAGCTCTGTGACCAGACATGTCTCATCATATTCTGACAGGTCACTGCTGTATCCGCACACACAAGTTAGCCAATTAACACTTCCATTGCTGAAGGACGCTCACTGCAATGCAAGAAATAGCGATAGGACAACAAGCAGTGAGAGGGAAATACAGGATTGCACACAAAGAGGTAAAGAAGATAAGTTATCAGGCAATGTTGGAGGAACAAAGAGAGAGAGAGAAAGCAAGAGATTAAGTGAGTGAGAGAGAAAAAGACAGGAAAAAAGAGAACAAGGGAGCGTGTGATAAAAAGAGGTGGGGAAAAAGGAGGAGAGAGATTGAGAGCAATAGAGAAGGGGGTGGAGAGTGAGAGAAAGTGGGGGGGGGAGAGAGAGGGGGGGGGGAGAGAGAGAAGGGGGAGAGGGACGGAGAGAGAGGGAGGGGAGAGAGAGATAGAGAAGAGAGGGGGCAAGAGAGGAGCAGGGAGAGAAGGAGCAGGAGAAGAGGGTTAGGAGAAAAATGACTGGATAAAAAGAGAACAAGGGAGAGTGTGATAGAAAGAGTGAGGTGGGGAAAGAGGAGGAGAGATCAAGACCAAGAGAGAAGGGGGTGGAGAGGGAGGAGAGAGAGAGAGAGAGAGAAGGGGGAGAGAGAGAAGGGGGGAAGAGAGAAGGGGAAGAGAGAGGAAGAGAGAGAAGGGGGCGAAAGAGGTGGGGGCAAGAGTGGAGGGGGGGCGAGAGAGGAGGGGGCAAGAGAGGAGCAGGGAGAGAGGGAGCAGGAGAAGAGAATTAGGAGAGATTTGGGGAAGTTGGGGGGGGTAGAGGGGGAGAGATCTTCACACTGTTGAAGAATGGAAGATTAAAAAGTATTGAAGAAGTAAACCCAGAATTTTAGTTTGAAGTAGATCGTCAATTCATTTCAGTAAATAATTCCATTTGAAACAAACAACAGGAGGAATTTCTGGAATAACTTGCTGGATGCTGTAAGAGAGTATTGAGTATTGGGACCATTCACAGACAGCTGGCTTGTCGAGGAAATCTCTGAAATAGAAACAGAAATGCTGGGAAAACTCAGCAAGTTTGGCAGCATCTGCGGAGAGAGAAAGAGAGTTAACGTTTCGAGTCCATATGAGCCTTCGACAGGCCTATAAGAACAAGCTGCCCCTTCTCAATTCTCCACTCCTGTAACTGATAATTGCTCTCTCTCATGCACATACACACTCACTCTCTCACTCTCACACACGTGCGTGCATTCGCACACATTGGGTTCTCCTGGGCTAGCAATCAGAAAATCCCACTAAATTAACCAATCTTGAGACCTGTTGTGATCTGTAAAGAAAAAAGGAAACATAGACACAAAATTCCAGCCACTTTCTGCATGGATTGCCCAGGCATCCCACACTGGCAAGGCTGCTCGCAAGGCTGTCCACTGTGCGTCAGAAGCCTCTGAACTGGTGCTGGAGTGACATCACTCAGCCCTACCTGCTGCTTTGAGACTCTAATTTGTGGGCTTTGACCAGGCAGGTCCATGCAATGTAACTCTTTCGAGTACAAACACATTTCCATCTGTTCCTATTCAGATGAAGTTACATTGTTTCATAGTTTGCCATTGTAAGATTTGAACTCTTGATAATCGTTTAAATGAAAACCAAATCAACAAAATTGGGATAAATCAGGCACAGCCCCTAATTCAGGTCAGCTGTAAAACCAAGAATAAAGTTTAAAGGAAACTTACAAACTTTAAATCAAAATGTGATTAAAGGGGTCAACAAAACACCCCAGTCCCCGCGGTGCTCACCGAGCACGGAAGGCCTCGAGAGTGCCAGCAGACACCGCGTGCTCCCTCTCCAGGGACATCCGGCAGCGAACGTAGCCGCGGAAGAGGGACAAACAATCGGGCGGGACTCCCCCGTCGATCGCCCGCTGCCTGGACCTGTTAATGGCCAACTTGGCCAGGCCCAGGAGCAGGTTCACGAGGAGGTCCTCCTCCTTCCCGACCCCCTTCCGCACCGGGTGAAATGATGTAACTCTTTCGAGTACAAACCTGTTTCCATCTGTTTGAGATGAAGTTACTTTGTTTCATAGTTTGCCATTGTGAGATTTGAACTCTTGATAATCTTTTAAATGAAAACCAAATCAACAAAATTGGGATAAATCAGGCACAGCCCCTAATTCAGGTCAGCTGTAAAACCAAGAACAAAGTTTAAAGGAAACTTACAAACTTTAAATCAAAATGTGATTAAAGGGGTCAACAAAACACCCCAGTCCCCGCGGTGCCCACCGAGCACGGAAGGCCTCGAGAGTGCCAGCAGACACCGCGTGCTCCCTCTCCAGGGACATCCGGCAGCGAACGTAGCCGCGGAAGAGGGACAAACAATCGGGCGGGACTCCCCCGTCGATTGCCCGCTGCCTGGACCTGTTAATGGCCAACTTGGCCAGGTCCAGGAGCAGGTTCACGAGGAGGTCCTCCTCCTTCCCGACCCCCTTCCGCACCGGGTGCCCATAGATCAGGAGCGTGGGGCTGAAGTGCAAACAAAACATCAATAAAAGGTTTTTCAAATAACTAAAAAGGGAGTGCAGCCTACAACACCCTATGTATACATGGTCCACGGACTCCACAAGACCGCAAAAAGGGCACGTGTCCTCAGAGTCCGTGAACCTATGCATCCTCTTATTATAGGGGACTGCTGCATGCAACACCCTCCAACCCAGGTCCCCGATAGAAAGGGGGAGGACACCTCCGTAGAGGGCCTCCCATTGGGGGCCTCCACCACCGGACGGCAACAAGGCACGCCAGGGCGTGTCCGGTCGACGGACAAGGGCGAGAAAATGGAAGGTGTGCAGCAGCAGTCCGTACAAAAAGCCCCTCTTTGCCATGCCAAAAGGCACGGAGGGCATGTCCCCGAGGCGGCTCATATTGCGGGGCACCAGCACCCGAGGCAGGGTTTGGTGCTTGGGGCCAATGTGGAATTCTGTCCGAACAGGGGAACGTTCAGACGGAAGACCACCACGCACCTGGGCCACCTCAAGACCCAAAATAACGTCGGGTCCGAGCACGACCGTTCTCAGGTCTTGGATGGCATCGGCTGCGACCTGGACACTCACAGACGCGCGTCGCGCCAACTCCTGCGGAAGCATCCAGCCCAGTTCTCCGCCACCCAGCACGTCCCCGATCCTGGTCACCCCTGCGGCCACAGCCCTCCTCTCCACCAACCACTGAAAAGGACGGAGGGGCGGATTCCTGAGCAGCAGCTCTCTGACGATAGCCGCTACTCCTGACGGGGGAGAGCTGCGTCGCGAGGCGACCACTTTCCAGACTTTGATCAGGTCCTGGTAAAAGACGGGCAACACCTGCAAGGAGCCACCGAGGCCCAGCTGTTCTATAAACAGGAGCTGCACATCACAAAGATGAATGGACCATGAGTCCATGTAACTCTTTCGAGTACAAACATGTTTCCATCTGTTTCAGATGAAGTTACATTGTTTCATAGTTTGCCATTGTGAGATTTGAACTCTTGATACTCTTTCGAGCACAAACCCGTTTCCATCTGTTTCAGATGAGGTTACATTGTTTCATAGTTTTGCCATTGTGAGATTTTAACTCTTGATACTCTTTCGAGTACAAACCCGTTTCCATCTGTTTCAGATGAAGTTACATTGTTTCATAGTTTTGCCATTGTGAGATTTGAACTCTTGATTTCTTTCGAGCACAAACCGTTTCCATCCGTTTCAGATGAAGTTACATTGTTTCATAGTTTGCCATTGTGAGACTTGAACTCTTGATTTCTTTTCTTTTGAGTACAAACCCATTTCCATCTGTTTCAGATGAAGTTACATTGTTTCACAGTTTTGCCATTGTGAGATTTGAACTCTTGATACTCTTTCGAGTACAAACCCGTTTCCATCTGTTTCAGATGAAGTTACATTGTTTCATAGTTTTGCCATTGTGAGATTTGAACTCTTGATTTCTTTCGAGCACAAACCGTTTCCATCCGTTTCAGATGAAGTTACATTGTTTCATAGTTTGCCATTGTGAGACTTGAACTCTTGATTTCTTTTCTTTTGAGTACAAACCCATTTCCATCTGTTTCAGATGAAGTTACATTGTTTCATAGTTTGCCATTGTGAGATTTGAACTCTCGATTTTGGGGTTACAAACCCAGTACCATAACCACTTAGCTATTTAGGCACAAAGGACGTAACTCTTTTGAGTACAAACATATTTCCATCTGTTCCTGTTCAGATGAAGTTACGTTGTTTCATAGTTTGCCATTGTGAGATTTGAACTCTTGATACTCTTTCGAGCACAAACCCGTTTCCATCTGTTTCAGATGAAGTTACATTGTTTCATAGTTTTTCCATTGTGAGATTTGAACTCTTGATCTTGGGGTTACAAACCCAGTACCATGACCACTTGGCTATTTAGGCCAAGCATTTTCATTTGTTGTAGAGTAAAGGGTTAATGGTTATGTTAATTGGACAATGATGAAGTAAGCGTGACATCGGGGATCAGGTGACCAAGAGGCTCCAAGAGAGCAAGACCCAGAACAATCTGTGTTCAGAGAACAATGTACTTCACATGAGGTCTTGAATGTAAATAGTGTAAATATTAATTTTTTCTTAAAACTATTTATTAACTATCTCTAAGTCACTCACAGTAAAAGAAACATCACCCAGCCAGAAGACAACGTAACTAAAGGGCAACAAGTCAAACCATTTGCCACTCACCAAAGAACGTGTTCACCAGCGAGAGGGGTCCAGCACCAGCTCTATGGCTTTTACTTCATCCTTACAGGGTGGGTGGGAAGAGGGGTGGCAGAGGATTTGGTGAACTGTCCACACAAAGGCTACAACGGGTATGGAGGCAGCAGTTGCAGGGCCTCTGGGCCTGCAGCTTGACAGGGGGATGAAGTAGAGGCTCTGGAGAGGGCAACTTGTGCCCTGTCGCTCACTACATGCAGATCCCAACTCTATAATAGCGCCTGAGGTACGCGCAGTGTCTGAGCTGGTGGCAGCAAGTGCCAGATCAAATGAAAGGGGTCTCTTTATCAGAGCTGTTGCTCTCTCTCTCTCTTCCTCCTGGGTGAGTTGTGGCTGGACAGGCAGTGGTTCCTGGGTGTCTCAAACAAGGAACTCAGAAAGGGGAAGGCTGGTGTGAGGGGAGTGTTTGAGATGGGAAGCAAGAGTTTCATGGTCACACCATCAGCAGCTGACTCCTCATGCCCGATACAGTATGAGGGTGAGTTGTGACTTGAGAAGGGGCAAGAGGCAGGAAGATGCTGTCATTCGCAATGTTCTCAGTAATTCTGGATGTCATGGGCTCTGTTACAGTTGGTCCCATGATGCCAGCAACCATCTCCTCTATGGGACGAAGGAGATGCAGAAGTTCTTGTTCAGTTCTGCTCTGCTCCCTTCTTTTGTGTGCCAACTTATCCTGTCAGGAAGAGGGTAGAATGCCAGTGCTAGTGTTGCACTGTGTTTGGGTGATGTGCCTGCCATAGCTGAATAGCTGGAGGTATGTGGAAGCAGCAGGAGCTGGTTGTGAGGCTGCATCCCTGGTAGGTGCGTGAGGGTGGAGTATCTGGACGGTAAGCCTAAGCCCCAAGTGCCAGGGTGCGTTACTAGGTGCGTGGAAACATGGCTTCTCTCCTCCTGCCCACCTCCACCACAAAGCTGCTAGCCCTGCATCCACGAATCTGGGAGCTCCCTTTCTTCCCAGGTACTCCAGTTTGTTGTTTAGAATTGCAGCACATGTTCAGCAGCAGCCTCCTGTGATTCAGTGTAGCTGCCCTATAAAAGGGACAGACAGCCTTTAAGAGGAACAGACCAATTGCACCACGTGCTCCCCCCGAATGCTGCTCAGTCCTCACTGCCAAAAATCAGCATGGAACAATTTCTAGCCCCCCAAAGCAAGAGAGATGGGTTAAATCCCAAAGAACTAAAGAAAGTCTTGCATTGTATAGCGCCTATCACTCACCCCAGGATGCTGCAAAACATTTTTCAGCCCAAGACGTACTTCTTGAAGCCACTGTTGTAGTATAGGAAACACAGCAGCAATTTGGATTCAGCAAACTCCCACAAACAGCAATGAAATAAATGAGCAGGTTATCTATATTAGTGATGATAAATATTGGCTGCAGCACTGAGGAAAACTCCCCTGCTCTTCTTCGAAGTAGTGCCAGGGGGTCTTGCGCATCCATCTGAGGGGCCACGGTTTAACTTCTCATCTGAGAGATGGCACCTCTGACAGTGCAGCACTCCCTCAGTACCACACTTGAGTTTCAGCCAAGATTAAGTACTTGGAGTGAAGTTTCTGAACACACAGTCCCCTGACTCAGAGGGAGCAGATGATTCAAATGGGAGGTTAACATGTTGACAGGTTTGGGCAAGCAGTTTAACTGATGACAAGTTACCTGATGCAGCGCTCAGAAAATCATCTACAGCACAGAGCAGGCCATTTAATCCAACTGCTCTTCATGCTCCACATGAACCTCTTCCCACACTAGTCACCTCTTCCACACCGCTCTATATGTCTCTATGCCCTCATCCCTCGTGTATACATCAAGATTTCCCTTAACATCTATACATATAGACTTCCCTGCGAGAGTGATGTAGCACACGTACTCTCCGGTTGGAGCAGCAGGCACATTTTTTTTTTCCTAACCCAACTAAGCTAATATGATGGCTCTTCTGACTGGGATCATGTCTTCCCAGCTTACGGTTGCCAACCCTCCAGGATTGGCCTGGAGTCTCCAAGAATTGAAGATCAATCTCCAGGGCACTTCTACGTGCAAACCTGGAAAAAAAATCATTGAGGCATTAAAAAAAGATATATTTTTTGGCATTTTCTTTGAACTTTCCTCTTTGCCAGGCATAAAAAGTGGGAAAGTGGGAGAAGGTGCTGTTTAGCTGATAGTCAAGCATCATCAAATCAGGTTGTGAGTCTTTTTGCTTTCCAGTTGTGTAGAAAGGCAGTCTGTCACAAAGATGGATGTGTTGGCCGACTAATGGCTGGAGTATGGGGGCAAGTCATGTGATGAAACCTCCAGGGATGCATTTAATTAGAGTTGGCAACCCTCTTGCTCCACGCCCTCCTTTTCCTCCTCCTCCCCCACCTCCAAACATCTATCCCAAATCAAAACTGAAGACTGGTTTGTAATACAGGAAACCAGCCTTCTGTCCAAGTGATCACTGACAGGTCTACTGGAAACACTACCCAAGGAATTGGTGTTCCATATAGCAAACCAGACCAGATATTTGCTAGCCTCATGCTTTGATGGAGTGGCTCAGGCAGCTCGAAGATGTTGGCTAATAAATTCTTTGGTTGGATGTATTTGTGGGCTCGGCTGGATTGACCAGCTGCCCTTTCCCTGCCTGCCAATGTTATGATGTTTGGGATGCATCCTTGCTCGAGGCTAATGGCTTTAATAATGTTGAGCACCCTTCTCCAACCCTAATCTCAAACCAAACCCTTTGATGTTCTGGTATTAGAGGTCATCATTACATTGGCTCTCAACCACCTCCTTGATCAGCTCCTCCAACTTTGTCTCGGTTACTTGTCCATTCAGTGGACTCTGGAACCAACTTTCCACCATGAGCTTGGACCTATTTCAGCAGGCCACAAAGGGGAGAGGAGAGCGTATTTTTTTTTTAATGAAATGAAAGAAGATTAAATATTTTCATTAAAAGCAGCTGGAGCAACTAAAGATTCAAGCAGTACACCCCGACACCACCAAGCCAGGCTGAAACTCCAGTGCAGTACTGAGTGAGTGCTGCACTGTTGAAGTTGCTGCCTTTAATATAAGGCATTAAGCGGAGATCCTGTCTGCCCTCTCAAGGGGGATGTAAAAGATTCCACAGCGCTATCTGATGATGAGCAGGGGAGTTCTCCCCAGTGTCCTGGCCAATATTTATACCTCAATCAACATCATTGAAACACATTAACTGGTTATTTATTTCCAAGCTGTTTGTGGGAGTTTGCTGTGTGCAAATTGGCTGTCATATTTCTTACATTACAAGTGACAATACATTAAAATGTACTTCATTGGCTTTAGAGCACTTTGGGATGTTCTGCAGTCATAAAAGGTGCTATTTAAATGCAAGTCTTTCTTCCTTTTTGTGAAGAAACCAATGCTTTCCAGAGGACAGTTGCAAGGGTGGAACGTCCCCATCGGTACCTCAGCCAAATGATCATTCTTTACAATACAGCACAGACATGCCCACTCACCCTGGGGGAAGGGGTGGAGGGTGTACAGGAAGTTGTGCCCAATCCTCTCTTGAGCCGATGCCAGGACTTAAAGACACCAAATCTTTCCCTTCAGCTGGTAGCTGTTAGATTAGATATTGCTCCATTGAGATAACCAATAAGGAGAGACACACCACACCCAGTGAGAAAGGTCCCATTCCATCTCCTCTCACTCCACAACAACGCATTGCATCCAGCTTGGCCATCAGAAAAGCCCTGATCAAAAATCCTCCATGAAAGTGAGTGAAGGTGCTCAATGATGGACAGTGCTGCACGCCAGCAGGCACATGACCAGAGTAGCCCAGTGCTGAGGAGACTTAACCTGGTGAGGCAATGTTAGACTTTAAAAAAAAAAATAAGGAGTGTTTTACAAGCCTTATCTTTGAAGGCAATAACAGCAAGATACTTGGGAGGAAAAGCCTTTGACTTTCCAACCTCTTGTGTCAGACATGGCTCAGAGGTATCACTCTCACCTTGGAGTCTGAAAGTTCTGGGTTAAAGTCTCATTCCAGAAACTTCAGCACAAAATTTAGGCTGAGACTCTAGTGTGTACTGAGGGAGTGCTGCACTGTCAGAAGTGATGTCTTTCAAATGGGACATTAAATGGAGGCTGCTGTCGGCTCTCTTAGGTGGATGGAAAAGATCTCATGGCACTATTTCAAATGAAGGAAAGGGAGATCGCCCCATCCCACCCTCATCCGTGTCCAAGATAATAATTGTCCCTCAACTAACAGAGGCGGATTATCTGGTTATTATTTTATGCTGTTTGTGAGAACTTGCTGTGCACAAATTGGCTGCTGTGGTTCTTATATTACAACAACGATCAAACTTACAAAGCACATTGTCTGTAGAGAGCTTTGGAACATCCTGAGATTGTGGAAGGTGTTATAGAATTGCAAATTCTTTCAAGTCTTGTTTTTTGAAAAGAGCAACTGAGCATTCAGGGCCCCAAATCCTCCTCTCGATAAAACTCAAGAAGAATGTTCTCTTCCTGTCATAATTAACAGCCCACGAACAGCCACATTCCCACAAGTCGGACATTCCAAAGTTGCCAATTCTTACGATTCCAGTAGTAGCTTGGCACCATTCCCTCAGCCAAACATGCATGAAGCATGGGGTTTTGTTAGGAGGAAATTAAAGCAGAGTTTTTCTTGAATAAAAAATATAAAATCAGCTGCTGGGGATGGCTCAGTGGTATTGACTGGTGTGGTACAGGGCCACACACAGCTGATTCCTACCCCTTTCCATCCCTTGGGCCTGTTCCACCTTTCAATTAGATTATGCCCACTTCCATCACGATTCCGCTTACGATAAGGTACAATCTATTTTATGATTAGTTTTCGATTGCAGTTATCTGTCCTGGGATAGACAGAGATATCACTGAAAAATAATTGTGGTGGCAGGTTCGAACTGTGACTCTGATACAAGTAAAACAAGTAATCACAATTCATAATAGTTGTAGACAATCATTAAAGTAAAAATAAAGTATAAAATAGTAAAAGGATTGCACAATTATGAGCATTTACGTCTATACATTAATTACAATACTTTGCAAAATGCAGATCTCTCTAATTTGCAGAGACAAAAATACAAGCTCACTGCGCTCTGCGTTTTAAATTAAAGTTTGTAGATCATAGATTGTCAGATTGAGTCCCTCAAATTCCCTTTCATTTACAGATTATTTATGTCCTTACAATCTACCCCAAATAGGCAAATACTTTTTTGTGCTCCAGAAGTAATTAATCTTTTCTCTATGGCACTATTTAAAGGACTCTCTTTACCACAGTGAGGATCTACAATGTCTTTTAATAACCATGTCTAACAAAGATCTAGTGACCTCAGTTGTAAATTTTTCGGTTGAGCCAACTGCACCAGCTTTTTTTGTGGGGTGGTGGAGGGGGCGGGGGTGGTGAAGAGGTTCCTGATTTCTACTGCAGGGATCCCTGCTTCCAGTTTCTCACCTTGATCTGTGTATGTGCTGCTCATGAAGAGAATTGAAGCTGATATGACACAATTAAGCTCAGTGCTCCTGACCAAAGAGAAAGAAGATCAGTCATAAAATTTCTATGGCCGCACTTTAACCACACAGAGTTACAAAGTACAATACCTAAGGACCCGTTGTAAATGCTGACATGCTCTCCAGAGACCCCTGGTAAATGCTGGCATGCTCTCCGGAGACCCCCAGTAAACGCCGACACGCTCTATGGAGACACCCGGTAAACGCCGACATGCTCTACGGAGACCCCCGGTAAACGACGACACGCTCTACGGAGACCCTGGTAAATGCCGACATGCTCCCCGGAGACCCCCGGTAAATACTGACACACACCTTGTGGACCCCTGGTAAACGCTGACACACATCTTGGGGAGCAGGGAGTGTGTCAGTATTTACAGGGTGTCCCTGGGAGTGTGTCAGTGTTTATAGGGTGTCCCAGGGAGTGTGTCAGTATTTACAGGGTGACCCAGGGGTGTGTGTCAGTATTTACAGGGTGTCCCAGGGGAGTGTGTCAGTATTTACAGGATGTTCCAGGGGAGTGTGTCAGTATTTACAAGTGGTCCCCAAGGTGTGTGTCAGTATTTACAGGGTGTCTCCGGGGAGTATTGTCGCTGGACTGGTAATTCAGAGTCCCAGGGTAGTGCTCTGGGGACTCGGATTCGAATCCCACCATGGCAGATGGTGGAATTTGAATTCAATTAAAAAATCTGGAATTAAAAGTCTGACGATGACCTTGAAACCATTGTCGATTTTTGTTAAAACCCATCTGGTTCACTTATGTCCTTACTCGGTCTGGCCTACATGTGACTCCAGACCCACAGCAATGTGATGTGGTTGACTCTTAGTTGTCCTCTGAACAAGGGCATTTAGGGATGGGCAGTAAATGCTAGTCTGGCCAGCATGAATGAATAAAAAATGACATCCTTTATGACAGGACCAGGCCTAGTGCTGGACAGAGCATCAACTGTGGTTGTTCAAAGAAATTACAAAGATGTTAATATCCTCAGAGGTCCTAGCACACTACGACCCAGAACCTCCCACAATTGTGGCAGCTGATGCATCTCCGACAGGACTGGGAGCAGCGCTATTCCAGGTGCAATGTGACGGCAAAAGACCTGGTTACTACACATCCAGTCATTAACTGAGACTGAACAGCGTTCTACTGTATTCAAAAAGGAAGCCTTCGCTCAACTACAGCACGTGCAAAAGTGATGTCACAGTGATGTGACTCACTGAGACAGGATGTCTGAGAAATATCTCAGAGGGCAGCTCTAGCTATGTGTTAATATTATTTAACCTTTGTAAACAGTTAACATGTAAATAAAAAATTTTTGAACAAAGACCATTGCCTCCAGAGAGATCTCTTTTTGAATAAGATGCTAATGAATCCCAAGACAAACCCATGGTAACAAAGCAACAGGGGTAACGTGCCAGTCGGCCAATAAATACAGAAGGTAAATAGCAGACTGACTGGAGCTTAGCGGCAGGAAGAAGCCATTCAGCTCCTTAAGTCTATTCTGTATTCAGTTAGATCGTGGCTGATCTGTACCTCAACTCCATTTACCTGTCTTGGTTGCATATCACTTAAAACCAGACCTAACAGAAATCTTTTCAGGATCTATTGAGATAGTTTTCACTGAGATGCCAGCTGGACTGAGCTCAGATGACCTTATCTGCACACTGCAGTTTGTAGTCTCCCCAAAGAATGCCCACTGAGAGGATCGAGAGTACTCTTAGAGTAATGAGTGATAACACTTTGACCAGCAGAGCCTGGTGATGGAGGGGAGGCCCAGTGAAATCTCACCAATGAGACCTCTCCATCTGCAGCATTAGTGCAAGTGTCAATGGCAACGAAAGTCAAACACTGGTCCTTCAAATGGAGAAGGGTTCGATAGGGAAGATATAGAGAAGTTCCAAAACTAGGGGTCACAAATATAACAAGCATTAATAAATCCAATAAGGAATTCTGGAGAAACTTCATTACCTAGAGATTGATTAGAATGTGGAACTCGCTACCACAAGGAGCGGTTGAGATGATTAACATAAACCCACTTAAGGAGAAGCTAGATAAACATGAGGGAGAAAGGAACAGAAGGGTATGTTGATAGGGTGAGAAGAGGGGAGGTGGGAGGAGGCTTACGTGAAGCATAAGTGCCAACAAGGACAAGGTGAGTCTAATGGCCTGTTGTATGTGATAAAATTCAATGTGACTCTTATGTAAAGCAGGAAGCTGTCAACATCTAATATTGGCATGAGATCCTCCTGAACTCTGCTGCCCATGTCCTTACTCGCATCAAGTCCACCCTTTACCCCCATACTCATTGAGCTACATTGGCTTCCAGTCAAGCAACACCTCAATTTTAACATTCTCATCCTTATTTCCTTCAACATCTTCCAACCCGTGTCCTCTACCACTTTGAAGAACAAGGGCAGCAGACACATGGGAACACCACCAACTGCAAGCTCCCCTCTGTAGTAACTATGGTTTTATCTAACGTGTATCATACCTTTAAGAAGGATGTTATAATGGAAGATCACATGACCTTGTGTAACCAATAGTGAAGTAGTGCAGGCTAACTCTGTAATTAGTTGGAAGTCAGTAGTCTGCAAGTGGCGGCAGAAGTATGTGGATAGAGGTTGGTGTAGAAACACACATGTAGCTGCTGAGCCTCTCACCACCCTGACTTGGAAACATATCGCCATTCTTTTACTGTTGCTGGGTCAAAATCCTGGAACTCCCTCGCTAACAGCACTGTGGGTGTACGTGCTGCAGCTGTTCAATGCGGTGGCTCATCACCACCTTCTCAAGGGCAATTAGGGATGGGCAATAAATGTTCAATCTTGTGAAAGAATAAAAAAGAAATCCCTCCATGGCCTCGCTCCTCCCTATCTCTGTAATCTCTCAAGTCCCACAGCCCTGGAGATGTCTGCACTTGTCTAATTCTGACCTCTTGGGCACTTCTCATTTTAAATGCTCCAACGCTGCCAGTTAAACTTTCAGCTACCTAGGCCCTAACTTCTGGAATATGCTTGCTACATTCTCCACTTCTCTCTCTTCCTTTAAGAATCTCCTTAAAAACTGCCTCTTTCACAAAGCTTTTGGCTAACTGCCTCGATATCGGCATATGTGGCCCAGTGACAGGTTTGGCTTTATAACACTCCTGTGAAGCGCCTGGGAACATTTTATGACATTAAAGGTTAAATAAGTACAAGTTGCTGCTGTAACGATCGCCATAGTGACAGTGCCACAGCCGACACTGCGACTCAGCCACACCTCAAGGACATGGGAAGCCATGTTGTTTTACTGCTTGCTTGCCTTCAGAATGGTGGCTCCTCAGCCTGTGTACATGCAACTTCTTTTGCCAGATCCAAATAACTGAGTCATCAAAATAAATTTCTCCTTCGACACAAACAAAATGTCCAATTTGTACCTCGACCCATTTAAACCACTCATGCTGGGCCTGAATTTAAATGAGGATCATTGAGTGCAGTGCAAAACTTCTGAATGCAATCTTTTTTCTAAATCCTCTCTCTCGTTAAGAAAATCTAGGTGAAGGGCCAAGGCCCACAGAGCAGGACACAATCAAGGCTGAACAAGCATAGAGGAGAAGATGAGGTGAAACAAGAAGTGGCCAGTTGACGCCAAGCTTAGATTTTGAAGGCCTGTGGATTGTGGGAGGGAGAGTAGGCCAAGAGAGGTTGGGGGTGGGGTGTGGCATGGGAAAAAATGCAGAGTAATAGGTGATGCAATGAATCTGGCTAGCAACAGTACATGTGTTCAAGGGGAAGGGAAGAGGGTGACCCTTCGTGGAGGTTAAAAGGAACAGAAGAGGAGAGGTTGCAATGGACAGAGATCTTAAAAGGCCAGAGGTAACTACAGGTTGTGCTCAGGATGGTGAGGGACACACCTAGCAATCACCGCTGGAAGAAAGAGGACATGCAACATGCAGCCCAGAGATGGACTGCGATTTTACACATCAAATATTGCCACTGGTCTTGACTGGGGGTGAATGAGGTGGAATGTGTTAAACAGCACAGGTTCCATTCACAATGGGCAATGTGGACACTTAAAGATTGTTAAATACCTGCCCACTTTTATGCGCTCCTATTAAAGGGGATGATGGTTAACTGAATGGGTTCCTATTAAGCTGAAGGCTGGTTCACTAAATGGGGAAAGTTTAAACCTCATTCTCATCTTTTGCATCAACTTTAAATTCACGCCAAGGCAGTATTATTTTGGGGGGGATGCAGATTACACACAATGAAATCCCTGCTTCCCCACTGAGTAGCAACCGCCAATCACAGTAAAATGAAATAAGCTGCCTCCCACAGTGAGATACTGGCTTACGACAAGCACCAACTGTCAACAACAACAACTTGTTTTTATATAGCACCTCTAATGGAGTAAAATGTCCCACTGTGCTCCACAGGACTGACATCAAACAAAATTTGACACCGAGTCACATAAGGAGATATTCGGACAGATCACCAAAAACTTGGACTAAGAGATAAGTTTTAACGCACTGCCTGGAGGCAGATTCAATAATAACTTTCGAAAGGAAACTTGATGTACAATTGAAAAGGAAACATTTCTGGTGATATGGAGCAAGAGTAGTGGACTGGGTATTCTTTCAAAAAGCACGACAGACTAGGTGTGGAGAAAATGTTTCTACTTGTGGGGGAGACTAGAGGCCATGAATATCAGGCAGTCAGTAATATTTTCAGGAGAAACTTCTTTACCCACAGAATGGAAAGGCTGTCGAATGGGCACCCTACAAGGAGTAGCTGAGGCAAATTGCACAGGTGCATTTAAGGCAAAGCTATGGCACATGAGAAAGAGACAGCAGTGTGTACAGACAGAGTTAGATGAACTAGCTTGAAAGGAGGCTGATGTGGAACAGCATAGACCCAATTGGGCCAAATGGCTTGTTTTTGTGCTGTTAGACTTGATGACGTAAAGGAGAGTCTCAAAGGAGGAAAGAGAAGGCATTCTAGAGCTTAGGGCCTTCGTAGTTGAAGGCACGGCCACCGATGGTGGAACGTGGTAATCAGGGATCTGCGAGAGGCCATGGGGGACGGCAGCTAGTTCCGAGGGCAGGAGATGGTTACAGGGATAGGGAGGGGCAAGGCCAAGAAAGGTTTTGAAAACAAGCGTTTTAAAATAGAGGCTTTGCTTAACCTGGTGACAGTGTAGATCAGTGACCACAGGAACGAAGAATGAACAGGACCCGGTGCAAATAAGGACAAGGGCAGCAGAATTTTATATGACTTAAAGTTTACAGAGGGTAGAATATGGGAACCCAGGCAGGAGAACATTGGAATAGTCATGTCTCAAGGTAAAAAGGTATGGATGAGGGCTTCAGCAGATGATCAGCTGAGACAGGGATAGAGCTAGGCACTACTATGGAGGTGGAAATAGTCAGTCCTAACGATGGCGCAGATATGTGGTCAGAAGCTCATTGAAGTCAAATGTGACACTGAGGTTGGGAACAGTCTAGTTCAGCCTCAGACAATTGCCAGGGAGAGGGATAGAGCTGGGAGCTAGAGAACAGAGTTTGTGGCAGGGGCTGAAGGCAGTGGCTTCGAGCTTCACAATATTTAATTGGAGGAAATTTCTGCTCATCTGACACCAGATGTCGCATGAGCAGATACAATGGAGAGTGGTGGCAGTGAGGTAGAGCTTCATCAGTGTGTGTGTGGAAACTAGTGCTGTCTTTTTCTATGATGGCACCAAGGGGCAGTGTGTAGATGAGAAGTACGAGAGGCAAAGGATATTTAATTGGAATCACCAGGAATCGCGAATGGTGCTGAACATTGTGCAGTCAGCGAATATCCCCATTTCTGACCTTCTGATGGAAGGAAGGTCATTGATGAAGCAGCTGAAGATGGTTGGACCAAGGACACTACCCTGAGGAACTCCTGCAGTGATGTCCTGAAACTGAAATGATTGACCTCCAACAACCACAATTTTTGTGCTAGGTATGACTCCAACCAGCATTGAGTTTTTCCCGATTCCCATTGACTCCACTTTTGCTAAATCTCCTTGGTGCTCCTTGACACTTGGTCAAATGCTGCCTTGATGCCAAGGGCAGTCACTCTTGTCTCACCTTCTATAATTTTCAATGACAAGTAACCTTGGGCAGGATAGAGTTTGGTGGAAAGTCCTGATATATTTTGAGACTCTTTTCAACTTTTTTCCAAAAGACCAGGCTCTGGTTCTTGCTACAAGATGGCCCTTGGAGCCACTGTGTGTGACAGGGAGATCAGTCGGCAGTTATGCTTTCTCTCCTGTTTTGACCTTTGTTTCCACAGGTTTGCTGCTTCCTCAAGACAACAAATGTCTCCCTTCCTCATTCGTGCTGCACTAACCCCCAGCTCCCCAAGTCCCGTGCCAATTGTGCTACCTTGAATTTCTCAGATCTGTCAGTGGGTGAACCACCCTCATGGGAGTTGTCACAATGTCACCACGAGGTGCAGCCTTCAGGAGGGCAGCACTCTCCCCTCCCCAAAATAACTCAGCAGAGACATTTACTGGATAGCTGCACCATACAGCTCAACTGAAGCACTTGGTTTCACTGTTATCAATCCAGCCAGAGCCAGAGAATCACCTGCAATGGCTTCTCCTCCCACTCCTGCAACTTAGCAAATTTAGGACAATATCCAGATTTGGGCTGACAAGTGACAAGTAACATTTGCACCACACAAGTGCCAGGCAATGACCAATTCCAACAAGAGAGAATCCAACTATCAGCCCTTGACATTCAATGGCATTACCATCACTGAATCCCCCACTATCAACATCCTGGGGGTCACCATTGACCAGAAACTGAACTGGACTAGCCAAATAAATACTGTGGCTACAAAAGCAGGTCAGAGGCTAGGAATCCTACAGCGAGTTACTCACCCCCTGATTCCCCAAAGCCTGTTCACCATCTACAAGGCACAAGTCAGGAGTGCGATGGAATAATCTCCACTTGCCTAGATGAATGCAGCTCCAACAACACTCAAGCACTCAACACCATCCAGGATAAAGCAGCCCGCTTGATTGGCACCCCATGCACAAATATTCACTCCCTCCACCACCAACTGCACAGCAGCAGCAGTGTGTGCCATCTACAAGATGCACTGCAGAAACTCACCAAGGCTCCGGAGATAGCAAACCCATGACCACTACTGTCTAGAAGGACAAGTGCAGCAGATAGATGGGAATACCACTTGCCATCCTGACTTAGAAGCATTCCTTAGAAATTGTTCCTTCACTGTCACTGGGACAAATTCCTGGAACTCCCTCCCAAGCTGCACTGAATGTACCAACACCATATGGACGGCAGTGGTTCAAGAAGGCAGCTCACTACCACCACCTTTCTCAAGGGCAATTAGGGATGGGCAATAAATGCTGACCCAGCCAGCGATGCCCACATCCCATACATGAATAAAAATATAAATTGGGATTGGGAAGGCTTATTTTATTTGTCAGTCACAGCTCAGTTTGTAGCTCTCTCGCCTCTGATTCTGAAAGTCATAGGTTCAAGTCTCATTCCAGAAACTTCAACACAATATCCTGACAGATGCTCCAGTGCAGTGCTGAGGGAGTGCTGCACTGTCAGAGGAGCCATCTTTCAGGTTCAATGTTAATTGAGGCTCCCAATGCCCTCTCGGGTGGATGTAAAAGATCCCATGGCATTATTCAGAAGCACGGGGAGTTCTCTCCTCACTGTCCTAGACAATACTTATCCCTCAACCAACATTTAAACAACAAACTATCTGGTCATTATCATGTTGCTGCTTATTGAATCTTGCTGTGCAAAAACTGGTCATCATGTTTCCTACATTACAACAGCGACTACACTGCAAAAATACTTCATTGGCTGTAAAGTACTCTGGGATGACCCAAAGGCACGAAAGGTCCTATATAAATGCTAGTCTTTTCTTTCTTCCATGAGACACCCAGGTGGAGTGTTGTCTGTTGTGGTATGGGACGTCCCCAGGGGGTCACGGTCTGTTGTGGTATGGGGTGTCTCCATGATTAAAATGGAAGCTAAAAGTGGAGAACTTACCTCCCTAACAGCGCTGTGGGTGTACCTACACCAGATGGTTGAAGGCAATAGCTCACCACCAAATTCCCAATGATGGCCAATAAATGCTGGTTTTCCCAGTGATGCCCACATCCCATGAATGAATTCTTTAAAAAAAAGCTGCATCCTTCAAAACAAACATCTGTTCATTCCTGTTCCCTTTTGTCATCCTCAAGATTTGCCTAGCTTCCAAAACACCACACTCCTGGAGAACCTTGATTAAGAACCAAACATTTAAGAGCATGCTGGAACATCTGCCACCAAGGGGGTAAAGAAGAGCAAAGATGTGGTAACACATCACCTCCAAATTTCTTCTCCAAGTCACCTGACTGTAACACGTACAGCTTTTCCTTCATAGAGCCTGCTACACACCATTGTAGGAACACTTCCGCCTCAAGGACTGAAGTGTTTGAAGGAGGAGGCCCAGCCACAGCTTCTCAAGCATAGTCAAGAAATGTCAGCCTTGCCAACATCTGGCCACAGCTCAGAAACAGACCCATCAGCACAACCTGCCTGTACTAGTGTTTAACCTTCACATGAGGAAAACTCTATTTTATATGTCAGCTGAGTTCCCACAGTCTTATTGTAAAACGTTGACATTGTCTCTGCTTTGACCACTAGCTCCAATAGTATTTTCCATACCCCCACAACACAAGTTTCTTTCACGCTCTGTCCTAAATCTTGCACGTTTAATCTTATCTGCAAGTCCCCTTGTTCTCAAATCGCTGGAAACAATCTATTTTTAGCTGCTCTGTTACATCCCGAGAACAAACAGATTTTTTAAATTCTTTCATGGAATGTGGGTGTCGCTGTTTGAGCCAGCATTTATAGTCAATCCCTAGTTGCCCTTGAGAAGGTGGTGGTGAGCTGGCTTCTTGAACCACTGCAGTTCATGTGGTTTAGGTACACCCGTAGTGCTGTTAGGTAGGGAGTTCCAGGATTTTCACCCAGCGACAGTGAAGAACAGCAATATAGTTCCAAGTCATGATGTTGAGTGGCTTGGAGGGGAACTTGCAGGCAGAGATGTTCCCATGCATCTGCTGCCCTTGTTCTTCTAAGTGGTTGTGGGTTTGGAAGGTGCTGTCAGAGGAGGCTTGATGAGTTGCTACAGAACATCTTGTAGATGGTACACACTGCTGCTACTGTGCATCGGTGGTGGAGGGAATGTTTAAGGTGGTGGATGGGGTGCCAAGCAAGCAGCATTCTTTGTCCTGGATGCTGTTAAGCTTCTCGGGTATTGTTAGAGCTGCACTCATCTAGGCAAGCAGAGAATATTCCAACACATTCCTGGCTTGTGCATTGTAGATGGTGGACAGGCTTGGGGGAGCCAGGAGGTGAATTACTCACCACAGAATTCCAAGTCTCTGATCTGCTCTTGTAGCTACAGTATTTATATGGCTGGTCCAGTTCAGTTTCTAGTCAATGGTAACCTCCAGGATGTTGATAGTGGGGGATTCAGTGATGGTAATGTCATTGAATGTCAAGGGGAGATGATTAGATTCTCTCTTGTTGGAGATGGTCGGTGCCTGGCACTTGTGTGGCACAAATGTTACTTGCCATTTATCGGTCCAAGCCTGAATATTGTCCAGGTCTTGCTGCATATGGATAGTATCTGAGGAGTTGCGAATGATGCTGAACATTGTGCAATCATCAGGGAACTTTCCCACTTCTAACCTTATAATGGAGGGAAGGTCATTGATGAAGCAGATGAATATGGTTGGGCTGAGGACACTACCCTGAGGAACTCCTGGAGTGATGTCCTGGAGCTGAAATGATTGACCTTCAACAACCACAACCATTTTCCTTTGTGCTAGGCATGACTCCAACCGTTAGAGAATTTTCCCCCGATTCCCATTGACTTCAGTTTTGCTAGGGCTCCTTGATGCCACACTCAGTCAAATGCTGCCTTGATGTCAAGGGCAGCCATGCTCACCTCACCTCTTGAGCTCAGTTCTTTTGTCCATGTTTGGGCTAAGGTTGTGCTGTGGTGTCCTTGGCGGAACCCAAACTGAGCATCAGTAAGCAGGGTATTGCTGAGTAAGTGCTGCTTGATAGCACTGTCAACAACCCCTTCCATCAGTTTGCTAGTGATTGAGACTGGACTGACAGGGCGGTAATAGCTCAGATTGGATTTGCTATGCTGCCACTCATCCCAACAATGCAGCTGTGATTAAACTTCAGAAATATTTCATTGGCTGTAAAAACTTCACGGGATCGAGAAAGGCGCTTCATAAATGTAAGTTCTGTTGCTAGAGGACAGAACATACCTGGGCAATTTTCCATATTGTTGGTAGTTACCAGGGTTGTATCTGTACTGACACAGCTTAGCTAAGGAAATGGTTAGTCCTGGAGCACAAGTCTTCAGTGCTATTGCTGGAATGTTGTCAGGGCCCATAGCTTTTGCAGTATGCCAATACCTTCAGCTGTTTCTTGATATTATACGGAGTGAATCAAATTGGCTGGAGACTGGCATCTGTGATGCTAGGGATCTCAGAAATAAATAAATTCATCATCATGGGTGATCCTTATTTTTGGGCAAGTTTTCACAGATGCTCAGGTGAAGCAGAGACTTCAGCTGACAAACTTTCTCATCCATCACTCTGACACTGTAAGCTGAGCTGCCTGTAACCTCAGGGCATGAAGCTCTGGTTCAAAGTGCTGGCTGTGCTTTGAAGGTATTGATTGGTGTCTACGTGTTTAGCACTGGGCTCACGTCTTACAGAACCTGAACCATCATAAAGAGCTTTTCTTAGCTTCAGAGCAATGACGGTCAACATCTCATCCTCATTGACACCCATTTCTCATTCTTTGCAAGGGCATGGGAACTACTTGCTTAGAGAGAAAGAACTTACATTTGTCTAGCACCTTTTGTGACCTCATGAAGTCATTGCAGCCAGGAGTGCTTTTGAAGTGTAGTTACAGCTGCAACTTGGCACAGTGGAGTAAGCTCCCACAGACAGCAATGAGATTAAGAACAGCTCATACGTTTTGGGCTGGTGTTAGTTGAGGGTAAAGCATTGGCCAGGACATGGGGGATAACTCCCCTGTTCTTCTTCAAAATAGTGCCATGGGATTATTTGCATCCACGTCAAAGGACAGAGAGGCCCTCAACCAAAATATTGCACCTCTGACAGTGCAGCACTCCCTCCGTGGTGCACCGAAGAGTCAGCTTTAAATCAGGTGCTTCAGTCTTTGGCGTGGGACTTGAACAGAAGAAACAGGAGTAGGAGTGGGCCATTCAGCCCTTCAAAGTCAGTAAGATCATGGCTGATTTTCTTCCTTGGCTGGGGAATGAGACCGTGAATGCTGAAATGTGGAACACAGTTTGAAAATTCCTTTAAAGGGACAATGTGTTCATCACTGGCCAGTGAACCAGGCTTGCCTCTCCTAGCCAAATAATGGATCACTTGCTCACAGTACCGCGAGAATTACTGCAGTCTGGGTCAAAATCCTGGAATTCCCTCCTTAACAGCCCTTTGGGTGTACCTGCACCATATGGACTGCAAGGGTTCAAGAAGGCAGCTCACCACCACCTTCCCAAGGGCAGTTAGGGATGGGTAATAAATGCTGGCCCAGCCAGTGATGCCCACATCCCATGAATGAATAAAAAAAGTATTCAGTACCAGGGACCATCACAGTCATAGGCTTGAGCTTCTTTTCTTTACATTTAACTATGTGGCTTAAAAAATAATTGAAGAAACTTGCCTGATCTTGTATTGAACCACCCACACCAAGACAGTGCCCAGTCCAGTTCTTGGTCTATGAAGAGCTAGCTCCAACCCTGCATACACTCAAGAACTCTGCATTCCTCCTTTTCTGGCCTCTTGTGCATTTTTGACTTTCTGTGCCCCACCATTGGGAGCCATGCCCTTACCTGTCCAGGCCTCAAGTTCTGAAATGTCGTCCCTAAATTGATATGCATCTACCTTTATTAAAATTCTCCTTAAACCCTCTCTCTTTGACCCAAGTGTTGGTCGCCTGTCTTTTTGTTGCAAGCTGGCAGCGTTGTTATGGAGAGGGAGGTGCACTCAGCTGAAAACAGCTGCCATTAGGGTAATTATCATACAAACATATGAATTAGGGACAGGAGTAGGCCACTTGGCCCCTCGAGCCTGCTGTGCAATTCAATAAGATCATTGCTGATCTGATTGTAACTTCAACTCCACATTCCTGCTAACCCCCAAAAAGCTTTCACCACCTTGTTTATCAAGAACCATCCAGCTCAGCCTTAAAAACATTCAAAGGCTCTCCTTCCACCGCCTTTTGAGGGAGAGTTCCAAAGACTCACGAGCCTCAGAGAAAAAAATTCTCCTCATCTCTGTCTTAAGTGAGTGATCCCTTACTTTTAAACAGTGATCCTTGGTTCTAGACTCTCCCACAATCTTCACACAAAGGACAGAGCACGATATGCCATTCTCTACTAGGAGTACTGTTGGAGGAGATTACGCAAATTAATTTAAGTGGGAATCAGATAGTAGTTAAGAGAGTCTGGGGAGCTAGCGGGAGTGACTGATTGCCCTAGCTGGCTCCAGTGAACAGAAACAGGAGAATAGATCTGATGGGCTGAATGATCTGTTCCCATACCTTAAAGACAACGATTCACCAGAGGCCTGATTTTAAACAGGGCTAAAAGTCCCCATTGAGTGTTTAATTTAGGACAGCAAGACAATCTCTTCAAATTCCCTTGAAGTCATTGGAACCTCATCTAGTGGTTTCTAGCAATGCACAAGTGAGGAACCATTCTTACAGTAGCCTTCCTCTTAATACTAAGAAATTAGCATCATTTTATTAGTCACTACTTCCTCATTACTTAATCCTTGCTCTCAATTTCATTAACTTCAGCTGCTTTCTGCTTGGCACTTTGGTTTCTTAACCTAACCTTTGACATTCCAGTTCTTCAACAATGATTTTTCTTCACCTTTACATACGTATTTGTGACAGCCCCTCTCCCCTTCCTCTTTTCCCTTCCGTCTTGCTAATAGGGGTCAGAGCCTGGTCCTGTATCTTTCCCAACAAAGCTGGGTAATGGGTGGCCTGTTTGAGATAGGGTGGCACCTTTCTGCTTTCCACTGTTGTGTATTGGCAGAAATGCCCAGTGATGGATGAACACATTTCCATAGTCGTGGGTACATCCCCACTGCACCCACACCAGAGGTCAAACACAAGGATATATCAGCGATATCCCACACCATGGACAAAGTGCACAAACACAGGGAATATCAGTGATATCCCACACCACAGGCCAAACAAAGGGAGATATCAGCGATGTCTCACACCACGGGACTATCAAGTGGATCCAAGCTAGACAGTGAAGTATGGAACAAGACAGTTATTTTTTCCTTGTTAGTAGGTTTAATCACAGGATGCAGCATTACAGATTGCTGCTTCCTCCTAACTAACTCTGTGTCCAGCAGTCCCATTTTATATGTGCTCAAAGACAATCATTCAATACCCTTTACCTCAACTATATTTTTTATTATTTATTCATGGGATATGGGCATTACTGGCTGGACCATTATTTATTGCCCATTCCTAACTGCCCTTGAGATAGTGGTGGTGAGCTACCTTCTTGAATCACTATAGCCCATGTGTGGTAGGAATACCCATAGTGTTGTTAGGGAGGGAGTTCCAGGACTTTGCCTCAGCGACAGTGAAGGAACGGTGATATGGTTCCAAGTCAGCACGGTGTTTGACTTGGAGGGGAACATGTAGGTGATGGTGTTCCCGTGCACGGCTACTCTTGTCCTTCCAGGTGGTGGAGGTCACAGGTTTGGAAGAATTGAGGTAATGTTAATGGGGAAAACGTAGGGAGATAACAGCAAAATCACATATCATGGGACATATCAGTGATATCCCAGACCATGGACAAACACAGGGAGATCTCAGTGATATCACAAACCATGGACAAACACAGGGAGATATTAACAATATCCCACACCATGTGGCATAAAATGGCGAGATATCAGTGATATCCCACACCATGGACAAATACAGGGAGACATCAGTGATATCCCATACAATGGGGAAAACACCGGGAGATACAATGATATCCCAAATCAGGGACAAGCACAGACATGTTTCAGCAATATCCCACACCTTGGAGAAACACAGGGCGATATCAATGATGTCACATTCCATGGGGCACAAACAGGGAGATATCAGCGATATCTCACACTACGGACAAGCACAGGGAGATATCCCACACTATGGACAAACACAGGAAGATATCAGTGATATTCCACACCACAAATACAGAGAGATATCAGTGATATCACAAACCAGGGACAAATATAGGGAAATATAGCAATATCCCACATCATGGACAAACACAAGGAAATATCAGTGATATCCCACACCATGAACAAACACAGGGAGATATCAGTGACATCCCACACCACAGACAAGTACAGGGAGATATCAGCGAAATCTCACACCATGGTCAAATGCAGGGTGTTATCAGTGATATCCCATACCGCGTGTTAGACTCCAGGAGATACTAGCGGTGCTGTTAATTTAGAGCTATATATACATGTGGCTTATGTTCTTTGTGGATGTGGCCTCTGTGACAGCAGAACACTGACACTGCAGATTGTCCCACAATGAATCTGAACATCTGGAAATGGCACAGTACAGATTGTGCTCAGGCTGTCAATTCAAAGAGCTTCAGATTCACACACAAAAAACTCTGAACATTAAGCAGGAGGGCAAAGGGGATGGGGCAGAGGAGAGGGGAATGGGAACATGACAGAGAGGGGAGGGCTTGTGGCACAGGGGCTAGGGTAGAACGGGTGGGGCAGTAGAGGGGGTGGGCTAGTGGATGGACTGGGAATTGGGTGTAGGGGGAAAGAGATGGTATGGGGCAGGGTATTTGAGGCAGGGAGCTAGATGGGGTGTTGCAAGGCAGAAGGGTTGCAAAGGCTGTATCAGCAGCTGTCAGTATAAGTGGGGCGGGGTGGGGAGCACAGAGACCAGCTCACACCCATCCTGCATAAACAAGCACCTTGAAACTAGAGCACGCACGCAGTATAAGTGGAAGATTAATAAGTGACTAACACTTGAAACATCATGACTGACTTGTCAGTGCAAGGGACCACTGTATGGAAACATAATCTTTCAAGCAAATCCAGCCCTTCCCAGATTCCACACCCGAGAGCCAATATCCCATGTGATTCCATAGGCACAATGTACTCCCAATCCAGCCTTCCAGAAGACATGATTGTTTTGAGCTATAAACGCTAGGGGAAGCTGGGCAGTAATAGAGAAATCAATCATTCAAGGGAGAAAGTTTTAAAAACTTTTTAAGAAGTTGCTAAAAGTTACATAGCTCACAAGAAACCTTTCCAAAGTTATGATTCTTTAAAAGTTTTTGGCCAATGCTCACCTGGGAATTGACCTGATCCCAATTTTCAATCTATAATCCCAGCTCGCAGCCCTCCTGACCCACCGTGTCTGTCACAAACTCTCTCGGTCTCTCTCAATCGCCTTCTTCAGTCCGAGAAATTTGGCTTCAAACAGCACGCAAAAAGAAACAGAGTGAGTGCGCTGCACCCAGGTACAAGTGTTGTCTCTCTAGCCAGTTCCCAGGCCGTGTCTGTCCCTCCTCCACCTCCTCCTGGTCCGAACAAGATCCAACTAACTTTTTCTTACGGAGTCTCCCGGAGAGCCTCTTCTGAACGGGCTCCGAGTGTCAGCATAGACGAGAGAACGAAATGCAGCCGACAGTGCAGGCAAGGACGAGAAAGTTTGTCAATAGTTTGGAGCCCAGATGCTACAGGGAATGAATCCTCCCGGGACTGGCACTCGGCTTCCGGGTTAGAAACTGACACAGGGCAGCTCCTCCCGCAGGAAACGGATTGAGTGAATGTCAGCCGCTGAGATGATCCAACACACACACACTCACCCTGACCACAAACCCCACCCCCCCCCCCCCCCCACCAGCTCACTGTCAGCAAGACACAGGAACTCTCACTGTGCCTGGAGGGGAGAGAGAGGCAGAGCAAACTTACACAAGTCCAACTGCAGCCATACAGACACTTCCATAAACACACGGGCATCAACACCATACCCACCACACCCATAAAGGGGCAAAGGTGTATATGTCAATTCATGGGTGTGTGTGTGCATGTCTGTGTGGATGCGTGTTCATGTGTGTGTATGACTGTGTAGGTGTGTTCACACGTATGTGCATGGCTCTGTGGATGTGTGTTCATGTGTGTGATATGCCTGTGTTCATGTGTATATGATTGTGTGGGTGTTCATGCATACGTGCATGGCTCTGTGGATGCGTGTTCATCTGTCTGTATGGCTGCATGGGTGTGTATTTGCATATGGTGTACGTTCATGCGTATGTGTGTGTCTGTGTATGGTCCTTCACCCAGATGAGGGTAATGCTGTTGATGTGGTATACATGGACTTCCAAAAGGCATTTGGTACAGTGTTGCACAACAGGCTTATGAGCAAAGTTATAGCTAATGGAATAAAAGGGACAGTAGCAACATTGATACGAAGCTGGCTGAGTCACTGGAAGCAGAGTAATGATCAACGGATGTTATTCAGGCTGGAGGAAGGTCTATAGTGGAGTTCCCCTGAGGTCAGTGATGGGACCCTTGCTTTTCCTAATATATATTAATGACCTCGAACTTGGTGTGCAGGGCACAATTTCAAAATTTGCAGATGAAATGAAACTTGGAAGCATTGTGAGCAGTGAGATGGACAGTATAGAACTTCAAAAGGACATGGACAAGTTGGTGGAATAGGCAGACAGGTGGCAGATGAAGTTCAGTGCAAAGAAATGTGTCACAGAGTCATGCAGCACAGAAACAGGCACTTTGGCCCATCGTGTCTGTGCCGGCCGTCAAGCACCTATCTATTCTAATTCCGTTTTCCAGCACTTGGCCCTTAGCCCTGCATGCTACGGTGTTTCAAATGCTCATCTAAATACTTCTTAAATGTTGTGCGGGTTCCTGCTTCTACCACCCCCACAGGTAGTGTGTTTCAGGTTCCAAGCATCTCTGGGTGAAAAATCTTTCCTCAAATCCCCTTTAAACCTCCTGCCCCTTACCTTAAATCCATGCCCCCTGGTTATTGACACCTCCACTAAGGGGAGAAGTTTGTTCCTATGCCCCTCATAATTTTGTACACTTCAGTCTGGTCCCCCCTTAGCCTTCTCTGCTCTAAGGAAAACAAGCCAGTCTCTCTTCATAGCTGAAACATTCCAGCCCAGACAACATCCTGGTGAATCTCCTCTACACTCTCTCCAGTGCAATCACATTCTTCCTATAGTGTGGTGACCAGAACTGCACACAGTACTCCAGCTGTGGCCTAACAAGCATTTTATACACCTCCAGCATAACCTCCCTGCTCTTATATTCTTTGCCTCGTCTAATAAAGGCAAGTATCCATATGCCTTCTTAACCACCTTATCTACCTGTGCTGCTGCCTTCAGGGATCTATGGACATGCACACAAAGGTCTCTCTGATCCTCTGTACTTCCTAGGGTCCTATCATTCATTGTGTATTCCCTTGCCATGTTAGTCCTCTCAGAATGCATACTTCTCAGGATTAAATTTCATTTGCCACTGCCCTGCCCATCTATATCGTTCTGTGATCTAAGGCTTTCTTCTTCACTACTTACGACACAACCAATTTTCATGTCATCTGCGAATTTACCTCCCATATTCACGGCTAAAGCATTAATGTACACTACAAACAGCAAAGGTCCCAGCATCAATCCCTGCGGTACACCACTGGACACAGGCTTCCAGTTGCAAAAACAATATTCAACCTCCTGCCACTAAGTCAATTTTGGATGCAGTTTGCCAAATTGCCCAGGATCCCATGGGCTCTTACCTTCTTGACCAGTCTCCCATGCAAGACCTTGTCAAAAGCCTTACTGAAGTCCATGTAGTCTACAGCAACTGCACTATCCTCATCAACACACCTAGTCACCTCCTTGAAAAACTCAATCAAACTTGTTAGTCATGATCTCTCCCTATAAAAGCCATGCTGACTATCCCCGATTAATCCCTGCCTCTCCAAGTGGAGATTAATCCTGTCCCTCAGAATTTTTTCTAATAGTTTCCCTACCGTTGATGTTAGACTCACTGGCCTGTAATTACCTGGTTTATCCCTACTACCCTTCTTGAATAATGGTACCACATTCGTTGCCCTCCAGTACTCTGGCACCTCTCCCGTGGCCAGAGAGGATTTGAAAATTGGTGTCAGAGCCCCTGCAATCTCCTCCCTTGCCTCACATAGCAGCCTGGGATACATCTCATCTGGGCCTGGGATTTATCCATTTGTAAGGCCACTAAAACTGCTAATACCTCTTCTCTTTCAATGCTAATTTGTTCAAGTATATCACAGTCCCCCTCCCCGATTTCTACACCTATATCGTCTTTCTCCATAGTGAACACAGATGAAAAGTAACCATTTAAAACCTCACCTATGTCCTCCAGCTCCATGCACAGATTGCTACTTTGGTTTCTAATGGGCCCTATTCTTTCCCTGGTCATCCTCTTGCACTTCATATATTTATAAAATGCCTTGGGATTTTCCTTTATCTTGCCCACCACTGTTTTTTCATGGCCCCTCTTCACTCTCCTAATTACATTTTTTTTTAAGTACCCCCCTACAATTTCTATGCTCCCCTAGTGCTTCCATTGTTTTCAACCCTCTGTATCTGCCATAAGCCTCCTTTTTTTCCTTACCCAATCCTCTGAATCCCTTGACATTCAAGGTTCCCTGGACTTGTTGGTCCTACCCCTCACCTTTACGGGAACATGTTGGCCCTGAACTCTCACTATTTTCTTTTTGAATGACTCCTATTGCTCTGATGTAGACTTCCCTACAAGTAGCAGCTCCCAGTCCACTTTGGCCAGACCCTGTCTTATATTAAAATTGCCTTCCCCCAATTCAGGACCTTTATTTCCAGTCCATCTTTGTTCTTTTCCATAACCACCTTAAACCTTAGAGTTAGAACCATAGAAAAGTTACAGCATAGAAGGAAGCCATTTGGCCCATCTTGTCCATGCCAGTTATGGTCGCTATCCCCGAAATGCTCCCTCACTGACACTTGCCTGACTTCATTTCCTAAGATTAACTCCGGTACCACCCCTTCTCATGTAGGACTTTCTATGTGCTGGCTCAAAAAGCTCTCCTGGATGCACTTTAAGAATTTCACCCCCTCTTTCACACTAAGACTATCCCCAGTTAATATTGGGGAAGTTGAAATCCCCTACTATTACTACCCTATTATTTTTACACTTCTTTGAGATTTGCCAACATATTTGCTCCTCTATCTCCCCGACTGTTTGGAGGCCTATTGTTCACTCCGAGCAAAGTGATTGCCCCCTTTTTGTTTTTAAGATCCACCCATTTGGTGGAACCTTCTAAGATTGCATCCCCTCCTTACTGTAATAATTGACTCCTTGATCAATAGTGCAATGCCATCTCCTCTTTTACACACACACACACACACACCACTGCCCCCCCCCCCCCCCCCCTCCCCCTCCCCCGGTAACGCCTGAAGATTCTATACCATGGAATATTGAGCTGCCAGTCCTGCCCTTCCCTCAACCATGTCCCTGAGATAGCAGCAATATCATATTCCCTTGTGTTAATCAACACCCTCAATTCATCTGCCTTACTTGTAAGACTCCTTGCGTTAAAATAGATGCAATCCAGCCTTGCATTATTCCCTTGTGCCTTTACAGGTCTATATTTGCTCTGCCTTCCAGACTGACTTAGTTTCCCTTCTATATTTGGCTGTGCATCACCCCCTACTGTACCTCCACTCTGTATCCCATCCCCTTGCCAAATTAGTTTTAACACCCCCCAACAGTACTAGCAAAGCTCCTGCAAGGATGTTGGTCTTGTTCGGGTTTAGGTGCAACTCATCTGACTTGTACAGGCTCCACCTTCACAAGAAAGAGACCCAGTGATCCAGGAAACTTAAAGCCCTCCTTCCTGCACCATCTCTTCAGCCACGCATTCATCCTCTCCATCCTCCTATTCCTATACTCACTAGCACGTGGCACAGATATCCAGATATTACAACTTTTGAGGTCCTGCTTTTTAATCTGCTGCCTAGCTCCCTAAATTCTTGTTGTGGGACCTCATCCTTCTTTGTACCTATATTGTTGGCGCCAATATGAACCACGAACTCTGACTGTTCGCCTTCAGAATGCCCTGCATCCATTCTGTGACATCCTTGACCCAGAGAGGCAACACACCACCCTGGAGTCACATCCACGGCTGCAGAAGTGCCTGTCTGCCCCCCTCTCAATTGAGTCTCCTACTACTATTGCTCTATCACTCTTATTCCTCCCCCATTGTGTAACTGAGCCACCCACAGTGCCATGAACTTGGCTGGTGGTCACCCATTCCCTCTCTGACTGCACTTCCTTAAGCTGCAGAGTGACCACATCCAAAAATGCGCTATCCACGTAACCCCCCAGCCTCGTGGATGCCCCGCTGTGTCTCCAGCTGGCGCTCAAGCTCTGAAATCCGTTGCTCAAGCTGGTGGCACTTCCTGCACATGTGGTCATCCAGACTGCCAGGAGTGTTTAAGAATTCCTACATGCTGCAGGCCATACAACAATAATATGTTTCCCTGGTGTTTGGCTGTGAAATAATTCATTTTGGTAGGAAGAACATGGAGAGACAATATAAAATAAAGGGTCTAGCTCTAAAGTGGCTGCAGGAGCAAAGGGACCTGGGTCTATCTGCGCACAAGTCATTGAAGGTGGCAGGGCAGGCTGAGAATGCCATTAATAAAGCATACAGTATCCTAGGCTTTATTAATAGGGGCATAGAGTTCAAGATCAAGGAGGAGGTTATAAAACAAAAACAGAATTACCTGGAAAAACTCAGCAGGTCTGGCAGCATTGGCGGAGAAGAAAAGAGTTGACATTTCAAGTCCTCATGACCCTTCGACAGAACTTGAGTGAATCCAAGAAAGGGGTGAAATATAAGTTGGTTTAAGGTGTGTTGGGGCGGGGGGGTGGGGGCTGCGGGTTTGGGTGGGGGGAGAGAAGTGCAGGGGGTTGGTGTGGTTGTAGGGACAAACAAGCAGTAATAGAAGCAGCTCATCAAAAGATGTCAACAACAATAGAACAAAAGAACACATAGGTGTTAAAGTTGGTGATATTATCTAAACGAATGTGCTAATTATGAATGGATGGTAGGGCACTCAAGGTATAGCTCTAGTGGGGGTGGGGGAGCATTAAAGATTTAAAAATATTTAAAAATAATGGAAATAGGTGAGAAAAGAAAAATCTATATAATTTATTGGAAAAAACAAAAGGAAGGGGGAAGAAACAGAAAGGGGGTGGGGATGGAGGAGGGAGCTCAAGACCTGAAGTTGTTGAATTCAATATTCAGTCCGGAAGGCTGTAAAGTGCCTAAGATGAGGTGTTGTTCCTCCAGTTTGCGTTGGGCTTCACTGGAACAATGCAGCAAGCCAAGGACAGACATGTGGGCAAGAGAGCAGGGTGGAGTGTTAAAATGGCAAGTGACAGGGAGGTTTGAGTCATTCTTGCGGACAGACTGCAGGTGTTCTGCAAAGCAGTCACCCAGTTTGCGTTTGGTCTCTCCAATGTAGAGGAGACCACATTGGGAGCAACGAATGCAGTAGACTAAGTTGGGGGAAATGCAAGTGAAATGCTGCTTCACTTGAAAGGAGTGTTTGGGCCCTTGGACGGTGAGGAGAAAGGAAGTGAAGGGGCAGGTGTTACATCTTTTGCGTGGGCATGGGGAGGTGCCATCGGAGGGGGTTGAGGAGCAGGGGGTGATGGAGGAGTGGACCAGGGTGTTCCGGAGGGAACGTTCCCTACGGAATGCCGATAGGGAGGGTGAAGGGAAGTTGTGTTTGGTAGTGGCATTATGCTGGAGTTGGCGGAAATGGCAGAGGATGATCCTTTGAATGTGGAGGCTGGTGGGGTGATAAGTGAGGACAAGGGGGACCCTATCATGTTTCTGGGAGGGAGGAGAAGGTGCGAGGGTGGATGCACGGGAGATGGGCCAGACACAGTTGAGGGCCCTGTCAACGACCGTGGGTGGAAAACCTCGGTTAAGGAAGAAGGAGGACATGTCAGAGGAACTGTTTTTGAAGGTAGCATCATCAGAACAGATGCGACGGAGGCGAAGGAACTGAAAGAATGGGATGGAGTCCTTACAGGAAGCGGGGTGTGAGGAGCTGTAGCCGAGGTAACTGTGGGAGTCGGTAGGTTTGTAATGGATATTGGTGGACAGTCTATCACCAGAGATTGAGACAGAGAGGTCAAGGAAGGGAAGGGAAGTGTCAGAGATCGACCATGTGAAAATGATGGAGGAGTGGAGATTGGAAGCAAAATTAATAAATTTTTCCAAGTCCCGACGAGAGCATGAAGCAGCACCGAAGTAATCATCGATGTACCGGAGAAAGAGTTGTGGGAGGGGGCCGGAGTAGGACTGGAACAAGGAATGTTCCACATACCCCATAAAGAGACAGGCATAGCTGGGGCCCATGCGGGTACCCATAGCCACACCTTTTATTTGGAGGAAGTGAGAGGAGTTGAAGGAGAAATTGTTCAGTGTGAGAACAAGTTCAGCCAGACGGAGGAGAGTAGTGGTGGATGGGGATTGTTCGGGCCTCTGTTCGAGGAAGAAGTTAAGGGCCCTCAGACCATCCTGGTGGGGGATGAAGGTGTAGAGGGATTGGACGTCCATGGTGAAGAGGAAGCGGTTGAGGCCAGGGAACTGGAAATTGTTGAAGTGACGTAAGGTGTCAGAGGAATCATGGATGTAGGCGGGAAGGGACTGGACAAGGGGAAAGAGAAGGGAGTCAAGATAACGAGAAATGAGTTCTGTGGGGCAGGAGCAAGCTGAGACGATTGGTCTACCGGGACAGTTCTGTTTGTGGATTTTGGGTAGGAGGTAGAAGCGGGCCGTCCGAGGTTGGGCGACTATCAGGTTGGAAGCTGTGGGAGGAAGATCCCCAGAGGAGATGAGTCAGTGACAGTCCTGGAAACAATGGCTTGATGTTCAGTGGTGGGGTCATGGTCCAGGGAGAGGTAGGAGGAAGTGTCTGCGAGTTGACGCTCAGCCTCTGCAAGGTAGAGGTCAGTGCGCTAGACAACAACAGCACCACCCTTGTCAGCGGGTCTGATGACAATGTCAGGGTTGGACCTGAGAGAATGGAGTACAGTAAGTTCAGAGAGAGAGATTAGAATGGGTGAGAGGAGCAGAGAAATTGAGATGACTAATGTCGCGCCGACAGTTCTCAATGAAAAGATCAAGATCAGGAGGAGGTTATGTTGAATTTGTATAGGACACAAGTTTAGCCTCAACAGGAGTATTGTATCCAGTTCTGGGCACCGCACTTTAGGAAGGATGTGAAGGCATTTTGTAGAGTGCAGAAAATATTCAAGAGAATGGTTCCAGGGATGAGGAACTTCAGTTATGAAGATAGATTGGAGAAGTTAGGATTGTTTTCCTTGGTGAAGCGAAGATTGAGAGGAGATTTGATAGAGGTATTTAAAATCATGAGGGGTCTGGACAGAGTAGATAGGGAGAAATTCTTTCTACTTGTGAAAGGATTGAGAACGAGAGGGCACAAATTCAAAGTAATTAGTAAAGGAAGCAATGGTGACACGAGGAAAACTTTTTCATACAGCAACTGGTTAGGGTCTGGAATGCTCTGCCTGAGAGTGTGGTGGAAGCAGGTCCCAATTGAAGCATTCAAGAGGGATTAGATGATTATTTGAAAAGAAACAATGTGCAGGGTTATGGGGGGGTGGGAAAATTGCACTAGGTAAATTGCTCATTCGGAAAGCTGGTGCAGACACGGTGGGCTGAATGGCCTCCTGTGTTGTAACAATTTTGTGATTCTGTAATATGAACACACACCCATACAGCCATATACACAACCACACACATATCAGAATGCTTTCCTTTGGAAAATAGGCTCTTCCTTAAGCAGAATCCCTCTGAGTATTGTAGAAAGCTGTGACCGTGTTTCCGGAGGCTGATGTTTGCCCTCTCTAATCTGTCCAGATTTCTGTTTAGCTGGTATCTCTTTCCTTCATGTGAACTGCAGGCTGGATTGGAGCAGGAATATATTAAATGAAACGAGAAGTATTCATTTTCAAATAGAATCGTTTCTCAATCTCAGCCTCGTTCTATGTATGTGTGTGTGTGTGTGTGTATATGTGTGTGTGTGTGTGTGTGTGTGTGTGTATGTGTGTGTGTATGTGTGTGCGCGTGTGTGTGTGTATGTGTGTGTGTGTATGTGTGTGTGTGTGTGTGTGAGTGTGTGTGTATGTGTGTGTGTGTGTGACTCAGCCACAAGGAAGTGGGGTCAGTCTCGTTTCTGGTTCCCTGTAATTGGAACATCTATATGAATCAATGAGGATTGGGTACAATTGATTTCTTGCTACCCCTGTGACAGACATTTCTATTTAAAAGTTCCTTTTCTTGTGACTTTTTTTTTGGGGACATAGGAGCAGGAATAAGCCATTTGGCCCTTTGAGCCTGCTCTGCCATTCAATAAGATCATGGCTGGCCTGGTCGTGGTCTCAATTCCACTTTCCTGTCTGCTCCCCCATAACCCTTGTCTATCAAAAATCTAACTCAGCCTCGAATACATTAGATGAACCAGCCTCCACTGCTCTCTGTGGGAGAGAATTCCACACACTAATCGTCAGAGAAAAAAATTATTCCTCATCACTGTCTTACTGGGGAGATCTCTTACTCTTAAACTACGTCGCCTATTTCTAATCTCCCCCATGAGTGGAAACGTCCAACTTGTCAAGTCCCCTGAGGATCTTATACGTTTCAATAAGGTCACCTCTCATTCTTCTAAACTCCTAGGGGTAAATCTACTCAAACTTTCCTCTTTTTGTTTAGGGAAACAAACTTCAATTTCTGATATCATGTTTCTTAAATTTCCTACATTACAACAGTGACCACACTTACAACGAGTGCTGGAAAAACTCAGCAGGTCTGGCAGCATCCATGGAGAGAGAAACAGAGTTAACTCTTCAAGTCCAATATGCCTATTCTTCAGAACATTCCAGAAGTACTTCATTGGCTGTAAAATGCAATGGATCATCTTGAGGTAGTGAAAGATGCTATGAAAAAATAAAACTTTGCTTTTTTAATGAAAAAAAGAAAATGCTGGCACAGTTCAGGCAGTATTTGTGGAAAGAGAGCAAACGTGTTGACAGGACTAATGTTAAGTGTGGAAATGTAGTGCACTGGATGGTCACAACCTTACTTGGTTCCTGCTTATCACCATTACCTCTCCCGGTGAGGCTTCAGCGAGATCTGCCAGTGCTGGCGAATGGGTCACCCCATGACACCCCATCCCACCTTAGACCCCACTTACCACCTGCCAATATTGATACCCCTAGTGGGGGCATTTGGGCAAACTTACTCCAATTTCCAATGTCACGTTTCCTAAATTTCCGACAACAGTTACTACACTTCAAAAGTATTAAAAGGATGGAAAAGCTCAGCAGCTCTGGCAGCATCTATGGAGAGAGAAACAGCAGTAATGTTTTGCCTAGTGCACACTGGATGTCTGTCCTGACTGACTACCCTACTTGGGCTGTGCCTTTTCACCCTGATCATTCTGAACGGGTGCCCTATTGTCGATCGTTCTAACAGGCCAACCTGGCTGTCTGAAGGCTTCAGTCAAATTCGTGATGACTGGGCATTGGTTGTTCAGAATGGGAGCGTGAAATGGGAGGAATCTATCCATTAGAATGAAACGGTAAGAGAAAACTGGTTGTCATGTATTTTCCAGCTTATGCTCAGTTATTCTTATTTATCCATTAATTCAAATAAAGAAAGAAAGACTTGCATTATAGCACCTTTCATGCTGTCAGGTCCCAAAGCACTTCACAGCCAGTGAAATATGTTTAAAGTGTAGTCACTTGTGTAAGAAACATGGCAGCCAATTTGCACACAGCGAGCTCCCACAAACAGCATTGTGGTAATGGCCAGATAGTTTTTTAGTTGATTGCTGAGAAATAGATACCAACCAGAACACCAGGGAGAACTTCCCTGTTCTTATTCCAATCATGCCATGAGGCATTGCACATCCATCAGAGGGGGCAAAAGGGGCTTCGGTTTAACATCTTATCCAAAAGTTGACACCACTGTCAATGTAGCATGCCCCCACTACTGCACTGGAGTGCCAGCCTAGACTGTGTGTGCAGGTCTCTGGAGTGAGACTTAAATGCACAACCTTAATTCTGATTCCGAGGTGAGAGTGCTACCCTCTGAGCCACAGCTGGCTGTGCCAGTGTAATTCTTCTTGTTCCAAATGAAGTCTCATGTTTTCCTGACCCAGCTGCCATGCTGTGATAGGAGATTCACACAACTCTCCCTGCCTCGCAGTAAAACGAGTTTGACATGACCTTTCACAATCCTGTCCAATACTAACCCGTCGCTCACCATCCTGCAATCCCACCCAGGGACTTAACTTTGCTTTAACTCTGACCATCCACTTGCTAGGGTGAGTGCAGATCCAACAACACTGAAGAAGTTGGACGCCATCCAGGATAAAGCAGCCCGCTTGATTGGCATCCCAACCATAACATTCACACCCTCCATCACCGATGCACAGTGGCAGCAATGTGTACCATCTACAAGACGCACTGCAGAAACTCACCAAGGCTCCTTCAACAACACCTTCCAAACCCACAACCACTATCATCTAGAAGGACAAGGGCAGCAGATACATGGGAACGCCACCACTTGGAAGTTCCCCTCCAAGTCATTCACCATCCTGACTTGGAAATATATCACTGTTCCTTCACCGTCTCTGGGTCAAAATCCTGGAACTCCCTCCCTAACAGCACTAATGGGTGTATCTACACCCCATGAACTATAGGAGTTCAAGAAGACAGTTCACCACCACCTTCTCAAGGGCAACTAGGGATGGGCAATAAATGCTGGCCCAGCCAGCAAAGCCCACACCCAATGAAAGAATAAAAACAAATCCCCAAATATCTTACCCTTTACTCCCACCTATAGTATCTATTTTTGAAAATCGGGGACCAGACCTTCACACACGTGATTTCCTCAAGACACTCAGTGTTAAAATGGCCTCTTGGAAGTTCTATGTTCTACCTCTCACTACTGTGTTAATATTGTGTTAGCTTTTGTTTACCACCCTGGGAACATAGCGCCAACAGTTTTCATGACCTGTCTATCAGTAAGGGTGGTAGGGAGGGAAGCAGGGAAATACCCAGGAAGACTGGAGACAGGATTCTGCCCTCAGCTGACATCCCCCCCTCCCAACACAGACACACACATATACATAAAGACACTCAGACATTCACAGCCTGTAGTATAAGGGTCTGGCACATATAGGGTTAACATGGGACTGAGTACAGTATCGCCAACACAGTGATGTAAGAGAGCACATGATCTAAACCCAGGGTGAGTCTAGTATTGGACAGAGCCATGTGTACCAGCCAGCATGAAGATAGCTTCTAGCTTGTACCCTTTACTGTATGCTTGTAAATAGTTCTAAGAGTCAATAAAGATTTACAATTAAGAATGACTATGAAGATTTCTTCAGACCTATCGAACTATAACCAACACCATATAACATGGTGGCAGCTTGTGGAAAAACCCAAGACCTTGCAGAAAATGCAGAGAAAAATTAAAATGCTGGAAGACTGAGAACAAATTCAGTAAAGCAGACTGATCTGAAGAGAATCTCCAGAAGCAGAGGGTCAGAGGAAAAGTCACCAGGAAAAAGCTCCAGAAAAAGGCTTGGAAGCTGAAGGCAGAAATGTAAATTCCTTACTGCAGCAGAAGACTCCATTGAATCTCCTTTGGAAGTTCAGCATCAAATCCCAGAGTGCAGAGTTGGTAGACCTGGTAAGGGTGAGCTAAAATGTTTAAAACTCCCGGCTGCAGCAAATTCTGAGAAATCTTTAAACAATTCAGAGTCAGAAACGCAGTTTGGAAAAACCCGCTGCTAAAACCTGATCCCCAAGTCAGTGCCTGAAGAAGTGACATCTGAGCTTGCTCCAAAAAGGGAAAAAAAGAATTAAATAATTGGGGTGAATCACGAATTCTAAACTCAGCTAAGAGCAAGCAAAATCCAGGATTTGACAAATTTGTGACTTTGAAGTAAAACAATGAGCAAGAGAACTCTACAGGCAATCCCAGGCAGCTATCATTGAAAACTTTTTTCAAGCTGAGTGCGATCACCATTGTAGTGGAGCCCACCAAAAGCAGCAAGCACAGGAATTCCCTTAGTCTCCAAGGGAACAGTGGCGCCATCTTGAAATCCAGAAAGCTCTTAAAGCAGAACCTACATTTAAAATTTTAACCATGGATCAGAATTTCACTCATCCAGAACAATTTGGACTTATCCAAGAGCCAAACTGTATGAAACATTGGGCATCCTGGAGAAGAGAATTTCTAAACTAGACAACAGACTTTTTCAGACCTACCGAACTGTAACCGACACCCTATAGGGCGCACGCACACGTAGAAACACACACACATTTGAAAACACACAGTCGCAGACATTTACAAACACAGACACACTGAAAACACAAACACAGACACACCCTTCACCACAGGGGCACTGCACAGCAATCAAGGCTGGGATCTGTACCGATCATTTTCCCTTTGTTAACCCACATGCAGCAGGGCCAATGCTGCATCTTGGCTGAGATTAAAGGCCTCAGCACAGGCCAATTATTGAACCCGAGACTTCCCCTGATTTGAATGCTGTAGTGGTCACTGCAGGATACACTTCCCAGCTTGGCCATCAGAGGGAGCAAGTGTGCATGCTTTTGAATCCAATTGGCAAACTGCTTTCTAATTCTTTGAAGAAGGCTTTAATTTTCTTCTGGTCTGATGAACATCCCAATCCTTGGGTGGGGCAGTGGAGGGTTGTGGGTGGAGAAAAATGGTCTAAAGACTCCAAGTGAATATATATTGGACATAAGCTGGATAGCTGCGACTGGAGAGTTACACTCTCACCTCGGAGTCAAGTGTTAGTTGAAGCCTAATTAGAGGCTTGACCACATAACCAGGCTGACACTCCAGTGCAGTATTGAGTGCTGCAGTATCAGAGCTGCTGTTAACGTCTCTGCTGTTGATCAGACGAGGCATTAAATGAGGCCCTGTCTGCTCTCTCATGAGGCATGTAAAAGATCCAACACCACTATTTCCAAGAAGAGCAGCAGAGTTTTCCCCAGTGTCTTGACTAATATTCACCCTTCATCAATAAAACAATCAGACTCTCTGGTCATTATCACAATTCTGTATGTGTGAGCTTGCTGTGCACAAATTGGCTGTTGTATTTCCCATATTACAACAGTGACGACACTTCAAAAGTACCTCATTAAAGTTACACAAATACAAGTTCTCTCTTTCTTTAAAATGTAGATAATGAAGGTGGTTTAATCGTCAGTTTTCTGACAAATGCTAGGTGCTGTAAAACCACACTGCCCAGTCTCTGTCTCATTGCTTTGAGCAGGCAGACCCTGCTCCTGAATCAGGTTGAATGGCTGCATGCTGTATAGAGAAACTGCACACTGTACTGGGGGGTGCGCACTGTACTGGGGGGTGCACACTGTCTAGAGATACTGCACACTGTACTGGGGGGTGCACACTGTCTAGAGAAACTGCACACTGTACGGGGGTGTGCACACTGTCAAGAGAAACTGCACATTATATTGGGGGGTGGACACTGTATAGAGAAACTGCACACTGTATAGAGAAACTGCACATTGCACAGGGGTGCTACACACTATATGGGAGTTATACACTACAGGGGAGCTGCACAGCGTGCAGGGGAGTTTTACAATGTACAACACCACCATTCGGTGGCCAGACTATGAATTGCACCTTTAGTGACTCATTTCAAAGGCTCCAACCTCCATACACAAACATTCAGTCTAATTCATACTGTTTCACAAAAACGCATTAAATCCCATCAGTGATATCCTCGCAATCAATCATTCGACATCTTGATGCATTTCAGTGTTCACTGAGATCGTTTACTCAAATCCTCCTCCTTCTGTTGAAGATTTTGTTTCTCTGCTGGCTCTCTCTTTCCATGGCCACTAGCCTCTGGTATTCCCAAACCAGTAGCCATTCCTCTTGTACAAGTTTGGGCAGTAGGTATTGCAGGGGTATTCAACTACAAAGGCTCACAATCCAGGCAAATGCTGACCTTACCTGAGATCTGGGCACATCACCTCTCCAGGAAAAGAGGGGAGATTATTGTTAAGATTGTAATCAGATGCAGGAACCCTGGAGAACCTGCCCAACCCTATGGACGGGTGGGTGGGAAAGAGGATGCGCTTACAGGGGGGTGACTGCAGTGCCACCTAACACATAGGTGATGGGCAGGCCGGCTACTCCATCGGGGGGCATGGTTTGAACGAGGCGGGGTCAATGTGATTCAGAAAGGGAGACGATCATGATTCTCCTCCTTCCACATTAGACCCGGATCACGTTCTCCATTCTCCTTACACCTGGGTCATGTAACCCTCTCCTCAGATCTCACTCTTGATCATAAATAACAAAGGGATGATGTGGTGCCTGATACAGGAGCATTAGTGTCACATGTAGTCAGTCAAACAATCTCTCTCTCAGGGTGCTGATTGCATTTGTTCACAGGAGTTGGGCATTGCAGATAAGGCCAGCACTTGAAGTCCATCTCTAATTGCCCCCCAGGAAGATGGTGGCAAGTCACCAGTCCATCAGGTGTAGCTACACCCACAATGCTGTTAGGAAGCAGGTTCCATGACTGATGTATTGTAGGAGAGATAAACTAAGAATTTACAGGACTATTAGTCTAGCATCAGTTGTGAGGATCTGTTTATAGGGACAGAGGGACTGAGGATTTACATGAACCTTAGTTGATCGTAAAGAGCCAGCATGAGTTTGTAAAGGGTAAGTAAACAAGTTGAATTTTGAAGGAAGTATCCAACACAATAGATAAAGGAGTCTCTGGATAATATTGATTTGGATTTCCAAAAGGCATTTGGCAAGGTTCCAACACTGACACTGAGCCACTTAAGGAGACATCAGGTTAGATGGGTAAAAGTTTGGGCAAGGAGGTATGTTTGACGGAGTGTCTTAAAGAAAGTAAGTGAGCTGGAGAGGTGTAGAGCATTTAGGGCCTAGGTAACTGGAAGCACTGCCACCAATGGTGAAGAAATTAAAATCAGGATGTTCAAGAGCCCAGAATTAGAGAAGCACAGAGACCTTGGAGGGTTGTGGGCCGGGAGGAGATTAATACAATAGGGAGATGAGGCCACGGAGGGATTTGAAAACAAGGTTGAACATTCTAAAAATCAAGATGTTGTTTGACCAGGAGCCAATTAGGTCATTGAGCACAGGGGTGATAGGGGAACAGGACTTGGTGTGAATCAAGACACAGAAAGCAGAGTTTTGGATGACCTTAAGTTTAGAGGTTAGAGCGTGAGAGATCAGCCAGGAGAGTATTGGAATGGTTGAATTTAGAGGTAACAAAGGCACGGATGAGGGCTTAAGCAGGTGAGCTGAGAAGGGTCAAGTCCGGCGATGTTACAGAGGTGAAAATTGGCAGCCTGAGTAACAGCATGAGTATGAGGTCAGAAACTCATCTTGGAGTCAAATACGACACCAAGGTTACAAATAAGGCTGGTTGAGTCTCAGACAGTTGTCAGGGAGAGAGTTGGACAGCTAGGGAACAGAGCAGGAACAAAAAGCAATAAGGAAATTTCTGATCATCCAGTACTGGCTGCCAAATAACAATTTCTGATGTGGAATTATGCCTAACAGAAATGAGAAGGCTTGAACTGGGTGTGGGAGGAGGGGAGAGAGAAAGAGTGAGGGGTGTGGGGTACAGAGAGGGTGAGGGAGAGAGGATGGTGTGTCCACTGAACCCAGGAGCATGGGCACCGCGTGTCCACTGAACCTGGGAGCGTGGGTGCCGCGTGTCCACTGAACCCGGGAGCGTGGGCGCCGCGTGTCCACTGAACCCGGGAGCGTGGGCGCCGCGTGTCCACTGAACCCGGGAGCGTGGGCGCCGCGTGTCCACTGAACCCGGGAGCGTGGGCGCCGCGTGTCCACTGAACCCGGGAGGGTGAGTGCCGCGTGTCCACTGAAGCCCCCGGGAGTGGCTGGATCAAATGACACATAGCAGCAGTAATATCCTCACATTTCCTGTTAGTGAGAATAAGAAACCTTCTCTTTTAGACACAACTAATATTTACCTTCCAACCAACATCGCTAAAACAGATGAATACAAAACATGCTGGAAATACTCAGTAGGTCGCAGTTTACATGCAGAAAGAAACAGTTAACGTTTCACAAGGTCACCAGACACAGGAAATGGAAAAGAATCTCAAACTGCATAAATATCACTCGAACAAAAATATGAATAAAATCCACAAGATGTTTGTATCTGAGTTGAATGGAGTGGCCTGTCCCTCTCTCCGTAACTCCGACACTGGGTCAAAAGAAGCTGTGCTGTATTCTGTCAGCCAACCTGGTTTTTGCACTGTCACAGCATCCTTTTAACAGTGAATGTAATGGTCAAGCAGCACTTGATCCCACCCAATCGACAACAGAAATAACTATGGCACAAATCTGACACATCCTGGGCCACTGGCAGCTGAGAAAACGAGCCTCGCAGATCGGTCTTTTGAGCCAGATCCCGATTTGAAAGCCACAGGCTTCAGCTTGAAAGTCGACAGCTGGAGCCCTGGGAGATAAAGAACAGGGTCGAAACAGCCTGAGAGAAAGTATTGAATGATAGTTGGAAATCCAGTCAAGTACAAAAAAAAGAGAACACAGAGCACAGGATGGATACAGATGGATTTGTTGTTGAAATCGCCTGTTGTACAGGAATGAACCTACTGCTGACATTTCAGGCATCCAGATATTGGTGTCCTGTTAAATGGGCTGAAAATTTACAAGGGGCACTGGTTGTTTGGAGCAACCTGTAGTTTGGTGGTGGTGGTGGGTGGGTGGGGAGTGGTCATCCATCTACATTCAGGGAAGCGCAGCTACCAATGCTGGACTGAGGTGACAGGGAGCCTGTGTGTGCAGGGAACAAGTCCCACTTCTCACTGAGCCCCAGTAGAAATAAACCCATTTCATGCCAGGCAGGCCAAACCACTTGAAACAAAATCTTCCATCCCTGCTGCGGGCCCAGGTTTAATTACCAGAGATCCAAAAGTTTTATTTTCCAAAAAAAAACCCATACACAAGCGGTGGGAAATGATTAATTTGAAAAAAAAATTTGAATTTTATTAAGATACTGTACAATTCCCAAAAAATGCACTGCAGTTAACACAGTGACAGTACAAGGAAGAGCTGCCACAGGAGGGGGCATTGGTGAGGATACACATGCATTAGCACAAAACAGCCAAATGTGGTAGAATGCTCAACCAATAAAGTAAAAAACAGCTCATAAAAACAAAATTTATAAAAAAGGGGGAAAATAAAAAGCACAATTACAATTTAAGCTGAGGAAACACTGTATGCAAACACACAAGAATAAAGCTGCAGTATTTCAAACACAAAGTGATCTTCCTCAACAGGTTCAGACACTATTAAAATACAAGAAGGAAAATAATATATAAATTCTTCCTTTGCAAAGCCACTGTCTACAATGAAATGACCATCTTTTGTCTTATGTTACAATATAAACATCTGATTTCTCTAAAGTGCTATGTTGAGATGAATGTCGATTTACGAAAAGCTGTATTATAAATTGTACAATAACTGGCATGTTCCGATTTCAAACTTCTCCCACACAAAAGTACAAAAATAATTTTTATTTTGAGAACCAAAAAAAAGTGTTATTTTACATCCTGCAATCAATTATCACAGAACGCCACCAACAAGGCCCAAACTACCCAAAGCAACCATTAGAAGGATTCAAAAGCAAAATATTGAGGGTGCTGAAGAAACTCCACCAGTCCCACAGCATCTATGGAGAAACAGAGTTAATGTTTCAGCTCAAAACGTCCTCCACTTTCGATGAAAGGCCATCGACCTGAAACATCAACTCTTGGCTCATCCATCCCCCCGTGGAGAGCGCTGCTTGACCTGCTGAGCATTTCCAGCATTTTCTGTTATTATTAAAACCATTTGACTATCTTGAGATACACAAATATTAAGGGGGAGCGGGCAATAGCTTTTGTGGGAACTCAAAATGGTCAGGCAGTAGATTTCAATGTGTAATGTGAGCACAAGGCAGGACTGCATGAGATGGGTGAGAATCCGCACCCCATCCCCCACCAACCCTGAGGGATCTTAACGCTCACAATGTCAACAAGCGGTGACAACCCGACTCATTCCCCCTAATTTTCAGGGAAATGCCCTTGCCTGCTGGGAAATCAGCCTCATTTTATTTATACACACACAGACGCCTCATTGCTTGGTTCATTAATGTCCTTTAGGGAAGGAAATCTACCGTCCTTACCTGGTCTGGCTCCAGGCCCACAGCAATGTGGCTTGTTCTTTACTGCCCTCTGAACAAGGGCAATTATTGATGGGTAATAAATATTGGCCATTGTGCAACCACAAACGTCCTCATCCCGTGAAATAATAAAAAAAATGTTGAAATAATAGACAAGGGGCATGTGACACGTCAAGGCCTCCAGAAGCTAAAAGTGGGCCTGAACTTTAGGCCAATTTGGACACATCTCCCCCTCTTCAATATTCATGTTGAGTCTTCACCCTTTACAGGGCGTCCTTTAGGCTGGAAGGACACAATGTGAAGCCTTTTACATTCAAGTGAACTGCAGCCATCTATCAAATCAATCTCCTTTGTTCTTCACTGTTAGGCCTCAAACTACCCTACAAACGAGGCAGGACCTTTTTCTATCCCTTTTACAATATTGTTAAACTAAAACTAATACAAATCTCAGACACTATTAGGCTCATTATTCTCTTTCCCTGAAAGATGGATTAGAAACAGGATGGGTGGGAGAAAGGACCGTAACATGCAAACACCCTCTAACAAACACAAGAGCACCAATTCTGAAGTGAACCTGGGCTCAGCAGCATTTCAGATATAAACAGCCAGTCCTTTCACCAAGCCTCGGGTTATTATTCCGATTTGATGCAGACCCCTGGCAGTCCAGATTCCACAATGTGGTCATTCTGCGAAGCTTTAAGGGTCTGTTTTTAATACAACAGAACCTCAGTGATGAGTCAATGAGAGGCCTGGTATAATGGGGAACCCAGCAACTGTGATAGCAGTGGGCATGTGATCATTGAAGAATACCTACAGGTTCTGGATCTGCACCGTGGTTAGATCAAGCTCCAGGTTATGGAGAGTTAATCACAGGCAAACTGGACAGTAACACTAGTATCGCTGCAACATAGAAAATGAAACAGCCGAACGGAGGTGAAAAGCTCCAGACGCATGAAAGCAACAGGATTTAAATGATTGAGGGAGATGAGGTGGATGAGGGCAGTGATTAATTAGAGGAAGAGGAAGGATTTATTCTGGAGAGGAGTAAGCTGCTCCATGACTGGGAAAGGCTGAACAACAACATGGGAGTGTTCAGCAAGGCTTTTAACAGCGAGGTTGTCGGGAGGGAGCAGGAACCATGCGAGGTTGTGACAAGAGAACGAGCGATTAGTCTGGCGTCCATCCAGGGATGTCAGGGAGAGGTTCAAAGAGTCTCCCCACATCCAAGCAGCGGTCATGTTGTGGGCGGACATCAGGTCTTGGGGGAGTTGAAATCACCAGGAGCAAGAGGGGGAGGGACTGAGCCTCTGGGAAGGAGCTCAGCCAGTGGAGGTGATGTGCAACATCCAAATGAAGCTGGGATGGGGGGGCGGTAGGCCATTAGGTTAGGCTTCAAGCTGGAGTATTGTGTCGAATTCTGGGCACCTACCTTCAGGGAGGATGCCGAGGTCTCAGAGAAGGTGTAGAGATTACTAGAATGGTACCAGGGAAGAGAGACTCCAGTTAGGCCGTAAGAGCAAAATAGATATAGAGTGGAGAAGGTTAGAAGAGATTTCATGAAGTAAACAAAGTAATGAGGTTTTGATCAATTAGAGAGAGAGAAACTGTTGCCACTTGCATGAGTGTTGGTAACTCAAGGGCCCAGATTTAAGGCAATTGGCAAAAATGCTACAGGGGAAACGTGTACTTTGTTTTTTTACACAGTGAATTATGATCTGCAATGCACTGTCTGAATGGGTGATGGAAGAAGATTCAATAGAAACTGTCACAAGGGAACTGGAGATATACTTGAAGGGGAATTCTGGGGCTATGGGGAAGGAGCAGGGGAGTGGGACTCATTTAATAGATCTTTCAAAGAGCTGGCATAGGCACGATGGGCCAAATGGTCTCCTTCTGAAAGCAGGGCAGGGGAGGAACGTCTGAGGTGAATAAAGAGCTAAAGGGATTGTTCATCACCAGCATTGTATCTGTATAATATTACAGGCTGAAATTTCAACAAAAAACTAATGTTAACTAGATCAATGTTGATAGAACAAGGAGATGTTATAGACAAAAAGACCATGACCAGAGAAACAAGTGTTTCATTGAAAAAGATATTGAAACGAGACAGAGGGAGAGCACGCGACAGGGAGAGTGAGGCTGACAGGGGGGAGGGAGAGAGAGAGGGGGAAAGAGAGAGAGAGAGGGGGGGGGAGGAGAGAGAGAGAGGGGGGGGAAGAGAGAGAGGGAGGGGGGGAAGAGAGAGAGGGAGGGGGGGAAGAGAGAGAGGGAGGGGGGGGAAGAGAGAGAGGGAGGGGGGGGAAGAGAGAGAGGGAGGGGGGGGGAAGAGAGAGAGGGAGGGGGGGGAAGAGAGAGAGGGAGGGGGGGGGAAGAGAGAGAGGGAGGGGGGGGGGAAGAGAGAGAGGGAGGGGGGAAGAGAGAGAGGGAGGGGGGGGAAGAGAGAGAGGGAGGGGGGAGAGAGAGAGGGAGAGGGGGAGAGAGGGGGGAGAGAGAGGGGGGGAGAGAGGGGGGAGAGAGAGGGGGGAGAGAGAGGGGGGAGAGAGAGGGGGGAGAGAGAGGGGGGGGAGAGAGAGGGGGGGAGAGAGAGGGGGGGAGAGAGAGGGGGGGGAGAGAGAGGGGGGAGAGAGAGGGGGGAGAGAGAGGGGGGGAGAGAGGGGGGGAGAGAGGGGGGGAGAGAGGGGGGGGGAGAGTGGGGAGAGGAGGGGGGAGAGAGGGGGGGGGGAGAGAGGGGGGGGGAGAGAGGGGGGGGGAGAGAGGGGGGGAGAGAGAGGGGGGGAGAGAGAGGGGGGGAGAGAGAGGGGGGGAGAGAGAGGGGTGGAGAGAGGGGGGGGGAGAGAGGGGGGGGAGAGAGAGGGGTGGAGAGAGGGGGGGGGGGGAGAGAGAGGAGGGGAAAAGGGGGGGGGGGGAGAAAGGGGGGGGGAGAAAGGGGGGGGGGAGAGAGAAGTGGGGGGAGAGGGGGGGGGGGGGGGGGGGGGGAGAGGAAGAGAGAGAACACACACGAGCAGGAACAATAAGTGGGTCAGAGAGGCCCATCAAGGCCATCTTTCCATCATCCTAACTCACTCAGCAAAACACGCAACTGGATGTTGACTTTCCTTAGTACCACTGCTGGGTAAATGAGATGACGACTTCCGATAATGAGGGTAACCAGGCTGTGAGTGTAAGCAGCTGGACCTGTCAAACTCCAATAAACCCCAGTAGTGAACAGGATGTCTGACCGAATGAACCATGGGACACGGCCCTTGAAGTCACCAAAGGTCAACCCTTTTGACTCTTGTAGTCAATAGAGATCAGCGAATAGAACCAACTCGTGGGGACTGCAGTAACTATTACTGCTCCGTGTACTTAGTCTCAGTAGCTTAAGGCAGTTGGGGGTGGTGGAGGGGCTTTCAAACGATGGACGGAGCCAGCACATCACAGGCAGATAGTTCTGTACTAAAATAACCAGTCAGTCAATGTATAAAAGCACTAAGGCAAGCAACTGAGAGACACCAGTACCTCATAGTATCACGGTTACAAGCTGTATAATCCAGCACACACTACTCCCCTTTAATATCTCTAACAAGCGATTTACTGACAGGAGTGGGCTGGCCCTGCTCCTTGGGATTGTCTTCTTCCCCACCCCAGTACTCACTGACTGACCATTTGAAAAGCAGCACCATTAGGGGAATCAGTCTTAGAACCTTTCCTGCTGAGGGCCTCTCAGCTACTACTGAATTCAACTTGAACCACACTGGCTGAAAGGATAATGCACCAGGACAGGACGCAGCACGGGTGCACTCCAATGTCCAGCCAATATACTTCAGGTCACTGTACAAGGAGGTCCCAATCTCACACTAACCTGGTGGGCAAAGAAAATGAACGAGAGCTGGGCCTTGGTGACTGGGATGTGTTACCAGGGGTGAAGAGAGCGTATATTGTGCACTGGACACACACTACTTGCCTGGGCTTCTAACAACTCTATCACGGGCAGTAGTCAGCCCAACTAGAATATAATTCCAGCCAGGATTCAATCAGCTGTCTGAGCCATGTGGCTGGACAGAGAGTGAGTGAATCCTAGCATATTATAAAGCCCCATCAAGTACATTCCTGAAAAACAGCATTTTGGGATCTTCCCATACATCTAAACAACAAACTCAGTCCACAACTAACCCCGGTTTCTGATAGTGCATTTCCATTTAAGGCAGCAACTGTATTTTCAATTGCAAATGTGACTGGGGCTAACATTAAATATTCACTCCCTCCACCACTGACACACAGTTGGAAGCAGTGTACACCATCTACAAGATGCACTGCAGCAACTTGTCAAGGCTTCTTCGACAACACCTTCCAAACCCACGACTGTTACCATCTAGAAGGACAAGGGCAGCAGACACATGGGAACACCACCACCTGCAAGTTCCCCTTCAAGCCACTCAACATCCTGACTTGGAAATATATCTTCGTTCCTTCACTGTCCCTGGGTCAAAATCCTGGAACTCCCTTCCTAACAGCACCGTGGGTGTGCCTACACCACAGGGACTGCAGCAGTTTGAAAGGTGGGCTCACCACCTTCTCTAGGGCAAATAGGGATGGACAGTAAAAGCTGGCCTTGCCACATCCCGAGAAAGAATTTTAAAAAAAGGCTGCTTACATTGCAGCTTGATCAACATTTCGATGAAACCTCATCTTTAAAGTAAGCAAGAATATGAAAAATATGGGTAATAAAGGGAACAGCATCTCCCGGGTTGGGCAGTGACAAGAAGTTAAACAGGTCACCATGTGACATTGCAGACAGAATCAATTTTTCCAATTCCAGCTCGCGTTCCTCTTCTGAAGATGCAGCTATGAGAAATGCTAGGGGTCTCTGTTAAGTGTGCTATCTTTGTGGTGGCACACATTGGTAACAGTGCAATCCAGTGTCCCTGTCTGCCTCCTGAGCGCCACTGTCAGGCAGGCCCTAGTAAAAGCCTCTAACACCACCCCCTATCTCCACTTTTCTTTCCCAAAAAGCTCCCCATCAACCCTAACCGTGTGTAAATCTCCGAGGGTTATGTAATACTAGCAACTTCTTGAGACTAACCCAATGGATCAATGGTTGAGGCATTTAAAATATTCCTTTTCAAAAAAAGGAATCAAGTATAAGCTTTAGCATTTGACATACATGAGCGATGTAGAAAACCAGTGTTTGTGTTTAAGAGGTGTCTTTCTCACATGGATAGATTTCCTAGCAAACTGGGAGCAGAGAGTTGGCATAAATGGGTCTTTTTCTGGTTGGCAGGATGTGATGAGTGGTGTGCTACAGGGATCAGTGCTGGGGCCTCAACTTTTTACAATTTATATGAATGACTTGGATGAAGGGACCGAAGGAATGGTGGCTAAATTTGCTGACAACACAAAGATAGGTAGGAAAATAAGTTATGAAGAGGACGTATGGAGGCTACAAAGTGACATGGATAAGTTGTGAGTGCGCAAAGATCTGGCAAATGGAGTATAATGTGGGCAAATGTGAAATTGTTCATTTTGGCAGGAAAAATAATAAAGCTTATTATCTAAATGGTGAGAGGTTGCAGAGCTCAGAGGGATCTGAGTGTCCTAGTGCATGAATCGCAAAATGTTAGTATGCGCTTACAGCTGGTAATTAGGAAAACTAATAGAATGTTATCAATTATTGAGGGGAATCGATTACAAAAGTAGGGAGGTTATGCTTCAGTTGTACAGGGCACTGGTGAGACCACATCTGGAGTACTGTGCACAGTATTAGTCTCCTTATTTAAAGAAAGATGTAAATGCGTTAGAAGCAGTTCAGAAAAGGTTTACGAGACTAAAATCAGGAATGGGTGGGTAGTCTAATGAGGACAAGCTGGACAGGTTAGGTTTGTATCCACTGGAATTCAGAAGAATAACAGGCAACTTAATTGAAACATTTAGGATCATGAAGGGTCTTGACAGGGTGGATGTGGAGAAGATGTTTCCTCTTGTGGGAGAATCTTGAACTAAGGGTCACTGTTTAAAAATAAGAGTTCACTCATTTAAGACAGAGATGAGAAATTTTTTTCTCTGAGGGTTGAGTGTTTTTGGAACTCTCTTCCTCAAAAAGCAGTAGAAGCAGTCTTTGAATATTTTTAAGGCAGAGCTAGATAGATTCTTGACTAACAAGGTTTGGGGGGGGGGGGGGTGCGTGGGGTGGTTGAAAGGTTATCGGGGGTAGGCAGGAATATGGGGTTGAGGTTACATTCAGATCAACTATGATTTTATTGAATGGTGGAGATGGCTTGAGGGGCCGAGTGGCCTTCTCCTCCTAATTCATTTGACATTATTTGCTTCACATGGGTCACCTCAGTTAAAATCCCCAGTAACTAGGCCTTGAGTTTTAAACCTCCCCTCCCCGGCTTCACCAACAGGTGAATTGGAAGACATTAACTCAAGAAAGCAGACTGCCATGACAACCAATCATGGCATGACCTTCGACTCTGTGACCTGACTTGTGCAGCATGGGCATTATATGGGATCCTATACAGCGGGGTCAACCACCAGGAGGCAAGAAAACTGGCAAAAGGAGAAGGGAAGTTAGAAACACTTAAAACAGTGCCACAGGCTCACATGCAAGTTGAGAAGGTCACTCGAGTGGAGAAATGTTGCTCATTGCTTGCAGTAAACTATGAGAGAGCCTCCAAAAAAAAAAGCAACTTGCAAGTGAGCTCTTCAATGGCAATGGAAACCTAAAGATCCACACTCAAGGGTTCAAACCATTGTAATCGTGAGGCTAATGCAATGACCTCTGGGTCCATGCAGCTAGGATTTCCAATCCCCCTTGATGGAGGATCAATTCTTACAGAGCAACAGATGGAGGAAGTGAATCATCAAATGGTTACTGCACAGGAGGCGACAAATTCAGCTCATCAAGTGCCCCAGGTTTTGGAGCGTTATCTTCCACTTGCTCCCAGTTTTGTACAAGTTGGATGAGCAGCATTCTATTTTCTAAGCTGGTATATTGGACAAGGAAATCAGACTGGAAAGAGGCATGCACCCAAAAAAGGATCAAGGTTTTGGAGAATCATTGGAACAGGTGTCAATTTTCAGGAGGAAATCAGTTCTTAAAATAGCCCAATTGAGAATAAGTGTCAAAATCTGGATTGCAAAAAAATTGAAAGGGAAAGAACACCTCATCTCAACTATAAAATTAGGCAATTTTCATAATGCCCACTTCCGTGAAATGGACTACTCCATTTGATGAGGTCATATGTTGAACAGCCAATGGAAGGAGATAGAGATGCAATTGATGAGGTCAGTGACACAATCCATTGAGAGTAGAGGGAGAAGGAACACAAGTCTCGACGACAAACAGAAGGCAGTCTTGGGGTTTTAAAACTTGTGCTCATGGCTTCTTGGATGAACTGTTAAATCCAAAGCGGCCAACTAGAATACCATTGCGGCTGCCCGCCACCATCTTCAGGGGGTCCGATGAAGGAGATGGGGCCAGAGTTGTGCTTGGCCGTTAACTGAAGAGAACTCCTATCAACATCTCTGAGGACGCAAAGATGGCAAACAAAAACGAGAGAAAACCAATAGCAAATTGGAAACCGCCCATCATTCTGGCTCCATCCATCAACAACGTTCGCCTTCCATTACTTCTTCACCATATTCTGTTGCAGTCATGTCAAAAGTTCATCTCACTCCAGGGAGATTAATTTAGAATTTGCAAAAGATGCCATTTTAAAAAAAAAATTACTTTTTCTCTCCTTTTTTGTTTAGTTTAAAAAAAAACATTTTTAAAAGTCCTATACACAGCTGCCAGGCAGCAAAATCCGGTCAGAGGTCAAAGGTTAAGTATTGGCACATCAAACAGGTCACAAACGCCTTCACTGTCATCAAGGTTGAAGTAATAATCGTGGTCACCTGGTGGTGGAGACAGCCTCAGCAGAGGAGCGAAAACTGCAAGGGAACAGGAGAATGAGATGGTTAAATACCGCAGAATGCAGCAGTCCAGGTGACACCCAATGACAGGCCTCACTGGCAATGACTCTCAAAAAGAGAGGGTCATGTGGACAGATTGGCCCAGCTGCCCACACTGTGGTCCAATCCAATCTTTCCTCCATGGGTATTCCACACCCCTACCTTCCAAAATAGCCCAAACTAACCTTCCTTCATAGGGCATCCTCACCTCCTCCAAAGTGGTCCAGTTTAACCTTCCCTCTCAGGGTATTCTTGCCCACCCCAAAGTAGTTGGTCCTACCTGCCCTGATAGGATATTCCCACCCCTCTAAAATGGTCCAATATAAAGTGCTCCACCCGCAGAGAAGAATCCAGTGGAGATGGTGGCACCATGCTAATGTTACTGGACTCGTAATCGAGAGGTCCGGCCTAATCCTCTGGGTATATGGTTTCAAATCCCACCATGGCAGCTGGTGGAATTTAAATTCATTTAATAGAATCTGGAATACAAAACTACTCTCAGTAATGGTGACCATAAAACTCTTGTTAACCCATCTGGTTCGCTAATGTCCTTTAGGGAAGGAAATCTGCTGTCCTTACCTGGTCTGGCCTACATGTGACCCACAGCAATGTGGTTGACTCTTAACTGCCCTCTGAAACGGCCTAGCAAGGAACTCAGAGCAATTGGGTTTGGCAAATGCCCTTGCCACTGACACACTCATTCCATGAAAGAATAAATTAAAAAAAAAATCTCCACGCCGCCCTTCCCCCACCTCAGTCACAGACTCCCGGGTTTGAAACTCTCACCTTCTGAAGACATCAGTTCATCGATGAGGTCGGAATCCATACATTCTGCAAAACAGGAACAAGGAATGTGCTAATGCATTGCAAGGATTCCAAACTCATTTATTAGAGTCTAGCAGCACAGAAATAGCTTTCACTGGACCCCGACTAACTCTAGTCTCAGCTACTCCAGAGTGCGAATGAAAGAGCAAGCTGATCCTGCATCTACAGAGCAGCGTGTGATGGAGCCAACACGAGGGGAGATGACGGCAGTGGTAATGTCACTGGACTAGTAATCCAGAGACCCAGGCTAATACTCTGGGGACATGGGTTCAAATCCCACCATGGCAGCTGGTGGAATTTAAAATCTAGAATTGAAAGCACGAAACCATTGTCGTAAAAATCCATCTGGTTCACTCATGTCCTTTAGGGAAGGAAATCTGCCATCCCTACCTGGTCTGGCCTACATATGGCTCCAATGTGGCTGACTCTTAACTGCCCTCCGAAATGGCCAAAAAAGTCATTCTGTTCAAGGAAAATTAGGGATGGGCAAACAAATGCTGGCCTTGCCAGCAATGCCCACATCCCATGAATAATGAACAGAAGTTTCCATATCAAATTCTTGGTGCCATAGCCACCGTTGTCACCCCTTCCTTCCTCCTTGGTTTTTTATAGCCACTTCCCTCTCCTCCCAAAAGGCAGTGACTCCTTGCTGGAGTCCATTCCAGTCATTACCTCATCCTTGAAGGACAGCCCAGCCTCAGTGACTAACACTCTCGCCTCTGTGTACGAAGGTTGTGGGTTCAAATCCCACTCTGGAGACTTGCGCACACATTCAAGACTGACACTTCCATGCAGTACTGAGGGAATGCTGCACTGTCGGATGAGGTATTAAAACAAGGCCCCATTTGACCTACGAGGTGGCTGCAAAAGGTCCCACGGCACTATTTTAAAGAAGAGCTGGGGAGTTCTCCACAATATCCTGACTAATATTCATCCCTCAACTCACATGACCAAAATGGATGATCTTGTCATTCTCACATTGCTGTTTATGTGAGCTTGCTGTTTGCAAATTGTCATAGCTCCTCTTTCGAAACAGTGACTACACTTAGTTCACTGACTGTATAAAGCGCTTGCAGAGGTTCTTTTTCCTTGCATTCGTTCATGGGTTGCGGGCATCGCTGGCTAGGCCAGTATTTATTGCCCAGCCCTAGCTGCCTTCGAGAAGGTGGTGGTGAGCTGTTAGGGATGGGTCCTGAGACTGTGAAAGGTGTTGTAGACAAGTAAGCAGAGTTCTGGTTCCTCAGTGTAAGCCTGTACACCTCGAAGTTTGAAAGAAACAGGAAAAGTCAAGGGTGAGTTGGGGGAATTCGAGAGCTTTAGGAGCAAAGGCTAGAATTCTGCTTGGAAGAGAGGGAGACCAGTTTTAAATGGGGCAAATGAGAGCACCCAGAGACTGAACTACAGCAGGTTAGCGATGGGACAGGAAAAAACAGTCCCAGTTCAGCAGCAGGGACTTTCCAAGTTCAATCTGGCAGTTAATAAACCCAGTGTGCAAAGGCATGTTATCGGATCAAGCAGGAGCCATGAAGCGAAACAGAACAGCTGGAGAGGGCGACCCTTCGAAGCAAACAACAGCTAGACAACCAGCCAGAGATCTTCTGGATGGAGAAAGGGCTGGTTTATCTGGTGACCTTTCATTTCTGCTTGCAGCCAGCGCAGACATGCCTGATGAAGGGCTCCCCCACTCTTCTTGCCGATTGGGTTGCAGTTTGAATATAGTTATACATGAATCCCAGGCGCTACATGATCCAATACTCGTCAGTCTGCACATCAAGAGGCTGTGGGAATGGCTGGCTTGGCAAATAGAAGAGGGACAATGGTGCAGGAAGCTTCACCTTGCATCCACTTCAGACTGTATCTGGCATAGCAACACTCAATGGCAACATAGGATCCACTCAACCAACTGCTCCTGAAACCCAATTATGTTCCAAAGTTCACCAATTAGGTGGAGAACAAAAACAAACACTCAGCTCAATCTTAAAATTGACCAAGTTTTGTGTTGCCTCACCCCCATTGCCTTGAAATGGAATATACCATTTGATGAGGTGATAGGCTGAACAGCCAATGGGAGGAGATACAGAAACTTCATTGATGAGGTCATTGGCACAATCCATTGAGGTGGGGTGCAGGGGTAGAATACAAGACTTGACAATAAACAGAAGACAATCAGGTTTTTAAAACTCATGAAAATGACTTCTTGGACGAGCTGTTAATTCAAGATGGCCAATTCTAACCCAGGGGACTGCAACGCCATTACAGCTGCCCGCTACTATCTCCAAGGACACCACACAGCCAGTCCAATGAAGGAGATGGGGGTCAAGAATTGTGCTCACCATCAATCGAAGAGCAATCACATCGTGCTCTCAAAGGACGTGACGACAACTGAAGCTTGAACCTCCTGAACATGGCTTCAGGAAGGTTATTTCGAGTTAGGAATTTTTGTTCTGCAAACCATTGATTCACCAGGGTAACGAAAGGCGTTGCATTTACATAGTGTCTTTCACAACCTCAGGACGTCCCAATACACTTGGCAAACCAATAAAAGTACTCTTGAACCACAGTCACTGCTGTAATGCAGGAAACGTGAGAGCCAATGTGTGCACAGCAAGATCCCATAAACATGGCAACTAGGCAACTATCGACAAGAAAGATGAAATTGAAGGAACAAAGGGTAAACCCTTGCTGAGAATGAGAAGTGTTCTGTTCTTCCAGCAACCTCTGTGGCATGAGCCAGGCAGACGCTTCACCTTGGAACAGGAATGTTGAATGGGATACTCTTCAACCCAGAACCAGGCTTTCTGCTGGGCATGTTGGCAGATGAGAAGGGGCAGAGGGTCTGGGCTGAATAGCACGAGTTCAGAACAGTGGCTCAGGAATACACCTTCACAGAGTGAGCGGGAAGACCAGCTGAAGCTAGCACACTGGTGCCATTGAAAAGACAGCCAAGTACTGGCAAGGTAGGGGTTAATATTCAGGGTAGATGACTTCAGGCTCATGGGCTCATGGGTTACATTGGTCAAGTTGCAGTCATGTAACCGAGCAGCAGATGGCGACAATTCATTGAAATCCCTCGAAGCTGAAACACCGAAGACAGGAGGCAGGACAAGAGGGGTTTTAAACCAGGGTTATAAATACCCTTGCCAATCCAGGGCATGGGATATTGGAAGTTAATCAGGGCTCCACTCAGTGAGCATGGAGTGGTCCAAGTGTGGGCAGTACCAGGGATGAGCTGAAGAGCCTGCTGCAAGCGTAGCTCACTAAGTATGGTCAAATGTCCCACATAGCCCACTGACAATTACTTTCAGACCAACAGATGACAAAGAGACACACGGGTGAGGTGCGGGAGGACACCTTTGCTCAGGAAACATCATTCCAATCAAGAATAAATCCCTACAGGAGAACAGAGAACATGGGAGGGCTGCTGGAGAGCAGCGAGGGCCCAGGAGCAGGGCTGACTGGTTCTGCATCAGGAAAACAAATGTGAAGCCAGCTCGAGGGGTAGAACCGCCCCCCCCAAACTGAGTGAAAGCTGCATCCTGTCACACCTACCTTTAGTGGGATCAAACATCTCCGTCAGCTCTTTAGGGAATTCCAACTCTGGGAATGAAAAACAGGAGTGAGTTATAGAGAGAGAGCAGCAGGGGAAATACCGAGAGATAAAGTATTGGAGGAGTGAGTGCAGGACGATGGGTGGACAAAGGGTTAGGCTGAAAGGGGAGGTGGACAAGATGGAGGAGCAGGCAGGGCTGGGGGTCGGAGGGCAAGGACGATCAGATCGAGGGGACAGACAAGGGGGGAGGAGGGTGGGGTGAAAGGAGGGGTGGCCTGAAAGTGGGGTGGAGGAGATGGGGAAGCAGGCAGGGCAGGGAGGTGGAGGGCAGGGGTGATCAGAGTGAGGGGGTAGGCAAGGGGGAGGAGTGAAGGGCAGGGTCAGCGTGAAGGAGGGGAAGGGGAACAGTGCAAAGAGGGGGCAAGCTTAAGGGGGGGGGGGAGGGTGAAAGGGGGGCTGGTGGTTAGGGTGAGGGGCAGGCAAGGCGGAGGGTGGTGGTTTAGGGTGAAGAGGGGGAAGGGGACAGGCGAGGGTGAGGGGAGGCCAGGCGGATTGGGAGAGCGGGATCTGGTTGAAAAGGGAGAGGGACATGTGAAGGGGTGCTGGGGAAGGCGGTTGCTGGAGGGCCTGGATTCTTGTGACACTTTGGTTGATTTGAGGGTTTCATGGGTAGTGTGTGCATGCGCACGTGTGTGGAGGAGGTGGGGGGTAAAACATCACCACTACCAAGGGTCGATTTAAACAATTTCATTTTGTACTTACTCTCTCTACCCAACTCTCCATCCGTCTAAGTGTAGTGACTCATTTCTCCCCATGGTTCAGTGGGCCATGTTTCTCAGGTATTCAGCCCAAAGAAAGAGTCTCTCGCAGCATGATGAGAAGGCCGACAGCCTCTGGGCCTGGAGCAGCCCCACTCGAACCAGTCCAGGTCAGGCCAAAGCAGCAGAAACCTGGCAGGGTTCTGCTCAATGCAGCTCAGTAATCTACCAATCCCTGGAGGGGGAGATGCATCCCTCCTCCTTGTATCTCTCGGCTCTCGAGTGACAGCGTTCTGTACAGATGAATTGACTTTTGATGTATTTTAAGGGTAAATAGTGTTGCAGGTCAGTGATACTGAAATCAGGGATGAATAACACATACTCCTCCTGTTTCTAAAACTCATCAGACTACATTGGGGAGATGGTGGCCTAGTGATAAGCCACTGGGTTAGCAATCCAGAGGCCGGGTGTTGCGGGGGGTGGGGGGAAGGTGGTTGGTGAGGGGGGTGAAAGAGAGAGGGCTGATGGAACCTGGATTCAAATCCCATCACAGCAGCTAGCGAAATTTAAATTCAATTTAAATAAAAATGAAGGCTAATCTCCGTAATATTGAAACCATCATGCTTCTAACATGAAACTATTGATTGTGGTAAAAACCCATCTGGTTCACTAATGTCCTTTTGGGAAGGAAATGTGTCCTTACCTGGTCTGGCCCAATTGTGACTCCAGACCCACAACAATGTGGTTAACTCTTAACTGTCCTCTAAAATGGCCTAGCAAGCCACTCAGTTGTACGACAGCCAGGAAAGGACAATATACGCCAGCCATGCCAGTGATGTCCACATCCCGAGAACCAATGAGAATAAGTGTTAGTTGCAGTTCCCCTGGGGGCCCTCAGTTAATTACCATTACTGAGAAATGAAGCAGCCTGCTTCCTCAGAAAGCTAATCTACCCCTCTCTAAGACATGGACTGCTGCTACTCTGTCAGGCTAAGATAAGTCTCAACAACGAGCTCCAACCCACCCACTTGGACTCAGGCCCAGCAAACAGTCCAACTCAGGGATCGAGACAGGCTGTATTGGAACGTGGTCAGAGTTAGCTCACCACACGGTGACCTTTGACCCAAGCGCTGCCAGCTAGGAAGGCTGTGCCCTCTCTACCCCACCCCCAACTTTCAAGGTCAATCTACTAGGATATCCTGCATGATACCCCAGACAGACTGCCAAAGGGACTGCCATCCCTCATCTGGCACAAACAAAGGGGAGGAAGTTGAGGATTTCTACACACAGGCGCACAGGCCAGCGGGGAAACAGAAGCCAATGAGTGAAGCACTCCTCACAGCCAGAGACAAGAGGAGAGTGTGTGAAGAACGGTAACCAACACCTGCAGCAACCAGGGAGAGCTGGCACCTTTACCCGAGAGGACTCGGGCCAGTTAACTAGACACACAGCAATTATTGTAGGTGGGCAAAGGAGCAATGTCTGGGGTCAGTGAAGCCACTGAGCTGCCACAGGCACTTCAGGGCACCAGGAGAATGAATGAATAAATAAATAAAGGAAAGGGAAACAAAATGAACACCTCACTGAAACCTGACAGGCTCATTTGTTCAAACTGGTCAGGTTTGAACATTTGAGTTGGTGGGAACATCGGAATGGTCAAGCAAGAAAAGGCCAACTTGACTGAGCTCAGTCTACCCTCCTGCTAGACACTTGATACAACATCGGATGAGGAAAACCCAAATAGTGCAAAATCCACTGGTAAAAATCACCCAAAAGTGCTATACTTACCACATGACATATCTTAAATGACATGGGATACAGTCTAAAGACACCAATCTAATTTGTATTTGAATAAATGAATCCGTTTGCACCGCCTCTCTAGGCATCTGATCCACAGATTAACCACTCACTCCGGGAAATAGCGTTTCTGCAGATTAGTTGTCAATTTACTTCACTTCCAGCAGAAGCTACATTTTCTGGACCTACTGCTCAAGGACAAGGTGAAAGAGCAGGTGATGATCGACATTATTTCATCCCTTTTGATCCTCTCAGAATCCTGAAATCAGCAATTCTAAATTCTCCTTCCCAATAGGAACATGACTAATTTACATAATCGCTCCTTATTTCAGCTCAATATGTTAATACATCCCAACATCTTGCCAGCCCAAGCCTGAAAGTTGTCAGGTCATGTTAGGTAAGATGACCAAAGGTTTGGTCAGAGGTTGACTTTAAGGAACGTCTGAAAGGCGGAAAGCGAAAGAGAGAAGCAGAGGGATGTCGGGAGGGTACATCAGAGTTTAGGGCCCAGGCAGCAGAAGGCTCAAACACTAATGGTGAAGCATCTAAAATCAGAGATGCTCCAGAAGCCAAAACTGGAGGCCTGCAGATATCTCGGGAGGCTTGTAGGCTGCAGGAGATTACAGAGATGGGGGAGGGGGAGGGGCGAGGCCAAAGAAGGATTTGAAAACGAGGACGAGAATTCTAAAATTGAGGCCTTGCTTCACTAGGAGTGCCACTGAGCATTGCCACAACCTATGAACAATGCAACCCCCCCACATCCCGTTCATGCACATTATTTTCCTTCCATTTAAGTTATTGGCTGCTTCTTGGATTAACATTTGTCCCCACTGGAGGTAATTTCATCTGTCCAATTCTCAAGTGTATTCAACAACATCTTGCATTTATATAGCACCTTTCGCACAATGAAACATCTCGTAGTGTTTCACACGAGTATTATGAGTAAAAAGACTTTCACTTTGAGCCAATCAAGACTTTTTTTTAAATTCATTCATGGGATGTGGGCTTTGCTGGATGGGGCAGCATTAATTGCCCTTGAGAAGGTGGTGGTGAGCTGCCTTCTTGAACCGCTGCAGTCCATGTGGTGTAGGTACACTCACAGTGTTGTTAGGGACGGAGTTCCAGGATTTTGACCCAGCGACAGTGAAGGAACGGTGTTACATTTCCAAGTCAGGGTGGTGAGTTACTTGGAGGGGAACTTCCAAGTGGTGGGGCTCCCATGTATCTGCTGCCCTTGCACTTCTAGATGGTTGCGTTGGTGAGTTCCTGCAGTGCATCTTGTAGATAATACACACTGCTGCTACTGTGAGTCAGTGGTGGACGGAGTGAATGTTGATAGTGGTGGGTGTGGTGCCAATCAAGCAGCCTGCTTTGTCCTGGATGGTGTCAAGCTTCTTGAGTGTTGTTGGAGCTGCAGTCATCCAGGCATGTGGGGATTATTCCATCGCACTCCTGACTTGTGCCTTGTAGATGGTGGACAGGCTTTCGGGAGATAGGAGGTGAGTAACTCGTCACAGGATTCCTAGCCTCTGACATGCTCTTGTAGCCACAGTATTTATATGGCTAGTCCAGCTCAGTTTCTGGCCAATGGTAACCTCCAGGATGTTGATAGTGGGGACTTCAGCGATGATAATGCCATTGGATGTCAAGGAGTGAAGGTTAGATTCTCTTTTGTTGGAGATGGTTGTTACCTGGCACTTGTATGGTGCAAATGTTACTTGCCACTTGCCAGCCCAAGCCTGAAAGTTGTCAGGTCATGTTAGGTAAGATGGACCAAAGGTTTGGTCAAAGAGGTTGACTTTAAGGAGCGTCTGAAAGGGGGAAAGCGAAAGAGAGAGGCAGAGAGATGTTGGGAGCGTACGTCAGAGTTTAGGGCCCAGGCAGCAGAAGGCTCAAACACTAATGGTGAAGCATCTAAAATCAGAGATGCTCCAGAGGCCAAAACTGGAGGCCTGCAGATATCTCGGGAGGCTTGTAGGCTGGAGGAGATTACAGAGATGGGGGAGGGGGAGGGGCGAGGCCAAAGAAGGATTTGAAAACGAGGACGAGAATTCTAAAATTGAGGCATTGCCTAACCGGGAGTCAATGTAGGCCAGTGAGCACAGGGGTGATGGGTGAATGGGACTTGGTGAGAGACAGGACATGGGCAACAGAGTTTTGGACAAGCTTTGCAGAGGGTTTAAAGATGGGAAGACAGGACTGCACTGGAATAGCTGAGACCAGAGATACCAAAGGAATGGATCAGTGTCACGAGATGAGACGGAGAACGTGACTGAAGGTGGACAGTTCTTCTTGGAGTGAATATGACTTCAAGGTTGCAAATAACCTGTTTCAGTGTCAGACAGTTGTCAGGGAGAAGGATGAAATCAGGAGCTAGAGAAGGATTTGTATTAAGGACTGAAAACAACAGCTTTGGTCTTCCCAGTATTTAACTGGGAGGAAGTTTCTGTTCATTCAGTATTGGGTGTGGAAGAGTCTGACAATTTTGAGGACGAGAGAGAGGTGGTGTCGTCAGCGTACCTGACGTTTTCGAATGATACTGCCGAGGGGCAGGTTGTAGATGAGAAAACAGGAGGCCACCACCTCTCCACTCAACTCCAAGGACAGATCTCTGGGGAACTCGGGATGTAAGGGTGCAGGAACAGGAAGAGAAGCCATCACAAGTGATTCTTTGGCTATGAACCAGGTGAGAGCAGTCCAGCTGGACAACAGTGGAGAGGTGTTGAAGGAGGATGGTGTGGTTGACCGTGTCAAAGGCTGCAGACAGGTCAAGAAAGATGAGGAGGAAAAGTTTACTTTTGTCACAGTCACGCAGGATGTCATTTGTAACTTTGTCAAGAGCTGTTTCAATACTGTGGCAAGGGTGGAAACGTGATCGGAGGAATTCAATCACAAATAGTGGGAAAGATGGCCATGGATTGGGAAGTGACAGCATATTACAGGACTCTGGAGAGGAAAGCATGGTTGGCGATGAGGCAGTCATTTGCAACCACAGGGGGATCAAGGGTGTTTTTATTTGAGGTGATGGTGACAAGTTTGAAGGGGAGGGAACAGCACCTGAGGAGATGGAACTGTTAACAATATCAGCTAACAAAGGCTTTGTATAGCTGATCTTTTTCAGCTTTGGACTCTTATCACCTTTATAAGCATCGTAAAGTTAGCCAACGTGCTTCTAAACCCCAAGCTCCAGTTTGAACCACCTCAAAGCACAAGGTCCCTCATAAACCAGACATGTCCAGAAAACTAACTCACCCACGGAAGGTTCGGATTTGATTGGTACAAAGGAGGTAGTGGGGTTGGACAAAGACGTACTGCTGTCCAATGAGGCCGAGGATTCCAGTGGCTGTGTTTCCATGGTTACGGTCTGACTGGCAGGCGTTGGCACCAGATTGAGAGGCTCCAGGCTTAAGACATTGCTGGTGTTGCTGTGGGGTTCTTGCGCTGACGCACTTGGCACTGAGGAAGAGGAAAAGTTGGAAATGAACAGCATTAGAAGTCAAGGCTAAACAATTTTTCCAAGCACAACAGAAGAGTTAGCAGCTCCTGCCCAAGACGTTTACTGCCCTGCGATAAGGCCTTCTGTACAGGTAATCTCCTAAAGGAGAACCAATTTACCAGCCAACTGGTCAAAGGGAGGTCAAAGTGCACCTCTTCCCTCTTTTGACACAACACTGACAACTTGGCTTCCTATTCAGTTTATATTTTAATTAATTTCCTAAAACTCTCTTTTCCAAGTTGCAAGAACACAGTCAAGATACACACTGCAACCCATCACCATGGTGATGTGTTAGCAAGAGTATACAACAGTGACTGCACAGTGGGAGGTTCAGGAGTCAAGTTATATCCTCTGCAGATCTCAGCGGGGTGGGGTCGCAGGAATATGTGAGTGAGAGAGAGAGAGAGACAAGAAGTCACAAGCTAGGACAACCCAGATTTCAACAGAGTGAAGATAGGGAAGAATCTACTTTGGGTAGTTTGTGTGAGAGGAGGAAGCAAAGTGGTAAAACTGAATTGAGGACATTCCCTCTGGGCTGGAGAGGAACCTGGGAGTGGGAGGGGAAGGAGCCATTAGTTATGGTCTATGTGGGCACTAATGACATTGGTAGTGAACTAAGAAAGAGATTCTGCTGAGGGAATATGAGCAGCTAGGGGATAATTTAAGAAGCTGAACCACAAAGGTAATAATCTCTGGATTACTACCTGAGCTGTGAGCAAATTGACATAGGGTAAAAAAGACTGGTGTGGGAGAAGTGGGTTTTGATTCATGAGGCACTGGTACCTGTACTGGGGAAAACAGGAGCTATACTGTTCGGCTGTCTTTACCTGAACCATGCTGGGACTAGAGCCCTTGCAAATTGTAGAACTAGGGCTGGAACGAGGGTGTTAAGCTAAATATTTGGGGGTAGTAGGGGAGAGCAGGGTGTAGGATTCACGTGGGCAGAGATTTAGAAAGTTAACGGGGAGGACAAGGCAATAGTACAAAGTAATGATACAGTGAATGATAACCAGAGTGTGACAGGAAGGAACAGAGCATATGAACATAAGAGTGCACCAGCAAATATGGGAAAATGGTAAAAGAAATAACTCTTTATCTGAATGCATGTAGTATTCGTAACAAGATAGATGCATTGATGGCACAAATTGAAGTAAATAAATCTGATATGATAGCCATCAGAGAGACATGGTTGTAAGGCAGCCTGAATATTCAAGAGTATTTGACATTTCAGAAGGATAGGAAGAAAGCAAAAAGGAGGTGGGGTAGCTCTGTTAATAAGGGAGGAGGTCAGTACAGTAGTGAGAAATGATCTTGGCTCAGAAGATCAAGGTGTCGAATCAGTTGAGTGGAAATAAGTCACTGGTGGGAGTAGTTTATAGGCTTCCTGACAGTAGCTATACTGTAGGACAGAGTATTTCAAGGAATAATGGGCTTGTAAGAAAGGGACTGCAATAATCATGGGAGATTTTAATCTTCATATACATTGGATGAATCAAATTGGAAAAAGTAATCTTGAGAACGAGTTCATAATGTGTAAATGAAACAGTTTCATTGAACACACCCTGGAACCAACCAGAAAACAGGTTATCTTAGACATGGTAATGTGTAATGAAACAGGATTAAAGATCTTATAGTCAAGGATCCTCTTGGCAAGAGTGATCATAGCATGATAGAATTTCACTTTCAGATTAAGGGTGAGAAACTTGGGTCTGAAACTAATATCTTAAACTTAAGGCAACTACAAAGGTATGAAGATAGAGTTGGCTACAGTGGGCTGAGAAAATAGACGAAAAGGTAAGACAGTACAGAAATAGTGGCAGACATTTAACAGTGGCAGACTGGAGGACAGCTAATGTGGTAAAATTATTCAAGAAGGGTAGTAGAGATAAGCCAAGGAACTACAGGCCAGTGAGTCCAACATCAGTGGTAGGGGAACTTTTGGAAAAAATTCCAAGGGACAGAATTAATCCCCGCTTGGAGAGGCAAGGATTAATCAAGGATAGTCAGCATGGCTTTGTCGGGGGAGATCATGTCTAAAAATTTGATTGAATTTTCCGAGGAGGTGACTAGGTGTGTAGATGAGGGTAGTGCAGTTGATGTAGTCTACAAGGACTTCAGTAAGGCTTTTAATAAGGTCCTGCATGGGAGACTGGTCAAGAAAGTAAGTGCCCATGGGATCCAGGACATTTTGACAAACTGGATCCAAAATTGGCTTAGTAGCAGGAGGCAGAGGGTAATGGTCGAAGGTTGTTTTTGTGACTGGAAGCCTGTGTCCAGTGGTGTACCGCAGGGTTCAGTGTTGCTGTTTGTAGTGTACATTAATGATCTAGGCATGAATGTAGGAGGTATGATCAGTAAATTTGCAGATGACATGAAAATTGATGGTGTAGTAAATAGCAAGGAGCCTTAGACTACAGGACGATATAGACAGGCTGGTCAGATGGGCAGAACAGTGGCAAGTCAAATTTAATCCTTAAAAGTTTGAGGTGATGCATTTTGGGAGAACTAACAAGGCACGATGAAGGCAAGATGGGTAGGAACCTAGGAAGTAGAGAGGATCAGAGGAACCTTGGTGTGCATGTCCATAGATCCCTGAAGGCAGCAGTAGATAAGGCGGTTAAGCAAACATATGGGATTCTTGCCTTCATTAGTTGAGGCATTGAATACAAGAGATGGAGCTGTATAAAACGTAAGGCTACAGCTGGAGTAGTGTGTGCAGTTCTGGTTGCCACACTGTAGGAAGGATGTGATTGTGCTAGAGAGGGTGTAGAGGAAATTCACCAGGATGTTGCCTGGGCTGGAGCATTTTAGCTATGAAGATAGACTGGACTTATTTTCCTTAGAGCAGAGAAGGCTGAGGGGGGTGCCTGATTGAGGTGTACAAAATTATGTGGGCCATAGATAGGGTAGATAGGAAGAAACTTTTCCCCTTAATGGAGGTGTCAATAACCAGGAGGCATAGATTTAAGGTAAGGGGCAAGAGGTTTAGGTGGGATTTGAAGAAAATTCTTTTCACCCAGAGGGAGGGGAGTATCTGGAACTCACTGCCTGATGGTGTGGTAGAGACAGGAACACTCATAACATTTAAGAAGTATTTAGATGAACACTTAAAATGGCTATGGGCCAAGTGCTGGAAAATGGGATTAGAGTAGAATGTGGCTTGATGACTGGCATGGACATGATGGGCCGAAGGGCCTGTTTCTGTGCTGTAAAATTATGACTATGAGATATTTCATAACTCTCAACAAAGATATATTTCACTGAGAAAGAAAAACTCAACAAGAAGGACACGCCATTCGTAGCTAGCTGAGGATGGTATCAAATTGAAAGAAAATGCATACAATGCAGTGAAGATTTTTGGTTGGGAAATTTTAAAAACCAGCAAAGGATGAATAAATAAAATATAAAGAGGGAGAAATTAGAATAGGAGTCAGCAAGAGCTTTTACAAGTATATACAAAGGAAGAGAATAGCTAAAGTAAACATTGGTCCCTTAGATGATGAGACTGGGGAATTGATTTTACCAATGGGAAACAAGGAAATGGCAGAGACTTTGAACAAGTATTTTCCATCTGTCTTCACAGTAGAAGACACAAAAAGCATCCCAAGAATAGTAGAATGTCAAGGGGCAAGAGGGAAGGAGGAACTTAAAATAATCAATATCACCAGAGAAAACTAATGGGACTAGAGGCTGACAAGTCCCTGGATCTGATAAGCTGTATCCCTAGGATCTTAAAAAGAAGTGGCTGCAGAGATATGGTGCATATGTTGGTTGTAATCTTCCAAAATTCCTTAGACACTGGAAAGGTCCCAGCAGATCAGAGATCCATAAATCTCTATTCAAGAAAAGAGGGGGACAGAAAGCAGGAAACAATAGGCTAATTAGCCTAACATCTGTCACTGGGAAAATTGCTAGGATCCATTATTAAGGAAGTTGTACTTATCATAATGCAACCAGGAAGAATCAACACAGTTTCTTGAAAGGGAAATCGTGTTTGACCAATTTACAACAGTTTTTTTAAGGAGATAATGAGCAAGGTGGATAAAGGGGAACCGATATTGTGTAATTGGATTTCCAAAAGGAATTTGACCAGGTGCCACAAAAAGGTTGTTGCACAAGATAATAGCTCATTGTGTTGGGGTGATATTAGTATGGAATAGAGAATTGGCCAACTAACAGGAAACAGAGTCAGGGTGAATGGGTCATTTTCAGGTTGGCAGACTATAACTAGAGGGATCAGTCCTGGGGTCTCAACTAATTATGATCTATATTAGTGACATGGATGAAGGGATTGAATTTATTGTAGGTAATTTGCTAATGGTACAGTGAGAGGTAGGGAAGCAAGCTGTGAGGAGGATACAAAGAGTCTGCAAAGGAATATATTTAGGTTAAGTGGGTGGGCAAAAATCTGGCAGTTGTGGGAAAAAGTGAGGTTGTCCACTTTGACAGGAAGAATAGAAAAGCAGAATATTAATTATATGGAGAAAAACTACAGAATGCTGCAGTAAGAGGGACCCGAATGTCCACGCACATGAATTACAAAAAAGTTAGCTTTCAGGTACAGCAGTTAATTAGGAAGGCAAATAGAATTTTAGCCTTTATTGCAAGGGGGGGCTGCGGTGGAGACTAAAAGTAGGGAAGTCTTGCTCCAGCTGTACAGAACATTGGCAATACTGTACTATAGAATATTGTGCAGTTTTGGTCACCTTATTTAAGGAAGGATATACTTGCACTGGAAGCAGTTCAGAGAAGGTTCACTAGGTTGAACTAGGGGGGCACAGTTTTAAAATAAGGGGTCTCCCATTGAAGATGGAGGGTTCTCTGAGGGTTGTTAATCTTAAGAATTTGCTACTCCAGAGAGCAGTGGAGGTTGGGTCATTGAATCTATTCAAGGCTGAGTTAGACAGATTCTTGAACTAGATAGCAGTCAAGGATTGTATAGCAGGCAAGAAAGTGGAGTTAAGGCCACAATCAGATCAGGCTTGATGGGCCAAATGGCCTTCTACTGCTCCTATTTATGTCCTTAAGGGTCCAAGTGAAACAAAATTTAAGGTTACTTGCAAGAGAGAAGAGGTGGAGCAAGCCTGTGACAGAAATACTAAAGCAGGTCCGAGGCTGGGAATTCAGCGATGAGTAACTCACTTCCTGACTCCCCAAAGCCTACACCATCTACAAGTCATAAGTCAGGAGTGTGATGGAATTCTCCCCACTTGCCTGGATGACTGCAGCACCCAGAATACTCAAGAAGCTTGACACCATCCAGGACAAAGCAGCCCACATGATTGCATTCATCAGCACCTCTGATGAAGGCTCATTGACCTGAAATGTTAGAGTTTCAGATGCTGCCGGGCCTGCTGAGTATTTCTGTTTTTCATTCAGATTCCAGCATCTGCCATATTTCTCTGTTGTTCACTGGTAAGAGGTACATTTCCTCTAAATCAGAATAAATGAAAAGCGACATACAAACTGACTCAGTTCACGTCATTAAGACACACCCTTCCCCATCTATCCTGCGACCTCTGGCCCTGAAGTTCAAAGTTCACCGTGCAGCAGCAGACAGTGCTCACCTGTGGGTGTGGCAGCTTTGGACTGGGGCGGAGGTATCTGTGAGGCAGTGGACGGAGAGGCAGGCCGGGCAGGCGACGTCGGCTTGGCCTCTGAGTGACTGGCCAGCGCCGGCCTCTGTGGGGTGGTGGGCAATGTTGGAGGGCACTGGATCAGGTCTTCAGGTGGGGGCACGGGCACCACCACTGGGGAGGAGGATGAGGTGTCCTTGTTCACCAGTAAAACATTGATGGGACCAGTTGTGCTTTTCAAGTGAATCTGATACTTCTTCTGTCCATTCAGGGCCTAGAACACAAAGAGCATGTGAGCAAGCTACCAGGGAGGGAGTGGCTGGGGGGGTGGTGAGCTGGAAGGGAGGTGCGGGGGGAAGCTGGAGGGGAGGGAGAGGTACAAGGAAGTGGGGAGTGAAGGCGAGGTATGAAAATATGATAAAAGCAAAATATGTCAAGTGAAGTACTCACCCCTTCTGGAACGGGGACCTCCAGCTGGGTGCCTGAGGGTGCCTGGATTGCTAACAGCGTATCACCTGCAGATAGGGGACAGAAGACATTACTGAGAGAGAAAGAGCCAGCCGCGAGGATGATTAACCAACTGTCACTGTGCTGAGCAGGGGGAGGACCCAGTCTTGAGGGGACATGAGTAAGAGAGCCCTATGATGTGTGAAGCTGCAAGTGTAAACAGGGAAATAAATTGCAGGCACCAGACTCCCCCCCAGCTCTTCACATCACAAATACAGAAACTCAGCCCTCTGGGGGAGAATAATTAGGCAGGGGGGCTGACTTACTATGGAACACTACAAACTGTGACCATTTGTTCAGGGCCGTCCCTGTATTCATGCTCCCTAAACCTTGTGTCTGTCTGTCTGGTATCCAGTTCTTTCACTGCCTCTCAGGATTATCCCAACTCCATCTCTCCACCCTCCAATCAGGTCCTGGGAACTACTCCATTAGACACAGACGAGCATTTCTTACCTTTAAAACATCGGCACATATCCTCATGCGTCACATACGCCAACGTGAAGATCAGTTAAGGAGAGGCAACGCCAAGAGCTCATTTCCTCCCAGTCAGTGAAGCATGACCTGGCTGCCTGGGCGAGCAGCAGTGGGGCGGGTAGGTAGTGAGCAGCGGGGGATGGGGACGGACTCGGAGCCGGCATCAGGGAGTGGGCAGCGGGGGCGGAGTGGGGAGCGAAAGGGTGGAGCAGGCACGGGGAGTGGGCAGAGTGGAGAGCGGAGCAGGAACAGGGGAACAGGCAGACGGAGTGGGGTGCGGCCAAGTGTTTCTTGGGCAGGTAGGACACTCTCTGAGGGGGGCAATAGTGCAGATGGGTGAGCTGGCATTGATGTTCTAGGGCAGGGTTCCACTCTGTGAGCTGCATGACTAAACCAGACAGAAGCAATGGCCTGTTTCAGGCTCAGGGTCACTGAGTGAATGCTGACCAGATGGGATGCTGCAGTTCAAGATGGTCAGTGTGTATGGGTCACAACAAAAAGCACAAGTGGACTGGGAGGAGGAAGGCAGTGCCGAAGGATATCTGCTGTTCTCAATATCGTCTGTCACGTTCTGAATGCTCTGCTGGACCCAAACTCTCTGCTGGTCAAGCTCCTGCTCCCGCCGGTCCAGGTCCTCGATTTCCGCCTTCAGGTCAATGAGCTTGTCTGCAATCTCCCGCGTGTTGCATCCTGGCCCCACTCCTCTGTGACCGCAAACAAAGAGGGAAAAAAGGTGCAAATTACTGCCCGTGAAGGGCTGCAAACAGGCTGGAGCACACGCACACACACACACACTGGACCAATTGAGGGTCCTCTCTCTGGGAGAGGGTAGCATTGGCAGGGTGCCACAGCATTTCAACCTAGTGGAGTTAGCAACCATTGTGATGTCCCATCAATCACAAGGGCTCAGGAATGTAATCGCCATGACCAGACAGAATCCAGTTCGGTGACGATGCCCACTGAGGGCGAATAGTCAGCCATCACTCACCGCCTGATCGCACACGCAGGGTGGCTACCTGGGCCAAGGTGACAGCCCCCCTCAGGAGTAACGGGGACAGAGGGAAGACTGGGCAAGCGGTTAGTCAAATCCAGCCAACTGGACACTATCCTACAACAAGCCAATAGGGAGATTAGGAAGAGTTGCTCCCACTCCACCAACACCATCACCCCCCACCCCCATTAAATAAATGCCACCATTTCCATAAACCCCATTTGGTCTCAGGACTATGGTGACAAGGTCGGAAGGAAAGACAAAGCTAATCATAAAAATAATTGTCTTAATGTTGCAGGGGCCCTGTCCTCACCAATCCCACTGTGGGGCTCACACACAGGGGAGGGGAAGGTGAAAGTGAATAACAGCTCATTCGGCAATGGCGGAATGGTAATGTCACTGGGCTAGGAATCCAGAGGGGGGACACAGGTTTAAATCCCACCACAGCAGCTGGCGGAATTTAAATTCAATGAATTGAGTAATGGTGACCATGACAACTATCACCGATTGTCCTAAAAACCCATCTGGTTCACTAATGTCCTTTTAGGGAAGGAAATCTGCCTTTCTTACCTGGTTTGGCCTACATGTGACTCCAGACCCACTGCAATGTGCTCGATTCTTAACTGCCCTCTGAAATGGCCTGGCAAACCACTAAGTTCAAGGGCAATTAGGAATGGGCAACAAATGCTGGCCTTGCCAGTGTCACCCACATCCTTTAAGACATAGGAGCAGAAGTAGGCCATTTGGCCCATCAAGTCTGCTCCGTCATTCAATGAGATCATGACTGATCTGGTAATCCTCAACTCCACTTTCCTGTCTTTTCCCCATAACCCTTGATTCTCTTACTGATTAAAAATCTGTCTGTCTGTCTCAGCTTTCAATATACTTAACGACCCAGCCTCTACATCCCTCTGCAGTAAAGAATTCCACAGATTCACTACCCTCTGAGAGAAGAAATTCCTCCTCATCTCTGTTTTAAATGGTCGACCTCTTACTCAGATTATGTCCTCTGGTCCTAGACTCTCCCACAGAGGAAAACAACATCCCATTAAAGAATAAATAAATTAAAAAAGGGGCAAAGTTGGGTCTATGGAATTCGCTCACAGATCAGCCACGCTCTCACCGAATGGCGAAACAGTCTGGAGGAATTAAATGGCCTCCACCTGTTTCCCACTTTGCGATCTCATTTAGTGACAAATTGGCAGATAAAACACACAGAGGGTCAACAAATGGAAAAGGAGGGATAAAGAGTATGCTTTCCAACTCTGTCAGGGTTTGGGATCCGCTACTTCATCAGTGTGACAAAGATCAAGGATTTGGAATTGGAGTGAATGCTGTCAACACCCACACCTGCCCCACTCAAACACTCCAAACCCAAGGAAGGCAGAGGTTGTGCGTGGAGTGCTTCTCTCATTGCCTGAACAACTGGAGGAGTCAGCCTGCTGCTGGTGGGAGTTGCCTTCTCTCTTTCATGATCAAAAATCAACTGAACTAGGCACGAAAGCACAGCGCCAGTGCGGGGAAAGAAGCATGTAATTGAGCAAGATACCTGAGAGAGCCTGAGGGAATGGCAAGGCTGAGGATCAAAAGGGAGGTATCAGGAGCAATGGCGCTCCCATGCCAGAGCTAAGCCCTGAGGAAATCCACACTGAGCTGACAAATTATCCCGAAGGTCGGATGTTGACAGGAAGCTGTGCTCGGAAAGCCAGAAATTCCCGCTTGATGAGGAAACTAGCCAATAGGGGATGTCAATGCTGGAGGCGAACACAGGGAAGATTAAACAGAGGTGGCCTCAGCACCCACACACGTGTGTGTGGCACAGGCAAGGGCCTGTGGTGAATGCAGCATTACTGTACTGGGAACACGCACTGAAATGTTCAACTTGGCAGCAGAGGTACCAGGTTCAGAGGCAGGTCAGAGGGATTGAACAGCAGAGCCAATCACAAAAATCATAGCTCAGTCCGCAACCTCTCCCCCACCCTACCCCCGTGACCCTAGCTCAGGACTTAAACTTCAAGATGTTAACTCATTCTTAATTATACCTCTCTCAATAGACAGGTGAAGGCTGTACACACTCTGCTGTAAACGGGAGCTGCATAAATATCGGCCACTCACCCACAAACTGACAGCTCTCCTCACCCTGGCTCCCCATCCCCACACACCGACACGTGACTGCACATCGCCCCAGGCCCCCAAAACTACGCAGAGACCCCGGCCCCACTTGCCCCACACACCGACCCCGCTCCACCCTCACACTGACCCGGCCGCCAGCTCCCCTCACCCCGGTAATCTAGCCCCTCAGTTGCAATAGATAGACACCAGCGATCCAGTCTCACACTGGATAACACCACGTTGGGGGGCGGGGGGGACAGAGCGAGGGGGAGGGAGGGTGTGGGAAGAGAGAAAGAGGGTGGAGGGAGAGGGGTGGGGAAGGGAGAGAGAGAGAGAGAGAGAGAGAGAGGAGGGAGGGAGAGAGAGAAGTTTAGGGAAGAAGAGGAAAACCAGAAAATGCTGTATTATTAAAGATCTGCGCTGTCCCTCGTTTTCTCAGATGTACTCACTTCCACTGAATGCTGTTTTTTGATTTCTTCTCGATCAGCCCGATTCCCTCCAAGACATTGGTGATGTCATAAATTCGCCGCTTCTGTCGTACAGCCAGAGTATCTGCTGCCTGAACACAAAAAAAAACTTACAATGAATATACAGCACAGAAACTGGCCATTCAGCCCAACTGCTGTATACTGTTGCACCCCACTTTACCTGACTCCATTAACACATCCTTCTATTCATCTCTCCCTCATGTTTTTATCGAGCTTCCCCATAAATCCTTCTATGCTTTTTTCTTCAACTAACTGTAGTAGTGAGTTCTACATCCCAGCCACCCTTTAAGTAAGGAAATTTCTCCTGAATTCCCTATTGAATTTTTGCTTTCTTCATGGGATGTGGGCATCACTGAGAAGGGTTGCCCATACCTAATTGCCCTTGAACTGAATGGAGGGGGCAGTTAAGAGTCAACCACGTTGCTGTGGGTCTGGAGTCCCATGTAGGCCAGATCAGGTAAGGACGACCGATTTCCTTCCCTAAAAGGACATTAGTGAACCAGATAGGTTTTTACAATTGATGATAGTTGTCAATGTTACCATTACTGAGACTAACTTTATATTCCAGGTGTATTAATCAAATTTAAATTCCACCATTGTTCATTTGGGATTTGAACCCATGTCCCCTGGGCCTCAGGATTACTTGTCCAATGACATGACCACTAGGCCAGCATCTCCCCCTCATTTTTATTAGTGACTATCTTACAATTGTGGCCCTTTGTCTCTTCTCCCCACAAAAGTGGAAACATCTTCCCTATGTCCACCTTATCGAACCCTTTCCTAATCCTTAAGAGTTCCAATAGGTCAGCCCTCAGTCTTCTCTTTTACAGGAAAAAATGGTCCCAGTCTGTTCAATCTTTCCTGATCAGCATAACCTCTCCATTCTGGTGTCATTCTAGTAAATCTTTTTTCATACTTTCACCAGCAACTATATATTTCCTCTAATATGGAGACTCCACATGTGCCTTGGCCTAACCAAGGTTCTGTACAAGTTTAATCTAACTTCTCTGCTTGTGTTCCTCTAATAGTGACTCCAGTGTTCTGTTTGCTTTATGGTCTAATTAAGCGGTGTTACTATTTTTAGTGATTTGTGGGGGTTTTTTGTGATTTCCCCGCAAATCTCAATGTCTTGCAACCCCATTTAGACACACTTTCCAAGAGCTATGTGGTTTCCCTACTCCTACCAAAATACAGCAGCTCCCCCTCGTCAATATTGAAGACTTTTATTAACCCATTCAGCAAGCTTTTAATCATCTTATATTTTATCACAATCCTCCTCTGTATTAATACATCCACTCTCCCAATTTGGTGTCACCTGCAAACTGTGAAATCGTACCGCCGATTCCAGAGTCCAAATTGCTGAGGAGACAGTGAACAGCTGCATCCCAGCTCTTATCATTGTGGAACGCCATCTCCCATGCTGAATAAGCACTCTTGATTGCTATCCATTCTGCTAATTGTCCCTCGGCTCCACATCCTCTGATCTTTAGTTTGCTCATCTCCTTCATCCTGCGCTCAAGGTGAAGGAGGTTAAGTGTTGGGGAGACTGGGCCACTTTCCATTTCCTCACGCGCCTACCCCCCACGCCAATCCCATCCTGTACCTCCGGTCAGGAGCTGTATGCGCAACATGGAGTGAAGCTTGGCCTACTCTGAATGAACCCCATTCATCTCAGCCCCAAGTTCAGCAAAATTCACATTCACGGACTGCCCACTGCACCACAAGGTGGTGCCAGGGACAAATCCCTGGTTTGGGCAGAGTTAGCTAGTCTAATCCTGGGGAACTGCAATAGTTAGCCTCAGTGCCCTTCGGCGCCTGCTTCTCATCCCTACCCAGAGATCGATCAGTGTGGGCAACGTGGTTACGTGTGCCCTGGTCAGATGAGCAACCTGCCAATTGGGACTCAAGTGCAGAACGACCGCTTAATTGAGACATGAGAGGACAGCCAGTGCCCATGTGTAACCCAGCCCATCTCCCCAGGGCCTTCACGAGAGGAGGAGAGAAAGGAACAGGCAATTAATCCACCACCAGCTGCAATCATATCTCGAGATGGCCTTGCTTCAAGGCAGGCCTGAAATTCAATCTCCCACCACATCCCCCTCACAGAAGAGGTTGCTAGTCTGCAGTGATTCAGTTGGTAACAACCTCACCTTTGAGACAGGAGATTGTGGATTCAAGTCCCACTCCAGACACTTGAGCCCAATATCCAGGCTGACACTCCAGTGCAGTGCTGAGGGCCGCACTGTTGGAAGAAGGTGTTATCTTTCAGATGGTGGCATTAAACCGAAACCCCACCTGCCCACTCAGCTGGACGTAAAAGATCCCACCACACTACCTTAAGAATCGCCTGGTGTCCTGGCTAACATTTATCCCTTAACCAACATCACATCGGTGGGAGGATTGATACCCAGAGGGCACAGATTTAAGGTAATTAGCAAAAGGAACAATGGTGACATGAGGAAAAATTTGTTCACGCAGCAAGTGGTTAAGATCTGGAATGCACTGCCTGAGAGTGTGGTGGAGGCAGGTTCAATCGAGGCATTCAAGAGAGAATTGGATCTTTATCTGAAAAGGAAGAATGTGCAGGACTATGGGGAAAAGGCGGGAGAGATGAATTGCTCCTGTAGAGGGTCAGCACAGACATGATGGCCTGAAATGGCTCCTTTTGTGCTGTACCCATTCTGGATTCCATGACTACAACAGATAAGTGGTCACTATCACATTGCTGTTTGTGGGGACTTCCTGTGCACAAATTGTCTGTGTATCCTACATCACAACAATAACTGCACATCCAAAGTCCTTCATTGGCTGCAAGGTGCTTTGGAAGATCCTGAGTTGTCATATGGATATATATGCTAAGTCCCTAATCGGGACATGTCTTTCATCATAATGCCAGATTACCTTTGAGCTTCTTGAACTGGATAAAGTGCTGGGAGATTGTTAAAGAGCCAATGAGAGGGAGCTCAGAGTGAACAGAGCCACTCCAGTGAAGTCTGGGCCTTTACTTTTCTCTATCTGCTCCATAGGGTTTTACAGTGGACGGGAAGCACCTGTCGTAAATCACACCGCCGCCACCCCCCCCCCCGCCCCCAAAAAAGAGGCGCTCAAATAAGCATCAAAAACTGAGAAAAAAAACCAAGAACGCTGAAAAAAGCAGAAAGCTCGCTCACTTCAGTCAGCTCTCGCCCTGCCTGGGGAAAATCCCACGCAGGCACATCTGGGTCACTGGAGGACTGCTCACTGTTACTGTCCAATGGGCCGCTGACACATTCGCCAGCTTTCAGCTGACGTGTCTGTGGGCTCCTGCTGACTGACAGCCTGGTGCAGCAGAGAACACGGGGCCAAATGGCAGATGGACGCCTCAGGCTGGCAGGCAGAGGGAGCTGCATGCCAGCTCTGTCAGCTTCCCAAAATGCATAGGCGACAGAGATGGGCAAACTCTTGAGTAACCTGGCCTCAGTTCTCCGCATCCCTCCCCGACGACCCCCATCCCCTCCCATTTCGCCCTAAAGTCATCAATTCTGCCTGGCATACGGTCCCACAGGCACCAGAGCCAGTTTTGAGTTAGGACCCCAAACTACTTGACTACAGAGGGCATCACAGCTATAGCCCATACCTAGGCAGCCATCCAGATGGCTCCCAGCAGTGTGAATCCTGGTCGTGTCCCCATCAGCCAAGTGATGGGGCTAAAACTCACTGGCAACTGCCACCTCAGCACAAAGGATGCTGCAAGCCTATGGTTTTAGTCAGCCTGTCAGGAGTTCACAGGCTTATACACAGGAGGCCATTCGGCCTGTCAAACCCATGCTGGCTTGTTACGAGCCCCAATTTCCTGCAAATATTTCCCTCCAGGTGTTTATCCAATTCTCTTTTGAAAGCCACGATTGAATCACCCTTCACCGCACTCTTAGGCAGTGCATTCCGCACCCCAAACACTCGCTGTGTAAAAAAGCTTTTCCTCATGACGCCATTGGTTCTTTTTCCAATCACCTTAAGTTTTTGCCCTCTGGTTCTTGGCCATTTGCCAACGGGAACAGTTTCTCTCTATCTAATTTGTCCAGGCCCCTGATGAATTTGAATACCTCTATCAAATCTCCTCTCAACCTTCTCTGCTCGAAAGGAGGAGAACTTCAACTCTCAATCTAAGGTGACACTCTAGTCCAGTACGGAGGGAGCATTACATGGTCGGAGGAACCATCTGTTGGAGGAGGCTTTAAATTGAGACCACGATGCTCTCTCGGGCAGGTGTGAAAGATTCCACGGGGCTATTTCGAACAGCAGGGGGCCCTTCCCCATGTCCTCGCCAGTGTTAATTCCACAACCAACACCTCAACTACCATTAATGCACTGCTGTTTGTGGGAGCTTGCTGTGCACCAAATGGCTGCCAATGTTCCAACATGACAACAGTGACTACACCTCAAAAGTGCCAGATTGGTTGTAAAATACTTTGGGGTATCCAGAGGCCACAAAAGGTGCAATATAAATGTAAGGCTATCATTTTTTGGCATGGCTCAATGCCATACTACACACTGCAGTTGCTCACTGCTCCAAAAAGGAAACTTCCGCCTCCTTTACTTTCAGGAGTGTAACATGCTTCGGAAGGTTTCCTCTCCACACCCTCAAAAACCCTCACCACAGGGCAGCATGATTTCCAATAACAACCTCCCCCCACTCAGTACAGAAACTCTCAGCTCAGTGAATCACTGGGATTCCCCCAAGGTTACTCATTCAAGGGTGCTTCAAGCTCAGGCCAATCTGTAGAATCAAACTGCAGCACAGAAGATGGCCATTCAGCCCATTGGGCCTGTGGTAGCTCTTTGCAAGAGTTAGCCGCATTAGTCGCGCTCTCCAGTTCACTCCCCTCAGATCTGAAAATTCCCTTCACAAATGTATATCTGCCTCCCTTCCGAATTACTGAATCTGCTTCACTGTTCTTTCAGGCAGAGCATTCACATTGTTACTCAGGGTGAAAAAAAGTTCTCATCTCTCCTCTGGTTCATCGCTTCTCTTCAATCTGTGCCACCTGGTTACTGCCCCTCCTGCCACCAGAAACAGTTTCTCCTTATTTACTCCATCAAAACCCTTCATCATTTTGAGCATCTCCCTTAACATTCCCTTCTGTAGGGAGAATCACCTCTTATTCTCCAGTCTCTCCACAGGCTTGAAGTCTCTCATTCCTGGTATCATTCTTGGCTCTCGAAGTCCTTCAAAACAGGTGGTGCCCACAATACTTCAACTGGGGGCCTCCAGCCAGTGTTTTATAAAGCGTTAGCTTAACTACTTTTAAAACTCTACTTTTCTTTTAATAAAGCCTTTTTTTTTCAACAATGTGTTTTTTTCAGCAGCCTGTAGCAATGAAATCGATAGATAGGTTCCCTACGACTGGGGAAGCAGTTGTAGTTCTATGCTCGGGCTGACAGTCTGAATGGTTGTGATGCTGCCCAGAATGGATCTCTCAGGGCACAAGTTCAGTACGTAGGAGATGATCTGTCTTGGGCGGCCAGAGTCACAATTTGAGCTTTTCCTCATGTTCCACTTGTGGATCAAGTGGCCACATCTTCCCTGACCCGTCCTCAAGTGGTTGAGGGCTGCCCAGATTTTCCGTGGAAGTTTGAAACCTGGGTTTTTGCCACCCGGTTATATTATCAGGTTATGGTTGGTGATGTCTACAGTCAAAAAGGTGTGTCACCGAAAGGTGGGGCTGTCGTCAGTTTGTCGGCTGTGGAATGTGTTCCAGTAGGGGCTGCGGGATTTTGTATGCATGTGTGGGGTTTACTTTTGAGGTCCTGTGTCAGCTGCGGTGTTCTCCGGGGAGCTTGCTTTCTCTGCGGACATCAGGAGGTTCAATGTGTGCTGGCATAGAAAACCATTCGAGTTGCGTTGGTCTCAACGTTCTAGTTCAATTAGCTGATTCCAGTCCAGGGGAAATAGCAGGGGTCCTACATTTGGCCTCAATGCCAAGAGGTTAGAACAGTTCCTCAGCCAGGATCCCAGGTCTCACTGGATGTCTGGCAATGCCCACTCTAAGTATGCGGATGCCACATGGACACAGTTTTCTTTGTTGTTACAGCCACAGATACAATTCTCTAACTGGCACACCTGCACCCCCCTCCACCCCCCCCCCCCCAACCAATTTCTACTCACACTCTCACTCTGACAGAACCACCCACAGAATGAAAGACCCAGCTGTTTGGTGACAGAGCCCACAAGACAATGCCAAGCCCAGGGAGAGTTCACACTGTGGGGAGGAGGGAGCCGCCTTTGGCCATCTTAGAGTGCTGCGCCCTCCCCACTGGAATACAAATGTCCCACGCCCTGGAACTCAAGGGAAGTCCCCTGCATCAGCCAAACAAGTTGCCCGCATCCTCCCCTGCGTACGGAAACATTTCTACAAAACCTACTGTGGGCCTCTTCCTCGTCCCATCACCCACTTTCTCCCCTGTAGTCAGCACCTCCCTCTGACCCTCCATTCCTGCTAGCACTGGCTCCTGCCAGGCTATTGCCCCACTGCGGGCCTAATTGCGATTCACTTGCAAAGAGCAGCCAGACTATGCGACAGTGCAAGGCATCACCACCCTCTCGAACCCTTGCCCAAGGTGCAGGGCTGTCACTGATTGGCTATGACAAATGGGAATGTCAAGTCATTTTAACCCACCTTCACCAGCCCTGGTTGGGGCAAGGGGTGGTACCTAATACAATGACAGGGTCTGAATGGGGAACGTCCATAATCTCAATTCTCGGTACGTCACCCATGGCACACCTTCACCCTCACCTGTCAGGGCACCAGCCACTGGACACTTGGACAAATGGCACAAGTGTCTCAACTCTCAATCAGGGTCAGTGCTAACAAGGCCTGGGAGTTCAGCTGATTCCATTCTCCACAATGGCCTACCTGGAGCTCTCTGCAACAAGCTAACTCAGCACAGACCAAGGGCCCATCCTGGGATTGTCCTGATGCCCGGCACCCCCACTTCCCATTCCAATGCGTCAGTGGCGGGCATTTGGCCCACAATGTCAGGGAGAGCTGCTCCAGATCTGAATACTGGGTGTCCGTGAGCCGCAGCAGGGCTCTGCCAGCTTACAGTAAATAACCAGCGGGCACTGTGGCTCGATGCCACCCCCAGCGCTCGGCTACACATCTGAGTCAGACAGGCAGCCTCGCTCTTTGGGGGGAAAAAACAGAGATTCTGACGGGTAACCAATAGTCGACCGCACCATGAAGCTAGAGGAGTCAGGGAGACATCACCGGGAGGACACCAATCACTCCACCCCAACCTCAACCCCAGTCTAATAACCCCTGCCTTCCGTCACAGCGAGTAGTGGAAGCAGACCAGAACAGCTGGCCCCTGTCGCCATGGCATCACCGCACCACTGGTCCCTGTCGCCACGGCATCGCCGCACCACTGGTCCCTGTCGCCACGGCATCGCCGCACCACTGGTCCCTGTCGCCACGGCATCGCCGCACCACTGGTCCCTGTCGCCACGGCATCGCCGCACTACTTACCACTGGTGCTTCTCTCTTGCTCAGATGAGGTGAGGCAAGATAGGATATTGAAAGACACTGCTCAGATATCCAATTTGATCAGCTCACTCACCCAACATCTCTAGTTGAACAAAGAGCTGCTTGTAAGAGAAGCACGGATTCCCCAAAGTCAACAGCACTCTCCATTACTGAAAATCTAATGCATGCTCCCCAGCCCACATGTCACCCCCCCCACCCTCCCCACTCCCCCAAAAATCAGGGACCCACCCCTCCAGCAAGCTCCTCTCCTCTCCTCCCCCAACCTCCTCCTAGGACCCTGTCCTTTCGCTCTTTCCAAACAGGGCCCTGTCCACCTGCTCGCCTCATCCTTGGGCCTGGGTCCTCCACCAGGCCCTTATCCCTCCAACCGGGGCCTGGGCCTCAAGCCATCCCGCACGCCCCCACCACCCCACACACACACACACACCAGGGGCCCTAGCCCTCCAGCCCCCCACATCCCCGAGAAACTCCGTGTATCCAGCCTCCTCCACACTCATCCCCAGAGGCCATGCCTACCCAGTCCACTCCCTCTCTCTTCCCAAAGAGCCCGCCCACTATCCAACCCCCCCACCCCAGGGCCCTGTGTATCCAACCTCCCCACCCCGGGGCCCTGTCCATCTAGCCTCCCACCGCCCCCACCTCCCAGGAGCCCTGTCTACTATCCACCTCTACCCCCCCCCACCCCCTTCAGAGGCCCTGCCAATCCAGCCGCCCCCCCCCCACCCCCCGCACAAGGGCCCAGCACATTGCTGTAACGTTCTGAAAGCCTTGAGCAAGGCCAGGGCTCGTTTTGTCACACCTCATTCCTGTCAGGAACTCATCATGGTCTCGCTTATTTGACAGGCCACAGGCACTCCGCTGCTGATCCACTGAGGCCCAGCTATAAGTTGGTGGACTATAACACACAGCTCGATAGAACTTGTGTCCATCTCAGACCCCAAAACCTCCTTTCCACAAATGGTACAAACACAGCCAACCATTTAAAAAAAAATTAAAAGCAGCCATTTATTTCTTTGGTTGATTTGACAGAGCACCTGCTTTATTCATTTATTTTGGAGGCAGCGGGCTGAAAACCGTTGGGGGATGCATGCAAAATTGACCCTGGTGGGATTACGTCTGGACGCTAGGAGCCAGCTACGATATAACCCAGTCTCACCTATAATGCAGTGCCAAGATAGGGGTCACCTGGACCGTGACTAGTCGCATTTGGGATTAACATGCCAAAATGCAGCAAACTCCTTTGGATGAATTCTGCGAGTTGGATATTTAGAAGGTGGTGCTTTAAAGTAATATTTGAAATCTGACAGTTCTGCGCTCAGTATGTGGTATATGGTTTGGGTCAGACTGTTTTAGCACCGTCTGCCCAGCTCAGTGCCCTTCATCAGAGCACCCTCCATCGCAATGGCGTCAGACACTCGCCCCATTGCGTGCCCCCTCTCACCCCACTTTGCCCCGATATTTGGTCCTTCACCCACTCCTTCACCTCTCCGGCCCCCTGGGGATTCGGAAAGTTACTTCCTGAATGGTTTAAATGCACCAATCAGGGAGCTGCAATTTCCCACTAATCAGGAAGCAGCTCTCAGGGGCTGGCAGCACAGCGAGGCAGATTCCACTGACCACCTCAACCATTCCCCACAGTGGGAATGACCCTGCCATTTAGCTATTCCGTTATGAGCACTAAAGCAGGACAGAGGCCTCGTTCCAGAGAGCAGCCCAACACTTTACTGACAGGACGAGCACTTGACTGGATCTGAATGCTGATCCCAGAGTCAGTGCAAGGCTCCCACCTCCCCAGCTTGCTTTCATCATGTGAATCTTTGATTTAAAAAAAAACTTAATAAAACACAACACTGTCAACAGGGCATACTATTGCAGAGATTACCCTAGAACAGCCCCACCATTCCTGTGAAATAACGACAAGTTCCTAGATCCTCTGCCTTGCACCTCCCCCCACCCCAGTTTATCTGCTGAATCAAAAGAACCACACATCTGATTTCATGTGTTACAGGCATCTGGACCAGATTCCTCCTCCCCCACCGGTGCCAGTCCGAGCCTGCTGCCAACCACCACAATCTACTCAGCAAGCATGGCTGCCACAACAGATTGGTGTCTGGCAACAGGTCCATTAACCCGCAAAAGTTTCACCCAACGAGAGGCAGGAGGGCTGCACCCTGGGTAGAGGTACCAAATTTTCACCCTCTTCCATTTAAAAGACGTTTATATTAAGCAGCAACCTGGGCAATCTCTCAAGAACAACCTGAAGCATGACATTTACAAAAAATAGGTTTGTTTTGGAGTGAAATGATCTATGTATACAAATATTCTTCATGCCTGGAACAAAAGGCATGTGAGCTAATAGTCAGTTTTTTGATGGGTCAGCATTGATTGGAGAAAGGAATGACAGGCAGGAAAGCCCACCTCTGAACGGCAGCCCGAGGTCTTATACAAGTACCTAAACTGCTAGGACAGGTAGGCAAAGCCTCAGTTCCAATGTCTCACCCGAAGAACGGCACCTCTGGCAGTGATGCACCCCTTCAGTACAGCACTGAAGTGTCTGTCAGCCTACAGTGCAAATCTCTGGGATACAGATTCAGTTGAACCTAAAAGACAGTTACCCCCTAAACAGGTCCTGCACTAAAACTTCCCTCTGCTCACTTAAGAGGCGGGTATAAAGCAGGGGACAAGCAGAAGGAAAGGTGCCCCTCGTACCCCATGGAGCTTTGTGACTGTGCACTGAGTGATTAGTAAATCAGATTTTATTGCAGCTCATTAGGCATCATTTTAAATACTACTTGAAAGGTGCCACAGTGTGGCAGAGCCACGTGCACCACAAGATGGTGGTGCTTTTCCCCACTCTCCCTCTGAGTTGGCCAATCCTGGCAGTGACAGCCGCATGGTTAATCGCAGTGGCTCTCCATCCCAAAACAACCCACCTGGGTGATGTGTAGCCGCAGATGTAGCTGTGTCCCTGGGCTAGGGAGAGAAGAAAGAAAACTCATCGATCAGCTCAGGCTCCTGCCTCAATGCCCAGCCACCCACACCAGCAGGGCAGCGCCAACTATGTCCCAACAAGGCTCTCAATTTTAACAGAGTGGGAATGAAACATTGACCTGAAAAATGGTGGAAAGCAGAAACAGCTGACAGCTCCTGCACCGTCCCCCTCACCGCCATCTTACACGCTGCCTTGTCCACGAACCCAATGCCAACATAGGCTGGTCAATATGCCAAGGGGAATGACATGACCAGGCAGCAATAAAATGTTCCAACGCCAACTGCTCATCAATCCCCGCCACATTTTATTTAAACTAATTTCCAGGATGTGGGTATCACCAGCCTGGCACTGCCCCCACTGGCCATCCCTGCAGAAGGGGTAGGAAGCCACCATCTTGAACTGTTGCAGTCTGTCCCACAGTGGTCTTAATCAGGGAATATACACAGCAAGTCTGTGCGGCTTTGTAGGCCATTTCAGAGCCTAATTAAGAACCAACCACATTGGGGTGGGACTGGAGTCGCATACAGGCCAGTTGGGCTAAGCACGGCAGGCTTCCTTTACTCAAAGACATCAGGAGCTGAACAGGTTCTTAAGTGACAATCTGAAAGTTTCACAGTCACTTTGATCAGGCAAGTGAAGGTGTCACTGCGCCCTTGGGCTAGGGAGAAGAGAAAGAAAGCTGATCAAATTAACCGGGTGCCTGCCTCAATATCCAGCCACCCATGCTAACCCAGGTGGTAGCACTCTCATCTGGGCCGGGAGCCTCACGCCTAGCCTTGGGTATATAACAGAATCTGTGCAAGTCTTGTGAACAGTCTGAGGTGGGAGGGAGCTGGAGGAACTGGGAGTCCACTGTGTTACTCACAATAAGAGGTTGTGATGGAAGAATTAATCCAGGGCTGGTGTTTTGGTTCAAGCTGGTTTATTTTCAAGACAACTCCTCAGTGCTACTGACTTCCACACAAAGTGTTCCACTGTATCTTTTTTATTCTATTTAGATGGGATAATCAACACCCATCACCTGTTTAACTAGCAATTATTTTTAACAAGGTGATTGCCATATTAACACACTGAATATCCCCATGCAATCAATGCACATTGTTCATGCCAAGTGTAGCTGCTAAATAGTGGTAGATAGGTGAGTTATCCCTAACCTTTGAACCATAACCCACGCATCAGTTGGAGCAGAATGGCCAAGTCAGAAAAACGTTGAAGGAAATATCAATGGCTGAATGAACCGCCATGCTATACTTCTGAGCAACAGGCCAGGCTCCTCCTCCCCTTCACCCAAGGGATGTGCCAGGGCACAGAGTGCTACACAGGAGGGAAGAGAAAATTGCAATGAGTTTGGCCATCGGTGTGCAGCTTACTCAAATAAATTCCACCTCTGCAAAGGAGAAAAGGGCTGGGACGAAGCAGTTACAGAAATTCGAACCAGGCTTTAATTACGGCTGTTCACAACATTAACAGGAGTTCCAATGGGTTCTCAGGGTTAAAGGTGAAAGAATGCTAGGGATGTCATGAATGGACTTAACTATTCCACTCCCCAGGAACCCATGACACCCCCTTAATACTCCGTCACCTTTGACCCACCAAGGCCATTTTCACTTCCTGACAGGGCATCATGAAGGGAACAGAGCTCCCTCGCTGGTGACAGGGGGGCAGGGCTGCAGAAGGGCTGGCGATATGTCACTGTAATATCATCCTCCGCTCAGTAGAAAGCACACGAGAGACACATCCAGCAGCACTGCCCAACACTCCAGTGCCGGCACATATTGACAAAATACCCTCAAATAACAGCTGGAATCTCAACAGTCTTGGTGTAGTTTACCAAGTCAAAAACATTGAAGCTGCGGGCAACAAGAGCCTTTGGATATTTCGAACAATTTGAGCTTCATCCCTGAAGCTCAAGAAGAGACCTCTTTCGGACTGATCACATGCCACCACTGAGAGAGCCAGCGAGGAGGAGGTGGGGGCGGGACTTGTGCCTTTAAAATTTAGAGTCTCCAAACTCATGACCAAAACTGCAGCAAAGTCTTCCTCCTTCCCGCTGAGTACAACAGGATTATTTCTCCAGAATAATGCAGTGAGTGGAGAAGAGTTATACAATAACAGGTAGCATGTAATAACAATCCCAGCCACTTACAGCAATGTGGCCTCCAGGAATGATTGACAACAGAATTACCCAATCAGCACCATTTTGGCTGCAACTAGTGGCCTCATGGTGTCATTTTGTCACTCCACTACATAAAGAATCCTTCTGCATGCTGCCACGAGTTTTCCCCAATTCTAACTGCAGTGACTCATTCACCCCAAAGGGCAGGGAGCGCTGGCGGGTTATTGAACTGGGAGGGAATCACAGCATCACTCAATGCTGACACTGGAACTTAGTAAGGGAAAACCTGTGTGATTCTGCATGTCTCTCCCACCCCTTCAGCCTGGGGTACTGAGGACAAGTGCATCACCCTGGCCACTGCCTCAGCTGGGATCAGCAGAGTGGGAAATGAAGCTTTCAAATGCCGTTGTACAGAGCAGTGATGCCTTGGAACAAGCAAAACCATCAACAGATCCCAGGTCCAAGGAGGGAACAGTAGTTTATACATGTTATTGGACAGGCTCAGTCACAGTTTCTTTAACTGAGTGAGTCAGGCACAAGGGCCAGAATCAGAATGCTGAATCCAGAAGATTAAATCAATTAAGAAACGCTACACATATTGACACCCCCAAAACAGCAGCTAAGGCAATGCTGCAGGGATGCTGACTGTTCCACCCGGGATACAATTCCCGCCTTTCTCTTGAACTCCAGCCAGGAGCCATGCTCTGCAACATAGCCCAATGGAGCAATCCTCCTCGGTGGACTCAGAAAATCACCAAACTATTTGACTGCGTGAGGAGCACTTTAAGCAGCAATATCTTAATTGGATCTCCCATGTGTCCTTTCTCATAGCAGTGACAGAAATTGAGACTCCGCTGCTGTCTTGGCTGGGATGCAGTAGCTCAGCAGAGCTCAAGAACTGAACCCCTGACCTCTGGTAAACTGTGTGTGGCACTGAACAATGCAGCGAGCGACTGAACCATCAGAGTAACAGTGTGTGTGTGTCTGTTTTGTTGAACAGACTCCAGCATTGTCTCAGGCTCTGCCAAATTCTGCAGCAAAGTGAAGGTCTACCTGTCCAACCCGAGTAACAGTTATTACCCAGCGGGTTTCATCAATGTCTCTGTGAGAGTGAACACGCCACAGCAGCGAATCCAACAACGTGCAACTATGTCCTGAATGACACGAGACCAGATCAGGCTCCTCTCTCCTCTAGTTTAATACTGTGTAAAAGTAACATTCCCCCTGCCACAAGTGCAAAGAATACAGACACCACCATGGCAAATGGACACCAACTATCCCCAAAATGCTGTCTTGATCATTCAATTTCCAGAATTCTCCTGCCTACCAGCACACAGCGTATTCAAAATCAACAGATGTCGTAAACATTTAGCAAATGCTGTTTGGAAAATTAACCAAGAGGCACAAGAGATGGATACTTAATTTCTGCTCTTTTTGCCCAGATTGGGGGGGAGCAGTGGGTCATAAGAGGGCATGGGACTCTTAAACCTCGAGCTGCAGCCCTAATAACACTTGGATTCTTTTGGTAAGCATTTGAACAAATGAATTAGAAGTAGGCCACTCAGCCCTTCAAGCCTGCTCCACCATTTGATAAGAACACAACTAAACTAGTTCATTTGATAAGATCTGATTGTAATCTCAATTCCACATTCTCACCCACCCCAAACCTTTCACCCCCTTATTCAGAATCGATCTAACTCTGCCTTAAAAATATTCGAAGACTCTGTTTCCACTACCTTTACAACACTTTACAAAAAAAAATTCTCATGTGTCTTAAATGGGCGACCCCTAGTTTGAGATTCTCCCACAAAAGGAACATCCTCTCCACATCAAGGCACCTCAGAATCTTATATGAACGAATGCTCCAACGGACTGGTGAGGTCGGGGAGGGGGTGGGGATGCTGCTTTTAGCCCACCGCCCCCCTCCCAAACACACAGAAACATCGGACTGTCACTAGGGGAGACAGGGGGAAAAACTTGATAGCCGAGTTTATTATGTACCTCAAAACACAGCCAGGGCACATGCTGGGGGGGGGGGGGGGGGTTAAATTACAAGGCCAGCTCATCTGGTTGAACTAAGTTAGCTACTGGATTCGGGGGGGGGGGGGGGGTGAATGAATGAGTGAGTGCTCAGCCAGCGGATCGGATGCAGCAGGAGGTTCGCACGTGTTCCTCTCCCCCTTACAGCAGGCTGGCGTTTGGAACGCCGACACACTTTGGAACGCGGCGACTGTATCTTTTTTGTGTCTCCGCGTACCACTGCCTCCCTCGTGTTTCCTGAAACTCCGCGCCGGCCCTGTGTCACTATCACCACTGCCACCTCTCCGCTTCCTCCTGCCTCGCCAGTTTTTTTTCAATGGATATTACATTCCCCTCCACCACCACCACCACCACTACCTTCTTTCCCTATTCGGCTCGGATCGCGCCCCCACCCCCCCCGCTCTACTCCCTCCTTGTATTTCTCACCACTTTCAGGTCGAGCACGCCGTCCTTGGCCTCCTGCAGCAGGGACACGAACTTCGTGGTCAGGAGCCCCAGGCTTTTCTCATGTCTGCTTGGAGTCTGCGGTAGAGACTCGGCCATCTTTTCCTCTCTCTCTCTATCTGTGTATTTTTTTCTCTCTCTCTCAGTCCCACTCCGTAGCCGTTAGCAGCGCGCAGCACGCCGGGACTGATTTGAAACTGGGAGCAAACAGCAAACCCTCGGCTCCGGCCAAGGGGGTGTCTGCAAAGGGCAGCGCTCCGCACAAGACGCAAAATAAAAGACACTTGCTGCTGCCTTAGGGAGCGTCTGCAAAAGGAGGGGGGAGGAGAGTGGGGGAATCACCCCGCAGCCAACAGGAACTTGCCTGGCCGATTTAGGGAACATCTGCTAAAAGGTGACGCGGCAGGAAACGCACCAACTTCAAGGGAGCGTCTCCAAGAGGCGACTCGAACGAAAAATGATGCACTTGGGAAGGATAACACTATGAATAAAACACACGACAAATAATGGGACGGGTAGGGTATGCTGGAATACTGATATACAAATCTGAAAGGTGCCCCAAAGCTCAGCAATTTCTGTTTTTAGTTACACTGGGGTTGTGGTTTAGGGAGCATCCACAAACAGGAAAACTCCAGGAACTGCAGAATGGTTAGGGAGTGTCTGGAAAAGTTGGCACTCAGAGAAAACAGTTTTAGAAGCATCTGAATATGAGGACACCGATACATGGAGCAATGAGCATGGGCAGGCACGAAGGTTAGGGACCATCCAGAAAGGACCGGGGTGGGTGTGGGGTGGGGGTGTGGAGGGGGAGGGAATACAACAAAAACTTTCATTTCTTTGGCACCTTTAACACAGTAAAACATCCCAAAGAGCTTACAGGAGAGTTATCAGAAAAGGGAACACCACAAGATTGCAACTGGAGAGAAGCCGACAAGCAGCCAGGGATTACCATCTATATCTTGAGAGAGCTGATGGGAAAATTCACAAGTCATGGCAACACAGTTATGGTCAGCGCACAGGAGCAGTTCATGGCAGACGGCTCTTCTCCAGTTATCCTCGTCATGCTGCAACCTCAGTGGGTAATGAAAACCGTGAGAATTCAGTCAAAGTTTTATTTTGATTCGAGAGCACAGTATGTGAAACTGTGCTGATTCATTTTCAGCCTGACACCTGCAGTAGCCAATGTGTGTGAAGTATGAAACATGTGGTCATGGCAGTACAGCACAAGGCTGTACACATTGTTTGAAAGTGGCCAAAGCCACCTCCAGATCTTTTTCAGAGTGTCATTGAATATTTTGCACATTCTCTGTTTACTGAGAAACTGTCTCCAGCTTCTTTCCTGCAATCCATGTGTTTGTTTGGGAGAATTATACCGCATCAGAGGAGACCATTCAGCCCATTGTGCTCATGTTGGCTTTCTGCCCCCTCCAATGAGACTCCATAGCTCTTCAAATTTGTCCTTGTCAAGTATTTACCCAATTCCCTTTTGAAAGTTACTGTTGAATCTGCTTCCATCCCCCTTTCAGGCAGATCATTCCAGATCACAACAACTCATTGTGTAAAAGAAAATATCTGCTCACCTCCCCTTCCTCGACCTTCTGCCAACCATCCTAAATCTGCCCTCTCTGGTTACCAAACCTCCTGCAATTGGAAAAAGTTTTGCCTTATTTATTCAATAGAAATCCTTCATCATTTTGAACACCTCTCTTAAGTCTCCGCTTAACCTTTTCTATGCATACAGAGAAAAATTCCCTGATTCTCTAGCCTCTCCCTTCTTTTTCAAATTTCCTTCTGCTTGACCCTCCCACAGCCACTGACGCCTGCTGGGGAATGAGCCTTCAGCCTGTTGAACAACTGACTGCTGCTCATATGTGGGACTCAGGAGGTCCCAAAGTGCCTTGTACATTTTATGTACGTTTGATGTACAGCCACTGTTGTGATTTGGAAGAATTGGCAGCCAGTTTTCACAAAGCAAGCTTTGACAAACAGCAATGTGACAACGAACAGGTAATCTGTTTTTAAATGATAACTGAGGGATCAACCTTGGGCAGGAGACCAGGGAGAGCGCCCCTGCTCACCTTTAATAGTGCCATCAGGTACTTTACTTCCACCTGAGAGGGGAGGCAGGGCCTCGGTTTAACATCTTATTTGGTATTCAGCATTCCCTCACTGAAGACTGGTGATTTGAACTCCGGTATCTCACCTCCTCTTTTGGTCAGTACACACTGAGCCAAATGAGCCATCAGGAAAGTCCAAAATAGTAGAGTATTTACTGCTGAATGCTCATCAAAGTGAAGGATATCAGTGTCGAGTGGATCTATTCTCTATTTTCTATGTTTAACACACGATATCTTTATAGAACTGGTTGTGTGCAAGGTTAACTTCTGATTTTGACATGGTTGACACAATTCTTTCCTGCTACCTCTCTTTGGTGTAACTCCAAGAAACTGGCTCCTCATGGGCCCAGGTCCTACTTGTCCTAACTTAGTCAACACATTTCCTGCAATGGCACAATAGCCTCACATTGCCTATGGATGATCGGCATGTTCCAAAGTTCCATCTTATTCCTCATCTATAAGCTGCCCCTTGAATCCATTATTCATTATCATAACTGTGCAGATGATATCTGCTCCATCACCACTCTTAGTTTCCATCTCTTGTCGCCAAGATGTCCAAATACCTGTCCACCATCAAGTCATGGTTGAGCCTGAAATTCTTGAGGTTAGTATTGGAAAAACCAAAACTATCATATTCTACCACCATATCTAAATCCTTGATCCCATTTTCTATGAGAATGTTGGTTTAAGCTCAACCATATGACATACTTGGTGTCCTTGGCTGATTCTCAACCAAGCTACAAATGCCACACCTAATCACAGCTTGCCTACTTCCACCTTAAAAATATGGTTCATCTCTGTTCCTAACTCAGCCCCAAAGCTTCATTCATGTCTTTCTCACCTCCATCTCCAACGTCTCCATTCCCCTCTCCTCACCACCTCCAAAACTCCAAGCTCCACAGACATTTAACTCAACCAAAACTCTGCCACCAGCAATTTACCTTGCAAAAAATCTCACTCGCCTATTTCCCTGTCTTTTTCCACTTCTATTGGCTTCTAATCCCTCAATTTATCAACTACAAAAGCTCCGTTTCCAACTTCAGATCCCACCATGATTTTGTTCCTCTCTACCTCTGCAATCACTTCCAACCCTACATCGCCGACTGCTCCCTCTGAGGTTCTATTTCTGGTTAACTGTGAGTTTACCTCATACTCAAGTTGGACTTCCCAGAAGGAAAACCAGTAAAACTTGGAAATGACTGGTACTGGTCCAAACTGGAATTCCATTTTAAGGTATACAAGACCAGTTCGGACCAGTACTGAATCTCTTCCCCACCTTCAAAGTATCCTTAGCTCTTCAAAACAATTTTCAGCCATTTTCCCCAAGCTCTCTCCTTCTTCTCTTTGGACGTCACCCACCAATGTTGAAGCACCCAGGGGTGTATTGTCACCTTAATGCTGACGTACAACTGGATGTAACTGTTACAATCTGTTCCAATGTGTTTCAGCCGTATTATACTCCCCATGTGTCATTTCTCCAATTCTCAGCAGCCTTGCAGTATTGTCAGGTTTGCACATGCCAAGCAAGTGGTAAATTCTGGGCAGATTGCGGGACTCCGTTCAATGAGAAGTGGATGGAGGCGGCAATATTTTTTCCTTTACCATGAATGACCTTTACAGCCTGCCTAAAGAGGGCTCATTCTGGGCTCACTTGGAGCGCCTGTGTGAAATCCAGAAGAACAGGTTTGCCCAGGGTTTACCAGTGTGGATTGTGGTTTCTGTAAGCTGCTTATGAACATCCACCAAAAGTCAACATTTGCTCCCAGCCTCACTTGAGCCCTCTCTTGACAACAGATCAAAAGGGATTGACTTGGTTTACGTGCACAGGTGACCAACTCCCCCAGACTTCTGTCAAACTTAACACCAACCTCCCAGCAAAATCCATGACTCATTGTCAGGAGAAGAAAGAAAATATTACAAAAGCTTTTAATGGATCAGGTTCTAATACTGATACATGTAAATAATTGGCTAGACTTTCCACTCTGCTGATTTATCAGCTAATCAGGGATGGCACAGGGCTACATTTGCTTGGTGACACACTCTTCCATGTCCCAGTGGGCAGAACTGGCAGCCTACAATGTGCCTAACCCATACGTGGGTAAACACATTGAGTTTTATTATCTCATGGCCAATCTACACCTCAGTGACGTGACCATGAAACTACTGGATTGTCGTAAAAGCCCATCTGGTTCACTAATGTCCTTTAAGGAAGGAAATCTGCCATCCTTACCCAGTCTGACCTACATGTGGTTCCAGACCTACAGCAATGTGGTTGACACTTAACTGCCCTCTGAAATGGCGGAGCAAACCACTCAGTTGTATCAAAACTACTCTGAAAAATTGGAATAAGTATAAAACTAGATGGACCATCTGGTATTGACTTAGGCACCAGGAACAAGGCACAACCTGCCCAGTCAACCCTGCAAATTCCTCCTTACTAAGATCTGGAGACTTGTGCCAAATTTGGGAAAATAGTCCCAGACAGTGTGCCAGACTTCTTCACCACCTGGATATGTCTTGCGCAATTGCAGAGCTCAGGCAAAATCATAGAATCATAGAAAGGTTACAGCACAGAATGAGGCCATTCAGCCCATCATGTCTGTGCTGATTCTGCAAAAGTAATTTACCTTGTCCCACTCCTCCACCTTTTCCCTGTAGCCTTGCATTTTTTTCTGTACAGATAATTCTCCAATTCCCTTTGAATGCCTCAATTTGATCTAATCCATCACACTCTCATGCTGTGCATTTCAGACTTTAACCACTCAATACGTCAAAAAGCTTTTTCTCATATTGCCTTTTACTTTTTTACCATTCATCTTAGATCAGTGTCCCTTTGGTTCTTGACCCTTCCACCAACGGGAACAGTTTCTCCCTGTCTATCAGACCCTGCCCAAAGCTCTGCTATACTAAATTGTAACGTGTCCTGTTCACCCGCCCCCATGTATTCACTGACCTACACTGGATCTGGTTAAGCATCATCTTGATTTTAAAATTCTCAACCCCGTTTTTAAATCCCTCTATGACCTCATCCTCCTTACCACCTTACCTCTGTAATCTCCCCCAGCCACAGAACCCTCAGAGGTACCTGCATTCTTCTAATTCTGCCTTCCTGAGCATCCCTGATTTAATCGGTCTACAATTGACCTTGACATTAACATTGATATTAACATTCAATGGCATTCCCATCACTGAATCCCCCATGATCAACATCCTGGGGTTACCATTGACTAGAAACTGAACTGGGCCAGCCATATAAATACTGTGGCTATAAGAGCAGGTCAGAGCTTGGGAAATCTGCAGTGAGTAACTTACTTCCTGACTCCCCAAAGCCTGTCCTCTATCTACAAGGCACAAGTTAGGAGCGTGATGGAATACTCCCCACTTGCCTGGATGAATGCAGCTGCTACAACACTCAAGAAACTTAACACCATCCAGGACAAAGCAGCCCACTTGATTGACACCCCATCCACCTGTGGCCCTGGCAGCCTCTCCTTCCCCCTACCTCCCCCCCATCCATAAACCTCTGTTTTTCCCCAGCGTACTTACAACTATTCGCTGCTCATCCAATCACAGCCTGTTTCTCTCCCACCTTTGCTGCTGATAGGCTTACTAATCAGCCTAGCTAATGCAGAAGAGGAATGGCCTGTGATTGGAGGAGCAGCCCCTTGCAGAAACTTCAACTTCACTTGTCTGTCTGACCCGCATTTTGAACAGTGGTTCCGGGGGTCACAATCCAGCCCACCAGCTTCGCGTTGGACAAACCTGCTTTAGACAGAGCTAAGCGATTCCACAACCAACAGATTAGATCAAAGCTCTGCAGTCCTGTCGCATCTAGTCATGAATAGTGGTGGAAGATTAATTAAGCTGTGGAGGAGGCTGCATGACCATCACCCAGAGTGTCAATGCAAAATGCAAGGCTGAAAAGTTTGCAAACACCTTCAGTCAGAAGTGCCAAGTGGATGATCTATCTTGGCCTCGTACTGAGGTCCCCAGTATCACTGATGTCAACCTTCAGCCAATTCAATTCACTCCATGCAATGTCAAGAAACAGCTGAAGGCACTGGATGCAGCATAGGCTATGAGCCTCGACTACATCCTGGCTGTAGTAGTAAAGACTTGTGCTCCAGAACATGCCGTGCCCCTAGCCAAGCTGTTCCAGTACAGCTACAATACAGGCATCTACCAAGCAATGTGGAAAATTGCCCAGGTATGTCCTGTACACAAAAAGAAGGACAAATCCATTCTGGTCAGTTAACACCCCATCAGCCTACTCTCGATCATTAGCAAAGTGATGGAAGGGATTGTCGGCAGTGCTATCAAGCAGCAATAACCTGCTCACTGATTCTCAGTTTGGGCTCTGTCAGGATCACTCGGTCCCTAACCTCATTGCAGGCTTGGTCCAAATGTGGCCAAATAAGCTGAACTCTAGAGGGGAATTGAGCGTGTCAACCTTGAAATTAAAATTACATTTGACCAATTGTGGCATCAAGGAGCCCTGGCAAAACTGAAGTCAATGGGAATCGGGGGAAAACTCTCTGCTGGTTCGAGCCATACCTAGCACAAAGGAAGATGGTTGTGGTTCTTGGGGGTCAGTTATCTCAGCTTCAGCATATCGCTGCAGGCGTTCCTCAGGGTAGTGTCCTCGGCCCAGCAAATGACTTTCCCTTACACTGATTACACTATGCTCAGTCCCATTCACAGCTCCTCAGATAATGAATCCATCTATGCCTGCATGCAACAAGACATGCTGATAAATGTGCAAGGCAATATCCATCTCCAACAAGAACGAGTCTAAACACCTTCTCTGATATTGAATGGCATTACCATCGCTGAATCCCATACCATCAACATCCCAGAGGTCACCATTGACCTGAAACTGAACTGGACCAGCCATATAAATGCTGTGGCTACAAAAGCAGGTCAGGGGCTGGGAATTCTGTGGCGAGTAACTCACTTCCTGACTCCTCACAGTCTGTTCACCATCTACAAAGCACAAGTCCGGAGTGTGATGGAATACTGTCCACTTGCCTGGATGAGTGCTGCTTCAACAACAGTCAAGAAGCTTGACACCATCGAGGACAATGCAGCCCGCTTGTCTGGCATCTCCTCCACCTTAAACATTCACTCCCTCCACCACCTGCATACCCTGGCAGCAGTGTGTACCATCTACAAGATGCACTGCAGCAACTCACCAAGGCTCTTTCGACAGCACCTTCAAACCCATGACCTCTAACAGCCAGAAAGTCAAAAGCACCAGATGCATGGGAACACCACAACCTGCAAATTCCCCTCCAAGTCACACTCTAACTTATGCTGTAAAGCATTGCTCAATTGTACTGGGTTCGTGGAAGATTTTACATTTGTGAAAATGCTAATGCATTTGAACAGAAACTTGAACCATAAAATCAATTTAGAAAACTCGTGCAATTTTGTACACAGTATGTGCCTGGATAGCTGCTTGCACCCAAAGTGGAAACTCCACTTCTGTTTTGGCAATTCACCCACAAAAGGGTATATTTATGCTTTGGAGATTGTGGTCTTAAGACTGCATCCTCATAGAATTCGTTCAAGAAATAAAGATTCAGAGAACATGGTCCAGGTCCTTGGAATACCAACAGAATTGTATAATGTGGAGGAAAGGAGGATATTTGCGTGCAAAACTAAAAGCAATGAATGTAAAACCAACATATCTCACAAGAAAAGGCAGTCAAGATGGAATTTTCCACACAAAGAAAGACTTGCTTTTATATATAGCATTTTGCACAACTTCAGGAAACGTGACAGTTAATTTGTGCACAGCAAGCTCCCACACACACAACAATGAAATAAATGAAAGGGTCATTTATCACAGGTAGTGATTGAGGGATAAATATTGGCCACAATATCAGGATATCTCCCCTGTTTCAAAACTGCCTTGAGATTGTTTATGCCACTTGAAAAGGAAGAATGGAACTTGGATTAACATCTCATCTGAAAGTTGGCACCTCCAACACTGTAGCTCTTTCTCAGTAGAGCTTAAGTCCATGACTTTCTGATTCAAAGGCATGAGTGCAACCTTTGAGTCAAAGCTGGTCACACAAATCCATCGAACAGGATCTAAGAGATTTTCAGTTAAAGGTATAGCAACAAACACGTTGAAAAACAATTGGATAAATTTACGGCTAGGAGTGAGTTTGAAGATAGCCAGGAAGGTGCAGTGTGGAGTCTAAAGGTGCCTGATTATGGCAATGTCATGACCAGAAAAGCAAATGGTCAAGGTGAGGAATGCAAGGTCAAAGATTTGAAAGAGGATTCTGGACTACAGCTTGATTTACCATTGAGGACATGGTGGGGTAGGACGGGGTTAGAGTGGGGGGCACAGGAGAGGGGCAGTGGTGAACCCATTCTCAGCAGATTAAATAAGCTGGTTAGTGTCCGTGACAGGCAGCACTGTACATGCTATGTGAAAGATTGGCCTGAGGGTTCGAAGAACCTTTTCTGAATTCATATTTTGTTATGTCAGTTAGTCATTGAATCAGAGGCTCTGGCCAGGACTTTCCATTTCGGACCTAGGTCCTGTTGTGGAGAGGGAACCGGTGTGTTTCCCACCGCAGAGGCCAGTGAGAATTCCCACCGCATTGCATGATGCTGGGCTCATTAATTATGCAGTCATGTGGTGGGACGGGCTGGATGACGCATGCCCTGCCGTCCTATCCGGGCGCCTAGATATGAACTTCTTTGTCACGAACCCACTGTGGACGGAAGAGATGGGCCGCTGATCCCAGGGAGCTCTGGCCCTCAGATTCAGTGACGCTTCCCTTGATGTGCTGCACAATGAGGTGGAGGCCAGAGGGGGCATCCTGTACCCCGAGGGTGGAAGGAGGCGGCCAACCTGTGTGATTAATCCTGTCAGGGAGGAAGTCTTCAGGGCGGTCAGTGCCCATGGTCTCCACCGGAGGACTGCCCTGCAGTACCAGGAACAGATGAATGACCTCATCTGCATCGCCAGGTTAAGTGAACTCCCAACTGCTCACACTCACCTCACTGAATGCTTGAGGGGACATGGGCCTTAGTGGCAAGGCCACCCTCTGTGTGGTCCACGCATAAAAGAGCTATTCAATGTGATAAAGTGATGCCTTATAGCCCCACTGCCGTCCATCTAGTCTGCAGGTGGAGAGGCCACTGTGGGTCCCTGAACTTCCACACAGAGAGCTCAGATGCTGTCTGGGGGTGGTGGGGGAGAGGGTTTGGGTATAAAGGGGTTAAGTGTTGAGGGCACCTGGAAGCACCGCTAATGACATGCTCAGTGAGCCTTATCCTTCTACCTGCATGGGCTCACCGCTCTGTGTGCTGCCTCAGAACCCTGTGGAAAACCTGCAGTACATCAATCAGATTGCACTGTCCTGTGGATTATTTGTAAGAGTGGAAGCATGAGAAAGATACATGAAACCCAATTGCCCTGAACTCCATCTTCTCTCTGTGCGCAGCAAAAGTTGAGGCTCAACAGGAGGAAGAGAGAGAAGGGGGAGGGCACCTGCCTGAATTGAGGAACCTTACAGAGTTCAAGGAGCAGCCCAGCTGGCAGGAGAGGAACTGGACTGAGCTCGTGCTGCTGGAGAGGTCGGCAGGCGGCCTCCATCCAATCAGGATCCATGGAGAATGTAGTCACGTAGAAACCTAAGGGTCATGCGTTCCTCCATGTTGGAGGCAGATCATGTAGTCACTCGCTCTCTCCTCTCTCACTTACAGGTGTCAGCAGGAAGGGGGGGAGGCCAGAGGAAGAAGCCCTGTCCAGCAGGTCCTCTGGCCCACAGAAGATCGAGAATATTGGGGAGGAGGAAGAAAGTGTAGACGGGTCACAGCAGTCACCTGCACGCTGCACTAACTTCTCGATGGTAATACATCTAGACCTAGTTCAGACAGGGTCCAGCAGAAAACCCAGTTTCTGTCGGAGATGTGTGCAGACCTGCACTCCGTTGCTGTAGCCATGGGTGAGATCTTGCTGTGGCTATGCCAGAGGGGGATGGGGCACCTGAACTTCCCTCCAGGTGCCCCTTCTTCTCAAGGAGTCAGGCAGGGGCCTTTGGGCACCTAAAGGGAGGAGGAGTGGCAGTTGAATACTCCTGGGACCTCCACTCAGGATTCTTTTGAATCCCCATTGCCCATGACCCCTTGAGCTTTATCCTCCATGACTGCAGAGGGAGCATCTGCCCTACAGCGGGACAGCAAGGGGCTTCCAGACCTTGGGTCTGCAGAGGACGCCTACCAGGGTCATCCAAGACAACAGGGCAAACTGGTCAGCGGGGCTGCCTCCATCCCTGCTGTGATGTCGGGGAACACCTGGAAGAAGTGGTAGGAACGAAAGATTAAGAAGTTATGATTTTACATGTGGTTGCACAGGTGCACTATAATTGTTAATCTGACAGTTTTGCAAATACATTACATTGCACTTTAATGAGGTCTGATGTGGTTTAATTGCCATTTGTAGTCCTTAAGCCTATGCCACCCACCCACCCTCACACTCACTACTCCAACTCCATCTTCAGTGACACACACCCCAAGCTGGGCCTATGCATGTGCAGGGAGGCAAGGGTCTTTGCCAGGGCCCTCATGAGCCATGTGCAAGATGCCTCCAAAGGACGCTGAGCCTTTGCCCTTTATGTGCTCATCTGTTGAAATGCCCTGCTGGGGTTCCTCTTCAGTTGTCCAGTTGAGCTGACTTGCCGCTTCACCCACCCCCGCTGATCCAACTCCCATGGGGCATCTCCAGTTTACCTCAAGGATTGAGGGAGTTACATGCGGCCATGGTGCGTGTGACTTTTCAGGTTGAGGCCAACACCTTACAACCTCCCCCATTGACCCACATCCTCCCCCGCCAATAACTATTGACCCTCCTGATATGACCTAAGACCTCCCCTCAGTCACTCTGAAATACTCCCCATCACCCCCAGACCCCTGCAAATGAACGTCCATTTCCCTTACATTTCGAGGAACCCACTCCCTTGACAATAGAAGTGCCCGACCTCATCCTGCTGAGCCCCAGAATCCAGTTTTACTTCAATGTTCCTGCCAAAAGCCTCAGCGTCCCTTCACCTGTTATCGTGGGACCCTCGCCCTACCGGACCCCATTGGCCCCTTTAACCCCCACCATCCCTTCCTATCAACAATTCCCTCAGGTTGCCCACCAGGACACATCAGTTGGCACCACTGACCTCCTTCATCTGCCCACATACACACATCTCCCTCATCACATTCATACCTGCACAGCAATGACCCCACCACTTTGCACCACCGCTCGCACTCCATCACGGCCCATCCCGCGGTCCTGCTCCATAAAACAGCTCACCCATTCGACGAACTCTGCAGCATCTCCCTTTCTCCGAGCACCCTCAAGATCCCACCAACCCTCCTCTTGGACTCAACAGACGCCCAAACTGCTCACTCCTCTCATCCCGCACAATCCCAACGCTCCCCAACAAAGACCATTATTACTCAACGGTACCTCATGCAGCCGAAAAACTGTGGTATGAAGATCCACATCCTGGAACCTACTGCAGTGAGAAGATCCACATCCTGGAAAATCTAGCAGTGCAACGATCCACATCCTGGAATCTCCTGCAGTGTAAAAATCCACATCGTGGAATCTCCTGCAGTGGGTAGATCCACATCCTGGAATCTCCTGCAGTGTGAAGATCCACATCCAGGAATCTTCTGCAGTGTAATGATCCACATCCTGGAATCTCCTGCACTGCAAAGATCCACATCCTCAGAGCTCCGGCAGTGTGAAGATCCACATCCTGGAAAATCCTGCAGTGAGAAGATCCACATCTTGGAACCTCATGCAGTGTGAAGATCCACATTCTGCAATCTCCTGCAGTGAGAAGATTCACATCCTGGAATCTCCTGCAGTGAGAAGTACCACATCCTGGAAACTTCTGCAGCGTAAAGATCCACATCACGGAATCTCCTGCTGTGAGAAGATCCACATCCTAGAAACACCTGCAGTGTGAAGATCCACATCCCGGAATCCCTTGCAGTGAGATAATCCACATCCTGGAATCCCTTGTAGTGTGAAGATCCACATCAAGGAATCTCCTGCAGTGTAAAGATCCATATCCTGGAATCTCCTGCAGTGTACAGATCCACATCCAGGAACCTCCTGCAGTGTGAACAACAACATTCTGGAATCAACTGCAGTGTGAAGATCCACATCCTGGAATCTCCTGGAGTGTAAAGATCCACATCTTGGAATCACCTGCAGGGTGATGATCCACATCCTGTAAACTTCTGTAGTGAGAAGATCCACAACCTGGAATCTCCTGAAGTGTAAAGATCAATATCCTGGATTCTCCTGCAATGTGAAGATCCACATCCTGTAATCTCCTACAGTGTAAGCACCCACATCCTGGAATCTCCTGCAGTGAGAAGATCCACATCGTGGAAACTCCTGAAGAGTGAATAACCACATACTGGAACCTACTGCAATGTGAAGATCCACATGTTGGAAAATCCGTCAGTGCGAAGTTCCACATCTTGGAATCTCCTGCAGTGTGCAGATCCACATCCTGGAAACTCCTGCAGTGTAACAGTCCACATCCTGCAATCTACTGCTGTGTAATGTTTTACATATTGGAATCTCCTGCAGTGGAAAGATCCAAACGCTGGAATCTCCAGCAGGTGCTGGTCTACATCCTGGAAACTCCTGCAGAGTGAAAAGCCATATCCTGAAATCTCCTGAAATGAGAAGATCCATGTCTAGGAAACACTTGCAGTGAGATGATTCACATTTTGGAATCTCCTGCATTGTAAAGATCCACATCTAGGAAACTCCTGCAGTGTGAAGCTCCACATACCGGAATCTTGTGCTGTGCGAAGATCCACATCCTGGAAACTACTGCAGTGAGAATGGCCACATCCCGGAATCTCCAGCAGTGAGAAGATCCACATCCTGGAATCGCATGTAGTTTGAAGATCCACATCTTGGAAACACCTGCAGCGTGAAGATACACATCATAGAAACTACTGCAATGTCAAGATCCAAATCCAGGAATTTCCTGCATTGTAAAGAGCCACATGCTGGAATCTCCAGTGGTGAGAAGATCCACATCCTGGAATCTCATGCTTTGAGAAGATCCACATCCAGGAAAGTGCAGCAGAGTGAAGAACCACATCCTGGAATCTCCTGCAGTGTGAAGATCCAAATCCCGGATTCTCCTGCAGTGTAAAGAACCACGTGCTGGAATCACGTGCAGTGTGAAGATCCACATCATGGAATCTCCTGCAGTGCATGGATCCACATCCTGGAATCTACTGCAGTGTGAAGATCCACATCTTGGAAACTCCTGCAGTGTAACGATCCACATTCTGCAACCTACTGCAGTTTAACGATCAATATCTTGGATTCACCTGCAGTGTAAAGGTCCACATCCCGGAATCTCCAGCAGTGTGAAGATCCACATCCTGGAAACCCCTGCAGTGTAATGATCCACATCCTGCAACCTACTGCAGTTTAACGATCAACATCTTGGATTCTCCTGCAGTGTAAATTTCCACTTCCTGGAACCTCCTGCAGGCTGATGATCTGCATCCTGGAAACTCCTGCAGTGAGAAAATCCTGGAATATGCTGCAATGTGAGGATCCACATCCTGGAATCTCCTGCACTGCAAGGATGCACATCCTGGAATCTACTGCAGTGTAAAGGTCCACATCCTGGAATCTCCAGCAGTGTGAAGATCCACATCCTGGAAACTCCTGCAGTGTGAATATACACATCCTGGAAACTCCTGCAATGTAATGATCAACATCCTGGAATCTCCTGCAGTGTAAAAATCCACATGATGGAATCTCCAGCTATGTGAAAAACCACATCATGGAATCTACTGCAGTGAGATGATACACATCCTGGAAACTCCTGCTATGCTAAGATCGACATCCTGGAATGTCCTGCATTGTAAAGATCCACATGTTGGAATCTCCAGCGGTGAGAAGATCCACATCCTGGAATCTCTGCTTTGAGACTTTCCCCATCCTGGAAAGTGCAGCAGCGTGAACATCCACATCCTGGAAAATCCATCAGTGCGAAGTTAAACATCTTGGAATCTCCTGCAGTGTGCAGATCCACATCCTGGAAACTCCTGCAGTGTAACAGTCCACATCCTGCAATCTCCTGCTGTGTAATGTTTTACATATTGGAATCTCCTGGAGTGGAAAGATCCACATGCTGGAATCTCCAGCAGGTGATGATCTACATCCTGGAAACTCCTGCAGAGTGAAAAGCCGCATCCTGGAATCCCCTGAAACGAGAAGATCGATGTCTAGGAAATGCTTGCAGTGAGATGATTCACATTTTGGAATCTCCTGCAGTGTAAAGATCCACATCCAGGAAACTCCTGCAGTGTGAAGATCCACATACCGGAATCTCGTGCTGTGAGAAGATCCACATCGTGGAAACTACTGCAGTGTGAATATCCACATCCCGAAATCTCCAGCAGTGAGAAGAGCCACGTCCTCGAATCACCTGTGGTTCAAAGATCCACATCTTGGAAACTCCTGCAGTGTGAAGATCTACATCATGGAAACTACTGCAATGTCAAGATCCACATCCTGAAATTTCCTGCATTGTAAAGAGCCACATGCTGGAATCTCATGCTTAGAGAAGATCCACATCTTGGAAAGTGCAGCAGACTGAAGAACCACATCCTGGGATCTCCTGTAGTGTGAAGATCCAAATCCTGGATTCTCCTCCAGTGTAAAGAACCACGTGCTGGAATCACTTGCAGTGTGAAGATCCACATACTGGAAACTCCAGCACAGTGAAGAACCATATTCTGGAATCTCCTGCTGTGTAAAGATCCACATCCTGGTATCTCCTGCTGTGTGAAGATCCACATCCTGGAATCTACTGCCATGTGAAGATCCACATCATGGAATCTCCTGCAGCGTGAAGATCAACATCCTGGAATCTCATGCAGTGCAAAGATCCACATCCTGGAAACTCCTGCAGTGCAACGAAACACATTCTGCAACCTACTGCAGTTTAACGATCAACATCTTGGATATTGCTCCAGTGTAAAGATACAAATCCTGGAAACTCCTGCAGTGAGAAAATTAACATCCTGGAATATGCTGCAATGTGAAGATCCACATCCTGGAATCTTCCGCAGTGCATGGATCCACATCCTGGAATCTACTGCAGTGTAAAGATCCACATCCTGGAAACTCCTGCTGTGTGAAGATACACATCCTGGAAACACCTGCAGTGTAATGATCAACATCCTGGAATCTCCTGCAGTGTAAAAATCCACATCCTGGAACCTCCAGCAATGTGAAAAAACACATCATGGAATCTCCCGCAGTGAGATGATCCACATCTTGGAATCTCCTGCAATGCGAAGATCGACATCCTGGAATGTCCTGCATTGTAGAGATCCACATGCTGCAATCTCCAGCGGTGAGAAGATCCACATCCTGGAATCTCTGCTTTGAGATGATCCCCATCCTGGAAAGTGCAGCAGAGTGAAGAACCACATCCTGGAATCTGCTGCAGTGTGAAGATCCACATCCTGGAATCTACTTCCATGTGAAGATCCATATCATGAAATCTCCTGCAGCGTGAAGATCAACATCCTGGAATCTCATGCAGTGTAAGGATCCACATCCTGGAAACTCCTGCAGTGCAATGATCCACATTCTGCAACCTACTGCAGTTTAACGATCAACATCTTGGATATTGCTCCAGTGTAAAGATCCACATCCTGGAAACTCCTGCAGTGAGAAAATCCACATCCTGGAATATGATGCAATGTGAGGATCCACATCCTGGAAACTCCTGCAGTGTAACGATCCACATTCTGCAACCTACTGCAGTTTAATGATCAACATCTTGGATATTGCTCCAGTGTAAAGATCCACATCCAGGAATCTCCTGCAGGCTGATGATCCGCATCCTGGAAACTCTTGCAGTGAGAAAATCCACAACCTGGAATATGCTGCAATGTGATGATCTACATCATGGAATCTACTGCAGTGCATGGATCCACATCCTGGAATCTACTGCAGTGTGAAGATCCACATCCTGGAAACTCCTGCAGTGTAACGATCCACATTCTGCAATCTACTGCAGTTTAACGATAAATATTTTGGATTCAAATGCAGTATAAAAGTCCACATCCTGGAATCTCCAGCAGTGTAAAGATCCACATGCTGGAAACTCCTGCAGTGTGAAGATACACATCCTGGAAAATCCCGCACTGTAATGACCAACATCCTGGAATCTCCTGCAGTGTAAAAATCCACATGATGGAATCTCCAGCAATGTGAAAAAACACATCATGGAATCTCCTGCAGTGAGATGATCCACATCCTGGAATCTCCAGCAATGCGAAGATTGACATCCTGGAATGTCCTGCGTTGTAAAGATCCACACATTGGAATCTCCAGCGATGAGAAGATCCACATCCTGGAATCTCTGCTCTGAGACTTTCCCCATCCTGGAAAGTGCAGCACCGTGAAGATCCACATCCTGGAAAATCCATCAGTGCGAAGTTAAACATCTTGGAATCTCCTGCAGTGTGCAGATCCACATCCTGGAAACTCCTGCAGTGTAACAGTCCACATCGTGCAATCTCCTGCTGTGTAATGTTTTACATATTGGAATCTCCTGCAGTGGAAAGATCCACATGCTGGAATCTCCAGCAGGTGATGATCTACATCCTGGAAACTCCTGCAGAGTGAAAAGCCACATCCTGGAATCCCCTGAAACGAGAAGATCGATGTCTAGGAAATGCTTGCAATGAGATGATTCATACTTTGGAATCTCCTGCAGTGTAAAGATCCACATCCAGGAAAGTCCTACAGTGTGAAGATCCACATACCGGAATCTTGTGCTGTGAGAAGATCCACATCGTGGAAACTCCTGCAGTGTGAATATCCACATCCCGGAATCTCCAGCATTGAGAAGAGCCACGTCCTGGAATCGCCTGTAGTTCAAAGATTCACATCTTGGAAACTCCTGCAGCGGGAAGATCGAAATCGTGGAAACTACAGCAATGTCAAGATCCACATCCTGAAATTTCCTGCATTGTAAAGAGCCACATGCTGGAATCTCCAGTGGTGAGAAGATCCACACCCTGGATTCTCATGCTTTGAAAAGATCCACATCCTGGAAAGTGCAGCAGAGTGAAGAACCACATCCTGGAATCTCCTGCAGTGTGAAAATCCAAATCCTGCAGTGTAAAGAACCACGTGCTGGAAACACTTGCAGTGTGAAGATCCACATACTGGAAACTCCAGCACAGTGAAGAACCACATTCTGGAATCTCCTGCTGTGTAAAGATCCACATCCTGGTATCTCCTGCTGTGTGAAGATCCACATCCTGGAATCTACTGCCATGTGAAGATCCACATCATGGAATCTCCTGCAGCGTGAAGATCAACATCCTGGAATCTCATGCAGTGCAAAGATCCACATCCTGGAAACTCCTGCAGTGCAACAATCCACATTCTGCAACCTACTGCAGTTTAACGATCAACATCTTGGATATTGCTCCAGTGTAAAGATCCACATCCTGGAAACTCCTGCAGTGAGAAAATCCACATCCTGGAATATGCTTCAATGTGAGGATGCACATCCTGGAATCTCCTGCAGTGCATGGATCCACATCCTGGAATCTACTGTAGTGTGAAAATCCACATCCTGGAAACACCAGTGGTGTGAAGATACGCCTCCTGGAAACAACTGCACTGTAATGATCAACATCCTGGAATCTCCTGCAGTGTAAAAATCCACATCCTGGAACCTCCAGCAATGTGAAAAAACACATCATGGAATCTCCCGCTGTGAGATGATCCACATCTTGGAATCTCCTGCAATGCGAAGATCGACATCCTGGAATCTCCTCGATTGTAATGATCCACATGCTGGAATCTCCAGCGGTGAAAGATCCACATTGTGGAATCTCATGCTTTGAGAAGATCCCCATCCTGGAAAGTGCAGCAGAGTGAAGAACCACATCCTGGAATCTCCTGCAGTGTGAAGATCCAAATACTGGATTCTCCTGCAGTGTAAAGAACCACGTGCTGGAATCACTTGCAGTGTGAAGATCCACATACTGGAAACTCCAGCACATTGAAGAACCACATTCTGAATCTCCTGCTGTGTACAGATCCACATCCTTGTATCTCCTGCAGTGTGAAGATCCACATCCTGGAATCTACTGCCATGTGAAGATCCACATCATGGAATCTCCTGCAGCATGAAGTTCAACATCCTGGAATCTCATGCAGTGCAAAGATCCACATCCTGGAAACTCCTGCAGTGCAACAATCCACATTCTGCAACCTACTGCAAGTTAAACGATCAACATCTTGGATATTGCTCCAGTGTAAAGATCCACATCCTGGAAACTCCTGCAGTGAGAAAATCCACATCCTGGAATATGCTTCAATGTGAGGATGCACATCCTGGAATCTCCTGCAGTGCATGGATCCACATCCTGGAATCTACTGCAGTGTGAAAATCCACATCCTGGAAACACCTGCTGTGTGAAGATACGCATCCTGGAAACACCTGCACTGTAATGATCAACATCCTGGAATCTCCTGCAGTGTAAAAATCCACATCCTGGAATCTCCAGCAATGTGAAAAAACACATCATGGAATCTCCCGCTGTGAGATGAACCACATCTTGGAATCTCCTGCAATTCGAAGATCGACATCCTGGAATCTCCTCCATGGTAAAGATCCACATGCTGGAATCTCCAGCGGTGAAAGATCCACATCGTGGAATCTCATGCTTTGAGAAGATCACCATCCTGGAAAGTGCAGCAGAGTGAAGAACCACATCCTGGAATCTCCTGCAGTGTGAAGATCCAAATCCCAGATTCTCCTGCAGTGTAAAGAACCATGTGCTGGAATCACGTGCAGTGTGAAGATCCATATACTGGAAACTCATGCACAGTGAAGAACCACAGTCTGGCATCTCCTGCTGTGTAAAGATCCACATTTGGTATCTCCTGCTGTGTGAAGATCCACATCCTGGAATCTACTGCCATGTGAAGATCCAGATCATGGAAAATCCTGCAGCGTGAAGACCAACATCCTGGAATCTCATGCAGTGCAAAGATCCACATCCTGGAAACTCCTACAGTGCAACAATTCACATTCTGCAACCTACTGCAGTTTAACGATCAACATCTTGAATATTGCTCCAGTGTAAAGATCCACATCCTGGAAACCCCTGCAGTGAGAAAATCCACATCCTGGAATATACTGCAATGTGAGGATCCACTTCCTGGAATCTCCTGCAGTGCATGGATCCACATCCTGGAATCTACTGCAGTGTGAAGATCCACATCCTGGAAACTCCTGCTGTGTGAAGATACGCATCCCGGAAACAGCTGCAGTGTAATGATCAACATCCTGGAATCTCCTGCAGTGTAAAAATCCACATTCTGGAATCTCCAGCAATGTGAAAAAACACATCATGGAATCTCCCGCAGTGAGGTGATCCACATCTTGGAGTCTCCTGCAATGCGAAGATCGACATCCTGGAATCTCCTGCATTGTAAAGATCCACCTGCTGGAATCTCCAGCGGTGAAAGATCCACATCGTGGAATCTCATGCTTTGAGAAGATCCCCATCCTGGAAAGTGCAGCAGAGTTAGAACCACATCCTGGAATCTCCTGCAGTGTGAAGATCCACATCCAGGAAACCCCTGTAGTGTGAAGATCCACAAATTGGAAACTCCTGCAGTGTAACGATCCACATTCTGCAACCTACTGCAGTTTAACGATCAATATCTTGGATTCACCTGCAGTGTAACGGTCCACAGCCTGGAATCTCCAGCAGTGTGAAGATCCACATCCTGGAAACTCCTGCAGTGTGAAGATACACATCCTGGAAACTCCTGCACTGTAATGATCAACATCCTGGAATCTCTGCGGTGTAAAAATCCACATGATGGAATCTCCAGCAATGTGAAAAAAGACATCATGGAATCTCCTGCAGTGAGATGATCCACATCCTGGAATCTCCTGCAATGCGAAGATCGACATCCTGGAATGTCCTGCACTGTGAAGATCCACACATTGGAATCTCCAGCGGTGAGAAGATCCACATCCTGGAATCTCTGCTTTGGCACTTTCCCCATCCTGGAAAGTGCTGCACCGTGAAAATCCACATCATGGAAAATCCATCAGTGTGAAGTTAAACATCTTGTAATCTCCCGCAGTGTGCAGATCCACATCCTGGAAACTCCTGCAGTGTAAACGTCCACATCCTGCAATCTCCTGCTGTGTAATGTTTTACATATTGGAATCTCCTGCAATGGAAAGATCCACATGCTGGAATCTCCAGCAAGTGATGATCCACATCCTGGAAACTCCTGCAGAGTGAAAAGCCACATCCTGGAATCCCCTGAAACGAGAAGATCGATGTCTAGGAAATGCTTGCAGTGAGATGATTCACATTTATGAATCTCCTGCAGTGTAACGATCCACATCCAGGAAACGCCTGCAGTGTGAAGATCCACATAACGGAATCTCATGGTGTGAGAAGATCCACATCCTGGAAACTCCTGCAGTGTGAAGATCCACATACCGGAATCTCCAGCAGTGAGAAGAGCCACGTCCTGGAATCGCCTGTAGTTCAAAGATCCACATCTTGGAAACTCCTGCAGTGTGAAGATCTACATCGTGGAAACTACTGCAATGTTAAGATCCACATCCTGAAATTTCCTGCATTGTAAAGAGCCACATACTGGAATCTCCAATGGTAAGAAGATCCACACCCTGGATTCTCATGCTTTGAAAAGATCCACATCCTGGAAAGTGCAGCAGAGTGAAGAATCACATCCTGGAATCTCCTGCAGAGTGACCATCCAAATCCTTGGTTCTCCTGCAGTGTAAAGAACCACGTGCTGGAATCACATGCAGTGTGAAGATCCACAGACTGGAAACTCCAGCACAGTGAAGAACCACATTCTGAAATCTCCTGCTGTGTAGAGATCCACATCCTGGTATCTCCTGCTGTGTGAAGATCCACATCCTGGAATCTACTGCCATGTGAAGATCCACATCATGGAATCTCCTGCAGCGTGAAGATCAACATCGTGGAATCTCATGCAGTACAAAGATCCACATCCTGGAAACTCCTGCAGTGCAACGATCCACATTCTGCAACCTACTGCAGTTTAACAATCAACATCTTGGATATTGCTCCAGTGTAAAGATCCACATCCTGGAAACTCCTGCAGTGAGATAATCCACATCCTGGAATATGCTGCAATGTGAAGATCCACATCATGGAATCTCCTGCAGTGTGAAGATCAACATCCTGGAATCTCATGCCGTGCAAAGATCCACATCCTGGAAACTCCTGCAGTGCAACGATCCACAATCTGCTTCCTACTGCATTTTAACGATCAACATCTTGTATATTGCTCCAGTGTAAGGATCCACATCCTGGAAACTCCTGCAGTGCAACAATTTACATTCTGCAACCTACTGCAGTTTAATGATCAACATCTTGCATATTGCTCCAGTGTAAAGATCCACATGCTGGAAACTCCTGCAGTGAGAAAATCCACATTCTGGAATATGCTGCAATGTGAGGATCCACATCCTGGAATCTCCTGCAGTGCATGGATCCACATCCTGGAATCTAAAGCAGTGTGAAGATCCACATGCTGGAAACTCCTGCTGTGTGAAGATACACATCCTGGAAACACCTGCACTGTAATGATCAACATCCTGGAATCTCCTCCAGTGTGAATATCCACATCCTGGAATCTCCAGCAGCGTGAAGATCCATGTCCTGGAATCGCCTGCAGTTTGAAGATCCACATCTTGGAAACTCCTGCAGCGTGAAGATCCACAATGTGGAAACTACTGCAATGTCAAGATACTCATCCTGGAATTTCCTGCTTTGTAAAGAGCCACATGCTGGAATCTCCAGTGGTGAGAAGATCCACATCCTTGATTCTCATGCTTTGAGAAGATCCACATCTTGGAAAGTGCAGCAGAGTGAAAAACCACATCCCGGAATCTCCTGCAGTGTGAAGATCCAAATCCTGGATTCTCCTGCAGTGTAAAGGACCACGTGCTGGAATCACTTGCAGTGTGAAAATCCACATACTGGAAACTCCAGGACAATGAGAAAACACATTCTGGAATCTCCTGCTGTGTAAAGATCCACATCCTGGGATCACCTGCTGTGTGAAGATCGATATCCTGGAATCTCATGCAGTGTAATGATCGACATTCTGGAACCTACTGCAGTTTAATGATATTGCTCCAGTGTAAAGATCCACATCCTGGAATCTCCTGCAGGCTGACGATCCACAACCTGGAAACCCCTGCAGTGAGAAAATCCACATCCTGGAATATACTGCAATGTGAGGATCCACATCCTGGAATCTCCTGCAGTGTGAAGATCCACATACTGGAAACTCCAGCACAGTGAAGAACCACATCCTGGAATCGCCTGCAGTGTGAAGATACGCATCCTGGTAACACCTGCACTGTAATGATCAACATCCTGGAATCTCCTGCAGTGCAAAAATCCACATCCTGGAATCTCCAGCAATGTGAAAAAACACATCATGGAATCTCCCGCAGTGAGATGATCCACATCCTGGAATCTCCTGCAATACGAAGATCGACATCCTGGAATCTCCTGCATTGTAAAAATCCATATGCTGGAATCTCCAGCGGTGAGAAGATCCACATCCTGGAATCTCTGCTTTGAGATGATTCCCATCCTGGAAAGTGCAGCAGAGTGAAGAACCACATCCTGGAATCTTGCGCTGCGACAAGATCCACATTCTGGAAACTCCTGCAGTGTGAATATCCACAACCCAGAATCTCCAGCAGTGAGAAGCTCCACATCCAGGAAACCCCTGTAGTTTGAAGATCCACATCTTGGAATCTACTACAGCGTGATGATCCACATCATAGAATCTCCTGGAGCATGAAGATGCATTTCCTGGAAACTCCTGCATTGTGAAGATCCACATCCTGGAAACACCTGCAGCGTGATGATTCACATCGTGGAAACTCCTGCAGCATGATGATCCACATGGTGGAAACTCCTGCAATGTGAAGCTCCACATCCTGGAATCTCCTGTATTGTTAAGAGCCACCTGAAGGAATCTCCTGCAGTGTGAAGATCCAACTCCTGGATTCTCCTGCAGTGTAAAGAACCATATCCTGGAATCTCCTGCAGTGTGAATATCCACATCCCGGAAACTCCTGCAGTGAGAAAATCCACATCCTGGAATATGCTGCAATGTGAGGATCCACATCCTGGAATCTCCTGCAGTGCATGGATCCACATCCTGGAATCTAAAGCAGTGTGAAGATCCACATGCTGGAAACTCCTGCTGTGTGAAGATACACATCCTGGAAACACCTGCACTGTAATGATCAACATCCTGGAATCTCCTCCAGTGTGAATATCCACATCCTGGAATCTCCAGCAGCGTGAAGATCCATGTCCTGGAATCGCCTGCAGTTTGAAGATCCACATCTTGGAAACTCCTGCAGCGTGAAGATCCACAATGTGGAAACTACTGCAATGTCAAGATACTCATCCTGGAATTTCCTGCTTTGTAAAGAGCCACATGCTGGAATCTCCAGTGGTGAGAAGATCCACATCCTTGATTCTCATGCTTTGAGAAGATCCACATCTTGGAAAGTGCAGCAGAGTGTAAAACCACATCCCGGAATCTCCTGCAGTGTGAAGATCCAAATCCTGGATTCTCCTGCAGTGTAAAGAACCACGTGCTGGAATCACTTGCAGTGTGAAAATCCACATACTGGAAACTCCAGGACAATGAGAAAACACAATCTGGAATCTCCTGCTGTGTAAAGATCCACATCCTGGAATCTGCTGCAGTGTGAAGATCCAAATCCTGGATTCTACTGCAGTGTTAGGAAGCACATCTTGGAATCTCCTGTGTCTCGAAGATCCACATCCTGGAAACTCCTGCAGTGTGAAGATTCACATGCTGGAAATGCCTGCAGTGTGAAGATCAAAATCTCAGAAGTTCCAGCAGTGAAAAGATTCACATCCTGGAAACTCCTGAAGAGTGAAGAACAACATACTGCAAACTACTGCAATGTGAAGATCCACATCCTGGAAAATCCATCAGTGCGAAGTTCCTCATCTTGGAATCTCCTGCAGTGTGAAGATCCACATCCAGCAAACTCTTGCAGTGTGAATATCCACATACAGGAATCTTGCGCTGTGAGAAGATCCACGTTCTGGAAATTCCTGCAGTGCAAATATCCACATCCCAGAATCTCCAGCAGTGAGAAGCTCCACATCCAGGAAACCCCTGTAGTTTGAAGATCCACATCTTGGAATCTACTGCAGCGTGAAGATCCACATCATAGAATCTCCTGAAGCATGAAGATCCATTTCCTGGAATCTCCAGCAGTGTGAAGATCCAGATCGTGGAAACTCCTGCAGTGTGAAGCTCCACATCCTGGAATCTCCTGCAGTGTGAAGATCCACATACTGGAAACTCCAGCACAGTGAAGAACCACATCTTGGAATCGCCTGCAGTGTGAATATCCACATCCTGGAATCTCCAGCAGCGTGAAGATCCACATCGTGGAAACTATTGCAATATCAAGATCCTCATCCTGGAATTTCCTGCTTTGTAAAGAGCCACATGCTGGAATCTCCAGTGGTGAGAAGATCCATATCCTGGATTCTCATGCTTTGAGAAGATCCACATCTTGGAAAGTGCAGCAGACTGAAGAACCACATCCTGGAATCTCCTGCAGTGTGAAGATCCAAATCCTGGATTCTCCTGCAGTGTAAGAAAACACCTGCTGGAAACACTTGCAGTGTGAAAATCCACATACTGGAAACTCCAGCACAATGAGAAAACACATTCTGGAATCTCCTGCTGTGTAAAGATCCACATCCTGGGATCACCTGCTGTGTGAAGATCGATATCCTGGAATCTCATGCAGTGCAAAGAACCACATCCTGGAAACTCCTGCAGTGTAATGATCGACATTCTGGAACCTACTGCAGTTTAATGATATTACTCCAGTGTGAAGATCCACATCCTGGAATCTCCTGCAGGCTGACGATCCACAACCTGGAAACCCCTGCAGTGAGAAAATCCACATCCTGGAATATACTGCAATGTGAGGATCCACATCCTGGAATCTCCTGCAGTCCATGGATCCACATCCTGGAATCTACTGCAGTGTGAAGATCCACATGCTGGAAACTCCTGCTGTGTGAAGATACACATCCTGGAAACACCTGCACTGTAATGATCAACATCCTGGAATCACCTGCAGTGTAAAAATCCACATCCTGGAATCTCCAGCAATGTGAAAAAACACATCATGGAATCTCCCGCAGTGAGATGATCCACATCCTGGAATCTCCTGCAATACGAAGATCGACATCCTGGAATCTCCTGCATTGTAAAAATCCAGATGCTGGAATCTCCAGCGGTGAGAAGATCCACATCCTGGAATCTCTGCTTTGAGATGATTCCCATCCTGGAAAGTGCAGCAGAGTGAAGAACCACATTCTGGAATCTTGCGCTGCGAGAAGATCCACATTCTGGAAACTCCTGCAGTGTGAATATCCACAACCCAGAATCTCCAGCAGTGAGAAACTCCACACCCAGGAAACCCCTGTAGTTTGAAGATCCACATCTTGGAATCTACTACAGCGTGATGATCCACATTGTAGAATCTCCTCGAGCATGAAGATGCATTTCCTGGAAACGCCTGCAGTGTGAAGATCCACATCCTGGAAACACCTGCAGCGTGATGATTCACATCGTGGAAACTCCTGCAGCTTGATGATCCACATGGTGGAAACTCCTGCAATGTGAAGCTCCACATCCTGGAATCTCCTGTATTGTTAAGAGCCACCTGAAGGAATCTCCTGCAGTGTGAAGATCCAACTCCTGGATTCTCCTGCAGTGTAAAGAACCATATCCTGGAATCTCCTGCAGTGTGAAGATCCACATACTGGAAACTCCAGCACAGTGAAGAACCACATCCTGGAATCTCCTGCAGTGTGAAGATCCACATACTGGAAACTCCAGCACAGTGAAGAACCACATCCTGGAATCTCCTGCAGTGTGAATATCCACATCCTGGAATCTCCAGCAGTGAGAAGATCCATGTCCTGGAATCGCCTGTAGTTTGAAGATCCACATCTTGGAAACTCCTGCAGCGTGAAGATCCACATTGTGGAAAATACTGCAATGTCAAGATCCACATCCTGGAATTCCCTGCATTGTAAAGAGACACATGCTGGAACCTCCAGTGGTGAGAAGATCCACATCCTGGATTCTCATGCTTTGAGAAGATCCACATCCTGGAAAGTGCAGCAGACTGAAGAACCACATCCTGGGATCTCCTGCACTGTGAAGTTCCAAATCCTGGATTCTCCTGCAGTGTAAAGAACCATGTGCTGGAATCACTTGCAGTGTGAAGATCCACATAGTGGAAACTCCAGCACAGTGAAGAACCACATTCTGGAATCTCCTGCTGTGTAAAGATCCACATCCTGGTATCTCCTGCTGTGTGAAGATCGATATCCTGGAATCTCATGCAGTGCAAAGAACCACATCCTGGAATCTCCAGCAATGCGAAGATCGACATCCTGGAATCTCCTGCATTTTAAAGATCCACATGATGCAATCTCCAGTGGTGAGAAGATCCACATCCTGGAATCTCTGCTTTGAGATGGTCCCCATCCTGGAAAGTGCAGCAAAGTGAAGAACCACATCCTGGAATCTGCTGCAGTGTGAAGATCCAAATCCTGGATTCTACTGCAGTGTTAGGAAGCACATCCTGGAATCTCCTGTGTCTCGAAGATCCACATCCTGGAAACTCCTGCAGTGTGAAGATTCACATGCTGGAAATGCCTGCAGTGTGAAGATCAAAATCTCAGAAGTTCCAGCAGTGAAAAGATTCACATCCTGGAAACTCCTGAAGAGTGAAGAACAACATACTGCAAACTACTGCAATGTGAAGATCCACATCCTGGAAAATCCATCAGTGCGAAGTTCCTCATCTTGGAATCTCCTGCAGTGTGAAGATCCACATCCAGCAAACTCTTGCAGTGTGAATATCCACATACAGGAATCTTGCGCTGCGAGAAGATCCACGTTCTGGAAATTCCTGCAGTGCAAATATCCACATCCCAGAATCTCCAGCAGTGAGAAGCTCCACATCCAGGAAACCCCTGTAGTTTGAAGATCCACATCTTGGAATCTACTGCAGCGTGAAGATCCACATCATAGAATCTCCTGAAGCATGAAGATCCATTTCCTGGAATCTCCAGCAGTGTGAAGATCCAGATCGTGGAAACTCCTGCAGTGTGAAGCTCCACATCCTGGAATCTCCTGCAGTGTGAAGATCCACATACTGGAAACTCCAGCACAGTGAAGAACCACATCCTGGAATCGCCTGCAGTGTGAATATCCACATCCTGGAATCTCCAGCAGCGTGAAGATCCACATCGTGGAAACTATTGCAATATCAAGATCCTCATCCTGGAATTTCCTGCTTTGTAAAGAGCCACATGCTGGAATCTCCAGTGGTGAGAAGATCCATATCCTGGATTCTCATGCTTTGAGAAGATCCACATCCTGGAAAGTGCAGCAGACTGAAGAACCACATCCTGGAATCTCCTGCAGTGTGAAGATCCAAATCCTGGATTCTCCTGCAGTGAAAAGAACCACGTGCTGGAATCACTTGCAGTGTGAAGATCCACATACTGGAAACTCCAGAACAGTGAAGAACCACATTCTGGAATCTCCTGCTGTGTAAAGATGCACATCCTGGTATCTCCTGCTGTGTGAAGATCCACATCCTGGAATCTACTGCCATGTGAAGATCCACATCATGGAATCTCCTGCAGCGTGAAGATCAACATCCTGGAATCTCATGCAGTGCAAAGATCAACATCCTGGAAACTCCTGCAGTGCAACAATCCACATTCTGCAACCTACTGCAGGTTAACGATCTACATCTTGGATATTGCTCCAGTGTAAAGATCCACATCCTGGAAACTCCTGCAGAGAGAAAATCCACTTCCTGGAATATGCTGCAATGTGAGGACGCACATCCTGGAATCTCCTGCAGTGCATGGATCCACATCCTGGAATCTAATGCAGTGTGAAAATCCACATCCTGGAAACTCCTGCTGTGTGAAGATACGCATCTTGGAAACACCTGCACTGTAATGATCAACATCCTGGAATCTCCTGCAGTGTAAAGAACCACATCCTGGAATCTCCTGCAGTGTGAAGATCCACATACTGGAAACTCCAGCACAGTGAAGAACCACATCCTGGAATCGCCTGCAGTGTGAATATCCACATCCTGGAATCTCCAGCAGCGTGAAGTTCCACATCGTGGAAATTACTGCAATGTCAAGATCCTCATCCTGGAATTCCCTGCATTGTAAAGAGCCACATGCTGCAATCTCCTGTGGTGAGAAGATCCATATCCTGGATTCTCATGCTTTGAGAAGATCCACATCTTGGAAAATGCAGCAGACTGAAGAACCACATCCTGGAATCTCCTGCAGTGTGAAGATCCAAATCCTGGATTCTCCTGCAGTGTAAAGAACCATGTGCTGGAAACACTTGCAGTGTGAAGATCCACACCCTGGAAACTCCAGCACAATGAAGAACCACATTCCGGAATCTCCTGCTGTGTAAAGCTTCACATCCTGGTACCTCCTGCTGTGTAAAGATCGATATCCTGGAATCTCATGCAGTGCAAGGAACCACATCCTGGAAACTCCTGCAGTGTAACGATCCACATTCTGGTACCTACTGCAGTTTAAAGATCAGCATCTTGGGATATTGCTCCAGTGTAAAGATCCACATCCTGGAATCTCCTGCAGGCTGATGATCCACATCCTGGAAACTCCTGCAGTGAGAAAATCCACATCCTGGAATATGCTGCACTGTGAGGATCCACATCCTGGAATCTCTTGCAGTGCATGGATCCAAATCCTGGAATCTACTGCAGTGTGAAGATCCACATGCTGGAAACTCCTTCTGTGTGAAGATACACATCCTGGAAACACCTGCACTGTAATGATCAACATCTTGGAATCACCTGCAGTGTAAAAATCCACAACCTGGAATCTCCAGCAATGTGAAAAAACACATCATGGAATCTCCCGCAGTGAGATGATCCACATCCTGGAATCTCCTGCAATGCGAAGATCGACATCCTGGAATGTCCTGCACTGTAAAGATCCACACATTGGAATCTCCAGCGGTGAGAAGATCCACATCCTGGAATCTCTGCTTTGAGACTTTCCCCATCCTGGAAAGTGCAGCAGCGTGAACATCCACATCCTGGAAAATCCATCAGTGCGAAGTTAAATATCATGGAATCTCCTGCAGTGTGCAGATCCACATCCTGGAAACTCCTGCAGTGTCACAGTCCACATCGTGCAATCTCCTGCTGTGTAATGTTTTACATATTGGAATCTCCTGGAGTGGAAAGATCCACATGCTGGAATCTCCAGCAGGTGATGATCTACATCCTGGAAACTCCTGCAGAGTGAAAAGCCACATCCTGGAATCCCCTGAAACGAGAAGATCGATGTCTAGGAAATGCTTGCAGTGAGATGATTCACATTTTGGATCTCCTGCAATGTAAAGATCCACATCCAGGAAAGTCCTACAGTGTGAAGATGCACATTCAGGAATCTCGTGCTGTGAGAAGACCCACATCGTGGAAACTCCTGCAGTGTGAATATCCACATCCCGGAATCTCCAGCCATGAGAAGAGCCACGTCCTGGAATCGCCTCTAGTTCAAAGATCCACATATTGGAAACTCCTGCAGCGTGAAGATCTACATCGTGGAAATTACTGCAATGTTAAGATCCACATCCTGAAATTTCCTGCATTGTAAAGTGCCACATGCTGGAATCTCCAGTGGTGAGAAGATCCACACCCTGGATTCTCATGCTTTGAAAAGATCAACATCCTGGAAAGTGCAGAAGAGTGAAGAACCACATCCTGGAATCTCCTGCAGTGTAAAGATCCACATCCTGGAAACTCCTGCAGTGAGAAAATCCACATCCTGGAATATGCTTCAATGTGAGGATGCACATCCTGGAATCTCCTGCAGTGCATGGATCCACATCCTGGAATCTACTGTAGTGTGAAAATCCACATCCTGGAAACACCAGTGGTGTGAAGATACGCCTCCTGGAAACAACTGCACTGTAATGATCAACATCCTGGAATCTCCTGCAGTGTAAAAATCCACATCCTGGAACCTCCAGCAATGTGAAAAAACACATCATGGAATCTCCCGCTGTGAGATGATCCACATCTTGGAATCTCCTGCAATGCGAAGATCGACATCCTGGAATCTCCTCGATTGTAATGATCCACATGCTGGAATCTCCAGCGGTGAAAGATCCACATTGTGGAATCTCATGCTTTGAGAAGATCCCCATCCTGGAAAGTGCAGCAGAGTGAAGAACCACATCCTGGAATCTCCTGCAGTGTGAAGATCCAAATACTGGATTCTCCTGCAGTGTAAAGAACCACGTGCTGGAATCACTTGCAGTGTGAAGATCCACATACTGGAAACTCCAGCACATTGAAGAACCACATTCTGAATCTCCTGCTGTGTACAGATCCACATCCTTGTATCTCCTGCAGTGTGAAGATCCACATCCTGGAATCTACTGCCATGTGAAGATCCACATCATGGAATCTCCTGCAGCATGAAGTTCAACATCCTGGAATCTCATGCAGTGCAAAGATCCACATCCTGGAAACTCCTGCAGTGCAACAATCCACATTCTGCAACCTACTGCAAGTTACACGATCAACATCTTGGATATTGCTCCAGTGTAAAGATCCACATCCTGGAAACTCCTGCAGTGAGAAAATCCACATCCTGGAATATGCTTCAATGTGAGGATGCACATCCTGGAATCTCCTGCAGTGCATGGATCCACATCCTGGAATCTACTGCAGTGTGAAAATCCACATCCTGGAAACACCTGCTGTGTGAAGATACGCATCCTGGAAACACCTGCACTGTAATGATCAACATCCTGGAATCTCCTGCAGTGTAAAAATCCACATCCTGGAATCTCCAGCAATGTGAAAAAACACATCATGGAATCTCCCGCTGTGAGATGAACCACATCTTGGAATCTCCTGCAATTCGAAGATCGACATCCTGGAATCTCCTCCATGGTAAAGATCCACATGCTGGAATCTCCAGCGGTGAAAGATCCACATCGTGGAATCTCATGCTTTGAGAAGATCACCATCCTGGAAAGTGCAGCAGAGTGAAGAACCACATCCTGGAATCTCCTGCAGTGTGAAGATCCAAATCCCAGATTCTCCTGCAGTGTAAAGAACCACGTGCTGGAATCACGTGCAGTGTGAAGATCCATATACTGGAAACTCATGCACAGTGAAGAACCACAGTCTGGCATCTCCTGCTGTGTAAAGATCCACATTTGGTATCTCCTGCTGTGTGAAGATCCACATCCTGGAATCTACTACCATGTGAAGATCCAGATCATGGAAAATCCTGCAGCGTGAAGACCAACATCCTGGAATCTCATGCAGTGCAAAGATCCACATCCTGGAAACTCCTACAGTGCAACAATTCACATTCTGCAACCTACTGCAGTTTAACGATCAACATCTTGAATATTGCTCCAGTGTAAAGATCCACATCCTGGAAACCCCTGCAGTGAGAAAATCCACATCCTGGAATATACTGCAATGTGAGGATCCACTTCCTGGAATCTCCTGCAGTGCATGGATCCACATCCTGGAATCTACTGCAGTGTGAAGATCCACATCCTGGAAACTCCTGCTGTGTGAAGATACGCATCCCGGAAACAGCTGCAGTGTAATGATCAACATCCTGGAATCTCCTGCAGTGTAAAAATCCACATTCTGGAATCTCCAGCAATGTGAAAAAACACATCATGGAATCTCCCGCAGTGAGGTGATCCACATCTTGGAGTCTCCTGCAATGCGAAGATCGACATCCTGGAATCTCCTGCATTGTAAAGATCCACCTGCTGGAATCTCCAGCGGTGAAAGATCCACATCGTGGAATCTCATGCTTTGAGAAGATCCCCATCCTGGAAAGTGCAGCAGAGTTAGAACCACATCCTGGAATCTCCTGCAGTGTGAAGATCCACATCCAGGAAACCCCTGTAGTGTGAAGATCCACAAATTGGAAACTCCTGCAGTGTAACGATCCACATTCTGCAACCTACTGCAGTTTAACGATCAATATCTTGGATTCACCTGCAGTGTAACGGTCCACAGCCTGGAATCTCCAGCAGTGTGAAGATCCACATCCTGGAAACTCCTGCAGTGTGAAGATACACATCCTGGAAACTCCTGCACTGTAATGATCAACATCCTGGAATCTCTGCGGTGTAAAAATCCACATGATGGAATCTCCAGCAATGTGAAAAAAGACATCATGGAATCTCCTGCAGTGAGATGATCCACATCCTGGAATCTCCTGCAATGCGAAGATCGACATCCTGGAATGTCCTGCACTGTGAAGATCCACACATTGGAATCTCCAGCGGTGAGAAGATCCACATCCTGGAATCTCTGCTTTGGCACTTTCCCCATCCTGGAAAGTGCTGCACCGTGAAAATCCACATCATGGAAAATCCATCAGTGTGAAGTTAAACATCTTGTAATCTCCCGCAGTGTGCAGATCCACATCCTGGAAACTCCTGCAGTGTAAACGTCCACATCCTGCAATCTCCTGCTGTGTAATGTTTTACATATCGGAATCTCCTGCAATGGAAAGATCCACATGCTGGAATCTCCAGCAAGTGATGATCCACATCCTGGAAACTCCTGCAGAGTGAAAAGCCACATCCTGGAATCCCCTGAAACGAGAAGATCGATGTCTAGGAAATGCTTGCAGTGAGATGATTCACATTTATGAATCTCCTGCAGTGTAACGATCCACATCCAGGAAACGCCTGCAGTGTGAAGATCCACATAACGGAATCTCATGGTGTGAGAAGATCCACATCCTGGAAACTCCTGCAGTGTGAAGATCCACATACCGGAATCTCCAGCAGTGAGAAGAGCCACGTCCTGGAATCGCCTGTAGTTCAAAGATCCACATCTTGGAAACTCCTGCAGTGTGAAGATCTACATCGTGGAAACTACTGCAATGTTAAGATCCACATCCTGAAATTTCCTGCATTGTAAAGAGCCACATGCTGGAATCTCCAGTGGTAAGAAGATCCACACCCTGGATTCTCATGCTTTGAAAAGATCCACATCCTGGAAAGTGCAGCAGAGTGAAGAATCACATCCTGGAATCTCCTGCAGAGTGACCATCCAAATCCTTGGTTCTCCTGCAGTGTAAAGAACCACGTGCTGGAATCACATGCAGTGTGAAGATCCACAGACTGGAAATTCCAGCACAGTGAAGAACCACATTCTGAAATCTCCTGCTGTGTAGAGATCCACATCCTGGTATCTCCAGCTGTGTGAAGATCCACATCCTGGAATCTACTGCCATGTGAAGATCCACATCATGGAATCTCCTGCAGCGTGAAGATCAACATCGTGGAATCTCATGCAGTACAAAGATCCACATCCTGGAAACTCCTGCAGTGCAACGATCCACATTCTGCAACCTACTGCAGTTTAACAATCAACATCTTGGATATTGCTCCAGTGTAAAGATCCACATCCTGGAAACTCCTGCAGTGAGATAATCCACATCCTGGAATATGCTGCAATGTGAAGATCCACATCATGGAATCTCCTGCAGTGTGAAGATCAACATCCTGGAATCTCATGCCGTGCAAAGATCCACATCCTGGAAACTCCTGCAGTGCAACGATCCACAATCTGCTTCCTACTGCATTTTAACGATCAACATCTTGTATATTGCTCCAGTGTAAGGATCCACATCCTGGAAACTCCTGCAGTGCAACAATTTACATTCTGCAACCTACTGCAGTTTAATGATCAACATCTTGCATATTGCTCCAGTGTAAAGATCCACATGCTGGAAACTCCTGCAGTGAGAAAATCCACATTCTGGAATATGCTGCAATGTGAGGATCCACATCCTGGAATCTCCTGCAGTGCATGGATCCACATCCTGGAATCTAAAGCAGTGTGAAGATCCACATGCTGGAAACTCCTGCTGTGTGAAGATACACATCCTGGAAACACCTGCACTGTAATGATCAACATCCTGGAATCTCCTCCAGTGTGAATATCCACATCCTGGAATCTCCAGCAGCGTGAAGATCCATGTCCTGGAATCGCCTGCAGTTTGAAGATCCACATCTTGGAAACTCCTGCAGCGTGAAGATCCACAATGTGGAAACTACTGCAATGTCAAGATACTCATCCTGGAATTTCCTGCTTTGTAAAGAGCCACATGCTGGAATCTCCAGTGGTGAGAAGATCCACATCCTTGATTCTCATGCTTTGAGAAGATCCACATCTTGGAAAGTGCAGCAGAGTGAAAAACCACATCCCGGAATCTCCTGCAGTGTGAAGATCCAAATCCTGGATTCTCCTGCAGTGTAAAGGACCACGTGCTGGAATCACTTGCAGTGTGAAAATCCACATACTGGAAACTCCAGGACAATGAGAAAACACATTCTGGAATCTCCTGCTGTGTAAAGATCCACATCCTGGGATCACCTGCTGTGTGAAGATCGATATCCTGGAATCTCATGCAGTGTAATGATCGACATTCTGGAACCTACTGCAGTTTAATGATATTGCTCCAGTGTAAAGATCCACATCCTGGAATCTCCTGCAGGCTGACGATCCACAACCTGGAAACCCCTGCAGTGAGAAAATCCACATCCTGGAATATACTGCAATGTGAGGATCCACATCCTGGAATCTCCTGCAGTGTGAAGATCCACATACTGGAAACTCCAGCACAGTGAAGAACCACATCCTGGAATCGCCTGCAGTGTGAAGATACGCATCCTGGTAACACCTGCACTGTAATGATCAACATCCTGGAATCTCCTGCAGTGCAAAAATCCACATCCTGGAATCTCCAGCAATGTGAAAAAACACATCATGGAATCTCCTGCAGTGAGATGATCCACATCCTGGAATCTCCTGCAATACGAAGATCGACATCCTGGAATCTCCTGCATTGTAAAAATCCATATGCTGGAATCTCCAGCGGTGAGAAGATCCACATCCTGGAATCTCTGCTTTGAGATGATTCCCATCCTGGAAAGTGCAGCAGAGTGAAGAACCACATCCTGGAATCTTGCGCTGCGACAAGATCCACATTCTGGAAACTCCTGCAGTGTGAATATCCACAACCCAGAATCTCCAGCAGTGAGAAGCTCCACATCCAGGAAACCCCTGTAGTTTGAAGATCCACATCTTGGAATCTACTACAGCGTGATGATCCACATCATAGAATCTCCTGGAGCATGAAGATGCATTTCCTGGAAACTCCTGCATTGTGAAGATCCACATCCTGGAAACACCTGCAGCGTGATGATTCACATCGTGGGAACTCCTGCAGCATGATGATCCACATGGTGGAAACTCCTGCAATGTGAAGCTCCACATCCTGGAATCTCCTGTATTGTTAAGAGCCACCTGAAGGAATCTCCTGCAGTGTGAAGATCCAACTCCTGGATTCTCCTGCAGTGTAAAGAACCATATCCTGGAATCTCCTGCAGTGTGAATATCCACATCCCGGAAACTCCTGCAGTGAGAAAATCCACATCCTGGAATATGCTGCAATGTGAGGATCCACATCCTGGAATCTCCTGCAGTGCATGGATCCACATCCTGGAATCTAAAGCAGTGTGAAGATCCACATGCTGGAAACTCCTGCTGTGTGAAGATACACATCCTGGAAACACCTGCACTGTAATGATCAACATCCTGGAATCTCCTCCAGTGTGAATATCCACATCCTGGAATCTCCAGCAGCGTGAAGATCCATGTCCTGGAATCGCCTGCAGTTTGAAGATCCACATCTTGGAAACTCCTGCAGCGTGAAGATCCACAATGTGGAAACTACTGCAATGTCAAGATACTCATCCTGGAATTTCCTGCTTTGTAAAGAGCCACATGCTGGAATCTCCAGTGGTGAGAAGATCCACATCCTTGATTCTCATGCTTTGAGAAGATCCACATCTTGGAAAGTGCAGCAGAGTGTAAAACCACATCCCGGAATCTCCTGCAGTGTGAAGATCCAAATCCTGGATTCTCCTGCAGTGTAAAGAACCACGTGCTGGAATCACTTGCAGTGTGAAAATCCACATACTGGAAACTCCAGGACAATGAGAAAACACAATCTGGAATCTCCTGCTGTGTAAAGATCCACATCCTGGAATCTGCTGCAGTGTGAAGATCCAAATCCTGGATTCTACTGCAGTGTTAGGAAGCACATCTTGGAATCTCCTGTGTCTCGAAGATCCACATCCTGGAAACTCCTGCAGTGTGAAGATTCACATGCTGGAAATGCCTGCAGTGTGAAGATCAAAATCTCAGAAGTTCCAGCAGTGAAAAGATTCACATCCTGGAAACTCCTGAAGAGTGAAGAACAACATACTGCAAACTACTGCAATGTGAAGATCCACATCCTGGAAAATCCATCAGTGCGAAGTTCCTCATCTTGGAATCTCCTGCAGTGTGAAGATCCACATCCAGCAAACTCTTGCAGTGTGAATATCCACATACAGGAATCTTGCGCTGCGAGAAGATCCACGTTCTGGAAATTCCTGCAGTGCAAATATCCACATCCCAGAATCTCCAGCAGTGAGAAGCTCCACATCCAGGAAACCCCTGTAGTTTGAAGATCCACATCTTGGAATCTACTGCAGCGTGAAGATCCACATCATAGAATCTCCTGAAGCATGAAGATCCATTTCCTGGAATCTCCAGCAGTGTGAAGATCCAGATCGTGGAAACTCCTGCAGTGTGAAGCTCCACATCCTGGAATCTCCTGCAGTGTGAAGATCCACATACTGGAAACTCCAGCACAGTGAAGAACCACATCTTGGAATCGCCTGCAGTGTGAATATCCACATCCTGGAATCTCCAGCAGCGTGAAGATCCACATCGTGGAAACTATTGCAATATCAAGATCCTCATCCTGGAATTTCCTGCTTTGTAAAGAGCCACATGCTGGAATCTCCAGTGGTGAGAAGATCCATATCCTGGATTCTCATGCTTTGAGAAGATCCACATCTTGGAAAGTGCAGCAGACTGAAGAACCACATCCTGGAATCTCCTGCAGTGTGAAGATCCAAATCCTGGATTCTCCTGCAGTGTAAAAAAACACCTGCTGGAAACACTTGCAGTGTGAAAATCCACATACTGGAAACTCCAGGACAATGAGAAAACACATTCTGGAATCTCCTGCTGTGTAAAGATCCACATCCTGGGATCACCTGCTGTGTGAAGATCGATATCCTGGAATCTCATGCAGTGCAAAGAACCACATCCTGGAAACTCCTGCAGTGTAATGATCGACATTCTGGAACCTACTGCAGTTTAATGATATTACTCCAGTGTAAAGATCCACATCCTGGAATCTCCTGCAGGCTGACGATCCACAACCTGGAAACCCCTGCAGTGAGAAAATCCACATCCTGGAATATACTGCAATGTGAGGATCCACATCCTGGAATCTCCTGCAGTCCATGGATCCACATCCTGGAATCTACTGCAGTGTGAAGATCCACATGCTGGAAACTCCTGCTGTGTGAAGATACACATCCTGGAAACACCTGCACTGTAATGATCAACATCCTGGAATCACCTGCAGTGTAAAAATCCACATCCTGGAATCTCCAGCAATGTGAAAAAACACATCATGGAATCTCCCGCAGTGAGATGATCCACATCCTGGAATCTCCTGCAATACGAAGATCGACATCCTGGAATCTCCTGCATTGTAAAAATCCAGATGCTGGAATCTCCAGCGGTGAGAAGATCCACATCCTGGAATCTCTGCTTTGAGATGATTCCCATCCTGGAAAGTGCAGCAGAGTGAAGAACCACATTCTGGAATCTTGCGCTGCGAGAAGATCCACATTCTGGAAACTCCTGCAGTGTGAATATCCACAACCCAGAATCTCCAGCAGTGAGAAACTCCACACCCAGGAAACCCCTGCAGTTTGAAGATCCACATCTTGGAATCTACTACAGCGTGATGATCCACATCGTAGAATCTCCTCGAGCATGAAGATGCATTTCCTGGAAACGCCTGCAGTGTGAAGATCCACATCCTGGAAACACCTGCAGCGTGATGATTCACATCGTGGAAACTCCTGCAGCTTGATGATCCACATGGTGGAAACTCCTGCAATGTGAAGCTCCACATCCTGGAATCTCCTGTATTGTTAAGAGCCACCTGAAGGAATCTACTGCAGTGTGAAGATCCAACTCCTGGATTCTCCTGCAGTGTAAAGAACCATATCCTGGAATCTCCTGCAGTGTGAAGATCCACATACTGGAAACTCCAGCACAGTGAAGAACCACATCCTGGAATCTCCTGCAGTGTGAAGATCCACATACTGGAAACTCCAGCACAGTGAAGAACCACATCCTGGAATCTCCTGCAGTGTGAATATCCACATCCTGGAATCTCCAGCAGTGAGAAGATCCATGTCCTGGAATCGCCTGTAGTTTGAAGATCCACATCTTGGAAACTCCTGCAGCGTGAAGATCCACATTGTGGAAAATACTGCAATGTCAAGATCCACATCCTGGAATTCCCTGCATTGTAAAGAGACACATGCTGGAACCTCCAGTGGTGAGAAGATCCACATCCTGGATTCTCATGCTTTGAGAAGATCCACAACTTGGAAAGTGCAGCAGAGTGAAGAACCACATCCTGGAATCTCCTGCACTGTGAAGTTCCAAATCCTGGATTCTCCTGCAGTGTAAAGAACCATGTGCTGGAATCACTTGCAGTGTGAAGATCCACATAGTGGAAACTCCAGCACAGTGAAGAACCACATTCTGGAATCTCCTGCTGTGTAAAGATCCACATCCTGGTATCTCCTGCTGTGTGAAGATCGATATCCTGGAATCTCATGCAGTGCAAAGAACCACATCCTGGAATCTCCAGCAATGCGAAGATCGACATCCTGGAATCTCCTGCATTTTAAAGATCCACATGATGCAATCTCCAGTGGTGAGAAGATCCACATCCTGGAATCTCTGCTTTGAGATGGTCCCCATCCTGGAAAGTGCAGCAAAGTGAAGAACCACATCCTGGAATCTGCTGCAGTGTGAAGATCCAAATCCTGGATTCTACTGCAGTGTTAGGAAGCACATCCTGGAATCTCCTGTGTCTCGAAGATCCACATCCTGGAAACTCCTGCAGTGTGAAGATTCACATGCTGGAAATGCCTGCAGTGTGAAGATCAAAATCTCAGAAGTTCCAGCAGTGAAAAGATTCACATCCTGGAAACTCCTGAAGAGTGAAGAACAACATACTGCAAACTACTGCAATGTGAAGATCCACATCCTGGAAAATCCATCAGTGCGAAGTTCCTCATCTTGGAATCTCCTGCAGTGTGAAGATCCACATCCAGCAAACTCTTGCAGTGTGAATATCCACATACAGGAATCTTGCGCTGCGAGAAGATCCACGTTCTGGAAATTCCTGCAGTGCAAATATCCACATCCCAGAATCTCCAGCAGTGAGAAGCTCCACATCCAGGAAACCCCTGTAGTTTGAAGATCCACATCTTGGAATCTACTGCAGCGTGAAGATCCACATCATAGAATCTCCTGAAGCATGAAGATCCATTTCCTGGAATCTCCAGCAGTGTGAAGATCCAGATCGTGGAAACTCCTGCAGTGTGAAGCTCCACATCCTGGAATCTCCTGCAGTGTGAAGATCCACATACTGGAAACTCCAGCACAGTGAAGAACCACATCCTGGAATCGCCTGCAGTGTGAATATCCACATCCTGGAATCTCCAGCAGCGTGAAGATCCACATCGTGGAAACTATTGCAATATCAAGATCCTCATCCTGGAATTTCCTGCTTTGTAAAGAGCCACATGCTGGAATCTCCAGTGGTGAGAAGATCCATATCCTGGATTCTCATGCTTTGAGAAGATCCACATCCTGGAAAGTGCAGCAGACTGAAGAACCACATCCTGGAATCTCCTGCAGTGTGAAGATCCAAATCCTGGATTCTCCTGCAGTGAAAAGAACCACGTGCTGGAATCACTTGCAGTGTGAAGATCCACATACTGGAAACTCCAGAACAGTGAAGAACCACATTCTGGAATCTCCTGCTGTGTAAAGATGCACATCCTGGTATCTCCTGCTGTGTGAAGATCCACATCCTGGAATCTACTGCCATGTGAAGATCCACATCATGGAATCTCCTGCAGCGTGAAGATCAACATCCTGGAATCTCATGCAGTGCAAAGATCAACATCCTGGAAACTCCTGCAGTGCAACAATCCACATTCTGCAACCTACTGCAGGTTAACGATCTACATCTTGGATATTGCTCCAGTGTAAAGATCCACATCCTGGAAACTCCTGCAGAGAGAAAATCCACTTCCTGGAATATGCTGCAATGTGAGGACGCACATCCTGGAATCTCCTGCAGTGCATGGATCCACATCCTGGAATCTAATGCAGTGTGAAAATCCACATCCTGGAAACTCCTGCTGTGTGAAGATACGCATCTTGGAAACACCTGCACTGTAATGATCAACATCCTGGAATCTCCTGCAGTGTAAAGAACCACATCCTGGAATCTCCTGCAGTGTGAAGATCCACATACTGGAAACTCCAGCACAGTGAAGAACCACATCCTGGAATCGCCTGCAGTGTGAATATCCACATCCTGGAATCTCCAGCAGCGTGAAGTTCCACATCGTGGAAATTACTGCAATGTCAAGATCCTCATCCTGGAATTCCCTGCATTGTAAAGAGCCACATGCTGCAATCTCCTGTGGTGAGAAGATCCATATCCTGGATTCTCATGCTTTGAGAAGATCCACATCTTGGAAAATGCAGCAGACTGAAGAACCACATCCTGGAATCTCCTGCAGTGTGAAGATCCAAATCCTGGATTCTCCTGCAGTGTAAAGAACCATGTGCTGGAAACACTTGCAGTGTGAAGATCCACACCCTGGAAACTCCAGCACAATGAAGAACCACATTCCGGAATCTCCTGCTGTGTAAAGCTTCACATCCTGGTACCTCCTGCTGTGTAAAGATCGATATCCTGGAATCTCATGCAGTGCAAGGAACCACATCCTGGAAACTCCTGCAGTGTAACGATCCACATTCTGGTACCTACTGCAGTTTAAAGATCAGCATCTTGGGATATTGCTCCAGTGTAAAGATCCACATCCTGGAATCTCCTGCAGGCTGATGATCCACATCCTGGAAACTCCTGCAGTGAGAAAATCCACATCCTGGAATATGCTGCACTGTGAGGATCCACATCCTGGAATCTCTTGCAGTGCATGGATCCAAATCCTGGAATCTACTGCAGTGTGAAGATCCACATGCTGGAAACTCCTTCTGTGTGAAGATACACATCCTGGAAACACCTGCACTGTAATGATCAACATCTTGGAATCACCTGCAGTGTAAAAATCCACAACCTGGAATCTCCAGCAATGTGAAAAAACACATCATGGAATCTCCCGCAGTGAGATGATCCACATCCTGGAATCTCCTGCAATGCGAAGATCGACATCCTGGAATGTCCTGCACTGTAAAGATCCACACATTGGAATCTCCAGCGGTGAGAAGATCCACATCCTGGAATCTCTGCTTTGAGACTTTCCCCATCCTGGAAAGTGCAGCAGCGTGAACATCCACATCCTGGAAAATCCATCAGTGCGAAGTTAAATATCATGGAATCTCCTGCAGTGTGCAGATCCACATCCTGGAAACTCCTGCAGTGTCACAGTCCACATCGTGCAATCTCCTGCTGTGTAATGTTTTACATATTGGAATCTCCTGGAGTGGAAAGATCCACATGCTGGAATCTCCAGCAGGTGATGATCTACATCCTGGAAACTCCTGCAGAGTGAAAAGCCACATCCTGGAATCCCCTGAAACGAGAAGATCGATGTCTAGGAAATGCTTGCAGTGAGATGATTCACATTTTGGATCTCCTGCAATGTAAAGATCCACATCCAGGAAAGTCCTACAGTGTGAAGATGCACATTCAGGAATCTCGTGCTGTGAGAAGACCCACATCGTGGAAACTCCTGCAGTGTGAATATCCACATCCCGGAATCTCCAGCCATGAGAAGAGCCACGTCCTGGAATCGCCTCTAGTTCAAAGATCCACATATTGGAAACTCCTGCAGCGTGAAGATCTACATCGTGGAAATTACTGCAATGTTAAGATCCACATCCTGAAATTTCCTGCATTGTAAAGTGCCACATGCTGGAATCTCCAGTGGTGAGAAGATCCACACCCTGGATTCTCATGCTTTGAAAAGATCCACATCCTGGAAAGTGCAGAAGAGTGAAGAACCACATCCTGGAATCTCCTGCAGTGTAAAGATCCACATCCTGGAAACTCCTGCAGTGAGAAAATCCACATCCTGGAATATGCTTCAATGTGAGGATGCACATCCTGGAATCTCCTGCAGTGCATGGATCCATATCCTGGAATCTACTGTAGTGTGAAAATCCACATCCTGGAAACACCAGTGGTGTGAAGATACGCCTCCTGGAAACAACTGCACTGTAATGATCAACATCCTGGAATCTCCTGCAGTGTAAAAATCCACATCCTGGAACCTCCAGCAATGTGAAAAAACACATCATGGAATCTCCCGCTGTGAGATGATCCACATCTTGGAATCTCCTGCAATGCGAAGATCGACATCCTGGAATCTCCTCGATTGTAATGATCCACATGCTGGAATCTCCAGCGGTGAAAGATCCACATTGTGGAATCTCATGCTTTGAGAAGATCCCCATCCTGGAAAGTGCAGCAGAGTGAAGAACCACATCCTGGAATCTCCTGCAGTGTGAAGATCCAAATACTGGATTCTCCTGCAGTGTAAAGAACCACGTGCTGGAATCACTTGCAGTGTGAAGATCCACATACTGGAAACTCCAGCACATTGAAGAACCACATTCTGAATCTCCTGCTGTGTACAGATCCACATCCTTGTATCTCCTGCAGTGTGAAGATCCACATCCTGGAATCTACTGCCATGTGAAGATCCACATCATGGAATCTCCTGCAGCATGAAGTTCAACATCCTGGAATCTCATGCAGTGCAAAGATCCACATCCTGGAAACTCCTGCAGTGCAACAATCCACATTCTGCAACCTACTGCAAGTTACACGATCAACATCTTGGATATTGCTCCAGTGTAAAGATCCACATCCTGGAAACTCCTGCAGTGAGAAAATCCACATCCTGGAATATGCTTCAATGTGAGGATGCACATCCTGGAATCTCCTGCAGTGCATGGATCCACATCCTGGAATCTACTGCAGTGTGAAAATCCACATCCTGGAAACACCTGCTGTGTGAAGATACGCATCCTGGAAACACCTGCACTGTAATGATCAACATCCTGGAATCTCCTGCAGTGTAAAAATCCACATCCTGGAATCTCCAGCAATGTGAAAAAACACATCATGGAATCTCCCGCTGTGAGATGAACCACATCTTGGAATCTCCTGCAATTCGAAGATCGACATCCTGGAATCTCCTCCATGGTAAAGATCCACATGCTGGAATCTCCAGCGGTGAAAGATCCACATCGTGGAATCTCATGCTTTGAGAAGATCACCATCCTGGAAAGTGCAGCAGAGTGAAGAACCACATCCTGGAATCTCCTGCAGTGTGAAGATCCAAATCCCAGATTCTCCTGCAGTGTAAAGAACCACGTGCTGGAATCACGTGCAGTGTGAAGATCCATATACTGGAAACTCATGCACAGTGAAGAACCACAGTCTGGCATCTCCTGCTGTGTAAAGATCCACATTTGGTATCTCCTGCTGTGTGAAGATCCACATCCTGGAATCTACTACCATGTGAAGATCCAGATCATGGAAAATCCTGCAGCGTGAAGACCAACATCCTGGAATCTCATGCAGTGCAAAGATCCACATCCTGGAAACTCCTACAGTGCAACAATTCACATTCTGCAACCTACTGCAGTTTAACGATCAACATCTTGAATATTGCTCCAGTGTAAAGATCCACATCCTGGAAACCCCTGCAGTGAGAAAATCCACATCCTGGAATATACTGCAATGTGAGGATCCACTTCCTGGAATCTCCTGCAGTGCATGGATCCACATCCTGGAATCTACTGCAGTGTGAAGATCCACATCCTGGAAACTCCTGCTGTGTGAAGATACGCATCCCGGAAACAGCTGCAGTGTAATGATCAACATCCTGGAATCTCCTGCAGTGTAAAAATCCACATTCTGGAATCTCCAGCAATGTGAAAAAACACATCATGGAATCTCCCGCAGTGAGGTGATCCACATCTTGGAGTCTCCTGCAATGCGAAGATCGACATCCTGGAATCTCCTGCATTGTAAAGATCCACCTGCTGGAATCTCCAGCGGTGAAAGATCCACATCGTGGAATCTCATGCTTTGAGAAGATCCCCATCCTGGAAAGTGCAGCAGAGTTAGAACCACATCCTGGAATCTCCTGCAGTGTGAAGATCCACATCCAGGAAACCCCTGTAGTGTGAAGATCCACAAATTGGAAACTCCTGCAGTGTAACGATCCACATTCTGCAACCTACTGCAGTTTAACGATCAATATCTTGGATTCACCTGCAGTGTAACGGTCCACAGCCTGGAATCTCCAGCAGTGTGAAGATCCACATCCTGGAAACTCCTGCAGTGTGAAGATACACATCCTGGAAACTCCTGCACTGTAATGATCAACATCCTGGAATCTCTGCGGTGTAAAAATCCACATGATGGAATCTCCAGCAATGTGAAAAAAGACATCATGGAATCTCCTGCAGTGAGATGATCCACATCCTGGAATCTCCTGCAATGCGAAGATCGACATCCTGGAATGTCCTGCACTGTGAAGATCCACACATTGGAATCTCCAGCGGTGAGAAGATCCACATCCTGGAATCTCTGCTTTGGCACTTTCCCCATCCTGGAAAGTGCTGCACCGTGAAAATCCACATCATGGAAAATCCATCAGTGTGAAGTTAAACATCTTGTAATCTCCCGCAGTGTGCAGATCCACATCCTGGAAACTCCTGCAGTGTAAACGTCCACATCCTGCAATCTCCTGCTGTGTAATGTTTTACATATCGGAATCTCCTGCAATGGAAAGATCCACATGCTGGAATCTCCAGCAAGTGATGATCCACATCCTGGAAACTCCTGCAGAGTGAAAAGCCACATCCTGGAATCCCCTGAAACGAGAAGATCGATGTCTAGGAAATGCTTGCAGTGAGATGATTCACATTTATGAATCTCCTGCAGTGTAACGATCCACATCCAGGAAACGCCTGCAGTGTGAAGATCCACATAACGGAATCTCATGGTGTGAGAAGATCCACATCCTGGAAACTCCTGCAGTGTGAAGATCCACATACCGGAATCTCCAGCAGTGAGAAGAGCCACGTCCTGGAATCGCCTGTAGTTCAAAGATCCACATCTTGGAAACTCCTGCAGTGTGAAGATCTACATCGTGGAAACTACTGCAATGTTAAGATCCACATCCTGAAATTTCCTGCATTGTAAAGAGCCACATGCTGGAATCTCCAGTGGTAAGAAGATCCACACCCTGGATTCTCATGCTTTGAAAAGATCCACATCCTGGAAAGTGCAGCAGAGTGAAGAATCACATCCTGGAATCTCCTGCAGAGTGACCATCCAAATCCTTGGTTCTCCTGCAGTGTAAAGAACCACGTGCTGGAATCACATGCAGTGTGAAGATCCACAGACTGGAAATTCCAGCACAGTGAAGAACCACATTCTGAAATCTCCTGCTGTGTAGAGATCCACATCCTGGTATCTCCAGCTGTGTGAAGATCCACATCCTGGAATCTACTGCCATGTGAAGATCCACATCATGGAATCTCCTGCAGCGTGAAGATCAACATCGTGGAATCTCATGCAGTACAAAGATCCACATCCTGGAAACTCCTGCAGTGCAACGATCCACATTCTGCAACCTACTGCAGTTTAACAATCAACATCTTGGATATTGCTCCAGTGTAAAGATCCACATCCTGGAAACTCCTGCAGTGAGATAATCCACATCCTGGAATATGCTGCAATGTGAAGATCCACATCATGGAATCTCCTGCAGTGTGAAGATCAACATCCTGGAATCTCATGCCGTGCAAAGATCCACATCCTGGAAACTCCTGCAGTGCAACGATCCACAATCTGCTTCCTACTGCATTTTAACGATCAACATCTTGTATATTGCTCCAGTGTAAGGATCCACATCCTGGAAACTCCTGCAGTGCAACAATTTACATTCTGCAACCTACTGCAGTTTAATGATCAACATCTTGCATATTGCTCCAGTGTAAAGATCCACATGCTGGAAACTCCTGCAGTGAGAAAATCCACATTCTGGAATATGCTGCAATGTGAGGATCCACATCCTGGAATCTCCTGCAGTGCATGGATCCACATCCTGGAATCTAAAGCAGTGTGAAGATCCACATGCTGGAAACTCCTGCTGTGTGAAGATACACATCCTGGAAACACCTGCACTGTAATGATCAACATCCTGGAATCTCCTCCAGTGTGAATATCCACATCCTGGAATCTCCAGCAGCGTGAAGATCCATGTCCTGGAATCGCCTGCAGTTTGAAGATCCACATCTTGGAAACTCCTGCAGCGTGAAGATCCACAATGTGGAAACTACTGCAATGTCAAGATACTCATCCTGGAATTTCCTGCTTTGTAAAGAGCCACATGCTGGAATCTCCAGTGGTGAGAAGATCCACATCCTTGATTCTCATGCTTTGAGAAGATCCACATCTTGGAAAGTGCAGCAGAGTGAAAAACCACATCCCGGAATCTCCTGCAGTGTGAAGATCCAAATCCTGGATTCTCCTGCAGTGTAAAGGACCACGTGCTGGAATCACTTGCAGTGTGAAAATCCACATACTGGAAACTCCAGGACAATGAGAAAACACATTCTGGAATCTCCTGCTGTGTAAAGATCCACATCCTGGGATCACCTGCTGTGTGAAGATCGATATCCTGGAATCTCATGCAGTGTAATGATCGACATTCTGGAACCTACTGCAGTTTAATGATATTGCTCCAGTGTAAAGATCCACATCCTGGAATCTCCTGCAGGCTGACGATCCACAACCTGGAAACCCCTGCAGTGAGAAAATCCACATCCTGGAATATACTGCAATGTGAGGATCCACATCCTGGAATCTCCTGCAGTGTGAAGATCCACATACTGGAAACTCCAGCACAGTGAAGAACCACATCCTGGAATCGCCTGCAGTGTGAAGATACGCATCCTGGTAACACCTGCACTGTAATGATCAACATCCTGGAATCTCCTGCAGTGCAAAAATCCACATCCTGGAATCTCCAGCAATGTGAAAAAACACATCATGGAATCTCCTGCAGTGAGATGATCCACATCCTGGAATCTCCTGCAATACGAAGATCGACATCCTGGAATCTCCTGCATTGTAAAAATCCATATGCTGGAATCTCCAGCGGTGAGAAGATCCACATCCTGGAATCTCTGCTTTGAGATGATTCCCATCCTGGAAAGTGCAGCAGAGTGAAGAACCACATCCTGGAATCTTGCGCTGCGACAAGATCCACATTCTGGAAACTCCTGCAGTGTGAATATCCACAACCCAGAATCTCCAGCAGTGAGAAGCTCCACATCCAGGAAACCCCTGTAGTTTGAAGATCCACATCTTGGAATCTACTACAGCGTGATGATCCACATCATAGAATCTCCTGGAGCATGAAGATGCATTTCCTGGAAACTCCTGCATTGTGAAGATCCACATCCTGGAAACACCTGCAGCGTGATGATTCACATCGTGGAAACTCCTGCAGCATGATGATCCACATGGTGGAAACTCCTGCAATGTGAAGCTCCACATCCTGGAATCTCCTGTATTGTTAAGAGCCACCTGAAGGAATCTCCTGCAGTGTGAAGATCCAACTCCTGGATTCTCCTGCAGTGTAAAGAACCATATCCTGGAATCTCCTGCAGTGTGAATATCCACATCCCGGAAACTCCTGCAGTGAGAAAATCCACATCCTGGAATATGCTGCAATGTGAGGATCCACATCCTGGAATCTCCTGCAGTGCATGGATCCACATCCTGGAATCTAAAGCAGTGTGAAGATCCACATCCTGGAAACTCCTGCTGTGTGAAGATACACATCCTGGAAACACCTGCACTGTAATGATCAACATCCTGGAATCTCCTCCAGTGTGAATATCCACATCCTGGAATCTCCAGCAGCGTGAAGATCCATGTCCTGGAATCGCCTGCAGTTTGAAGATCCACATCTTGGAAACTCCTGCAGCGTGAAGATCCACAATGTGGAAACTACTGCAATGTCAAGATACTCATCCTGGAATTTCCTGCTTTGTAAAGAGCCACATGCTGGAATCTCCAGTGGTGAGAAGATCCACATCCTTGATTCTCATGCTTTGAGAAGATCCACATCTTGGAAAGTGCAGCAGAGTGTAAAACCACATCCCGGAATCTCCTGCAGTGTGAAGATCCAAATCCTGGATTCTCCTGCAGTGTAAAGAACCACGTGCTGGAATCACTTGCAGTGTGAAAATCCACATACTGGAAACTCCAGGACAATGAGAAAACACAATCTGGAATCTCCTGCTGTGTAAAGATCCACATCCTGGAATCTGCTGCAGTGTGAAGATCCAAATCCTGGATTCTACTGCAGTGTTAGGAAGCACATCTTGGAATCTCCTGTGTCTCGAAGATCCACATCCTGGAAACTCCTGCAGTGTGAAGATTCACATGCTGGAAATGCCTGCAGTGTGAAGATCAAAATCTCAGAAGTTCCAGCAGTGAAAAGATTCACATCCTGGAAACTCCTGAAGAGTGAAGAACAACATACTGCAAACTACTGCAATGTGAAGATCCACATCCTGGAAAATCCATCAGTGCGAAGTTCCTCATCTTGGAATCTCCTGCAGTGTGAAGATCCACATCCAGCAAACTCTTGCAGTGTGAATATCCACATACAGGAATCTTGCGCTGCGAGAAGATCCACGTTCTGGAAATTCCTGCAGTGCAAATATCCACATCCCAGAATCTCCAGCAGTGAGAAGCTCCACATCCAGGAAACCCCTGTAGTTTGAAGATCCACATCTTGGAATCTACTGCAGCGTGAAGATCCACATCATAGAATCTCCTGAAGCATGAAGATCCATTTCCTGGAATCTCCAGCAGTGTGAAGATCCAGATCGTGGAAACTCCTGCAGTGTGAAGCTCCACATCCTGGAATCTCCTGCAGTGTGAAGATCCACATACTGGAAACTCCAGCACAGTGAAGAACCACATCTTGGAATCGCCTGCAGTGTGAATATCCACATCCTGGAATCTCCAGCAGCGTGAAGATCCACATCGTGGAAACTATTGCAATATCAAGATCCTCATCCTGGAATTTCCTGCTTTGTAAAGAGCCACATGCTGGAATCTCCAGTGGTGAGAAGATCCATATCCTGGATTCTCATGCTTTGAGAAGATCCACATCTTGGAAAGTGCAGCAGACTGAAGAACCACATCCTGGAATCTCCTGCAGTGTGAAGATCCACATCCAGCAAACTCTTGCAGAGTGAATATCCACATACAGGAATCTTGCGCTGCGAGAAGATCCACGTTCTGGAAATTCCTGCAGTGCAAATATCCACATCCCAGAATCTCCAGCAGTGAGAAGCTCCACATCCAGGAAACCCCTGTAGTTTGAAGATCCACATCTTGGAATCTACTGCAGCGTGAAGATCCACATCATAGAATCTCCTGAAGCATGAAGATCCATTTCCTGGAATCTCCAGCAGTGTGAAGATCCAGATCGTGGAAACTCCTGCAGTGTGAAGCTCCACATCCTGGAATCTCCTGCAGTGTGAAGATCCACATACTGGAAACTCCAGCACAGTGAAGAACCACATCCTGGAATCGCCTGCAGTGTGAATATCCACATCCTGGAATCTCCAGCAGCGTGAAGATCCACATCGTGGAAACTATTGCAATATCAAGATCCTCATCCTGGAATTTCCTGCTTTGTAAAGAGCCACATGCTGGAATCTCCAGTGGTGAGAAGATCCATATCCTGGATTCTCATGCTTTGAGAAGATTCACATCCTGGAAAGTGCAGCAGACTGAAGAACCACATCCTGGAATCTCCTGCAGTGTGAAGATCCAAATCCTGGATTCTCCTGCAGTGAAAAGAACCACGTGCTGGAATCACTTGCAGTGTGAAGATCCACATACTGGAAACTCCAGAACAGTGAAGAACCACATTCTGGAATCTCCTGCTGTGTAAAGATGCACATCCTGGTATCTCCTGCTGTGTGAAGATCCACATCCTGGAATCTACTGCCATGTGAAGATCCACATCATGGAATCTCCTGCAGCGTGAAGATCAACATCCTGGAATCTCATGCAGTGCAAAGATCAACATCCTGGAAACTCCTGCAGTGCAACAATCCACATTCTGCAACCTACTGCAGGTTAACGATCTACATCTTGGATATTGCTCCAGTGTAAAGATCCACATCCTGGAAACTCCTGCAGAGAGAAAATCCACTTCCTGGAATATGCTGCAATGTGAGGACGCACATCCTGGAATCTCCTGCAGTGCATGGATCCACATCCTGGAATCTAATGCAGTGTGAAAATCCACATCCTGGAAACTCCTGCTGTGTGAAGATACGCATCTTGGAAACACCTGCACTGTAATGATCAACATCCTGGAATCTCCTGCAGTGTAAAGAACCACATCCTGGAATCTCCTGCAGTGTGAAGATCCACATACTGGAAACTCCAGCACAGTGAAGAACCACATCCTGGAATCGCCTGCAGTGTGAATATCCACATCCTGGAATCTCCAGCAGCGTGAAGTTCCACATCGTGGAAATTACTGCAATGTCAAGATCCTCATCCTGGAATTCCCTGCATTGTAAAGAGCCACATGCTGCAATCTCCTGTGGTGAGAAGATCCATATCCTGGATTCTCATGCTTTGAGAAGATCCACATCTTGGAAAATGCAGCAGACTGAAGAACCACATCCTGGAATCTCCTGCAGTGTGAAGATCCAAATCCTGGATTCTCCTGCAGTGTAAAGAACCATGTGCTGGAAACACTTGCAGTGTGAAGATCCACACCCTGGAAACTCCAGCACAATGAAGAACCACATTCCGGAATCTCCTGCTGTGTAAAGCTTCACATCCTGGTACCTCCTGCTGTGTAAAGATCGATATCCTGGAATCTCATGCAGTGCAAGGAACCACATCCTGGAAACTCCTGCAGTGTAACGATCCACATTCTGGTACCTACTGCAGTTTAAAGATCAGCATCTTGGGATATTGCTCCAGTGTAAAGATCCACATCCTGGAATCTCCTGCAGGCTGATGATCCACATCCTGGAAACTCCTGCAGTGAGAAAATCCACATCCTGGAATATGCTGCACTGTGAGGATCCACATCCTGGAATCTCTTGCAGTGCATGGATCCAAATCCTGGAATCTACTGCAGTGTGAAGATCCACATGCTGGAAACTCCTTCTGTGTGAAGATACACATCCTGGAAACACCTGCACTGTAATGATCAACATCCTGGAATCACCTGCAGTGTAAAAATCCACAACCTGGAATCTCCAGCAATGTGAAAAAACACATCATGGAATCTCCCGCAGTGAGATGATCCACATCCTGGAATCTCCTGCAATGCGAAGATCGACATCCTGGAATGTCCTGCACTGTAAAGATCCACACATTGGAATCTCCAGCGGTGAGAAGATCCACATCCTGGAATCTCTGCTTTGAGACTTTCCCCATCCTGGAAAGTGCAGCAGCGTGAACATCCACATCCTGGAAAATCCATCAGTGCGAAGTTAAATATCATGGAATCTCCTGCAGTGTGCAGATCCACATCCTGGAAACTCCTGCAGTGTAACAGTCCACATCCTGCAATCTCCTGCTGTGTAATGTTTTACATATTGGAATCTCCTGGAGTGGAAAGATCCACATGCTGGAATCTCCAGCAGGTGATGATCTACATCCTGGAAACTCCTGCAGAGTGAAAAGCCACATCCTGGAATCCCCTGAAACGAGAAGATCGATGTCTAGGAAATGCTTGCAGTGAGATGATTCACATTTTGGATCTCCTGCAATGTAAAGATCCACATCCAGGAAAGTCCTACAGTGTGAAGATGCACATACAGGAATCTCGTGCTGTGAGAAGACCCACATCGTGGAAACTCCTGCAGTGTGAATATCCACATCCCGGAATCTCCAGCCATGAGAAGAGCCACGTCCTGGAATCGCCTCTAGTTCAAAGATCCACATATTGGAAACTCCTGCAGCGTGAAGATCTACATCGTGGAAATTACTGCAATGTTAAGATCCACATCCTGAAATTTCCTGCATTGTAAAGTGCCACATGCTGGAATCTCCAGTGGTGAGAAGATCCACACCCTGGATTCTCATGCTTTGAAAAGATCCACATCCTGGAAAGTGCAGAAGAGTGAAGAACCACATCCTGGAATCTCCTGCAGTGTGAAGATCCAAATCCTGGATTCTCCTGCAGTGAAAAGAACCACGTGCTGGAATCATTTGCAGTGTGAAGATCCACATACTGGAAACTCCAGAACAGTGAAGAACCACATTCTGGAATCTCCTGCTGTGTAAAGATCCACATCCTGGTATCTCCTGCTGTGTGAAGATCCACATCCTGGAATCTACTGCCATGTGAAGATCCACATCATGGAATCTCCTCCAGCGTGAAGATCAACATCCTGGAATCTCATGCAGTGCAAAGATCAACATCCTGGAAACTCCTGCAGTGCAACAATCCACATTCTGCAACCTACTGCAGGTTAACGATCAACATCTTGGATATTGCTCCAGTGTAAAGATCCACATCCTGGAAACTCCTGCAAAGAGAAAATCCACTTCCTGGAATATGCTGCAATGTGAGGACGCACATCCTGGAATCTCCTGCAGTGCATGGATCCACATCCTGGAATCTAATGCAGTGTGAAAATCCACATCCTGGAAACTCCTGCTGTGTGAAGATACGCATCCTGGAAACACCTGCACTGTAATGATCAACATCCTGGAATCTCCTGCAGTGTAAAGAATCACATCCTGGAATCTCCTGCAGTGTGAAGATCCACATACTGGAAACTCCAGCACAGTGAAGAACCACATCCTGGAATCGCCTGCAGTGTGAAGATACGCATCCTGGTAACACCTGCACTGTAATGATCAACATCCTGGAATCTCCTGCAGTGTAAAAATCCACATCCTGGAATCTCCAGCAATGTGAAAAAACACATCATGGAATCTCCCGCAGTGAGATGATCCACATCCTGGAATCTCCTGCAATACGAAGATCGACATCCTGGAATCTCCTGCATTGTAAAAATCCATATGCTGGAATCTCCAGCGGTGAGAAGATCCACATCCTGGAATTTCTGCTTTGAGATGATTCCCATCCTGGAAAGTGCAGCAGAGTGAAGAACCACATCCTGGAATCTTGCGCTGCGAGAAGATCCACATTCTGGAAACTCCTGCAGTGTGAATATCCACAACCCAGAATCTCCAGCAGTGAGAAGCTCCACATCCAGGAAACCCCTGTAGTTTGAAGATCCACATCTTGGAATCTACTACAGCGTGATGATCCACATCATAGAATCTCCTGGAGCGTGAAGATGCATTTCCTGGAAACTCCTGCAGTGTGAAGATCCACATCCTGGAAACACCTGCAGCGTGATGATTCACATCGTGGAATCTCCTGCAGCATGATGATCCACATGGTGGAAACTCCTGCAATGTGAAGCTCCACATCCTGGAATCTCCTGTATTGTTAAGAGCCACCTGAAGGAATCTACTGCAGTGTGAAGATCCAACTCCTGGATTCTCCTGCAGTGTAAAGAACCATATCCTGGAATCTCCTGCAGTGTGAATATCCACATCCCAGAATCTCCAGCAGTGAGAAGATCCATGTCCTGGAATCGCCTGTAGTTTGAAGATCCACATCTTGGAAACTCCTGCAGCGTGAAGTTCCACATCGTGGAAAATACTGCAATGTTAAGATCCATATCCTGGAATTCCCTGCATTGTAAAGAGCCACATGCTGGAATCTCCAGTGTTGAGAAGATCCACATCCTGGATTCTCATGCTTTGAGAAGATCCACAACTTGGAATGTGCAGCAGAGTGAAGAACCACATCCTGGAATCTCCTGCAGTGTAAAGAACCACGTGCTGGAATCACTTGCAGTGTCAAGATCCACATACTGGAAACTCCAGCACAATGAAGAACCACATTCTGGAATCTCCTGCTGTGTAAAGATCCACATACTGGTATCTCCTGCTGTGTGAAGATCGATATCCTGGAATCTCATGCAGTGCAATGAACCACATCCTGGAATCTCCAGCAATGCGAAGATCGACATCCTGGGATCTCCTGCATTTTAAAGATCCACATGCTGCAATCTCCAGTGGTGAGAAGATCCACATCCTGGAATCTCTGCTTTGAGATGATCCCCATCCTGGAAAGTGCAGCAAAGTGAAGAACCACATCCTGGAATCTGCTGCAGTGTGAAGATCCAAATCCTGGATTCTACTGCAGTGTTAGGAAGCACATCCTGGAATCTCCTGTGTCTAGAAGATCCACATCCTGGAAACTCCTGCAGTGTGAAGATTCACATGCTGGAAATGCCTGCAGTGTGAAGATCAAAATCTCAGAAGTTCCAGCAGTGAAAAGATTCACATCCTGGAAACTCCTGAAGAGTGAAGAACAACATACTGCAAACTACTGCAATGTGAAGATCCACATCATGGAAAATCCATCAGTGCGAAGTTCCTCATCTTGGAATCTCCTGCAGTGTGAAGATCCACATCCAGCAAACTCTTGCAGTGTGAAGATCCACATACAGGAAACTTGCGCTGCGAGAAGATCCACATTCTGGAAATTCCTGCAGTGCGAATATTCACATCCCAGAATCTCCAGCAGTGAGAAGCTCCACATCCAGGAAACCCCTGTAGTTTGAAGATCCACATCTTGGAATCTACTGCAGCGTGAAGATCCACATCATTGAATCTCCTGCAGCATGAAGATCCATTTCCTGGAATCTGCAGCAGTGTGAAGATCCAGATCGTGGAAACTCCTGCAGTGTGAAGATCCACATCCTGGAAACTCCTGCAGCGTGATGATTCACATCGTGGAAACTCCTGCAGCTTGATGATCCACATGGTGGAAACTCCTGCAATGTGAAGCTCCACATCCTGGAATCTTCTGTATTGTAAAGAGCCACCTGCTGGATTCTCCTGCAGTGTAAAGAACCACATCCTGGAATCGCCTGCAGTGTGAAGATCCACATACTGGAAACTCCAGCACAGTGAAGAACCACATCCTGGTATCTCCAGCAGCGTGAAGATCCACATCGTGGAAACTACTGCAATGTCAAGATCCTCATCCTGGAATTCCCTGCATTGTAAAGAGCCACATGCTGGAATCTCCAGTGGTGAGAAGATCCATATCCTGGATTCTCATGCTTTGAGAAGATCCACATCTTGGAAAATGCAGCAGTCTGAAGAACCACATCCTGGAATCTCCTGCAGTGTGAAGATCCAAATCCTGGATTCTCCTGCAGTGTAAAGAACCACGTGCTGGAAATACTTGCAGTGTGAAGATCCACATCCTGGAAACTCCAGCACAATGAAGAACCACATTCTGGAATCTCCTGCTGTGTAAAGCTCCACAACCTGGTACCTCCTGCTGTGTGAAGATCGATATCCTGGAATCTCCTGCAGGCTGATGATTCACATCCTGGAAACTCCTGCAGTGAGAAAATCCACATCCTGGAATATGCTGCACTGTGAGGATCCACATCCTGGAATCTCCTGCAGTGCATGGATCCAAATCCTGGAATCTACTGCAGTGTGAAGATCCACATCCTGGAAATTCCTTCTGTGTGAAGATCCACATCCTGGAAACACCTGCACTGTAATGATCAACATCCTGGAATCACCTGCAGTGTAAAAATCCACAACCTGGAATCTCCAGCAATGTGAAAAAACACATCATGGAATCTCCCGCAGTGAGATGATCCACATCCTGGAATCTCGTGCAATGCGCAGATCGACATCCTGGAATGTCCTGCACTGTGAAGATCCACACATTGGAATCTCCAGCGGTGAGAAGATCCACATCCTGGAATCTCTGCTTTGAGACTTTCCCCATCCTGGAAAGTGCAGCAGCGTGAAGATCCACATCCTGGAAAATCCATCAGTGCGAAGTTAAACATCATGGATCTCCTGCAGTGTGCAGATCCACATCCTGGAAACTCCTGCAGTGTAACAGTCCACATCCTGCAATCTCCTGCTGTGTAATGTTTTACATATTGGAATCTTCTGGAGTGGAAAGATCCACATGCTGGAATCTCCAGCAGGTGATGACCTACATCTTGGAAACTCCTGCAGAGTGAAAAGCCACATCCTGGAATCCCCTGAAACGAGAAGATCGATGTCTAGGAAATGCTTGCAGTGAGATGATTCACAGTTTGGATCTCCTGCAGTGTAGAGATCCACATCCAGGAAAGTCCTACAGTGTGAAGATCCACATACCGGAATCTCATGCTGTGAGAAGACCCACATCGTGGAAACTCCTGCAGTGTGAATATCCACATTCTGGAATCTCCAGCAGTGAGAAGAGCCACGTACTGGAATCGCCTGTAGTTCAAAGATCGACGTATTGGAAACTCCTGCAGCGTGAAGATTTACATCGTGGAAATTACTGCAATGTTAAGATCCACATCCTGAAATTTCCTGCATTGTAAAGTGCCACATGCTGGAATCACCAGTGGTGAGAAGATCCACACCCTGGATTCTCATGCTTTGAAAAGATCCACATCCTGGAAAGTGCAGCAGAGTGAAGAACCACATCTTGGAATCTCCTGCAGTGTGAAGATCCAAATCCTGGATTCTCCTGCAGTGTAAAGAACCACGTGCTGGAATCACTTGCAGTGTGAAGATCCACATACTGGAAACTCCAGCACAGTGAAGAACCACATTCTGGAATCTCCTGCTGTGTGAAGATCCACATCGTGGAATCTACTGCCATGTGAAGATCCACATCATGGAATCTCCTGCGGAATGAAGATCAACATCCTGGAATCTCCTGCAGTGCATGGATCCACATCCTGGAATCTACTGCAGTGTGAATATCCACGTCCTGGAAACTCCTTCTGTGTGAAGATACGCATCCTGGAAACACCTGCACTGTAATGATCAACATCCTGGAATCTCCTGCAGTGTAAAAATCCACATCCTGGAATCTCCAGCAATGTGAAAAAACACATCATGGAATCTCCCGCAGTGAGATGATCCACATCCTGGAATCTCCTGCAATACGAAGATCGACATCCTGGAATCTCCTGCATTGTAAAAATCCAGATGCTGGAATCTCCAGCGGTGAGAAGATCCACAACCTGGAATCTCTGCTTTGAGATGATTCCCATTCTGGAAAGTGCAGCTGAGTGAAGAACCACATCCTGGAATCTTGCGCTGCGAGAAGATCCACATTCTGGAAACTCCTGCAGTGTGAATATCCACAACCCAGAATCTCCAGCAGTGAGAAGCTCCACATCCAGGAAACCCCTGTAGTTTGAAGATCCACATCTTGGAATCTACTACAGTGTGAAGATCCACATCGTAGAATCTCCTGGAGCATGAAGATGCATTTCCTGGAAACACCTGCATTGTGAAGATCCACATCCTGGAAACTCCTGCAGCATGATGATTCAGATCGTGGAAACTCCTGCAGCATGATGATCCACAAGGTGGAAACTCCTGCAATGTGAAGCTCCACATCCTGGAATCTCCTGTATTGTTAAGAGCCACCTGAAGGAATCTCCTGCAGTGTGAAGATCCAACTCCTGGATTCTCCTGCAGTGTAAAGAACCATATCCTGGAATCTCCTGCAGTGTGAAGATCCACATACTGGAAACTCCAGCACAGTGAAGAACCACATCCTGGAATCACCTGCAGTGTGAAGATCCACATACTGGAAACTCCAGCACAGTGAAGAACCACATCCTGGAATCTCCTGCAGTGTGAATATCCACATCCCGGAATCTCCAGCAGTGAGAAGATCCATGTCCTGGAATCGCCTGCAGTTTGAAGATCCACATCTTGGAAACTCCTGCAGCGTGAAGATCCACATTGTGGAAAATACTGCAATGACAAGATCCACATCCTGGAATTCCCTGCATTGTAAAGAGACACATGCTGGAATCTCCAGTGGTGAGAAGATCCACATCCTGGATTCTCATGCTTTGAGAAGATCCACAACTTGGAAAGTGCAGCAGAGTGAAGAACCACATCCTGGAATCTCCTGCAGTGTGAAGATCCAAATCCTGGATTCTACTGCAGTGTTAGGAAGCACATCCTGGAATCTCCTGTGTCTAGAAGATCCACATCCTGGAAACTCCTGCTTTGTGAAGATTCACATGCTGGAAATGCCTGCAGTGTGAAGATCAAAATCTCAGAAGTTCCAGCAGTGAAAATATTCATATCCTGGAAACTCCTGGAGAGTGAAGAAATACATTCTGCAAACTAATGCAATGTGAAGATCCACATCCTGGAAAATCCATCAGTGCAAAGTTCCTCATCTTGGAATCTCCTGCAGTGTGAAGATCCACATCCAGCAAACTCTTGCAGTGTGAAGATCCACATCCAGGAATCTTGCGCTGCGAGAAGATCCTCATTCTGGAAATTCCTGCAGTGCGAATATTCACATCCCAGAATCTCCAGCAGTGAGAAGCTCCACATCCAGGAAACCCCTATATTTTGAAGATCCACATCTTGGAATCTACTGCAGCATGAAGATCCACATCATAGAATCTCCTGCAGCATGAAGATCCATTTCCTGGAATCTGCAGCAGTGTAAAGATCCAGATCGTGGAAACTCCTGCAGTGTGAAGATCCATATCCTGGAAACTCCTGCAGCGTGATGATTCACATCGTGGAAACTCCTGCAGCTTGATGATCCACATGGTGGAAACTCCTGCAATGTGAAGCTCCACATCCTGGAATCTTCTGTATTGTAAAGAGCCACCTGCTGGAATCTCCTGCAGTGTGAAGATCCAAATCCTGGATTCTCCTGCAGTGTAAAGAACCACATCCTGGAATCTCCTGCAGTGTGAAGATCCACATACTGGAAACTCCAGCACAGTGAAGAACCACAACCTGGAATCGCCTGCAGTGTGAATATCCACATCCTGGAATCTCCAGCAGCGTGAAGATCCACATCGTGGAAACTACTGCAATGTCATGATCCTCATCCTGGAATTCCCTGCATTGTAAAGAGCCACATGCTGGAATCTCCAGTGGTGAGAAGATCCATATCCTGGATTCTCATGCTTTGAGAAGATCCACATCTTGGAAAGTGCAGCAGACTGAAGAACCACATCCTGGAATCTCCTGCAGTGTGAAGATCCAAATCCTAAATTCTCCTGCAGTGTAAAGAACCACGTGCTGGAAACACTTGCAGTGTGAAGATCCACATCCTGGAAACTCCAGCACAATGAAGAACCACATTCTGGAATCTCCTGCTGTGTAAAGCTCCACATCCTGGTACCTCCTGCTGTGTAAAGATCGATATCCTGGAATCTCCTGCAGGCTGATGATCCACATCCTGGAAACTCCTGCAGTGAGAAAATCCACATCCTGGAATATGCTGCACTGTGAGGATCCACATCCTGGAATCTCCTGCAGTGCATGGATCCAAATCCTGGAATCTACTGCAGTGTGAAGATCCACATCCTGGAAACACCTGCACTGTAATGATCAACATCCTGGAATCACCTGCAGTGTAAAAATCCACATCCTGGAATCTCCAGCAATGTGAAAAAACACATCATGGAATCTCCCGCAGTGAGATGTTCCACATCCTGGAATCTCCTGCAATGCGAAGATCGACATCCTGGAATGTCCTGCATTGTGAAGATCCACACATTGGAATCTCCAGCGGTGAGAAGATCCACATCCTGGAATCTCTGCTTTGAGACTTTCCCCATCCTGGAAAGTGCAGCAGCGTGAAGATCCACATCCTGGAAAATCCATCAGTGCGAAGTTAAACATCATGGAATCTCCTGCAGTGTGCAGATCCACATCCTGGAAACTCCTGCAGTATAACAGTCCACATCCTGCAATCTCCTGCTGTGTAATGTTTTACATATTGGAATCTCCTGGAGTGGAAAGATCCACATGCTGGAATCTCCAGCAGGTGATGATCTACATCCTGGAAACTCCTGCAGAGTGAAAAGCCACATCCTGGAATCCCCTGAAACGAGAAGATCGATGTCTAGGAAATGCTTGCAGTGAGATGATTCACATTTTGGATCTCCTGCAATGTAAAGATCCACATCCAGGAAAGTCCTACAGTGTGAAGATCCACATACCGGAATCTCGTGCTGTGAGAAGACCCACATCGTGGAAACTCCTGCAGTGTGAATATCCCCATCCCAGAATCTCCAGCAGTGAGAAGAGCCACGTACTGGAATCGCCTGTAGTGCAAAGATCCACATATTGGAAACTCCTGCAGCGTGACGATCTACATCGTGGAACTTACTGCAATGTTAAGATCCACATACTGAAATTTCCTGCATTGTAAAGTGCCACATGCTGGAATCTCCAGTGGTGAGAAGATCCACACCCTGGATTCTCATGCTTTGAAAAGATCCACATGCTGGAAAGTGCAGCAGAGTGAAGAACCACATCCTGGAATCTCCTGCAGTGTGAAGATCTAAATCCTGGATTCTCCTGCAGTGTACAGAACCACGTGCTGGAATCACTTGCCGTGTGAAGATCCACATACTGGAAACTCCAGCACAGTGAAGAACCACATTCTGGAATCTCCTGCTGTTTAAAGATCCACATCCCGGTATCTCCTGATGTGTGAAGATCCACATCCTGGAATCTACTGCCATGTGAAGATCCACATCATGGAATCTCCTCCAGCGTGAAGATCAACATCCTGGAATCTCCCGCAGTGAGATGATCCGCATCCTGGAATCTCCTGCAAAATGAAGATCGACATCCTGGAATCTCCTGCATTGTAAAAATCCAGATGCTGGAATCTCCAGCGGTGAGAAGATCCACATCCTGGAATCTCTGCTTTGAGATGATTCCCATCCTGGAAAGTGCAGCAGAGTGAAGAACCTCTTCCTGGAATCTTGCGCTGCGAGAAGATCCACATTCTGGAAACTCCTGCAGTGTGAATATCCACAACCCAGAATCTCCAGCAGTGAGAAGCTCCACATCCAGGAAACCCCTGTAGTTTGTAGATCCACATCTTGGAATCTACTACAGCGTGAAGATCCACATCGTAGAATCTCCTGGAGCGTGAAGATGCATTTCCTGGAAACGCCTGCATTGTGAAGATCCACATCCTGGAAACTCCTGCAGCGTGATGATTCAGATCATGGAAACTCCTGCAGCATGATGATCCACATGGTGGAAACTCCTGCAATGTGAAGCTCCACATCCTGGAATCTCCTGTATTGTTAAGAGCCACCTGCTGGAATCTCCTGCAGTGTGAAGATCCAAATCCTAAATTCTCCTGCAGTGTAAAGAACCACGTGCTGGAAACACTTGCAGTGTGAAGATCCACATCCTGGAAACTCCAGCACAATGAAGAACCACATTCTGGAATCTCCTGCTGTGTAAAGCTCCACATCCTGGTACCTCCTGCTGTGTAAAGATCGATATCCTGGAATCTCCTGCAGGCTGATGATCCACATCCTGGAAACTCCTGCAGTGAGAAAATCCACATCCTGGAATATGCTGCACTGTGAGGATCCACATCCTGGAATCTCCTGCAGTGCATGGATCCAAATCCTGGAATCTACTGCAGTGTGAAGATCCACATCCTGGAAACACCTGCACTGTAATGATCAACATCCTGGAATCAACTGCAGTGTAAAAATCCACATCCTGGAATCTCCAGCAATGTGAAAAAACACATCATGGAATCTCCCGCAGTGAGATGTTCCACATCCTGGAATCTCCTGCAATGCGAAGATCGACATCCTGGAATGTCCTGCATTGTGAAGATCCACACATTGGAATCTCCAGCGGTGAGAAGATCCACATCCTGGAATCTCTGCTTTGAGACTTTCCCCATCCTGGAAAGTGCAGCAGCGTGAAGATCCACATCCTGGAAAATCCATCAGTGCGAAGTTAAACATCATGGAATCTCCTGCAGTGTGCAGATCCACATCCTGGAAACTCCTGCAGTATAACAGTCCACATCCTGCAATCTCCTGCTGTGTAATGTTTTACATATTGGAATCTCCTGGAGTGGAAAGATCCACATGCTGGAATCTCCAGCAGGTGATGATCTACATCCTGGAAACTCCTGCAGAGTGAAAAGCCACATCCTGGAATCCCCTGAAACGAGAAGATCGATGTCTAGGAAATGCTTGCAGTGAGATGATTCACATTTTGGATCTCCTGCAATGTAAAGATCCACATCCAGGAAAGTCCTACAGTGTGAAGATCCACATACCGGAATCTCGTGCTGTGAGAAGACCAACATCGTGGAAACTCCTGCAGTGTGAATATCCCCATCCCAGAATCTCCAGCAGTGAGAAGAGCCACGTACTGGAATCGCCTGTAGTGCAAAGATCCACATATTGGAAATTCCTGCAGCGTGACGATCTACATCGTGGAAATTACTGCAATGCTAAGATCCACATACTGAAATTTCCTGCATTGTAAAGTGCCACATGCTGGAATCTCCAGTGGTGAGAAGATCCACACCCTGGATTCTCATGCTTTGAAAAGATCCACATGCTGGAAAGTGCAGCAGAGTGAAGAACCACATCCTGGAATCTCCTGCAGTGTGAAGATCTAAATCTTGGATTCTCCTGCAGTGTACAGAACCACCTGCTGGAATCACTTGCCGTGTGAAGATCCACATACTGGAAACTCCAGCACAGTGAAGAACCACATTCTGGAATCTCCTGCTGTGTAAAGATCCACATCCTGGTATCTCCTGATGTGTGAAGATCCACATCCTGGAATCTACTGCCATGTGAAGATCCACATCATGGAATCTCCTCCAGCGTGAAGATCAACATCCTGGAATCTCATGCAGTGCAAAGATCCACATCCTGGAAACTCCTGCAGTGCAACAATCCACATTCTGTAACCTACTGCAGTTTAACGATCAACATCTTGGATATTGCTCCAGTGTAAAGATCCACATCCTGGAAACTCCTGCAGTGAGAAAATCCACTTCCTGGAATATGCTGCAATGTGAGGATGCACATCCTGGAATCTCCTGCAGTGCATGGATCCACATCATGGAATCTACTGCAGTGTGACAATCCACATCCTGGAAACTCCTGCTGTGTGAAGATACGCATCCTGGAAACACCTGCACTGTAATGATCAACATCCTGGAATCTCCTGCAGTGTAAAAATCCACATCCTGGAATCTCCAGCAATGTGAAAAAACACATCATGGAATCTCCCGCAGTGAGATGATCTGCATCCTGGAATCTCCTGCAAAATGAAGATCGACATCCTGGAATCTCCTGCATTGTAAAAATCCAGATGCTGGAATCTCCAGCGGTGAGAAGATCCACATCCTGGAATCTCTGCTTTGAGATGATTCCCATCCTGGAAAGTGCAGCAGAGTGAAGAACCTCTTCCTGGAATCTTGCGCTGCGAGAAGATCCACATTCTGGAAACTACTGCAGTGTGAATATCCACAACCCAGAATCTCCAGCAGTGAGAACTCCACATCCAGGAAACCCCTGTAGTTTGTAGATCCACATCTTGGAATCTACTACAGCGTGAAGATCCACATCGTAGAATCTCCTGGAGCGTGAAGATGCATTTCCTGGAAACGCCTGCAGTGTGAAGATCCACATCCTGGAAACTCCTGCAGCGTGATGATTCAGATCATGGAAACTCCTGCAGCATGATGATCCACATGGTGGAAACTCCTGCAATGTGAAGCTCCACATCCTGGAATCTCCTGTATTGTTAAGAGCCACCTGCTGGAATCTCCTGCAGTGTGAAGATCCAACTCCTGGATTCTCCTTCAGTGTAGAGAACCATATCCTGGAATCTCCTGCAGTGTGAAGATCCACATACTGGAAACTCCAGCACAGTGAAGAACCACATCCTGGAATCACCTGCAGTGTGAAGATCCACATACTGGAAACTCCAGCACAGTGAAGAACCACATCCTGGAATCTCCTGCAGTGTGAATATCCACATCCCGGAATCTCCAGCAGTGAGAAGATCCATGTCCTGGAATCGCCTGTAGTTTGAAGATCCACATCTTGGAAACTCCTGCAGCGTGAAGATCCACTTTGTGGAAAATACTGCAATGTCAAGATCCACATCCTGGAATTCCCTGCATTGTAAAGAGCCACTTGCTGGAATCTGCAGTGTTGAGAAGATCCACATCCTGGACTCTCATGCTTTGAGAAGATCCACAACTTGGAAAGTGCAGCAGAGTGAAGAACCACATCCTGGAATCACCTGCAGTGTGAAGATCCACATACTGGAAACTCCAGCACAGTGAAGAACCACATCCTGGAATCTCCTGCAGTGTGAATATCCACATCCCGGAATCTCCAGCAGTGAGAAGATCCATGTCCTGGAATCGCCTGCAGTTTGAAGATCCACATCTTGGAAACTCCTGCAGCGTGAAGATCCACATTGTGGAAAATACTGCAATGTCAAGATCCACATCCTGGAATTCCCTGCATTGTAAAGAGCCACATGCTGGAATCCCCAGTGGTGAGAAGATCCACATCCTGGATTCTCATGCTTTGAGAAGATCCGCAACTTGGAAAGTGCAGCAGAGTGAAGAACCACATCCTGGAATCTCCTGCAGTGTGAAGATCCAAATCCTGGATTCTACTGCAGTGTGAGGAAGCACATCCTGGAATCTCCTGTGTCTAGAAGATCCACATCCTGGAAACTCCTGCTTTGTGAAGATTCACATGCTGGAAATGCCTGCAGTGTGAAGATCAAAATCTCAGAAGTTCCAGCAGTGAAAAGATTCATATCCTGGAAACTCCTGAAGAGTGAAGAAATACATTCTGCAAACTAATGCAATGTGAAGATCCACATCCTGGAAAATCCATCAGTGCAAAGTTCCTCATCTTGGAATCTCCTGCAGTGTGAAGATCCACATCCAGCAAACTCTTGCAGTGTGAAGATCCACATCCAGGAATCTTGCGCTGCGAGAAGATCCACATTCTGGAAATTCCTGCAGTGCGAATATTCACATCCCAGAATCTCCAGCAGTGAGAAGCTCCACATCCAGGAAACCCCTATATTTTGAAGATCCACATCTTGGAATGTACTGCAGCGTGAAGATCCACATCATAGAATCTCCTGCAGCATGAAGATCCATTTCCTGGAATCTGCAGCAGTGTGAAGATCCAGATCGTGGAAACTCCTGCAGTGTGAAGATCCACATCCTGGAAACTCCTGCAGCGTGATGATTCACATCGTGGAAACTCCTGCAGCTTGATGATCCACATGGTGGAAACTCCTGCAATGTGAAGCTCCACATCCTGGAATCTTCTGTATTGTAAAGAGCCACCTGCTGGAATCTCCTGCAGTGTGAAGATCCAAATCCTGGATTCTCCTGCAGTGTAAAGAACCACATCCTGGAATCTCCTGCAGTGTGAAGATCCACATACTGGAAACTCCAGCACAGTGAAGAACCACAACCTGGAATCGCCTGCAGTGTGAATATCCACATCCTGGAATCTCCAGCAGCGTGAAGATCCACATCGTGGAAACTACTGCAATGTCATGATCCTCATCCTGGAATTCCCTGCATTGTAAAGAGCCACATGCTGGAATCTCCAGTGGTGAGAAGATCCATATCCTGGATTCTCATGCTTTGAGAAGATCCACATCTTGGAAAGTGCAGCAGACTGAAGAACCACATCCTGGAATCTCCTGCAGTGTGAAGATCCAAATCCTAAATTCTCCTGCAGTGTAAAGAACCACGTGCTGGAAACACTTGCAGTGTGAAGATCCACATCCTGGAAACTCCAGCACAATGAAGAAAAACATTCTGGAATCTCCTGCTGTGTAAAGCTCCACATCCTGGTACCTCCTGCTGTGTAAAGATCGATATCCTGGAATCTCCTGCAGGCTGATGATCCACATCCTGGAAACTCCTGCAGTGAGAAAATCCACATCCTGGAATATGCTGCACTGTGAGGATCCACATCCTGGAATCTCCTGCAGTGCATGGATCCAAATCCTGGAATCTACTGCAGTGTGAAGATCCACATCCTGGAAACACCTGCACTGTAATGATCAACATCCTGGAATCACCTGCAGTGTAAAAATCCACATCCTGGAATCTCCAGCAATGTGAAAAAACACATCATGGAATCTCCCGCAGTGAGATGTTCCACATCCTGGAATCTCCTGCAATGCGAAGATCGACATCCTGGAATGTCCTGCATTGTGAAGATCCACACATTGGAATCTCCAGCGGTGAGAAGATCCACATCCTGGAATCTCTGCTTTGAGACTTTCCCCATCCTGGAAAGTGCAGCAGCGTGAAGATCCACATCCTGGAAAATCCATCAGTGCGAAGTTAAACATCATGGAATCTCCTGCAGTGTGCAGATCCACATCCTGGAAACTCCTGCAGTATAACAGTCCACATCCTGCAATCTCCTGCTGTGTAATGTTTTACATATTGGAATCTCCTGGAGTGGAAAGATCCACATGCTGGAATCTCCAGCAGGTGATGATCTACATCCTGGAAACTCCTGCAGAGTGAAAAGCCACATCCTGGAATCCCCTGAAACGAGAAGATCGATGTCTAGGAAATGCTTGCAGTGAGATGATTCACATTTTGGATCTCCTGCAATGTAAAGATCCACATCCAGGAAAGTCCTACAGTGTGAAGATCCACATACCGGAATCTCGTGCTGTGAGAAGACCCACATCGTGGAAACTCCTGCAGTGTGAATATCCCCATCCCAGAATCTCCAGCAGTGAGAAGCTCCACATCCAGGAAACCCCTGTAGTTTGTAGATCCACATCTTGGAATCTACTACAGCGTGATGATCCACATCATAGAATCTCCTGGTGCGTAAAGATGCATTTCCTGGAAACTCCTGCATTGTGAAGATCCACATCCTGGAAACACCTGCAGCGTGATGATTCACATCGTGGAAACTCCTGCAGCATGATGATCCACATGGTGGAAACTCCTGCAATGTGAAGCTCCTCATCCTGGAATCTCCTGTATTGTTAAGAGCCACCTGCTGGAATCTCCTGCAGTGTGAAGATCCAACTCCTGGATTCTCCTTCAGTGTAGAGAACCATATCCTGGAATCTCCTGCAGTGTGAAGATCCACATACTGGAAACTCCAGCACAGTGAAGAACCACATCCTGGAATCACCTGCAGTGTGAAGATCCACATACTGGAAACTCCAGCACAGTGAAGAACCACATCCTGGAATCTCCTGCAGTGTGAATATCCACATCCCGGAATCTCCAGCAGTGAGAAGATCCATGTCCTGGAATCGCCTGTAGTTTGAAGATCCACATCTTGGAAACTCCTGCAGCGTGAAGATCCACATTGTGGAAAATACTGCAATGTCAAGATCCACATCCTGGAATTCCCTGCATTGTAAAGAGCCACTTGCTGGAATCTGCAGTGTTGAGAAGATCCACATCCTGGACTCTCATGCTTTGAGAAGATCCACAACTTGGAAAGTGCAGCAGAGTGAAGAACCACATCCTGGAATCACCTGCAGTGTGAAGATCCACATACTGGAAACTCCAGCACAGTGAAGAACCACATCCTGGAATCTCCTGCAGTGTGAATATCCACATCCCGGAATCTCCAGCAGTGAGAAGATCCATGTCCTGGAATCGCCTGCAGTTTGAAGATCCACATCTTGGAAACTCCTGCAGCGTGAAGATCCACATTGTGGAAAATACTGCAATGTCAAGATCCACATCCTGGAATTCCCTGCATTGTAAAGAGCCACATGCTGGAATCCCCAGTGGTGAGAAGATCCACATCCTGGATTCTCATGCTTTGAGAAGATCCGCAACTTGGAAAGTGCAGCAGAGTGAAGAACCACATCCTGGAATCTCCTGCAGTGTGAAGATCCAAATCCTGGATTCTACTGCAGTGTTAGGAAGCACATCCTGGAATCTCCTGTGTCTAGAAGATCCACATCCTGGAAACTCCTGCTTTGTGAAGATTCACATGCTGGAAATGCCTGCAGTGTGAAGATCAAAATCTCAGAAGTTCCAGCAGTGAAAAGATTCATATCCTGGAAACTCCTGAAGAGTGAAGAAATACATTCTGCAAACTAATGCAATGTGAAGATCCACATCCTGGAAAATCCATCAGTGCAAAGTTCCTCATCTTGGAATCTCCTGCAGTGTGAAGATCCACATCCAGCAAACTCTTGCAGTGTGAAGATCCACATCCAGGAATCTTGCGCTGCGAGAAGATCCACATTCTGGAAATTCCTGCAGTGCGAATATTCACATCCCAGAATCTCCAGCAGTGAGAAGCTCCACATCCAGGAAACCCCTATATTTTGAAGATCCACATCTTGGAATGTACTGCAGCGTGAAGATCCACATCATAGAATCTCCTGCAGCATGAAGATCCATTTCCTGGAATCTGCAGCAGTGTGAAGATCCAGATCGTGGAAACTCCTGCAGTGTGAAGATCCACATCCTGGAAACTCCTGCAGCGTGATGATTCACATCGTGGAAACTCCTGCAGCTTGATGATCCACATGGTGGAAACTCCTGTAATGTGAAGCTCCACATCCTGGAATCTTCTGTATTGTAAAGAGCCACCTGCTGGAATCTCCTGCAGTGTGAAGATCCAAATCCTGGATTCTCCTGCAGTGTAAAGAACCACATCCTGGAATCTCCTGCAGTGTGAAGATCCACATACTGGAAACTCCAGCACAGTGAAGAACCACATCCTGGAATCTCCTGCAGTGTGAAGATCCAAATCCTGGATTCTACTGCAGTGTTAGGAAGCACATCCTGGAATCTCCTGTGTCTAGAAGATCCACATCCTGGAAACTCCTGCTTTGTGAAGATTCACATGCTGGAAATGCCTGCAGTGTGAAGATCAAAATCTCAGAAGTTCCAGCAGTGAAAATATTCATATCCTGGAAACTCCTGGAGAGTGAAGAAATACATTCTGCAAACTAATGCAATGTGAAGATCCACATCCTGGAAAATCCATCAGTGCAAAGTTCCTCATCTTGGAATCTCCTGCAGTGTGAAGATCCACATCCAGCAAACTCTTGCAGTGTGAAGATCCACATCCAGGAATCTTGCGCTGCGAGAAGATCCTCATTCTGGAAATTCCTGCAGTGCGAATATTCACATCCCAGAATCTCCAGCAGTGAGAAGCTCCACATCCAGGAAACCCCTATATTTTGAAGATCCACATCTTGGAATCTACTGCAGCATGAAGATCCACATCATAGAATCTCCTGCAGCATGAAGATCCATTTCCTGGAATCTGCAGCAGTGTAAAGATCCAGATCGTGGAAACTCCTGCAGTGTGAAGATCCATATCCTGGAAACTCCTGCAGCGTGATGATTCACATCGTGGAAACTCCTGCAGCTTGATGATCCACATGGTGGAAACTCCTGCAATGTGAAGCTCCACATCCTGGAATCTTCTGTATTGTAAAGAGCCACCTGCTGGAATCTCCTGCAGTGTGAAGATCCAAATCCTGGATTCTCCTGCAGTGTAAAGAACCACATCCTGGAATCTCCTGCAGTGTGAAGATCCACATACTGGAAACTCCAGCACAGTGAAGAACCACAACCTGGAATCGCCTGCAGTGTGAATATCCACATCCTGGAATCTCCAGCAGCGTGAAGATCCACATCGTGGAAACTACTGCAATGTCATGATCCTCATCCTGGAATTCCCTGCATTGTAAAGAGCCACATGCTGGAATCTCCAGTGGTGAGAAGATCCATATCCTGGATTCTCATGCTTTGAGAAGATCCACATCTTGGAAAGTGCAGCAGACTGAAGAACCACATCCTGGAATCTCCTGCAGTGTGAAGATCCAAATCCTAAATTCTCCTGCAGTGTAAAGAACCACGTGCTGGAAACACTTGCAGTGTGAAGATCCACATCCTGGAAACTCCAGCACAATGAAGAACCACATTCTGGAATCTCCTGCTGTGTAAAGCTCCACATCCTGGTACCTCCTGCTGTGTAAAGATCGATATCCTGGAATCTCCTGCAGGCTGATGATCCACATCCTGGAAACTCCTGCAGTGAGAAAATCCACATCCTGGAATATGCTGCACTGTGAGGATCCACATCCTGGAATCTCCTGCAGTGCATGGATCCAAATCCTGGAATCTACTGCAGTGTGAAGATCCACATCCTGGAAACACCTGCACTGTAATGATCAACATCCTGGAATCAACTGCAGTGTAAAAATCCACATCCTGGAATCTCCAGCAATGTGAAAAAACACATCATGGAATCTCCCGCAGTGAGATGTTCCACATCCTGGAATCTCCTGCAATGCGAAGATCGACATCCTGGAATGTCCTGCATTGTGAAGATCCACACATTGGAATCTCCAGCGGTGAGAAGATCCACATCCTGGAATCTCTGCTTTGAGACTTTCCCCATCCTGGAAAGTGCAGCAGCGTGAAGATCCACATCCTGGAAAATCCATCAGTGCGAAGTTAAACATCATGGAATCTCCTGCAGTGTGCAGATCCACATCCTGGAAACTCCTGCAGTATAACAGTCCACATCCTGCAATCTCCTGCTGTGTAATGTTTTACATATTGGAATCTCCTGGAGTGGAAAGATCCACATGCTGGAATCTCCAGCAGGTGATGATCTACATCCTGGAAACTCCTGCAGAGTGAAAAGCCACATCCTGGAATCCCCTGAAACGAGAAGATCGATGTCTAGGAAATGCTTGCAGTGAGATGATTCACATTTTGGATCTCCTGCAATGTAAAGATCCACATCCAGGAAAGTCCTACAGTGTGAAGATCCACATACCGGAATCTCGTGCTGTGAGAAGACCAACATCGTGGAAACTCCTGCAGTGTGAATATCCCCATCCCAGAATCTCCAGCAGTGAGAAGAGCCACGTACTGGAATCGCCTGTAGTGCAAAGATCCACATATTGGAAATTCCTGCAGCGTGACGATCTACATCGTGGAAATTACTGCAATGCTAAGATCCACATACTGAAATTTCCTGCATTGTAAAGTGCCACATGCTGGAATCTCCAGTGGTGAGAAGATCCACACCCTGGATTCTCATGCTTTGAAAAGATCCACATGCTGGAAAGTGCAGCAGAGTGAAGAACCACATCCTGGAATCTCCTGCAGTGTGAAGATCTAAATCTTGGATTCTCCTGCAGTGTACAGAACCACCTGCTGGAATCACTTGCCGTGTGAAGATCCACATACTGGAAACTCCAGCACAGTGAAGAACCACATTCTGGAATCTCCTGCTGTGTAAAGATCCACATCCTGGTATCTCCTGATGTGTGAAGATCCACATCCTGGAATCTACTGCCATGTGAAGATCCACATCATGGAATCTCCTCCAGCGTGAAGATCAACATCCTGGAATCTCATGCAGTGCAAAGATCCACATCCTGGAAACTCCTGCAGTGCAACAATCCACATTCTGTAACCTACTGCAGTTTAACGATCAACATCTTGGATATTGCTCCAGTGTAAAGATCCACATCCTGGAAACTCCTGCAGTGAGAAAATCCACTTCCTGGAATATGCTGCAATGTGAGGATGCACATCCTGGAATCTCCTGCAGTGCATGGATCCACATCATGGAATCTACTGCAGTGTGACAATCCACATCCTGGAAACTCCTGCTGTGTGAAGATACGCATCCTGGAAACACCTGCACTGTAATGATCAACATCCTGGAATCTCCTGCAGTGTAAAAATCCACATCCTGGAATCTCCAGCAATGTGAAAAAACACATCATGGAATCTCCCGCAGTGAGATGATCTGCATCCTGGAATCTCCTGCAAAATGAAGATCGACATCCTGGAATCTCCTGCATTGTAAAAATCCAGATGCTGGAATCTCCAGCGGTGAGAAGATCCACATCCTGGAATCTCTGCTTTGAGATGATTCCCATCCTGGAAAGTGCAGCAGAGTGAAGAACCTCTTCCTGGAATCTTGCGCTGCGAGAAGATCCACATTCTGGAAACTACTGCAGTGTGAATATCCACAACCCAGAATCTCCAGCAGTGAGAACTCCACATCCAGGAAACCCCTGTAGTTTGTAGATCCACATCTTGGAATCTACTACAGCGTGAAGATCCACATCGTAGAATCTCCTGGAGCGTGAAGATGCATTTCCTGGAAACGCCTGCAGTGTGAAGATCCACATCCTGGAAACTCCTGCAGCGTGATGATTCAGATCATGGAAACTCCTGCAGCATGATGATCCACATGGTGGAAACTCCTGCAATGTGAAGCTCCACATCCTGGAATCTCCTGTATTGTTAAGAGCCACCTGCTGGAATCTCCTGCAGTGTGAAGATCCAACTCCTGGATTCTCCTTCAGTGTAGAGAACCATATCCTGGAATCTCCTGCAGTGTGAAGATCCACATACTGGAAACTCCAGCACAGTGAAGAACCACATCCTGGAATCACCTGCAGTGTGAAGATCCACATACTGGAAACTCCAGCACAGTGAAGAACCACATCCTGGAATCTCCTGCAGTGTGAATATCCACATCCCGGAATCTCCAGCAGTGAGAAGATCCATGTCCTGGAATCGCCTGTAGTTTGAAGATCCACATCTTGGAAACTCCTGCAGCGTGAAGATCCACATTGTGGAAAATACTGCAATGTCAAGATCCACATCCTGGAATTCCCTGCATTGTAAAGAGCCACTTGCTGGAATCTGCAGTGTTGAGAAGATCCACATCCTGGACTCTCATGCTTTGAGAAGATCCACAACTTGGAAAGTGCAGCAGAGTGAAGAACCACATCCTGGAATCACCTGCAGTGTGAAGATCCACATACTGGAAACTCCAGCACAGTGAAGAACCACATCCTGGAATCTCCTGCAGTGTGAATATCCACATCCCGGAATCTCCAGCAGTGAGAAGATCCATGTCCTGGAATCGCCTGCAGTTTGAAGATCCACATCTTGGAAACTCCTGCAGCGTGAAGATCCACATTGTGGAAAATACTGCAATGTCAAGATCCACATCCTGGAATTCCCTGCATTGTAAAGAGCCACATGCTGGAATCCCCAGTGGTGAGGAGATCCACATCCTGGATTCTCATGCTTTGAGAAGATCCGCAACTTGGAAAGTGCAGCAGAGTGAAGAACCACATCCTGGAATCTCCTGCAGTGTGAAGATCCAAATCCTGGATTCTACTGCAGTGTTAGGAAGCACATCCTGGAATCTCCTGTGTCTAGAAGATCCACATCCTGGAAACTCCTGCTTTGTGAAGATTCACATGCTGGAAATGCCTGCAGTGTGAAGATCAAAATCTCAGAAGTTCCAGCAGTGAAAAGATTCATATCCTGGAAACTCCTGAAGAGTGAAGAAATACATTCTGCAAACTAATGCAATGTGAAGATCCACATCCTGGAAAATCCATCAGTGCAAAGTTCCTCATCTTGGAATCTCCTGCAGTGTGAAGATCCACATCCGGCAAACTCTTGCAGTGTGAAGATCCACATCCAGGAATCTTGCGCTGCGAGAAGATCCACATTCTGGAAATTCCTGCAGTGCGAATATTCACATCCCAGAATCTCCAGCAGTGAGAAGCTCCACATCCAGGAAACCCCTATATTTTGAAGATCCACATCTTGGAATGTACTGCAGCGTGAAGATCCACATCATAGAATCTCCTGCAGCATGAAGATCCATTTCCTGGAATCTGCAGCAGTGTGAAGATCCAGATCGTGGAAACTCCTGCAGTGTGAAGATCCACATCCTGGAAACTCCTGCAGCGTGATGATTCACATCGTGGAAACTCCTGCAGCTTGATGATCCACATGGTGGAAACTCCTGCAATGTGAAGCTCCACATCCTGGAATCTTCTGTATTGTAAAGAGCCACCTGCTGGAATCTCCTGCAGTGTGAAGATCCAAATCCTGGATTCTCCTGCAGTGTAAAGAACCACATCCTGGAATCTCCTGCAGTGTGAAGATCCACATACTGGAAACTCCAGCACAGTGAAGAACCACAACCTGGAATCGCCTGCAGTGTGAATATCCACATCCTGGAATCTCCAGCAGCGTGAAGATCCACATCGTGGAAACTACTGCAATGTCATGATCCTCATCCTGGAATTCCCTGCATTGTAAAGAGCCACATGCTGGAATCTCCAGTGGTGAGAAGATCCATATCCTGGATTCTCATGCTTTGAGAAGATCCACATCTTGGAAAGTGCAGCAGACTGAAGAACCACATCCTGGAATCTCCTGCAGTGTGAAGATCCAAATCCTAAATTCTCCTGCAGTGTAAAGAACCACGTGCTGGAAACACTTGCAGTGTGAAGATCCACATCCTGGAAACTCCAGCACAATGAAGAACCACATTCTGGAATCTCCTGCTGTGTAAAGCTCCACATCCTGGTACCTCCTGCTGTGTAAAGATCGATATCCTGGAATCTCCTGCAGGCTGATGATCCACATCCTGGAAACTCCTGCAGTGAGAAAATCCACATCCTGGAATATGCTGCACTGTGAGGATCCACATCCTGGAATCTCCTGCAGTGCATGGATCCAAATCCTGGAATCTACTGCAGTGTGAAGATCCACATCCTGGAAACACCTGCACTGTAATGATCAACATCCTGGAATCACCTGCAGTGTAAAAATCCACATCCTGGAATCTCCAGCAATGTGAAAAAACACATCATGGAATCTCCCGCAGTGAGATGTTCCACATCCTGGAATCTCCTGCAATGCGAAGATCGACATCCTGGAATGTCCTGCATTGTGAAGATCCACACATTGGAATCTCCAGCGGTGAGAAGATCCACATCCTGGAATCTCTGCTTTGAGACTTTCCCCATCCTGGAAAGTGCAGCAGCGTGAAGATCCACATCCTGGAAAATCCATCAGTGCGAAGTTAAACATCATGGAATCTCCTGCAGTGTGCAGATCCACATCCTGGAAACTCCTGCAGTATAACAGTCCACATCCTGCAATCTCCTGCTGTGTAATGTTTTACATATTGGAATCTCCTGGAGTGGAAAGATCCACATGCTGGAATCTCCAGCAGGTGATGATCTACATCCTGGAAACTCCTGCAGAGTGAAAAGCCACATCCTGGAATCCCCTGAAACGAGAAGATCGATGTCTAGGAAATGCTTGCAGTGAGATGATTCACATTTTGGATCTCCTGCAATGTAAAGATCCACATCCAGGAAAGTCCTACAGTGTGAAGATCCACATACCGGAATCTCGTGCTGTGAGAAGACCCACATCGTGGAAACTCCTGCAGTGTGAATATTCCCATCCCAGAATCTCCAGCAGTGAGAAGCTCCACATCCAGGAAACCCCTGTAGTTTGTAGATCCACATCTTGGAATCTACTACAGCGTGATGATCCACATCCTAGAATCTCCTGGTGCGTAAAGATGCATTTCCTGGAAACTCCTGCATTGTGAAGATCCACATCCTGGAAACACCTGCAGCGTGATGATTCACATCGTGGAAACTCCTGCAGCATGATGATCCACATGGTGGAAACTCCTGCAATGTGAAGCTCCTCATCCTGGAATCTCCTGTATTGTTAAGAGCCACCTGCTGGAATCTCCTGCAGTGTGAAGATCCAACTCCTGGATTCTCCTTCAGTGTAGAGAACCATATCCTGGAATCTCCTGCAGTGTGAAGATCCACATACTGGAAACTCCAGCACAGTGAAGAACCACATCCTGGAATCACCTGCAGTGTGAAGATCCACATACTGGAAACTCCAGCACAGTGAAGAACCACATCCTGGAATCTCCTGCAGTGTGAATATCCACATCCCGGAATCTCCAGCAGTGAGAAGATCCATGTCCTGGAATCGCCTGTAGTTTGAAGATCCACATCTTGGAAACTCCTGCAGCGTGAAGATCCACATTGTGGAAAATACTGCAATGTCAAGATCCACATCCTGGAATTCCCTGCATTGTAAAGAGCCACTTGCTGGAATCTGCAGTGTTGAGAAGATCCACATCCTGGACTCTCATGCTTTGAGAAGATCCACAACTTGGAAAGTGCAGCAGAGTGAAGAACCACATCCTGGAATCACCTGCAGTGTGAAGATCCACATACTGGAAACTCCAGCACAGTGAAGAACCACATCCTGGAATCTCCTGCAGTGTGAATATCCACATCCCGGAATCTCCAGCAGTGAGAAGATCCATGTCCTGGAATCGCCTGCAGTTTGAAGATCCACATCTTGGAAACTCCTGCAGCGTGAAGATCCACATTGTGGAAAATACTGCAATGTCAAGATCCACATCCTGGAATTCCCTGCATTGTAAAGAGCCACATGCTGGAATCCCCAGTGGTGAGAAGATCCACATCCTGGATTCTCATGCTTTGAGAAGATCCGCAACTTGGAAAGTGCAGCAGAGTGAAGAACCACATCCTGGAATCTCCTGCAGTGTGAAGATCCAAATCCTGGATTCTACTGCAGTGTTAGGAAGCACATCCTGGAATCTCCTGTGTCTAGAAGATCCACATCCTGGAAACTCCTGCTTTGTGAAGATTCACATGCTGGAAATGCCTGCAGTGTGAAGATCAAAATCTCAGAAGTTCCAGCAGTGAAAAGATTCATATCCTGGAAACTCCTGAAGAGTGAAGAAATACATTCTGCAAACTAATGCAATGTGAAGATCCACATCCTGGAAAATCCATCAGTGCAAAGTTCCTCATCTTGGAATCTCCTGCAGTGTGAAGATCCACATCCAGCAAACTCTTGCAGTGTGAAGATCCACATCCAGGAATCTTGCGCTGCGAGAAGATCCACATTCTGGAAATTCCTGCAGTGCGAATATTCACATCCCAGAATCTCCAGCAGTGAGAAGCTCCACATCCAGGAAACCCCTATATTTTGAAGATCCACATCTTGGAATGTACTGCAGCGTGAAGATCCACATCATAGAATCTCCTGCAGCATGAAGATCCATTTCCTGGAATCTGCAGCAGTGTGAAGATCCAGATCGTGGAAACTCCTGCAGTGTGAAGATCCACATCCTGGAAACTCCTGCAGCGTGATGATTCACATCGTGGAAACTCCTGCAGCTTGATGATCCACATGGTGGAAACTCCTGTAATGTGAAGCTCCACATCCTGGAATCTTCTGTATTGTAAAGAGCCACCTGCTGGAATCTCCTGCAGTGTGAAGATCCAAATCCTGGATTCTCCTGCAGTGTAAAGAACCACATCCTGGAATCTCCTGCAGTGTGAAGATCCACATACTGGAAACTCCAGCACAGTGAAGAACCACAACCTGGAATCGCCTGCAGTGTGAATATCCACATCCTGGAATCTCCAGCAGCGTGAAGATCCACATCGTGGAAACTACTGCAATGTCATGATCCTCATCCTGGAATTCCCTGCATTGTAAAGAGCCACATGCTGGAATCTCCAGTGGTGAGAAGATCCATATCCTGGATTCTCATGCTTTGAGAAGATCCACATCTTGGAAAGTGCAGCAGACTGAAGAACCACATCCTGGAATCTCCTGCAGTGTGAAGATCCAAATCCTAAATTCTCCTGCAGTGTAAAGAACCACGTGCTGGAAACACTTGCAGTGTGAAGATCCACATCCTGGAAACTCCAGCACAATGAAGAACCACATTCTGGAATCTCCTGCTGTGTAAAGCTCCACATCCTGGTACCTCCTGCTGTGTAAAGATCGATATCCTGGAATCTCCTGCAGGCTGATGATCCACATCCTGGAAACTCCTGCAGTGAGAAAATCCACATCCTGGAATATGCTGCACTGTGAGGATCCACATCCTGGAATCTCCTGCAGTGCATGGATCCAAATCCTGGAATCTACTGCAGTGTGAAGATCCACATCCTGGAAACACCTGCACTGTAATGATCAACATCCTGGAATCACCTGCAGTGTAAAAATCCACATCCTGGAATCTCCAGCAATGTGAAAAAACACATCATGGAATCTCCCGCAGTGAGATGTTCCACATCCTGGAATCTCCTGCAATGCGAAGATCGACATCCTGGAATGTCCTGCATTGTGAAGATCCACACATTGGAATCTCCAGCGGTGAGAAGATCCACATCCTGGAATCTCTGCTTTGAGACTTTCCCCATCCTGGAAAGTGCAGCAGCGTGAAGATCCACATCCTGGAAAATCCATCAGTGCGAAGTTAAACATCATGGAATCTCCTGCAGTGTGCAGATCCACATCCTGGAAACTCCTGCAGTATAACAGTCCACATCCTGCAATCTCCTGCTGTGTAATGTTTTACATATTGGAATCTCCTGGAGTGGAAAGATCCACATGCTGGAATCTCCAGCAGGTGATGATCTACATCCTGGAAACTCCTGCAGAGTGAAAAGCCACATCCTGGAATCCCCTGAAACGAGAAGATCGATGTCTAGGAAATGCTTGCAGTGAGATGATTCACATTTTGGATCTCCTGCAATGTAAAGATCCACATCCAGGAAAGTCCTACAGTGTGAAGATCCACATACCGGAATCTCGTGCTGTGAGAAGACCCACATCGTGGAAACTCCTGCAGTGTGAATATCCCCATCCCAGAATCTCCAGCAGTGAGAAGCTCCACATCCAGGAAACCCCTGTAGTTTGTAGATCCACATCTTGGAATCTACTACAGCGTGATGATCCACATCATAGAATCTCCTGGTGCGTAAAGATGCATTTCCTGGAAACTCCTGCATTGTGAAGATCCACATCCTGGAAACACCTGCAGCGTGATGATTCACATCGTGGAAACTCCTGCAGCATGATGATCCACATGGTGGAAACTCCTGCAATGTGAAGCTCCTCATCCTGGAATCTCCTGTATTGTTAAGAGCCACCTGCTGGAATCTCCTGCAGTGTGAAGATCCAACTCCTGGATTCTCCTTCAGTGTAGAGAACCATATCCTGGAATCTCCTGCAGTGTGAAGATCCACATACTGGAAACTCCAGCACAGTGAAGAACCACATCCTGGAATCACCTGCAGTGTGAAGATCCACATACTGGAAACTCCAGCACAGTGAAGAACCACATCCTGGAATCTCCTGCAGTGTGAATATCCACATCCCGGAATCTCCAGCAGTGAGAAGATCCATGTCCTGGAATCGCCTGTAGTTTGAAGATCCACATCTTGGAAACTCCTGCAGCGTGAAGATCCACATTGTGGAAAATACTGCAATGTCAAGATCCACATCCTGGAATTCCCTGCATTGTAAAGAGCCACTTGCTGGAATCTGCAGTGTTGAGAAGATCCACATCCTGGACTCTCATGCTTTGAGAAGATCCACAACTTGGAAAGTGCAGCAGAGTGAAGAACCACATCCTGGAATCACCTGCAGTGTGAAGATCCACATACTGGAAACTCCAGCACAGTGAAGAACCACATCCTGGAATCTCCTGCAGTGTGAATATCCACATCCCGGAATCTCCAGCAGTGAGAAGATCCATGTCCTGGAATCGCCTGCAGTTTGAAGATCCACATCTTGGAAACTCCTGCAGCGTGAAGATCCACATTGTGGAAAATACTGCAATGTCAAGATCCACATCCTGGAATTCCCTGCATTGTAAAGAGCCACATGCTGGAATCCCCAGTGGTGAGAAGATCCACATCCTGGATTCTCATGCTTTGAGAAGATCCACAACTTGGAAAGTGCAGCAGAGTGAAGAACCACATCCTGGAATCTCCTGCAGTGTGAAGATCCAAATCCTGGATTCTACTGCAGTGTTAGGAAGCACATCCTGGAATCTCCTGTGTCTAGAAGATCCACATCCTGGAAACTCCTGCTTTGTGAAGATTCACATGCTGGAAATGCCTGCAGTGTGAAGATCAAAATCTCAGAAGTTCCAGCAGTGAAAAGATTCATATCCTGGAAACTCCTGAAGAGTGAAGAAATACATTCTGCAAACTAATGCAATGTGAAGATCCACATCCTGGAAAATCCATCAGTGCAAAGTTCCTCATCTTGGAATCTCCTGCAGTGTGAAGATCCACATCCAGCAAACTCTTGCAGTGTGAAGATCCACATCCAGGAATCTTGCGCTGCGAGAAGATCCACATTCTGGAAATTCCTGCAGTGCGAATATTCACATCCCAGAATCTCCAGCAGTGAGAAGCTCCACATCCAGGAAACCCCTATATTTTGAAGATCCACATCTTGGAATGTACTGCAGCGTGAAGATCCACATCATAGAATCTCCTGCAGCATGAAGATCCATTTCCTGGAATCTGCAGCAGTGTGAAGATCCAGATCGTGGAAACTCCTGCAGTGTGAAGATCCACATCCTGGAAACTCCTGCAGCGTGATGATTCACATCGTGGAAACTCCTGCAGCTTGATGATCCACATGGTGGAAACTCCTGTAATGTGAAGCTCCACATCCTGGAATCTTCTGTATTGTAAAGAGCCACCTGCTGGAATCTCCTGCAGTGTGAAGATCCAAATCCTGGATTCTCCTGCAGTGTAAAGAACCACATCCTGGAATCTCCTGCAGTGTGAAGATCCACATACTGGAAACTCCAGCACAGTGAAGAACCACAACCTGGAATCGCCTGCAGTGTGAATATCCACATCCTGGAATCTCCAGCAGCGTGAAGATCCACATCGTGGAAACTACTGCAATGTCATGATCCTCATCCTGGAATTCCCTGCATTGTAAAGAGCCACATGCTGGAATCTCCAGTGGTGAGAAGATCCATATCCTGGATTCTCATGCTTTGAGAAGATCCACATCTTGGAAAGTGCAGCAGACTGAAGAACCACATCCTGGAATCTCCTGCAGTGTGAAGATCCAAATCCTAAATTCTCCTGCAGTGTAAAGAACCACGTGCTGGAAACACTTGCAGTGTGAAGATCCACATCCTGGAAACTCCAGCACAATGAAGAACCACATTCTGGAATCTCCTGCTGTGTAAAGCTCCACATCCTGGTACCTCCTGCTGTGTAAAGATCGATATCCTGGAATCTCCTGCAGGCTGATGATCCACATCCTGGAAACTCCTGCAGTGAGAAAATCCACATCCTGGAATATGCTGCACTGTGAGGATCCACATCCTGGAATCTCCTGCAGTGCATGGATCCAAATCCTGGAATCTACTGCAGTGTGAAGATCCACATCCTGGAAACACCTGCACTGTAATGATCAACATCCTGGAATCACCTGCAGTGTAAAAATCCACATCCTGGAATCTCCAGCAATGTGAAAAAACACATCATGGAATCTCCCGCAGTGAGATGTTCCACATCCTGGAATCTCCTGCAATGCGAAGATCGACATCCTGGAATGTCCTGCATTGTGAAGATCCACACATTGGAATCTCCAGCGGTGAGAAGATCCACATCCTGGAATCTCTGCTTTGAGACTTTCCCCATCCTGGAAAGTGCAGCAGCGTGAAGATCCACATCCTGGAAAATCCATCAGTGCGAAGTTAAACATCATGGAATCTCCTGCAGTGTGCAGATCCACATCCTGGAAACTCCTGCAGTATAACAGTCCACATCCTGCAATCTCCTGCTGTGTAATGTTTTACATATTGGAATCTCCTGGAGTGGAAAGATCCACATGCTGGAATCTCCAGCAGGTGATGATCTACATCCTGGAAACTCCTGCAGAGTGAAAAGCCACATCCTGGAATCCCCTGAAACGAGAAGATCGATGTCTAGGAAATGCTTGCAGTGAGATGATTCACATTTTGGATCTCCTGCAATGTAAAGATCCACATCCAGGAAAGTCCTACAGTGTGAAGATCCACATACCGGAATCTCGTGCTGTGAGAAGACCCACATCGTGGAAACTCCTGCAGTGTGAATATCCCCATCCCAGAATCTCCAGCAGTGAGAAGCTCCACATCCAGGAAACCCCTGTAGTTTGTAGATCCACATCTTGGAATCTACTACAGCGTGATGATCCACATCATAGAATCTCCTGGTGCGTAAAGATGCATTTCCTGGAAACTCCTGCATTGTGAAGATCCACATCCTGGAAACACCTGCAGCGTGATGATTCACATCGTGGAAACTCCTGCAGCATGATGATCCACATGGTGGAAACTCCTGCAATGTGAAGCTCCTCATCCTGGAATCTCCTGTATTGTTAAGAGCCACCTGCTGGAATCTCCTGCAGTGTGAAGATCCAACTCCTGGATTCTCCTTCAGTGTAGAGAACCATATCCTGGAATCTCCTGCAGTGTGAAGATCCACATACTGGAAACTCCAGCACAGTGAAGAACCACATCCTGGAATCACCTGCAGTGTGAAGATCCACATACTGGAAACTCCAGCACAGTGAAGAACCACATCCTGGAATCTCCTGCAGTGTGAATATCCACATCCCGGAATCTCCAGCAGTGAGAAGATCCATGTCCTGGAATCGCCTGTAGTTTGAAGATCCACATCTTGGAAACTCCTGCAGCGTGAAGATCCACATTGTGGAAAATACTGCAATGTCAAGATCCACATCCTGGAATTCCCTGCATTGTAAAGAGCCACTTGCTGGAATCTGCAGTGTTGAGAAGATCCACATCCTGGACTCTCATGCTTTGAGAAGATCCACAACTTGGAAAGTGCAGCAGAGTGAAGAACCACATCCTGGAATCACCTGCAGTGTGAAGATCCACATACTGGAAACTCCAGCACAGTGAAGAACCACATCCTGGAATCTCCTGCAGTGTGAATATCCACATCCCGGAATCTCCAGCAGTGAGAAGATCCATGTCCTGGAATCGCCTGCAGTTTGAAGATCCACATCTTGGAAACTCCTGCAGCGTGAAGATCCACATTGTGGAAAATACTGCAATGTCAAGATCCACATCCTGGAATTCCCTGCATTGTAAAGAGCCACATGCTGGAATCCCCAGTGGTGAGGAGATCCACATCCTGGATTCTCATGCTTTGAGAAGATCCGCAACTTGGAAAGTGCAGCAGAGTGAAGAACCACATCCTGGAATCTCCTGCAGTGTGAAGATCCAAATCCTGGATTCTACTGCAGTGTTAGGAAGCACATCCTGGAATCTCCTGTGTCTAGAAGATCCACATCCTGGAAACTCCTGCTTTGTGAAGATTCACATGCTGGAAATGCCTGCAGTGTGAAGATCAAAATCTCAGAAGTTCCAGCAGTGAAAAGATTCATATCCTGGAAACTCCTGAAGAGTGAAGAAATACATTCTGCAAACTAATGCAATGTGAAGATCCACATCCTGGAAAATCCATCAGTGCAAAGTTCCTCATCTTGGAATCTCCTGCAGTGTGAAGATCCACATCCGGCAAACTCTTGCAGTGTGAAGATCCACATCCAGGAATCTTGCGCTGCGAGAAGATCCACATTCTGGAAATTCCTGCAGTGCGAATATTCACATCCCAGAATCTCCAGCAGTGAGAAGCTCCACATCCAGGAAACCCCTATATTTTGAAGATCCACATCTTGGAATGTACTGCAGCGTGAAGATCCACATCATAGAATCTCCTGCAGCATGAAGATCCATTTCCTGGAATCTGCAGCAGTGTGAAGATCCAGATCGTGGAAACTCCTGCAGTGTGAAGATCCACATCCTGGAAACTCCTGCAGCGTGATGATTCACATCGTGGAAACTCCTGCAGCTTGATGATCCACATGGTGGAAACTCCTGCAATGTGAAGCTCCACATCCTGGAATCTTCTGTATTGTAAAGAGCCACCTGCTGGAATCTCCTGCAGTGTGAAGATCCAAATCCTGGATTCTCCTGCAGTGTAAAGAACCACATCCTGGAATCTCCTGCAGTGTGAAGATCCACATACTGGAAACTCCAGCACAGTGAAGAACCACAACCTGGAATCGCCTGCAGTGTGAATATCCACATCCTGGAATCTCCAGCAGCGTGAAGATCCACATCGTGGAAACTACTGCAATGTCATGATCCTCATCCTGGAATTCCCTGCATTGTAAAGAGCCACATGCTGGAATCTCCAGTGGTGAGAAGATCCATATCCTGGATTCTCATGCTTTGAGAAGATCCACATCTTGGAAAGTGCAGCAGACTGAAGAACCACATCCTGGAATCTCCTGCAGTGTGAAGATCCAAATCCTAAATTCTCCTGCAGTGTAAAGAACCACGTGCTGGAAACACTTGCAGTGTGAAGATCCACATCCTGGAAACTCCAGCACAATGAAGAACCACATTCTGGAATCTCCTGCTGTGTAAAGCTCCACATCCTGGTACCTCCTGCTGTGTAAAGATCGATATCCTGGAATCTCCTGCAGGCTGATGATCCACATCCTGGAAACTCCTGCAGTGAGAAAATCCACATCCTGGAATATGCTGCACTGTGAGGATCCACATCCTGGAATCTCCTGCAGTGCATGGATCCAAATCCTGGAATCTACTGCAGTGTGAAGATCCACATCCTGGAAACACCTGCACTGTAATGATCAACATCCTGGAATCACCTGCAGTGTAAAAATCCACATCCTGGAATCTCCAGCAATGTGAAAAAACACATCATGGAATCTCCCGCAGTGAGATGTTCCACATCCTGGAATCTCCTGCAATGCGAAGATCGACATCCTGGAATGTCCTGCATTGTGAAGATCCACACATTGGAATCTCCAGCGGTGAGAAGATCCACATCCTGGAATCTCTGCTTTGAGACTTTCCCCATCCTGGAAAGTGCAGCAGCGTGAAGATCCACATCCTGGAAAATCCATCAGTGCGAAGTTAAACATCATGGAATCTCCTGCAGTGTGCAGATCCACATCCTGGAAACTCCTGCAGTATAACAGTCCACATCCTGCAATCTCCTGCTGTGTAATGTTTTACATATTGGAATCTCCTGGAGTGGAAAGATCCACATGCTGGAATCTCCAGCAGGTGATGATCTACATCCTGGAAACTCCTGCAGAGTGAAAAGCCACATCCTGGAATCCCCTGAAACGAGAAGATCGATGTCTAGGAAATGCTTGCAGTGAGATGATTCACATTTTGGATCTCCTGCAATGTAAAGATCCACATCCAGGAAAGTCCTACAGTGTGAAGATCCACATACCGGAATCTCGTGCTGTGAGAAGACCCACATCGTGGAAACTCCTGCAGTGTGAATATCCCCATCCCAGAATCTCCAGCAGTGAGAAGAGCCACGTACTGGAATCGCCTGTAGTGCAATGATCCACATATTGGAAACTCCTGCAGCGTGACGATCTACATCGTGGAACTTACTGCAATGTTAAGATCCACATACTGAAATTTCCTGCATTGTAAAGTGCCACATGCTGGAATCTCCAGTGGTGAGAAGATCCACACCCTGGATTCTCATGCTTTGAAAAGATCCACATGCTGGAAAGTGCAGCAGAGTGAAGAACCACATCCTGGAATCTCCTGCAGTGTGAAGATCTAAATCCTGGATTCTCCTGCAGTGTACAGAACCACGTGCTGGAATCACTTGCCGTGTGAAGATCCACATACTGGAAACTCCAGCACAGTGAAGAACCACATTCTGGAATCTCCTGCTGTTTAAAGATCCACATCCCGGTATCTCCTGATGTGTGAAGATCCACATCCTGGAATCTACTGCCATGTGAAGATCCACATCATGGAATCTCCTCCAGCGTGAAGATCAACATCCTGGAATCTCCCGCAGTGAGATGATCCGCATCCTGGAATCTCCTGCAAAATGAAGATCGACATCCTGGAATCTCCTGCATTGTAAAAATCCAGATGCTGGAATCTCCAGCGGTGAGAAGATCCACATCCTGGAATCTCTGCTTTGAGATGATTCCCATCCTGGAAAGTGCAGCAGAGTGAAGAACCTCTTCCTGGAATCTTGCGCTGCGAGAAGATCCACATTCTGGAAACTCCTGCAGTGTGAATATCCACAACCCAGAATCTCCAGCAGTGAGAAGCTCCACATCCAGGAAACCCCTGTAGTTTGTAGATCCACATCTTGGAATCTACTACAGCGTGAAGATCCACATCGTAGAATCTCCTGGAGCGTGAAGATGCATTTCCTGGAAACGCCTGCAGTGTGAAGATCCACATCCTGGAAACTCCTGCAGCGTGATGATTCAGATCATGGAAACTCCTGCAGCATGATGATCCACATGGTGGAAACTCCTGCAATGTGAAGCTCCACATCCTGGAATCTCCTGTATTGTTAAGAGCCACCTGCTGGAATCTCCTGCAGTGTGAAGATCCAACTCCTGGATTCTCCTTCAGTGTAGAGAACCATATCCTGGAATCTCCTGCAGTGTGAAGATCCACATACTGGAAACTCCAGCACAGTGAAGAACCACATCCTGGAATCACCTGCAGTGTGAAGATCCACATACTGGAAACTCCAGCACAGTGAAGAACCACATCCTGGAATCTCCTGCAGTGTGAATATCCACATCCCGGAATCTCCAGCAGTGAGAAGATCCATGTCCTGGAATCGCCTGTAGTTTGAAGATCCACATCTTGGAAACTCCTGCAGCGTGAAGATCCACATCGTGGAAAATACTGCAATGTCAAGATCCACATCCTGGAATTCCCTGCATTGTAAAGAGCCACATGCTGGAATCTGCAGTGTTGAGAAGATCCACATTCTGGACTCTCATGCTTTGAGAAGATCCACAACTTGGAAAGTGCAGCAGAGTGAAGAACCACATCCTGGAATCTCCTGCAGTGTGAAGATCCAAATCCTGGATTCTCCTGCAGTGTAAAGAACCATGTGCTGGAATCACTTGCAGTGTGAAGATCCACATACTGGAAACTCCAGCACAATGAAGAACCACATTCTGGAATCTCCTGCTGTGTAAAGATCCACATCCTGGTATCTCCTGCTGTGTGAAGATCGATATCCTGGAATCTCATGCAGTGCAAAGAACCACATCCTGGAATCTACAGCAAATCGAAGATCGACATCCTGGAATCTCCTGCATTTTAAAGATCCACATGCTGCAATCTCCAGTGGTGAGAAGATCCACATCCTGGAATCTCTGCTTTGAGATGATCCCCATCCTGGAAAGTGCAGCAAAGTGAAGAACCACATCCTGGAATCTGCTGCAGTGTGAAGATCCAAATCCTGGATTCTACTGCAGTGTTAGGAAGCACATCCTGGAATCTCCTGTGTCTAGAAGATCCACATCCTGGAAACACCTGCAGTGTGAAGATTCACATGCTGGAAATGCCTGCAGTGTGAAGATCAAAATCTCAGAAGTTCCAGCAGTGAAAAGATTCACATCCTGGAAACTCCTGAAGAGTGAAGAACCACATACTGCAAATTACTGCAATGTGAAGATCCACATCCTGGAAAATCCATCAGTGCAAAGTTCCTCATCTTGGAATCTCCTGCAGTGTGAAGATCCACATCCAGCAAACTCTTGCAGTGTGAAGATCCACATACAGGAATCTTGCACTGCGAGACGAACCACGTTCTGGAAATTCCTGCAGTGCGAATATTCATATCCCAGAATCTCCAGCAGTGAGAAGCTCCACATCCAGGAAACCCCTGTAGTTTGAAGATCCACATCTTGGAATCTACTGCAGCGTGAAGATCCACATCACAGAATCTCCTGCAGCATGAAGATCCATTTCCTGGAATCTGCAGCAGTGTAAAGATCCAGATCGTGGAAACTCCTGCAGTGTGAAGATCCACATCCTGGAAACTCCTGCAGCGTGATGATTCACATCGTGGAAACTGCTGCATTTTGATGATCCACATGGTGGAAACTCCTGCAATGTGAAGCTCCACATCCTGGAATCTTCTGTATTGTAAAGAGCCACCTGCTGGAATCTCCTGCAGTGTGAAGATCCAAATCCTGGATTCTCCTGCAGTGTAAAGAACCACATCCTGGAATCTCCTGCAGTGTGAAGATCCACATACTGGAAACTCCAGCACAGTGAAGAACCACATCCTGGAATCTCCAGCAGCGTGAAGATCCACATCGTGGAAACTACTGCAATGTCAAGATCCTCATCCTGGAATTCCCTGCATTGTAAAGAGCCACATGCTGGAATCTCCAGTGGTGAGAAGATCCATATCCTGGATTCTCATGCTTTGAGAAGATCCACATCTTGGAAAATGCAGCAGACTGAAGAACCACATCCTGGAATCTCCTGCAGTGTGAAGATCCAAATCCTGGATTCTCCTGCAGTGTAAAGAACCATGTGCTGGAAACACTTGCAGTGTGAAGATCCACATCCTGGAAACTCCAGCACAATGAAGAACCACATTCTGGAATCTCCTGCTGTGTAAAGCTCCACATCCTGGTACCTCCTGCTGTGTAAAGATCGATATCCTGGAATCTCCTGCAGGCTGATGATTCACATCCTGGAAACTCCTGCAGTGAGAAAATCCACATCCTGGAATATGCTGCACTGTGAGGATCCACATCCTGGAATCTCCTGCAGTGCATGGATCCAAATCCTGGAATCTACTGCAGTGTGAAGATCCACATCCTGGAAACACCTGCACTGTAATGATCAACATCCTGGAATCACCTGCAGTGTAAAAATCCACAACCTGGAATCTCCAGCAATGTGAAAAAACACATCATGGAATCTCCCGCAGTGAGATGATCCACATCCTGGAATCTCCTGCAATGCGCAGAAAGATATCCTGGAATGTCCTGCATTGTGAAGATCCACACATTGGAATCTCCAGCGGTGAGAAGATCCACATCCTGGAATCTCTGCTTTGAGACTTTCCCCATCCTGGAAAGTGCAGCAGCGTGAAGATCCACATCCTGGAAAATCCATCAGTGCGAAGTTAAACATCATGGAATCTCCTGCAGTGTGCAGATCCACATCCTGGAAACTCCTGCAGTGTAACAGTCCACATCCTGCAATCTCCTGCTGTGTAATGTTTTACATATTGGAATCTCCTGGAGTGGAAAGATCCACATGCTGGAATCTCCAGCAGGTGATGATCTACATCCTGGAAACTCATGCAGAGTGAAAAGCCACATCCTGGAATCCCCTGAAACGAGAAGATCGATGTCTAGGAAATGCTTGCAGTGAGATGATTCACATTTTGGATCTCCTGCAGTGTAGAGATCCACATCCAGGAAAGTCCTACAGTGTGAAGATCCACATACCGGAATCTCGTGCTGTGAGAAGACCTACATCGTGGAAACTCCTGCAGTGTGAATATCCACATCCCGGAATCTCCCGCAGTGAGAAGAGCCACGTACTGGAATCGCCTGTAGTTCAAAGATCCACATATTGGAAACTCCTGCAGTGTGATGATCCACATCGTGGAAATTACTGCAAAGTTAAGATCCACATCCTGAAATTTCCTGCATTGTAAAGTGCCACATGCTGGAATCTCCAGTGGTGAGAAGATCCACACCCTGGATTCTCATGCTTTGAAAAGATCCACATGCTGGAAAGTGCAGCAGAGTGAAGAACCACATCCTGGAATCTCCTGCAGTGTGAAGATCCAAATCCTGGATTCTCCTGCAGTGTAAAGAACCACGTGCTGGAATCACTTGCCGTGTGAAGATCCACATACTGGAAACTCCAGCATAGTGAAAAACCACATTCTGGAATCTCCTGCTGTGTGAAGATCCACATCGTGGTATCTACTGCCATGTGAAGATCCACATCATGGAATCTCCTGCGGCATGAAGTTCAACATCCTGGAATCTCATGCAGTGCAAAGATTCACATCATGGAAACTCCTGCAGTGCAACAATCCACATTCTGAAACCTACTGCAGTTTAACGATCAACATCTTGTATATTGCTCCAGTGTAAAGATCCACATCCTGGAAACTCCTGCAGAGTGAAAATCCACTTCCTGGAATATGCTGCAATGTGAGGACGCACATCCTGGAATCTCCTGCAGTGCATGGATCCACATCCTGGAATCTAATGCAGTGTGAAAATCCACATCCTGGAAACTCCTGCTGTGTGAAGATACGCATCCTGGAAACACCTGCACTGTAATGATCAACATCCTGGAATCTCCTGCAGTGTAAAGAACCACATCCTGGAATCTCCTGCAGTGTGAAGATCCACATACTGGAAACTCCTGCAGCGTGATGATTCACATTGTGGAAACTCCTGCAGCATGATGATCCACATGGTGGAAACTCCTGCAATGTGAAGCTCCACATCCTGGAATCTCTTGTATTGTAAAGAGCCACCTGAAGGAATCTCCTGCAGTGTGAAGATCCAACTCCTGGATTCTCCTGCAGTGTAAAGAACCATATCCTGGAATCACCTGCAGTGTGAAGATCCACATACTGGAAACTCCAGCACAGTGAAGAACCACATCCTGGAATCTCCTGCAGTGTGAAGATCCACATACCGGAAACTCCAGCACAGTGAAGAACCACATCCTGGAATCTCCTGCAGTGTGAATATCCACATCCCGGAATCTCCAGCAGTGAGAAGATCCATGTCCTGGAATTGCCTGTAGTTTGAAGATCCACATCTTGGAAACTCCTGCAGCATGAAGATCCACATTGTGGAAAATACTGCAATGTCAAGATCCACATCCTGGAATTCCCTGCATTGTAAAGAGCCACATGCTGGAATCTCCAGTGGTGAGAAGATCCACATCCTGGATTCTCATGCTTTGAGAAGATCCGCAACTTGGAATGTGCAGCAGAGTGAAGAACCACATCCTGGAATCTGCTGCAGTGTGAAGTTCCAAATCCTGGATTCTCCTGCAGTGTAAAGAACCATGTGCTGGAATCACTTGCAGTGTGAAGATCCACATACTGGAAACTCCCGCACACTGAAGAACCACATTCTGGAATCTCCTGCTGTGTGAAGATCCACATCCTGCTATCTCCTGCTGTGCGAAGATCGATATCCTGGAATCTCCTGCAGGCTGATGATCGACAACCTGGAAACCTCTGCAGTGAGAAAATCCACATCCTGGAATATAATGCAATTTGAGGATGCACATCCTGGCATCTCCTGCAGTGCATGGATCCACATCCTGGAATCTACTGCAGTGTGAAGATCCACTTCCTGGAAACTCTTGCTGTGTGAAGATACACATCCTGGAAACACCTGCACTGTAATGATCAACATCCTGGAATCACCTGCAGTGTAAAAATCCACATCCTGGAATCTCCAGCATTGTGAAAAAACACATCATGGAATCTCCCGCAGTGAGATGATCCACATCCTGGAATCTCCTGCAATACGAAGATCGACATCCTGGAAACTCCTGCATTGTAAAAATCCATATGCTGGAATCTCCAGCGGTGAGAAGATCCACATCCTGGAATCTCTGCTTTGAGATGATTCCCATCCTGGAAAGTGCAGCAGAGTGAAGAACCACATCCTGGAATCTTGCGCTGCGAGAAGATCCACATTCTGGAAACTCCTGCAGTGTGAATATCCACAACCCAGAATCTCCAGCAGTGAGAAGCTCCACATCCAGGAAACCCCTGTAGTTTGAAGATCCACATCTTGGAATCTACTACAGCGTGAAGATCCACAGCGTAGAATCTCCTGGTGCGTAAAGATGCATTTCCTGGAAACTCCTGCAGTGTGAAGATCCACATCCTGGAAACTCCTGCAGCGTGATGATTCACATTGTGGAAACTCCTGCAGCATGATGATCCACATGGTGGAAACTCCTGCAATGTGAAGCTCCACATCCTGGAATCTCCTGTATTGTAAAGAGCCACCTGAAGGAATCTCCTGCAGTGTGAAGATGCAACTCCTGGATTCTCCTGCAGTGTAAAGAACCATATCCTGGTATCTCCTGCTGTGTGAAGATCGATATCCTGGAATCTCCTGCAGGCTGATGATCCACAACCTGGAAACCCCTGCAGTGAGAAAATCCACATCCTGGAATATAATGCAATGTGAGGATGCACATCCTGGCATCTCCTGCAGTGCATGGATCCACATCCTGGAATCAACTGCAGTGTGAAGATCCACTTCCTGGAAACTCTTGCTGTGTGAAGATACACATCCTGGAAACACCTGCACTGTAATGATCAACATCCTGGAATCTCCTGCAGTGTGAAGATCCACATACTGGAAACTCCAGCACAGTGAAGAACCACATCCTGGAATCTCCTGCAGTGTGAATATCCACATCCCGGAATCTCCAGCAGTGAGAAGATCCATGTCCTGGAATCGCCTGTAGTTTGAAGATCCACATCTTGGAAACTCCTGCAGCGTGAAGATCCACATTGTGGAAAATACTGCAATGTCAAGATCCACATCCTGGAATTCCCTGCATTGTAAAGAGCCACATGCTGGAATCTCCAGTGGTGAGAAGATCCACATCCAGGATTCTCATGCTTTGAGAAGATCCGCAACTTGGAAAGTGCAGCAGAGTGAAGAACCACATCCTGGAATCTCCTGCAGTGTGAAGATCCAAATCCTGGATTCTCCTGCAGTGTAAAAAACGATGTGCTGGAATCACTTGCAGTGTGAAGATCCACATACTGGAAACTCCAGCACAGTGAAGAACCACATTCTGGAATCTCCTGCTGTGTAAAGATCCACATCCTGGTATCTCCTGCTGTGTGAAGATCGATATCCTGGAATCTCATTCAGTGCAAAGAACCACATCCTGGAATCTCCAGCAATGCGAACATCGACATCCTGGAATCTCCTGCATTTTGAAGATCCACATGCTGCAATCTCCAGTGGTGAGAAGATCCACATCCTGGAATCTCTGGTTTGAGATGATCGCCATCCTGGAAAGTGCTGCAAAGTGAAGAACCACATCCTGGAATCTGCTGCAGTGTGAAGATCCAAATCCTGGATTCTATTGCAGTGTTAGGAAGCACATCCTGGAATCTCCTGTGTCTAGAAGATCCACATCCTGGAAACTCCTGCAGTGTGAAGATTCACATGCTGGAAATGCCTGCAGTGTGAAGATCAAAATCTCAGAAGTTCCAGCAGTGAAAGGATTCACATCCTGGAAACTCCTGAAGAGTGAAGAACCACATACTGCAAACTACTGCAATGTGAAGATCCACATCCTGGAAAATCCATCAGTGCAAAGTTCCTTATCTTGGAATCTCCTGCAGTGTGAAGATCCACATCCAGCAAACTCTTGCAGTGTGAAGATCCACATACAGGAATCTTGCGCTGCGAGAAGATCCACATTCTGGAAATTCCTGCAGTGCGTATATCCACGTCCCAGAATCTCCAGCAGTGAGAAGCTCCACATCCAGGAAACCCCTGTAGTTTGAAGATCCACATCTTGGAATCTACTGCAGCATGAAGATCCACATCATAGAATCTCCTGCAGCATGAAGATCCATTTCCTGGAATCTCCAGCAGTGTGAAGATCCAGATCGTGGAGACTCCTGCAGTGTGAAGATCCACATCCTGGAAGCTCCTGCAGAGTAATGATTCACATCGTGGAAACTCCTGCAGCATGATGATCCACATGGTGGAAACTCCTGCAATGTGAAGCTCCACATACTGGAATCTCCTGTATTGTAAAGAGCCACCTGAAGGAATCTCCTGCAGTGTGAAGATGCAACTCCTGGATTCTCCTGCAGTGTAAAGAACCATATCCTGGAATCACCTGCAGTGTGAAGATCCACATACTGGAAACTCCAGCACAGTGAAGAACCACATCCTGGAATCTCCTGCAGTGTGAAGATCCACATACTGGAAACTCCAGCACAGTGAAGAACCACATCCTGGAATCTCCTGCAGTGTGAATATCCACATCCCGGAATCTCCAGCAGTGAGAAGATCCATGTCCTGGAATTGCCTGTAGTTTGAAGATCCACATCTTGGAAACTCCTGCAGCATGAAGATCCACATTGTGGAAAATACTGCAATGTCAAGATCCACATCCTGGAATTCCCTACATTGTAAAGAGCCACATGCTGGAATCTCCAGTGGTGAGAAGATCCACATCCTGGATTCTCATGCTTTGAGAAGATCCGCAACTTGGAATGTGCAGCAGAGTGAAGAACCACATCCTGGAATCTGCTGCAGTGTGAAGATCCAAATCCTGGATTCTCTTGCAGTGTAAAGAACCATGTGCTGGAATCAGTTGCAGTGTGAAGATCCACATACTGGAAACTCCCGCACAGTGAAGAACTACATTCTGGAATCTCCTGCTGTGTAAAGATCCACATCCTGGTATCTCCTGCTGTGTGAAGATCGATATCCTGGAATCTCCTGCAGGCTGATGATCCACAACCTGGAAACCCCTGCAGTGAGAAAATCCACATCCTGGAATATAATGCAATGTGAGGATGCACATCCTGGCATCTCCTGCAGTGCATGGATCCACATCCTGGAATCAACTGCAGTGTGAAGATCCACTTCCTGGAAACTCTTGCTGTGTGAAGATACACATCCTGGAAACACCTGCACTGTAATGATCAACATCCTGGAATCACCTGCAGTGTAAAAATCCACATCCTGGAATCTCCAGCATTGTGAAAAAACACATCATGGAATCTCCCGCAGTGAGATGATCCACATCCTGGAATCTCCTGCAATACGAAGATCGACATCCTGGAATCTCCTGCATTGTAAAAATCCATATGCTGGAATCTCCAGTGGTGAGAAGATCCACATCCTGGAATCTCTGCTTTGAGATGATTCCCATCCTGGAAAGTGCAGCAGAGTGAAGAACCACATCCTGGAATCTTGCGCTGCGAGAAGATCCACATTCTGGAAACTCCTGCAGTGTGAATATCCACAACCCAGAATCTCCAGCAGTGAGAAGCTCCACATCCAGGAAACCCCTGTAGTTTGAAGATCCACATCTTGGAATCTACTACAGCGTGAAGATCCACAGCGTAGAATCTCCTGGTGCGTAAAGATGCATTTCCTGGAAACTCCTGCAGTGTGAAGATCCACATCCTGGAAACTCCTGCAGCGTGATTATTCACATTGTGGAAACTCCTGCAGCATGATGATCCACATGGTGGAAACTCCTGCAATGTGAAGCTCCACATCCTGGAATCTCCTGTATTGTAAAGAGCCACCTGAAGGAATCTCCTGCAGTGTGAAGATGCAACTCCTGGATTCTCCTGCAGTGTAAAGAACCATATCCTGGAATCACCTGCAGTGTGAAGATCCACATACTGGAAACTCCAGCACAGTGAAGAACCACATCCTGGAATCTCCTGCAGTGTGAAGATCCACATATTGGAAACTCCAGCACAGTGAAGAACCACATCCTGGAATCTCCTGCAGTGTGAATATCCACATCCCGGAATCTCCAGCAGTGAGAAGATCCATGTCCTGGAATCGCCTGTAGTTTGAAGATCCACATCTTGGAAACTCCTGCAGCGTGAAGATCCACATTGTGGAAAATACTGCAATGTCAAGATCCACATCCTGGAATTCCCTGCATTGTAAAGAGCCACATGCTGGAATCTCCAGTGGTGAGAAGATCCACATCCAGGATTCTCATGCTTTGAGAAGATCCGCAACTTGGAAAGTGCAGCAGAGTGAAGAACCACATCCTGGAATCTCCTGCAGTGTGAAGATCCAAATCCTGGATTCTCCTGCAGTGTAAAGAACCATGTGCTGGAATCACTTGCAGTGTGAAGATCCACATACTGGAAACTCCAGCACAGTGAAGAACCACATTCTGGAATCTCCTGCTGTGTAAAGATCCACATCCTGGTATCTCCTGCTGTGTGAAGATCGATATCCTGGAATCTCATGCAGTGCAAAGAACCACATCCTGGAATCTCCATCAATGCGAACATCGACATCCTGGAATCTCCTGCATTTTGAAGATCCACATGCTGCAATCTCCAGTGGTGAGAAGATCCACATCCTGGAATCTCTGCTTTGAGATGATCGCCATCCTGGAAAGTGCTGCAAAGTGAAGAACCACATCCTGGAATCTGCTGCAGTGTGAAGATCCAAATCCTGGATTCTATTGCAGTGTTAGGAAGCACATCCTGGAATCTCCTGTGTCTAGAAGATCCACATCCTGGAAACTTCTGCAGTGTGAAGATTCACATGCTGGAAATGCCTGCAGTGTGAAGATCAAAATCTCAGAAGTTCCAGCAGTGAAAAGATTCACATCCTGGAAACTCCTGAAGAGTGAAGAACCACATACTGCAAACTACTGCAATGTGAAGATCCACATCCTGGAAAATCCATCAGTGCAAAGTTCCTTATCTTGGAATCTCCTGCAGTGTGAAGATCCACATCCAGCAAACTCTTGCAGTGTGAAGATCCACATACAGGAATCTTGCGCTGCGAGAAGATCCACATTCTGGAAATTCCTGCAGTGCGTATATCCACGTCCCAGAATCTCCAGCAGTGAGAAGCTCCACATCCAGGAAACCCCTGTAGTTTGAAGATCCACATCTTGGAATCTACTGCAGCATGAAGATCCACATCATAGAATCTCCTGCAGCATGAAGATCCATTTCCTGGAATCTCCAGCAGTGTGAAGATCCAGATCGTGGAGACTCCTGCAGTGTGAAGATCCACATCCTGGAAACTCCTGCAGCGTGATGATTCACATCGTGGAAACTCCTGCAGCTTGATGATCCACATGGTGGAAACTCCTGCAATGTGAAGCTCCACATACTGGAATCTTCTGTATTGTAAAGAGCCACCTGTTGGAATATGCTGCAGTGTGAAGATCCAAATCCTAGATTCTCCTGCAGTGTAAAGAACCACATCCTGGAATCTCCTGCAGTGTGAAGATCCACATACTGGAAACTCCAGCACAGTGAAGAACCACATCCTGGAATCGCCTGCAGTGTGAATATCCACATCCTGGAATCTCCAGCAGCGTGAAGATCCACATCGTGGAAACTACTGCAATGTCAAGATCCTCATCCTGGAATTCCCTGCATTGTAAAGAGCCACATGCTGGAATCTCCAGTGGTGAGAAGATCCATATCCTGGATTCTCATGCTTTGAGAAGATCCACATCTTGGAAAGTGCACAGACTGAAGAACCACATCCTGGAATCTCCTGCAGTGTGAAGATCCAAATCCTGGATTCTCCTGCAGTGTAAAGAACCACGTGCTGGAAACACTTGCAGTGTGAAGATCCACATCCTGGAAACACCAGCACAATGAAGAACCACATTCTGGAATCTCCTGCTGTGTAAAGCTCCACATCCTGGTACCTCCTGCTGTGTATAGATCGATATCCTGGAATCTCATGCAGTGCAAATAACCACATCCTGGAAACTCCTGCAGTGTAACGATCCACATTCTGGTACCTACTGCAGTTTAATGATCAGAATCTTGGATATTGCTCCAGTGTAAAGATCCACATCCTGGAATCGCCTGCAGGCTGATGATCCACATCCTGGAAACTCCTGCAGTGAGAAAATCCACATTCTGGAATATGCTGCAATGTGAGGATCCACATCCTGGAATCTCCTGCAGTGCATGGATCCAAATCCTGGATTCTACTGCAGTGTGAAGATCCACATGCTGGAAACTCCTGCTGTGTGAAGATACACATCCTGGAAACACCTGCACTGTAATGATCAACATCCTGGAATCACCTGCAGTGTAAAAATCCACAACCTGGAATCTCCAGCAATGTGAAAAAACACATCATGGAATCTCCCGCAGTGAGATGATCCACATCCTGCAATCTCCTGCAATACGAAGATCGACATCCTGGAATCTCCTGCATTGTAAAAATCCACATCCTGGAACTTCTGCTTTGAGATGATCCCCATCCTGGAAAGTGCAGCAGAGTGAAGAACCACATCCTGGAATCTCCTGCAGTGCAAGGATCGACATCCTGGAATCTACTGCCGTGTGAAGATCCATATCATGGAATCTCCTGCAGCGTGATGATCTACATCCAGGAAACTCCTGCACTGTAATGATCAACATCCTGGAATCTCGTGCAGTGTAAAAATCCACATCCTGGAATCTGCACCAATGTGATAAAACACATCATGGAATCTCCTGAAGTGAGAAGATCCATGTCCAGTAAATGCTTGCAGGGAGATGACCCACATTTAGGAATCTGCTGCAGTGTAAAGATTCACATACAGGAAACTCCTTTAGTGTGAAGATCCACATAGCGGATTCTCATGCTGTGAGAAGATCCACATCTTGGAAACTCCTGCAGTGTGAAGATCCAAATCCTGGATTCTACTGCAGTGTAAAGAAGCACATCCTGGAATCTCCTGTGTCTAGAAGATCCACATCCTGGAAACTGCTGCATTGTGAAGATTCACATCCTGGAAACGCCTGCAGTGTGATCATCCACATCCTGGCATCTCCTGCAGTGAAAAGATTCACATCTGGGAAACACCTGAAGAGTGAAGAACCACCTACTGGAACCTACTGCAATGTGAAGATCCGCATTCTGGAAAATCCATTAATGCGAAGTTTCACATCTTGGAATCTCCTGCAGTGAGAAAATCCACATCCTGGAATATGCTGCAATGTAAGGATCCACATCCTGGAATCTCCTGCAGTGCAAGGATCCACGTCGTGGAATCAAATGTAGTATGAAGATCCACATCATAGAATCTCCTGCAGTGTGATCATCCATATCCTGGAAATGCCAGCAGTGTGATCATCCACATCCTGGAATCTCCTGCAGTGAAAAGATACACATCTGGGAAACACCTGACGAGTGAAGAACGACATACTGGAACCTACTGCAATGTGAAGATCCACATCCTGGTAAATCCATCAATGCGAAGGTTCACATCTTGGAATCTCCTGCAGTGAGAAAATCCACAACCTGGAATATGCTGCAATGTGAGGATCCACATCCTGGAATCTCCTGCAGTGCTTGCATCCACATCCTGGAATCTACTGCAGTGTGAAGATCCACGTCCTGGAAACTCCTGCAGTGTAACGATCCACATTCTGCAACCTACTGCAGTTTAACGATCATTATCTGGGATTCACCTGCAGTGTAAAGGTCCACATCCTGGAATCTCCAGCAGTGTGAAGATCCACATCCTGGAAACTCCTGCAGTGTGAAGATACACATCCTGGAAACTCCTGCAGTGTAAAGATCCACATCCACGAAACTCCTGCAGCGTTAAGATCCACATCCTGGAATCTCATGCTTTGAGAAGATCCACATCCTGGAAAGTGCAGCAGAGTGATGAACCACATCCTGGAATCTCCTGCAGTGTGAAGATCCATATCCTGGATTCTCCTGCAGTGTAAAGAACCACGTGCTGGAATCACATGCAGTGTGAAGATCCACATAATGGAAACTCCAGCACAGTGAAGAACCACATTCTTTAATCTCCTGCTGTGTAAAGATCCACATCCTGCTATCTCCTGCTGTGTGAAGATCCACATCCTGGAATCTACTGCCATGTGAAGATCCACATCATGGAATCTCCTGCAGCGTGAAGATCAACATCCTGGAATCTCATGCAGTTCAAAGAACCACATCCTGGAAACTCCTGCAGTTCAACGATCCACATTCTGCAACCTACTGCAGTTTATTGATCAACATCTTGGATATTGCTCCAATGTAAAGATCCATATCCTGGAATCTCCTGCAGGCTGATGATCCACATCCTGGAAACTCGTGCAGTGAGAAAATCCACATCCTGGAATATGCTGCAATGTGAGGATCCACATCCTGGAATCACCTGCAGTACATGCATCCACATCCTGGAATCTACAGCAGTGTGAAGATCCACATCCAGGAAACTCCTGCTGTGTGAAGATACACATCCTGGAAACACCTGCACTGTAATGATCAACATCCTGGAATCTCCTGCAGTGTAAAAATCCACATCCTGGAATCTCCTGCAATGTGAAAAAAGACATCCTGGAATTTGCCGCAGTGAGATGATCCACATCGTGGAATCTCCTGCAGTGTGAAGATCAACATCCTGGAATCTCATGCAGTGCAAAGATCCACATCCTGGAAACTCTGCAGTGCAACGATACACTTTCTGCTACCTACTGCAGTTTAACGATCAACAACTTGGATATTGCTCCAGTGTAAAGATCCACATCCTGGAAACTCCTGCAGTGCAACGATCCACATTCTGCAACCTACTGCAGTTTAAAGATCAACATCTTGGATATTGCTCCAGTGTAAAGATCCATATCCTGGAAACCCCTGCAGTGAGAAAATCCACATTCTGGAATATGCTGCAATGTGAGGATCCACATCCTGGAATCTCCTGCAGTGCACGGATCCACATCCTGGAATCTACTGCAGTGTGAAGATCCACATCCTGGAAACTCCTGCTGTGTGAAGATACACATCCTGGAAACACCTGCACTGTAATGCTCAACATCCTGGAATCTCCTGCAGTGTAAAAATCCACATCCTGGAATCTCCAGCAATGTGAATAAACACATCATGGAATGTCCCGCAGTGAGATGATCCACATCCTGGAATCTCCTGCAATGCGAAGATCGACATCCTGGAATCTCCTGCATTTTAAAGATCCACATGCTGCAATCTCCAGCGGTGAGAATATTCACATCCTGGAATCTATGCTTTGTGATAATCCCCATCCTGGAAAGTGCAGCAGAGTGAAGAACCACATCCTGGAATCTGCTGCAGTGTGAAGATCGAAATCCTGGATTCTACTGCAGTGTTAGGAAGCACTTCCTGGAATCTCCTCTGTCTAGAAGATCCACATCCTGGAAACTGCTGCAGTGTGAAGATTCACATCCTGGAAACGCCTGCAGTGTGAAGAGCAAAATTTCAGAAGTTCCAGCAGTGAAAAAATCCACATCCTGGAAACTCCTGAAGAGTGAAGAACCACATACTGCAAACTACTGCAATGTGAAGATCCACATCCTGGAAAATCCATCAGGGCGACGTTCCTCATCTTGGAATCTCCTGCAGTGTGAAGATCCACATCCTGGAAACTCCTGCAGTGTAACAATCCACATCCTGCAATCTGCTGCTATGTAATGTTGTACATCATGGAATCTCCTGCCGTGTACAGATCCACATCCTGGAATCTCCAACAGAGTGATGATCTACATCCTGGAAACTCATGCACAGTGAAAAGCCACATCCTGGAATCTCCTGAAGTGAGAAGATCCATGTCTAGGAAATGCTTGCAATGAGATGATCCACATTTTGGAATCTCCTGCAGTGTAAAGATCCACATTCAGCAAACTCCTGCAGTGTGAAGATCCACATACAGGAATCTTGCGCTGCGAGAAGATCCACATTCTGAAACTCCTGCAGTGTGAATATCCACATCCCAGAATCTCCAGCAGTGAGAAGCTCCACATTCCGGAAACCCCTGTAGTTTGAAGATCCACATCTTGGAATCTACTGCAGCGTGAAGATCCACATCATAGAATCCCCTGCAGTGTGAAGATCCATTTCCTGGAATCTCCAGCAGTGTGAAGATCCATATCCAGGAAACTACTGCAGTGTGAAGATCCACATCCTGGAAACTCCTGCAGCGTGATGATTCACATCGTGGAAACTCCTGCAGCATGATGATCCACATGGTGGAAACTCCTGCAATGTGAAGCTCCACATCCTGGAATCTTCTGTATTGTAAAGAGCCACCTGCTGGAATCTCCTGCAGCGTGAAGATCCAAATCCTGGATTCTCCTGCAGTGTAAAGAACCACATCCTGGAATCTCCTGCAGTGTGAAGATCCACATACTGGAAACTCCAGCACAGTGAAGAGCCACATCCTGGAATCTCCTGCAGTGTGAAGATCCACATTCTGGAAGCTACTGCAGTTTAATGATCAACATCTTGGATATTGCTCCAGTGTAAAGATCCACATCCTGGAATCTCCTGCAGGCTGATGATCCACATCCTGGAAGCCCCTGCTGTGAGAAATTCCACATCCTGGAATATTCTACAATGTGAGGATCCACATCCTGGAATCTCCTGCAGTGCATGGATCCACATCCTGGAATCTACTGCAGTGTGAAGATCCACATGCTGGAAACTCCTGCTTTGTGAAGATACACATCCTGGAAACACCTGCACTGTAATGATCAACATCCTGGAATCTCCTGCATTGTAAAAATCCACATGCTGGAATCTCCAGCGGTGAGAAGATCCACATCCTGCAATGTCTGCTTTGAGATGATCCCCATCCTGGAAAGTGCAGCAGAGTGAAGAACCACATCCTGAAAACTCCTGCAGTGCAAGGATCGACATTCTGGAATCTACTGCAGTGTGAAAATCCATATCATGGAATCTACTGCAGCGTGATGATCCACATCCAGGAATCTGCAGCAATGTAGAAAAACACATCCTGGAATCTTCTGCAGTGTGAAAATCCACATCCTGGAATCTGCAGCAATGTAGAAAAACACATCATGGAATCTCCTGAAGTGAGAAGATCCATGTCCAGGAAATGCTTGCAGTGAGATGATCCACATTTTGGAATCTGCTGCAGTATAAAGATCCACATACAGGAAACTCCTGTAGTGTGAAGATCCACATAGTGGAATCTCGGGCTGTGAGAAGATTCACATCCTGGAAACTTCTGCAGTGTGAAGATCCAAATCCTGGATTCTACTGCAGTGTAAAGAAGCACATCCTGGAATCTCCTGTGTCTAGAATATCCACATCCTGGAATCTACTGCAATGTGAAGATCCGCATCCTGGAAACTCCTGCTTTGTAACGATTCACATTCTGCAACCTACTGCAGTTTAATGATCAATATCTTGGATTCACCTGCAGTGTAAAGATCCACATCCTGGAAACTGCTGCAGTGTGAAGATACACATCCTGGAAACTCCTGCACTGTAATGATCAACATCCTGGAATCTCCTGCAGTGTAAAAATCCACATGATGGAATCTCCAGCAATGTGAAAAAACAGATCATGGAATCTCCTGCAGTGAGATGATCCACATCCTGGAAACTCCTGCAATCTACTGCAGTGTGAAGATCCACATCATGGAATCTTCAGCAGTGTGATGATCCACATCCTGGAAACTCCAGCAGTGTGAAGATACACATCCTGGAAACTCCTGCACTGCAATGATCAACATCCTGGAATCTCCTGCAGTGTAAAAATCCACGTCCAGGAATCTCCAGCAATGTGAAAAAACACATCATGGAATCTCCTTCAGTGAGATGATCCACATCCTGGAATCTCCTGCAATGCGAAGATTGACATCCTGGAATCTCCTGCATTGTAAAGATCCACATGCTGGAATCTCCAGTGGTGAGAAGATCACAACCTGGAATCTCTGCTTTGAGATGATCCCCATCCTGGAAAGCGCAGCAGAGTGAAGAACCACATTCTGGAATCTCCAGCAGTGTGAAGATCCAAATCCTGGATTCTACTGCAGAGTATACAAGGACAACTTGGAATCTCCTGTGTCTAGAAGCTCCACATTCTGGAATGTCCTGTATTGTAAAGAGCCAACTGCTGGAATCTCCTGCAGAGTGAAGATCCAAATCCTGGATTCTCCTGCAGTGTAAAGAACCACATCCTGGAATCTCTTGCAGTGTGAAGATCCATATACTGAAAACTCCAGCACAGTGAAGAACCACATTCTGGAATCTCCTGCTGTGTAAAGATGCACATCCTGGAACCTCCTGCTGTGTGAAGATCCACATGCTGGAATCTACTGCCATGTGAAGATCCACATCATGGAATCTCCTGCAGCATGAAGATCCACATACTGGATTCTCATGCAGTGCAAAGATCCACATCCTGGAAACTCCTGCAGTGTAACAGTCCACATCCTGCAATCTCCTGCTGTGTAATGTTTTACATATTGGAATCTCCTGCAGTGGAAATATCCACATGCTGGAATCTCCAGCAGGTGATGATCTACAACCTGGAAACTCCTGCAGAGTGAAAAGCCACATCCTGGAATTCCCTGAAACGAGAAGATCCATGTCTAGGAAATGCTTGCAGTGAGATGATTCACATTTTGGAATCTCCTGCAGTGTAAAGATCCACATCCAGGAAACTCCTGAAGTGTGAAGATCCACATGCTGGAATCTCCAGCAGTGAGAAGAGCCACGTCCTGGAATCGCCTGTAGTTCAAAGATCGACATCTTGGAAACTCCTGCAGCGTCAAGATCAACATCCTGGAATCTCCAGCAGTGCAAAGATCCACATCCTGGAAACTCCTGCAGTGTAAGATGCACATTCAGCCACCTACTGCAGTTTAAAGATCAACATCTTGGATATTGCTCCAGTGTAAAGATCCACATCCTGGAATTACCGGCAGGCTGATGATCCACATCCTGGAAACTCCTGCAGTGAGAAAATCCACATCCTGGAATATGGTGCAATGTGAGGATCCACATCCTGGAATCTCCTGCAGTGCATGGATCCACATCCTGGAATCTACTGCAGTGTGAAGATCCACATCCTGGAAACTCCTGCTGTGTGAAGATACACATCCTGGAGACACCTGCACTGTAATGATCAACATCCTGGAATCTCCTGCAGTGTAAAAATCCACATCAGGGAATCTACACCAATGTGAGAAAACACAGCATGGAATGTCCCGCAGTGAGATGATCCACATCCTGCAAACTACTGCAATGCTCAGATCGACATCCTGGAATCTGCTGCAGTGTAAAGATCCACATGCTGCAATCTCAACCGGTGAGAAGATCCGCATGCTGGAATCTCTGCTTTGAGATGATCCCCGTCCTGGAAAGTGCAGCAGAGTGAAGAACCACATGCTGTATTCTGCTGCAGTGTGAAGATCCTAATCCTGGATTCTACTGCAGTGTTAGGAAGCACATGCTGGAATCTCCTGTGTCTAGAAGATCCACATCCTGGAATCTACTGCCATGCGAAGATCCACATCATGGAATCTCCTGCAGCATAAAGATCCACAAAGTGGAATCTCAAACAGTGCAAAGATCCACATCCTGGAAACTCCTGCAGTGTAATGATCCACATCCTGCAACCTACTGCAGTTTACCGATCAACATCTTGGATTCTCCTGCAGTGCAAATATCTACATCCTGGAATCTCCTGCAGGCTGAGGATCCACATCTTGGAAACTCCTGCAGTGAGAAAATCCACATCCTGGAATATGCTGCAATGTGAGGATCCACATGCTGGTATCACCTGCAGTGCAAGGATCCACATCTTGGAATCTACTGCAATGTGAAGATCCACATTAAGGAATCTTCAGCAGTGTGATGATCCACATCCTGGAATCTCCAGCATTGTGAAATAACACATCATGGAATCTCCTTCAGTGAGATGATCCACATCCTGGAACCTCCTGCAATGCGAAGATTGACATCCTGGCATTGTAAAGATCGACATGCTGGAATCTCCAGTGGTGAGAAGATCACATCCTGGAATCTCTGCTTTGAGATGATCCCCATCCTGGAAAGCACAGCAGAGTGAAGAACCACATTCTGGAATCTCCTGCAGTGTGAAGATCCAAATCCTGGATTCTACTGCAGAGTATACAAGGACAACTTGGAATCTCCTGTATCTAGAAGCTTCTCATTCTGGAATCTCCTGTATTTTACAGAGCCAACTGCTGGAATCTCCTGCAGAGTGAAGATCCAAATCCTGGATTCTCCTGCAGTGTAAAGAACCACATCCTGGAATCTCTTGCAGTGTGAAGATCCACATACTGGAAACTCCAGCACAGTGAAGAACCACATTCTGGAATCTCCTGCTGTGTAAAGATGCACATCCTGGAACCTCCTGCTGTGTGAAGATCCACATACTGGAATCTATTGCCATGTGAAGATCCACATCATGGAATCTCCTGCAGCATGAAGATCCACATCCTGGAATCTACTGCCATGTGACGATCCACATCATGGAATCTCCTGCAGCATGAAGATCCACATCCTGGAATCTCATGCAGTGCAAAGATCCACATCCTGGAAACTCCTGCAGTGTAACGATCCACATCCTGCAACCTACTGCAGTTTAACGATCAACATCTTGGATTCTCCTGCAGTGTAAAGATCAAAATCCTGGAATCTCCGGCAGGCTGATGATCCACTTCCTGGTAACTCGTGCAGTGAGAAAATCCACATCCTGGAATATGCTGCAATGTGAGTATCCACATGCTGGTATCACCTGCAGTGCAAGGATCCACATCTTGGAATCTACTGCAGTGTGAAGATCCACATCCAGGAAACACCTGCAATGTGAAGATCCACTTTCTGGAATCTCATGCTTTGAGAAGAACCACATCCTGGAATCTCCTGCAGTCTAAAGAACCATGTGCTGGAATGACGTGCAGTGTGAATATCCACATACTGGAAACTCACGCACAGTGAAGATCCACATCATGGAATCGCCTGCAGCATGAAGATTCACATCCTGGAATCTCATGCATTGCAAAGATCCACATCCTGGAAACTCCTGCAGTGTAACGATCCACATTCTGCAATCTATTGCAGTTTAACGATCAATATCTTGGATTCACCTGCAGTGTAAAGGTCCACATCCTGGAATCTCCTGCAGTGTGAAGATCCACATCCTGGAAACTCCTGCAGTGTGAAGATTCACATCCTGGAAACTCCTGCACTGTAATGATCAACATCCTGGAATCTCCTGCAGTGTAAAAATCCACATGATGGAATCTCCAGCAATGTGAAAAAACACATCATGGAATCACCTTCAGTGAGATGATCCACATCCTGGAATTTCCTACAATGCGAAGATCGACATCCTGGAATGTCCTGCATTGTAAAGATCCTCATGTTGGAATCTCCAGCGGTGAGAAGATCCGCATCCTGGAATCTCTGCTTTGAGTCTTTCCCCATCCTGGAAAGTGCAGCAGTGTGAAGATCCACATCCTGGAAAATCCGTCAGTGCGAAGTTAAACATCTTGGATTCACCTGGTGTCTGCAGATCCACATCCTGGAAACTCCTGCTGTGTAACAGTTCACATCCTGCAATTTACTGCTGTGTAATGTTTTACATATTGGAATATCCTGCAGTGGACAGATCCACATGTTGGAATATCCAGCAGGTGATGATTTACATCCTGGACCTCCTGCAGAGTGAAAAGCCACATCCTGGAATCCCCTGAAATGAGAAGATCCATGTCTAGGAAATGCTTGCAGTGAGATGTTTCACATTTTGGAATCTCCTGCAGTGTAAAGATCCACATCCAGGAAACTCCTGCAGTGTGAAGATCCACATACCGGAATCTCGTGCTTTGAGAAGATCCACATCCTGGAAAGTGCAGCAGAGTGAAGAACCATATCCTGGAATCTCCTGCAGTGTAAAGAACCATGTGCTGGAATGACGTGCAGTGTGAATATCCACAAACTGGAAACTCACGCACAGTGAAGATCCACATCATGGAATCTCATGCAGTGCAAAGATCCACATCCTGGAAACTCCTGCAGTGTGACAATACACATTCTGCAACCTACTGCAGTTTAATGATCAATATCTTGGATTCGCCTGCGGTGTAAAGGTCCACATCCTGGAATCTCCAGCAGTGTGGAGATCCACATCCTGGAAACTCCTGCAGTGTGAAGATACGCATCCTAGAAACTCCTGCACTGTAATGATCAACATCCTGGAATCTCCTGCAGTGTAAAAATCCACATGATGGAATCTCCAGCAATGTGAAAAAACACATCATGGAATCTCCCGCAGTGAGATGATCCACATCCTGGAATCTCCTGCAATGCGAAGATTGACATCCTGGAATGTCCTGCATTGTAAAGATCCACACATTGGAATCTCCAGCGGTGAGAAGATCCACATCCTGGAATCTCTGCTTTGAGACATTCCCCATCCTGGAAAGTGCAGCAGCATGAAGATCCACATCCTGGAAAATACATCAGTGTGAAGTTAAACATCTTGGAATCTCCTGCAGTGTGCAGATCCACATCCTGGAAACTCCTGCAGTGTAACAGTCCACATCCTGCAATCTCCTGCTGTGTAATGTTTTACATATTGGAATCACCTGCAGTGGAAAGATCCACATGCTGGAATCTCCAGCAGGTGATGATCTACATCCTGGAAACTCCTGCAGAGTGAAAAGCCACATCCTGGAATCCCCTGAAACAGAAAGATCCATGTCTAGGAAATGCTTGCAGTGAGATGATACACATTTTGGAATCTCCTGCAGTGTAAAGATCCACATCCAGGAAACTCCTGCAGTTTGAAGATCCACATCCTGGAATCTCATGCTTTGAGAAGATCCACATCCTGGAAAGTGCAGCAGAGTGAAGAATCACATCCTGGAATCTCCTGCAGTGTGAATTTCCAAATTCCGGATTCTCCTGCAGTGTAAAGAACCACGTGCTAGAATCACGTGCAGTGTGAATATCCACATATTGGAAACTCACGCACAGTGAAGATCCACATCCTGGAATCGCCTGCAGCATGAAGATCCACATCCTGGAATCTCATGCAGTGCAAAGATCCACATCCTGGAAAATCCTGCAGTGTAACGATCCACATTCTGCAACCTACTGCAATTTAACGATCAATATCTTGGATTCGCCTGCAGTGTAAATGTCCACATCATGGAATCTCCAGCAGTGTGAAGATCCACATCCTGGAATCTCCTGCACTGTAATGATCAACATCCTGGAATCTCCTGCAGTGTAAAAATCCACATGATGGAATCTCCAGCAATGTGAAAAAACACATAATGGAATCTCCTGCAGTGAGATGATCAAATTCCTGGAATCTACTGCGATGCAAAGATCGACATCCTGGAATGTCCTGCATTGTAAAGATCCACATGTTGGAATCTCCAGCGGTGAGAAGATCCGCATCCTGGAATCTCTGCTTTGAGACTTTCCCCATCCTGGAACGTGCAGCAGCATGAAGATCCACATCCTGGAAAATCCATCAGTGTGAAGTTTAACATCTTGGAATCTCCTGCAGTGTGCAGATCCACATCCTGGAAAATCCTGCAGTGTAATAGTCCACATCCTGCAATCTACTGCTGTGTAATGTTTTACATATTGGAATCTCCTGGAGTGGAAAGATCCACATGCTGGAATCTCCAGCAGGTGATGATCTACATCCTGGAAACTCCTGCAGAGTGAAAAGCCACATCCTGGAATCCCCTGAAACGAGAAGATCCATGTCTAGGAAATGCTTGCGGTGAAATGATTCATATTTTGGAATCTCCTGCAGTGTAAAGATCCACATCCAGGAAACACCTGCAGTGTGAAGATCCACATACCGGAATCTCGTGGTGTGAGAAGATCCACATATTGCAAACTCCTGCAGCGTGAAGATCCACATACTGGAAACTACTGCAATGTCAAGATCCACATCCTGGAATTTCCTGCATTGTAAAGAGTCACATGCTGGAATCTCCAGTGGTGAGAAGATCCACATCCTGGATTCTCATGCTTTGAGAAGATCCTCTTCCTGGAAAGTGCAGCAGAGTGAAGATCCACATCCTGGAATCTGCTGCAGTGTGAAGATCCAAATCCTGGATTCTGCTGCAGTGTAAAGAACCACGTGCTGGAATCACTTGCATTGTGTAGATCCACATACTGGAAACTCCAGCATAGTGAAGAACCTCATTCTGGAATCTCCTGCTGTGGAAAGATCCACAACCTGGTATCTCCTGCTGTGTGAAGATCCACATCCTGGAATCTACTGCCGTGTGAAGATCCACATCATGGAATCTCCTGCAGCATGAAGATCCACATCCTGAATTCTCATGCAGTGCAAAGTTCCACATCCTGGAAACTCCTGCATTGTAATGCTCCACATTCTGCAACCTACTGCAGGTAACGACCAACATCTCGGATATTGCTCCAGTGTAAAGATCAACATCCTGGAATCTCCTTCAGGCTGATGATCCACATCCTGGAAATTCCTGCAGTGATAAAATCCACATCCTGGAATATGCTGCAATGTGAAGATCCACATCCTGGAAGCTACTACAGTGTGAAGATGCATATCCTGGAAACTCCTGCTGTGTGAAGATACACATCCTGGAAACAACTGCACTGTAATTATCAACATCCTGCAATCTGCTGCAGTGTAAAAATCCACATCCTGGAATCTCCAGCAATGTGAAAATACACGTCATGGAATCTCCCGCAGTGAGATGATCCACATGCTGGAATCTCCTGCAATGCGAAGATCGACATCCTGGAATCTCCTGCATTGTAAAGATCCACATGCTGCAACCTCCAGCGGCGAGATGATCCACATCCTGGAATCTCTGATTTGGGATGATCCCCATCCTGGAAAGTGCAGCAGAGTGAAGAACCACATCCTGGAATCTCCTGCAGTGTGAAGATCCAAATCCAGGATTCTACTGCAATGTTAGGAAACACATCCTGGAATGTCCTGTGTCTAGAAGATCCTCATCCTGGAAACTCCTGCAGTGTGAAGATTCACATCCTGAAACGCCTGCAGTGTGAAGATCCAAATCTCGGAATTTCCTGTAGTGAGAAGATCCACATCCTGGAAACTCCTGAAGAGTGATGAACATCATACTGCAAACTACTGCAATGTGAATTTCCACATCCTGGAAAATCCATCAGTGCGAAGTTCCTCATCTTGGAATCTCCTGCAATGTGAAGATCCACATCCTGGAAACACCTGCAGTGTAACAATCCACAACCCATGCATTCTACTGCTGTGTAATGTTGTACATCATGGAATCTACTGCAGTGTACAGATCCACATCCTGGAATCTCCAACAGCGAGATGATCTACATCCTGGAAACTCCTGCAGAGTGAAAAGCCACATCATGGAATCTGCTGAAGCGAGAAGATCCATGTCTAGGAAATGCTTCGGGTGAGATGATCCACATTTTGGAATCTCCTACAGTGTAAAGATCCACATCCAGCAAACTCCTGCAGTTTGAAGATCCACATACAGGAATCTTGCGCTGTGAGAAGATCCACATTCTGGAAACTCCTGCAGTGTGAATATCCAGGTCCCAGAATCTCCAGCAGTGAGAAGCTCCACATCCAGGAAACACCTGTAGTTTGAAGATCCACATCTTGGAATCTACAGCAGCATGAAGATCCATTTCCTGGAATCTCCAGCAGTGTGAAGACCGCATCCTGGAAACTCCTGCAGTGTGAAGATCCACATCCTGGAAACCCCTTCAGCATGATGATTCACATCCTGGAATCTCCAGCAGTGTGAAGATCCGCATCCTGGAAACTCCTGCAGTGAGAAAATCCACATCCTGGAATATGCTGCAATGTGAGTATCCACATGCTGGTATCACCTGTAGTGCAAGGATCCAAGTCTTGGAATCTACTGCAGTGTGAAGATCCACATACTGGAATCTCCAGCAGTGTGAAGATCCACATCCTGGAAACTCCTGCAGTGTGAAGATACACATCCTGGAAACTCCTGCACAACAATGATCATCATCCTGGAATCAGCTGCAGTGTAAAAATCCACGTCCAGGAATCTCCAACAATGTGAAAAAACACATCATGGAATCTCCTTCAGTGAGATGATCCACGTCCTGGAATCTCCTGTGTCTAGAACCTCCACATAATTGAATCTCCTGAATTGTAAAGAGCCACCTGCTGGAAACTCCTGCAGAGTGAAGATCCAAATCCTGGATTCGCCTCCAGTGTTAAGAACCACATCCTGGAATCTCTTGCAGTGTGAAGATCCACAAACTGGAAACTCCAGCACAGTGAAGAACCACATTTTGGAATCTCCTGCTGTGTAAAGATGCACATCCTGGAATCTACTGCCATGTGAAGATCCACATCATGGAATCTCCTGCAGCATGAAGATTCACATACTGGAATCTCATGCAGTCCAAAGATCCACATCCTGGAAACTCCTGCATTGTAATGATCCACATCCTGCAATCTATTTCAGTTTAACGATCAACATCTTGGATTCACCTGCAGTGTAAAGATCCACATCCTGGAATCTCCTGCAGGCTGATGATCCACATCCTGGAAACTCCTGCAGTGAGAAAATCCACATGTTGGAATATGCTGCAATGTGATTATCCACATGCTGGTATCACCTGCAGTGCAAGGATCCACATCTTGGAATCTACTGCAGTGTGAAGATCCACATCATGGAATGTCCTGTAGTGTGATGATCTACATCCTGGAATCTCCAGCAGTGTGAAGATCCAGATCCTGGAAACTCCTGCTGTGTGAAGATACACATCCTGGAAACTCCTGCACTGCAATGATCATCATCCTGGAATCTGCTGCAGTGTAAAAATCCACGTCCAGGAATCTCCAGCAATGTGAAAAAACACATCATGGAATCTCCTTCAGTGAGATGATCCACATGCTGGAATCTCCTGCAATGCGAAGATCGACATCCTGGAATCTCCTGAATTGTAAAGATCCAAATGCTGGAATCTCCAGTGGTGAGAAGATCCACATCCTGGAATCTCTGCTTTGAGATGATCCCCATCCTGGAAAGCGCAGCAGAGTGAAGAAGCACATCCTGGAATCTCCTGCAGTGTGAAGATCCTAATCCTGGATTCTACTGCATTGTTAGCAAGCACATCATGGAATCTCGTGTGTCTAGAAGATCCACATCCTGGAAACTCCTGCAGTGTGAAGATTCACATCCTGAAAAGCCTGCAGTGTGAAGATCCTAATATCGGAATTTTCAGGAGTGAGAAGATCCACATCCTGGAAACTCCTGAAGAGTGAAGAACCACATACTGCAAACTACTGCAATGTGAAGATCCACATCCTGGAAAATCCATCAGTGTGAAGTTCCTGATCTTGGAAACTCCTGAGTGTGAAGATTCACATCCTGGAAACGCCTGCAGTGTTAAGATCCAAATTTCGGAATTTACAGCAGTGAGAAGATTCACATCCTGGAAACTCCTGAAGAGTGAAGAATCACACACTGCAACCTACTGCAATGTGAAGATCCTCATCCTCGAAAATCCATCAGTGCAAAGTACCTAATTTTGGAATCTCCTGCAGTGTGAAGATCCACATCCTGGAATCTCCAGCAGTGTTAAGATTGGTATCCTGGAAATTCCTGCAGTGTGAAGATCCACATCCGGGAAACTCCTGCAGCGTGATGATTCACATCGTGGAAACTCCTGCAGCGTGATGATCCACTTGGCCGAAACTCCTGCAATGTGAAGCTCCATTTTCTGGAATCTCCTGTATTGTAAAGAGCCACCTGCTGGAATCTCCTGCAGTGTGAAGATGCAAATCCTGGATTCTCCTGCAGTGTTAAGATCCACATACTGGAAACTCCAGCACAGTGAAGAACCACATTCTGGAATCTCCTGCTGTGTAAAGATCCACATCCTGGAATCTACTGCCATGTGAAGATCCACATCATGGAATCTGCTGCACCATGATGACTCACATACTGGAATCTCATGCAGTGCAAGGATGCACGTCCTGTAAACTCCTGCAGTGTAACGATCCACTTCCTGCAACCTACTGCAGTTTAATGATCAACATCTTGGATTCACTTGCAGTGTAAAGATCCACATCCTTGAATTTCCAGCAGGCTGATGATCTACTTCCTGGTAACTCCTGCAGTGAGAAAATCCACATCTTGGAATATGCTGCAATGTGAGTATCCACCTGCTGGTATCCCCTGCAGTGCAAGGATCCACATCTTGGAATCTACTGCAGTGTGAAGATCCACATCATGGAATGTCCTGCAGTGTGATGATCTACATCCGGGAATCTCCAGCAGTGTGAAGATCCACATCCTGGAAACTCCTGCAGTGTGAAGATACACATCCTGGAAACTCCTGCACAACAATGATCATCATCCTGGAATCTGCTGCAGTGTAAAAATCCACGTCCAGGAATCTCCAACAATATGAAAAAACACATCATGGAATCTCCTTCAGTGAGATGATCCACGTCCTGGAATCTCCTGTGTCTAGAACCTCCACATAATTGAATCTCCTGAATTGTAAGGAGCCACCTGCTGGAATCTCCTGCAGAGTGAAGATCCAAATCCTGGATTCGCCTCCAGTGTTAAGAACCACATCCTGGAATCTCTTGCAGTGTGAAGATCCAGATCATGGAATCTCCTGCAGTGTGATGATCTACATCCTGGAATCTCCAGCAGTGTGAAGATCCACATCATGGAATCTCCTGCAGTGTGAAGATACACATACTGCATCTCCAGCAGTGTGAAGATCCACATCATGGAATCTCCTGCAGCATGAAGATGCACAGACTGGAATCTTATGCAGTGCAATAATCCACGTCCTGGAATCTCCTGCAGTGTAACGATCCATATCCTGCAATCTACAGCAGTTTTACGATGAACATCTTGGATTCTCCTGCAGTGTAAAGATCCACATCCTGGAATCTCATGCAGGCTGATGACTCACATCCTGGAAACTTCTGCAGTGAGAAAATCCACATCCTGGAATATGCTGCAATGTGAGTATCCACATGCTGGTATCCCCTGCAGTGCAAGGATCCACATCTTGGAATCTACTGCAGTGTGAAGATCCACGTCATGGAATGTCCTGCAGTGTGATGATCTACATCTAGGAATCTCCAGCAGTGTGAAGATCCACATCCTGGAAACTCCTGCAGTGTGAAGATACACATCCTGGAAACTCCTGCACAACAATGATCATCATCCTGGAATCTGCTGCAGTGTAAAAATCCACGTCCAGGAATCTCCAACAATGTGAAAAAACACATCATGGCATCTCCTTCAGTGAGATGATCCACGTCCCGGAATCTCCTGTGTCTAGAACCTCCACATAATTGAATCTCCTGAATAGTAAAGAGCCACCTGCTGGAATCTCCTGCAGAGTGAAGATCCAAATCCTGGATTCGCCTCCAGTGTTAAGAACCACATCCTGGAATCTCTTGCAGTGTGAAGATCCACAAACTGGAAACTCCACCACAGTGAAGAACCACATTCTGGAATCTCCTGCTGTGTAAAGATGCACATCCTGGAATCTACTGCCATGTGAAGATCCACATCATGGAATCTCCTGCAGCATGAAGATTCACATACTGGAATCTCATGCAGTCCAAAGATCCACATTCTGGAAACTCCTGCATTGTAATGATCCACATCCTGCAATCTACTTCAGTTTAACGATCAACATCTTGGATTCACCTGCAGTGTAAAGATCCACATCCTGGAATCTCCGGCAGGCTGATGATCCACATCATGGAATCTCCTGCAACATGAAGATCCACATCTTGGAATATGCTGCAATGTGAGGATCCACATGCTGGTATTACGTGCAGTGTAAGGATCCACATCTTGGGATCTACTGCAGTGTGATGATCCACATCATGGAATCTCCTGCAGTGAGAAAATCCACATCCTGGGATATGCTGCAACGTGACTATTCACATGCTGGTAGCACCTGTAGTGCAAGGATCCACATCTTGGAATCTACTGCAGTGTGAAGAACCACATCATGGAATGTCCTGCAGTGTGAGAATCTACATCCTGAAATCGCCCGCAGTGTGAAGATCCACATCCTGGAAACTCCTGCAGTGTGAAGATACACATCCTGGAAACTCCTGCACTGCAATGATGATCATCCTGGAATCTGCTGCAGTGTAACAATCCACGTCCAGGAACTCCAGCAATGTGAAAAAACACATCATGGAATCTCCTTCAGTGAGATGATCCAAGTCCTGGAATGTCCTGTGTCTAGAAGCTCCACATAATGGAATCTCCTTTATTGTAAAGAGCCACCTGCTGGAATCTCCTGCAGAGTGAAGATCCTAATCCTGGATTCTACTGCAGTGTTAGCAAGCACATCATGGAATCTCGTGTGTCTAGAAGATCCACATCCTGGAAACTCCTGCAGTGTGAAGATTCACATCCTGAAACGCCTGCAGTGTGAAGATCCTAATCTCGCAATTTCCAGCAGTGAGAAGATCCACATCCTGGAAACTCCTGAAGAGTGAACAACCACATACTGCAAACTACTGCAATGTGAAGATCCACATCCTGGAAAATCCATCAGTGTGAAGTTCCTGATCTTGGAAACTCCTGCAGTGTGAAGATTCACATCCTGGAAACGCCTGCAGTGTGAAGATCCAAATGTCGGAATTTCCAGCAGTGAGAAGATCCACATCCTGGAAACTCCTGAAGAGTGAAGAATCACACACTGCAACCTACTGCAATGTGAAGATCCTCATCCTCGAAAATCCATCAGTGCAAAGTACCTAATTTTGGAATCTCCTGCAGTGTGAAGATCCACATCCTGGAATCTCCAGCAGTGTTAAGATTGGTATCCTGGAAATTCCTGCAGTGTGAAGATCCACATCCGGGAAACTCCTGCAGCGTGATGATTCACATCGTGGAAACTCCTGCAGCGTGATGATCCACTTGGCCGAAACTCCTGCAATGTGAAGCTCCATTTTCTGGAATCTCCTGTATTGTAAAGAGCCACCTGCTGGAATCTCCTGCAGTGTGAAGATGCAAATCCTGGATTCTCCTGCAGTGTTAAGATCCACATACTGGAAACTCCAGCACAGTGAAGAACCACATTCTGGAATCTCCTGCTGTGTAAAGATCCACATCCTGGAATCTACTGCCATGTGAAGATCCACATCATGGAATCTGCTGCACCATGATGACTCACATACTGGAATCTCATGCAGTGCAAGGATGCACGTCCTGTAAACTCCTGCAGTGTAACGATCCACTTCCTGCAACCTACTGCAGTTTAATGATCAACATCTTGGATTCACTTGCAGTGTAAAGATCCACATCCTTGAATTTCCAGCAGGCTGATGATCCACTTCCTGGTAACTCCTGCAGTGAGAAAATCCACATCTTGGAATATGCTGCAATGTGAGTATCCACCTGCTGGTATCCCCTGCAGTGCAAGGATCCACATCTTGGAATCTACTGCAGTGTGAAGATCCACATCATGGAATGTCCTGCAGTGTGATGATCTACATCCGGGAATCTCCAGCAGTGTGAAGATCCACATCCTGGAAACTCCTGCAGTGTGAAGATACACATCCTGGAAACTCCTGCACAACAATGATCATCATCCTGGAATCTGCTGCAGTGTAAAAATCCACGTCCAGGAATCTCCAACAATATGAAAAAACACATCATGGAATCTCCTTCAGTGAGATGATCCACGTCCTGGAATCTCCTGTGTCTAGAACCTCTACATAATTGAATCTCCTGAATTGTAAGGAGCCACCTGCTGGAATCTCCTGCAGAGTGAAGATCCAAATCCTGGATTCGCCTCCAGTGTTAAGAACCACATCCTGGAATCTCTTGCAGTGTGAAGATCCAGATCATGGAATCTCCTGCAGTGTGATGATCTACATCCTGGAATCTCCAGCAGTGTGAAGATCCACATCATGGAATCTCCTGCAGTGTGAAGATACACATACTGCATCTCCAGCAGTGTGAAGATCCACATCATGGAATCTCCTGCAGCATGAAGATGCACAGACTGGAATCTTATGCAGTGCAATAATCCACGTCCTGGAATCTCCTGCAGTGTAACGATCCATATCCTGCAATCTACAGCAGTTTTACGATGAACATCTTGGATTCTCCTGCAGTGTAAAGATCCACATCCTGGAATCTCATGCAGGCTGATGACTCACATCCTGGAAACTTCTGCAGTGAGAAAATCCACATCCTGGAATATGCTGCAATGTGAGTATCCACATGCTGGTATCCCCTGCAGTGCAAGGATCCACATCTTGGAATCTACTGCAGTGTGAAGATCCACGTCATGGAATGTCCTGCAGTGTGATGATCTACATCTAGGAATCTCCAGCAGTGTGAAGATCCACATCCTGGAAACTCCTGCAGTGTGAAGATACACATCCTGGAAACTCCTGCACAACAATGATCATCATCCTGGAATCTGCTGCAGTGTAAAAATCCACGTCCAGGAATCTCCAACAATGTGAAAAAACACATCATGGCATCTCCTTCAGTGAGATGATCCACGTCCCGGAATCTCCTGTGTCTAGAACCTCCACATAATTGAATCTCCTGAATAGTAAAGAGCCACCTGCTGGAATCTCCTGCAGAGTGAAGATCCAAATCCTGGATTCGCCTCCAGTGTTAAGAACCACATCCTGGAATCTCTTGCAGTGTGAAGATCCACAAACTGGAAACTCCACCACAGTGAAGAACCACATTCTGGAATCTCCTGCTGTGTAAAGATGCACATCCTGGAATCTACTGCCATGTGAAGATCCACATCATGGAATCTCCTGCAGCATGAAGATTCACATACTGGAATCTCATGCAGTCCAAAGATCCACATTCTGGAAACTCCTGCATTGTAATGATCCACATCCTGCAATCTACTTCAGTTTAACGATCAACATCTTGGATTCACCTGCAGTGTAAAGATCCACATCCTGGAATCTCCGGCAGGCTGATGATCCACATCATGGAATCTCCTGCAACATGAAGATCCACATCTTGGAATATGCTGCAATGTGAGGATCCACATGCTGGTATCACGTGCAGTGTAAGGATCCACATCTTGGGATCTACTGCAGTGTGATGATCCACATCATGGAATCTCCTGCAGTGAGAAAATCCACATCCTGGGATATGCTGCAACGTGACTATTCACATGCTGGTAGCACCTGTAGTGCAAGGATCCACATCTTGGAATCTACTGCAGTGTGAAGAACCACATCATGGAATGTCCTGCAGTGTGAGAATCTACATCCTGAAATCGCCCGCAGTGTGAAGATCCACATCCTGGAAACTCCTGCAGTGTGAAGATACACATCCTGGAAACTCCTGCACTGCAATGATGATCATCCTGGAATCTGCTGCAGTGTAACAATCCACGTCCAGGAACTCCAGCAATGTGAAAAAACACATCATGGAATCTCCTTCAGTGAGATGATCCAAGTCCTGGAATGTCCTGTGTCTAGAAGCTCCACATAATGGAATCTCCTTTATTGTAAAGAGCCACCTGCTGGAATCTCCTGCAGAGTGAAGATCCTAATCCTGGATTCTACTGCAGTGTTAGCAAGCACATCATGGAATCTCGTGTGTCTAGAAGATCCACATCCTGGAAACTCCTGCAGTGTGAAGATTCACATCCTGAAACGCCTGCAGTGTGAAGATCCTAATCTCGCAATTTCCAGCAGTGAGAAGATCCACATCCTGGAAACTCCTGAAGAGTGAACAACCACATACTGCAAACTACTGCAATGTGAAGATCCACATCCTGGAAAATCCATCAGTGTGAAGTTCCTGATCTTGGAAACTCCTGCAGTGTGAAGATTCACATCCTGGAAACGCCTGCAGTGTGAAGATCCAAATTTCGGAATTTCCAGCAGTGAGAAGATCCACATCCTGGAAACTCCTGAAGAGTGAAGAACCACATACTGCAAACTACCGCAATGTGAAGATCCACGTCCTGGAAAATCCATCAGTGCAAAGTACCTGATTTTGGAATCTCCTGCAGTGTGAAGATCCACATCCTGGAATCTCCAGCAGTGTGAAGATCGGTATCCTGGAAACTCCTGCAGTGTGAAGATCCACATCCTGGAAACTCCTGCAGCGTGATGATTCACATCGTGAAAACTCCTGCAGCGTGATGATCCACATGGTCGAAACTGCTGCAATGTGAAGCTCTACATTCTGGAATCTCCTGTATTGTAAAGAGCTCCCTGCTGGAATCTTCTGCAGTGTGAAGATGCAAATCCTGGATTCTCCTGCAGTGTAAAGAACCACATCCTGTAATCTCCTGCAGTGTGATGATCCACATACAGGAATCTCCTGCAGCATGAAGATCCACATACTGGAATCTCATGCAGTGCAAAGATCCACATCCTGGAAACTCCTGCAGTGTAACGATCCATATCCTGCAATCTACTGCAGTTTAATGATCAACATCTTGGATTGTCCTGCAGTGTAAAAATCCACATCCTGGAATCTCCTGCAGGCTGATAATCCACATCCTGGAAACTCCTGCAGTGAGAAAATCCACATCTTGGAATATGCTGCAATGTGGTTATCCACATGCTGGTATCACCTGCAGTGCAAGGATCGACATCTTGGAATCTACTGCAGTGTGAATATCCACATCATGGAATGTCCTGTAGTGTGATGATCTATATCCTGGAATCTCCAGCAGTGTGAAGATCCAGATCCTGGAAACTCCTGCTGTGTGAAGATACACATCCTGGAAACTCCTGCACTGCAATAATCATCATCCTGGAATCTGCTGCAGTGTAAAAATCCACGTCCAGGAATCTCCAGCAATGTGAAAAAACACATCATGGAATCTCCTTCAGTGAGATGATCCACATGCTGGAATCTCCTGCAATGCGAAGATAGACATCCTGGAATCTCCAGCATTGTAAAGATCCAAATGCTGGAATCTCCAGTGGTGAGAAGATCCACATCCTGGTATGTCTGCTGTGAGATGATCCCCATCCTGGAAAGCGTAGCAGAGTGAAGAAGCACATCTGGAATCTCCTGCAGTGTGAAGATCCTAATCCTGGATTCTACTGCAGTGTCAGTAAGCACATCATGGAATCTCGTGTGTCTAGAAGATCCACATCCTGGAAACTCCTGCAGTGTGAAGATTCACATCCTGAAACGCCTGCAGTGTGAAGATCCAAATCTCGGAATTTCCAGTAGTGAGAAGATCCACATCCTGGAAACTCCTGAAGAGTGATGAACATCATACTGCAAACTACTGCAATGTGAATTTCCACATCCTGGAAAATCCATCAGTGCGAAGTTCCTCATCTTGGAATCTCCTGCAATGTGAAGATCCACATCCTGGAAACACCTGCAGTGTAACAATCCACAACCCATGCATTCTACTGCTGTGTAATGTTGTACATCATGGAATCTACTGCAGTGTACAGATCCACATCCTGGAATCTCCAACAGCGAGATGATCTACATCCTGGAAATTCCTGCAGAGTGAAAAGCCACATCATGGAATCTGCTGAAGCGAGAAGATCCATGTCTAGGAAATGCTTCGGGTGAGATGATCCACATTTTGGAATCTCCTACAGTGTAAAGATCCACATCCAGCAAACTCCTGCAGTTTGAAGATCCACATACAGGAATCTTGCGCTGTGAGAAGATCCACATTCTGGAAACTCCTGCAGTGTGAATATCCAGGTCCCAGAATCTCCAGCAGTGAGAAGCTCCACATCCAGGAAACACCTGTAGTTTGAAGATCCACATCTTGGAATCTACAGCAGGGTGAAGATCCACATCATAGAATCTCCTGCAGCATGAAGATCCATTTCCTGGAATCTCCAGCAGTGTGAAGACCGCATCCTGGAAACTCCTGCAATGTGAAGATCCACATCCTGGAAACCCCTTCAGCATGATGATTCACATCCTGGAATCTCCAGCAGTGTGAAGATCCGCATCCTGGAAACTCCTGCAGTGAGAAAATCCACATCCTGGAATATGCTGCAATGTGAGTATCCACATGCTGGTATCACCTGTAGTGCAAGGATCCAAGTCTTGGAATGTACTGCAGTGTGAAGATCCACATCCTGGAAACTCCTGCACAACAATGATCATCATCCTGGAATCTGCTGCAGTGTAAAAATCCACGTCCAGGAATCTCCAACAATGTGAAAAATCACATCATGGAATCTCCTTCAGTGAGATGATCCACGTCCTGGAATCTCCTGTGTCTAGAACCTCCACATAATTGAATCTCCTGAATTGTAAAGAGCCACCTGCTGGAATCTCCTGCAGAGTGAAGATCCAAATCCTGGATTCGCATCCAGTGTTAAGAACCACATCCTGGAATCTCTTGCAGTGTGAAGATCCACAAACTTGAAACTCCAGCACAGTGAAGAACCACATTTTGGAATCTCCTGCTGTGTAAAGATGCACATCCTGGAATCTACTGCCATGTGAAGATCCACATCATGGAATCTCCTGCAGCATGAAGATTCACATACTGGAATCTCATGCAGTCCAAAGATCCACATCCTGGAAACTCCTGCATTGTAATGATCCACATCCTGCAATCTACTTCAGTTTAACGATCAACATCTTGGATTCACCTGCAGTGTAAAGATTCACATCCTGGAATCTCCGGCAGGCTGATGATCCACTTCCTGGTATCTCCTGCAGTGAGAAAATCCACATCTTGGAATATGCTGCAATGTGAGGATCCACATGCTGGTATCACCTGCAGTGTAAGGATCCACATTTGGAATCTACTGCAGTGTGAAGATCCACATCATGGTATCTCCTGTAGTGTGATGATCCACATCCTGCATCTCCAGCAGTGAGAAGATCCACATCATGGAATCTCCTGCAGCATGAAGATCCATGTACTGCAATCTCATGCAGTGCAATGATCCACGTCCTGGAAACTCCTGCAGGCTGATGAACCACATCCTGGAAACTCCTGCAGTGAGAAAATCCACATCCTGGGATATGCTGCAACGTGACTATTCACATGCTGGTAGCACCTGTAGTGCAAGGATCCACATCTTGGAATCTACTGCACTGTGAAGATCCACATCATGGAATGTCCTGCAGTGTGATGATGTACATCCTGGAATCTCACGCAGTGTGAAGATCCACATCCTGGAAACTCCTGCAGTGTGAAGATACACATCCTGGAAACTCCTGCACTGCAATGATGATCATCCTGGAATCTGCTGCAGTGTAAAAATCCACGTCCAGGAACTCCAGCAATGTGAAAAAACACATCATGGAATCTCCTTCAGTGAGATGATCCAAGTCCTGGAATGTCCTGTGTCTAGAAGCTCCACATAATGGAATCTCCTGTATTGTAAAGAGCCACCTGCTGGATCCTCCTGCAGAGTGAAGATCCTAATCCTGGATTCTACTGCAGTGTTAGCAAGCACATCATGGAATCTCGTGTGTCTAGAAGATCCACATCCTGGAAACTCCTGCAGTGTGAAGATTCACATCCTGAAACGCCTGCAGTGTGAAGATCCTAATCTCGGAATTTCCAGCAGTGAGAAGATCCACATTTTGGAAACTCCTGAAGAGTGAACAACCACATACTGCAAACTACTGCAATGTGAAGATCCACATCCTGGAAAATACATCAGTGTTAAGTTCCTCATCTTGGAAACTCCTGCAGTGTGAAGATTCACATCCTGGAAACGCCTGCAGTGTGAAGATCCAAATGACGGAATTTCCAGCAGTGAGAAGATCCACATCCTGGAAACTCCTGAAGAGTGAAGAACCACATACTACAAACTACCGCAATGTGAAGAACCACGTCCTGGAAAATCCATCAGTGCAAAGTTCCTAATCTTGGAATCTCCTGCAGTGTGAAGATCCACATCCTGGAATCTCCAGCAGTGTGAAGATCCGTATCCTGGAAACTCCTGCAGTGTGAAGCTGCACATTCTGGAATCTCCTGTATTGTAAAGAGCCACCTGCTGGAATCTCCTGCAGTGTGAAGATGCAAATCCTGGATTCTCCTGCAGTGTAAAAAACCACATCCTGGAATCTCTTGCAGTGTGAAGATCCATATACTGGAAACTCCAGCACAGTGAAGAACCACATTCTGGAATCTCCAGCTGTGTAAAGATGCACATCCTGGAATCTCCTGCAGTGTGATGATCCACATCCTGGAATCTCCTGCAGCATGAAGATCCACATACTGGAATCTCATGCAGTGCAAAGATCCACATCCTGGAAACTCCTGCAGTGTAACAATCCATATCCTGAAATCTACTGCAGTTTAATGATCAACATCTTGGATTGTCCTGCAGTGTAAAAATCCACATCCTGGAATCTCCTGCAGGCTGATGATCCACATCCTGGAAACTCCTGCAGTGAGAAAATCCACATGTTGGAATATGCTGCAATGTGATTATCCACATGCTGGTATCACCTGCAGTGCAAGGATCCACATCTTGGAATCTACTGCAGTGTGAAGATCCACATCATGGAATGTCCTGTAGTGTGATGATCTACATCCTGGAATCTCCAGCAGTGTGAAGATCCAGATCCTGGAAACTCCTGCTGTGTGAAGATACACATCCTGGAAACTCCTGCACTGCAATGATCATCATCCTGGAATCTGCTGCAGTGTAAAAATCCACGTCCAGGAATCTCCAGCAATGTGAAAAAACACATCATGGAATCTCCTTCAGTGAGATGATCCACATGCTGGAATCTCCTGCAATGCGAAGATCGACATCCTGGAATCTCCAGCATTGTAAAGATCCAAATGCTGGAATCTCCAGTGGTGAGAAGATCCACATCCTGGAATCTCTGCTTTGAGATGATCCCCATCCTGGAAAGCGCAGCAGAGTGAAGAAGCACATCCTGGAATCTCCTGCAGTGTGAAGATCCTAATCCTGGATTCTACTGCATTGTTAGCAAGCACATCATGGAATCTCGTGTGTCTAGAAGATCCACATCCTGAAAACTCCTGAGTGTGAAGATTCACATCCTGGAAACGCCTGCAGTGTTAAGATCCAAATTTCGGAATTTACAGCAGTGAGAAGATTCACATCCTGGAAACTCCTGAAGAGTGAAGAATCACACACTGCAACCTACTGCAATGTGAAGATCCTCATCCTCGAAAATCCATCAGTGCAAAGTACCTAATTTTGGAATCTCCTGCAGTGTGAAGATCCACATCCTGGAATCTCCAGCAGTGTTAAGATTGGTATCCTGGAAATTCCTGCAGTGTGAAGATCCACATCCGGGAAACTCCTGCAGCGTGATGATTCACATCGTGGAAACTCCTGCAGCGTGATGATCCACTTGGCCGAAACTCCTGCAATGTGAAGCTCCATTTTCTGGAATCTCCTGTATCGTAAAGAGCCACCTGCTGGAATCTCCTGCAGTGTGAAGATGCAAATCCTGGATTCTCCTGCAGTGTAAAGATCCACATACTGGAAACTCCAGCACAGTGAAGAACCACATTCTGGAATCTCCTGCTGTGTAAAGATCCACATCCTGGAATCTACTGCCATGTGAAGATCCACATCATGGAATCTGCTGCACCATGATGACTCACATACTGGAATCTCATGCAGTGCAAGGATGCACGTCCTGTAAACTCCTGCAGTGTAACGATCCACTTCCTGCAACCTACTGCAGTTTAATGATCAACATCTTGGATTCACTTGCAGTGTAAAGATCCACATACTTGAATCTCCAGCAGGCTGATGATCCACTTCCTGGTAACTCCTGCAGTGAGAAAATCCACATCTTGGAATATGCTGCAATGTGAGTATCCACCTGCTGGTATCCCCTGCAGTGCAAGGATCCACATCTTGGAATCTACTGCAGTGTGAAGATCCACATCATGGAATGTCCTGCAGTGTGATGATCTACATCCGGGAATCTCCAGCAGTGTGAAGATCCACATCCTGGAAACTCCTGCAGTGTGAAGATACACATCCTGGAAACTCCTGCACAACAATGATCATCATCCTGGAATCTGCTGCAGTGTAAAAATCCACGTCCAGGAATCTCCAACAATATGAAAAAACACATCATGGAATCTCCTTCAGTGAGATGATCCACGTCCTGGAATCTCCTGTGTCTAGAACCTCCACATAATTGAATCTCCTGAATTGTAAGGAGCCACCTGCTGGAATCTCCTGCAGAGTGAAGATCCAAATCCTGGATTCGCCTCCAGTGTTAAGAACCACATCCTGGAATCTCTTGCAGTGTGAAGATCCAGATCATGGAATCTCCTGCAGTGTGATGATCTACATCCTGGAATCTCCAGCAGTGTGAAGATCCACATCATGGAATCTCCTGCAGTGTGAAGATACACATACTGCATCTCCAGCAGTGTGAAGATCCACATCATGGAATCTCCTGCAGCATGAAGATGCACAGACTGGAATCTTATGCAGTGCAATAATCCACGTCCTGGAATCTCCTGCAGTGTAACGATCCATATCCTGCAATCTACAGCAGTTTTACGATGAACATCTTGGATTCTCCTGCAGTGTAAAGATCCACATCCTGGAATCTCATGCAGGCTGATGACTCACATCCTGGAAACTTCTGCAGTGAGAAAATCCACATCCTGGAATATGCTGCAATGTGAGTATCCACATGCTGGTATCCCCTGCAGTGCAAGGATCCACATCTTGGAATCTACTGCAGTGTGAAGATCCACGTCATGGAATGTCCTGCAGTGTGATGATCTACATCTAGGAATCTCCAGCAGTGTGAAGATCCACATCCTGGAAACTCCTGCAGTGTGAAGATACACATCCTGGAAACTCCTGCACAACAATGATCATCATCCTGGAATCTGCTGCAGTGTAAAAATCCACGTCCAGGAATCTCCAACAATGTGAAAAAACACATCATGGCATCTCCTTCAGTGAGATGATCCACGTCCCGGAATCTCCTGTGTCTAGAACCTCCACATAATTGAATCTCCTGAATAGTAAAGAGCCACCTGCTGGAATCTCCTGCAGAGTGAAGATCCAAATCCTGGATTCGCCTCCAGTGTTAAGAACCACATCCTGGAATCTCTTGCAGTGTGAAGATCCACAAACTGGAAACTCCACCACAGTGAAGAACCACATTCTGGAATCTCCTGCTGTGTAAAGATGCACATCCTGGAATCTACTGCCATGTGAAGATCCACATCATGGAATCTCCTGCAGCATGAAGATTCACATATTGGAATCTCATGCAGTCCAAAGATCCACATCCTGGAAACTCCTGCATTGTAATGATCCACATCCTGCAATCTACTTCAGTTTAACGATCAACATCTTGGATTCACCTGCAGTGTAAAGATCCACATCCTGGAATCTCCGGCAGGCTGATGATCCACTTCCTGGTATCTCCTGCAGTGAGAAAATCCACATCTTGGAATATGCTGCAATGTGAGGATCCACATGCTGGTATCACCTGCAGTGTAAGGATCCACATCTTGGAATCTACTGCAGTGTGATGATCCACATCATGAAATCTCCTGTAACATGAAGATCCACATACTGCAATCTCATGCAGTGCAATGCTCCATGTCCTGGAAACTTCTGCAGGCTGATGAACCACATCCTGGAAACTCCTGCAGTGAGAAAATCCACATCCTGGGATATGCTGCAACGTGACTATTCACATGCTGGTAGCACCTATAGTGCAAGGATCCACATCTTGGAATCTACTGCAGTGTGAAGAACCACATCATGGAATGTCCTGCAGTGTGAGAATCTACATCCTGGAATCGCCCGCAGTGTGAAGATCCACATCCTGGAAACTCCTGCAGTGTGAAGATACACATCCTGGAAACTCCTGCACTGCAATGATGATCATCCTGGAATCTGCTGCAGTGTAACAATCCACGTCCAGGAACTCCCGCAATGTGAAAAAACACATCATGGAATCTCCTTCAGTGAGATGATCCAAGTCCTGGAATGTCCTGTGTCTAGAAGCTCCACATAATGGAATCTCCTGTATTGTAAAGAGCCACCTGCTGGAATCTCCTGCAGAGTGAAGATCCTAATCCTGGATTCTACTGCAGTGTTAGCAAGCACATCATGGAATCTCGTGTGTCTAGAAGATCCACATCCTGGAAACTCCTGCAGTGTGAAGATTCACATCCTGAAACGCCTGCAGTGTGAAGATCCTAATCTCGCAATTTCCAGCAGTGAGAAGATCCACATCCTGGAAACTCCTGAAGAGTGAAGAACCACATACTGCAAACTACTGCAATGTGAAGATCCACATCCTGGAAAATCCATCAGTGTGAAGTTCCTCATCTTGGAAACTACTGCAGTGTGAAGATTCACATGCTGGAAAGGCCTGCAGTGTGAAGATCCAAATTTTGGAATTTCCAGCTGTGAGAAGATCAACATCCTGGAAACTCCTGAAGAGTGAAGAACCACATACTGCAAACTACCGCAATGTGAAGATCCACATCCTGGATTCTCCAGCAGTGTGAAGATCCGTATCCTGGAAACTCCTGCAGTGTGAAGATCCACATCCTGGAAACTCCTGCAGCGTGATGATTCACATCGTGGAAACTCCTGCAGCGTGATGATCCACATGGTCGAAACTCCTTCAATGGGAAGCTCCTCATTCTGGAATCTCCTGTATTGTAAAGAGCCACCTGCTGGAATCTCCTGCAGTGTGAAGATGCAAATCCTGGATTCTCCTGCAGTGTAAAGAACCACATCCTGGAATCTCTTGCATTGTGAAGATCCTCATAATGGAAACTCCAGCACAGTGAAGAACCACATTCTTGAATCTCCTGCAGTGTGAAGATCCACATACAGGAATCTCCTGCAGCATGAAGATCCACATACTGGAATCTCATGCAGTGCAAAGATCCACGTCCTGGAAACTCCTGCCGTGTAACCATCCATATCCTGCAATCTACTGCAGTTTAATGATCAACATCTTGGATTGTCCTGCAGTGTAAAAATCCACATCCTGGAATCTCCTGCAGGCTGATAATCCACATCCTGGAAACTCCTGCAGTGAGAAAATCCACATCCTGGAATATGCTGCAATGTGAGTATCCACATGCTGTTATCACCTGCAGTGCAAGGATCCACATCTTGGAATCTAATGCAGTGTGAAGATCCACATCATGGAATGTCCTGTAGTGTGGTGAACTACATCCTGGAATCTCCAGCAGTGTGAAGATACACATCCTGGAAACTCCTTCACTGCAATGAACATCATCCTGGAATCTGCTGCAGTGTAAAAATCCACGTCCAGGAATCTCCAGCAGTGTGAAAAAACACATCATGGTATCTCCTTCAGTGAGATTATCCACATGCTGGAATATCCTGCAATGTGAAGATCGACATCCTGGAATCTCCAGCATTGTAAAGATCCAAATGCTGGAATCTCCAGTGGTGAGAAGATCCACATCCTGGAATCTCTGCTTTGAGATGATCCCCATCCTGGAAAGCGCAGCAGAGTGAAGAAGCACATCCTGGAATCTCCTGTGTCTAGAAGCTTCACATAATGGAATCTCCTGTATTGTAAAGAGCCAGCTGCTGGAATCTCCTGCAGAGTGAAGATCCAAATCCTGGATTCTCCTGCAGTGTAAAGAACCATATCCTGGAGTATCTTGCAGTGTGAAGATCCACAAACTGGAAACTCCAGCACAGTGAAGAACCACATTTTGGAATCTCCTGCTGTGTAAAGATGCACATCCTGGAGCCTCCTGCTGTGTGAAGATCCACATCCTGGAATCTACTGCCATGTGAAGATCCACATCATGGAATCAGCTGCAGCATGAAGATCCACATATTGGAATCTCATGCAGTACAAAGATGCACATCCTGGAAACTCCTGCATTGTAACGGTCCACATGCTGCAACCTACTTCAGTTTAACGATCAACATCTTGGATTCAGCTGCAGTATAAAGATCCACATCCTTGAATCTCCGGCAGGCTGATGATCCACTTCCTGGTCACTCCTGCAGTGAGAAATTCCACATCCCGGAATATGCTGCAATGTGAGTATCCACATGCTGGTATCACCTGTAGTGCAAGGATCCACATCTTGGCATCTACTGCAGTGTGATGATCTACATCCTGGAATCTCCAGCAGTGTGAAGATCGACATCCTGGAATCTCCAGCATTGTAAAGATCCAAATGCTGGAATCTCAAGTGGTGAGAAGATCCACATCCTCGAATCTCTGCTTTGAGATGATCCCCATCCTGGAAAGCGCAGCAGAGTGCAGAAGCACATCCTGAAATCTCCTGCAGTGTGAAGATCATAATCCTGGATTCTACTGCAGTGTTAGCAAGCACATCCTGGAATCTCGTGTGTCTAAAAGATCCACATCCTGGAAACTCCTGCAGTGTGAATATTCACATCCTGAAACGCCTGCAGTGTGAAGATCCTAATCTCGGAATTTCCAGCAGTGCGAAGATCCACATCCTGGAAACTCCTGAAGAGTGAAGAATCACATACTGCAAACTACTGCAATGTGAAGATCCACATCCTGGAAAATCCATCAGTGTGAAGTTCCTCATCTTGGAAACTACTGCAGTGTGAAGATTCACATCCTGGAAAGGTCTGCAGTGTGAAGATCCAAATTTTGGAATTTCCAGCAGTGAGAATATCCACATCCTGGAAACTCCTGAAGAGTGAAGAACCACATACTGCAAACTACCGCAATGTGAAGATCCACATCCTGGAAAATCCATCCGTGCAAATTTCCTAATCTTGGAATCTCCTGCAGTGTGAAGATCCACATCCTGGAATCTCCAGCAGTGTGAAGATCCGTATCTTGGAAACTCCTGCAGTGTGATGATTCACATTTTGGAAACTCCTGCAGTTTGATGATCCACATGGTCGAAACACCTGCAATGTGAAGCTCCTCATTTTGGAATCTCCTGTATTTTAAAGAGCCACTTGGTGGAATCTCCTGCAGTGTGAAGATGCAAATCCTGGATTCTCCTGCAGTGTAAAGAACCACATCCTGGAATCTCTTGCAGTGTGAAGATCCACATAATGGAAACTCCAGCACAGTGAAGAACCACATTCTGGAATCTCCTGCTGTGTAACGATGCACATCCTGGAATCTACTGCAGTGTGAAGATCCACATCCTGGAATCTCCTGCAGCATGAAGATCCACATACTGGAATCTCATGCAGTGCAAAGATCCACATCCTGGAAACTCCTGCAGTGTAACGATCCATATCCTGCAATCTACTGCAGTTTAATGATCAACATCTTGGATTGTCCTGCAGTGAGAAAATCCACATCCTGGAATATGCTGCAATGTGAGTATCCACATGCTGGTATCACCTGCAATGCAAGGATCCACATCTTGGAATCTACTGCAGTGTGAAGATCCACATCATGGAATGTCCTGTAGTGTAATGAACTACATCCTGGAATCTCCAGCAGTGTGAAGATTCACATCCTGGAAACTCCTTCACTGCAATGAACATCATCCTGGAATCTGCTGCAGTGTAAAAATCCACGTCCAGGAATCTCCAGCAATGTGAAAAAACACATCATGGTATCTCCTCCAGTGAGATGATCCACATGTTGGAATCTCCTGCAATGCGAAGATCGACATCCTTGAATCTCCAGCATTGTAAAGATCCAAATGCTGGAATCTCCAGTGGTGAGAAGATCCACATCCTGGAATCTCTGCTTTGAGATGATCCCCATCCTGGATAGCACAGCAGAGTGAAGAAGCACATCGTGGAATCTCCTGTGTCTAGAAGCTCCACATAATGGAATCTCCTGTATTGTAAAGAGCCAGCTGCTGGAATCTCCTGCAGAGTGAAGATCCAAATCCTGGATTCTCCTGCAGTGTAAAGAACCATATCCTGGAGTATCTTGCAGTGTGAAGATCCACAAACTGGAAACTCCAGCACAGTGAAGAACCACATTCTGGAATCTCCTGCTGTGTAAAGATGTACATCCTGGAACCTCCTGCTGTGTGAAGTTCCACATCCTGGAATCTACTGCCATGTGAAGATCCACATCATTGAATCAGCTGCAGCATGAAGATCTACATATTGGAATCTCATGCAGTGCAAAGATGCACATCCTGGAAACTCCTGCATTGTAACGATCCACATGCTGCAACCTACTTCAGTTTAATGATCAACATCTTGGATTCACCTGCAGTATAAAGATCCACATCCTTGAATCTCCGGCAGGCTGATGATCCACTTCCTGGTCACTCCTGCAGTGAGAAATTCCACATCCCGGAATATGCTGCATTGTGAGGATCCGCATGCTGGTATCACCTGCAGTGCCAGGATCCACATCATGGAATCTCCTGCAGTGTGATGATCCACATGCTGGAATCTCCAGCAGTGTGAAGATCCACATCATGGAATCTCCTGCAACATGAAGATGCACATACTGGAATCTCATGCAGTGCAATGATCCACGACCTGGAAACTCCTGCAGTGTAACGATCCATATCCTGGAATCTACTGCAGTTTAACGATCAACATCTTGGATTCTCCTGCAGTGTAAAGATCCACATCCTAGAATCTCCTGCAGGCTGATGATCCACATCCTGGAAACTCCTGCAGTGTGAAAATCCACATCCTGGAATATGCTGCAATGTGAGTATCCACATGATGGTATCACCTGTAGTGCAAGGATCCACATCTTGGAATCTACTGCAGTGTGATGATCTACATCCTGGAATCTCCAGCAGTGTGAAGATCGACATCCTGGAATCTCCAGAATTGTAAAGATCCACATGCTGGAATCTCCAGTGGTGAGAAGATCCACATCCTGGAATCTCTGCTTTGAGATGATCCCCATCCTTGAAAGCTCAGCAGAGTAAAGAACCACATTCTGGTATCTTCTGCAGTGTGAACATCCAAATTCTGGATTCTATTGCAGAGTAAAGAAGCACATCCTAGAATCTCCTGTGTCTAGACGCTCCACATCCTGGAATCTCCTGTATTGTAAAGAGCCACCTGCTGGAATCTCCTGCAGAGTGAAGATCCAAATCCTGGATTCTCCTGCAGTGTAAAGAACCACATCCTGGAATCTCTTGCAGTGTGAAGATCCACATAGTGGAAACTTCAGCACAGTGAAGAACCACATTTTGGAATCTCCTGCTGTGTAAAGATGCACATCCTGGAACCTCCTGCTGTGTGAAGATCCACATCCTGGAATCTACTGCCATGTGAAGATCCACATCATGGAATCTCCTGCAGCATGAAGATCCACATCCTGGAAACTCCTGAAGAGTGAAGAACCACATACTGCAAACTACCGCAATGTGAAGACCACATCCTGGAAAATCCATCAGTGCAAATTTCCTAATCTTGGAATCTCCTGCAGTGTGAAGATCCACATCCTGGAATCTCCATCAATAAGAAGATCCGAATCCTGGAAACTCCTGCAGTGTGAAGATCCACATTTTGGAAAATCCTGCAGCGTGATAATTCACATCATGGAAACTCCTGCAGGGTGATGATCCACATGGTCGAAACTCCTTCAATGTGAAGCTCCACATTCTGGAATCTCCTGTATAGTAAAGTGCCACCTGCTGGAATCTCCTGCAGCGTGAAGATGCAAATCCTGGATTCTCCTGCAGTGTAAAGAACCACATCCTGGAATCTCGTGCAGTCTGATGATCCACATAATGGAAACGCCAGCACAGTGAGGAACCACATTCTGGAATCTCCTGCTGTGTAAAGATGCACATCCTGGAATCTCCTGCAGTGTGAAGATCCACATACAGGAATCTCCTGCAGCATGAAGATCCACATACTGGAATCTCATGCAGTGCAAAGATCCACGTCCTGGAAACTCCTGCAGTGTAACGATCCATATCCTGCAATCTACTGCTGTTTAATGATCAACATCTTGGATTGTCCAGTGTGTAACAATCCACATCCTGGAATCTCCTGCAGGCTGATGAATCCATATCCTGGAAACTCCTGCAGTGAGAAAATCCACATCTTGGAATATGCTGCAATGTGAGTATCCACATGCTGGTATCACCTGCAGTGCAAGGATCCACATCTTGGAATCTACTGCAGTGTGAAGATCCACATGATGGAATGTCCTGCAGTGTGATGAACTACATCCTGGTATCTCCAGCAGTGTGAAGATCCACATCCTGGAAAATCCATCAGTGCAAATTTCCTAATCTTGGAATCTCCTGCAGTGTGAAGATCCACATCCTGGAATGTCCATCAATAAGAAGATACGAATCCTGGAAACTCCTGCAGTGTGAAGATCCACATCCTGGAAAATCCTGCAGCGTGATAATTCACATCGTGGAAACTCCTGCAGGGTGATGATCCACATGGTCGAAACTCCTGCAATGTGAAGCTCCACATTCTGGAATCTCCAGTATAGTTATGAGCCACCTGCTGAAATCTCCTGCAGCGTGAAGATGCAAATCCTGGATTCTCCTGCAGTGTAAAGAACCACATCCTGGGATCTCTTGCAGTGTGATGATCCACATAATGGAAACTCCAGCACAGTGAAGAACCACATTCTGGAATCTCCTGCTGTGTAAAGATGCACATCCTGGAATCTCCTTCAGTGTGAAGATCCACATACAGGAATCTCCTGCAGCATAAAGATCCACATACTGGAATTTCATGCAGTGCAAAGATGCATGTCCTGGAAACTCCTGCAGTGTAACGATCCAAATCCTGCAATCTACTGCAGTTTAATGATCAACATCTTGGATTGTCCTGCAGTGTAACAATCCACATCCTGGAATCGCCTGCAGGCTGATGATCCATATCCTGGAAATTCCTGCAGTGAGTAAATCCACATCTTGGAATATGCTGCAATGTGAGTATCCACATGCTGTTATCACCTGCAGTGCAAGATCCACATCTTGGAATCTACTGCAGTGTGAAGATCCACATCATGGAATGTCCTGCAGTGTGATGTACTACATCCTGGAATGTCCAGCAGTGTGAAGATCCACATCCTGGAAACTCCTGCAGTGTGAAGATACACATCCTGGAAACTCCTGCACTGCAATGAACATCATCCTGGAATCTGCTGCAGTGTAAAAATCCATGTCCAGGAATCTCCAGCAATGTGAAAAAACACATCATGGTATCTCCTCCAGTGAGATGATCCACATGTTGGAATCTCCTGCAATGCGAAGATCGACATCCTTGAATCTCCAGCATTGTAAAGATCCAAATGCTGGAATCTCCAGTGGTGAGAAGATCCACATCCTGGAATCTCTGCTTTGAGATGATCCCCATCCTGGATAGCACAGCAGAGTGAAGAAGCACATCGTGGAATCTCCTGTGTCTAGAAGCTCCACATAATGGAATCTCCTGTATTGTAAAGAGCCAGCTGCTGGAATCTCCTGCAGAGTGAAGATCCAAATCCTGGATTCTCCTGCAGTGTAAAGAACCATATCCTGGAGTATCTTGCAGTGTGAAGATCCACAAACTGGAAACTCCAGCACAGTGAAGAACCACATTCTGGAATCTCCTGCTGTGTAAAGATGTACATCCTGGAACCTCCTGCTGTGTGAAGGTCCACATCCTGGAATCTACTGCCATGTGAAGATCCACATCATTGAATCAGCTGCAGCATGAAGATCTACATATTGGAATCTCATGCAGTGCAAAGATGCACATCCTGGAAACTCCTGCATTGTAACGATCCACATGCTGCAACCTACTTCAGTTTAATGATCAACATCTTGGATTCACCTGCAGTATAAAGATCCACATCCTTGAATCTCAGGCAGGCTGATGATCCACTTCCTGGTCACTCCTGCAGTGAGAAATTCCACATCCCGGAATATGCTGCAGTGTGATGATCCACATGCTGGAATCTCCAGCAGTGTGAAGATCCACATCATGGAATCTCCTGCAACATGAAGATGCACATACTGGAATCTCATGCAGTGCAATGATCCACGACCTGGAAACTCCTGCAGTGTAACGATCCATATCCTGGAATCTACTGCAGTTTAACGATCAACATCTTGGATTCTCCTGCAGTGTAAAGATCCACATCCTAGAATCTCCTGCAGGCTGATGATCCACATCCTGGAAACTCCTGCAGTGTGAAAATCCACATCCTGGAATATGCTGCAATGTGAGTATCCACATGATGGTATCACCTGTAGTGCAAGGATCCACATCTTGGAATCTACTGCAGTGTGATGATCTACATCCTGGAATCTCCAGCAGTGTGAAGATCGACATCCTGGAATCTCCAGAATTGTAAAGATCCACATGCTGGAATCTCCAGTGGTGAGAAGATCCACATCCTGGAATCTCTGCTTTGAGATGATCCCCATCCTTGAAAGCTCAGCAGAGTAAAGAACCACATTCTGGTATCTTCTGCAGTGTGAACATCCAAATTCTGGATTCTATTGCAGAGTAAAGAAGCACATCCTAGAATCTCCTGTGTCTAGACGCTCCACATCCTGGAAATTCCTGTATTGTAAAGAGCCACCTGCTGGAATCTCCTGCAGAGTGAAGATCCAAATCCTGGATTCTCCTGCAGTGTAAAGAACCACATCCTGGAATCTCTTGCAGTGTGAAGATCCACATAGTGGAAACTTCAGCACAGTGAAGAACCACATTTTGGAATCTCCTGCTGTGTAAAGATGCACATCCTGGAACCTCCTGCTGTGTGAAGATCCACATCCTGGAATCTACTGCCATGTGAAGATCCACATCATGGAATCTCCTGCAGCATGAAGATCCACATCCTGGAAACTCCTGAAGAGTGAAGAACCACATACTGCAAACTACCGCAATGTGAAGACCACATCCTGGAAAATCCATCAGTGCAAATTTCCTAATCTTGGAATCTCCTGCAGTGTGAAGATCCACATCCTGGAATCTCCATCAATAAGAAGATCCGAATCCTGGAAACTCCTGCAGTGTGAAGATCCACATTTTGGAAAATCCTGCAGCGTGATAATTCACATCATGGAAACTCCTGCAGGGTGATGATCCACATGGTCGAAACTCCTTCAATGTGAAGCTCCACATTCTGGAATCTCCTGTATAGTAAAGTGCCACCTGCTGGAATCTCCTGCAGCGTGAAGATGCAAATCCTGGATTCTCCTGCAGTGTAAAGAACCACATCCTGGAATCTCGTGCAGTCTGATGATCCACATAATGGAAACGCCAGCACAGTGAGGAACCACATTCTGGAATCTCCTGCTGTGTAAAGATGCACATCCTGGAATCTCCTGCAGTGTGAAGATCCACATACAGGAATCTCCTGCAGCATGAAGATCCACATACTGGAATCTCATGCAGTGCAAAGATCCACGTCCTGGAAACTCCTGCAGTGTAACGATCCATATCCTGCAATCTACTGCTGTTTAATGATCAACATCTTGGATTGTCCAGTGTGTAACAATCCACATCCTGGAATCTCCTGCAGGCTGATGAATCCATATCCTGGAAACTCCTGCAGTGAGAAAATCCACATCTTGGAATATGCTGCAATGTGAGTATCCACATGCTGGTATCACCTGCAGTGCAAGGATCCACATCTTGGAATCTACTGCAGTGTGAAGATCCACATGATGGAATGTCCTGCAGTGTGATGAACTACATCCTGGTATCTCCAGCAGTGTGAAGATCCACATCCTGGAAAATCCATCAGTGCAAATTTCCTAATCTTGGAATCTCCTGCAGTGTGAAGATCCACATCCTGGAATGTCCATCAATAAGAAGATACGAATCCTGGAAACTCCTGCAGTGTGAAGATCCACATCCTGGAAAATCCTGCAGCGTGATAATTCACATCGTGGAAACTCCTGCAGGGTGATGATCCACATGGTCGAAACTCCTGCAATGTGAAGCTCCACATTCTGGAATCTCCAGTATAGTTATGAGCCACCTGCTGAAATCTCCTGCAGCGTGAAGATGCAAATCCTGGATTCTCCTGCAGTGTAAAGAACCACATCCTGGGATCTCTTGCAGTGTGATGATCCACATAATGGAAACTCCAGCACAGTGAAGAACCACATTCTGGAATCTCCTGCTGTGTAAAGATGCACATCCTGGAATCTCCTTCAGTGTGAAGATCCACATACAGGAATCTCCTGCAGCATAAAGATCCACATACTGGAATTTCATGCAGTGCAAAGATGCATGTCCTGGAAACTCCTGCAGTGTAACGATCCAAATCCTGCAATCTACTGCAGTTTAATGATCAACATCTTGGATTGTCCTGCAGTGTAACAATCCACATCCTGGAATCGCCTGCAGGCTGATGATCCATATCCTGGAAATTCCTGCAGTGAGTAAATCCACATCTTGGAATATGCTGCAATGTGAGTATCCACATGCTGTTATCACCTGCAGTGCAAGATCCACATCTTGGAATCTACTGCAGTGTGAAGATCCACATCATGGAATGTCCTGCAGTGTGATGTACTACATCCTGGAATGTCCAGCAGTGTGAAGATCCACATCCTGGAAACTCCTGCAGTGTGAAGATACACATCCTGGAAACTCCTGCACTGCAATGAACATCATCCTGGAATCTGCTGCAGTGTAAAAATCCACGTCCAGGAATCTCCAGCAATGTGAAAAAACACATCATGGTATCTCCTTCAGTGAGATGATCCACATGCTGGAATCTCCTGCAATGCGAAGATCGACATCCTGGAATCTCCAGCATTGTAAAGATCCAAATGCTGGAATCTCAAGTGGTGAGAAGATCCACATCCTCGAATCTCTGCTTTGAGATGATCCCCATCCTGGAAAGCGCAGCAGAGTGCAGAAGCACATCCTGAAATCTCCTGCAGTGTGAAGATCATAATCCTGGATTCTACTGCAGTGTTAGCAAGCACATCCTGGAATCTCGTGTGTCTGGAAGATCCACATCTTGGAAACTCCTGCAGTGTGAAGATTCACATCCTGAAATGCCTGCAGTGTGAAGATCCTAATCTCGGATTTTCCAGCAGTGCGAAGATCCACATCCTGGAAACTCCTAAAGAGTGAAGAACCACATACTGCAAACTACTGCAATGTGAAGATCCACATCCTGGAAAATCCATCAGTGTGAAGTTCCTCATCTTGGAAACTACTGCAGTGTGAAGATTCACATGCTGGAAAGGCCTGCAGTGTGAAGATCCAAATTTTGGAATTTCCAGCTGTGAGAAGATCAACATCCTGGAAACTCCTGAAGAGTGAAGAACCACATACTGCAAACTACCGCAATGTGAAGATCCACATCCTGGATTCTCCAGCAGTGTGAAGATCCGTATCCTGGAAACTCCTGCAGTGTGAAGATCCACATCCTGGAAACTCCTGCAGCGTGATGATTCACATCATGGAAACTCCTGCAGCGTGATGATCCACATGGTCGAAACTCCTTCAATGGGAAGCTCCTCATTCTGGAATCTCCTGTATTGTAAAGAGCCACCTGCTGGAATCTCCTGCAGTGTGAAGATGCAAATCCTGGATTCTCCTGCAGTGTAAAGAACCACATCCTGGAATCTCTTGCATTGTGAAGATCCTCATAATGGAAACTCCAGCACAGTGAAGAACCACATTCTTGAATCTCCTGCTGTGTAAAGATGCACATGCTGGAATCTCCTGCAGTGTGAAGATCCACATACAGGAATCTCGTGCAGCATGAAGATCCACATACTGGAATCTCATGCAGTGCAAAGATCCACGTCCTGGAAACTCCTGCCGTGTAACCATCCATATCCTGCAATCTACTGCAGTTTAATGATCAACATCTTGGATTGTCCTGCAGTGTAAAAATCCACATCCTGGAATCTCCTGCAGGCTGATAATCCATATCCTGGAAACTCCTGCAGTGAGAAAATCCACATCCTGGAATATGCTGCAATGTGAGTATCCACATGCTGTTATCACCTGCAGTGCAAGGATCCACATCTTGGAATCTAATGCAGTGTGAAGATCCACATCATGGAATGTCCTGTAGTGTGATGAACTACATCCTGGAATCTCCAGCAGTGTGAAGATACACATCCTGGAAACTCCTTCACTGCAATGAACATCATCCTGGAATCTGCTGCAGTGTAAAAATCCACGTCCAGGAATCTCCAGCAGTGTGAAAAAACACATCATGGTATCTCCTTCAGTGAGATTATCCACATGCTGGAATATCCTGCAATGCGAAGATCGACATCCTGGAATCTCTGCTTTGAGATGATCCCCATCCTGGAAAGCGCAGCAGAGTGAAGAAGCACATCCTGGAATCTCCTGTGTCTAGAAGCTCCACATAATGAAATCTCCTATATTGTAAAGAGCCAGCTGCTGGAAAATCCTGCAGAGTGAAGAACCACATTTTGGAATCTCCTGCTGTGTAAAGATGCACATCCTGGAGCCTCCTGCTGTGTGAAGATCCACATCCTGGAATCTACTGCCATGTGAAGATCCACATCATGGAATCAGCTGCAGCATGAAGATCCACATATTGGAATCTCATGCAGTACAAAGATGCACATCCTGGAAAATCCTGCATTGTAACGGTCCACATGCTGCAACCTACTTCAGTTTAACGATCAACATCTTGGATTCAGCTGCGGTATAAAGATCCACATCCTTGAATCTCCGGCAGGCTGATGATCCACTTCCTGGTCACTCCTGCAGTGAGAAATTCCACATCCCGGAATATGCTGCAATGTGAGTATCCACATGCTGGTATCACCTGTAGTGCAAGGATCCACATCTTGGCATCTACTGCAGTGTGATGATCTACATCCTGGAATCTCCAGCAGTGTGAAGATCGACATCCTGGAATCTCCAGCATTGTAAAGATCCAAATGCTGGAATCTCAAGTGGTGAGAAGATCCACATCCTCGAATCTCTGCTTTGAGATGATCCCCATCCTGGAAAGCGCAGCAGAGTGCAGAAGCACATCCTGAAATCTCCTGCAGTGTGAAGATCATAATCCTGGATTCTACTGCAGTGTTAGCAAGCACATCCTGGAATCTCGTGTGTCTAGAAGATCCACATCCTGGAAACTCCTGCAGTGTGAAGATTCACATCCTGAAATGCCTGCAGTGTGAAGATCCTAATCTCGGATTTTCCAGCAGTGCGAAGATCCACATCCTGGAAACTCCTAAAGAGTGAAGAACCACATACTGCAAACTACTGCAATGTGAAGATCCACATCCTGGAAAATCCATCAGTGTGAAGTTCCTCATCTTGGAAACTACTGCAGTGTGAAGATTCACATGCTGGAAAGGCCTGCAGTGTGAAGATCCAAATTTTGGAATTTCCAGCTGTGAGAAGATCAACATCCTGGAAACTCCTGAAGAGTGAAGAACCACATACTGCAAACTACCGCAATGTGAAGATCCACATCCTGGATTCTCCAGCAGTGTGAAGATCCGTATCCTGGAAACTCCTGCAGTGTGAAGATCCACATCCTGGAAACTCCTGCAGCGTGATGATTCACATCGTGGAAACTCCTGCAGCGTGATGATCCACATGGTCGAAACTCCTTCAATGTGAAGCTCCTCATTCTGGAATCTCCTGTATTGTAAAGAGCCACCTGCTGGAATCTCCTGCAGTGTGAAGATGCAAATCCTGGATTCTCCTGCAGTGTAAAGAACCACATCCTGGAATCTCTTGCATTGTGAAGATCCTCATAATGGAAACTCCAGCACAGTGAAGAACCACATTCTTGAATCTCCTGCTGTGTAAAGATGCACATGCTGGAATCTCCTGCAGTGTGAAGATCCACATACAGGAATCTCGTGCAGCATGAAGATCCACATACTGGAATCTCATGCAGTGCAAAGATCCACGTCCTGGAAACTCCTGCCGTGTAACCATCCATATCCTGCAATCTACTGCAGTTTAATGATCAACATCTTGGATTGTCCTGCAGTGTAAAAATCCACATCCTGGAATCTCCTGCAGGGTGATAATCCATATCCTGGAAACTCCTGCAGTGAGAAAATCCACATCCTGGAATATGCTGCAATGTGAGTATCCACATGCTGTTATCACCTGCAGTGCAAGGATCCACATCTTGGAATCTAATGCAGTGTGAAGATCCACATCATGGAATGTCCTGTAGTGTGATGAACTACATCCTGGAATCTCCAGCAGTGTGAAGATACACATCCTGGAAACTCCTTCACTGCAATGAACATCATCCTGGAATCTGCTGCAGTGTAAAAATCCACGTCCAGGAATCTCCAGCAGTGTGAAAAAACACATCATGGTATCTCCTTCAGTGAGATTATCCACATGCTGGAATATCCTGCAATGCGAAGATCGACATCCTGGAATCTCCAGCATTGTAAAGATCCAAATGCTGGAATCTCCAGTGGTGAGAAGATCCACATCCTGGAATCTCTGCTTTGAGATGATCCCCATCCTGGAAAGCGCAGCAGAGTGAAGAAGCACATCGTGGAATCTCCTGTGTCTAGAAGCTCCACATAATGGAATCTCCTGTATTGTAAAGAGCCAGCTGCTGGAATCTCCTGCAGAGTGAAGATCCAAATCCTGGATTCTCCTGCAGTGTAAAGAACCATATCCTGGAGTATCTTGCAGTGTGAAGATCCACAAACTGGAAACTCCAGCACAGTGAAGAACCACATTTTGGAATCTCCTGCTGTGTAAAGATGCACATCCTGGAGCCTCCTGCTGTGTGAAGATCCACATCCTGGAATCTACTGCCATGTGAAGATCCACATCATGGAATCAGCTGCAGCATGAAGATCCACATATTGGAATCTCATGCAGTACAAAGATGCACATCCTGGAAACTCCTGCATTGTAACGGTCCACATGCTGCAACCTACTTCAGTTTAACGATCAACATCTTGGATTCAGCTGCAGTATAAAGATCCACATCCTTGAATCTCCGGCAGGCTGATGATCCACTTCCTGGTCACTCCTGCAGTGAGAAATTCCACCTCCCGGAATATGCTGCAATGTGAGTATCCACATGCTGGTATCACCTGTAGTGCAAGGATCCACATCTTGGCATCTACTGCAGTGTGATGATCTACATCCTGGAATCTCCAGCAGTGTGAAGATCGACATCCTGGAATCTCCAGCATTCCAAATGCTGGAATCTCAAGTGATGAGAAGATCCACATCCTCGAATCTCTGCTTTGAGATGATCCCCATCCTGGAAAGCGCAGCAGAGTGCAGAAGCACATCCTGAAATCTCCTGCAGTGTGAAGATCATAATCCTGGATTCTACTGCAGTGTTAGCAAGCACATCCTGGAATCTCGTGTGTCTAGAAGATCCACATCCCGGAAACTCCTGCAGTGTGAAGATTCACATCCTGAAATGCCTGCAGTGTGAAGATCCAAATTTTGGAATTTCCAGCTGTGAGAAGATCAACATCCTGGAAACTCCTGAAGAGTGAAGAACCACATACTGCTAACTACCGCAATGTGAAGATCCACATCCTGGATTCTCCAGCAATGTGAAGATCCGTATCCTGGAAACTCCTGCAGTGTGAAGATCCACATCCTGGAAACTCCTGCAGCGTGATGATTCACATCGTGGAAACTCCTGCAGCGTGATGATCCACATGGTCGAAACTCCTTCAATGTGAAGCTCCTCATTCTGGAATCTCCTGTATTGTAAAGAGCCACCTGCTGGAATCTCCTGCAGTGTGAAGATGCAAATCCTGGATTCTCCTGCAGTGTAAAGAACCACATCCTGGAATCTCTTGCATTGTGAAGATCCTCATAATGGAAACTCCAGCACAGTGAAGAACCACATTCTTGAATCTCCTGCTGTGTAAAGATGCACATCCTGGAATCTCCTGCAGTGTGAAGATCCACATACAGGAATCTCGTGCAGCATGAAGATCCACATACTGGAATCTCATGCAGTGCAAAGATCCACGTCCTGGAAACTCCTGCCGTGTAACCATCCATATCCTGCAATCTAATGCAGTTTAATGATCAACATCTTTGATTGTCCTGCAGTGTAAAAATCCACATCCTGGAATCTCCTGCAGGCTGATAATCCATATCCTGGAAACTCCTGCAGTGAGAAAATCCACATCCTGGAATATGCTGCAATGTGAGTATGCACATGCTGGTATCACCTGCAGTGCAAGGATCCACATCTTGGAATCTAATGCAGTGTGAAGATCCACATCATGGAATGTCCTGTAGTGTGGTGAACTACATCCTGGAATCTCCAGCAGTGTGAAGATACACATCCTGGAAACTCCTTCACTGCAATGAACATCATCCTGGAATCTGCTGCAGTGTAAAAATCCACGTCCAGGAATCTCCAGCAGTGTGAAAAAACACATCATGGTATCTCCTTCAGTGAGATTATCCACATGCTGGAATATCCTGCAATGCGAAGATCGACATCCTGGAATCTCCAGCATTGTAAAGATCCAAATGCTGGAATCTCCAGTGGTGAGAAGATCCACATCCTGGAATCTCTGCTTTGAGATGATCCCCATCCTGGAAAGCGCAGCAGAGTGAAGAAGCACATCCTGGAATCTCCTGTGTCTAGAAGCTCCACATAATGGAATCTCCTGTATTGTAAAGAGCCAGCTGCTGGAATCTCCTGCAGAGTGAAGATCCAAATCCTGGATTCTCCTGCAGTGTAAAGAACCATATCCTGGAGTATCTTGCAGTGTGAAGATCCACAAACTGGAAACTCCAGCACAGTGAAGAACCACATTTTGGAATCTCCTGCTGTGTAAAGATGCACATCCTGGAGCCTCCTGCTGTGTGAAGATCCACATCCTGGAATCTACTGCCATGTGAAGATCCACATCATGGAATCAGCTGCAGCATGAAGATCCACATATTGGAATCTCATGCAGTACAAAGATGCACATCCTGGAAACTCCTGCATTGTAACGGTCCACATGCTGCAACCTACTTCAGTTTAACGATCAACATCTTGGATTCAGCTGCAGTATAAAGATCCACATCCTTGAATCTCCGGCAGGCTGATGATCCACTTCCTGGTCACTCCTGCAGTGAGAAATTCCACATCCCGGAATATGCTGCAATGTGAGTATCCACATGCTGGTATCACCTGTAGTGCAAGGATCCACATCTTGGCATCTACTGCAGTGTGATGATCTACATCCTGGAATCTCCAGCAGTGTGAAGATCGACATCCTGGAATCTCCAGCATTGTAAAGATCCAAATGCTGGAATCTCAAGTGGTGAGAAGATCCACATCCTCGAATCTCTGCTTTGAGATGATCCCCATCCTGGAAAGCGCAGCAGAGTGCAGAAGCACATCCTGAAATCTCCTGCAGTGTGAAGATCATAATCCTGGATTCTACTGCAGTGTTAGCAAGCACATCCTGGAATCTCGTGTGTCTAGAAGATCCACATCCTGGAAACTCCTGCAGTGTGAAGATTCACATCCTGAAATGCCTGCAGTGTGAAGATCCTAATCTCGGATTTTCCAGCAGTGCGAAGATCCACATCCTGGAAACTCCTGAAGAGTGAAGAACCACATACTGCAAACTACTGCAATGTGAAGATCCACATCCTGGAAAATCCATCAGTGTGAAGTTCCTCATCTTGGAAACTACTGCAATGTGAAGATTCACATGCTGGAAAGGCCTGCAGTGTGAAGATCCAAATTTTGGAATTTCCAGCTGTGAGAAGATCAACATCCTGGAAACTCCTGAAGAGTGAAGAACCACATACTGCAAACTACCGCAATGTGAAGATCCACATCCTGGATTCTCCAGCAGTGTGAAGATCCGTATCCTGGAAACTCCTGCAGTGTGAAGATCCACATCCTGGAAACTCCTGCAGCGTGATGATTCACATCGTGGAAACTCCTGCAGCGTGATGATCCACATGGTCGAAACTCCTTCAATGTGAAGCTCCTCATTCTGGAATCTCCTGTATTGTAAAGAGCCACCTGCTGGAATCTCCTGCAGTGTGAAGATGCAAATCCTGGATTCTCCTGCAGTGTAAAGAACCACATCCTGGAATCTCTTGCATTGTGAAGATCCTCATAATGGAAACTCCAGCACAGTGAAGAACCACATTCTTGAATCTCCTGCTGTGTAAAGATGCACATCCTGGAATCTCCTGCAGTGTGAAGATCCACATACAGGAATCTCCTGCAGCATGAAGATCCACATACTGGAATCTCATGCAGTGCAAAGATCCACGTCCTGGAAACTCCTGCCGTGTAACCATCCATATCCTGCAATCTACTGCAGTTTAATGATCAACATCTTGGATTGTCCTGCAGTGTAAAAATCCACATCCTGGAATCTCCTGCAGGCTGATAATCCATATCCTGGAAACTCCTGCAGTGAGAAAATCCACATCCTGGAATATGCTGCAATGTGAGTATCCACATGCTGTTATCACCTGCAGTGCAAGGATCCACATCTTGGAATCTAATGCAGTGTGAAGATCCACATCATGGAATGTCCTGTAGTGTGATGAACTACATCCTGGAATCTCCAGCAGTGTGAAGATACACATCCTGGAAACTCCTTCACTGCAATGAACATCATCCTGGAATCTGCTGCAGTGTAAAAATCCACGTCCAGGAATCTCCAGCAGTGTGAAAAAACACATCATGGTATCTCCTTCAGTGAGATTATCCACATGCTGGAATATCCTGCAATGCGAAGATCGACATCCTGGAATCTCCAGCATTGTAAAGATCCAAATGCTGGAATCTCCAGTGGTGAGAAGATCCACATCCTGGAATCTCTGCTTTGAGATGATCCCCATCCTGGAAAGCGCAGCAGAGTGAAGAAGCACATCGTGGAATCTCCTGTGTCTAGAAGCTCCACATAATGGAATCTCCTGTATTGTAAAGAGCCAGCTGCTGGAATCTCCTGCAGAGTGAAGATCCAAATCCTGGATTCTCCTGCAGTGTAAAGAACCATATCCTGGAGTATCTTGCAGTGTGAAGATCCACAAACTGGAAACTCCAGCACAGTGAAGAACCACATTTTGGAATCTCCTGCTGTGTAAAGATGCACATCCTGGAGCCTCCTGCTGTGTGAAGATCCACATCCTGGAATCTACTGCCATGTGAAGATCCACATCATGGAATCAGCTGCAGCATGAAGATCCACATATTGGAATCTCATGCAGTACAAAGATGCACATCCTGGAAACTCCTGCATTGTAACGGTCCACATGCTGCAACCTACTTCAGTTTAACGATCAACATCTTGGATTCAGCTGCAGTATAAAGATCCACATCCTTGAATCTCCGGCAGGCTGATGATCCACTTCCTGGTCACTCCTGCAGTGAGAAATTCCACCTCCCGGAATATGCTGCAATGTGAGTATCCACATGCTGGTATCACCTGTAGTGCAAGGATCCACATCTTGGCATCTACTGCAGTGTGATGAACTACATCCTGGAATCTCCAGCAGTGTGAAGATCGACATCCTGGAATCTCCAGCATTGTAAAGATCCAAATGCTGGAATCTCAAGTGGTGAGAAGATCCACATCCTCGAATCTCTGCTTTGAGATGATCCCCATCCCGGAAAGCGCAGCAGAGTGCAGAAGCACATCCTGAAATCTCCTGCAGTGTGAAGATCATAATCCTGGATTCTACTGCAGTGTTAGCAAGCACATCCTGGAATCTCGTGTGTCTAGAAGATCCACATCCTGGAAACTCCTGCAGTGTGAAGATTCACATCCTGAAATGCCTGCAGTGTGAAGATCCTAATCTCGGATTTTCCAGCAGTGCGAAGATCCACATCCTGGAAACTCCTGCAGTGTGAAGATTCACATCCTGAAATGCCTGCAGTGTGAAGATCCTAATCTCGTATTTTCCAGCAGTGCGAAGATCCACATCCTGGAAACTCCTGTATTGTAAAGAGCCACCTGCTGGAATCTCCTGCAGAGTGAAGATCCAAATCCTGGATTCTCCTGCAGTGTAAAGAACCACATCCTGGAATCTCTTGCAGTGTGAAGATCCACATAGTGGAAACTTCAGCACAGTGAAGAACCACATTTTGGAATCTCCTGCTGTGTAAAGATGCACATCCTGGAACCTCCTGCTGTGTGAAGATCCACATCCTGGAATCTACTGCCATGTGAAGATCCACATCATGGAATCTCCTGCAGCATGAAGATCCACATCCTGGAAACTCCTGAAGAGTGAAGAACCACATACTGCAAACTACCGCAATGTGAAGACCACATCCTGGAAAATCCATCAGTGCAAATTTCCTAATCTTGGAATCTCCTGCAGTGTGAAGATCCACATCCTGGAATCTCCATCAATAAGAAGATCCGAATCCTGGAAACTCCTGCAGTGTGAAGATCCACATTTTGGAAAATCCTGCAGCGTGATAATTCACATCATGGAAACTCCTGCAGGGTGATGATCCACATGGTCGAAACTCCTTCAATGTGAAGCTCCACATTCTGGAATCTCCTGTATAGTAAAGTGCCACCTGCTGGAATCTCCTGCAGCGTGAAGATGCAAATCCTGGATTCTCCTGCAGTGTAAAGAACCACATCCTGGAATCTCGTGCAGTCTGATGATCCACATAATGGAAACGCCAGCACAGTGAGGAACCACATTCTGGAATCTCCTGCTGTGTAAAGATGCACATCCTGGAATCTCCTGCAGTGTGAAGATCCACATACAGGAATCTCCTGCAGCATGAAGATCCACATACTGGAATCTCATGCAGTGCAAAGATCCACGTCCTGGAAACTCCTGCAGTGTAACGATCCATATCCTGCAATCTACTGCTGTTTAATGATCAACATCTTGGATTGTCCTGCAGTGTAACAATCCACATCCTGGAATCTCCTGCAGGCTGATGAATCCATATCCTGGAAACTCCTGCAGTGAGAAAATCCACATCTTGGAATATGCTGCAATGTGAGTATCCACATGCTGGTATCACCTGCAGTGCAAGGATCCACATCTTGGAATCTACTGCAGTGTGAAGATCCACATGATGGAATGTCCTGCAGTGTGATGAACTACATCCTGGTATCTCCAGCAGTGTGAAGATCCACATCCTGGAAAATCCATCAGTGCAAATTTCCTAATCTTGGAATCTCCTGCAGTGTGAAGATCCACATCCTGGAATGTCCATCAATAAGAAGATACGAATCCTGGAAACTCCTGCAGTGTGAAGATCCACATCCTGGAAAATCCTGCAGCGTGATAATTCACATCGTGGAAACTCCTGCAGGGTGATGATCCACATGGTCGAAACTCCTGCAATGTGAAGCTCCACATTCTGGAATCTACAGTATAGTTATGAGCCACCTGCTGAAATCTCCTGCAGCGTGAAGATGCAAATCCTGGATTCTCCTGCAGTGTAAAGAACCACATCCTGGGATCTCTTGCAGTGTGATGATCCACATAATGGAAACTCCAGCACAGTGAAGAACCACATTCTGGAATCTCCTGCTGTGTAAAGATGCACATCCTGGAATCTCCTGCAGTGTGAAGATCCACATACAGGAATCTCCTGCAGCATAAAGATCCACATACTGGAATTTCATGCAGTGCAAAGATGCATGTCCTGGAAACTCCTGCAGTGTAACGATCCATATCCTGCAATCTACTGCAGTTTAATGATCAACATCTTGGATTGTCCTGCAGTGTAACAATCCACATCCTGGAATCACCTGCAGGCTGATGATCCATATCCTGGAAATTCCTGCAGTGAGTAAATCCACATCCTGGAATATGCTGCAATGTGAGTATCCACATGCTGTTATCACCTGCAGTGCAAGGATCCACATCTTGGAATCTACTGCAGTGTGAAGATCCACATCATGGAATGTCCTGCAGTGTGATGTACTACATCCTGGAATGTCCAGCAGTGTGAAGATCCACATCATGGAAACTCCTGCAGTGTGAAGATACACATCCTGGAAACTCCTGCACTGCAATGAACATCATCCTGGAATCTGCTGCAGTGTAAAAATCCACGTCCAGGAATCTCCAGCAATGTGAAAAAACACATCATGGTATCTCCTTCAGTGAGATGATCCACATGCTGGAATCTCCTGCAATGCGAAGATCGACATCCTGGAATCTCCAGCATTGTAAAGATCCAAATGCTGGAATCTCAAGTGGTGAGAAGATCCACATCCTCGAATCTCTGCTTTGAGATGATCCCCATCCTGGAAAGCGCAGCAGAGTGAAGAAGCACATCCTGAAATCTCCTGCAGCATGAAGATCATAATCCTGGATTCTACTGCAGTGTTAGCAAGCACATCCTGGAATCTCGTGTGTCTAGAAGATCCACATCTTGGAAACTCCTGCAGTGTGAAGATTCACATCCTGAAATGCCTGCAGTGTGAAGATCCTAATCTCGGATTTTCCAGCAGTGCGAAGATCCACATCCTGGAAACTCCTAAAGAGTGAAGAACCACATACTGCAAACTACTGCAATGTGAAGATCCACATCCTGGAAAATCCATCAGTGTGAAGTTCCTCATCTTGGAAACTACTGCAGTGTGAAGATTCACATGCTGGAAAGGCCTGCAGTGTGAAGATCCAAATTTTGGAATTTCCAGCTGTGAGAAGATCAACATCCTGGAAACTCCTGAAGAGTGAAGAACCACATACTGCAAACTACCGCAATGTGAAGATCCACATCCTGGATTCTCCAGCAGTGTGAAGATCCGTATCCTGGAAACTCCTGCAGTGTGAAGATCCACATCCTGGAAACTCCTGCAGCGTGATGATTCACATTGTGGAAACTCTTGCAGCGTGATGATCCACATGGTCGAAACTCCTTCAATGTGAAGCTCCTCATTCTGGAATCTCCTGTATTGTAAAGAGCCACCTGCTGGAATCTCCTGCAGTGTGAAGATGCAAATCCTGGATTCTCCTGCAGTGTAAAGAACCACATCCTGGAATCTCTTGCATTGTGAAGATCCTCATAATGGAAACTCCAGCACAGTGAAGAACCACATTCTTGAATCTCCTGCTGTGTAAAGATGCACATCCTGGAATCTCCTGCAGTGTGAAGATCCACATACAGGAATCTCCTGCAGCATGAAGATCCACATACTGGAATCTCATGCAGTGCAAAGATCCACATCCTGGAAACTCCTGCAGTGTAACCATCCATATCCTGCAATCTACTGCAGTTTAATGATCAACATCTTGGATTGTCCTGCAGTGTAAAAATCCACATCCTGGAATCTCCTGCAGGCTGATAATCCATATCCTGGAAACTCCTGCAGTGAGAAAATCCACATCCTGGAATATGCTGCAATGTGAGTATCCACATGCTGTTATCACCTGCAGTGCAAGGATCCACATCTTGGAATCTAATGCAGTGTGAAGATCCACATCATGGAATGTCCTGTAGTGTGATGAACTACATCCTGGAATCTCCAGCAGTGTGAAGATACACATCCTGGAAACTCCTTCACTGCAATGAACATCATCCTGGAATCTGCTGCAGTGTAAAAATCCACGTCCAGGAATCTCCAGCAGTGTGAAAAAACACATCATGGTATCTCCTTCAGTGAGATTATCCACATGCTGGAATATCCTGCAATGCGAAGATCGACATCCTGGAATCTCCAGCATTGTAAAGATCCAAATGCTGGAATCTCCAGTGGTGAGAAGATCCACATCCTGGAATCTCTGCTTTGAGATGATCCCCATCCTGGAAAGCGCAGCAGAGTGAAGAAGCACATCGTGGAATCTCCTGTGTCTAGAAGCTCCACATAATGGAATCTCCTGTATTGTAAAGAGCCAGCTGCTGGAATCTCCTGCAGAGTGAAGATCCAAATCCTGGATTCTCCTGCAGTGTAAAGAACCATATCCTGGAGTATCTTGCAGTGTGAAGATCCACAAACTGGAAACTCCAGCACAGTGAAGAACCACATTTTGGAATCTCCTGCTGTGTAAAGATGCACATCCTGGAGCCTCCTGCTGTGTGAAGATCCACATCCTGGAATCTACTGCCATGTGAAGATCCACATCATGGAATCAGCTGCAGCATGAAGATCCACATATTGGAATCTCATGCAGTACAAAGATGCACATCCTGGAAACTCCTGCATTGTAACGGTCCACATGCTGCAACCTACTTCAGTTTAACGATCAACATCTTGGATTCAGCTGCAGTATAAAGATCCACATCCTTGAATCTCCGGCAGGCTGATGATCCACTTCCTGGTCACTCCTGCAGTGAGAAATTCCACATCCCGGAATATGCTGCAATGTGAGTATCCACATGCTGGTATCACCTGTAGTGCAAGGATCCACATCTTGGCATCTACTGCAGTGTGATGATCTACATCTTGGAATCTCCAGCAGTGTGAAGATCGACATCCTGGAATCTCCAGCATTGTAAAGATCCAAATGCTGGAATCTCAAGTGGTGAGAAGATCCACATCCTCGAATCTCTGCTTTGAGATGATCCCCATCCTGGAAAGCGCAGCAGAGTGAAGAAGCACATCCTGAAATCTCCTGCAGTGTGAAGATCATAATCCTGGATTCTACTGCAGTGTTAGCAAGCACATCCTGGAATCTCGTGTGTCTAGAAGATCCACATCCTGGAAACTCCTGCAGTGTGAAGATTCACATCCTGAAATGCCTGCAGTGTGAAGATCCTAATCTCGGATTTTCCAGCAGTGCGAAGATCCACATCCTGGAAACTCCTGTATTGTAAAGAGCCACCTGCTGGAATCTCCTGCAGAGTGAAGATCCAAATCCTGGATTCTCCTGCAGTGTAAAGAACCACATCCTGGAATCTCTTGCAGTGTGAAGATCCACATAGTGGAAACTTCAGCACAGTGAAGAACCACATTTTGGAATCTCCTGCTGTGTAAAGATGCACATCCTGGAACCTCCTGCTGTGTGAAGATCCACATCCTGGAATCTACTGCCATGTGAAGATCCACATCATGGAATCTCCTGCAGCATGAAGATCCACATCCTGGAAACTCCTGAAGAGTGAAGAACCACATACTGCAAACTACCGCAATGTGAAGACCACATCCTGGAAAATCCATCAGTGCAAATTTCCTAATCTTGGAATCTCCTGCAGTGTGAAGATCCACATCCTGGAATCTCCATCAATAAGAAGATCCGAATCCTGGAAACTCCTGCAGTGTGAAGATCCACATTTTGGAAAATCCTGCAGCGTGATAATTCACATCATGGAAACTCCTGCAGGGTGATGATCCACATGGTCGAAACTCCTTCAATGTGAAGCTCCACAGTCTGGAATCTCCTGTATAGTAAAGTGCCACCTGCTGGAATCTCCTGCAGCGTGAAGATGCAAATCCTGGATTCTCCTGCAGTGTAAAGAACCACATCCTGGAATCTCGTGCAGTCTGATGATCCACATAATGGAAACGCCAGCACAGTGAGGAACCACATTCTGGAATCTCCTGCTGTGTAAAGATGCACATCCTGGAATCTCCTGCAGTGTGAAGATCCACATACAGGAATCTCCTGCAGCATGAAGATCCACATACTGGAATCTCATGCAGTGCAAAGATCCACGTCCTGGAAACTCCTGCAGTGTAACGATCCATATCCTGCAATCTACTGCTGTTTAATGATCAACATCTTGGATTGTCCTGCAGTGTAACAATCCACATCCTGGAATCTCCAGCAGGCTGATGAATCCATATCCTGGAAACTCCTGCAGTGAGAAAATCCACATCTTGGAATATGCTGCAATGTGAGTATCCACATGCTGGTATCACCTGCAGTGCAAGGATCCACATATTGCAATCTACTGCAGTGTGAAGATCCACATGATGGAATGTCCTGCAGTGTGATGAACTACATCCTGGTATCTCCAGCAGTGTGAAGATCCACATCCTGGAAAATCCATCAGTGCAAATTTCCTAATCTTGGAATCTCCTGCAGTGTGAAGATCCACATCCTGGAATGTCCATCAATTAGAAGATACGAATCCTGGAAACTCCTGCAGTGTGAAGATCTACATTCTGGATAATCCTGCAGCGTGATAATTCATATCATGGAAACTCCTGCAGGGTGATGATCCACATGGTCGAAACTCCTGCAATGTGAAGCTCCACATTCTGGAATCTACAGTATAGTTATGAGCCACCTGCTGAAATCTCCTGCAGCGTGAAGATGCAAATCCTGGATTCTCCTGCAGTGTAAAGAACCACATCCTGGGATCTCTTGCAGTGTGATGATCCACATAATGGAAACTCCAGCACAGTGAAGAACCACATTCTGGAATCTCCTGCTGTGTAAAGATGCACATCCTGGAATCTCCTGCAGTGTGAAGATCCACATACAGGAATCTCCTGCAGCATAAAGATCCACATACTGGAATTTCATGCAGTGCAAAGATGCATGTCCTGGAAACTCCTGCAGTGTAACGATCCATATCCTGCAATCTACTGCAGTTTAATGATCAACATCTTGGATTGTCCTGCAGTGTAACAATCCACATCCTGGAATCACCTGCAGGCTGATGATCCATATCCTGGAAATTCCTGCAGTGAGTAAATCCACATCCTGGAATATGCTGCAATGTGAGTATCCACATGCTGTTATCACCTGCAGTGCAAGGATCCACATCTTGGAATCTACTGCAGTGTGAAGATCCACATCATGGAATGTCCTGTAGTGTGATGTACTACATCCTGGAATGTCCAGCAGTGTGAAGATCCACATCATGGAAACTCCTGCAGTGTGAAGATACACATCCTGGAAACTCCTGCACTGCAATGAACATCATCCTGGAATCTGCTGCAGTGTAAAAATCCACGTCCAGGAATCTCCAGCAATGTGAAAAAACACATCATGGTATCTCCTTCAGTGAGATGATCCACATGCTGGAATCTCCTGCAATGCGAAGATCGACATCCTGGAATCTCCAGCATTGTAAAGATCCAAATGCTGGAATCTCAAGTGGTGAGAAGATCCACATCCTCGAATCTCTGCTTTGAGATGATCCCCATCCTGGAAAGCGCAGCAGAGTGCAGAAGCACATCCTGAAATCTCCTGCAGTGTGAAGATCATAATCCTGGATTCTACTGCAGTGTTAGCAAGCACATCCTGGAATCTCGTGTGTCTAGAAGATCCACATCCTGGAAACTCCTGCAGTGTGATGATTCACATCCTGAAATGCCTGCAGTGTGAAGATCCTAATCTCGGATTTTCCAGCAGTGCGAAGATCCACATCCTGGAAACTCCTGAAGAGTGAAGAACCACATACTGCAAACTACTGCAATGTGAAGATCCACATCCTGGAAAATCCATCAGTGTGAAGTTCCTCATCTTGGAAACTACTGCAGTGTGAAGATTCACATGCTGGAAAGGCCTGCAGTGTGAAGATCCAAATTTTGGAATTTCCAGCTGTGAGAAGATCAACATCCTGGAAACTCCTGAAGAGTGAAGAACCACATACTGCAAACTACCGCAATGTGAAGATCCACATCCTGGATTCTCCAGCAGTGTGAAGATCCGTATCCTGGAAACTCCTGCAGTGTGAAGATCCACATCCTGGAAACTCCTGCAGCGTGATGATTCACATCGTGGAAACTCCTGCAGCGTGATGATCCACATGGTCGAAACTCCTTCAATGTGAAGCTCCTCATTCTGGAATCTCCTGTATTGTAAAGAGCCACCTGCTGGAATCTCCTGCAGTGTGAAGATGCAAATCCTGGATTCTCCTGCAGTGTAAAGAACCACATCCTGGAATCTCTTGCATTGTGAAGATCCTCATAATGGAAACTCCAGCACAGTGAAGAACCACATTCTTGAATCTCCTGCTGTGTAAAGATGCACATCCTGGAATCTCCTGCAGTGTGAAGATCCACATACAGGAATCTCCTGCAGCATGAAGATCCACATACTGGAATCTCATGCAGTGCAAAGATCCACGTCCTGGAAACTCCTGCCGTGTAACCATCCATATCCTGCAATCTACTGCAGTTTAATGATCAACATCTTGGATTGTCCTGCAGTGTAAAAATCCACATCCTGGAATCTCCTGCAGGCTGATAATCCATATCCTGGAAACTCCTGCAGTGAGAAAATCCACATCCTGGAATATGCTGCAATGTGAGTATCCACATGCTGTTATCACCTGCAGTGCAAGGATCCACATCTTGGAATCTAATGCAGTGTGAAGATCCACATCATGGAATGTCCTGTAGTGTGATGAACTACATCCTGGAATCTCCAGCAGTGTGAAGATACACATCCTGGAAACTCCTTCACTGCAATGAACATCATCCTGGAATCTGCTGCAGTGTAAAAATCCACGTCCAGGAATCTCCAGCAGTGTGAAAAAACACATCATGGTATCTCCTTCAGTGAGATTATCCACATGCTGGAATATCCTGCAATGCGAAGATCGACATCCTGGAATCTCCAGCATTGTAAAGATCCAAATGCTGGAATCTCCAGTGGTGAGAAGATCCACATCCTGGAATCTCTGCTTTGAGATGATCCCCATCCTGGAAAGCGCAGCAGAGTGAAGAAGCACATCCTGGAATCTCCTGTGTCTAGAAGCTCCACATAATGGAATCTCCTGTATTGTAAAGAGCCAGCTGCTGGAATCTCCTGCAGAGTGAAGATCCAAATCCTGGATTCTCCTGCAGTGTAAAGAACCATATCCTGGAGTATCTTGCAGTGTGAAGATCCACAAACTGGAAACTCCAGCACAGTGAAGAACCACATTTTGGAATCTCCTGCTGTGTAAAGATGCACATCCTGGAGCCTCCTGCTGTGTGAAGATCCACATCCTGGAATCTACTGCCATGTGAAGATCCACATCATGGAATCAGCTGCAGCATGAAGATCCACATATTGGAATCTCATGCAGTACAAAGATGCACATCCTGGAAACTCCTGCATTGTAACGGTCCACATGCTGCAACCTACTTCAGTTTAACGATCAACATCTTGGATTCAGCTGCAGTATAAAGATCCACATCCTTGAATCTCCGGCAGGCTGATGATCCACTTCCTGGTCACTCCTGCAGTGAGAAATTCCACATCCCGGAATATGCTGCAATGTGAGTATCCACATGCTGGTATCACCTGTAGTGCAAGGATCCACATCTTGGCATCTACTGCAGTGTGATGATCTACATCCTGGAATCTCCAGCAGTGTGAAGATCGACATCCTGGAATCTCCAGCATTGTAAAGATCCAAATGCTGGAATCTCAAGTGGTGAGAAGATCCACATCCTCGAATCTCTGCTTTGAGATGATCCCCATCCTGGAAAGCGCAGCAGAGTGCAGAAGCACATCCTGAAATCTCCTGCAGTGTGAAGATCATAATCCTGGATTCTACTGCAGTGTTAGCAAGCACATCCTGGAATCTCGTGTGTCTAGAAGATCCACATCCTGGAAACTCCTGCAGTGTGAAGATTCACATCCTGAAATGCCTGCAGTGTGAAGATCCTAATCTCGGATTTTCCAGCAGTGCGAAGATCCACATCCTGGAAACTCCTGAAGAGTGAAGAACCACATACTGCAAACTACTGCAATGTGAAGATCCACATCCTGGAAAATCCATCAGTGTGAAGTTCCTCATCTTGGAAACTACTGCAGTGTGAAGATTCACATGCTGGAAAGGCCTGCAGTGTGAAGATCCAAATTTTGGAATTTCCAGCTGTGAGAAGATCAACATCCTGGAAACTCCTGAAGAGTGAAGAACCACATACTGCAAACTACCGCAATGTGAAGATCCACATCCTGGATTCTCCAGCAGTGTGAAGATCCGTATCCTGGAAACTCCTGCAGTGTGAAGATCCACATCCTGGAAACTCCTGCAGCGTGATGATTCACATCGTGGAAACTCCTGCAGCGTGATGATCCACATGGTCGAAACTCCTTCAATGTGAAGCTCCTCATTCTGGAATCTCCTGTATTGTAAAGAGCCACCTGCTGGAATCTCCTGCAGTGTGAAGATGCAAATCCTGGATTCTCCTGCAGTGTAAAGAACCACATCCTGGAATCTCTTGCATTGTGAAGATCCTCATAATGGAAACTCCAGCACAGTGAAGAACCACATTCTTGAATCTCCTGCTGTGTAAAGATGCACATCCTGGAATCTCCTGCAGTGTGAAGATCCACATACAGGAATCTCCTGCAGCATGAAGATCCACATACTGGAATCTCATGCAGTGCAAAGATCCACGTCCTGGAAACTCCTGCCGTGTAACCATCCATATCCTGCAATCTACTGCAGTTTAATGATCAACATCTTGGATTGTCCTGCAGTGTAAAAATCCACATCCTGGAATCTCCTGCAGGCTGATAATCCATATCCTGGAAACTCCTGCAGTGAGAAAATCCACATCCTGGAATATGCTGCAATGTGAGTATCCACATGCTGTTATCACCTGCAGTGCAAGGATCCACATCTTGGAATCTAATGCAGTGTGAAGATCCACATCATGGAATGTCCTGTAGTGTGATGAACTACATCCTGGAATCTCCAGCAGTGTGAAGATACACATCCTGGAAACTCCTTCACTGCAATGAACATCATCCTGGAATCTGCTGCAGTGTAAAAATCCACGTCCAGGAATCTCCAGCAGTGTGAAAAAACACATCATGGTATCTCCTTCAGTGAGATTATCCACATGCTGGAATATCCTGCAATGCGAAGATCGACATCCTGGAATCTCCAGCATTGTAAAGATCCAAATGCTGGAATCTCCAGTGGTGAGAAGATCCACATCCTGGAATCTCTGCTTTGAGATGATCCCCATCCTGGAAAGCGCAGCAGAGTGAAGAAGCACATCCTGGAATCTCCTGTGTCTAGAAGCTCCACATAATGGAATCTCCTGTATTGTAAAGAGCCAGCTGCTGGAATCTCCTGCAGAGTGAAGATCCAAATCCTGGATTCTCCTGCAGTGTAAAGAACCATATCCTGGAGTATCTTGCAGTGTGAAGATCCACAAACTGGAAACTCCAGCACAGTGAAGAACCACATTTTGGAATCTCCTGCTGTGTAAAGATGCACATCCTGGAGCCTCCTGCTGTGTGAAGATCCACATCCTGGAATCTACTGCCATGTGAAGATCCACATCATGGAATCAGCTGCAGCATGAAGATCCACATATTGGAATCTCATGCAGTACAAAGATGCACATCCTGGAAACTCCTGCATTGTAACGGTCCACATGCTGCAACCTACTTCAGTTTAACGATCAACATCTTGGATTCAGCTGCAGTATAAAGATCCACATCCTTGAATCTCCGGCAGGCTGATGATCCACTTCCTGGTCACTCCTGCAGTGAGAAATTCCACATCCCGGAATATGCTGCAATGTGAGTATCCACATGCTGGTATCACCTGTAGTGCAAGGATCCACATCTTGGCATCTACTGCAGTGTGATGATCTACATCCTGGAATCTCCAGCAGTGTGAAGATCGACATCCTGGAATCTCCAGCATTGTAAAGATCCAAATGCTGGAATCTCAAGTGGTGAGAAGATCCACATCCTCGAATCTCTGCTTTGAGATGATCCCCATCCTGGAAAGCGCAGCAGAGTGCAGAAGCACATCCTGAAATCTCCTGCAGTGTGAAGATCATAATCCTGGATTCTACTGCAGTGTTAGCAAGCACATCCTGGAATCTCGTGTGTCTAGAAGATCCACATCCTGGAAACTCCTGCAGTGTGAAGATTCACATCCTGAAATGCCTGCAGTGTGAAGATCCTAATCTCGGATTTTCCAGCAGTGCGAAGATCCACATCCTGGAAACTCCTGAAGAGTGAAGAACCACATACTGCAAACTACTGCAATGTGAAGATCCACATCCTGGAAAATCCATCAGTGTGAAGTTCCTCATCTTGGAAACTACTGCAGTGTGAAGATTCACATGCTGGAAAGGCCTGCAGTGTGAAGATCCAAATTTTGGAATTTCCAGCTGTGAGAAGATCAACATCCTGGAAACTCCTGAAGAGTGAAGAACCACATACTGCAAACTACCGCAATGTGAAGATCCACATCCTGGATTCTCCAGCAGTGTGAAGATCCGTATCCTGGAAACTCCTGCAGTGTGAAGATCCACATCCTGGAAACTCCTGCAGCGTGATGATTCACATCGTGGAAACTCCTGCAGCGTGATGATCCACATGGTCGAAACTCCTTCAATGTGAAGCTCCTCATTCTGGAATCTCCTGTATTGTAAAGAGCCACCTGCTGGAATCTCCTGCAGTGTGAAGATGCAAATCCTGGATTCTCCTGCAGTGTAAAGAACCACATCCTGGAATCTCTTGCATTGTGAAGATCCTCATAATGGAAACTCCAGCACAGTGAAGAACCACATTCTTGAATCTCCTGCTGTGTAAAGATGCACATCCTGGAATCTCCTGCAGTGTGAAGATCCACATACAGGAATCTCCTGCAGCATGAAGATCCACATACTGGAATCTCATGCAGTGCAAAGATCCACGTCCTGGAAACTCCTGCCGTGTAACCATCCATATCCTGCAATCTACTGCAGTTTAATGATCAACATCTTGGATTGTCCTGCAGTGTAAAAATCCACATCCTGGAATCTCCTGCAGGCTGATAATCCATATCCTGGAAACTCCTGCAGTGAGAAAATCCACATCCTGGAATATGCTGCAATGTGAGTATCCACATGCTGTTATCACCTGCAGTGCAAGGATCCACATCTTGGAATCTAATGCAGTGTGAAGATCCACATCATGGAATGTCCTGTAGTGTGATGAACTACATCCTGGAATCTCCAGCAGTGTGAAGATACACATCCTGGAAACTCCTTCACTGCAATGAACATCATCCTGGAATCTGCTGCAGTGTAAAAATCCACGTCCAGGAATCTCCAGCAGTGTGAAAAAACACATCATGGTATCTCCTTCAGTGAGATTATCCACATGCTGGAATATCCTGCAATGCGAAGATCGACATCCTGGAATCTCCAGCATTGTAAAGATCCAAATGCTGGAATCTCCAGTGGTGAGAAGATCCACATCCTGGAATCTCTGCTTTGAGATGATCCCCATCCTGGAAAGCGCAGCAGAGTGAAGAAGCACATCGTGGAATCTCCTGTGTCTAGAAGCTCCACATAATGGAATCTCCTGTATTGTAAAGAGCCAGCTGCTGGAATCTCCTGCAGAGTGAAGATCCAAATCCTGGATTCTCCTGCAGTGTAAAGAACCATATCCTGGAGTATCTTGCAGTGTGAAGATCCACAAACTGGAAACTCCAGCACAGTGAAGAACCACATTTTGGAATCTCCTGCTGTGTAAAGATGCACATCCTGGAGCCTCCTGCTGTGTGAAGATCCACATCCTGGAATCTACTGCCATGTGAAGATCCACATCATGGAATCAGCTGCAGCATGAAGATCCACATATTGGAATCTCATGCAGTACAAAGATGCACATCCTGGAAACTCCTGCATTGTAACGGTCCACATGCTGCAACCTACTTCAGTTTAACGATCAACATCTTGGATTCAGCTGCAGTATAAAGATCCACATCCTTGAATCTCCGGCAGGCTGATGATCCACTTCCTGGTCACTCCTGCAGTGAGAAATTCCACATCCCGGAATATGCTGCAATGTGAGTATCCACATGCTGGTATCACCTGTAGTGCAAGGATCCACATCTTGGCATCTACTGCAGTGTGATGATCTACATCTTGGAATCTCCAGCAGTGTGAAGATCGACATCCTGGAATCTCCAGCATTGTAAAGATCCAAATGCTGGAATCTCAAGTGGTGAGAAGATCCACATCCTCGAATCTCTGCTTTGAGATGATCCCCATCCTGGAAAGCGCAGCAGAGTGAAGAAGCACATCCTGAAATCTCCTGCAGTGTGAAGATCATAATCCTGGATTCTACTGCAGTGTTAGCAAGCACATCCTGGAATCTCGTGTGTCTAGAAGATCCACATCCTGGAAACTCCTGCAGTGTGAAGATTCACATCCTGAAATGCCTGCAGTGTGAAGATCCTAATCTCGGATTTTCCAGCAGTGCGAAGATCCACATCCTGGAAACTCCTGTATTGTAAAGAGCCACCTGCTGGAATCTCCTGCAGAGTGAAGATCCAAATCCTGGATTCTCCTGCAGTGTAAAGAACCACATCCTGGAATCTCTTGCAGTGTGAAGATCCACATAGTGGAAACTTCAGCACAGTGAAGAACCACATTTTGGAATCTCCTGCTGTGTAAAGATGCACATCCTGGAACCTCCTGCTGTGTGAAGATCCACATCCTGGAATCTACTGCCATGTGAAGATCCACATCATGGAATCTCCTGCAGCATGAAGATCCACATCCTGGAAACTCCTGAAGAGTGAAGAACCACATACTGCAAACTACCGCAATGTGAAGACCACATCCTGGAAAATCCATCAGTGCAAATTTCCTAATCTTGGAATCTCCTGCAGTGTGAAGATCCACATCCTGGAATCTCCATCAATAAGAAGATCCGAATCCTGGAAACTCCTGCAGTGTGAAGATCCACATTTTGGAAAATCCTGCAGCGTGATAATTCACATCATGGAAACTCCTGCAGGGTGATGATCCACATGGTCGAAACTCCTTCAATGTGAAGCTCCACATTCTGGAATCTCCTGTATAGTAAAGTGCCACCTGCTGGAATCTCCTGCAGCGTGAAGATGCAAATCCTGGATTCTCCTGCAGTGTAAAGAACCACATCCTGGAATCTCGTGCAGTCTGATGATCCACATAATGGAAACGCCAGCACAGTGAGGAACCACATTCTGGAATCTCCTGCTGTGTAAAGATGCACATCCTGGAATCTCCTGCAGTGTGAAGATCCACATACAGGAATCTCCTGCAGCATGAAGATCCACATACTGGAATCTCATGCAGTGCAAAGATCCACGTCCTGGAAACTCCTGCAGTGTAACGATCCATATCCTGCAATCTACTGCTGTTTAATGATCAACATCTTGGATTGTCCTGCAGTGTAACAATCCACATCCTGGAATCTCCTGCAGGCTGATGAATCCATATCCTGGAAACTCCTGCAGTGAGAAAATCCACATCTTGGAATATGCTGCAATGTGAGTATCCACATGCTGGTATCACCTGCAGTGCAAGGATCCACATATTGCAATCTACTGCAGTGTGAAGATCCACATGATGGAATGTCCTGCAGTGTGATGAACTACATCCTGGTATCTCCAGCAGTGTGAAGATCCACATCCTGGAAAATCCATCAGTGCAAATTTCCTAATCTTGGAATCTCCTGCAGTGTGAAGATCCACATCCTGGAATGTCCATCAATAAGAAGATACGAATCCTGGAAACTCCTGCAGTGTGAAGATCTACATTCTGGATAATCCTGCAGCGTGATAATTCACATCATGGAAACTCCTGCAGGGTGATGATCCACATGGTCGAAACTCCTGCAATGTGAAGCTCCACATTCTGGAATCTACAGTATAGTTATGAGCCACCTGCTGAAATCTCCTGCAGCGTGAAGATGCAAATCCTGGATTCTCCTGCAGTGTAAAGAACCACATCCTGGGATCTCTTGCAGTGTGATGATCCACATAATGGAAACTCCAGCACAGTGAAGAACCACATTCTGGAATCTCCTGCTGTGTAAAGATGCACATCCTGGAATCTCCTGCAGTGTGAAGATCCACATACAGGAATCTCCTGCAGCATAAAGATCCACATACTGGAATTTCATGCAGTGCAAAGATGCATGTCCTGGAAACTCCTGCAGTGTAACGATCCATATCCTGCAATCTACTGCAGTTTAATGATCAACATCTTGGATTGTCCTGCAGTGTAACAATCCACATCCTGGAATCACCTGCAGGCTGATGATCCATATCCTGGAAATTCCTGCAGTGAGTAAATCCACATCCTGGAATATGCTGCAATGTGAGTATCCACATGCTGCTTTCACCTGCAGTGCAAGGATCCACATCTTGGAATCTACTGCAGTGTGAAGATCCACATCATGGAATGTCCTGTAGTGTGATGTACTACATCCTGGAATGTCCAGCAGTGTGAAGATCCACATCATGGAAACTCCTGCAGTGTGAAGATACACATCCTGGAAACTCCTGCACTGCAATGAACATCATCCTGGAATCTGCTGCAGTGTAAAAATCCACGTCCAGGAATCTCCAGCAATGTGAAAAAACACATCATGGTATCTCCTTCAGTGAGATGATCCACATGCTGGAATCTCCTGCAATGCGAAGATCGACATCCTGGAATCTCCAGCATTGTAAAGATCCAAATGCTGGAATCTCAAGTGGTGAGAAGATCCACATCCTCGAATCTCTGCTTTGAGATGATCCCCATCCTGGAAAGCGCAGCAGAGTGCAGAAGCACATCCTGAAATCTCCTGCAGTGTGAAGATCATAATCCTGGATTCTACTGCAGTGTTAGCAAGCACATCCTGGAATCTCGTGTGTCTAGAAGATCCACATCCTGGAAACTCCTGCAGTGTGAAGATTCACATCCTGAAATGCCTGCAGTGTGAAGATCCTAATCTCGGATTTTCCAGCAGTGCGAAGATCCACATCCTGGAAACTCCTGAAGAGTGAAGAACCACATACTGCAAACTACTGCAATGTGAAGATCCACATCCTGGAAAATCCATCAGTGTGAAGTTCCTCATCTTGGAAACTACTGCAGTGTGAAGATTCACATGCTGGAAAGGCCTGCAGTGTGAAGATCCAAATTTTGGAATTTCCAGCTGTGAGAAGATCAACATCCTGGAAACTCCTGAAGAGTGAAGAACCACATACTGCAAACTACCGCAATGTGAAGATCCACATCCTGGATTCTCCAGCAGTGTGAAGATCCGTATCCTGGAAACTCCTGCAGTGTGAAGATCCACATCCTGGAAACTCCTGCAGCGTGATGATTCACATCGTGGAAACTCCTGCAGCGTGATGATCCACATGGTCGAAACTCCTTCAATGTGAAGCTCCTCATTCTGGAATCTCCTGTATTGTAAAGAGCCACCTGCTGGAATCTCCTGCAGTGTGAAGATGCAAATCCTGGATTCTCCTGCAGTGTAAAGAACCACATCCTGGAATCTCTTGCATTGTGAAGATCCTCATAATGGAAACTCCAGCACAGTGAAGAACCACATTCTTGAATCTCCTGCTGTGTAAAGATGCACATCCTGGAATCTCCTGCAGTGTGAAGATCCACATACAGGAATCTCCTGCAGCATGAAGATCCACATACTGGAATCTCATGCAGTGCAAAGATCCACGTCCTGGAAACTCCTGCCGTGTAACCATCCATATCCTGCAATCTACTGCAGTTTAATGATCAACATCTTGGATTGTCCTGCAGTGTAAAAATCCACATCCTGGAATCTCCTGCAGGCTGATAATCCATATCCTGGAAACTCCTGCAGTGAGAAAATCCACATCCTGGAATATGCTGCAATGTGAGTATCCACATGCTGTTATCACCTGCAGTGCAAGGATCCACATCTTGGAATCTAATGCAGTGTGAAGATCCACATCATGGAATGTCCTGTAGTGTGATGAACTACATCCTGGAATCTCCAGCAGTGTGAAGATACACATCCTGGAAACTCCTTCACTGCAATGAACATCATCCTGGAATCTGCTGCAGTGTAAAAATCCACGTCCAGGAATCTCCAGCAGTGTGAAAAAACACATCATGGTATCTCCTTCAGTGAGATTATCCACATGCTGGAATATCCTGCAATGCGAAGATCGACATCCTGGAATCTCCAGCATTGTAAAGATCCAAATGCTGGAATCTCCAGTGGTGAGAAGATCCACATCCTGGAATCTCTGCTTTGAGATGATCCCCATCCTGGAAAGCGCAGCAGAGTGAAGAAGCACATCGTGGAATCTCCTGTGTCTAGAAGCTCCACATAATGGAATCTCCTGTATTGTAAAGAGCCAGCTGCTGGAATCTCCTGCAGAGTGAAGATCCAAATCCTGGATTCTCCTGCAGTGTAAAGAACCATATCCTGGAGTATCTTGCAGTGTGAAGATCCACAAACTGGAAACTCCAGCACAGTGAAGAACCACATTTTGGAATCTCCTGCTGTGTAAAGATGCACATCCTGGAGCCTCCTGCTGTGTGAAGATCCACATCCTGGAATCTACTGCCATGTGAAGATCCACATCATGGAATCAGCTGCAGCATGAAGATCCACATATTGGAATCTCATGCAGTACAAAGATGCACATCCTGGAAACTCCTGCATTGTAACGGTCCACATGCTGCAACCTACTTCAGTTTAACGATCAACATCTTGGATTCAGCTGCAGTATAAAGATCCACATCCTTGAATCTCCGGCAGGCTGATGATCCACTTCCTGGTCACTCCTGCAGTGAGAAATTCCACATCCCGGAATATGCTGCAATGTGAGTATCCACATGCTGGTATCACCTGTAGTGCAAGGATCCACATCTTGGCATCTACTGCAGTGTGATGATCTACATCCTGGAATCTCCAGCAGTGTGAAGATCGACATCCTGGAATCTCCAGCATTGTAAAGATCCAAATGCTGGAATCTCAAGTGGTGAGAAGATCCACATCCTCAAATCTCTGCTTTGAGATGATCCCCATCCTGGAAAGCGCAGCAGAGTGCAGAAGCACATCCTGAAATCTCCTGCAGTGTGAAGATCATAATCCTGGATTCTACTGCAGTGTTAGCAAGCACATCCTGGAATCTCGTGTGTCTAGAAGATCCACATCCTGGAAACTCCTGCAGTGTGAAGATTCACATCCTGAAATGCCTGCAGTGTGAAGATCCTAATCTCGGATTTTCCAGCAGTGCGAAGATCCACATCCTGGAAACTCCTGAAGAGTGAAGAACCACATACTGCAAACTACTGCAATGTGAAGATCCACATCCTGGAAAATCCATCAGTGTGAAGTTCCTCATCTTGGAAACTACTGCAGTGTGAAGATTCACATGCTGGAAAGGCCTGCAGTGTGAAGATCCAAATTTTGGAATTTCCAGCTGTGAGAAGATCAACATCCTGGAAACTCCTGAAGAGTGAAGAACCACATACTGCAAACTACCGCAATGTGAAGATCCACATCCTGGATTCTCCAGCAGTGTGAAGATCCGTATCCTGGAAACTCCTGCAGTGTGAAGATCCACATCCTGGAAACTCCTGCAGCGTGATGATTCACATCGTGGAAACTCCTGCAGCGTGATGATCCACATGGTCGAAACTCCTTCAATGTGAAGCTCCTCATTCTGGAATCTCCTGTATTGTAAAGAGCCACCTGCTGGAATCTCCTGCAGTGTGAAGATGCAAATCCTGGATTCTCCTGCAGTGTAAAGAACCACATCCTGGAATCTCTTGCATTGTGAAGATCCTCATAATGGAAACTCCAGCACAGTGAAGAACCACATTCTTGAATCTCCTGCTGTGTAAAGATGCACATCCTGGAATCTCCTGCAGTGTGAAGATCCACATACAGGAATCTCCTGCAGCATGAAGATCCACATACTGGAATCTCATGCAGTGCAAAGATCCACGTCCTGGAAACTCCTGCCGTGTAACCATCCATATCCTGCAATCTACTGCAGTTTAATGATCAACATCTTGGATTGTCCTGCAGTGTAAAAATCCACATCCTGGAATCTCCTGCAGGCTGATAATCCATATCCTGGAAACTCCTGCAGTGAGAAAATCCACATCCTGGAATATGCTGCAATGTGAGTATCCACATGCTGTTATCACCTGCAGTGCAAGGATCCACATCTTGGAATCTAATGCAGTGTGAAGATCCACATCATGGAATGTCCTGTAGTGTGATGAACTACATCCTGGAATCTCCAGCAGTGTGAAGATACACATCCTGGAAACTCCTTCACTGCAATGAACATCATCCTGGAATCTGCTGCAGTGTAAAAATCCACGTCCAGGAATCTCCAGCAGTGTGAAAAAACACATCATGGTATCTCCTTCAGTGAGATTATCCACATGCTGGAATATCCTGCAATGCGAAGATCGACATCCTGGAATCTCCAGCATTGTAAAGATCCAAATGCTGGAATCTCCAGTGGTGAGAAGATCCACATCCTGGAATCTCTGCTTTGAGATGATCCCCATCCTGGAAAGCGCAGCAGAGTGAAGAAGCACATCCTGGAATCTCCTGTGTCTAGAAGCTCCACATAATGGAATCTCCTGTATTGTAAAGAGCCAGCTGCTGGAATCTCCTGCAGAGTGAAGATCCAAATCCTGGATTCTCCTGCAGTGTAAAGAACCATATCCTGGAGTATCTTGCAGTGTGAAGATCCACAAACTGGAAACTCCAGCACAGTGAAGAACCACATTTTGGAATCTCCTGCTGTGTAAAGATGCACATCCTGGAGCCTCCTGCTGTGTGAAGATCCACATCCTGGAATCTACTGCCATGTGAAGATCCACATCATGGAATCAGCTGCAGCATGAAGATCCACATATTGGAATCTCATGCAGTACAAAGATGCACATCCTGGAAACTCCTGCATTGTAACGGTCCACATGCTGCAACCTACTTCAGTTTAACGATCAACATCTTGGATTCAGCTGCAGTATAAAGATCCACATCCTTGAATCTCCGGCAGGCTGATGATCCACTTCCTGGTCACTCCTGCAGTGAGAAATTCCACATCCCGGAATATGCTGCAATGTGAGTATCCACATGCTGGTATCACCTGTAGTGCAAGGATCCACATCTTGGCATCTACTGCAGTGTGATGATCTACATCCTGGAATCTCCAGCAGTGTGAAGATCGACATCCTGGAATCTCCAGCATTGTAAAGATCCAAATGCTGGAATCTCAAGTGGTGAGAAGATCCACATCCTCGAATCTCTGCTTTGAGATGATCCCCATCCTGGAAAGCGCAGCAGAGTGCAGAAGCACATCCTGAAATCTCCTGCAGTGTGAAGATCATAATCCTGGATTCTACTGCAGTGTTAGCAAGCACATCCTGGAATCTCGTGTGTCTAGAAGATCCACATCCTGGAAACTCCTGCAGTGTGAAGATTCACATCCTGAAATGCCTGCAGTGTGAAGATCCTAATCTCGGATTTTCCAGCAGTGCGAAGATCCACATCCTGGAAACTCCTGAAGAGTGAAGAACCACATACTGCAAACTACTGCAATGTGAAGATCCACATCCTGGAAAATCCATCAGTGTGAAGTTCCTCATCTTGGAAACTACTGCAGTGTGAAGATTCACATGCTGGAAAGGCCTGCAGTGTGAAGATCCAAATTTTGGAATTTCCAGCTGTGAGAAGATCAACATCCTGGAAACTCCTGAAGAGTGAAGAACCACATACTGCAAACTACCGCAATGTGAAGATCCACATCCTGGATTCTCCAGCAGTGTGAAGATCCGTATCCTGGAAACTCCTGCAGTGTGAAGATCCACATCCTGGAAACTCCTGCAGCGTGATGATTCACATCGTGGAAACTCCTGCAGCGTGATGATCCACATGGTCGAAACTCCTTCAATGTGAAGCTCCTCATTCTGGAATCTCCTGTATTGTAAAGAGCCACCTGCTGGAATCTCCTGCAGTGTGAAGATGCAAATCCTGGATTCTCCTGCAGTGTAAAGAACCACATCCTGGAATCTCTTGCATTGTGAAGATCCTCATAATGGAAACTCCAGCACAGTGAAGAACCACATTCTTGAATCTCCTGCTGTGTAAAGATGCACATCCTGGAATCTCCTGCAGTGTGAAGATCCACATACAGGAATCTCCTGCAGCATGAAGATCCACATACTGGAATCTCATGCAGTGCAAAGATCCACGTCCTGGAAACTCCTGCCGTGTAACCATCCATATCCTGCAATCTACTGCAGTTTAATGATCAACATCTTGGATTGTCCTGCAGTGTAAAAATCCACATCCTGGAATCTCCTGCAGGCTGATAATCCATATCCTGGAAACTCCTGCAGTGAGAAAATCCACATCCTGGAATATGCTGCAATGTGAGTATCCACATGCTGTTATCACCTGCAGTGCAAGGATCCACATCTTGGAATCTAATGCAGTGTGAAGATCCACATCATGGAATGTCCTGTAGTGTGATGAACTACATCCTGGAATCTCCAGCAGTGTGAAGATACACATCCTGGAAACTCCTTCACTGCAATGAACATCATCCTGGAATCTGCTGCAGTGTAAAAATCCACGTCCAGGAATCTCCAGCAGTGTGAAAAAACACATCATGGTATCTCCTTCAGTGAGATTATCCACATGCTGGAATATCCTGCAATGCGAAGATCGACATCCTGGAATCTCCAGCATTGTAAAGATCCAAATGCTGGAATCTCCAGTGGTGAGAAGATCCACATCCTGGAATCTCTGCTTTGAGATGATCCCCATCCTGGAAAGCGCAGCAGAGTGAAGAAGCACATCGTGGAATCTCCTGTGTCTAGAAGCTCCACATAATGGAATCTCCTGTATTGTAAAGAGCCAGCTGCTGGAATCTCCTGCAGAGTGAAGATCCAAATCCTGGATTCTCCTGCAGTGTAAAGAACCATATCCTGGAGTATCTTGCAGTGTGAAGATCCACAAACTGGAAACTCCAGCACAGTGAAGAACCACATTTTGGAATCTCCTGCTGTGTAAAGATGCACATCCTGGAGCCTCCTGCTGTGTGAAGATCCACATCCTGGAATCTACTGCCATGTGAAGATCCACATCATGGAATCAGCTGCAGCATGAAGATCCACATATTGGAATCTCATGCAGTACAAAGATGCACATCCTGGAAACTCCTGCATTGTAACGGTCCACATGCTGCAACCTACTTCAGTTTAACGATCAACATCTTGGATTCAGCTGCAGTATAAAGATCCACATCCTTGAATCTCCGGCAGGCTGATGATCCACTTCCTGGTCACTCCTGCAGTGAGAAATTCCACATCCCGGAATATGCTGCAATGTGAGTATCCACATGCTGGTATCACCTGTAGTGCAAGGATCCACATCTTGGCATCTACTGCAGTGTGATGATCTACATCTTGGAATCTCCAGCAGTGTGAAGATCGACATCCTGGAATCTCCAGCATTGTAAAGATCCAAATGCTGGAATCTCAAGTGGTGAGAAGATCCACATCCTCGAATCTCTGCTTTGAGATGATCCCCATCCTGGAAAGCGCAGCAGAGTGAAGAAGCACATCCTGAAATCTCCTGCAGTGTGAAGATCATAATCCTGGATTCTACTGCAGTGTTAGCAAGCACATCCTGGAATCTCGTGTGTCTAGAAGATCCACATCCTGGAAACTCCTGCAGTGTGAAGATTCACATCCTGAAATGCCTGCAGTGTGAAGATCCTAATCTCGGATTTTCCAGCAGTGCGAAGATCCACATCCTGGAAACTCCTGAAGAGTGAAGAACCACATACTGCAAACTACTGCAATGTGAAGATCCACATCCTGGAAAATCCATCAGTGTGAAGTTCCTCATCTTGGAAACTACTGCAGTGTGAAGATTCACATGCTGGAAAGGCCTGCAGTGTGAAGATCCAAATTTTGGAATTTCCAGCTGTGAGAAGATCAACATCCTGGAAACTCCTGAAGAGTGAAGAACCACATACTGCAAACTACCGCAATGTGAAGATCCACATCCTGGATTCTCCAGCAGTGTGAAGATCCGTATCCTGGAAACTCCTGCAGTGTGAAGATCCACATCCTGGAAACTCCTGCAGCGTGATGATTCACATCGTGGAAACTCCTGCAGCGTGATGATCCACATGGTCGAAACTCCTTCAATGTGAAGCTCCTCATTCTGGAATCTCCTGTATTGTAAAGAGCCACCTGCTGGAATCTCCTGCAGTGTGAAGATGCAAATCCTGGATTCTCCTGCAGTGTAAAGAACCACATCCTGGAATCTCTTGCATTGTGAAGATCCTCATAATGGAAACTCCAGCACAGTGAAGAACCACATTCTTGAATCTCCTGCTGTGTAAAGATGCACATCCTGGAATCTCCTGCAGTGTGAAGATCCACATACAGGAATCTCCTGCAGCATGAAGATCCACATACTGGAATCTCATGCAGTGCAAAGATCCACGTCCTGGAAACTCCTGCCGTGTAACCATCCATATCCTGCAATCTACTGCAGTTTAATGATCAACATCTTGGATTGTCCTGCAGTGTAAAAATCCACATCCTGGAATCTCCTGCAGGCTGATAATCCATATCCTGGAAACTCCTGCAGTGAGAAAATCCACATCCTGGAATATGCTGCAATGTGAGTATCCACATGCTGTTATCACCTGCAGTGCAAGGATCCACATCTTGGAATCTAATGCAGTGTGAAGATCCACATCATGGAATGTCCTGTAGTGTGATGAACTACATCCTGGAATCTCCAGCAGTGTGAAGATACACATCCTGGAAACTCCTTCACTGCAATGAACATCATCCTGGAATCTGCTGCAGTGTAAAAATCCACGTCCAGGAATCTCCAGCAGTGTGAAAAAACACATCATGGTATCTCCTTCAGTGAGATTATCCACATGCTGGAATATCCTGCAATGCGAAGATCGACATCCTGGAATCTCCAGCATTGTAAAGATCCAAATGCTGGAATCTCCAGTGGTGAGAAGATCCACATCCTGGAATCTCTGCTTTGAGATGATCCCCATCCTGGAAAGCGCAGCAGAGTGAAGAAGCACATCCTGGAATCTCCTGTGTCTAGAAGCTCCACATAATGGAATCTCCTGTATTGTAAAGAGCCAGCTGCTGGAATCTCCTGCAGAGTGAAGATCCAAATCCTGGATTCTCCTGCAGTGTAAAGAACCATATCCTGGAGTATCTTGCAGTGTGAAGATCCACAAACTGGAAACTCCAGCACAGTGAAGAACCACATTTTGGAATCTCCTGCTGTGTAAAGATGCACATCCTGGAGCCTCCTGCTGTGTGAAGATCCACATCCTGGAATCTACTGCCATGTGAAGATCCACATCATGGAATCAGCTGCAGCATGAAGATCCACATATTGGAATCTCATGCAGTACAAAGATGCACATCCTGGAAACTCCTGCATTGTAACGGTCCACATGCTGCAACCTACTTCAGTTTAACGATCAACATCTTGGATTCAGCTGCAGTATAAAGATCCACATCCTTGAATCTCCGGCAGGCTGATGATCCACTTCCTGGTCACTCCTGCAGTGAGAAATTCCACATCCCGGAATATGCTGCAATGTGAGTATCCACATGCTGGTATCACCTGTAGTGCAAGGATCCACATCTTGGCATCTACTGCAGTGTGATGATCTACATCCTGGAATCTCCAGCAGTGTGAAGATCGACATCCTGGAATCTCCAGCATTGTAAAGATCCAAATGCTGGAATCTCAAGTGGTGAGAAGATCCACATCCTCAAATCTCTGCTTTGAGATGATCCCCATCCTGGAAAGCGCAGCAGAGTGCAGAAGCACATCCTGAAATCTCCTGCAGTGTGAAGATCATAATCCTGGATTCTACTGCAGTGTTAGCAAGCACATCCTGGAATCTCGTGTGTCTAGAAGATCCACATCCTGGAAACTCCTGCAGTGTGAAGATTCACATCCTGAAATGCCTGCAGTGTGAAGATCCTAATCTCGGATTTTCCAGCAGTGCGAAGATCCACATCCTGGAAACTCCTGAAGAGTGAAGAACCACATACTGCAAACTACTGCAATGTGAAGATCCACATCCTGGAAAATCCATCAGTGTGAAGTTCCTCATCTTGGAAACTACTGCAGTGTGAAGATTCACATGCTGGAAAGGCCTGCAGTGTGAAGATCCAAATTTTGGAATTTCCAGCTGTGAGAAGATCAACATCCTGGAAACTCCTGAAGAGTGAAGAACCACATACTGCAAACTACCGCAATGTGAAGATCCACATCCTGGATTCTCCAGCAGTGTGAAGATCCGTATCCTGGAAACTCCTGCAGTGTGAAGATCCACATCCTGGAAACTCCTGCAGCGTGATGATTCACATCGTGGAAACTCCTGCAGCGTGATGATCCACATGGTCGAAACTCCTTCAATGTGAAGCTCCTCATTCTGGAATCTCCTGTATTGTAAAGAGCCACCTGCTGGAATCTCCTGCAGTGTGAAGATGCAAATCCTGGATTCTCCTGCAGTGTAAAGAACCACATCCTGGAATCTCTTGCATTGTGAAGATCCTCATAATGGAAACTCCAGCACAGTGAAGAACCACATTCTTGAATCTCCTGCTGTGTAAAGATGCACATCCTGGAATCTCCTGCAGTGTGAAGATCCACATACAGGAATCTCCTGCAGCATGAAGATCCACATACTGGAATCTCATGCAGTGCAAAGATCCACGTCCTGGAAACTCCTGCCGTGTAACCATCCATATCCTGCAATCTACTGCAGTTTAATGATCAACATCTTGGATTGTCCTGCAGTGTAAAAATCCACATCCTGGAATCTCCTGCAGGCTGATAATCCATATCCTGGAAACTCCTGCAGTGAGAAAATCCACATCCTGGAATATGCTGCAATGTGAGTATCCACATGCTGTTATCACCTGCAGTGCAAGGATCCACATCTTGGAATCTAATGCAGTGTGAAGATCCACATCATGGAATGTCCTGTAGTGTGATGAACTACATCCTGGAATCTCCAGCAGTGTGAAGATACACATCCTGGAAACTCCTTCACTGCAATGAACATCATCCTGGAATCTGCTGCAGTGTAAAAATCCACGTCCAGGAATCTCCAGCAGTGTGAAAAAACACATCATGGTATCTCCTTCAGTGAGATTATCCACATGCTGGAATATCCTGCAATGCGAAGATCGACATCCTGGAATCTCCAGCATTGTAAAGATCCAAATGCTGGAATCTCCAGTGGTGAGAAGATCCACATCCTGGAATCTCTGCTTTGAGATGATCCCCATCCTGGAAAGCGCAGCAGAGTGAAGAAGCACATCGTGGAATCTCCTGTGTCTAGAAGCTCCACATAATGGAATCTCCTGTATTGTAAAGAGCCAGCTGCTGGAATCTCCTGCAGAGTGAAGATCCAAATCCTGGATTCTCCTGCAGTGTAAAGAACCATATCCTGGAGTATCTTGCAGTGTGAAGATCCACAAACTGGAAACTCCAGCACAGTGAAGAACCACATTTTGGAATCTCCTGCTGTGTAAAGATGCACATCCTGGAGCCTCCTGCTGTGTGAAGATCCACATCCTGGAATCTACTGCCATGTGAAGATCCACATCATGGAATCAGCTGCAGCATGAAGATCCACATATTGGAATCTCATGCAGTACAAAGATGCACATCCTGGAAACTCCTGCATTGTAACGGTCCACATGCTGCAACCTACTTCAGTTTAACGATCAACATCTTGGATTCAGCTGCAGTATAAAGATCCACATCCTTGAATCTCCGGCAGGCTGATGATCCACTTCCTGGTCACTCCTGCAGTGAGAAATTCCACATCCCGGAATATGCTGCAATGTGAGTATCCACATGCTGGTATCACCTGTAGTGCAAGGATCCACATCTTGGCATCTACTGCAGTGTGATGATCTACATCTTGGAATCTCCAGCAGTGTGAAGATCGACATCCTGGAATCTCCAGCATTGTAAAGATCCAAATGCTGGAATCTCAAGTGGTGAGAAGATCCACATCCTCGAATCTCTGCTTTGAGATGATCCCCATCCTGGAAAGCGCAGCAGAGTGAAGAAGCACATCCTGAAATCTCCTGCAGTGTGAAGATCATAATCCTGGATTCTACTGCAGTGTTAGCAAGCACATCCTGGAATCTCGTGTGTCTAGAAGATCCACATCCTGGAAACTCCTGCAGTGTGAAGATTCACATCCTGAAATGCCTGCAGTGTGAAGATCCTAATCTCGGATTTTCCAGCAGTGCGAAGATCCACATCCTGGAAACTCCTGTATTGTAAAGAGCCACCTGCTGGAATCTCCTGCAGAGTGAAGATCCAAATCCTGGATTCTCCTGCAGTGTAAAGAACCACATCCTGGAATCTCTTGCAGTGTGAAGATCCACATAGTGGAAACTTCAGCACAGTGAAGAACCACATTTTGGAATCTCCTGCTGTGTAAAGATGCACATCCTGGAACCTCCTGCTGTGTGAAGATCCACATCCTGGAATCTACTGCCATGTGAAGATCCACATCATGGAATCTCCTGCAGCATGAAGATCCACATCCTGGAAACTCCTGAAGAGTGAAGAACCACATACTGCAAACTACCGCAATGTGAAGACCACATCCTGGAAAATCCATCAGTGCAAATTTCCTAATCTTGGAATCTCCTGCAGTGTGAAGATCCACATCCTGGAATCTCCATCAATAAGAAGATCCGAATCCTGGAAACTCCTGCAGTGTGAAGATCCACATTTTGGAAAATCCTGCAGCGTGATAATTCACATCATGGAAACTCCTGCAGGGTGATGATCCACATGGTCGAAACTCCTTCAATGTGAAGCTCCACATTCTGGAATCTCCTGTATAGTAAAGTGCCACCTGCTGGAATCTCCTGCAGCGTGAAGATGCAAATCCTGGATTCTCCTGCAGTGTAAAGAACCACATCCTGGAATCTCGTGCAGTCTGATGATCCACATAATGGAAACGCCAGCACAGTGAGGAACCACATTCTGGAATCTCCTGCTGTGTAAAGATGCACATCCTGGAATCTCCTGCAGTGTGAAGATCCACATACAGGAATCTCCTGCAGCATGAAGATCCACATACTGGAATCTCATGCAGTGCAAAGATCCACGTCCTGGAAACTCCTGCAGTGTAACGATCCATATCCTGCAATCTACTGCTGTTTAATGATCAACATCTTGGATTGTCCTGCAGTGTAACAATCCACATCCTGGAATCTCCTGCAGGCTGATGAATCCATATCCTGGAAACTCCTGCAGTGAGAAAATCCACATCTTGGAATATGCTGCAATGTGAGTATCCACATGCTGGTATCACCTGCAGTGCAAGGATCCACATATTGCAATCTACTGCAGTGTGAAGATCCACATGATGGAATGTCCTGCAGTGTGATGAACTACATCCTGGTATCTCCAGCAGTGTGAAGATCCACATCCTGGAAAATCCATCAGTGCAAATTTCCTAATCTTGGAATCTCCTGCAGTGTGAAGATCCACATCCTGGAATGTCCATCAATAAGAAGATACGAATCCTGGAAACTCCTGCAGTGTGAAGATCTACATTCTGGATAATCCTGCAGCGTGATAATTCACATCATGGAAACTCCTGCAGGGTGATGATCCACATGGTCGAAACTCCTGCAATGTGAAGCTCCACATTCTGGAATCTACAGTATAGTTATGAGCCACCTGCTGAAATCTCCTGCAGCGTGAAGATGCAAATCCTGGATTCTCCTGCAGTGTAAAGAACCACATCCTGGGATCTCTTGCAGTGTGATGATCCACATAATGGAAACTCCAGCACAGTGAAGAACCACATTCTGGAATCTCCTGCTGTGTAAAGATGCACATCCTGGAATCTCCTGCAGTGTGAAGATCCACATACAGGAATCTCCTGCAGCATAAAGATCCACATACTGGAATTTCATGCAGTGCAAAGATGCATGTCCTGGAAACTCCTGCAGTGTAACGATCCATATCCTGCAATCTACTGCAGTTTAATGATCAACATCTTGGATTGTCCTGCAGTGTAACAATCCACATCCTGGAATCACCTGCAGGCTGATGATCCATATCCTGGAAATTCCTGCAGTGAGTAAATCCACATCCTGGAATATGCTGCAATGTGAGTATCCACATGCTGTTATCACCTGCAGTGCAAGGATCCACATCTTGGAATCTACTGCAGTGTGAAGATCCACATCATGGAATGTCCTGTAGTGTGATGTACTACATCCTGGAATGTCCAGCAGTGTGAAGATCCACATCATGGAAACTCCTGCAGTGTGAAGATACACATCCTGGAAACTCCTGCACTGCAATGAACATCATCCTGGAATCTGCTGCAGTGTAAAAATCCACGTCCAGGAATCTCCAGCAATGTGAAAAAACACATCATGGTATCTCCTTCAGTGAGATGATCCACATGCTGGAATCTCCTGCAATGCGAAGATCGACATCCTGGAATCTCCAGCATTGTAAAGATCCAAATGCTGGAATCTCAAGTGGTGAGAAGATCCACATCCTCGAATCTCTGCTTTGAGATGATCCCCATCCTGGAAAGCGCAGCAGAGTGCAGAAGCACATCCTGAAATCTCCTGCAGTGTGAAGATCATAATCCTGGATTCTACTGCAGTGTTAGCAAGCACATCCTGGAATCTCGTGTGTCTAGAAGATCCACATCCTGGAAACTCCTGCAGTGTGAAGATTCACATCCTGAAATGCCTGCAGTGTGAAGATCCTAATCTCGGATTTTCCAGCAGTGCGAAGATCCACATCCTGGAAACTCCTGAAGAGTGAAGAACCACATACTGCAAACTACTGCAATGTGAAGATCCACATCCTGGAAAATCCATCAGTGTGAAGTTCCTCATCTTGGAAACTACTGCAGTGTGAAGATTCACATGCTGGAAAGGCCTGCAGTGTGAAGATCCAAATTTTGGAATTTCCAGCTGTGAGAAGATCAACATCCTGGAAACTCCTGAAGAGTGAAGAACCACATACTGCAAACTACCGCAATGTGAAGATCCACATCCTGGATTCTCCAGCAGTGTGAAGATCCGTATCCTGGAAACTCCTGCAGTGTGAAGATCCACATCCTGGAAACTCCTGCAGCGTGATGATTCACATCGTGGAAACTCCTGCAGCGTGATGATCCACATGGTCGAAACTCCTTCAATGTGAAGCTCCTCATTCTGGAATCTCCTGTATTGTAAAGAGCCACCTGCTGGAATCTCCTGCAGTGTGAAGATGCAAATCCTGGATTCTCCTGCAGTGTAAAGAACCACATCCTGGAATCTCTTGCATTGTGAAGATCCTCATAATGGAAACTCCAGCACAGTGAAGAACCACATTCTTGAATCTCCTGCTGTGTAAAGATGCACATGCTGGAATCTCCTGCAGTGTGAAGATCCACATACAGGAATCTCCTGCAGCATGAAGATCCACATACTGGAATCTCATGCAGTGCAAAGATCCACGTCCTGGAAACTCCTGCCGTGTAACCATCCATATCCTGCAATCTACTGCAGTTTAATGATCAACATCTTGGATTGTCCTGCAGTGTAAAAATCCACATCCTGGAATCTCCTGCAGGCTGATAATCCATATCCTGGAAACTCCTGCAGTGAGAAAATCCACATCCTGGAATATGCTGCAATGTGAGTATCCACATGCTGTTATCACCTGCAGTGCAAGGATCCACATCTTGGAATCTAATGCAGTGTGAAGATCCACATCATGGAATGTCCTGTAGTGTGATGAACTACATCCTGGAATCTCCAGCAGTGTGAAGATACACATCCTGGAAACTCCTTCACTGCAATGAACATCATCCTGGAATCTGCTGCAGTGTAAAAATCCACGTCCAGGAATCTCCAGCAGTGTGAAAAAACACATCATGGTATCTCCTTCAGTGAGATTATCCACATGCTGGAATATCCTGCAATGCGAAGATCGACATCCTGGAATCTCCAGCATTGTAAAGATCCAAATGCTGGAATCTCCAGTGGTGAGAAGATCCACATCCTGGAATCTCTGCTTTGAGATGATCCCCATCCTGGAAAGCGCAGCAGAGTGAAGAAGCACATCGTGGAATCTCCTGTGTCTAGAAGCTCCACATAATGGAATCTCCTGTATTGTAAAGAGCCAGCTGCTGGAATCTCCTGCAGAGTGAAGATCCAAATCCTGGATTCTCCTGCAGTGTAAAGAACCATATCCTGGAGTATCTTGCAGTGTGAAGATCCACAAACTGGAAACTCCAGCACAGTGAAGAACCACATTTTGGAATCTCCTGCTGTGTAAAGATGCACATCCTGGAGCCTCCTGCTGTGTGAAGATCCACATCCTGGAATCTACTGCCATGTGAAGATCCACATCATGGAATCAGCTGCAGCATGAAGATCCACATATTGGAATCTCATGCAGTACAAAGATGCACATCCTGGAAACTCCTGCATTGTAACGGTCCACATGCTGCAACCTACTTCAGTTTAACGATCAACATCTTGGATTCAGCTGCAGTATAAAGATCCACATCCTTGAATCTCCGGCAGGCTGATGATCCACTTCCTGGTCACTCCTGCAGTGAGAAATTCCACATCCCGGAATATGCTGCAATGTGAGTATCCACATGCTGGTATCACCTGTAGTGCAAGGATCCACATCTTGGCATCTACTGCAGTGTGATGATCTACATCCTGGAATCTCCAGCAGTGTGAAGATCGACATCCTGGAATCTCCAGCATTGTAAAGATCCAAATGCTGGAATCTCAAGTGGTGAGAAGATCCACATCCTCAAATCTCTGCTTTGAGATGATCCCCATCCTGGAAAGCGCAGCAGAGTGCAGAAGCACATCCTGAAATCTCCTGCAGTGTGAAGATCATAATCCTGGATTCTACTGCAGTGTTAGCAAGCACATCCTGGAATCTCGTGTGTCTAGAAGATCCACATCCTGGAAACTCCTGCAGTGTGAAGATTCACATCCTGAAATGCCTGCAGTGTGAAGATCCTAATCTCGGATTTTCCAGCAGTGCGAAGATCCACATCCTGGAAACTCCTGAAGAGTGAAGAACCACATACTGCAAACTACTGCAATGTGAAGATCCACATCCTGGAAAATCCATCAGTGTGAAGTTCCTCATCTTGGAAACTACTGCAGTGTGAAGATTCACATGCTGGAAAGGCCTGCAGTGTGAAGATCCAAATTTTGGAATTTCCAGCTGTGAGAAGATCAACATCCTGGAAACTCCTGAAGAGTGAAGAACCACATACTGCAAACTACCGCAATGTGAAGATCCACATCCTGGATTCTCCAGCAGTGTGAAGATCCGTATCCTGGAAACTCCTGCAGTGTGAAGATCCACATCCTGGAAACTCCTGCAGCGTGATGATTCACATCGTGGAAACTCCTGCAGCGTGATGATCCACATGGTCGAAACTCCTTCAATGTGAAGCTCCTCATTCTGGAATCTCCTGTATTGTAAAGAGCCACCTGCTGGAATCTCCTGCAGTGTGAAGATGCAAATCCTGGATTCTCCTGCAGTGTAAAGAACCACATCCTGGAATCTCTTGCATTGTGAAGATCCTCATAATGGAAACTCCAGCACAGTGAAGAACCACATTCTTGAATCTCCTGCTGTGTAAAGATGCACATCCTGGAATCTCCTGCAGTGTGAAGATCCACATACAGGAATCTCCTGCAGCATGAAGATCCACATACTGGAATCTCATGCAGTGCAAAGATCCACGTCCTGGAAACTCCTGCCGTGTAACCATCCATATCCTGCAATCTACTGCAGTTTAATGATCAACATCTTGGATTGTCCTGCAGTGTAAAAATCCACATCCTGGAATCTCCTGCAGGCTGATAATCCATATCCTGGAAACTCCTGCAGTGAGAAAATCCACATCCTGGAATATGCTGCAATGTGAGTATCCACATGCTGTTATCACCTGCAGTGCAAGGATCCACATCTTGGAATCTAATGCAGTGTGAAGATCCACATCATGGAATGTCCTGTAGTGTGATGAACTACATCCTGGAATCTCCAGCAGTGTGAAGATACACATCCTGGAAACTCCTTCACTGCAATGAACATCATCCTGGAATCTGCTGCAGTGTAAAAATCCACGTCCAGGAATCTCCAGCAGTGTGAAAAAACACATCATGGTATCTCCTTCAGTGAGATTATCCACATGCTGGAATATCCTGCAATGCGAAGATCGACATCCTGGAATCTCCAGCATTGTAAAGATCCAAATGCTGGAATCTCCAGTGGTGAGAAGATCCACATCCTGGAATCTCTGCTTTGAGATGATCCCCATCCTGGAAAGCGCAGCAGAGTGAAGAAGCACATCCTGGAATCTCCTGTGTCTAGAAGCTCCACATAATGGAATCTCCTGTATTGTAAAGAGCCAGCTGCTGGAATCTCCTGCAGAGTGAAGATCCAAATCCTGGATTCTCCTGCAGTGTAAAGAACCATATCCTGGAGTATCTTGCAGTGTGAAGATCCACAAACTGGAAACTCCAGCACAGTGAAGAACCACATTTTGGAATCTCCTGCTGTGTAAAGATGCACATCCTGGAGCCTCCTGCTGTGTGAAGATCCACATCCTGGAATCTACTGCCATGTGAAGATCCACATCATGGAATCAGCTGCAGCATGAAGATCCACATATTGGAATCTCATGCAGTACAAAGATGCACATCCTGGAAACTCCTGCATTGTAACGGTCCACATGCTGCAACCTACTTCAGTTTAACGATCAACATCTTGGATTCAGCTGCAGTATAAAGATCCACATCCTTGAATCTCCGGCAGGCTGATGATCCACTTCCTGGTCACTCCTGCAGTGAGAAATTCCACATCCCGGAATATGCTGCAATGTGAGTATCCACATGCTGGTATCACCTGTAGTGCAAGGATCCACATCTTGGCATCTACTGCAGTGTGATGATCTACATCCTGGAATCTCCAGCAGTGTGAAGATCGACATCCTGGAATCTCCAGCATTGTAAAGATCCAAATGCTGGAATCTCAAGTGGTGAGAAGATCCACATCCTCGAATCTCTGCTTTGAGATGATCCCCATCCTGGAAAGCGCAGCAGAGTGCAGAAGCACATCCTGAAATCTCCTGCAGTGTGAAGATCATAATCCTGGATTCTACTGCAGTGTTAGCAAGCACATCCTGGAATCTCGTGTGTCTAGAAGATCCACATCCTGGAAACTCCTGCAGTGTGAAGATTCACATCCTGAAATGCCTGCAGTGTGAAGATCCTAATCTCGGATTTTCCAGCAGTGCGAAGATCCACATCCTGGAAACTCCTGAAGAGTGAAGAACCACATACTGCAAACTACTGCAATGTGAAGATCCACATCCTGGAAAATCCATCAGTGTGAAGTTCCTCATCTTGGAAACTACTGCAGTGTGAAGATTCACATGCTGGAAAGGCCTGCAGTGTGAAGATCCAAATTTTGGAATTTCCAGCTGTGAGAAGATCAACATCCTGGAAACTCCTGAAGAGTGAAGAACCACATACTGCAAACTACCGCAATGTGAAGATCCACATCCTGGATTCTCCAGCAGTGTGAAGATCCGTATCCTGGAAACTCCTGCAGTGTGAAGATCCACATCCTGGAAACTCCTGCAGCGTGATGATTCACATCGTGGAAACTCCTGCAGCGTGATGATCCACATGGTCGAAACTCCTTCAATGTGAAGCTCCTCATTCTGGAATCTCCTGTATTGTAAAGAGCCACCTGCTGGAATCTCCTGCAGTGTGAAGATGCAAATCCTGGATTCTCCTGCAGTGTAAAGAACCACATCCTGGAATCTCTTGCATTGTGAAGATCCTCATAATGGAAACTCCAGCACAGTGAAGAACCACATTCTTGAATCTCCTGCTGTGTAAAGATGCACATCCTGGAATCTCCTGCAGTGTGAAGATCCACATACAGGAATCTCCTGCAGCATGAAGATCCACATACTGGAATCTCATGCAGTGCAAAGATCCACGTCCTGGAAACTCCTGCCGTGTAACCATCCATATCCTGCAATCTACTGCAGTTTAATGATCAACATCTTGGATTGTCCTGCAGTGTAAAAATCCACATCCTGGAATCTCCTGCAGGCTGATAATCCATATCCTGGAAACTCCTGCAGTGAGAAAATCCACATCCTGGAATATGCTGCAATGTGAGTATCCACATGCTGTTATCACCTGCAGTGCAAGGATCCACATCTTGGAATCTAATGCAGTGTGAAGATCCACATCATGGAATGTCCTGTAGTGTGATGAACTACATCCTGGAATCTCCAGCAGTGTGAAGATACACATCCTGGAAACTCCTTCACTGCAATGAACATCATCCTGGAATCTGCTGCAGTGTAAAAATCCACGTCCAGGAATCTCCAGCAGTGTGAAAAAACACATCATGGTATCTCCTTCAGTGAGATTATCCACATGCTGGAATATCCTGCAATGCGAAGATCGACATCCTGGAATCTCCAGCATTGTAAAGATCCAAATGCTGGAATCTCCAGTGGTGAGAAGATCCACATCCTGGAATCTCTGCTTTGAGATGATCCCCATCCTGGAAAGCGCAGCAGAGTGAAGAAGCACATCGTGGAATCTCCTGTGTCTAGAAGCTCCACATAATGGAATCTCCTGTATTGTAAAGAGCCAGCTGCTGGAATCTCCTGCAGAGTGAAGATCCAAATCCTGGATTCTCCTGCAGTGTAAAGAACCATATCCTGGAGTATCTTGCAGTGTGAAGATCCACAAACTGGAAACTCCAGCACAGTGAAGAACCACATTTTGGAATCTCCTGCTGTGTAAAGATGCACATCCTGGAGCCTCCTGCTGTGTGAAGATCCACATCCTGGAATCTACTGCCATGTGAAGATCCACATCATGGAATCAGCTGCAGCATGAAGATCCACATATTGGAATCTCATGCAGTACAAAGATGCACATCCTGGAAACTCCTGCATTGTAACGGTCCACATGCTGCAACCTACTTCAGTTTAACGATCAACATCTTGGATTCAGCTGCAGTATAAAGATCCACATCCTTGAATCTCCGGCAGGCTGATGATCCACTTCCTGGTCACTCCTGCAGTGAGAAATTCCACATCCCGGAATATGCTGCAATGTGAGTATCCACATGCTGGTATCACCTGTAGTGCAAGGATCCACATCTTGGCATCTACTGCAGTGTGATGATCTACATCCTGGAATCTCCAGAAGTGTGAAGATCGACATCCTGGAATCTCCAGCATTGTAAAGATCCAAATGCTGGAATCTCAAGTGGTGAGAAGATCCACATCCTCGAATCTCTGCTTTGAGATGATCCCCATCCTGGAAAGCGCAGCAGAGTGCAGAAGCACATCCTGAAATCTCCTGCAGTGTGAAGATCATAATCCTGGATTCTACTGCAGTGTTAGCAAGCACATCCTGGAATCTCGTGTGTCTAGAAGATCCACATCCTGGAAACTCCTGCAGTGTGAAGATTCACATCCTGAAATGCCTGCAGTGTGAAGATCCTAATCTCGGATTTTCCAGCAGTGCGAAGATCCACATCCTGGAAACTCCTGAAGAGTGAAGAACCACATACTGCAAACTACTGCAATGTGAAGATCCACATCCTGGAAAATCCATCAGTGTGAAGTTCCTCATCTTGGAAACTACTGCAGTGTGAAGATTCACATGCTGGAAAGGCCTGCAGTGTGAAGATCCAAATTTTGGAATTTCCAGCTGTGAGAAGATCAACATCCTGGAAACTCCTGAAGAGTGAAGAACCACATACTGCAAACTACCGCAATGTGAAGATCCACATCCTGGATTCTCCAGCAGTGTGAAGATCCGTATCCTGGAAACTCCTGCAGTGTGAAGATCCACATCCTGGAAACTCCTGCAGCGTGATGATTCACATCGTGGAAACTCCTGCAGCGTGATGATCCACATGGTCGAAACTCCTTCAATGTGAAGCTCCTCATTCTGGAATCTCCTGTATTGTAAAGAGCCACCTGCTGGAATCTCCTGCAGTGTGAAGATGCAAATCCTGGATTCTCCTGCAGTGTAAAGAACCACATCCTGGAATCTCTTGCATTGTGAAGATCCTCATAATGGAAACTCCAGCACAGTGAAGAACCACATTCTTGAATCTCCTGCTGTGTAAAGATGCACATGCTGGAATCTCCTGCAGTGTGAAGATCCACATACAGGAATCTCCTGCAGCATGAAGATCCACATACTGGAATCTCATGCAGTGCAAAGATCCACGTCCTGGAAACTCCTGCCGTGTAACCATCCATATCCTGCAATCTACTGCAGTTTAATGATCAACATCTTGGATTGTCCTGCAGTGTAAAAATCCACATCCTGGAATCTCCTGCAGGCTGATAATCCATATCCTGGAAACTCCTGCAGTGAGAAAATCCACATCCTGGAATATGCTGCAATGTGAGTATCCACATGCTGTTATCACCTGCAGTGCAAGGATCCACATCTTGGAATCTAATGCAGTGTGAAGATCCACATCATGGAATGTCCTGTAGTGTGATGAACTACATCCTGGAATCTCCAGCAGTGTGAAGATACACATCCTGGAAACTCCTTCACTGCAATGAACATCATCCTGGAATCTGCTGCAGTGTAAAAATCCACGTCCAGGAATCTCCAGCAGTGTGAAAAAACACATCATGGTATCTCCTTCAGTGAGATTATCCACATGCTGGAATATCCTGCAATGCGAAGATCGACATCCTGGAATCTCCAGCATTGTAAAGATCCAAATGCTGGAATCTCCAGTGGTGAGAAGATCCACATCCTGGAATCTCTGCTTTGAGATGATCCCCATCCTGGAAAGCGCAGCAGAGTGAAGAAGCACATCGTGGAATCTCCTGTGTCTAGAAGCTCCACATAATGGAATCTCCTGTATTGTAAAGAGCCAGCTGCTGGAATCTCCTGCAGAGTGAAGATCCAAATCCTGGATTCTCCTGCAGTGTAAAGAACCATATCCTGGAGTATCTTGCAGTGTGAAGATCCACAAACTGGAAACTCCAGCACAGTGAAGAACCACATTTTGGAATCTCCTGCTGTGTAAAGATGCACATCCTGGAGCCTCCTGCTGTGTGAAGATCCACATCCTGGAATCTACTGCCATGTGAAGATCCACATCATGGAATCAGCTGCAGCATGAAGATCCACATATTGGAATCTCATGCAGTACAAAGATGCACATCCTGGAAACTCCTGCATTGTAACGGTCCACATGCTGCAACCTACTTCAGTTTAACGATCAACATCTTGGATTCAGCTGCAGTATAAAGATCCACATCCTTGAATCTCCGGCAGGCTGATGATCCACTTCCTGGTCACTCCTGCAGTGAGAAATTCCACATCCCGGAATATGCTGCAATGTGAGTATCCACATGCTGGTATCACCTGTAGTGCAAGGATCCACATCTTGGCATCTACTGCAGTGTGATGATCTACATCCTGGAATCTCCAGCAGTGTGAAGATCGACATCCTGGAATCTCCAGCATTGTAAAGATCCAAATGCTGGAATCTCAAGTGGTGAGAAGATCCACATCCTCGAATCTCTGCTTTGAGATGATCCCCATCCTGGAAAGCGCAGCAGAGTGCAGAAGCACATCCTGAAATCTCCTGCAGTGTGAAGATCATAATCCTGGATTCTACTGCAGTGTTAGCAAGCACATCCTGGAATCTCGTGTGTCTAGAAGATCCACATCCTGGAAACTCCTGCAGTGTGAAGATTCACATCCTGAAATGCCTGCAGTGTGAAGATCCTAATCTCGGATTTTCCAGCAGTGCGAAGATCCACATCCTGGAAACTCCTGTATTGTAAAGAGCCACCTGCTAGAATCTCCTGCAGAGTGAAGATCCACATCCTGGATTCTCCTGCAGTGTAAAGAACCACATCCTGGAATCTCTTGCAGTGTGAAGATCCACATAGTGGAAACTTCAGCACAGTGAAGAACCACATTTTGGAATCTCCTGCTGTGTAAAGATGCACATCCTGGAACCTCCTGCTGTGTGAAGATCCACATCCTGGAATCTACTGCCATGTGAAGATCCACATCATGGAATCTCCTGCAGCATGAAGATCCACATCCTGGAAACTCCTGAAGAGTGAAGAACCACATACTGCAAACTACCGCAATGTGAAGACCACATCCTGGAAAATCCATCAGTGCAGATTTCCTAATCTTGGAATCTCCTGCAGTGTGAAGATCCACATCCTGGAATCTCCATCAATAAGAAGATCCGAATCCTGGAAACTCCTGCAGTGTGAAGATCCACATTTTGGAAAATCCTGCAGCGTGATAATTCACATCATGGAAACTCCTGCAGGGTGATGATCCACATGGTCGAAACTCCTTCAATGTGAAGCTCCACATTCTGGAATCTCCTGTATAGTAAAGTGCCACCTGCTGGAATCTCCTGCAGCGTGAAGATGCAAATCCTGGATTCTCCTGCAGTGTAAAGAACCACATCCTGGAATCTCGTGCAGTCTGATGATCCACATAATGGAAACGCCAGCACAGTGAGGAACCACATTCTGGAATCGCCTGCTGTGTAAAGATGCACATCCTGGAATCTCCTGCAGTGTGAAGATCCACATACAGGAATCTCCTGCAGCATGAAGATCCACATACTGGAATCTCATGCAGTGCAAAGATCCACGTCCTGGAAACTCCTGCAGTGTAACGATCCATATCCTGCAATCTACTGCTGTTTAATGATCAACATCTTGGATTGTCCTGCAGTGTAACAATCCACATCCTGGAATCTCCTGCAGGCTGATGAATCCATATCCTGGAAACTCCTGCAGTGAGAAAATCCACATCTTGGAATATGCTGCAATGTGAGTATCCACATGCTGGTATCACCTGCAGTGCAAGGATCCACATATTGCAATCTACTGCAGTGTGAAGATCCACATGATGGAATGTCCTGCAGTGTGATGAACTACATCCTGGTATCTCCAGCAGTGTGAAGATCCACATCCTGGAAAATCCATCAGTGCAAATTTCCTAATCTTGGAATCTCCTGCAGTGTGAAGATCCACATCCTGGAATGTCCATCAATAAGAAGATACGAATCCTGGAAACTCCTGCAGTGTGAAGATCTACATCCTGGAAAATCCTGCAGCGTGATAATTCACATCGTGGAAACTCCTGCAGGGTGATGATCCACATGGTCGAAACTCCTGCAATGTGAAGCTCCACATTCTGGAATCTCCAGTATAGTTATGAGCCACCTGCTGAAATCTCCTGCAGCGTGAAGATGCAAATCCTGGATTCTCCTGCAGTGTAAAGAACCACATCCTGGGATCTCTTGCAGTGTGATGATCCACATAATGGAAACTCCAGCACAGTGAAGAACCACATTCTGGAATCTCCTGCTGTGTAAAGATGCACATCCTGGAATCTCCTGCAGTGTGAAGATCCACATACAGGAATCTCCTGCAGTGTAACAATCCACATCCTGGAATCGCCTGCAGGCTGATGATCCATATCCTGGAAAATCCTGCAGTGAGTAAATCCACATCCTGGAATATGCTGCAATGTGAGTATCCACATGCTGTTATCACCTGCAGTGCAAGGATCCACATCTTGGAATCTACTGCAGTGTGAAGATCCACATCATGGAATGTCCTGCAGTTTGATATACTACATCCTGGAATGTCCAGCAGTGTGAAGATCCACATCCTGGAAACTCCTGCAGTGTGAAGATACACATCCTGGAAACTCCTGCACTGCAATGAACATCATCCTGGAATCTGCTGTAGTGTAAAAATCCACGTCCAGGAATCTCCAGCAATGTGAAAAAACACATCATGGTATCTCCTTCAGTGAGATGATCCACATGCTGGAATCTCCTGCAATGCGAAGATCGACATCCTGGAATCTCCAGCATTGTAAAGATCCAAATGCTGGAATCTCAAGTGGTGAGAAGATCCACATCCTGGAATCTCTGCTTTGAGATGATCCCCATCCTGGAAAGCGCAGCAGAGTGAAGAAGCACATCGTGGAATCTCCTGTGTCTAGAAGCTCCACATAATGGAATCTCCTGTATTGTAAAGAGCCAGCTGCTGGAATCTCCTGCAGAGTGAAGATCCAAATCCTGGATTCTCCTGCAGTGTAAAGAACCATATCCTGGAGTATCTTGCAGTGTGAAGATCCACAAACTGGAAACTCCAGCACAGTGAAGAACCACATTTTGGAATCTCCTGCTGTGTAAAGATGCACATCCTGGAGCCTCCTGCTGTGTGAAGATCCACATCCTGGAATCTACTGCCATGTGAAGATCCACATCATGGAATCAGCTGCAGCATGAAGATCCACATATTGGAATCTCATGCAGTACAAAGATGCACATCCTGGAAACTCCTGCATTGTAACGGTCCACATGCTGCAACCTACTTCAGTTTAACGATCAACATCTTGGATTCAGCTGCAGTATAAAGATCCACATCCTTGAATCTCCGGCAGGCTGATGATCCACTTCCTGGTCACTCCTGCAGTGAGAAATTCCACATCCCGGAATATGCTGCAATGTGAGTATCCACATGCTGGTATCACCTGTAGTGCAAGGATCCACATCTTGGCATCTACTGCAGTGTGATGATCTACATCCTGGAATCTCCAGCAGTGTGAAGATCGACATCCTGGAATCTCCAGCATTGTAAAGATCCAAATGCTGGAATCTCAAGTGGTGAGAAGATCCACATCCTCGAATCTCTGCTTTGAGATGATCCCCATCCTGGAAAGCGCAGCAGAGTGCAGAAGCACATCCTGAAATCTCCTGCAGTGTGAAGATCATAATCCTGGATTCTACTGCAGTGTTAGCAAGCACATCCTGGAATCTCGTGTGTCTAGAAGATCCACATCCTGGAAACTCCTGCAGTGTGAAGATTCACATCCTGAAATGCCTGCAGTGTGAAGATCCTAATCTCGGATTTTCCAGCAGTGCGAAGATCCACATCCTGGAAACTCCTGTATTGTAAAGAGCCACCTGCTGGAATCTCCTGCAGAGTGAAGATCCAAATCCTGGATTCTCCTGCAGTGTAAAGAACCACATCCTGGAATCTCTTGCAGTGTGAAGATCCACATAGTGGAAACTTCAGCACAGTGAAGAACCACATTTTGGAATCTCCTGCTGTGTAAAGATGCACATCCTGGAACCTCCTGCTGTGCGAAGATCCACATCCTGGAATCTACTGCCATGTGAAGATCCACATCATGGAATCTCCTGCAGCATGAAGATCCACATCCTGGAAACTCCTGAAGAGTGAAGAACCACATACTGCAAACTACCGCAATGTGAAGACCACATCCTGGAAAATCCATCAGTGCAAATTTCCTAATCTTGGAATCTCCTGCAGTGTGAAGATCCACATCCTGGAATCTCCATCAATAAGAAGATCCGAATCCTGGAAACTCCTGCAGTGTGAAGATCCACATTTTGGAAAATCCTGCAGCGTGATAATTCACATCATGGAAACTCCTGCAGGGTGATGATCCACATGGTCGAAACTCCTTCAATGTGAAGCTCCACATTCTGGAATCTCCTGTATAGTAAAGTGCCACCTGCTGGAATCTCCTGCAGCGTGAAGATGCAAATCCTGGATTCTCCTGCAGTGTAAAGAACCACATCCTGGAATCTCGTGCAGTCTGATGATCCACATAATGGAAACGCCAGCACAGTGAGGAACCACATTCTGGAATCTCCTGCTGTGTAAAGATGCACATCCTGGAATCTCCTGCAGTGTGAAGATCCACATACAGGAATCTCCTGCAGCATGAAGATCCACATACTGGAATCTCATGCAGTGCAAAGATCCACGTCCTGGAAACTCCTGCAGTGTAACGATCCATATCCTGCAATCTACTGCTGTTTAATGATCAACATCTTGGATTGTCCTGCAGTGTAACAATCCACATCCTGGAATCTCCTGCAGGCTGATGAATCCATATCCTGGAAACTCCTGCAGTGAGAAAATCCACATCTTGGAATATGCTGCAATGTGAGTATCCACATGCTGGTATCACCTGCAGTGCAAGGATCCACATATTGCAATCTACTGCAGTGTGAAGATCCACATGATGGAATGTCCTGCAGTGTGATGAACTACATCCTGGTATCTCCAGCAGTGTGAAGATCCACATCCTGGAAAATCCATCAGTGCAAATTTCCTAATCTTGGAATCTCCTGCAGTGTGAAGATCCACATCCTGGAATGTCCATCAATAAGAAGATACGAATCCTGGAAACTCCTGCAGTGTGAAGATCTACATTCTGGATAATCCTGCAGCGTGATAATTCACATCATGGAAACTCCTGCAGGGTGATGATCCACATGGTCGAAACTCCTGCAATGTGAAGCTCCACATTCTGGAATCTACAGTATAGTTATGAGCCACCTGCTGAAATCTCCTGCAGCGTGAAGATGCAAATCCTGGATTCTCCTGCAGTGTAAAGAACCACATCCTGGGATCTCTTGCAGTGTGATGATCCACATAATGGAAACTCCAGCACAGTGAAGAACCACATTCTGGAATCTCCTGCTGTGTAAAGATGCACATCCTGGAATCTCCTGCAGTGTGAAGATCCACATACAGGAATCTCCTGCAGCATAAAGATCCACATACTGGAATTTCATGCAGTGCAAAGATGCATGTCCTGGAAACTCCTGCAGTGTAACGATCCATATCCTGCAATCTACTGCAGTTTAATGATCAACATCTTGGATTGTCCTGCAGTGTAACAATCCACATCCTGGAATCACCTGCAGGCTGATGATCCATATCCTGGAAATTCCTGCAGTGAGTAAATCCACATCCTGGAATATGCTGCAATGTGAGTATCCACATGCTGTTATCACCTGCAGTGCAAGGATCCACATCTTGGAATCTACTGCAGTGTGAAGATCCACATCATGGAATGTCCTGCAGTGTGATGTACTACATCCTGGAATGTCCAGCAGTATAAAGATCCACATCCTGGAAACTCCTGCAGTGTGAAGATACACATCCTGGAAACTCCTGCACTGCAATGAACATCATCCTGGAATCTGCTGCAGTGTAAAAATCCACGTCCAGGAATCTCCAGCAATGTGAAAAAACACATCATGGTATCTCCTTCAGTGAGATGATCCACATGCTGGAATCTCCTGCAATGCGAAGATCGACATCCTGGAATCTCCAGCATTGTAAAGATCCAAATGCTGGAATCTCAAGTGGTGAGAAGATCCACATCCTCGAATCTCTGCTTTGAGATGATCCCCATCCTGGAAAGCGCAGCAGAGTGCAGAAGCACATCCTGAAATCTCCTGCAGTATGAAGATCATAATCCTGGATTCTACTGCAGTGTTAGCAAGCACATCCTGGAATCTCGTGTGTCTAGAAGATCCACATCTTGGAAACTCCTGCAGTGTGAAGATTCACATCCTGAAATGCCTGCAGTGTGAAGATCCTAATCTCGGATTTTCCAGCAGTGCGAAGATCCACATCCTGGAAACTCCTGAAGAGTGAAGAACCACATACTGCAAACTACTGCAATGTGAAGATCCACATCCTGGAAAATCCATCAGTGTGAAGTTCCTCATCTTGGAAACTACTGCAGTGTGAAGATTCACATGCTGGAAAGGCCTGCAGTGTGAAGATCCAAATTTTGGAATTTCCAGCTGTGAGAAGATCAACATCCTGGAAACTCCTGAAGAGTGAAGAACCACATACTGCAAACTACCGCAATGTGAAGATCCACATCCTGGATTCTCCAGCAGTGTGAAGATCCGTATCCTGGAAACTCCTGCAGTGTGAAGATCCACATCCTGGAAACTCCTGCAGCGTGATGATTCACATCGTGGAAACTCCTGCAGCGTGATGATCCACATGGTCGAAACTCCTTCAATGTGAAGCTCCTCATTCTGGAATCTCCTGTATTGTAAAGAGCCACCTGCTGGAATCTCCTGCAGTGTGAAGATGCAAATCCTGGATTCTCCTGCAGTGTAAAGAACCACATCCTGGAATCTCTTGCATTGTGAAGATCCTCATAATGGAAACTCCAGCACAGTGAAGAACCACATTCTTGAATCTCCTGCTGTGTAAAGATGCACATGCTGGAATCTCCTGCAGTGTGAAGATCCACATACAGGAATCTCCTGCAGCATGAAGATCCACATACTGGAATCTCATGCAGTGCAAAGATCCACGTCCTGGAAACTCCTGCCGTGTAACCATCCATATCCTGCAATCTACTGCAGTTTAATGATCAACATCTTGGATTGTCCTGCAGTGTAAAAATCCACATCCTGGAATCTCCTGCAGGCTGATAATCCATATCCTGGAAACTCCTGCAGTGAGAAAATCCACATCCTGGAATATGCTGCAATGTGAGTATCCACATGCTGTTATCACCTGCAGTGCAAGGATCCACATCTTGGAATCTAATGCAGTGTGAAGATCCACATCATGGAATGTCCTGTAGTGTGATGAACTACATCCTGGAATCTCCAGCAGTGTGAAGATACACATCCTGGAAACTCCTTCACTGCAATGAACATCATCCTGGAATCTGCTGCAGTGTAAAAATCCACGTCCAGGAATCTCCAGCAGTGTGAAAAAACACATCATGGTATCTCCTTCAGTGAGATTATCCACATGCTGGAATATCCTGCAATGCGAAGATCGACATCCTGGAATCTCCAGCATTGTAAAGATCCAAATGCTGGAATCTCCAGTGGTGAGAAGATCCACATCCTGGAATCTCTGCTTTGAGATGATCCCCATCCTGGAAAGCGCAGCAGAGTGAAGAAGCACATCCTGGAATCTCCTGTGTCTAGAAGCTCCACATAATGGAATCTCCTGTATTGTAAAGAGCCAGCTGCTGGAATCTCCTGCAGAGTGAAGATCCAAATCCTGGATTCTCCTGCAGTGTAAAGAACCATATCCTGGAGTATCTTGCAGTGTGAAGATCCACAAACTGGAAACTCCAGCACAGTGAAGAACCACATTTTGGAATCTCCTGCTGTGTAAAGATGCACATCCTGGAGCCTCCTGCTGTGTGAAGATCCACATCCTGGAATCTACTGCCATGTGAAGATCCACATCATGGAATCAGCTGCAGCATGAAGATCCACATATTGGAATCTCATGCAGTACAAAGATGCACATCCTGGAAACTCCTGCATTGTAACGGTCCACATGCTGCAACCTACTTCAGTTTAACGATCAACATCTTGGATTCAGCTGCAGTATAAAGATCCACATCCTTGAATCTCCGGCAGGCTGATGATCCACTTCCTGGTCACTCCTGCAGTGAGAAATTCCACATCCCGGAATATGCTGCAATGTGAGTATCCACATGCTGGTATCACCTGTAGTGCAAGGATCCACATCTTGGCATCTACTGCAGTGTGATGATCTACATCCTGGAATCTCCAGCAGTGTGAAGATCGACATCCTGGAATCTCCAGCATTGTAAAGATCCAAATGCTGGAATCTCAAGTGGTGAGAAGATCCACATCCTCAAATCTCTGCTTTGAGATGATCCCCATCCTGGAAAGCGCAGCAGAGTGCAGAAGCACATCCTGAAATCTCCTGCAGTGTGAAGATCATAATCCTGGATTCTACTGCAGTGTTAGCAAGCACATCCTGGAATCTCGTGTGTCTAGAAGATCCACATCCTGGAAACTCCTGCAGTGTGAAGATTCACATCCTGAAATGCCTGCAGTGTGAAGATCCTAATCTCGGATTTTCCAGCAGTGCGAAGATCCACATCCTGGAAACTCCTGAAGAGTGAAGAACCACATACTGCAAACTACTGCAATGTGAAGATCCACATCCTGGAAAATCCATCAGTGTGAAGTTCCTCATCTTGGAAACTACTGCAGTGTGAAGATTCACATGCTGGAAAGGCCTGCAGTGTGAAGATCCAAATTTTGGAATTTCCAGCTGTGAGAAGATCAACATCCTGGAAACTCCTGAAGAGTGAAGAACCACATACTGCAAACTACCGCAATGTGAAGATCCACATCCTGGATTCTCCAGCAGTGTGAAGATCCGTATCCTGGAAACTCCTGCAGTGTGAAGATCCACATCCTGGAAACTCCTGCAGCGTGATGATTCACATCGTGGAAACTCCTGCAGCGTGATGATCCACATGGTCGAAACTCCTTCAATGTGAAGCTCCTCATTCTGGAATCTCCTGTATTGTAAAGAGCCACCTGCTGGAATCTCCTGCAGTGTGAAGATGCAAATCCTGGATTCTCCTGCAGTGTAAAGAACCACATCCTGGAATCTCTTGCATTGTGAAGATCCTCATAATGGAAACTCCAGCACAGTGAAGAACCACATTCTTGAATCTCCTGCTGTGTAAAGATGCACATGCTGGAATCTCCTGCAGTGTGAAGATCCACATACAGGAATCTCCTGCAGCATGAAGATCCACATACTGGAATCTCATGCAGTGCAAAGATCCACGTCCTGGAAACTCCTGCCGTGTAACCATCCATATCCTGCAATCTACTGCAGTTTAATGATCAACATCTTGGATTGTCCTGCAGTGTAAAAATCCACATCCTGGAATCTCCTGCAGGCTGATAATCCATATCCTGGAAACTCCTGCAGTGAGAAAATCCACATCCTGGAATATGCTGCAATGTGAGTATCCACATGCTGTTATCACCTGCAGTGCAAGGATCCACATCTTGGAATCTAATGCAGTGTGAAGATCCACATCATGGAATGTCCTGTAGTGTGATGAACTACATCCTGGAATCTCCAGCAGTGTGAAGATACACATCCTGGAAACTCCTTCACTGCAATGAACATCATCCTGGAATCTGCTGCAGTGTAAAAATCCACGTCCAGGAATCTCCAGCAGTGTGAAAAAACACATCATGGTATCTCCTTCAGTGAGATTATCCACATGCTGGAATATCCTGCAATGCGAAGATCGACATCCTGGAATCTCCAGCATTGTAAAGATCCAAATGCTGGAATCTCCAGTGGTGAGAAGATCCACATCCTGGAATCTCTGCTTTGAGATGATCCCCATCCTGGAAAGCGCAGCAGAGTGAAGAAGCACATCGTGGAATCTCCTGTGTCTAGAAGCTCCACATAATGGAATCTCCTGTATTGTAAAGAGCCAGCTGCTGGAATCTCCTGCAGAGTGAAGATCCAAATCCTGGATTCTCCTGCAGTGTAAAGAACCATATCCTGGAGTATCTTGCAGTGTGAAGATCCACAAACTGGAAACTCCAGCACAGTGAAGAACCACATTTTGGAATCTCCTGCTGTGTAAAGATGCACATCCTGGAGCCTCCTGCTGTGTGAAGATCCACATCCTGGAATCTACTGCCATGTGAAGATCCACATCATGGAATCAGCTGCAGCATGAAGATCCACATATTGGAATCTCATGCAGTACAAAGATGCACATCCTGGAAACTCCTGCATTGTAACGGTCCACATGCTGCAACCTACTTCAGTTTAACGATCAACATCTTGGATTCAGCTGCAGTATAAAGATCCACATCCTTGAATCTCCGGCAGGCTGATGATCCACTTCCTGGTCACTCCTGCAGTGAGAAATTCCACATCCCGGAATATGCTGCAATGTGAGTATCCACATGCTGGTATCACCTGTAGTGCAAGGATCCACATCTTGGCATCTACTGCAGTGTGATGATCTACATCCTGGAATCTCCAGCAGTGTGAAGATCGACATCCTGGAATCTCCAGCATTGTAAAGATCCAAATGCTGGAATCTCAAGTGGTGAGAAGATCCACATCCTCGAATCTCTGCTTTGAGATGATCCCCATCCTGGAAAGCGCAGCAGAGTGCAGAAGCACATCCTGAAATCTCCTGCAGTGTGAAGATCATAATCCTGGATTCTACTGTAGTGTTAGCAAGCACATCCTGGAATCTCGTGTGTCTAGAAGATCCACATCCTGGAAACTCCTGCAGTGTGAAGATTCACATCCTGAAATGCCTGCAGTGTGAAGATCCTAATCTCGGATTTTCCAGCAGTGCGAAGATCCACATCCTGGAAACTCCTAAAGAGTGAAGAACCACATACTGCAAACTACTGCAATGTGAAGATCCACATCCTGGAAAATCCATCAGTGTGAAGTTCCTCATCTTGGAAACTACTGCAGTGTGAAGATTCACATGCTGGAAAGGCCTGCAGTGTGAAGATCCAAATTTTGGAATTTCCAGCTGTGAGAAGATCAACATCCTGGAAACTCCTGAAGAGTGAAGAACCACATACTGCAAACTACCGCAATGTGAAGATCCACATCCTGGATTCTCCAGCAGTGTGAAGATCCGTATCCTGGAAACTCCTGCAGTGTGAAGATCCACATCCTGGAAACTACTGCAGCGTGATGATTCACATCGTGGAAACTCCTGCAGCGTGATGATCCACATGGTCGAAACTCCTTCAATGTGAAGCTCCTCATTCTGGAATCTCCTGTATTGTAAAGAGCCACCTGCTGGAATCTCCTGCAGTGTGAAGATGCAAATCCTGGATTCTCCTGCAGTGTAAAGAACCACATCCTGGAATCTCTTGCATTGTGAAGATCCTCATAATGGAAACTCCAGCACAGTGAAGAACCACATTCTTGAATCTCCTGCTGTGTAAAGATGCACATGCTGGAATCTCCTGCAGTGTGAAGATCCACATACAGGAATCTCCTGCAGCATGAAGATCCACATACTGGAATCTCATGCAGTGCAAAGATCCACGTCCTGGAAACTCCTGCCGTGTAACCATCCATATCCTGCAATCTACTGCAGTTTAATGATCAACATCTTGGATTGTCCTGCAGTGTAAAAATCCACATCCTGGAATCTCCTGCAGGCTGATAATCCATATCCTGGAAACTCCTGCAGTGAGAAAATCCACATCCTGGAATATGCTGCAATGTGAGTATCCACATGCTGTTATCACCTGCAGTGCAAGGATCCACATCTTGGAATCTAATGCAGTGTGAAGATCCACATCATGGAATGTCCTGTAGTGTGATGAACTACATCCTGGAATCTCCAGCAGTGTGAAGATACACATCCTGGAAACTCCTTCACTGCAATGAACATCATCCTGGAATCTGCTGCAGTGTAAAAATCCACGTCCAGGAATCTCCAGCAGTGTGAAAAAACACATCATGGTATCTCCTTCAGTGAGATTATCCACATGCTGGAATATCCTGCAATGCGAAGATCGACATCCTGGAATCTCCAGCATTGTAAAGATCCAAATGCTGGAATCTCCAGTGGTGAGAAGATCCACATCCTGGAATCTCTGCTTTGAGATGATCCCCATCCTGGAAAGCGCAGCAGAGTGAAGAAGCACATCGTGGAATCTCCTGTGTCTAGAAGCTCCACATAATGGAATCTCCTGTATTGTAAAGAGCCAGCTGCTGGAATCTCCTGCAGAGTGAAGATCCAAATCCTGGATTCTCCTGCAGTGTAAAGAACCATATCCTGGAGTATCTTGCAGTGTGAAGATCCACAAACTGGAAACTCCAGCACAGTGAAGAACCACATTTTGGAATCTCCTGCTGTGTAAAGATGCACATCCTGGAGCCTCCTGCTGTGTGAAGATCCACATCCTGGAATCTACTGCCATGTGAAGATCCACATCATGGAATCAGCTGCAGCATGAAGATCCACATATTGGAATCTCATGCAGTACAAAGATGCACATCCTGGAAACTCCTGCATTGTAACGGTCCACATGCTGCAACCTACTTCAGTTTAACGATCAACATCTTGGATTCAGCTGCAGTATAAAGATCCACATCCTTGAATCTCCGGCAGGCTGATGATCCACTTCCTGGTCACTCCTGCAGTGAGAAATTCCACATCCCGGAATATGCTGCAATGTGAGTATCCACATGCTGGTATCACCTGTAGTGCAAGGATCCACATCTTGGCATCTACTGCAGTGTGATGATCTACATCCTGGAATCTCCAGCAGTGTGAAGATCGACATCCTGGAATCTCCAGCATTGTAAAGATCCAAATGCTGGAATCTCAAGTGGTGAGAAGATCCACATCCTCGAATCTCTGCTTTGAGATGATCCCCATCCTGGAAAGCGCAGCAGAGTGCAGAAGCACATCCTGAAATCTCCTGCAGTGTGAAGATCATAATCCTGGATTCTACTGCAGTGTTAGCAAGCACATCCTGGAATCTCGTGTGTCTAGAAGATCCACATCCTGGAAACTCCTGCAGTGTGAAGATTCACATCCTGAAATGCCTGCAGTGTGAAGATCCTAATCTCGGATTTTCCAGCAGTGCGAAGATCCACATCCTGGAAACTCCTAAAGAGTGAAGAACCACATACTGCAAACTACTGCAATGTGAAGATCCACATCCTGGAAAATCCATCAGTGTGAAGTTCCTCATCTTGGAAACTACTGCAGTGTGAAGATTCACATGCTGGAAAGGCCTGCAGTGTGAAGATCCAAATTTTGGAATTTCCAGCTGTGAGAAGATCAACATCCTGGAAACTCCTGAAGAGTGAAGAACCACATACTGCAAACTACCGCAATGTGAAGATCCACATCCTGGATTCTCCAGCAGTGTGAAGATCCGTATCCTGGAAACTCCTGCAGTGTGAAGATCCACATCCTGGAAACTCCTGCAGCGTGATGATTCACATCGTGGAAACTCCTGCAGCGTGATGATCCACATGGTCGAAACTCCTTCAATGTGAAGCTCCTCATTCTGGAATCTCCTGTATTGTAAAGAGCCACCTGCTGGAATCTCCTGCAGTGTGAAGATGCAAATCCTGGATTCTCCTGCAGTGTAAAGAACCACATCCTGGAATCTCTTGCATTGTGAAGATCCTCATAATGGAAACTCCAGCACAGTGAAGAACCACATTCTTGAATCTCCTGCTGTGTAAAGATGCACATGCTGGAATCTCCTGCAGTGTGAAGATCCACATACAGGAATCTCCTGCAGCATGAAGATCCACATACTGGAATCTCATGCAGTGCAAAGATCCACGTCCTGGAAACTTCTGCCGTGTAACCATCCATATCCTGCAATCTACTGCAGTTTAATGATCAACATCTTGGATTGTCCTGCAGTGTAAAAATCCACATCCTGGAATCTCCTGCAGGCTGATAATCCATATCCTGGAAACTCCTGCAGTGAGAAAATCCACATCCTGGAATATGCTGCAATGTGAGTATCCACATGCTGTTATCACCTGCAGTGCAAGGATCCACATCTTGGAATCTAATGCAGTGTGAAGATCCACATCATGGAATGTCCTGTAGTGTGATGAACTACATCCTGGAATCTCCAGCAGTGTGAAGATACACATCCTGGAAACTCCTTCACTGCAATGAACATCATCCTGGAATCTGCTGCAGTGTAAAAATCCACGTCCAGGAATCTCCAGCAGTGTGAAAAAACACATCATGGTATCTCCTTCAGTGAGATTATCCACATGCTGGAATATCCTGCAATGCGAAGATCGACATCCTGGAATCTCCAGCATTGTAAAGATCCAAATGCTGGAATCTCCAGTGGTGAGAAGATCCACATCCTGGAATCTCTGCTTTGAGATGATCCCCATCCTGGAAAGCGCAGCAGAGTGAAGAAGCACATCGTGGAATCTCCTGTGTCTAGAAGCTCCACATAATGGAATCTCCTGTATTGTAAAGAGCCAGCTGCTGGAATCTCCTGCAGAGTGAAGATCCAAATCCTGGATTCTCCTGCAGTGTAAAGAACCATATCCTGGAGTATCTTGCAGTGTGAAGATCCACAAACTGGAAACTCCAGCACAGTGAAGAACCACATTTTGGAATCTCCTGCTGTGTAAAGATGCACATCCTGGAGCCTCCTGCTGTGTGAAGATCCACATCCTGGAATCTACTGCCATGTGAAGATCCACATCATGGAATCAGCTGCAGCATGAAGATCCACATATTGGAATCTCATGCAGTACAAAGATGCACATCCTGGAAACTCCTGCATTGTAACGGTCCACATGCTGCAACCTACTTCAGTTTAACGATCAACATCTTGGATTCAGCTGCAGTATAAAGATCCACATCCTTGAATCTCCGGCAGGCTGATGATCCACTTCCTGGTCACTCCTGCAGTGAGAAATTCCACATCCCGGAATATGCTGCAATGTGAGTATCCACATGCTGGTATCACCTGTAGTGCAAGGATCCACATCTTGGCATCTACTGCAGTGTGATGATCTACATCCTGGAATCTCCAGCAGTGTGAAGATCGACATCCTGGAATCTCCAGCATTGTAAAGATCCAAATGCTGGAATCTCAAGTGGTGAGAAGATCCACATCCTCGAATCTCTGCTTTGAGATGATCCCCATCCTGGAAAGCGCAGCAGAGTGCAGAAGCACATCCTGAAATCTCCTGCAGTGTGAAGATCATAATCCTGGATTCTACTGCAGTGTTAGCAAGCACATCCTGGAATCTCGTGTGTCTAGAAGATCCACATCCTGGAAACTCCTGCAGTGTGAAGATTCACATCCTGAAATGCCTGCAGTGTGAAGATCCTAATCTCGGATTTTCCAGCAGTGCGAAGATCCACATCCTGGAAACTCCTAAAGAGTGAAGAACCACATACTGCAAACTACTGCAATGTGAAGATCCACATCCTGGAAAATCCATCAGTGTGAAGTTCCTCATCTTGGAAACTACTGCAGTGTGAAGATTCACATGCTGGAAAGGCCTGCAGTGTGAAGATCCAAATTTTGGAATTTCCAGCTGTGAGAAGATCAACATCCTGGAAACTCCTGAAGAGTGAAGAACCACATACTGCAAACTACCGCAATGTGAAGATCCACATCCTGGATTCTCCAGCAGTGTGAAGATCCGTATCCTGGAAACTCCTGCAGTGTGAAGATCCACATCCTGGAAACTCCTGCAGCGTGATGATTCACATCGTGGAAACTCCTGCAGCGTGATGATCCACATGGTCGAAACTCCTTCAATGTGAAGCTCCTCATTCTGGAATCTCCTGTATTGTAAAGAGCCACCTGCTGGAATCTCCTGCAGTGTGAAGATGCAAATCCTGGATTCTCCTGCAGTGTAAAGAACCACATCCTGGAATCTCTTGCATTGTGAAGATCCTCATAATGGAAACTCCAGCACAGTGAAGAACCACATTCTTGAATCTCCTGCTGTGTAAAGATGCACATGCTGGAATCTCCTGCAGTGTGAAGATCCACATACAGGAATCTCCTGCAGCATGAAGATCCACATACTGGAATCTCATGCAGTGCAAAGATCCACGTCCTGGAAACTTCTGCCGTGTAACCATCCATATCCTGCAATCTACTGCAGTTTAATGATCAACATCTTGGATTGTCCTGCAGTGTAAAAATCCACATCCTGGAATCTCCTGCAGGCTGATAATCCATATCCTGGAAACTCCTGCAGTGAGAAAATCCACATCCTGGAATATGCTGCAATGTGAGTATCCACATGCTGTTATCACCTGCAGTGCAAGGATCCACATCTTGGAATCTAATGCAGTGTGAAGATCCACATCATGGAATGTCCTGTAGTGTGATGAACTACATCCTGGAATCTCCAGCAGTGTGAAGATACACATCCTGGAAACTCCTTCACTGCAATGAACATCATCCTGGAATCTGCTGCAGTGTAAAAATCCACGTCCAGGAATCTCCAGCAGTGTGAAAAAACACATCATGGTATCTCCTTCAGTGAGATTATCCACATGCTGGAATATCCTGCAATGCGAAGATCGACATCCTGGAATCTCCAGCATTGTAAAGATCCAAATGCTGGAATCTCCAGTGGTGAGAAGATCCACATCCTGGAATCTCTGCTTTGAGATGATCCCCATCCTGGAAAGCGCAGCAGAGTGAAGAAGCACATCGTGGAATCTCCTGTGTCTAGAAGCTCCACATAATGGAATCTCCTGTATTGTAAAGAGCCAGCTGCTGGAATCTCCTGCAGAGTGAAGATCCAAATCCTGGATTCTCCTGCAGTGTAAAGAACCATATCCTGGAGTATCTTGCAGTGTGAAGATCCACAAACTGGAAACTCCAGCACAGTGAAGAACCACATTTTGGAATCTCCTGCTGTGTAAAGATGCACATCCTGGAGCCTCCTGCTGTGTGAAGATCCACATCCTGGAATCTACTGCCATGTGAAGATCCACATCATGGAATCAGCTGCAGCATGAAGATCCACATATTGGAATCTCATGCAGTACAAAGATGCACATCCTGGAAACTCCTGCATTGTAACGGTCCACATGCTGCAACCTACTTCAGTTTAACGATCAACATCTTGGATTCAGCTGCAGTATAAAGATCCACATCCTTGAATCTCCGGCAGGCTGATGATCCACTTCCTGGTCACTCCTGCAGTGAGAAATTCCACATCCCGGAATATGCTGCAATGTGAGTATCCACATGCTGGTATCACCTGTAGTGCAAGGATCCACATCTTGGCATCTACTGCAGTGTGATGATCTACATCCTGGAATCTCCAGCAGTGTGAAGATCGACATCCTGGAATCTCCAGCATTGTAAAGATCCAAATGCTGGAATCTCAAGTGGTGAGAAGATCCACATCCTCGAATCTCTGCTTTGAGATGATCCCCATCCTGGAAAGCGCAGCAGAGTGCAGAAGCACATCCTGAAATTTCCTGCAGTGTGAAGATCATAATCCTGGATTCTACTGCAGTGTTAGCAAGCACATCCTGGAATCTCGTGTGTCTAGAAGATCCACATCCTGGAAACTCCTGCAGTGTGAAGATTCACATCCTGAAATGCCTGCAGTGTGAAGATCCTAATCTCGGATTTTCCAGCAGTGCGAAGATCCACATCCTGGAAACTCCTAAAGAGTGAAGAACCACATACTGCAAACTACTGCAATGTGAAGATCCACATCCTGGAAAATCCATCAGTGTGAAGTTCCTCATCTTGGAAACTACTGCAGTGTGAAGATTCACATGCTGGAAAGGCCTGCAGTGTGAAGATCCAAATTTTGGAATTTCCAGCTGTGAGAAGATCAACATCCTGGAAACTCCTGAAGAGTGAAGAACCACATACTGCAAACTACCGCAATGTGAAGATCCACATCCTGGATTCTCCAGCAGTGTGAAGATCCGTATCCTGGAAACTCCTGCAGTGTGAAGATCCACATCCTGGAAACTCCTGCAGCGTGATGATTCACATCGTGGAAACTCCTGCAGCGTGATGATCCACATGGTCGAAACTCCTTCAATGTGAAGCTCCTCATTCTGGAATCTCCTGTATTGTAAAGAGCCACCTGCTGGAATCTCCTGCAGTGTGAAGATGCAAATCCTGGATTCTCCTGCAGTGTAAAGAACCACATCCTGGAATCTCTTGCATTGTGAAGATCCTCATAATGGAAACTCCAGCACAGTGAAGAACCACATTCTTGAATCTCCTGCTGTGTAAAGATGCACATCCTGGAATCTCCTGCAGTGTGAAGATCCACATACAGGAATCTCCTGCAGCATGAAGATCCACATACTGGAATCTCATGCAGTGCAAAGATCCACGTCCTGGAAACTCCTGCCGTGTAACCATCCATATCCTGCAATCTACTGCAGTTTAATGATCAACATCTTGGATTGTCCTGCAGTGTAAAAATCCACATCCTGGAATCTCCTGCAGGCTGATAATCCATATCCTGGAAACTCCTGCAGTGAGAAAATCCACATCCTGGAATATGCTGCAATGTGAGTATCCACATGCTGTTATCACCTGCAGTGCAAGGATCCACATCTTGGAATCTAATGCAGTGTGAAGATCCACATCATGGAATGTCCTGTAGTGTGATGAACTACATCCTGGAATCTCCAGCAGTGTGAAGATACACATCCTGGAAACTCCTTCACTGCAATGAACATCATCCTGGAATCTGCTGCAGTGTAAAAATCCATGTCCAGGAATCTCCAGCAGTGTGAAAAAACACATCATGGTATCTCCTTCAGTGAGATTATCCACATGCTGGAATATCCTGCAATGCGAAGATCGACATCCTGGAATCTCCAGCATTGTAAAGATCCAAATGCTGGAATCTCCAGTGGTGAGAAGATCCACATCCTGGAATCTCTGCTTTGAGATGATCCCCATCCTGGAAAGCGCAGCAGAGTGAAGAAGCACATCCTGGAATCTCCTGTGTCTAGAAGTTCCACATAATGGAATCTCCTGTATTGTAAAGAGCCAGCTGCTGGAATCTCCTGCAGAGTGAAGATCCAAATCCTGGATTCTCCTGCAGTGTAAAGAACCATATCCTGGAGTATCTTGCAGTGTGAAGATCCACAAACTGGAAACTCCAGCACAGTGAAGAACCACATTTTGGAATCTCCTGCTGTGTAAAGATGCACATCCTGGAGCCTCCTGCTGTGTGAAGATCCACATCCTGGAATCTACTGCCATGTGAAGATCCACATCATGGAATCAGCTGCAGCATGAAGATCCACATATTGGAATCTCATGCAGTACAAAGATGCACATCCTGGAAACTCCTGCATTGTAACGGTCCACATGCTGCAACCTACTTCAGTTTAACGATCAACATCTTGGATTCAGCTGCAGTATAAAGATCCACATCCTTGAATCTCCGGCAGGCTGATGATCCACTTCCTGGTCACTCCTGCAGTGAGAAATTCCACATCCCGGAATATGCTGCAATGTGAGTATCCACATGCTGGTATCACCTGTAGTGCAAGGATCCACATCTTGGCATCTACTGCAGTGTGATGATCTACATCCTGGAATCTCCAGCAGTGTGAAGATCGACATCCTGGAATCTCCAGCATTGTAAAGATCCAAATGCTGGAATCTCAAGTGGTGAGAAGATCCACATCCTCGAATCTCTGCTTTGAGATGATCCCCATCCTGGAAAGCGCAGCAGAGTGCAGAAGCACATCCTGAAATCTCCTGCAGTGTGAAGATCATAATCCTGGATTCTACTGCAGTGTTAGCAAGCACATCCTGGAATCTCGTGTGTCTAGAAGATCCACATCCTGGAAACTCCTGCAGTGTGAAGATTCACATCCTGAAATGCCTGCAGTGTGAAGATCCTAATCTCGGATTTTCCAGCAGTGCGAAGATCCACATCCTGGAAACTCCTGAAGAGTGAAGAACCACATACTGCAAACTACTGCAATGTGAAGATCCACATCCTGGAAAATCCATCAGTGTGAAGTTCCTCATCTTGGAAACTACTGCAGTGTGAAGATTCACATGCTGGAAAGGCCTGCAGTGTGAAGATCCAAATTTTGGAATTTCCAGCTGTGAGAAGATCAACATCCTGGAAACTCCTGAAGAGTGAAGAACCACATACTGCAAACTACCGCAATGTGAAGATCCACATCCTGGATTCTCCAGCAGTGTGAAGATCCGTATCCTGGAAACTCCTGCAGTGTGAAGATCCACATCCTGGAAACTCCTGCAGCGTGATGATTCACATCGTGGAAACTCCTGCAGCATGATGATCCACATGGTCGAAACTCCTTCAATGTGAAGCTCCTCATTCTGGAATCTCCTGTATTGTAAAGAGCCACCTGCTGGAATCTCCTGCAGTGTGAAGATGCACATCCCGGGAGATCCTGCAATGCAGAGATCGACATTCCTGGAATCTCCTGCATTGTAAAGATCCACATGCTGGAATCTGCAGTGGTGAGAAGATCCACATCTTGGAATCTCTGCTTTGAGATGATCCCTATCATGGAAAGTGCTGCAGAGTGAAGAACCACATCCTGGTATCTCCTGCAGTGAGAAGATCCAAATCCTGAATTCTACTGCAGTGTAAAGAAGCACATCCTGGAATCTCCAGTGCCTAGAAGTTCCGCATGCTGGAAACTGCTGCAGTGTGATGATCCAAATCCTGGAAACTCCTGCAATGTGAAGATCCACATCATAGAATCTCCTGCAGCATGAAGATCCATATCATGGAATCTCCAGCGGTGTGAAGATCTGCATCCTGGAAACTCCTGCAGCGTGATGATCCACATCGTTTTAAACTCCTGCAATGAGAAGCTCCACATCCTGGTATCTCCTGCAATTTAAAGAGCCACATGCTGGAATCCTCAGTGGTGAGAAGATCCACATCATGGAATCTCATGCTTTGAGAAGATCCACATCCTGGAAGCTGCAGCAGAGTGAAGAACCACATCCTGGAACCTCCTGCATTGTGAAGATCCACATCCTGGAAACTCCAGCACTGTGAAGAACCACATTCTGGAATCTCCTGCTGTGTGAAGATCCACATGCTGGAATCTACTGCCATGTGAAGATCCACATCATGGAATCTCCTGCAGCGTGACGCTCCACATGCTGGAATCTCATGCAGTGTAAAGATCCACGTCCTGGAATCTCTGCTTTCAGATGATCCCCATCATGGAAAGTGCTGCAGAGTGAAGAACCACATCCTGGAATCTCCTACAGTGTCAAGATCAAAATTCTGGATTCGACTGCAGTGTAAAGAAACACATCTTGGAATCTCCTGTGTCTAGAAGATCCACATCCTGGAAACTCCTGCAGTGTGAAGATTGAAATATCAGAATTTCCAGCAGTGAGAGGATCCACGTCCTGGAATCCCCTGTCATGTGAAGATCCACAACCTGTAAACTCCACCAGTGTGTTCATGCACATCCTGGAAGCTCCTGCAGTGTAACGATCCACATCCTGCAACATACTGCAGTTTAACTATCAACATCTTGGATTCTCTTGCAGTGTAAAGTTCTACATCCTGGAATCTCCTGCAGGCTGCTGATCCACATCCTGGAATCACCTGCAGTGCAAGAGTCCACATCCTGGAATCTACTACAGTGTGAAGATGCACAAAATGGAATCTTCTGCAGTGTGATGATCCACATCCTGGAATCTCCAGCAGTGTGAAGATCCACATCCTGGAAACTCCTGCAGTGTGAAGATACACATCCCGGAAACTCCTGAAATGTAATGATCAACATCCTGGAATCTGCTGCAGTGTAAAAATCAACATTATGGAATCTCCAGCAATGTGCAAAAACATATAGAATGTGAGATGATTCACATCCTGGAATGTCCTGCAATGCAAACATCGACATTCCTGGAATCTCCTGCATTGTAAAGATCCACATGCTGGAATCTGCAGCGGTGAGAAGATCCACATCTTGGAATCTCTGCTTTGAGATGATCCCTATCATGGAAAGTGCTGCAGAGTGAAGAACCACATCCTGGTATCTCCTGCAGTGAGAAGATCCAAATCCTGAATTCTACTGCAGTGTAAAGAAGCACATCCTGGAATCTCCTGTGCCTAGAAGTTCCGCATGCTGGAAACTGCTGCAGTATGATGATCCAAATCCTGGAAACTCCTGCAATGTGAAGATCCACATCATAGAATCTCCTGCAGCATGAAGATCCATATCATGGAATCTCCAGCGGTGTGAAGATCCGCATCCTGGAAACTCCTGCAGCGTGATGATCCACATCGGTTTAAACTCCTGCAATGAGAAGCTCCACATCCTGGTATCTCCTGCAATTTAAAGAGCCACATGCTGGAATCCTCAGTGGTGAGAAGATCCACATCATGGAATCTCATGCTTTGAGAAGATCCACATCCTGGAAGCTGCAGCAGAGTGAAGAACCACATCCTGGAACCTCCTGCATTGTGAAGATCCACATCCTGGAAATTCCAGCACTGTGAAGAACCACATTCCGGAATCTCCTGCTGTGTGAAGATCCACATGCTGGAATCTACTGCCATGTGAAGATCCACATCATGGAATCTCCTGCAGCGTGACGCTCCACATCCTGGAATCTCATGCAGTGTAAAGATCCACGTCCTGGAATCTCTGCTTTCAGATGATCCCCATCATGGAAAGTGCTGCAGAGTGAAGAGCCACATCCTGGAATCTCCTACAGTGTCAAGATCAAAATTCTGGATTCGACTGCAGTGTAAAGAAACACATCTTGGAATCTCCTGTGTCTAGAAGATCCACATCCTGGAAACTCCTGCAGTGTGAAGATTGAAATATCGGAATTTCCAGCAGTGAGAGGATCCACGTCCTGGAATCCCCTGTCATGTGAAGATCCACAACCTGTAAACTCCACCAGTGTGTTCATGCACATCCTGGAAGCTCCTGCAGTGTAACGATCCACATCCTGCAACATACTGCAGTTTAACTATCAACATCTTGGATTCTCTTGCAGTGTAAAGTTCTACATCCTGGAATCACCTGCAGTGCAAGAGTCCACATCCTGGAATCTACTACAGTGTGAAGATGCACAAAATGGAATCTTCTGCAGTGTGATGATCCACATCCTGGAATCTCCAGCAGTGTGAAGATCCACATCCTGGAAACTCCTGCAGTGTGAAGATACACATCCCGGAAACTCCTGAAATGTAATGATCAACATCCTGGAATCTGCTGCAGTGTAAAAATCAACATTATGGAATCTCCAGCAATGTGCAAAAACATATAGAATCTCCTGCAGTGAGATGATTCACATCCTGGAATGTTCTGCAATGCAAACATTCCTGGAATCTCCTGCATTGTAAAGATCCACATGCTGGAATCTGCAGCGGTGAGAAGATCCACATCTTGGAATCTCTGCTTTGAGATGATCCCTATCATGGAAAGTGCTGCAGAGTGAAGAACCACATCCTGGTATCTCCTGCAGTGAGAAGATCCAAATCCTGAATTCTACTGCAGTGTAAAGAAGCACATCCTGGAATCTCCTGTGCCTAGAAGTTCCGCATGCTGGAAACTGCTGCAGTATGATGATCCAAATCCTGGAAACTCCTGCAATGTGAAGATCCACATCATAGAATCTCCTGCAACATGAAGATCCATATCATGGAATCTCCAGCGGTGTGAAGATCCACATCCTGGAAACTCCTGCAGCGTGATGATCCACATCGTTTTAAACTCCTGCAATGAGAAGCTCCACATCCTGGTATCTCCTGCAATTTAAAGAGCCACATGCTGGAATCCTCAGTGGTGAGAAGATCCACATCATGGAATCTCATGCTTTGAGAAGATCCACATCCTGGAAGCTGCAGCAGAGTGAAGAACCACATCCTGGAACCTCCTGCATTGTGAAGATCCACATCCTGGAAACTCCAGCACTGTGACGAACCACATTCTGGAATCTCCTGCTGTGTGAAGATCCACATGCTGGAATCTACTGCCATGTGAAGATCCACATCATGGAATCTCCTGCAGCGTGACGCTCCACATCCTGGAATCTCATGCAGTGTAAAGATCCACGTCCTGGAATCTCTGCTTTCAGATGATCCCCATCATGGAAAGTGCTGCAGAGTGAAGAGCCACATCCTGGAATCTCCTACAGTGTCAAGATCAAAATTCTGGATTCGACTGCAGTGTAAAGAAACACATCTTGGAATCTCCTGTGTCTAGAAGATCCACATCCTGGAAACTCCTGCAGTGTGAAGATTGAAATATCGGAATTTCCAGCAGTGAGAGGATCCACGTCCTGGAATCCCCTGTCATGTGAAGATCCACAACCTGTAAACTCCACCAGTGTGTTCATGCACATCCTGGAAGCTCCTGCAGTGTGAAAACACAAATCCTGGGATCTCCTGCAGTGTATGGATCCACAAGCTGGACTTTCCTTCAGTGAGAAGATCCACATCCTGGGAAAAGCTGCAGAGAGAAGAACCACATCCTGGAATATAATGCAGTGTAAAGATCCACATCCTCGAATCTACTGCGGTGTGAAGGTCCACATCCAAGAATCTCTTGCAGTGTGAAGATCCATATCCTGGAATCTCCTGCAGTGTACAGATCGACATCCAAGTACCTCCTGCCGTGTGTAGAACCCCATAATGGAATCAACTGCAGTGTGAAGGTCCACATCCTGGAATCTCGCGGAATGTGAAGATCCACATCCTGGTATCTCCTGCAATTTAAAGAGCCAAATGCTGGAATCTCCAGTGGTGAGAAGATTCACATCCTGGAATCTCTGCTTTGAGAGGATCCCCATCCTGGAAAGCGCAGCAGAGTGAAGAAGCACATCCTGGAATCTCCTGTGTCTAGAAGCTCCACATAATGGAATCTCCTGTATTGTAAAGAGCCAGCTGCTGGAATCTCCTGCAGAGTGAAGATCCAAATCCTGGATTCTCCTGCAGTGTAAAGAACCATATCCTGGAGTATCTTGCAGTGTGAAGATCCACAAACTGGAAACTCCAGCACAGTGAAGAACCACATTTTGGAATCTCCTTCTGTGTAAAGATGCACATCCTGGAGCCTCCTGCTGTGTGAAGATCCACATCCTGGAATCTACTGCCATGTGAAGATCCACATCATGGAATCAGCTGCAGCATGAAGATCCACATATTGGAATCTCATGCAGTACAAAGATGCACATCCTGGAAACTCCTGCATTGTAACGGTCCACATGCTGCAACCTACTTCAGTTTAACGATCAACATCTTGGATTCAGCTGCAGTATAAAGATCCACATCCTTGAATCTCCGGCAGGCTGATGATCCACTTCCTGGTCACTCCTGCAGTGAGAAATTCCACATCCCGGAATATGCTGCAATGTGAGTATCCACATGCTGGTATCACCTGTAGTGCAAGGATCCACATCTTGGCATCTACTGCAGTGTGATGATCTACATCCTGGAATCTCCAGCAGTGTGAAGATCGACATCCTGGAATCTCCAGCATTGTAAAGATCCAAATGCTGGAATCTCAAGTGGTGAGAAGATCCACATCCTCGAATCTCTGCTTTGAGATGATCCCCATCCTGGAAAGCGCAGCAGAGTGCAGAAGCACATCCTGAAATCTCCTGCAGTGTGAAGATCATAATCCTGGATTCTACTGCAGTGTTAGCAAGCACATCCTGGAATCTCGTGTGTCTAGAAGATCCACATCCTGGAAACTCCTGCAGTGTGAAGATTCACATCCTGAAATGCCTGCAGTGTGAAGATCCTAATCTCGGATTTTCCAGCAGTGCGAAGATCCACATCCTGGAAACTCCTGAAGAGTGAAGAACCACATACTGCAAACTACTGCAATGTGAAGATCCACATCCTGGAAAATCCATCAGTGTGAAGTTCCTCATCTTGGAAACTACTGCAGTGTGAAGATTCACATGCTGGAAAGGCCTGCAGTGTGAAGATCCAAATTTTGGAATTTCCAGCTGTGAGAAGATCAACATCCTGGAAACTCCTGAAGAGTGAAGAACCACATACTGCAAACTACCGCAATGTGAAGATCCACATCCTGGATTCTCCAGCAGTGTGAAGATCCGTATCCTGGAAACTCCTGCAGTGTGAAGATCCACATCCTGGAAACTCCTGCAGCGTGATGATTCACATCGTGGAAACTCCTGCAGCGTGATGATCCACATGGTCGAAACTCCTTCAATGTGAAGCTCCTCATTCTGGAATCTCCTGTATTGTAAAGAGCCACCTGCTGGAATCTCCTGCAGTGTGAAGATGCACATCCCGGGAGATCCTGCAATGCAAACATCGACATTCCTGGAATCTCCTGCATTGTAAAGATCCACATGCTGGAATCTGCAGCGGTGAGAAGATCCACATCTTGGAATCTCTGCTTTGAGATGATCCCTATCATGGAAAGTGCTGCAGAGTGAAGAACCACATCCTGGTATCTCCTGCAGTGAGAAGATCCAAATCCTGAATTCTACTGCAGTGTAAAGAAGCACATCCTGGAATCTCCAGTGCCTAGAAGTTCCGCATGCTGGAAACTGCTGCAGTGTGATGCTCCAAATCCTGGAAACTCCTGCAATGTGAAGATCCACATCATAGAATCTCCTGCAGCATGAAGATCCATATCATGGAATCTCCAGCGGTGTGAAGATCTGCATCCTGGAAACTCCTGCAGCGTGATGATCCACATCGTTTTAAACTCCTGCAATGAGAAGCTCCACATCCTGGTATCTCCTGCAATTTAAAGAGCCACATGCTGGAATCCTCAGTGGTGAGAAGATCCACATCATGGAATCTCATGCTTTGAGAAGATCCACATCCTGGAAGCTGCAGCAGAGTGAAGAACCACATCCTGGAACCTCCTGCATTGTGAAGATCCACATCCTGGAAACTCCAGCACTGTGAAGAACCACATTCTGGAATCTCCTGCTGTGTGAAGATCCACATGCTGGAATCTACTGCCATGTGAAGATCCACATCATGGAATCTCCTGCAGCGTGACGCTCCACATGCTGGAATCTCATGCAGTGTAAAGATCCACGTCCTGGAATCTCTGCTTTCAGATGATCCCCATCATGGAAAGTGCTGCAGAGTGAAGAACCACATCCTGGAATCTCCTACAGTGTCAAGATCAAAATTCTGGATTCGACTGCAGTGTAAAGAAACACATCTTGGAATCTCCTGTGTCTAGAAGATCCACATCCTGGAAACTCCTGCAGTGTGAAGATTGAAATATCGGAATTTCCAGCAGTGAGAGGATCCACGTCCTGGAATCCCCTGTCATGTGAAGATCCACAACCTGTAAACTCCACCAGTGTGTTCATGCACATCCTGGAAGCTCCTGCAGTGTAACGATCCACATCCTGCAACATACTGCAGTTTAACTATCAACATCTTGGATTCTCTTGCAGTGTAAAGTTCTACATCCTGGAATCTCCTGCAGGCTGCTGATCCACATCCTGGAATCACCTGCAGTGCAAGAGTCCACATCCTGGAATCTACTACAGTGTGAAGATGCACAAAATGGAATCTTCTGCAGTGTGATGATCCACATCCTGGAATCTCCAGCAGTGTGAAGATCCACATCCTGGAAACTCCTGCAGTGTGAAGATACACATCCCGGAAACTCCTGAAATGTAATGATCAACATCCTGGAATCTGCTGCAGTGTAAAAATCAACATTATGGAATCTCCAGCAATGTGCAAAAACATATAGAATCTCCTGCAGTGAGATGATTCACATCCTGGAATGTCCTGCAATGCAAACATCGACATTCCTGGAATCTCCTGCATTGTAAAGATCCACATGCTGGAATCTGCAGCGGTGAGAAGATCCACATCTTGGAATCTCTGCTTTGAGATGATCCCTATCATGGAAAGTGCTGCAGAGTGAAGAACCACATCCTGGTATCTCCTGCAGTGAGAAGATCCAAATCCTGAATTCTACTGCAGTGTAAAGAAGCACATCCTGGAATCTCCTGTGCCTAGAAGTTCCGCATGCTGGAAACTGCTGCAGTATGATGATCCAAATCCTGGAAACTCCTGCAATGTGAAGATCCACATCATAGAATCTCCTGCAGCATGAAGATCCATATCATGGAATCTCCAGCGGTGTGAAGATCCGCATCCTGGAAACTCCTGCAGCGTGATGATCCACATCGTTTTAAACTCCTGCAATGAGAAGCTCCACATCCTGGTATCTCCTGCAATTTAAAGAGCCACATGCTGGAATCCTCAGTGGTGAGAAGATCCACATCATGGAATCTCATGCTTTGAGAAGATCCACATCCTGGAAGCTGCAGCAGAGTGAAGAACCACATCCTGGAACCTCCTGCATTGTGAAGATCCACATCCTGGAAATTCCAGCACTGTGAAGAACCACATTCCGGAATCTCCTGCTGTGTGAAGATCCACATGCTGGAATCTACTGCCATGTGAAGATCCACATCATGGAATCTCCTGCAGCGTGACGCTCCACATCCTGGAATCTCATGCAGTGTAAAGATCCACGTCCTGGAATCTCTGCTTTCAGATGATCCCCATCATGGAAAGTGCTGCAGAGTGAAGAGCCACATCCTGGAATCTCCTACAGTGTCAAGATCAAAATTCTGGATTCGACTGCAGTGTAAAGAAACACATCTTGGAATCTCCTGTGTCTAGAAGATCCACATCCTGGAAACTCCTGCAGTGTGAAGATTGAAATATCGGAATTTCCAGCAGTGAGAGGATCCACGTCCTGGAATCCCCTGTCATGTGAAGATCCACAACCTGTAAACTCCACCAGTGTGTTCATGCACATCCTGGAAGCTCCTGCAGTGTAACGATCCACATCCTGCAACATACTGCAGTTTAACTATCAACATCTTGGATTCTCTTGCAGTGTAAAGTTCTACATCCTGGAATCACCTGCAGTGCAAGAGTCCACATCCTGGAATCTACTACAGTGTGAAGATGCACAAAATGGAATCTTCTGCAGTGTGATGATCCACATCCTGGAATCTCCAGCAGTGTGAAGATCCACATCCTGGAAACTCCTGCAGTGTGAAGATACACATCCCGGAAACTCCTGAAATGTAATGATCAACATCCTGGAATCTGCTGCAGTGTAAAAATCAACATTATGGAATCTCCAGCAATGTGCAAAAACATATAGAATCTCCTGCAGTGAGATGATTCACATCCTGGAATGTCCTGCAATGCAAACATCGACATTCCTGGAATCTCCTGCATTGTAAAGATCCACATGCTGGAATCTGCAGCGGTGAGAAGATCCACATCTTGGAATCTCTGCTTTGAGATGATCCCTATCATGGAAAGTGCTGCAGAGTGAAGAACCACATCCTGGTATCTCCTGCAGTGAGAAGATCCAAATCCTGAATTCTACTGCAGTGTAAAGAAGCACATCCTGGAATCTCCTGTGCCTAGAAGTTCCGCATGCTGGAAACTGCTGCAGTATGATGATCCAAATCCTGGAAACTCCTGCAATGTGAAGATCCACATCATAGAATCTCCTGCAACATGAAGATCCATATCATGGAATCTCCAGCGGTGTGAAGATCCGCATCCTGGAAACTCCTGCAGCGTGATGATCCACATCGTTTTAAACTCCTGCAATGAGAAGCTCCACATCCTGGTATCTCCTGCAATTTAAAGAGCCACATGCTGGAATCCTCAGTGGTGAGAAGATCCACATCATGGAATCTCATGCTTTGAGAAGATCCACATCCTGGAAGCTGCAGCAGAGTGAAGAACCACATCCTGGAACCTCCTGCATTGTGAAGATCCACATCCTGGAAACTCCAGCACTGTGACGAACCACATTCCGGAATCTCCTGCTGTGTGAAGATCCACATGCTGGAATCTACTGCCATGTGAAGATCCACATCATGGAATCTCCTGCAGCGTGACGCTCCACATCCTGGAATCTCATGCAGTGTAAAGATCCACGTCCTGGAATCTCTGCTTTCAGATGATCCCCATCATGGAAAGTGCTGCAGAGTGAAGAGCCACATCCTGGAATCTCCTACAGTGTCAAGATCAAAATTCTGGATTCGACTGCAGTGTAAAGAAACACATCTTGGAATCTCCTGTGTCTAGAAGATCCACATCCTGGAAACTCCTGCAGTGTGAAGATTGAAATATCGGAATTTCCAGCAGTGAGAGGATCCACGTCCTGGAATCCCCTGTCATGTGAAGATCCACAACCTGTAAACTCCACCAGTGTGTTCATGCACATCCTGGAAGCTCCTGCAGTGTGAAAACACAAATCCTGGGATCTCCTGCAGTGTATGGATCCACAAGCTGGACTTTCCTTCAGTGAGAAGATCCACATCCTGGGAAAAGCTGCAGAGAGAAGAACCACATCCTGGAATATAATGCAGTGTAAAGATCCACATCCTCGAATCTACTGCGGTGTGAAGGTCCACATCCAAGAATCTCTTGCAGTGTGAAGATCCATATCCTGGAATCTCCTGCAGTGTACAGATCGACATCCAAGTACCTCCTGCCGTGTGTAGAACCCCATAATGGAATCAACTGCAGTGTGAAGGTCCACATCCTGGAATCTCGCGGAATGTGAAGATCCACATCCTGGTATCTCCTGCAATTTAAAGAGCCAAATGCTGGAATCTCCAGTGGTGAGAAGATTCACATCCTGGAATCTCTGCTTTGAGAGGATCCCCATCCTGGAAAGTGCAGCAGAGTGAAGAAGCACATCCTGGAATCTCCTGTGTCTAGAAGCTCCACACAATGGAATCTCCTGTATTGTAAAGAGCCAGCTGCTGGAATCTCCTGCAGAGTGAAGATCCAAATCCTGGATTCTCCTGCAGTGTAAAGAACCATATCCTGGAGTATCTTGCAGTGTGAAGATCCACAAACTGGAAACTCCAGCACAGTGAAGAACCACATTTTGGAATCTCCTGCTGTGTAAAGATGCACATCCTGGAGCCTCCTGCTGTGTGAAGATCCACATCCTGGAATCTACTGCCATGTGAAGATCCACATCATGGAATCAGCTGCAGCATGAAGATCCACATATTGGAATCTCATGCAGTACAAAGATGCACATCCTGGAAACTCCTGCATTGTAACGGTCCACATGCTGCAACCTACTTCAGTTTAACGATCAACATCTTGGATTCAGCTGCAGTATAAGGATCCACATCCTTGAATCTCCGGCAGGCTGATGATCCACTTCCTGGTCACTCCTGCAGTGAGAAATTCCACATCCCGGAATATGCTGCAATGTGAGTATCCACATGCTGGTATCACCTGTAGTGCAAGGATCCACATCTTGGCATCTACTGCAGTGTGATGATCTACATCCTGGAATCTCCAGCAGTGTGAAGATCGACATCCTGGAATCTCCAGCATTGTAAAGATCCAAATGCTGGAATCTCAAGTGGTGAGAAGATCCACTTCCTCGAATCTCTGCTTTGAGATGATCCCCATCCTGGAAAGCGCAGCAGAGTGCAGAAGCACATCCTGAAATCTCCTGCAGTGTGAAGATCATAATCCTGGATTCTACTGCAGTGTTAGCAAGCACATCCTGGAATCTCGTGTGTCTAGAAGATCCACATCCTGGAAACTCCTGCAGTGTGAAGATTCACATCCTGAAATGCCTGCAGTGTGAAGATCCTAATCTCGGATTTTCCAGCAGTGCGAAGATCCACATCCTGGAAACTCCTGAAGAGTGAAGAACCACATACTGCAAACTACTGCAATGTGAAGATCCACATCCTGGAAAATCCATCAGTGTGAAGTTCCTCATCTTGGAAACTACTGCAGTGTGAAGATTCACATGCTGGAAAGGCCTGCAGTGTGAAGATCCAAATTTTGGAATTTCCAGCTGTGAGAAGATCAACATCCTGGAAACTCCTGAAGAGTGAAGAACCACATACTGCAAACTACCGCAATGTGAAGATCCACATCCTGGATTCTCCAGCAGTGTGAAGATCCGTATCCTGGAAACTCCTGCAGTGTGAAGATCCACATCCTGGAAACTCCTGCAGCGTGATGATTCACATCGTGGAAACTCCTGCAGCGTGATGATCCACATGGTCGAAACTCCTTCAATGTGAAGCTCCTCATTCTGGAATCTCCTGTATTGTAAAGAGCCACCTGCTGGAATCTCCTGCAGTGTGAAGATGCACATCCCGGGAGATCCTACAATGCAGAGATCGACATTCCTGGAATCTCCTGCATTGTAAAGATCCACATGCTGGAATCTGCAGCGGTGAGAAGATCCACATCTTGGAATCTCTGCTTTGAGATGATCCCTATCATGGAAAGTGCTGCAGAGTGAAGAACCACATCCTGGTATCTCCTGCAGTGAGAAGATCCAAATCCTGAATTCTACTGCAGTGTAAAGAAGCACATCCTGGAATCTCCAGTGCCTAGAAGTTCCGCATGCTGGAAACTGCTGCAGTGTGATGCTCCAAATCCTGGAAACTCCTGCAATGTGAAGATCCACATCATAGAATCTCCTGCAGCATGAAGATCCATATCATGGAATCTCCAGCGGTGTGAAGATCTGCATCCTGGAAACTCCTGCAGCGTGATGATCCACATCGTTTTAAACTCCTGCAATGAGAAGCTCCACATCCTGGTATCTCCTGCAATTTAAAGAGCCACATGCTGGAATCCTCAGTGGTGAGAAGATCCACATCATGGAATCTCATGCTTTGAGAAGATCCACATCCTGGAAGCTGCAGCAGAGTGAAGAACCACATCCTGGAACCTCCTGCATTGTGAAGATCCACATCCTGGAAACTCCAGCACTGTGAAGAACCACATTCTGGAATCTCCTGCTGTGTGAAGATCCACATGCTGGAATCTACTGCCATGTGAAGATTCACATCATGGAATCTCCTGCAGCGTGACGCTCCACATGCTGGAATCTCATGCAGTGTAAAGATCCACGTCCTGGAATCTCTGCTTTCAGATGATCCCCATCATGGAAAGTGCTGCAGAGTGAAGAACCACATCCTGGAATCTCCTACAGTGTCAAGATCAAAATTCTGGATTCGACTGCAGTGTAAAGAAACACATCTTGGAATCTCCTGTGTCTAGAAGATCCACATCCTGGAAACTCCTGCAGTGTGAAGATTGAAATATCGGAATTTCCAGCAGTGAGAGGATCCACGTCCTGGAATCCCCTGTCATGTGAAGATCCACAACCTGTAAACTCCACCAGTGTGTTCATGCACATCCTGGAAGCTCCTGCAGTGTAACGATCCACATCCTGCAACATACTGCAGTTTAACTATCAACATCTTGGATTCTCTTGCAGTGTAAAGTTCTACATCCTGGAATCTCCTGCAGGCTGCTGATCCACATCCTGGAATCACCTGCAGTGCAAGAGTCCACATCCTGGAATCTACTACAGTGTGAAGATGCACAAAATGGAATCTTCTGCAGTGTGATGATCCACATCCTGGAATCTCCAGCAGTGTGAAGATCCACATCCTGGAAACTCCTGCAGTGTGAAGATACACATCCCGGAAACTCCTGAAATGTAATGATCAACATCCTGGAATCTGCTGCAGTGTAAAAATCAACATTATGGAATCTCCAGCAATGTGCAAAAACATATAGAATCTCCTGCAGTGAGATGATTCACATCCTGGAATGTCCTGCAATGCAAACATCGACATTCCTGGAATCTCCTGCATTGTAAAGATCCACATGCTGGAATCTGCAGCGGTGAGAAGATCCACATCTTGGAATCTCTGCTTTGAGATGATCCCTATCATGGAAAGTGCTGCAGAGTGAAGAACCACATCCTGGTATCTCCTGCAGTGAGAAGATCCAAATCCTGAATTCTACTGCAGTGTAAAGAAGCACATCCTGGAATCTCCTGTGCCTAGAAGTTCCGCATGCTGGAAACTGCTGCAGTATGATGATCCAAATCCTGGAAACTCCTGCAATGTGAAGATCCACATCATAGAATCTCCTGCAGCATGAAGATCCATATCATGGAATCTCCAGCGGTGTGAAGATCCGCATCCTGGAAACTCCTGCAGCGTGATGATCCACATCGTTTTAAACTCCTGCAATGAGAAGCTCCACATCCTGGTATCTCCTGCAATTTAAAGAGCCACATGCTGGAATCCTCAGTGGTGAGAAGATCCACATCATGGAATCTCATGCTTTGAGAAGATCCACATCCTGGAAGCTGCAGCAGAGTGAAGAACCACATCCTGGAACCTCCTGCATTGTGAAGATCCACATCCTGGAAATTCCAGCACTGTGAAGAACCACATTCCGGAATCTCCTGCTGTGTGAAGATCCACATGCTGGAATCTACTGCCATGTGAAGATCCACATCATGGAATCTCCTGCAGCGTGACGCTCCACATCCTGGAATCTCATGCAGTGTAAAGATCCACGTCCTGGAATCTCTGCTTTCAGATGATCCCCATCATGGAAAGTGCTGCAGAGTGAAGAGCCACATCCTGGAATCTCCTACAGTGTCAAGATCAAAATTCTGGATTCGACTGCAGTGTAAAGAAACACATCTTGGAATCTCCTGTGTCTAGAAGATCCACATCCTGGAAACTCCTGCAGTGTGAAGATTGAAATATCGGAATTTCCAGCAGTGAGAGGATCCACGTCCTGGAATCCCCTGTCATGTGAAGATCCACAACCTGTAAACTCCACCAGTGTGTTCATGCACATCCTGGAAGCTCCTGCAGTGTAACGATCCACATCCTGCAACATACTGCAGTTTAACTATCAACATCTTGGATTCTCTTGCAGTGTAAAGTTCTACATCCTGGAATCACCTGCAGTGCAAGAGTCCACATCCTGGAATCTACTACAGTGTGAAGATGCACAAAATGGAATCTTCTGCAGTGTGATGATCCACATCCTGGAATCTCCAGCAGTGTGAAGATCCACATCCTGGAAACTCCTGCAGTGTGAAGATCCACATCCCGGAAACTCCTGAAATGTAATGATCAACATCCTGGAATCTGCTGCAGTGTAAAAATCAACATTATGGAATCTCCAGCAATGTGCAAAAACATATAGAATCTCCTGCAGTGAGATGATTCACATCCTGGAATGTCCTGCAATGCAAACATCGACATTCCTGGAATCTCCTGCATTGTAAAGATCCACATGCTGGAATCTGCAGCGGTGAGAAGATCCACATCTTGGAATCTCTGCTTTGAGATGATCCCTATCATGGAAAGTGCTGCAGAGTGAAGAACCACATCCTGGTATCTCCTGCAGTGAGAAGATCCAAATCCTGAATTCTACTGCAGTGTAAAGAAGCACATCCTGGAATCTCCTGTGCCTAGAAGTTCCGCATGCTGGAAACTGCTGCAGTATGATGATCCAAATCCTGGAAACTCCTGCAATGTGAAGATCCACATCATAGAATCTCCTGCAACATGAAGATCCATATCATGGAATCTCCAGCGGTGTGAAGATCCGCATCCTGGAAACTCCTGCAGCGTGATGATCCACATCGTTTTAAACTCCTGCAATGAGAAGCTCCACATCCTGGTATCTCCTGCAATTTAAAGAGCCACATGCTGGAATCCTCAGTGGTGAGAAGATCCACATCATGGAATCTCATGCTTTGAGAAGATCCACATCCTGGAAGCTGCAGCAGAGTGAAGAACCACATCCTGGAACCTCCTGCATTGTGAAGATCCACATCCTGGAAACTCCAGCACTGTGACGAACCACATTCCGGAATCTCCTGCTGTGTGAAGATCCACATGCTGGAATCTACTGCCATGTGAAGATCCACATCATGGAATCTCCTGCAGCGTGACGCTCCACATCCTGGAATCTCATGCAGTGTAAAGATCCACGTCCTGGAATCTCTGCTTTCAGATGATCCCCATCATGGAAAGTGCTGCAGAGTGAAGAGCCACATCCTGGAATCTCCTACAGTGTCAAGATCAAAATTCTGGATTCGACTGCAGTGTAAAGAAACACATCTTGGAATCTCCTGTGTCTAGAAGATCCACATCCTGGAAACTCCTGCAGTGTGAAGATTGAAATATCGGAATTTCCAGCAGTGAGAGGATCCACGTCCTGGAATCCCCTGTCATGTGAAGATCCACAACCTGTAAACTCCACCAGTGTGTTCATGCACATCCTGGAAGCTCCTGCAGTGTGAAAACACAAATCCTGGGATCTCCTGCAGTGTATGGATCCACAAGCTGGACTTTCCTTCAGTGAGAAGATCCACATCCTGGGAAAAGCTGCAGAGAGAAGAACCACATCCTGGAATATAATGCAGTGTAAAGATCCACATCCTCGAATCTACTGCGGTGTGAAGGTCCACATCCAAGAATCTCTTGCAGTGTGAAGATCCATATCCTGGAATCTCCTGCAGTGTACAGATCGACATCCAAGTACCTCCTGCCGTGTGTAGAACCCCATAATGGAATCAACTGCAGTGTGAAGGTCCACATCCTGGAATCTCGCGGAATGTGAAGATCCACATCCTGGTATCTCCTGCAATTTAAAGAGCCAAATGCTGGAATCTCCAGTGGTGAGAAGATTCACATCCTGGAATCTCTGCTTTGAGAGGATCCCCATCCTGGAAAGCGCAGCAGAGTGAAGAAGCACATCCTGGAATCTCCTGTGTCTAGAAGCTCCACATAATGGAATCTCCTGTATTGTAAAGAGCCAGCTGCTGGAATCTCCTGCAGAGTGAAGATCCAAATCCTGGATTCTCCTGCAGTGTAAAGAACCATATCCTGGAGTATCTTGCAGTGTGAAGATCCACAAACTGGAAACTCCAGCACAGTGAAGAACCACATTTTGGAATCTCCTGCTGTGTAAAGATGCACATCCTGGAGCCTCCTGCTGTGTGAAGATCCACATCCTGGAATCTACTGCCATGTGAAGATCCACATCATGGAATCAGCTGCAGCATGAAGATCCACATATTGGAATCTCATGCAGTACAAAGATGCACATCCTGGAAACTCCTGCATTGTAACGGTCCACATGCTGCAACCTACTTCAGTTTAACGATCAACATCTTGGATTCAGCTGCAGTATAAAGATCCACATCCTTGAATCTCCGGCAGGCTGATGATCCACTTCCTGGTCACTCCTGCAGTGAGAAATTCCACATCCCGGAATATGCTGCAATGTGAGTATCCACATGCTGGTATCACCTGTAGTGCAAGGATCCACATCTTGGCATCTACTGCAGTGTGATGATCTACATCCTGGAATCTCCAGCAGTGTGAAGATCGACATCCTGGAATCTCCAGCATTGTAAAGATCCAAATGCTGGAATCTCAAGTGGTGAGAAGATCCACTTCCTCGAATCTCTGCTTTGAGATGATCCCCATCCTGGAAAGCGCAGCAGAGTGCAGAAGCACATCCTGAAATCTCCTGCAGTGTGAAGATCATAATCCTGGATTCTACTGCAGTGTTAGCAAGCACATCCTGGAATCTCGTGTGTCTAGAAGATCCACATCCTGGAAACTCCTGCAGTGTGAAGATTCACATCCTGAAATGCCTGCAGTGTGAAGATCCTAATCTCGGATTTTCCAGCAGTGCGAAGATCCACATCCTGGAAACTCCTGAAGAGTGAAGAACCACATACTGCAAACTACTGCAATGTGAAGATCCACATCCTGGAAAATCCATCAGTGTGAAGTTCCTCATCTTGGAAACTACTGCAGTGTGAAGATTCACATGCTGGAAAGGCCTGCAGTGTGAAGATCCAAATTTTGGAATTTCCAGCTGTGAGAAGATCAACATCCTGGAAACTCCTGAAGAGTGAAGAACCACATACTGCAAACTACCGCAATGTGAAGATCCACATCCTGGATTCTCCAGCAGTGTGAAGATCCGTATCCTGGAAACTCCTGCAGTGTGAAGATCCACATCCTGGAAACTCCTGCAGCGTGATGATTCACATCGTGGAAACTCCTGCAGCGTGATGATCCACATGGTCGAAACTCCTTCAATGTGAAGCTCCTCATTCTGGAATCTCCTGTATTGTAAAGAGCCACCTGCTGGAATCTCCTGCAGTGTGAAGATGCACATCCCGGGAGATCCTGCAATGCAAACATCGACATTCCTGGAATCTCCTGCATTGTAAAGATCCACATGCTGGAATCTGCAGCGGTGAGAAGATCCACATCTTGGAATCTCTGCTTTGAGATGATCCCTATCATGGAAAGTGCTGCAGAGTGAAGAACCACATCCTGGTATCTCCTGCAGTGAGAAGATCCAAATCCTGAATTCTACTGCAGTGTAAAGAAGCACATCCTGGAATCTCCAGTGCCTAGAAGTTCCGCATGCTGGAAACTGCTGCAGTGTGATTATCCAAATCCTGGAAACTCCTGCAATGTGAAGATCCACATCATAGAATCTCCTGCAGCATGAAGATCCATATCATGGAATCTCCAGCGGTGTGAAGATCTGCATCCTGGAAACTCCTGCAGCGTGATGATCCACATCGTTTTAAACTCCTGCAATGAGAAGCTCCACATCCTGGTATCTCCTGCAATTTAAAGAGCCACATGCTGGAATCCTCAGTGGTGAGAAGATCCACATCATGGAATCTCATGCTTTGAGAAGATCCACATCCTGGAAGCTGCAGCAGAGTGAAGAACCACATCCTGGAACCTCCTGCATTGTGAAGATCCACATCCTGGAAACTCCAGCACTGTGAAGAACCACATTCTGGAATCTCCTGCTGTGTGAAGATCCACATGCTGGAATCTACTGCCATGTGAAGATTCACATCATGGAATCTCCTGCAGCGTGACGCTCCACATGCTGGAATCTCATGCAGTGTAAAGATCCACGTCCTGGAATCTCTGCTTTCAGATGATCCCCATCATGGAAAGTGCTGCAGAGTGAAGAACCACATCCTGGAATCTCCTACAGTGTCAAGATCAAAATTCTGGATTCGACTGCAGTGTAAAGAAACACATCTTGGAATCTCCTGTGTCTAGAAGATCCACATCCTGGAAACTCCTGCAGTGTGAAGATTGAAATATCGGAATTTCCAGCAGTGAGAGGATCCACGTCCTGGAATCCCCTGTCATGTGAAGATCCACAACCTGTAAACTCCACCAGTGTGTTCATGCACATCCTGGAAGCTCCTGCAGTGTAACGATCCACATCCTGCAACATACTGCAGTTTAACTATCAACATCTTGGATTCTCTTGCAGTGTAAAGTTCTACATCCTGGAATCTCCTGCAGGCTGCTGATCCACATCCTGGAATCACCTGCAGTGCAAGAGTCCACATCCTGGAATCTACTACAGTGTGAAGATGCACAAAATGGAATCTTCTGCAGTGTGATGATCCACATCCTGGAATCTCCAGCAGTGTGAAGATCCACATCCTGGAAACTCCTGCAGTGTGAAGATACACATCCCGGAAACTCCTGAAATGTAATGATCAACATCCTGGAATCTGCTGCAGTGTAAAAATCAACATTATGGAATCTCCAGCAATGTGCAAAAACATATAGAATCTCCTGCAGTGAGATGATTCACATCCTGGAATGTCCTGCAATGCAAACATCGACATTCCTGGAATCTCCTGCATTGTAAAGATCCACATGCTGGAATCTGCAGCGGTGAGAAGATCCACATCTTGGAATCTCTGCTTTGAGATGATCCCTATCATGGAAAGTGCTGCAGAGTGAAGAACCACATCCTGGTATCTCCTGCAGTGAGAAGATCCAAATCCTGAATTCTACTGCAGTGTAAAGAAGCACATCCTGGAATCTCCTGTGCCTAGAAGTTCCGCATGCTGGAAACTGCTGCAGTATGATGATCCAAATCCTGGAAACTCCTGCAATGTGAAGATCCACATCATAGAATCTCCTGCAACATGAAGATCCATATCATGGAATCTCCAGCGGTGTGAAGATCTGCATCCTGGAAACTCCTGCAGCGTGATGATCCACATCGTTTTAAACTCCTGCAATGAGAAGCTCCACATCCTGGTATCTCCTGCAATTTAAAGAGCCACATGCTGGAATCCTCAGTGGTGAGAAGATCCACATCATGGAATCTCATGCTTTGAGAAGATCCACATCCTGGAAGCTGCAGCAGAGTGAAGAACCACATCCTGGAACCTCCTGCATTGTGAAGATCCACATCCTGGAAACTCCAGCACTGTGACGAACCACATTCCGGAATCTCCTGCTGTGTGAAGATCCACATGCTGGAATCTACTGCCATGTGAAGATCCACATCATGGAATCTCCTGCAGCGTGACGCTCCACATCCTGGAATCTCATGCAGTGTAAAGATCCACGTCCTGGAATCTCTGCTTTCAGATGATCCCCATCATGGAAAGTGCTGCAGAGTGAAGAGCCACAGCCTGGAATCTCCTACAGTGTCAAGATCAAAATTCTGGTTTCGACTGCAGTGTAAAGAAACACATCTTGGAATCTCCTGTGTCTAGAAGATCCACATCCTGGAAACTCCTGCAGTGTGAAGATTGAAATATCGGAATTTCCAGCAGTGAGAGGATCCACGTCCTGGAATCCCCTGTCATGTGAAGATCCACAACCTGTAAACTCCACCAGTGTGTTCATGCACATCCTGGAAGCTCCTGCAGTGTAACGATCCACATCCTGCAACATACTGCAGTTTAGCTATCAACATCTTGGAATCTCTTGCAGTGTAAAGTTCTACATCCTGGAATCACCTGCAGTGCAAGAGTCCACATCCTGGAATCTACTACAGTGTGAAGATGCACAAAATGGAATCTTCTGCAGTGTGATGATCCACATCCTGGAATCTCCAGCAGTGTGAAGATCCACATCCTGGAAACTCCTGAAATGTAATGATCAACATCCTGGAATCTGCTGCAGTGTAAAAATCAACATTATGGAATCTCCAGCAATGTGCAAAAACATATAGAATCTCCTGCAGTGAGATGATTCACATCCTGGAATGTCCTGCAATGCAAACATCGACATTCCTGGAATCTCCTGCATTGTAAAGATCCACATGCTGGAATCTGCAGCGGTGAGAAGATCCACATCTTGGAATCTCTGCTTTGAGATGATCCCTATCATGGAAAGTGCTGCAGAGTGAAGAACCACATCCTGGTATCTCCTGCAGTGAGAAGATCCAAATCCTGAATTCTACTGCAGTGTAAAGAACCACATCCTGGAATCTCCTGTGCCTAGAAGTTCCACATGCTGGAAACTGCTGCAGTATGATGATCCAAATCCTGGAAACTCCTGCAATGTGAAGATCCACATCATAGAATCTCCTGCAACATGAAGATCCATATCATGGAATCTCCAGCGGTGTGAAGATCCGCATCCTGGAAACTCCTGCAGCGTGATGATCCACATCGTTTTAAACTCCTGCAATGAGAAGCTCCACATCCTGGTATCTCCTGCAATTTAAAGAGCCACATGCTGGAATCCTCAGTGGTGAGAAGATCCACATCATGGAATCTCATGCTTTGAGAAGATCCACATCCTGGAAGCTGCAGCAGAGTGAAGAACCACATCCTGGAACCTCCTGCATTGTGAAGATCCACATCCTGGAAACTCCAGCACTGTGACGAACCACATTCCGGAATCTCCTGCTGTGTGAAGATCCACATGCTGGAATCTACTGCCATGTGAAGATCCACATCATGGAATCTCCTGCAGCGTGACGCTCCACATCCTGGAATCTCATGCAGTGTAAAGATCCACGTCCTGGAATCTCTGCTTTCAGATGATCCCCATCATGGAAAGTGCTGCAGAGTGAAGTGCCACATCCTGGAATCTCCTACAGTGTCAAGATCAAAATTCTGGATTCGACTGCAGTGTAAAGAAACACAGCTTGGAATCTCCTGTGTCTAGAAGATCCACATCCTGGAAACTCCTGCAGTGTGAAGATTGAAATATCGGAATTTCCAGCAGTGAGAGGATCCACGTCCTGGAATCCCCTGTCATGTGAAGATCCACAACCTGTAAACTCCACCAGTGTGTTCATGCACATCCTGGAAGCTGCTGCAGTGTAACGATCCACATCCTGGAATATCCTGCAGTGTGAAGACACAAATCCTGGGATCTCCTGCAGTGTATGGATCCACAAGCTGGACTTTCCTTCAGTGAGAAGATCCACATCCTGGGAAAAGCTGCAGAGAGAAGAACCACATCCTGGAATATAATGCAGTGTAAAGATCCACATCCTCGAATCTACTGCGGTGTGAAGGTCCACATCCAAGAATCTCTTGCAGTGTGAAGATCCATATCCTGGAATCTCCCGCAGTGTACAGATCGACATCCAAGTACCTCCTGCCATGTGTAGAACCCCATAATGGAATCAACTGCAGTGTGAAGGTCCACATCCTGGAATCTCGCGGAATGTGAAGATCCACATCCTGGTATCTCCTGCAATTTAAAGAGCCACATGCAGGAATCTCCAGTGGTGAGAAGATTCACATCCTGGAATCTCTTGCTTTGAGAGGATCCACATCCTCGAAAGTGCAGCAGTGTGAAGAACCACATAGTGGAATCTCCTGCAGTGTGAAGATCCACATACTGCAAACTCCAGCAAAGTGAAGAACAACATTCTGGAATCTCCTGCTGTGTGAAGATCCACATCCTGGAATGTAGTGCCATGTGAAGATCCACATCATGGAATCTTCTGCAGCGATAAGCTCCACATCCTGGAATTTCATGAGGTGCAAAGATCCACATCCTGGAAAGACCTGCAGTGTAACGAACCACATTCTGGAATCTCCAGCAATGTGCAAAAATATATCATAGAATCTCCTGCCGTGAGATGATCCACATCCTGGAATCTCCTGCAATGCAAAGTTCGACATCCTGGAATCTCCTGCATTGTAAAGATCCACATGCTGGAATCTGCAGCAGTGAGAAGATCCACATCCTGGATTGTCTGCTTTGAGATGATCCCCATCATGGAAAGTGCAGCAGAGTGAAGAACCACATCCTGGTATCTCCTGCATTGTGAAGATCCACATCCTGGAAACTCCAGCACTGTGAAGAACCACATTCTGGAATCTCCTGCTGTGTGAAGATCCACATGCTGGAATCTAGTGCCATGTGAAGATCCACATCATGGAATCTCCTGCAGGGCAAAGTTCCACATCCTGGAATCGCCTGCAGTGTAAAAATCCACATCCTGGAATCTCCAGCAATGTGCAAAAACATATCATGGAATCTCCTGCAGTGAGATGATGCACATCCTGGTAGATCCTGCAATGCAGAGATCCACATCCTGGAATCTCCTGCATTGTGCAGATCCACATGCTGGAATCTCCAGCAGTGAGAAGATCCACATCCTGGAATCTTTGCTTTGAGATGATCCCCATCATGGAAAGTGCTGCAGAGTGAAGAACCACATCCTGGAATCTCCTGCAGTATGAAGATACAAATCCTGGATTCTACTGCATTGTAAAGAAGCACATCTTGGAATCTCCTGTGTCCAGAAGATCCACATCCTGGAAACTCCTGCAGTGTGAAGATTCAAATATCGGAATTTCCAGCAGTGAGGTGATCCACATCCTGGAATCCCCTGTCATATGAAGCTCCACAACCTGTAAACGCCACCAGTGTGTTCATCCACTTCCTAGAAGATCCTGCAGTGTAACAATCCACATCCTGGAATCTCATGCTTTGAGAGTATCCACATCCTCGAAAGTGCAGCAGTGTAAAGAACCACATCGTGGAATCTCCTGCAGTGTGAAGATCCACATGCTGCAAACTCCAGCAAAGTGAAGAACCACATTCTGGAATCTCCTGCTGTGTGAAGATCCAGATCCTGGAATCTTCTGCAGCGATAAGCTCCACATGCTGGAATCTCATGAGGTGCAAAGTTCCACATCCTGGAACCTCCTGCAGTGTAACGATCCACATTCTGGAATCTCCAGAGATCGACATTCCTGGTTCTCCTGCATTGTAAAGATCCACATGCTGGAATCTGCAGCGGTGAGAAGATCCACATCTTGGAATCTCTGCTTTGAGATGATCCCTATCATGGAAAGTGCTGCAGAGTGAAGAACCACATCCTGGTATCTCCTGCAGTGAGAAGATCCAAATCCTGAATTCTACTGCAGTGTAAAGAAGCACATCCTGGAATCTCCTGTGCCTAGAAGTTCTGCATGCTGGAAACTGCTGCAGAGTGATGATCCAAATGCTGGAAACTCCTGCAATGTGAAGATCCACATCATAGAATCTCCTGCAGCATGAAGATCCATATCATGGAATCTCCAGCAGTGTGAATATCCGCATCCTGGAAACTCCTGCAGCGTGATGATCCACATCGTTTTAAACTCCTGCAATGAGAAGCTCCACATCCTGGTATCTCCTGCAATTTAAAGAGCAACAGGCTGGAATCCTCAGTGGTGAGAAGATCCACATCATGGAATCTCATGCTTTGAGAAGATCCACATCCTGGAAACTGCAGCAGAGTGAAGAACCACATCCTGGAACCTCCTGCATTGTGAAGATCCACATCCTGGAAACTCCAGCACTGTGAAGAACCACATTCTGGAATCTCCTGCTGTGTGAAGATCCACATGCTGAAATCTAGTGCCATGTGAAGATCCACATCATGGAATCTCCTGCAGCGTGACGCTCCACATCCTGGAATCTCATGCAGTGCAAAGATCCACGTCCTGGAATCTCTGCTTTCAGATGATCCCCATCATGGAAAGTGCTGCAGAGTGAAGAACCACATCCTGGAATCTCCTACAGTGTCAAGATCAAAATTCTGGATTCTACTGCAGTGTAATGAAGCACATCTTGGAATCTCCTGTGTCTAGAAGATCCACATCCTGGAAACTCCTGCAGTGTGAAGATTCAAATATTGGAATTTCCAGCAGTGAGAGGATCCACGTCCTGGAATCCCCTGTCATGTGAAGATCCACAACCTGTAAATTCCACCAGTGTGTTCATGCACATCCTGGAAGCTCCTGCAGTGTAACGATCCACATCCTGGAATATCCTGCAGTGTGAAGACACAAATCCTGGGATCTCCTGCAGTGTATGGATCCACAAGCTGGACTTTCCTTCAGTGAGAAGATCCACATCCTGGGAAAAGCTGCAGAGAGAAGAACCACATCCTGGAATATAATGCAGTGTAAAGATTCACATCCTCGAATCTACTGCGGTGTGAAGATCCACATCCAGGAATCTTCTGCAGTGTGAAGATCCACATCCAGGAATCTCCTGCAGTGTAAAGATCCATATCCTGGAATCTCCCGCAGTGTACAGATCGACATCCAAGTACCTCCTGCCGTGTGTAGAACCCCATAATGGAATCAACTGCAGTGTGAAGGTCCACATCCTGGAATCTCCCGGAATGTGAAGATCCACATCCTGGTATCTGCTGCAATTTAAAGAGCCACATGCTGGAATCTCCAGTGGTGAGAAGATCCATATCCTGGAATCTCATGCTTTGAGAGGATCCACATCTTCAAAAATGCAGTAGTGTAAAGAAACACATCCTGGTATCTCCTGCATTGTGAAGATCCACATCCTGGAAACTCCAGCACTGTGAAGAACCACATTCTGGAATCTCCTGCTGTGTGAAGATCCACATGCTGGAATCTAGTGCCATGTGAAGATCCACATCATGGAATCTCCTGCAGGGCAAAGTTCCACATCCTGGAATCGCCTGCAGTGTAAAAATCCACATCCTGGAATCTCCAGCAATGTGCAAAAACATATCATGGAATCTCCTGCAGTGAGATGATGCAAAATCTGGAAGATCCTGCAATGCAGAGATCCACATCCTGGAATCTCCTGCATTGTGCAGATCCACATGCTGGAATCTCCAGCAGTGAGAAGATCCACATCCTGGAATCTTTGCTTTGAGATGATCCCCATCATGGAAAGTGCTGCAGAGTGAAGAACCACATCCTGGAATCTCCTGCAGTATGAAGATACAAATCCTGGATTCTACTGCATTGTAAAGAAGCACATCTTGGAATCTCCTGTGTCCAGAAGATCCACATCCTGGAAACTCCTGCAGTGTGAAGATTCAAATATCGGAATTTCCAGCAGTGAGAGGATCCACATCCTGGAATCCCCTGGCATGTGAAGCTGTAAACGCCACCAGTGTGTTCATCCACATCCTAGAAGATCCTGCAGTGTAACAATCCACATCCTGGAATCTCATGCTTTGAGAGTATCCACATCCTCGAAAGTGCAGCAGTGTGAAGAACCACATCGTGGAATCTCCTGCAGTGTGAAGATCCACATGCTGCAAACTCCAGCAAAGTGAAGAACCACATTCTGGAATCTCCTGCTGTGTGAAGATCCAGATCCTGGAATCTTCTGCAGCGATAAGCTCCACATGCTGGAATCTCATGAGGTGCAAAGTTCCACATCCTGGAAAGTCCTGCAGTGTAACGATCCACATTCTGGAATCTCCAGCAATGTGCAAAAACATATCATAAAATCTCCTGCCGTGAGATGATTCACATCCTGGAATCTCCTGCAATGCAAAGATCGACATCCTGGAATCTCCTGCATTGTAAAGATCCACATGCTGGAATCTGCAGCAGTGAGAAGATCCACATCCTGGAATCTCTGCTTTGAGATGATCCCCATCATGGAAAGTGCAGCAGAGTGAAGAACCACATCCTGGTATCTCCTGCATTGTGAAGATCCACATCCTGGAAACTCCAGCACTGTGAAGAACCACATTCTGGAATCTCCTGCTGTGTGAAGATCCACATGCTGGAATCTAGTGCCATGTGAAGATCCACATCATGGAATCTCCTGCAGGGCAAAGTTCCACATCCTGGAATCGCCTGCAGTGTAAAAATCCACATCCTGGAATCTCCAGCAATGTGCAAAAACATATCATGGAATCTCCTGCAGTGAGATGATGCACATCCTGGTAGATCCTGCAATGCAGAGATCCACATCCTGGAATCTCCTGCATTGTGCAGATCCACATGCTGGAATCTCCAGCAGTGAGAAGATCCACATCCTGGAATCTTTGCTTTGAGATGATCCCCATCATGGAAAGTGCTGCAGAGTGAAGAACCACATCCTGGAATCTCCTGCAGTATGAAGATACAAATCCTGGATTCTACTGCATTGTAAAGAAGCACATCTTGGAATCTCCTGTGTCCAGAAGATCCACATCCTGGAAACTCCTGCAGTGTGAAGATTCAAATATCGGAATTTCCAGCAGTGAGGTGATCCACATCCTGGAATCCCCTGTCATATGAAGCTCCACAACCTGTAAACGCCACCAGTGTGTTCATCCACTTCCTAGAAGATCCTGCAGTGTAACAATCCACATCCTGGAATCTCATGCTTTGAGAGTATCCACATCCTCGAAAGTGCAGCAGTGTAAAGAACCACATCGTGGAATCTCCTGCAGTGTGAAGATCCACATGCTGCAAACTCCAGCAAAGTGAAGAACCACATTCTGGAATCTCCTGCTGTGTGAAGATCCAGATCCTGGAATCTTCTGCAGCGATAAGCTCCACATGCTGGAATCTCATGAGGTGCAAAGTTCCACATCCTGGAACCTCCTGCAGTGTAACGATCCACATTCTGGAATCTCCAGAGATCGACATTCCTGGTTCTCCTGCATTGTAAAGATCCACATGCTGGAATCTGCAGCGGTGAGAAGATCCACATCTTGGAATCTCTGCTTTGAGATGATCCCTATCATGGAAAGTGCTGCAGAGTGAAGAACCACATCCTGGTATCTCCTGCAGTGAGAAGATCCAAATCCTGAATTCTACTGCAGTGTAAAGAAGCACATCCTGGAATCTCCTGTGCCTAGAAGTTCTGCATGCTGGAAACTGCTGCAGAGTGATGATCCAAATGCTGGAAACTCCTGCAATGTGAAGATCCACATCATAGAATCTCCTGCAGCATGAAGATCCATATCATGGAATCTCCAGCAGTGTGAATATCCGCATCCTGGAAACTCCTGCAGCGTGATGATCCACATCGTTTTAAACTCCTGCAATGAGAAGCTCCACATCCTGGTATCTCCTGCAATTTAAAGAGCAACAGGCTGGAATCCTCAGTGGTGAGAAGATCCACATCATGGAATCTCATGCTTTGAGAAGATCCACATCCTGGAAACTGCAGCAGAGTGAAGAACCACATCCTGGAACCTCCTGCATTGTGAAGATCCACATCCTGGAAACTCCAGCACTGTGAAGAACCACATTCTGGAATCTCCTGCTGTGTGAAGATCCACATGCTGAAATCTCCTGCAGCATGAAGCTCCACAACCTGGAATCTCATGCAGTGCAAAGATCCACATCCAGGAATCTCCTGCAGCGTAAAAATCTACATCCTGGAATCTCCAGCAAGGTGCAAAAACATAACATGGAATCTCGTGGAGTGAGATGATGCACATCCTGCAATCTCCTGCAATGCAAAGATCCATATCCTGGAATCTCCTGCATTGTACAGATCCACAAGCTGGAATCTCCAGCGGTGAGAAAACCACATCCTGGAATCTCTGCTTTGAGATGATCCCCATCGTGGAAAGTGCTGCAGAGTGAAGAACCACATCCTTGAATCTCCTGCAGTGTGAAGATCCAAATCCTGGACTCTACTGCACTGTAAAGAACCACATCCTGGAATCTCCTGCAGTGTGAAGATACAAATCCTGGATTCTACTGCATTGTAAAGAAGCACATCTTGGAATCTCCTGTGTCCAGAAGATCCACATCCTGGAAACACCTGCAGTGTGAAGATTCAAATATCGGAATTTCCAGCAGTGAGAGGATCCACATCCTGGAATCCCCTGTCATGTGAAGATCCACAACCTGTAAACTCCACCAGTGTGTTCATGCACATCCTGGAAGCTCCTGCAGTGTAACGATCCACATCCTGGAAACCACTGCAGTGAAAAGATCCACATCAGGCAATCTACTGCAGTGAGAAGATAATCATTCTGGAAACTCCTGCAGTGTAACGATGAACATCCTGGAATCCCCTGCAGAGTGAAAAAAACACAACATGGAATCTCCTGCAGTGAGATAATCCACATCCTGGAATCTCCTGCAGGGTGAAGATCCACATCCTGGAGTATCCTGCACTGTAAAGGACCACATCCTGGAATATCCTGCAGTGCGAATATCCACATCCTGTAATATCCTGCAGTGTGAAGATACAATTCCTGGAATATCCTGCAGTGTATGGATCCACAAGCTGGACTTTCCTTCAGTGAGAAAAACCACATCCTGGAATATAATGCAGTGTGAAGATCCACATCCGCGAATCTGCTGCTGTGTGAAGATCGACATCCAGGAACCTCCTGCATCGTGAAGAACCACATAATGGAATCAACTGCAGTGTGAAGGTCCACATTCTGGAATCTCCTGCAGTGTACAGATCGACATCCAGGAACCTCCTGCATCGTGAAGAACCACATAATGGAATCAACTGCAGTGTGAAGGTCCACATCCTGGAATCTCCTGCAGGCTGATGATCCACATCCTGGAAACTCCTGCAGTGAGAAAATCCACATCCTGGAATATACTGCAATGTGAGATCCACATCATGGAATCTCCTGCAGTGTGATGATCCACATCCTGGAATCTCCAGAGTGTGAAGATCCACAACCTGCAATCTACTGCAGTTTAACAATCAACATCTTGGATTCTCCTACAGTGTAAAGATTGACATCCTGGAATCTCCTGCAGGCTAATGATCCAAATCCTGGAAACTACTGCTGTGTGAAGATACACATCCCGGAAGCTCCGGCACTGTAATGATCAACATCTTGGAATCTCCTGCAGTGTAAATATCCACATGTAGGAAACTCCTGCGGTGCGAAGATCCACATATTGGAATCTCGTGCTGTGAGAAGATCCAAATCTTGGAAACTCCTGCAGTGTGAATATCCAAATCTCGGAAATTCCAGCAGTGAGAAGATCCACATCCTGGAGACCACTGTAATTTGATGATCCACATCTTGGAATCTACTGCAGCATGAAGATCCACATCATAGAATCTCCTGCGGCATGAATATACATATCCTGGAATCTCCAGCAGTGTGAAGATCTGCATCCTGGAAACTCCTGCTTTGTGAAGATCCACATCTTGGAAGCTCCTGCAGTGTGAAGATCCACATACGGGAATTTCGTGCTGTGAGAAGATCCATATCCTGGAAACTCCTGCAGTGTGAAGATCTGCATCCTGGAAACTCCTGCTTTGTGAAGATCGACATCTTGGAATCTCCTGCAGTGTGAAGATACACATACGGGAATTTCGTGCTGTGAGAAGATCCACATCCTGGAAACTCCTGCAGTGTGAATATACAAATCTCGGAAATTCCAGCAGTGAGATGATCCACATCCTGGAGACCACTGTAGTTTGAAGATCCACATCTTGCAATCTACTGCAGCATGAAGATCCACATCATAGAATCTCCTGCAGTGTGATGATCCATATCCTGCAATCTCCAGCAGTGTGAAGATCCGCATCCTGGAAACTCCTGCAGTGTGAAGATCCACAACCTGGTAACTCCTGCAGTGTGATGATCCACATCCTGGAAACTCCTGCAGCATGATGATCCACATCGTGGAAACTCCTGCAATGTGAAGATCCACATCCTGGTTTCTCCTGCAATTTAAAGAGTCACATGCTGGAATCTCCAGTGGTGAGAAGATCCACATCATGGAATCTCATGCTTTGAGAAGATCCACATCTTGGAAACTGCAGCAGAGTGAAGAACCACATCCTGGAACCTCCTGCTTTGTAAAGATCCACTTACTGGAATCTCCAGCACTGTGAAGAACCACATTCTGGAATCTTCTGCTGTGTGAAGATCCACATGCTGGAATCGACTGCCATGTGAAGATCTACATCATGGAATCTCCTGCAGCATGAAGCTCCACAACCTGGAATCTCATGCAGTGCAAAGATCCACATCCAGGAATCTCCTGCAGCGTAAAAATCTACATCCTGGAATCTCCAGCAAGGTGCAAAAACATAACATGGAATCTCGTGGAGTGAGATGATGCACATCCTGCAATCTCCTGCAATGCAAAGATCCACATCCTGGAATCTCCTGCATTGTACAGATCCACAAGCTGGAATCTCCAGCGGTGAGAAAACCACATCCTGGAATCTCTGCTTTGAGATGATCCCCATCGTGGAAAGTGCTGCAGAGTGAAGAACCACATCCTTGAATCTCCTGCAGTGTGAAGATCCAAATCCTGGACTCTACTGCACTGTAAAGAACCACATCCTGGAATCTCCTGCAGTGTGAAGATACAAATCCTGGATTCTACTGCATTGTAAAGAAGCACATCTTGGAATCTCCTGTGTCCAGAAGATCCACATCCTGGAAACACCTGCAGTGTGAAGATTCAAATATCGGAATTTCCAGCAGTGAGAGGATCCACATCCTGGAATCCCCTGTCATGTGAAGATCCACAACCTGTAAACTCCACCAGTGTGTTCATGCACATCCTGGAAGCTCCTGCAGTGTAACGATCCACATCCTGGAAACCACTGCAGTGAAAAGATCCACATCAGGCAATCTACTGCAGTGAGAAGATAATCATTCTGGAAACTCCTGCAGTGTAACGATGAACATCCTGGAATCCCCTGCAGAGTGAAAAAAACACAACATGGAATCTCCTGCAGTGAGATAATCCACATCCTGGAATCTCCTGCAGGGTGAAGATCCACATCCTGGAGTATCCTGCACTGTAAAGGACCACATCCTGGAATATCCTGCAGTGCGAATATCCACATCCTGTAATATCCTGCAGTGTGAAGATACAATTCCTGGAATATCCTGCAGTGTATGGATCCACAAGCTGGACTTTCCTTCAGTGAGAAAAACCACATCCTGGAATATAATGCAGTGTGAAGATCCACATCCGCGAATCTGCTGCTGTGTGAAGATCGACATCCAGGAACCTCCTGCATCGTGAAGAACCACATAATGGAATCAACTGCAGTGTGAAGGTCCACATTCTGGAATCTCCTGCAGTGTACAGATCGACATCCAGGAACCTCCTGCATCGTGAAGAACCACATAATGGAATCAACTGCAGTGTGAAGGTCCACATCCTGGAATCTCCTGCAGGCTGATGATCCACATCCTGGAAACTCCTGCAGTGAGAAAATCCACATCCTAGAATGTACTGCAATGTGAGATCCACATCCTAGAATCTCCTGCAGTGCAAGGATCCACATCCTGGAATCAAATGCAGTGCGGAGATCAACATCCTGGAATCCCCAGAGTGTGAAGATCCACAACCTGCAACCTACTGCAGTTTAACGATCAACATCTTGGATTCTCCTACAGTGTAAAGATCCACATCCTGGAATCTCCTGCAGGCTCATGATCTGCAACCTGGAAACTACTGCTGTGTGAAGATACACATCCCGGAAACTCCTGCACTGTAATGATCAACATCTTGGAATCTCCTGCAGTGTAAATATCCACATGCAGGAAACTCCTGCAGTGTGAAGATCCACATATTGGAATCTCGTGCTGTGAGAAGATCCAAATCTTGGAAACTCCTGCAGTGTGAATATCCAAATCTTGGAAATTCCAGCAGTGAGAAGATCCACATCCTGGAGACCACTGTAATTTGTTGATCCACATTTTGGAATCTACTGCAGCATGAATATCCATATCCAGCAATCTCCAGCAGTGTGATAATCCGAATCCTGGAAACTCCTGCAGTGTGAAGATTTGCATCCTGGAAGCTCCTGCTTTGTGAAGATCCACATATGGGAATTTCATGCTGTGAGAAGATCCACATCCTGGAAACTCCTGCAGTGTGAATATACAAATCTCGGAAATTCCAGCAGTGAGATGATCCACATCCTGGAGACCACTGTAGTTTGAAGATCCACATCTTGCAATCTACTGCAGCATGAAGATCCACATCTTAGAATCTCCTGCAGTGTGATGATCCATATCCTGCAATCTCCAGCAGTGTGAAGATCCGCATCCTGGAAACTCCTGCAGTGTGAAGATCCACAACCTGGTAACACCTGCAGTGTAAAGATCCACATCCCGGAAACTCCTGCAGCGTGATGATCCACATCGTGGAAACTCCTGCAATGTGAAGATCCACATCCTGGTTTCTCCTGCAATTTAAAGAGTCACATGCTGGAATCTCCAGTGGTGAGAAGATCCACATCATGGAATCTCATGCTTTGAGAAGATCCACATCTTGGAAACTGCAGCAGAGTGAAGAACCACATCCTGGAACCTCCTGCTTCGTAAAGATCCACTTATTGGAATCTCCAGCACTGTGAAGAACCACATTCTGGAATCTTCTGCTGTGTGAAGATCCACATGCTGGAATCGACTGCCATGTGAAGATCTACATCATGGAATCTCCTGCAGCATGAAGCTCCACATCCTGGAATCTCATGCAGTGCAAAGATCCACATCCAGGAATCTCCTGCAGTGTAAAAATCCACATCCTGGAATCTCCAGCAATTTGCAAAAACATAACATGGAATCTCGTGGAGTGAGATGATGCACATCCTGCAATCTCCTGCAATGCAAAGATCCACATCCTGGAATCTCCTGCATTGTACAGATCCACATGCTGGAATCTCCAGCGGTGAGAAAACCACATCCTGGAATCTTTGCTTTGAGATGATCCCCATCGTGGAAAGTGCTGCAGAGTGAAGAACCACATCCTGGAATCTCCTGCAGTGTGAACATCCAAATCCTGGATTCTACTGCAGTGTAAAGAACCACATCCTGGAATCTCCTGTGTTCAGAAGATCCACATCCTGGAAAAGCCTGCAGTGTGAAGATCGAAAAGTCAGTCTTTCCAGCAGTGAGAGGATCCAAATCCTGGAATCCCCTGTCATGTGAAGATCCACAACCTGTAAACTCCACCAGTGTGTTCATCCACATCCTTGGAAGCTCCTGCCGTGTAACAATCCAAATCGTGGAATCCGCTGCAGTGAAAAGATCCACATCAGGCAATCTACTACAGTGTGAACATAATCATCCTGGAAACTCCTGCGGTGTAACGATGAACATCCTGGAATCCCCTGCAGAATGAAAAAACACATCATGGAAACTCCTGAAGTGAGATGATCCATATCCTGGAATCTCCTGCAAGGTGAAGATCCACATCCTGGAGTTTCCTGCACTGTAAAGAACCACATCATGGAATCTCCTGCAGTGAGAAGATCCACATCCTGTAATCTCCTGCAGTGTGAAGACACAAATCCTGGAATCTCTTGCAGTGTATGGATCCACATGCTGGACTTTCCTGCAGTGAGATGATCCACATCCTGGAAAAAGCTGCAGAGAGAAGAACCACATCCGGGAATATAATGCAGTGTGAAGATCCACATCCTCGAATCACCTGCAGTGTGAAGAACCACATCCTGGAACCAACTGCAGTGTGAAGCTCCACATCCTGGAATCTCCAGGAATGTAAAGATCCACAACCTGGAATCGCCTGCAGGGTGATGATCAACATCCTGGAAACTCCTGCAGTGAGAATATCCACAACCTGGAACCTCCTGCAGTATATAGATCCATATCCTGGAATCTCCTGCAGTGTGAAAATCCACATCATGGAATCTCCTGCAGTGTAAGCACCCACGTCCTGGAATCTCCTGCAGCATGAAGATCCACATCCTGGAATCTCCTGCAGCATGAAGATCCACATCGTGGAATCTCCTGCAGTGCAAAGATCCACATCCTGTAAACTCCTGCAGTGTAACAATCCAAATCCTGCAACCTACTGCAGTTTAATGATCAACATCTTGGATTCTCCTCCAGTGTAAAGATCCACATCCTGGAATCTCCTGCAGCATGAAGATGCACATCGTGGAATCTCCTGCAGTGTAAGCACCCATGTCCTGGAATCTCCTGCAGTGTAAAGTTCCATATCCTGGAATCTTTGCTTTGAGATGATCCCCATCGTGGAAAGTGCTGCAGAGTGAAGAACCACATCCTGGAATCTGCTGCAGTGTGAAGATCCAAATCCTGGATTCTACTGCAGTTAAAGAACAACATCATGGAATCTCCTGTGTCCAGAAGATCCACATCCTGGAAAAGCCTGCAGTGTGAAGATCGAAAAGTCAGACTTTCCAGCAGTGAGAGGATCCACATCCTGGAATGCCCTGTCATGTGAAGATCCACAACCTGTAAACTCCACCAGTGTGTTCATCCACATCCTTGGAAGCTCCTGCCGTGTAACAATGCACATTGTGGAATCCACTGCAGTGAAAAGATCCACATCAGGCAATCTACTGCAGTGTGAACATAATCATCCTGGAAACTCCTGCAGTGTAACGATGAACATCCTGGAATCCCCAGCAGAATGAAAAAACACATCATGGAAACTCCTGCAGTGAGATGATCCATATCCTGGAATCTCCTGCAAGGTGAAGATCCACATCCTGGAATCTCCTGCACTGTAAAGAACCACATCATGGAATCTCCTGCAGTGAGAAGATCCACATCCTGTAATCTCCTGCAGTGTGAAGACACAAATCCTGGAATCTCTTGCAGTGTATGGATCCACATGTTGGACTTTCCTGCAGTGAGATGATCCACATCCTGGAAAAAGCTGCAGAGAGAAGAACCACATCCGGGAATATAATGCAGTGTGAAGATCCACATCCACGAAACACCTGCAGTGTGAAGAACCACATCCTAGAACCAACTGCAGTGTGAAGATCCACATCCTGGAATCTCCAGGAATGTAAAGATCCACAACCTGGAATCGCCTGCAGGGTGATGATCAACATCATGGAAACTCCTGCAGTGTGAATATCCACATCCTGGAATCTCCTGCAGTGTGAAGATCCAAATCCTGGATTCTACTGCAGTGTAAAGATCCACATCCTGGAATCTCCTGTGTCCAGAAGATCCACATCCTGGAAAAGGCTGCAGTGTGAAGATCGAAAACTCAGACTTTCCAGCAGTGAGAGGATCCACATCCTGGAATCCCCTGTCATCTGAAGATCCACAACCTGTAAACTCCACCAGTATGTTCATCCACATCCTTGGAAGCTCCTGCCGTGTAACAATACACATCGTGGAATCCACTGCAGTGAAAAGATCCACATCTGGCAATCTACTGCAGTGTGAACATAATCATCCTGGAAACTCCTGCAGTGTAACGATGAACATCCTGGAATCCCCTGCAGAATGAAAAAACACATCATGGAAACTCCTGCAGTGAGATGATCCATATCCTGGAATCTCCTGCAAGGTGAAGATCCACATCCTGGAGTTTCCTGCACTGTAAAGAACCACATCATGGAATCTCCTGCAGTGAGAAGATCCACATCCTGTAATCTCCTGCAGTGTGAAGACACAAATCCTGGAATCTCTTGCAGTGTATGGATCCACATGTTGGACTTTCCTGCAGTGAGATGATCCACATCCTGGAAAAAGCTGCAGAGAGAAGAACCACATCTGGGAATATAATGCAGTGTGAAGATCCACATCCATGAATCACCTGCAGTGTGAAGAACCACATCCTGGAACCAACTGCAGTGAAAATATCCACAACCTGGAATCTCCTGCAGTGTATAGATCCATATCCTGGAATCTCCTGCAATGTGAAGATCCACATCCTGTAATATCCTGCAGTGTGAAGACACAAATCCTGGAATATCCTGCAGTGTATGGATCCACAAGCTGGACTTTCCTTCAGTGAGAAAAACCACATCCTGGAATATAATGCAGTGTGAAGATCCACATCCACGAATTTCCTGCTGTGTGAAGATCGACATCCAGGAACCTCCTGCAGCATGAAGCTCCACATCCTGGAATCTCATGCAGTGCAAAGATCCACATCCAGGAATCTCCTGCAGCGTAAAAATCCACATCCTGGAATCTCCAGCAATTTGCAAAAACATAACATGGAATCTCGTGGAGTGAGATGATGCACATCCTGCAATCTCCTGCAATGCAAAGATCCACATCCTGGAATCTCCTGCATTGTACAGATCCACATGCTGGAATCTCCAGCGGTGAGAAAACCACATCCTGGAATCTTTGCTTTGAGATGATCCCCATCGTGGAAAGTGCTGCAGAGTGAAGAACCACATCCTGGAATCTCCTGCAGTGTGAAGATCCAAATCCTGGATTCTACTGCAGTGTAAAGAACCACATCCTGGAATCTCCTGTGTCCAGAAGATCCACATCCTGGAAAAGCCTGCAGTGTGAAGATCGAAAAGTCAGACTTTCCAGCAGTGAGAGGATCCACATCCTGGAATCCCCTGTCATGTGAAGATCCACAACCTGTAAACTCCACCAGTGTGTTCATCCACATCCTTGGAAGCTCCTGCCGTGTAACAATACACATCGTGGAATCCGCTGCAGTGAAATGATCCACATCAGGCAATCGACTGCAGTGTGAACATAATCATCCTGGAAACTCCTGCAGTGTAACAATGAACATCCTGGAATCCCCTGCAGAATGAAAAAACACATCATGGAAACTCCTGCAGTGAGATGATCCATATCCTGGAATCTCCTGCAAGGTGAAGATCCACATCCTGGAGTTTCCTGCAATGTAAAGAACCACATCATGGAATCTCCTGCAGTGAGAAGATCCACATCCTGTAATCTCCTGCAGTGTGAAGACACAAATCGTGGAATCTCTTGCAGTGCATGGATCCACATGCTGGACTTTCCTGCAGTGAGATGATCCACATCCTGGAAAAAGCTGCAGAGAGAAGAAACACATCCGGGAATATAATGCAGTGTGAAGATCCACATCCATGAATCACCTGCAGTGTGAAGAACCACATCTTGGAACCAACTGCAGTGAGAAGCTGCACATCTTGGAATCTCCAGAAATGTAAAGATCCACAACCTGGAATCGCTTGCAGGGTGATGATCAACATCCTGGAAACTCCTGCAGTGAGAATATCCACAACCTGGAATCTCCTGCAGTGTATAGATCCACATCCTGGACTCTCCTGCAATGTGAAGATCAACATCATGGAATCTCCTGCAGTGAGAAGATCCACATCCTGTAATCTCCTGCAGTGTGAAGACACAAATCCTGGAATCTCTTGCAGTGTATGGATCCACATGCTGGACTTTCCTGCAGTGAGATGATCCACATCCTGGAAAAAGCTGCAGAGAGAAGAACCACATCCGGGAATATAATGCAGTGTGAAGATCCACATCCTCAAATCACCTGCAGTGTGAAGAACCACATCCTGGAACCAACTGCAGTGTGAAGCTCCACATCCTGGAATCTCCAGGAATGTAAAGATCCACAACATGGAATCGCCTGCAGGGTGATGATCAACATCCTGGAAACTCCTGCAGTGAGAATATCCACAACCTGGAATCTCCTGCAGTGTATAGATCCATATCCTGGACTCTCCTGCAATGTGAAAATCCACATCATGGAATCTCCTGCAGTGTAAGCACCCACGTCCTGGAATCTCCTGCAGCATGAAGATCCACATCCTGGAATCTCCTGCAGCATGAAGATCCACATCGTGGAATCTCCTGCAGTGCAAAGATCCACATCCTGTAAACTCCTGCAGTGTAACAATACACATCCTGCAACCTACTGCAGTTTAATGATCAACATCTTGGATTCTCCTCCAGTGTAAACATTCACATCCTGGAATCTACTGCAGCATGAAGATCCACATTGTGGAATCTCCAGCAGTGCAAGCACCCATGTCCTGGAATCTCCTGCAGTGTAAAGTTCCATATCCTGGAATCTTTGCTTTGAGATGATCCCCATCGTGGAAAGTGCTGCAGAGTGAAGAACCACATCCTGGAATCTCCTGCAGTGTGAAGATCCAAATCCTGGATTCTACTGCAGTGTAAAGAACCACATCCTGGAATCTCCTGTGTCTAGAAGTTCCGCATCCTGGAAAAGCCTGCAGTGTGAAGATCGAAAAGTCAGACTTTCCAGCAGTGAGAGGATCCACATCCTGGAATCCCCTGTCATGTGAAGATCCACAACCTGTAAACTCCACCAGTGTGTTCATCCACATCCTTGGAAGCTCCTGCCGTGTAACAATACACATCGTGGAATCCACTGCAGTGAAAAGATCCACATCTGGCAATCTACTGCAGTGTGAACATAATCATCCTGGAAACTCCTGCAGTGTAACGATGAACATCCTGGAATCCCCTGCAGAATGAAAAAACACATCATGGAAACTCCTGCAGTGAGATGATCCATATCCTGGAATCTCCTGCAAGGTGAAGATCCACATCCTGGAATCTCCAGCACTGTAAAGAACCACATCATGGAATCTCCTGCAGTGAGAAGATCCACATCCTGTAATCTCCTGCAGTGTGAAGACACAAATCCTGGAATCTCTTGCAGTGTATGGATCCACATGTTGGACTTTCCTGCAGTGAGATGATCCACATCCTGGAAAAAGCAGCAGAGAGAAGAACCACATTCGGGAATATAATGCAGTGTGAAGATCCACATCCTCGAATCACCTGCAGTGTGAAGAACCACATCCTGGAACCAACTGCAGTGTGAAGCTCCACATCCTGGAATCTCCAGGAATGTAAAGATCCACAACCTGGAATCGCCTGCATGGTGATGATCAACATCCTGGAAACTCCTGCAGTGAGAATATCCACAACCTGGAATCTCCTGCAGTGTATAGATCCATATCCTGGAATCTCCTGCAATGTGAAGATCCACATCCTGTAATATCCTGCAGTGTGAAGACACAAATCCTTGAATATCCTGCAGTGTATGGATCCACAAGCTGGACTTTCCTTCAGTGAGAAAAACCACATCCTGGAATATAATGCAGTGTGAAGATCCACATCCTCGAATCTCCTGCTGTGTGAAGATCGACATCCAGTAACCTCCTGCATCGTGAAGAACCACATAATGGAATCAACTGCAGTGTGAAGGTCCACATTCTGGAATCTTCTGCAGTGTACAGATCGACATCCAGGAACCTCCTGCATCGTGAAGAACCACATAATGGAATCAACTGCAGTGTGAAGGTCCACATCCTGGAATCTCCTGCAGGCTGATGATCCACATCCTGGAAACTCCTGCAGTGAGAAAATCCACATCCTGGAATATACTGCAATGTGAGATCCTCATCCTAGAATCTCCTGCAGTGCAAGGATCCACATCCTGGAATCTAATGCAGTGCGAAGATCCACATCCTGGAATCCCCAGAGTGTGAAGATCCACAACTTGCAACCTACTGCAGTTTTACGATCAACACCTTGGTTTCTCCTACAGTGTAAAGATCCACATCCTGGAATCTCCTGCAGGATCATGATCTGCAACCTGGAAACTACTGCTGTGTGAAGATACACATCCCGGAAACTCCTGCACTGTAATGATCAACATCTTGGAATCTCCTGCAGTGTAAATATCCACATGCAGGAAACTCCTGCAGTGTGAAGATCCACATATTGGAATCTCGTGCTGTGAGAAGATCCAAATCTTGGAAACTCCTGCAGTGTGAATATCCAAATCTTGGAAATTCCAGCAGTGAGAAGATCCACATCCTGGAGACCACTGTAATTTGTTGATCCACATTTTGGAATCTACTGCAGCATGAAGATCCACATCATAGAATCTCCTGCAGCATGAATATCCATATCCAGCCATCTCCAGCAGTGTGATGATCCGACTCCTGGAAACTCCTGCAGAGTGAAGATCTGCATCCTGGAAGCTACTGCTTTGTGAAGATCCACATATGGGAATTTCATGCTGTGAGAAGATCCACATCCTGGAAACTCCTGCAGTGTGAATATACAAATCTCAGAAATTCCAGCAGTGAGATGATCCACATCCTGGAGACCACTGTAGTTTGAAGATCCACATCTTGCAATCTACTGCAGCATGAAGATCCACATCATAGAATCTCCTGCAGTGTGATGATCCATATCCTGCAATCTCCAGCAGTGTGAAGATCCGCATCCTGGAAACTCCTGCAGTGTGAAGATCCACAACCTGGTAACTCCTGCAGTGTGAAGATCCACATCCTGGAAACTCCTGCAGCGTGATGATCCACATCGTGGAAACTCCTGCAATGTGAAGATCCACATCCTGGTTTCTCCTGCAATTTAAAGAGTCACATGCTGGAATCTCCAGTGGTGAGAAGATCCACATCATGGAATCTCATGCTTTGAGAAGATCCACATCTTGGAAACTGCAGCAGAGTGAAGAACCACATCCTGGAACCTCCTGCTTTGTAAAGATCCACTTATTGGAATCTCCAGCACTGTGAAGAACCACATTCTGGAATCTTCTGCTGTGTGAAGATCCACATGCTGGAATCGACTGCCATGTGAAGATCTACATCATGGAATCTCCTGCAGCATGAAGCTCCACATCCTGGAATCTCATGCAGTGCAAAGATCCACATCCAGGAATCTCCTGCAGCGTAAAAATCCACATCCTGGAATCTCCAGCAATTTGCAAAAACATAACATGGAATCTCGTGGAGTGAGATGATGCACATCCTGCAATCTCCTGCAATGCAAAGATCCACATCCTGGAATCTCCTGCATTGTACAGATCCACATGCTGAAATCTCCAGCGGTGAGAAAACCACATCCTGGAATCTTTGCTTTGAGATGATCCCCATCGTGGAAAGTGCTGCAGAGTGAAGAACCACATCCTGGAATCTCCTGCAGTGTGAAGATCCAAATCCTGGATTCTACTGCAGTGTAAAGAACCACATCCTGGAATCTCCTGTGTCCAGAAGATCCACATCCTGGAAAAGCCTGCAGTGTGAAGATCGAAAAGTCAGACTTTCCAGCAGTGAGAGGATCCACATCCTGGAATCCCCTGTCATGTGAAGATCCACAGCCTGTAAACTCCACCAGTGTGTTCATCCACATCCTTGGAAGCTCCTGCCGTGTAACAATCCAAATCGTGGAATCCGCTGCAGTGAAATGATCCACATCAGGCAATCTACTGCAGTGTGAACATAATCATCCGGAAACTCCTGCAGTGTAACCATGAACATCCTGGAATCCGCTGCAGAATGAAAAAACACATCATGGAAACTCCTGCAGTGAGATGATCCATATCCTGGAATCTCCTGCAAGGTGAAGATCCACATCCTGGAGTTTCCTGCACTGTAAAGAACAACATCATGGAATCTCCTGCAGTGAGAAGATCCACATCCTGTAATCTCCTGCAGTGTGAAGACACTAATCCTGGAATCTCTTGCAGTGCATGGATCCACATGCTGGACTTTCCTGCAGTGAGATGATCCACATCCTGGAAAAAGCTGCAGAGAGAAGAAACACATCCGGGAATATAATGCAGTGTGAAGATCCACATCCATGAATCACCTGCAGTGTGAAGAACCACATCTTGGAACCAACTGCAGTGAGAAGCTCCACATCTTGGAATCTCCAGGAATGTAAAGATCCACAACCTGGAATCGCCTGCAGGGTGATGATCAACATCCTGGAAACTCCTGCAGTGAGAATATCCACAACCTGGAATCTCCTGCAGTGTATAGATCCACATCCTGGACTCTCCTGCAATGTGCAGATCAACATCATGGAATCTCCTGCATTGAGAAGATCCACATCCTGTAATCTCCTGCAGTGTGAAGACACAAATCCTGGAATCTCTTGCAGTGTATGGATCCACATGTTGGACTTTCCTGCAGTGAGATGATCCACATCCTGGAAAAAGCTGCAGAGAGAAGAACCACATCCGGGAATATAATGCAGTGTGAAGATCCACATCCTCGAATCACCTGCAGTGTGAAGAACCACATCCTGGAACCAATTGCAGTGTGAAGCTCCACATCCTGGAATCTCCAGGAATGTAAAGATCCACAACCTGGAATCGCCTGCAGGGTGATGATCAACATCCTGGAAACTCCTGCAGTGAGAATATCCACAACCTGGAATCTCCTGCAGTGTATAGATCCATATCCTGGACTCTCCTGCAATGTGAAAATCCACATCATGGAATCTCCTGCAGTGTAAGCACCCACGTCCTGGAATCTCCTGCAGCATGAAGATCCACATCCTGGAATCTCCTGCAGCATGAAGATCCACATCGTGGAATCTCCTGCGGTGCAAAGATCCACATCCTGTAAACTCCTGCAGTGTAACAATCCACATCCTGCAACCTACTGCAGTTTAATGATCAACATCTTGGATTCTCCTCCAGTGTAAACATTCACATCCTGGAATCTACTGCAGAATGAAGATCCACATTGTGGAATCTCCAGCAGTGCAAGCACCCATGTCCTGGAATCTCCTGCAGTGTAAAGTTCCATATCCTGGAATCTTTGCTTTGAGATGATCCCCATCGTGGAAAGTGCTGCAGAGTGAAGAACCACATCCTGGAATCTGCTGCAGTGTGAAGATCCAAATCCTGGATTCTACTGCAGTGTAAAGAACCACATCCTGGAATCTCCTGTGTCTAGAAGTTCCACATCCTGGAAAAGCCTGCAGTGTGAAGATCGAAAAGTCAGACTTTCCAGCAGTGAGAGGATCCACATCCTGGAATCCCCTGTCATGTGAAGATCCACAACCTGTAAACTCCACCAGTGTGTTCATCCACATCCTTGGAAGCTCCTGCCGTGTAACAATACACATCGTGGAATCCACTGCAGTGAAAAGATCCACATCAGGCAATCTACTGCAGTGTGAACATAATCATCCTGGAAACTCCTGCAGTGTAACGATGAACATCCTGGAATCCGCTGCAGAATGAAAAAACACATCATGGAAACTCCTGCAGTGAGATGATCCATATCCTGGAATCTCCTGCAAGGTGAAGATCCACATCCTGGAATCTCCAGCACTGTAAAGAACCACATCATGGAATCTCCTGCAGTGAGAAGATCCACATCCTGTAATCTCCTGCAGTGTGAAGACACAAATCCTGGAATCTCTTGCAGTGTATGGATCCACATGCTGGACTTTCCTGCAGTGAGATGATCCACATCCTGGAAAAAGCTGCAGAGAGAAGAACCACATCTGGGAATATAATGCAGTGTGAAGATCCACATCCTCGAATCACCTGCAGTGTGAAGAACCACATCCTGGAACCAACTGCAGTGTGAAGCTCCACATCCTGGAATCTCCAGAAATGTAAAGATCCACAACATGGAATCGCCTGCAGGGTGATGATCAACATCCTGGAAACTCCTGCAGTGAGAATATCCACAACCTGGAATCTCCTGCAGTGTATAGATCCATATCCTGGACTCTCCTGCAATGTGAAAATCCACATCATGGAATCTCCTGCAGTGTAAGCACCCACGTCCTGGAATCTCCTGCAGCATGAAGATCCACATCCTGGAATCTCCTGCAGCATGAAGATCCACATCGTGGAATCTCCTGCAGTGCAAAGATCCACATCCTGTAAACTCCTGCAGTGTAACAATCCACATCCTGCAACCTACTGCAGTTTAATGATCAACATCTTGGATTCTCCTCCAGTGTAAACATTCACATCCTGGAATCTACTGCAGCATGAAGATCCACATTGTGGAATCTCCAGCAGTGCAAGCACCCATGTCCTGGAATCTCCTGCAGTGTAAAGTTCCATATCCTGGAATCTTTGCTTTGAGATGATCCCCATCGTGGAAAGTGCTGCAGAGTGAAGAACCACATCCTGGAATCTGCTGCAGTGTGAAGATCCAAATCCTGGATTCTACTGCAGTGTAAAGAACCACATCCTGGAATCTCCTGTGTCTAGAAGTTCCGCATCCTGGAAAAGCCTGCAGTGTGAAGATCGAAAAGTCAGACTTTCCAGCAGTGAGAGGATCCACATCCTGGAATCCCCTGTCATGTGAAGATCCACAACCTGTAAACTCCACCAGTGTGTTCATCCACATCCTTGGAAGCTCCTGCCGTGTAACAATACACATCGTGGAATCCACTGCAGTGAAAAGATCCACATCAGGCAATCTACTGCAGTGTGAACATAATCATCCTGGAAACTCCTGCAGTGTAACGATGAACATCCTGGAATCCGCTGCAGAATGAAAAAACACATCATGGAAACTCCTGCAGTGAGATGATCCATATCCTGGAATCTCCTGCAAGGTGAAGATCCACATCCTGGAATCTCCAGCACTGTAAAGAACCACATCATGGAATCTCCTGCAGTGAGAAGATCCACATCCTGTAATCTCCTGCAGTGTGAAGACACAAATCCTGGAATCTCTTGCAGTGTATGGATCCACATGTTGGACTTTCCTGCAGTGAGATGATCCACATCCTGGAAAAAGCTGCAGAGAGAAGAACCACATCTGGGAATATAATGCAGTGTGAAGATCCACATCCTCGAATCACCTGCAGTGTGCAGAACCACATCCTGGAACCAACTGCAGTGTGAAGCTCCACATCCTGGAATCTCCAGGAATGTAAAGATCCACAACCTGGAATCGCCTGCACGGTGATGATCAACATCCTGGAAACTCCTGCAGTGAGAATATCCACAACCTGGAATCTCCTGCAGTGTATAGATCCATATCCTGGAATCTCCTGTAATGTGAAGATCCACATCCTGTAATATCCTGCAGTGTGAAGACACAAATCCTGGAATATCCTGCAGTGTATGGATCCACAAGCTGGACTTTCCTTCAGTGAGAAAAACCACATCCTGGAATATAATGCAGTGTGAAGATCCACATCCTCGAATCTCCTGCTATGTGAAGATCGACATCCAGGAACCTCCTGCATCATGAAGAACCACATAATGGAATCAACTGCAGTGTGAAGGTCCACATGCTGGAATCTTCTGCAGTGTACAGATCGACATCCAGGAACCTCCTGCATCGTGAAGAACCACATAATGGAATCAACTGCAGTGTGAAGGTCCACATCCTGGAATCTTCTGCAGGCTGATGATCCACATCCTGGAAACTCCTGCAGTGAGAAAATCCACATCCTGGAATATACTGCAATGTGAGATCCTCATCCTAGAATCACCTGCAGTGCAAGGATCCACATCCTGGAATCTAATGCAGTGCGAAGATCCACATCCTGGAATCCCCAGAGTGTGAAGATCCACAACCTGCAACCTACTGCAGTTTAACGATCAACACCTTTGATTCTCCTACAGTGTAAAGATCCACATCCTGGAATCTCCTGCAGGCTCATGATCTGCAACCTGGAAACTACTGCTGTGTGAAGATACACATCCCGGAAACTCCTGCACTGTAATGATCAACATCTTGGAATCTCCTGCAGTGTAAATATCCACATGCAGGAAACTCCTGCAGTGTGAAGATCCACATATTGGAATCTCGTGCTGTGAGAAGATCCAAATCTTGGAAACTCCTGCAGTGTGAATATCCAAATCTTGGAAATTCCAGCAGTGAGAAGATCCACATCCTGGAGACCACTGTAATTTGTTGATCCACATTTTGGAATCTACTGCAGCATGAAGATCCACATCATAGAATCTCCTGCAGCATGAATATCCATATCCAGCCATCTCCTGCAGTGTGATGATCCGACTCCTGGAAACTCCTGCAGAGTGAAGATCTGCATCCTGGAAGCTCCTGCTTTGTGAAGATCCACATATGGGAATTTCATGCTGTGAGAAGATCCACATCCTGGAAACTCCTGCAGTGTGAATATACAAATCTCGGAAATTCCAGCAGTGAGATGATCCACATCCTGGAGACCACTGTAGTTTGAAGATCCACATCTTGCAATCTACTGCAGCATGAAGATCCACATCATAGAATCTCCTGCAGTGTGATGATCCATATCCTGCAATCTCCAGCAGTGTGAAGATCCGCATCCTGGAAACTCCTGCAGTGTGAAGATCCACAACCTGGTAACTCCTGCAGTGTGAAGATCCACATCCTGGAAACTCCTGCAGCGTGATGATCCACATCGTGGAAACTCCTGCAATGTGAAGATCCACATCCTGGTTTCTCCTGCAATTTAAAGAGTCACATGCTGGAATCTCCAGTGGTGAGAAGATCCACATCATGGAATCTCATGCTTTGAGAAGATCCACATCTTGGAAACTGCAGCAGAGTGAAGAACCACATCCTGGAACCTCCTGCTTTGTAAAGATCCACTTATTGGAATCTCCAGCACTGTGAAGAACCACATTCTGGAATCTTCTGCTGTGTGAAGATCCACATGCTGGAATCGACTGCCATGTGAAGATCTACATCATGGAATCTCCTGCAGCATGAAGCTCCACATCCTGGAATCTCATGCAGTGCAAAGATCCACATCCAGGAATCTCCTGCAGTGTAAAAATCCACATCCTGGAATCTCCAGCAATTTGCAAAAACATAACATGGAATCTCGTGGAGTGAGATGATGCACATCCTGCAATCTCCTGCAATGCAAAGATCCACATCCTGGAATCTCCTGCATTGTACAGATCCACATGCTGGAATCTCCAGCGGTGAGAAAACCACATCCTGGAATCTTTGCTTTGAGATGATCCCCATCGTGGAAAGTGCTGCAGAGTGAAGAACCACATCCTGGAATCTCCTGCAGTGTGAAGATCCAAATCCTGGATTCTACTGCAGTGTAAAGAACCACATCCTGGAATCTCCTGTGTCCAGAAGATCCACATCCTGGAAAAGCCTGCAGTGTGAAGATCGAAAAGTCAGACTTTCCAGCAGTGAGAGGATCCACATCCTGGAATCCCCTGTCATGTGAAGATCCACAACCTGTAAACTCCACCAGTGTGTTCATCCACATCCTTGGAAGCTCCTGCCGTGTAACAATCCAAATCGTGGAATCCGCTGCAGTGAAATGATCCACATCAGGTAATCTACTGCAGTGTGAACATAATCATCCTGGAAACTCCTGCAGTGTAACGATGAACATCCTGGAATCCGCTGCAGAATGAAAAAACACATCATGGAAACTCCTGCAGTGAGATGATCCATATCCTGGAATCTCCTGCAAGGTGAAGATCCACATCCCGGAGTTTCCTGCAATGTAAAGAACCACATCATGGAATCTCCTGCAGTGAGAAGATCCACATCCTGTAATCTCCTGCAGTGTGAAGACACAAATCCTGGAATCTCTTGCAGTGCATGGATCCACATGCTGGACTTTCCTGCAGTGAGATGATCCACATCCTGGAAAAAGCTGCAGAGAGAAGAACCACATCCGGGAATATAATGCAGTGTGAAGATCCACATCCATGAATCACCTGCAGTGTTAAGAACCACATCTTGGAACCAACTGCAGTGAGAAGCTCCACATGTTGGAATCTCCAGGAATGTAAAGATCCACAACCTGGAATCGCCTGCAGGGTGATGATCAACATCCTGGAAACTCCTGCAGTGAGAATATCCACAACCTGGAATCTCCTGCAGTGTATAGATCCACATCCTGGACTCTCCTGCAATGTGAAGATCAACATCATGGAATCTCCTGCAGTGAGAAGATCCACATCCTGTAATCTCCTGCAGTGTGAAGACACAAATCCTGGAATCTCTTGCAGTGTATGGATCCACATGCTGGACTTTCCTGCAGTGAGATGATCCACATCCTGGAAAAAGCTGCAGAGAGAAGAACCACATCCGGGAATATAATGCAGTGTAAAGATCCACATCCTCGAATCACCTGCAGTGTGAAGAACCACATCCTGGAACTAACTGCAGTGTGAAGCTCCACATCCTGGAATCTCCAGGAATGTAAAGATCCACAACCTGGAATCGCCTGCAGGGTGATGATCAACATCCTGGAAACTCCTGCAGTGAGAATATCCACAACCTGGAATCTCCTGCAGTGTATAGATCCATATCCTGGACTCTCCTGCAATGTGAAAATCCACATCATGGAATCTCCTGCAGTGTAAGCACCCACGTCCTGGAATCTCCTGCAGCATGAAGATCCACATCCTGGAATCTCCTGCAGCATGAAGATCCACATCGTGGAATCTCCTGCAGTGCAAAGATCCACATCATGTAAACTCCTGCAGTGTAACAATCCACATCCTGCAACCTACTGCAGTTTAATGATCAACATCTTGGATTCTCCTCCAGTGTAAACATTCACATCCTGGAATCTACTGCAGCATGAAGATCCACATTGTGGAATCTCCAGCAGTGCAAGCACCCATGTCCTGGAATCTCCTGCAGTGTAAAGTTCCATATCCTGGAATCTTTGCTTTGAGATGATCCCCATCGTGGAAAGTGCTGCAGAGTGAAGAACCACATCCTGGAATCTCCTGCAGTGTGAAGATCCAAATCCTGGATTCTACTGCTGTGTAAAGAACCACATCCTGGAATCTCCTGTGTCTAGAAGTTCCGCATCCTGGAAAAGCCTGCAGTGTGAAGATCGAAAAGTCAGACTTTCCAGCAGTGAGAGGATCCACATCCTGGAATCCCCTGTCATGTGAAGATCCACAACCTGTAAACTCCACCAGTGTGTTCATCCACATCCTTGGAAGCTCCTGCCGTGTAACAATACACATCGTGGAATCCACTGCAGTGAAAAGATCCACATCAGGCAATCTACTGCAGTGTGAACATAATCATCCTGGAAACTCCTGCAGTGTAACGATGAACATCCTGGAATCCGCTGCAGAATGAAAAAACACATCATGGAAACTCCTGCAGTGAGATGATCCATATCCTGGAATCTCCTGCAAGGTGAAGATCCACATCCCGGAGTTTCCTGCAATGTAAAGAACCACATCATGGAATCTCCTGCAGTGAGAAGATCCACATCCTGTAATCTCCTGCAGTGTGAAGACACAAATCCTGGAATCTCTTGCAGTGCATGGATCCACATGCTGGACTTTCCTGCAGTGAGATGATCCACATCCTGGAAAAAGCTGCAGAGAGAAGAACCACATCCGGGAATATAATGCAGTGTGAAGATCCACATCCATGAATCACCTGCAGTGTTAAGAACCACATCTTGGAACCAACTGCAGTGAGAAGCTCCACATCCTGGAATCTCCAGGAATGTAAAGATCCACAACCTGGAATCGCCTGCACGGTGATGATCAACATCCTGGAAACTCCTGCAGTGAGAATATCCACAACCTGGAATCTCCTGCAGTGTATAGATCCATATCCTGGAATCTCCTGTAATGTGAAGATCCACATCCTGTAATATCCTGCAGTGTGAAGACACAAATCCTGGAATATCCTGCAGTGTATGGATCCACAAGCTGGACTTTCCTTCAGTGAGAAAAACCACATCCTGGAATATAATGCAGTGTGAAGATCCACATCCTCGAATCTCCTGCTATGTGAAGATCGACATCCAGGAACCTCCTGCATCATGAAGAACCACATAATGGAATCAACTGCAGTGTGAAGGTCCACATGCTGGAATCTTCTGCAGTGTACAGATCGACATCCAGGAACCTCCTGCATCGTGAAGAACCACATAATGGAATCAACTGCAGTGTGAAGGTCCACATCCTGGAATCTTCTGCAGGCTGATGATCCACATCCTGGAAACTCCTGCAGTGAGAAAATCCACATCCTGGAATATACTGCAATGTGAGATCCTCATCCTAGAATCACCTGCAGTGCAAGGATCCACATCCTGGAATCTAATGCAGTGCGAAGATCCACATCCTGGAATCCCCAGAGTGTGAAGATCCACAACCTGCAACCTACTGCAGTTTAACGATCAACACCTTTGATTCTCCTACAGTGTAAAGATCCACATCCTGGAATCTCCTGCAGGCTCATGATCTGCAACCTGGAAACTACTGCTGTGTGAAGATACACATCCCGGAAACTCCTGCACTGTAATGATCAACATCTTGGAATCTCCTGCAGTGTAAATATCCACATGCAGGAAACTCCTGCAGTGTGAAGATCCACATATTGGAATCTCGTGCTGTGAGAAGATCCAAATCTTGGAAACTCCTGCAGTGTGAATATCCAAATCTTGGAAATTCCAGCAGTGAGAAGATCCACATCCTGGAGACCACTGTAATTTGTTGATCCACATTTTGGAATCTACTGCAGCATGAAGATCCACATCATAGAATCTCCTGCAGCATGAATATCCATATCCAGCCATCTCCTGCAGTGTGATGATCCGACTCCTGGAAACTCCTGCAGAGTGAAGATCTGCATCCTGGAAGCTCCTGCTTTGTGAAGATCCACATATGGGAATTTCATGCTGTGAGAAGATCCACATCCTGGAAACTCCTGCAGTGTGAATATACAAATCTCGGAAATTCCAGCAGTGAGATGATCCACATCCTGGAGACCACTGTAGTTTGAAGATCCACATCTTGCAATCTACTGCAGCATGAAGATCCACATCATAGAATCTCCTGCAGTGTGATGATCCATATCCTGCAATCTCCAGCAGTGTGAAGATCCGCATCCTGGAAACTCCTGCAGTGTGAAGATCCACAACCTGGTAACTCCTGCAGTGTGAAGATCCACATCCTGGAAACTCCTGCAGCGTGATGATCCACATCGTGGAAACTCCTGCAATGTGAAGATCCACATCCTGGTTTCTCCTGCAATTTAAAGAGTCACATGCTGGAATCTCCAGTGGTGAGAAGATCCACATCATGGAATCTCATGCTTTGAGAAGATCCACATCTTGGAAACTGCAGCAGAGTGAAGAACCACATCCTGGAACCTCCTGCTTTGTAAAGATCCACTTATTGGAATCTCCAGCACTGTGAAGAACCACATTCTGGAATCTTCTGCTGTGTGAAGATCCACATGCTGGAATCGACTGCCATGTGAAGATCTACATCATGGAATCTCCTGCAGCATGAAGCTCCACATCCTGGAATCTCATGCAGTGCAAAGATCCACATCCAGGAATCTCCTGCAGTGTAAAAATCCACATCCTGGAATCTCCAGCAATTTGCAAAAACATAACATGGAATCTCGTGGAGTGAGATGATGCACATCCTGCAATCTCCTGCAATGCAAAGATCCACATCCTGGAATCTCCTGCATTGTACAGATCCACATGCTGGAATCTCCAGCGGTGAGAAAACCACATCCTGGAATCTTTGCTTTGAGATGATCCCCATCGTGGAAAGTGCTGCAGAGTGAAGAACCACATCCTGGAATCTCCTGCAGTGTGAAGATCCAAATCCTGGATTCTACTGCAGTGTAAAGAACCACATCCTGGAATCTCCTGTGTCCAGAAGATCCACATCCTGGAAAAGCCTGCAGTGTGAAGATCGAAAAGTCAGACTTTCCAGCAGTGAGAGGATCCACATCCTGGAATCCCCTGTCATGTGAAGATCCACAACCTGTAAACTCCACCAGTGTGTTCATCCACATCCTTGGAAGCTCCTGCCGTGTAACAATCCAAATCGTGAAATCCGCTGCAGTGAAATGATCCACATCAGGTAATCTACTGCAGTGTGAACATAATCATCCTGGAAACTCCTGCAGTGTAACGATGAACATCCTGGAATCCGCTGCAGAATGAAAAAACACATCATGGAAACTCCTGCAGTGAGATGATCCATATCCTGGAATCTCCTGCAAGGTGAAGATCCACATCCCGGAGTTTCCTGCAATGTAAAGAACCACATCATGGAATCTCCTGCAGTGAGAAGATCCACATCCTGTAATCTCCTGCAGTGTGAAGACACAAATCCTGGAATCTCTTGCAGTGCATGGATCCACATGCTGGACTTTCCTGCAGTGAGATGATCCACATCCTGGAAAAAGCTGCAGAGAGAAGAACCACATCCGGGAATATAATGCAGTGTGAAGATCCACATCCATGAATCACCTGCAGTGTTAAGAACCACATCTTGGAACCAACTGCAGTGAGAAGCTCCACATGTTGGAATCTCCAGGAATGTAAAGATCCACAACCTGGAATCGCCTGCAGGGTGATGATCAACATCCTGGAAACTCCTGCAGTGAGAATATCCACAACCTGGAATCTCCTGCAGTGTATAGATCCACATCCTGGACTCTCCTGCAATGTGAAGATCAACATCATGGAATCTCCTGCAGTGAGAAGATCCACATCCTGTAATCTCCTGCAGTGTGAAGACACAAATCCTGGAATCTCTTGCAGTGTATGGATCCACATGCTGGACTTTCCTGCAGTGAGATGATCCACATCCTGGAAAAAGCTGCAGAGAGAAGAACCACATCCGGGAATATAATGCAGTGTAAAGATCCACATCCTCGAATCACCTGCAGTGTGAAGAACCACATCCTGGAACCAACTGCAGTGTGAAGCTCCACATCCTGGAATCTCCAGGAATGTAAAGATCCACAACCTGGAATCGCCTGCAGGGTGATGATCAACATCCTGGAAACTCCTGCAGTGAGAATATCCACAACCTGGAATCTCCTGCAGTGTATAGATCCATATCCTGGACTCTCCTGCAATGTGAAAATCCACATCATGGAATCTCCTGCAGTGTAAGCACCCACGTCCTGGAATCTCCTGCAGCATGAAGATTCACATCCTGGAATCTCCTGCAGCATGAAGATCCACATCGTGGAATCTCCTGCAGTGCAAAGATCCACATCATGTAAACTCCTGCAGTGTAACAATCCACATCCTGCAACCTACTGCAGTTTAATGATCAACATCTTGGATTCTCCTCCAGTGTAAACATTCACATCCTGGAATCTACTGCAGCATGAAGATCCACATTGTGGAATCTCCAGCAGTGCAAGCACCCATGTCCTGGAATCTCCTGCAGTGTAAAGTTCCATATCCTGGAATCTTTGCTTTGAGATGATCCCCATCGTGGAAAGTGCTGCAGAGTGAAGAACCACATCCTGGAATCTCCTGCAGTGTGAAGATCCAAATCCTGGATTCTACTGCTGTGTAAAGAACCACATCCTGGAATCTCCTGTGTCTAGAAGTTCCGCATCCTGGAAAAGCCTGCAGTGTGAAGATCGAAAAGTCAGACTTTCCAGCAGTGAGAGGATCCACATCCTGGAATCCCCTGTCATGTGAAGATCCACAACCTGTAAACTCCACCAGTGTGTTCATCCACATCCTTGGAAGCTCCTGCCGTGTAACAATACACATCGTGGAATCCACTGCAGTGAAAAGATCCACATCAGGCAATCTACTGCAGTGTGAACATAATCATCCTGGAAACTCCTGCAGTGTAACGATGAACATCCTGGAATCCGCTGCAGAATGAAAAAACACATCATGGAAACTCCTGCAGTGAGATGATCCATATCCTGGAATCTCCTGCAAGGTGAAGATCCACATCCCGGAGTTTCCTGCAATGTAAAGAACCACATCATGGAATCTCCTGTAGTGAGAAGATCCACATCCTGTAATCTCCTGCAGTGTGAAGACACAAATCCTGGAATCTCTTGCAGTGCATGGATCCACATGCTGGACTTTCCTGCAGTGAGATGATCCACATCCTGGAAAAAGCTGCAGAGAGAAGAACCACATCCGGGAATATAATGCAGTGTGAAGATCCACATCCATGAATCACCTGCAGTGTTAAGAACCACATCTTGGAACCAACTGCAGTGAGAAGCTCCACATGTTGGAATCTCCAGGAATGTAAAGATCCACAACCTGGAATCGCCTGCAGGGTGATGATCAACATCCTGGAAACTCCTGCAGTGAGAATATCCACAACCTGGAATCTCCTGTAGTGTATAGATCCACATCCTGGACTCTCCTGCAATGTGAAGATCAACATCATGGAATCTCCTGCAGTGAGAAGATCCACATCCTGTAATCTCCTGCAGTGTGAAGACACAAATCCTGGAATCTCTTGCAGTGTATGGATCCACATGCTGGACTTTCCTGCAGTGAGATGATCCACATCCTGGAAAAAGCTGCAGAGAGAAGAACCACATCCGGGAATATAATGCAGTGTAAAGATCCACATCCTCGAATCACCTGCAGTGTGAAGAACCACATCCTGGAACCAACTGCAGTGTGAAGCTCCACATCCTGGAATCTCCAGGAATGTAAAGATCCACAACCTGGAATCGCCTGCAGGGTGATGATCAACATCCTGGAAACTCCTGCAGTGAGAATATCCACAACCTGGAATCTCCTGCAGTGTATAGATCCATATCCTGGACTCTCCTGCAATGTGAAAATCCACATCATGGAATCTCCTGCAGTGTAAGCACCCACGTCCTGGAATCTCCTGCAGCATGAAGATCCACATCCTGGAATCTCCTGCAGCATGAAGATCCACATCGTGGAATCTCCTGCAGTGCAAAGATCCACATCATGTAAACTCCTGCAGTGTAACAATCCACATCCTGCAACCTACTGCAGTTTAATGATCAACATCTTGGATTCTCCTCCAGTGTAAACATTCACATCCTGGAATCTACTGCAGCATGAAGATCCACATTGTGGAATCTCCAGCAGTGCAAGCACCCATGTCCTGGAATCTCCTGCAGTGTAAAGTTCCATATCCTGGAATCTTTGCTTTGAGATGATCCCCATCGTGGAAAGTGCTGCAGAGTGAAGAACCACATCCTGGAATCTCCTGCAGTGTGAAGATCCAAATCCTGGATTCTACTGCTGTGTAAAGAACCACATCCTGGAATCTCCTGTGTCTAGAAGTTCCGCATCCTGGAAAAGCCTGCAGTGTGAAGATCGAAAAGTCAGACTTTCCAGCAGTGAGAGGATCCACATCCTGGAATCCCCTGTCATGTGAAGATCCACAACCTGTAAACTCCACCAGTGTGTTCATCCACATCCTTGGAAGCTCCTGCCGTGTAACAATACACATCGTGGAATCCACTGCAGTGAAAAGATCCACATCAGGCAATCTACTGCAGTGTGAACATAATCATCCTGGAAACTCCTGCAGTGTAACGATGAACATCCTGGAATCCGCTGCAGAATGAAAAAACACATCATGGAAACTCCTGCAGTGAGATGATCCATATCCTGGAATCTCCTGCAAGGTGAAGATCCACATCCCGGAGTTTCCTGCAATGTAAAGAACCACATCATGGAATCTCCTGCAGTGAGAAGATCCACATCCTGTAATCTCCTGCAGTGTGAAGACACAAATCCTGGAATCTCTTGCAGTGCATGGATCCACATGCTGGACTTTCCTGCAGTGAGATGATCCACATCCTGGAAAAAGCTGCAGAGAGAAGAACCACATCCGGGAATATAATGCAGTGTGAAGATCCACATCCATGAATCACCTGCAGTGTTAAGAACCACATCTTGGAACCAACTGCAGTGAGAAGCTCCACATGTTGGAATCTCCAGGAATGTAAAGATCCACAACCTGGAATCGCCTGCAGGGTGATGATCAACATCCTGGAAACTCCTGCAGTGAGAATATCCACAACCTGGAATCTCCTGCAGTGTATAGATCCACATCCTGGACTCTCCTGCAATGTGAAGATCAACATCATGGAATCTCCTGCAGTGAGAAGATCCACATCCTGTAATCTCCTGCAGTGTGAAGACACAAATCCTGGAATCTCTTGCAGTGTATGGATCCACATGCTGGACTTTCCTGCAGTGAGATGATCCACATCCTGGAAAAAGCTGCAGAGAGAAGAACCACATCCGGGAATATAATGCAGTGTAAAGATCCACATCCTCGAATCACCTGCAGTGTGAAGAACCACATCCTGGAACCAACTGCAGTGTGAAGCTCCACATCCTGGAATCTCCAGGAATGTAAAGATCCACAACCTGGAATCGCCTGCAGGGTGATGATCAACATCCTGGAAACTCCTGCAGTGAGAATATCCACAACCTGGAATCTCCTGCAGTGTATAGATCCATATCCTGGACTCTCCTGCAATGTGAAAATCCACATCATGGAATCTCCTGCAGTGTAAGCACCCACGTCCTGGAATCTCCTGCAGCATGAAGATCCACATCCTGGAATCTCCTGCAGCATGAAGATCCACATCGTGGAATCTCCTGCAGTGCAAAGATCCACATCCTGTAAACTCCTGCAGTGTAACAATACACATCCTGCAACCTACTGCAGTTTAATGATCAACATCTTGGATTCTCCTCCAGTGTAAACATTCACATCCTGGAATCTACTGCAGCATGAAGATCCACATTGTGGAATCTCCAGCAGTGCAAGCACCCATGTCCTGGAATCTCCTGCAGTGTAAAGTTCCATATCCTGGAATCTTTGCTTTGAGATGATCCCCATCGTGGAAAGTGCTGCAGAGTGAAGAACCACATCCTGGAATCTCCTGCAGTGTGAAGATCCAAATCCTGGATTCTACTGCTGTGTAAAGAACCACATCCTGGAATCTCCTGTGTCTAGAAGTTCCGCATCCTGGAAAAGCCTGCAGTGTGAAGATCGAAAAGTCAGACTTTCCAGCAGTGAGAGGATCCACATCCTGGAATCCCCTGTCATGTGAAGATCCACAACCTGTAAACTCCACCAGTGTGTTCATCCACATCCTTGGAAGCTCCTGCCGTGTAACAATACACATCGTGGAATCCACTGCAGTGAAAAGATCCACATCAGGCAATCTACTGCAGTGTGAACATAATCATCCTGGAAACTCCTGCAGTGTAACGATGAACATCCTGGAATCCGCTGCAGAATGAAAAAACACATCATGGAAACTCCTGCAGTGAGATGATCCATATCCTGGAATCTCCTGCAAGGATAAGATCCACATCCCGGAGTTTCCTGCAATGTAAAGAACCACATCATGGAATCTCCTGCAGTGAGAAGATCCACATCCTGTAATCTCCTGCAGTGTGAAGACACAAATCCTGGAATCTCTTGCAGTGCATGGATCCACATGCTGGACTTTCCTGCAGTGAGATGATCCACATCCTGGAAAAAGCTGCAGAGAGAAGAACCACATCCGGGAATATAATGCAGTGTGAAGATCCACATCCATGAATCACCTGCAGTGTTAAGAACCACATCTTGGAACCAACTGCAGTGAGAAGCTCCACATGTTGGAATCTCCAGGAATGTAAAGATCCACAACCTGGAATCGCCTGCAGGGTGATGATCAACATCCTGGAAACTCCTGCAGTGAGAATATCCACAACCTGGAATCTCCTGCAGTGTATAGATCCACATCCTGGACTCTCCTGCAATGTGAAGATCAACATCATGGAATCTCCTGCAGTGAGAAGATCCACATCCTGTAATCTCCTGCAGTGTGAAGACACAAATCCTGGAATCTCTTGCAGTGTATGGATCCACATGCTGGACTTTCCTGCAGTGAGATGATCCACATCCTGGAAAAAGCTGCAGAGAGAAGAACCACATCCGGGAATATAATGCAGTGTAAAGATCCACATCCTCGAATCACCTGCAGTGTGAAGAACCACATCCTGGAACCAACTGCAGTGTGAAGCTCCACATCCTGGAATCTCCAGGAATGTAAAGATCCACAACCTGGAATCGCCTGCAGGGTGATGATCAACATCCTGGAAACTCCTGCAGTGAGAATATCCACAACCTGGAATCTCCTGCAGTGTATAGATCCATATCCTGGACTCTCCTGCAATGTGAAAATCCACATCATGGAATCTCCTGCAGTGTAAGCACCCACGTCCTGGAATCTCCTGCAGCATGAAGATCCACATCCTGGAATCTCCTGCAGCATGAAGATCCACATCGTGGAATCTCCTGCAGTGCAAAGATCCACATCCTGTAAACTCCTGCAGTGTAACAATACACATCCTGCAACCTACTGCAGTTTAATGATCAACATCTTGGATTCTCCTCCAGTGTAAACATTCACATCCTGGAATCTACTGCAGCATGAAGATCCACATTGTGGAATCTCCAGCAGTGCAAGCACCCATGTCCTGGAATCTCCTGCAGTGTAAAGTTCCATATCCTGGAATCTTTGCTTTGAGATGATCCCCATCGTGGAAAGTGCTGCAGAGTGAAGAACCACATCCTGGAATCTCCTGCAGTGTGAAGATCCAAATCCTGGATTCTACTGCTGTGTAAAGAACCACATCCTGGAATCTCCTGTGTCTAGAAGTTCCGCATCCTGGAAAAGCCTGCAGTGTGAAGATCGAAAAGTCAGACTTTCCAGCAGTGAGAGGATCCACATCCTGGAATCCCCTGTCATGTGAAGATCCACAACCTGTAAACTCCACCAGTGTGTTCATCCACATCCTTGGAAGCTCCTGCCGTGTAACAATACACATCGTGGAATCCACTGCAGTGAAAAGATCCACATCAGGCAATCTACTGCAGTGTGAACATAATCATCCTGGAAACTCCTGCAGTGTAACGATGAACATCCTGGAATCCGCTGCAGAATGAAAAAACACATCATGGAAACTCCTGCAGTGAGATGATCCATATCCTGGAATCTCCTGCAAGGTGAAGATCCACATCCTGGAATCTCCTGCACTGTAATGAACCACATCATGGAATCTCCTGCAGTGAGAAGATCCACATCCTGTAATCTCCTGCAGTGTGAAGACACAAATCCTGGAATCTCTTGCAGTGCATGGATCCACATGCTGGACTTTCCTGCAGTGAGATGATCCACATCCTGGAAAAAGCTGCAGAGAGAAGAACCACATCCGGGAATATAATGCAGTGTGAAGATCCACATCCATGAATCACCTGCAGTGTTAAGAACCACATCTTGGAACCAACTGCAGTGAGAAGCTCCACATGTTGGAATCTCCAGGAATGTAAAGATCCACAACCTGGAATCGCCTGCAGGGTGATGATCAACATCCTGGAAACTCCTGCAGTGCGAATATCCACAACCTGGAATCTCCTGCAGTGTATAGATCCACATCCTGGACTCTCCTGCAATGTGAAGATCAACATCATGGAATCTCCTGCAGTGAGAAGATCCACATCCTGTAATCTCCTGCAGTGTGAAGACACAAATCCTGGAATCTCTTGCAGTGTATGGATCCACATGCTGGACTTTCCTGCAGTGAGATGATCCACATCCTGGAAAAAGCTGCAGAGAGAAGAACCACATCCGGGAATATAATGCCGTATAAAGATCCACATCCTCGAATCACCTGCAGTGTGAAGAACCACATCCTGGAACCAACTGCAGTGTGAAGCTCCACATCCTGGAATCTCCAGGAATGTAAAGATCCACAACCTGGAATCGCCTGCAGGGTGATGATCAACATCCTGGAAACTCCTGCAGTGAGAATATCCACAACCTGGAATCTCCTGCAGTGTATAGATCCATATCCTGGACTCTCCTGCAATGTGAAAATCCACATCATGGAATCTCCTGCAGTGTAAGCACCCACGTCCTGGAATCTCCTGCAGCATGAAGATCCACATCCTGGAATCTCCTGCAGCATGAAGATCCACATCGTGGAATCTCCTGCAGTGCAAAGATCCACATCATGTAAACTCCTGCAGTGTAACAATCCACATCCTGCAACCTACTGCAGTTTAATGATCAACATCTTGGATTCTCCTCCAGTGTAAACATTCACATCCTGGAATCTACTGCAGCATGAAGATCCACATTGTGGAATCTCCAGCAGTGCAAGCACCCATGTCCTGGAATCTCCTGCAGTGTAAAGTTCCATATCCTGGAATCTTTGCTTTGAGATGATCCCCATCGTGGAAAGTGCTGCAGAGTGAAGAACCACATCCTGGAATCTCCTGCAGTGTGAAGATCCAAATCCTGGATTCTACTGCTGTGTAAAGAACCACATCCTGGAATCTCCTGTGTCTAGAAGTTCCGCATCCTGGAAAAGCCTGCAGTGTGAAGATCGAAAAGTCAGACTTTCCAGCAGTGAGAGGATCCACATCCTGGAATCCCCTGTCATGTGAAGATCCACAACCTGTAAACTCCACCAGTGTGTTCATCCACATCCTTGGAAGCTCCTGCCGTGTAACAATACACATCGTGGAATCCACTGCAGTGAAAAGATCCACATCAGGCAATCTACTGCAGTGTGAACATAATCATCCTGGAAACTCCTGCAGTGTAACGATGAACATCCTGGAATCCGCTGCAGAATGAAAAAACACATCATGGAAACTCCTGCAGTGAGATGATCCATATCCTGGAATCTCCTGCAAGGTGAAGATCCACATCCCGGAGTTTCCTGCAATGTAAAGAACCACATCATGGAATCTCCTGCAGTGAGAAGATCCACATCCTGTAATCTCCTGCAGTGTGAAGACACAAATCCTGGAATCTCTTGCAGTGCATGGATCCACATGCTGGACTTTCCTGCAGTGAGATGATCCACATCCTGGAAAAAGCTGCAGAGAGAAGAACCACATCCGGGAATATAATGCAGTGTGAAGATCCACATCCATGAATCACCTGCAGTGTTAAGAACCACATCTTGGAACCAACTGCAGTGAGAAGCTCCACATGTTGGAATCTCCAGGAATGTAAAGATCCACAACCTGGAATCGCCTGCAGGGTGATGATCAACATCCTGGAAACTCCTGCAGTGAGAATATCCACAACCTGGAATCTCCTGTAGTGTATAGATCCACATCCTGGACTCTCCTGCAATGTGAAGATCAACATCATGGAATCTCCTGCAGTGAGAAGATCCACATCCTGTAATCTCCTGCAGTGTGAAGACACAAATCCTGGAATCTCTTGCAGTGTATGGATCCACATGCTGGACTTTCCTGCAGTGAGATGATCCACATCCTGGAAAAAGCTGCAGAGAGAAGAACCACATCCGGGAATATAATGCAGTGTAAAGATCCACATCCTCGAATCACCTGCAGTGTGAAGAACCACATCCTGGAACCAACTGCAGTGTGAAGCTCCACATCCTGGAATCTCCAGGAATGTAAAGATCCACAACCTGGAATCGCCTGCAGGGTGATGATCAACATCCTGGAAACTCCTGCAGTGAGAATATCCACAACCTGGAATCTCCTGCAGTGTATAGATCCATATCCTGGACTCTCCTGCAATGTGAAAATCCACATCATGGAATCTCCTGCAGTGTAAGCACCCACGTCCTGGAATCTCCTGCAGCATGAAGATCCACATCCTGGAATCTCCTGCAGCATGAAGATCCACATCGTGGAATCTCCTGCAGTGCAAAGATCCACATCATGTAAACTCCTGCAGTGTAACAATCCACATCCTGCAACCTACTGCAGTTTAATGATCAACATCTTGGATTCTCCTCCAGTGTAAACATTCACATCCTGGAATCTACTGCAGCATGAAGATCCACATTGTGGAATCTCCAGCAGTGCAAGCACCCATGTCCTGGAATCTCCTGCAGTGTAAAGTTCCATATCCTGGAATCTTTGCTTTGAGATGATCCCCATCGTGGAAAGTGCTGCAGAGTGAAGAACCACATCCTGGAATCTCCTGCAGTGTGAAGATCCAAATCCTGGATTCTACTGCTGTGTAAAGAACCACATCCTGGAATCTCCTGTGTCTAGAAGTTCCGCATCCTGGAAAAGCCTGCAGTGTGAAGATCGAAAAGTCAGACTTTCCAGCAGTGAGAGGATCCACATCCTGGAATCCCCTGTCATGTGAAGATCCACAACCTGTAAACTCCACCAGTGTGTTCATCCACATCCTTGGAAGCTCCTGCCGTGTAACAATACACATCGTGGAATCCACTGCAGTGAAAAGATCCACATCAGGCAATCTACTGCAGTGTGAACATAATCATCCTGGAAACTCCTGCAGTGTAACGATGAACATCCTGGAATCCGCTGCAGAATGAAAAAACACATCATGGAAACTCCTGCAGTGAGATGATCCATATCCTGGAATCTCCTGCAAGGTGAAGATCCACATCCCGGAGTTTCCTGCAATGTAAAGAACCACATCATGGAATCTCCTGCAGTGAGAAGATCCACATCCTGTAATCTCCTGCAGTGTGAAGACACAAATCCTGGAATCTCTTGCAGTGCATGGATCCACATGCTGGACTTTCCTGCAGTGAGATGATCCACATCCTGGAAAAAGCTGCAGAGAGAAGAACCACATCCGGGAATATAATGCAGTGTGAAGATCCACATCCATGAATCACCTGCAGTGTTAAGAACCACATCTTGGAACCAACTGCAGTGAGAAGCTCCACATGTTGGAATCTCCAGGAATGTAAAGATCCACAACCTGGAATCGCCTGCAGGGTGATGATCAACATCCTGGAAACTCCTGCAGTGAGAATATCCACAACCTGGAATCTCCTGCAGTGTATAGATCCACATCCTGGACTCTCCTGCAATGTGAAGATCAACATCATGGAATCTCCTGCAGTGAGAAGATCCACATCCTGTAATCTCCTGCAGTGTGAAGACACAAATCCTGGAATCTCTTGCAGTGTATGGATCCACATGCTGGACTTTCCTGCAGTGAGATGATCCACATCCTGGAAAAAGCTGCAGAGAGAAGAACCACATCCGGGAATATAATGCAGTGTAAAGATCCACATCCTCGAATCACCTGCAGTGTGAAGAACCACATCCTGGAACCAACTGCAGTGTGAAGCTCCACATCCTGGAATCTCCAGGAATGTAAAGATCCACAACCTGGAATCGCCTGCAGGGTGATGATCAACATCCTGGAAACTCCTGCAGTGAGAATATCCACAACCTGGAATCTCCTGCAGTGTATAGATCCATATCCTGGACTCTCCTGCAATGTGAAAATCCACATCATGGAATCTCCTGCAGTGTAAGCACCCACGTCCTGGAATCTCCTGCAGCATGAAGATCCACATCCTGGAATCTCCTGCAGCATGAAGATCCACATCGTGGAATCTCCTGCAGTGCAAAGATCCACATCCTGTAAACTCCTGCAGTGTAACAATACACATCCTGCAACCTACTGCAGTTTAATGATCAACATCTTGGATTCTCCTCCAGTGTAAACATTCACATCCTGGAATCTACTGCAGCATGAAGATCCACATTGTGGAATCTCCAGCAGTGCAAGCACCCATGTCCTGGAATCTCCTGCAGTGTAAAGTTCCATATCCTGGAATCTTTGCTTTGAGATGATCCCCATCGTGGAAAGTGCTGCAGAGTGAAGAACCACATCCTGGAATCTCCTGCAGTGTGAAGATCCAAATCCTGGATTCTACTGCTGTGTAAAGAACCACATCCTGGAACCTCCTGTGTCTAGAAGTTCCGCATCCTGGAAAAGCCTGCAGTGTGAAGATCGAAAAGTCAGACTTTCCAGCAGTGAGAGGATCCACATCCTGGAATCCCCTGTCATGTGAAGATCCACAACCTGTAAACTCCACCAGTGTGTTCATCCACATCCTTGGAAGCTCCTGCCGTGTAACAATACACATCGTGGAATCCACTGCAGTGAAAAGATCCACATCAGGCAATCTACTGCAGTGTGAACATAATCATCCTGGAAACTCCTGCAGTGTAACGATGAACATCCTGGAATCCCCTGCAGAATGAAAAAACACATCATGGAAACTCCTGCAGTGAGATGATCCATATCCTGGAATCTCCTGCAAGGTGAAGATCCACATCCTGGAATCTCCTGCACTGTAATGAACCACATCATGGAATCTCCTGCAGTGAGAAGATTCACATCCTGTAATCTCCTGCAGTGTGAAGACACAAATCCTGGAATCTCTTGCAGTGTATGGATCCACATGTTGGACTTTCCTGCAGTGAGATGATCCACATCCTGGAAAAAGCTGCAGAGAGAAGAACCACATTCGGGAATATAATGCAGTGTGAAGATCCACATCCTCGCATCACCTGCAGTGTGAAGAACCACATCCTGGAACCAACTGCAGTGTGAAGCTCCACATCCTGGAATCTCCAGGAATGTAATGATCCACAACCTGGAATCGCCTGCAGGGTGATGATCAACATCCTGGAAACTCCTGCAGTGAGAATATCCACATCCTGGAATCTCCTGCAGTGTGAAGATGCAAATCCTGGATTCTACTGCAGTGTAAAGATCCACATCCTGGACTCTCCTGTGTCCAGAAGATCCACATCCTGGAAAAGCCTGCAGTGTGAAGATCGAAAACTCAGACTTTCCAGCAGTGAGAGGATCCACATCCTGGAATCCCCTGTCATGTGAAGATCCACAACCTGTAAACTCCACCAGTGTGTTCATCCACATCCTTGGAAGCTCCTGCCGTGTAATAATACACATCGTGGAATCCACTGCAGTTAAAAGATCACATCAGGCAATCTACTGCAGTGTGAACATAATCATCCTGGAAACTCCTGCAGTGTAACGATGAACATCCTGGAATCCCCTGCAGAATGAAAAAACACATCATGGAAACTCCTGCAGTGAGATGATCCATATCCTGGAATCTCCTGCAAGGTGAAGATCCACATCCTGGAATCTCCTGCACTGTAAAGAACCACATCATGGAATCTCCTGCTTTGAAAAGATCCACATCCTGTAATCTCCTGCAGTGTGAAGACACAAATCCTGGAATCTCTTGCAGTGTATGGATCCACATGTTGGACTTTCCTGCAGTGAGATGATCCACATCCTGGAAAAAGCTGCAGAGAGAAGAACCACATCTGGGAATATAATGCAGTGTGAAGATCCACATCCTCGAATCACCTGCAGTGTGAAGAACCACATCCTGGAACCAACTGCAGTGTGAGGCTCCACATCCTGGAATCTCCAGGAATGTAAAGATCCACAACCTGGAATCGCCTGCAGGGTGATGATCATCATCCTGGAAACTCCTGCAGTGAGAATATCCACATCCTGGAATCTCCTGCAGTGTAAGCACCCACGTCCTGGAATCTCCTGCAGTGTGAAGATCCACATCCTGGAATCTCCTGCAGCATGAAGATCCACATCCTGGAATCTCATGCAGTGCAAAGATCCACATCCTGTAAACTCCTGCAGTGTAACAATCCACATCCTGCAACCTGCTGCAGTTTAATGATCAACATCTTGGATTCTCCAACAGTGTAAAGATCCACATCCTTGAGTCTCCTGGACTGTAAAGATCCACATCATGGAATCTCCTGCAGTGAAAAGATCCACATCCTGTAATCTCCTGCAGTGTGAAGACACAAATCCTGGAATTTCTTGCAGTGTATGGATCCACATGTTGGACTTTCCTGCAGTGAGATGATCCACATCCTGGAACAAGCTGCAGAGAGAAGCACCACATCCGGGAATATAATGCAGTGTGAAGATCCACATCCTCGAATCACCTGCAGTGTGAAGAACCACATCCTGGAACCAACTGCAGTGTGAAGCTCCACATCCTGGATTCTCCAGGAATGTAAAGATCCACAACCTGGAATCGCCTGCAGGGTGATGATCAGCATCCTGGAAACTCCTGCAGTGAGAATATGCACAACCTGGAATCTCCTGCAGTATATAGATCCATATCCTGGACTCTCCTGCAATGTGAAGATCCACATCATGGAATCTCCTGCAGTGTAAGCACCCACGTCCTGGAATCTCCTGCAGTGTGAAGATCCACATCCTGGAATCTCCTGCAGCATGAAGATCCACATCGTGGAAACTCCTGCAGTGTAAGTACCCATGTCCTGGAATCTCCAGCAGTGTAAATTTCCATATCCTGGAATCTCCTGCAGGGTGTTGATCAACATCCTGGAAATTCCTGCATTGAGAATATCCACATCCTGTAAACTCCTGCAGAGTAACAATACACATCCTGCAACCTACTGCAGTTTAACGATCAACATCTTGGATTCTCCTACAGTGTAAAGATCCACATCCTGGAATCTCTTGCAGGCTCATGATCCGCATCCTGGAAACTACTGCTGTGTGAAGATACACATCCCGGAAACTCCTGCACTGTAATGATCAACATCTTGGAATCTCCTGCAGTGTAAATATCAACATCCAGGAAACTCCTGCAGTGTGAAGATCCACATATTGGAATCTTGTGCTGTGAGAAGATCCAAATCCTGGAAACTCCTGCAGTGTGAATATCCAAATCTCGGAAATTCCAGCAGTGAGAAGATCCACATCCTGGGGACCATTGTAATTTGAAGATCCATATCTTGGAATCTACTGCAGCATGAAGATCCACATCATAGAATCTCCTACAGCATGAATATCCATATCCTGGAATCTCCACCAGTGTGATGATCCAAATCCTGGAAACTCCTGCAGTGTGAAGATCTGCATCCTGGAAACTCCTGCTTTGTGAAGATCCACATCTTGGAATCTCCTGCAGTGTGAAGATCCACATACGGGAATTTCGAGCTGTGAGAAGATCCACATCCTGGAAACTCCTGCAGTGTGAATATACAAATCTCGGAAATTCCAGCAGTGAGATGATCCACATCCTGGAGACCACTGTAGTTTGAAGATCCACATCTTGCAATCTACTGCAGCATGAAGATCCACATCATAGAATCTCCTGCAGTGCGATGATCCATATCCTGCAATCTCCAGCAGTGTGAAGATCCGCATCCTGGAAGCTCCTGCAGTGTGAAGATCCACAACCTGGTAACTCCTGCAGTGTGAAGATCCGCATCCTGGAAACTCCTGCAGTGTGATGATCCACATCGTGGAAACTCCTGCAATGTGAAGATCCACATCCTGGTTTCTCCTGCAATTTAAAGAGTCACATGCTGGAATCTCCAGTGGTGAGAAGATCCACATCATGGAATCTCATGCTTTGAGAAGATCCATATCTTGGAAACTGCAGCAGAGTGAAGAACCACATCCTGAAACCCCCTGCTTTGTAAAGATCCACTTACTGGAATCTCCAGCACTGTGAAGAACCACATTCTGGAATCTTCAGCTGTGTGAAGATCCACATGCTAGAATCTACTGCCATGTGGAGATCTACATCATGGAATCTCCTGCAGCATGAAGCTCCACATTCTGGAATCTCATACAGTGCAAAGATCCACATCCAGGAATCTCCTGCAGTGTAAAAATCCACATCCTGGAATCTCCAGCAATGTGCAAAAACATAACATGGAATCTCATGGAGTGAGATGATGCACATCCTGCAATCTCCTGCAATGCAAAGATCCACATCCTGGAATCTCCTGCATTCTACAGATCCACATGCTGGAATCTCCAGTGGTGAGAAAAGCACATCCTGGAATCTCTGCTTTGAGATGATCCCCATCATGGAAAGTGCTGCAGAGTGAAGAACCACGTCCTGGAATCTCCTGCAGTGTGAAGATCCAAATCCTGGATTCTACTGCAGTGTAGAGAACCACATGCTGAAATCTCCTGTGTCCAGAAGATCCACATCCTGGAAAAGCCTGCAGTGTGAAGATCGAAAACTCAGACTTTCCAGCAGTGAGAGGATCCACATCCTGGAATCCCCTGTCATGTGAAGATCCACAACCTGTAAACTCCACCAGTGTGTTCATCCACATCCTTGGAAGCTCCTGCCGTGTAACAATCCAAATCGTGGAATGCGCTGCAGTGAAAAGATCCACATCAGGCAATCTACTGCAGTGTGAACATAATCATCCTGGAAACTCCTGCAGTGTAACGATGAACATCCTGGAATCCCCTGCAGAATGAAAAAACACATCATGGAAACTCCTGCAGTGAGATGATCCATATCCTGGAATCTCCTGCAAGGTGAAGATCCACATCCTGGAGTTTCCTGCACTGTAAAGAACCACATCATGGAATCTCCTGCAGTGAGATGAACCACATCCTGTAATCTCCTGCAGTGTGAAGACACAAATCCTGGAATCTCTTGTAATGTATGGATCCACATGCTGGACTTTCCTGCAGTGAGATGATCCACATCCTGGAAAAAGCTGCAGAGAGAAGAACCACATCCGGGAATATAATGCAGTGTGAAGATCCACATCCTCGAATCACCTGCAGTGTGAAGAACCACATCCTGGAACCAACTGCAGTGTGAAGTTCCACATCCTGGAATCTCCAGGAATGTAAAGATCCACAACCTGGAATCGCCTGCAGGGTGATGATCAACATCCTGGAAACTCCTGCAGTGAGAATATCCACATCCTGGAATCTCCTGCAGTGTATAGATCCAATCCTGGACTCTCCTGCAATGTGAAAATCCACATCATGGAATCTCCTGCAGTGTAAGCACCCACGTCCTGGAATCTCCTGCAGCATGAAGATCCACATCCTGGAATCTCCTGCAGCATGAAGATGCACATCCTGGAATGTCCTGCAGTGCAAAGATCCACATCCTGTAAACTCCTGCAGTGTAACAATCCACATCCTGCAACCTACTGTAGTTTAATGATCAACATTTTGGATTCTCCTACAGTGTAAAGATCCACATCCTGGAATCTCCTGCAGCATGACGATCCACATTGTGGAATCTCCTGCAGTGCAAGCACCCATGTCCTGGAATCTCCTGCAGTGTAAAGTTCCATATCCTGGAATCTTTGCTTTGAGATGATCCCCATCGTGGAAAGTGCTGCAGAGTGAAGACCCACATCCTGGAATCTGCTGCAGTTTGAAGATCCAAATCCTGGATTCTACTGCTGTGTAAAGAACCACATCCTGGAATCTCCTGTGTCTAGAAGTTCCGCATCCTGGAAAAGCCTGCAGTGTGAAGATCGAAAAGTCAGACTTTCCAGCAGTGAGAGGATCCACATCCTGGAATCCCCTGTCATGTGAAGATCCACAACCTGTAAACTCCACCAGTGTGTTCATCCACATCCTTGGAAGCTCCTGCCGTGTAACAATACACATCGTGGAATCCACTGCAGTGAAAAGATCCACATCAGGCAATCTACTGCAGTGTGAACATAATCATCCTGGAAACTCCTGCAGTGTAACGATGAACATCCTGGAATCCCCTGCAGAATGAAAAAACACATCATGGAAACTCCTGCAGTGAGATGATCCATATCCTGGAATCTCCTGCAAGCTGAAGATCTACATCCTGCAATCTCCAGCACTGTAAAGAACCACATCATGGAATCTCCTGCAGTGAGAAGATCCACATCCTGTAATCTCCTGCAGTGTGAAGACACAAATCCTGGAATCTCTTGCAGTGTATGGATCCACATGTTGGACTTTCCTGCAGTGAGATGATCCACATCCTGGAAAAAGCTGCAGAGAGAAGAACCACATTCGGGAATATAATGCAGTGTGAAGATCCACATCCTCGAATCACCTGCAGTGTGAAGAACCACATCCTGGAACCAACTGCAGTGTGAAGTTCCACATCCTGGAATCTCTAGGAATGTAAAGATCCACAACCTGGAATCGCCTGCAGGGTGATGATCAGCATCCTGGAAACTCCTGCAGTGAGAATATCCACATCCTGGAATCTCCTGCAGTGTAAGCACCCACGTCCTGGAATCTCCTGCAGTGTGAAGATCCACATCCTGGAATCTCCTGCAGCATGAAGATCCACATCCTGGAATCTCATGCAGTGCAAAGATCCACATCCTGTAAACTCCTGCAGTGTAACAATCCACATCCTGCAACCTACTGCAGTTTAATGATCAACATCTTGGATTCTCCAACAGTGTAAAGATCCACATCCTTGAGTCTCCTGGACTGTAAAGATCCACATCATGGAATCTCCTGCAGTGAAAAGATCCACATCCTGTAATCTCCTGCAGTGTGAAGACACAAATCCTGGAATTTCTTGCAGTGTATGGATCCACATGTTGGACTTTCCTGCAGTGAGATGATCCACATCCTGGAACAAGCTGCAGAGAGAAGCACCACATCCGGGAATATAATGCAGTGTGAAGATCCACATCCTCGAATCACCTGCAGTGTGAAGAACCACATCCTGGAACCAACTGCAGTGTGAAGCTCCACATCCTGGATTCTCCAGGAATGTAAAGATCCACAACCTGGAATCGCCTGCAGGGTGATGATCAGCATCCTGGAAACTCCTGCAGTGAGAATATGCACAACCTGGAATCTCCTGCAGTATATAGATCCATATCCTGGACTCTCCTGCAATGTGAAGATCCACATCATGGAATCTCCTGCAGTGTAAGCACCCACGTCCTGGAATCTCCTGCAGTGTGAAGATCCACATCCTGGAATCTCCTGCAGCATGAAGATCCACATCGTGGAAACTCCTGCAGTGTAAGTACCCATGTCCTGGAATCTCCAGCAGTGTAAATTTCCATATCCTGGAATCTCCTGCAGGGTGTTGATCAACATCCTGGAAATTCCTGCATTGAGAATATCCACATCCTGTAAACTCCTGCAGAGTAACAATACACATCCTGCAACCTACTGCAGTTTAACGATCAACATCTTGGATTCTCCTACAGTGTAAAGATCCACATCCTGGAATCTCTTGCAGGCTCATGATCCGCATCCTGGAAACTACTGCTGTGTGAAGATACACATCCCGGAAACTCCTGCACTGTAATGATCAACATCTTGGAATCTCCTGCAGTGTAAATATCAACATCCAGGAAACTCCTGCAGTGTGAAGATCCACATATTGGAATCTTGTGCTGTGAGAAGATCCAAATCCTGGAAACTCCTGCAGTGTGAATATCCAAATCTCGGAAATTCCAGCAGTGAGAAGATCCACATCCTGGGGACCATTGTAATTTGAAGATCCATATCTTGGAATCTACTGCAGCATGAAGATCCACATCATAGAATCTCCTACAGCATGAATATCCATATCCTGGAATCTCCACCAGTGTGATGATCCAAATCCTGGAAACTCCTGCAGTGTGAAGATCTGCATCCTGGAAACTCCTGCTTTGTGAAGATCCACATCTTGGAATCTCCTGCAGTGTGAAGATCCACATACGGGAATTTCGAGCTGTGAGAAGATCCACATCCTGGAAACTCCTGCAGTGTGAATATACAAATCTCGGAAATTCCAGCAGTGAGATGATCCACATCCTGGAGACCACTGTAGTTTGAAGATCCACATCTTGCAATCTACTGCAGCATGAAGATCCACATCATAGAATCTCCTGCAGTGCGATGATCCATATCCTGCAATCTCCAGCAGTGTGAAGATCCGCATCCTGGAAGCTCCTGCAGTGTGAAGATCCACAACCTGGTAACTCCTGCAGTGTGAAGATCCGCATCCTGGAAACTCCTGCAGTGTGATGATCCACATCGTGGAAACTCCTGCAATGTGAAGATCCACATCCTGGTTTCTCCTGCAATTTAAAGAGTCACATGCTGGAATCTCCAGTGGTGAGAAGATCCACATCATGGAATCTCATGCTTTGAGAAGATCCATATCTTGGAAACTGCAGCAGAGTGAAGAACCACATCCTGAAACCCCCTGCTTTGTAAAGATCCACTTACTGGAATCTCCAGCACTGTGAAGAACCACATTCTGGAATCTTCAGCTGTGTGAAGATCCACATGCTAGAATCTACTGCCATGTGGAGATCTACATCATGGAATCTCCTGCAGCATGAAGCTCCACATTCTGGAATCTCATACAGTGCAAAGATCCACATCCAGGAATCTCCTGCAGTGTAAAAATCCACATCCTGGAATCTCCAGCAATGTGCAAAAACATAACATGGAATCTCATGGAGTGAGATGATGCACATCCTGCAATCTCCTGCAATGCAAAGATCCACATCCTGGAATCTCCTGCATTCTACAGATCCACATGCTGGAATCTCCAGTGGTGAGAAAAGCACATCCTGGAATCTCTGCTTTGAGATGATCCCCATCATGGAAAGTGCTGCAGAGTGAAGAACCACGTCCTGGAATCTCCTGCAGTGTGAAGATCCAAATCCTGGATTCTACTGCAGTGTAGAGAACCACATGCTGAAATCTCCTGTGTCCAGAAGATCCACATCCTGGAAAAGCCTGCAGTGTGAAGATCGAAAACTCAGACTTTCCAGCAGTGAGAGGATCCACATCCTGGAATCCCCTGTCATGTGAAGATCCACAACCTGTAAACTCCACCAGTGTGTTCATCCACATCCTTGGAAGCTCCTGCCGTGTAACAATCCAAATCGTGGAATGCGCTGCAGTGAAAAGATCCACATCAGGCAATCTACTGCAGTGTGAACATAATCATCCTGGAAACTCCTGCAGTGTAACGATGAACATCCTGGAATCCCCTGCAGAATGAAAAAACACATCATGGAAACTCCTGCAGTGAGATGATCCATATCCTGGAATCTCCTGCAAGGTGAAGATCCACATCCTGGAGTTTCCTGCACTGTAAAGAACCACATCATGGAATCTCCTGCAGTGAGATGAACCACATCCTGTAATCTCCTGCAGTGTGAAGACACAAATCCTGGAATCTCTTGTAATGTATGGATCCACATGCTGGACTTTCCTGCAGTGAGATGATCCACATCCTGGAAAAAGCTGCAGAGAGAAGAACCACATCCGGGAATATAATGCAGTGTGAAGATCCACATCCTCGAATCACCTGCAGTGTGAAGAACCACATCCTGGAACCAACTGCAGTGTGAAGTTCCACATCCTGGAATCTCCAGGAATGTAAAGATCCACAACCTGGAATCGCCTGCAGGGTGATGATCAACATCCTGGAAACTCCTGCAGTGAGAATATCCACATCCTGGAATCTCCTGCAGTGTATAGATCCAATCCTGGACTCTCCTGCAATGTGAAAATCCACATCATGGAATCTCCTGCAGTGTAAGCACCCACGTCCTGGAATCTCCTGCAGCATGAAGATCCACATCCTGGAATCTCCTGCAGCATGAAGATGCACATCCTGGAATGTCCTGCAGTGCAAAGATCCACATCCTGTAAACTCCTGCAGTGTAACAATCCACATCCTGCAACCTACTGTAGTTTAATGATCAACATTTTGGATTCTCCTACAGTGTAAAGATCCACATCCTGGAATCTCCTGCAGCATGACGATCCACATTGTGGAATCTCCTGCAGTGCAAGCACCCATGTCCTGGAATCTCCTGCAGTGTAAAGTTCCATATCCTGGAATCTTTGCTTTGAGATGATCCCCATCGTGGAAAGTGCTGCAGAGTGAAGACCCACATCCTGGAATCTGCTGCAGTTTGAAGATCCAAATCCTGGATTCTACTGCTGTGTAAAGAACCACATCCTGGAATCTCCTGTGTCTAGAAGTTCCGCATCCTGGAAAAGCCTGCAGTGTGAAGATCGAAAAGTCAGACTTTCCAGCAGTGAGAGGATCCACATCCTGGAATCCCCTGTCATGTGAAGATCCACAACCTGTAAACTCCACCAGTGTGTTCATCCACATCCTTGGAAGCTCCTGCCGTGTAACAATACACATCGTGGAATCCACTGCAGTGAAAAGATCCACATCAGGCAATCTACTGCAGTGTGAACATAATCATCCTGGAAACTCCTGCAGTGTAACGATGAACATCCTGGAATCCCCTGCAGAATGAAAAAACACATCATGGAAACTCCTGCAGTGAGATGATCCATATCCTGGAATCTCCTGCAAGCTGAAGATCTACATCCTGCAATCTCCAGCACTGTAAAGAACCACATCATGGAATCTCCTGCAGTGAGAAGATCCACATCCTGTAATCTCCTGCAGTGTGAAGACACAAATCCTGGAATCTCTTGCAGTGTATGGATCCACATGTTGGACTTTCCTGCAGTGAGATGATCCACATCCTGGAAAAAGCTGCAGAGAGAAGAACCACATTCGGGAATATAATGCAGTGTGAAGATCCACATCCTCGAATCACCTGCAGTGTGAAGAACCACATCCTGGAACCAACTGCAGTGTGAAGTTCCACATCCTGGAATCTCTAGGAATGTAAAGATCCACAACCTGGAATCGCCTGCAGGGTGATGATCAGCATCCTGGAAACTCCTGCAGTGAGAATATCCACATCCTGGAATCTCCTGCAGTGTAAGCACCCACGTCCTGGAATCTCCTGCAGTGTGAAGATCCACATCCTGGAATCTCCTGCAGCATGAAGATCCACATCCTGGAATCTCATGCAGTGCAAAGATCCACATCCTGTAAACTCCTGCAGTGTAACAATCCACATCCTGCAACCTACTGCAGTTTAATGATCAACATCTTGGATTCTCCAACAGTGTAAAGATCCACATCCTTGAGTCTCCTGGACTGTAAAGATCCACATCATGGAATCTCCTGCAGTGAAAAGATCCACATCCTGTAATCTCCTGCAGTGTGAAGACACAAATCCTGGAATTTCTTGCAGTGTATGGATCCACATGTTGGACTTTCCTGCAGTGAGATGATCCACATCCTGGAACAAGCTGCAGAGAGAAGCACCACATCCGGGAATATAATGCAGTGTGAAGATCCACATCCTCGAATCACCTGCAGTGTGAAGAACCACATCCTGGAACCAACTGCAGTGTGAAGCTCCACATCCTGGATTCTCCAGGAATGTAAAGATCCACAACCTGGAATCGCCTGCAGGGTGATGATCAGCATCCTGGAAACTCCTGCAGTGAGAATATGCACAACCTGGAATCTCCTGCAGTATATAGATCCATATCCTGGACTCTCCTGCAATGTGAAGATCCACATCATGGAATCTCCTGCAGTGTAAGCACCCACGTCCTGGAATCTCCTGCAGTGTGAAGATCCACATCCTGGAATCTCCTGCAGCATGAAGATCCACATCGTGGAAACTCCTGCAGTGTAAGTACCCATGTCCTGGAATCTCCAGCAGTGTAAATTTCCATATCCTGGAATCTCCTGCAGGGTGTTGATCAACATCCTGGAAATTCCTGCATTGAGAATATCCACATCCTGTAAACTCCTGCAGAGTAACAATACACATCCTGCAACCTACTGCAGTTTAACGATCAACATCTTGGATTCTCCTACAGTGTAAAGATCCACATCCTGGAATCTCTTGCAGGCTCATGATCCGCATCCTGGAAACTACTGCTGTGTGAAGATACACATCCCGGAAACTCCTGCACTGTAATGATCAACATCTTGGAATCTCCTGCAGTGTAAATATCAACATCCAGGAAACTCCTGCAGTGTGAAGATCCACATATTGGAATCTTGTGCTGTGAGAAGATCCAAATCCTGGAAACTCCTGCAGTGTGAATATCCAAATCTCGGAAATTCCAGCAGTGAGAAGATCCACATCCTGGGGACCATTGTAATTTGAAGATCCATATCTTGGAATCTACTGCAGCATGAAGATCCACATCATAGAATCTCCTACAGCATGAATATCCATATCCTGGAATCTCCACCAGTGTGATGATCCAAATCCTGGAAACTCCTGCAGTGTGAAGATCTGCATCCTGGAAACTCCTGCTTTGTGAAGATCCACATCTTGGAATCTCCTGCAGTGTGAAGATCCACATACGGGAATTTCGAGCTGTGAGAAGATCCACATCCTGGAAACTCCTGCAGTGTGAATATACAAATCTCGGAAATTCCAGCAGTGAGATGATCCACATCCTGGAGACCACTGTAGTTTGAAGATCCACATCTTGCAATCTACTGCAGCATGAAGATCCACATCATAGAATCTCCTGCAGTGCGATGATCCATATCCTGCAATCTCCAGCAGTGTGAAGATCCGCATCCTGGAAGCTCCTGCAGTGTGAAGATCCACAACCTGGTAACTCCTGCAGTGTGAAGATCCGCATCCTGGAAACTCCTGCAGTGTGATGATCCACATCGTGGAAACTCCTGCAATGTGAAGATCCACATCCTGGTTTCTCCTGCAATTTAAAGAGTCACATGCTGGAATCTCCAGTGGTGAGAAGATCCACATCATGGAATCTCATGCTTTGAGAAGATCCATATCTTGGAAACTGCAGCAGAGTGAAGAACCACATCCTGAAACCCCCTGCTTTGTAAAGATCCACTTACTGGAATCTCCAGCACTGTGAAGAACCACATTCTGGAATCTTCAGCTGTGTGAAGATCCACATGCTAGAATCTACTGCCATGTGGAGATCTACATCATGGAATCTCCTGCAGCATGAAGCTCCACATTCTGGAATCTCATACAGTGCAAAGATCCACATCCAGGAATCTCCTGCAGTGTAAAAATCCACATCCTGGAATCTCCAGCAATGTGCAAAAACATAACATGGAATCTCATGGAGTGAGATGATGCACATCCTGCAATCTCCTGCAATGCAAAGATCCACATCCTGGAATCTCCTGCATTCTACAGATCCACATGCTGGAATCTCCAGTGGTGAGAAAAGCACATCCTGGAATCTCTGCTTTGAGATGATCCCCATCATGGAAAGTGCTGCAGAGTGAAGAACCACGTCCTGGAATCTCCTGCAGTGTGAAGATCCAAATCCTGGATTCTACTGCAGTGTAGAGAACCACATGCTGAAATCTCCTGTGTCCAGAAGATCCACATCCTGGAAAAGCCTGCAGTGTGAAGATCGAAAACTCAGACTTTCCAGCAGTGAGAGGATCCACATCCTGGAATCCCCTGTCATGTGAAGATCCACAACCTGTAAACTCCACCAGTGTGTTCATCCACATCCTTGGAAGCTCCTGCCGTGTAACAATCCAAATCGTGGAATGCGCTGCAGTGAAAAGATCCACATCAGGCAATCTACTGCAGTGTGAACATAATCATCCTGGAAACTCCTGCAGTGTAACGATGAACATCCTGGAATCCCCTGCAGAATGAAAAAACACATCATGGAAACTCCTGCAGTGAGATGATCCATATCCTGGAATCTCCTGCAAGGTGAAGATCCACATCCTGGAGTTTCCTGCACTGTAAAGAACCACATCATGGAATCTCCTGCAGTGAGATGAACCACATCCTGTAATCTCCTGCAGTGTGAAGACACAAATCCTGGAATCTCTTGTAATGTATGGATCCACATGCTGGACTTTCCTGCAGTGAGATGATCCACATCCTGGAAAAAGCTGCAGAGAGAAGAACCACATCCGGGAATATAATGCAGTGTGAAGATCCACATCCTCGAATCACCTGCAGTGTGAAGAACCACATCCTGGAACCAACTGCAGTGTGAAGTTCCACATCCTGGAATCTCCAGGAATGTAAAGATCCACAACCTGGAATCGCCTGCAGGGTGATGATCAACATCCTGGAAACTCCTGCAGTGAGAATATCCACATCCTGGAATCTCCTGCAGTGTATAGATCCAATCCTGGACTCTCCTGCAATGTGAAAATCCACATCATGGAATCTCCTGCAGTGTAAGCACCCACGTCCTGGAATCTCCTGCAGCATGAAGATCCACATCCTGGAATCTCCTGCAGCATGAAGATGCACATCCTGGAATGTCCTGCAGTGCAAAGATCCACATCCTGTAAACTCCTGCAGTGTAACAATCCACATCCTGCAACCTACTGTAGTTTAATGATCAACATTTTGGATTCTCCTACAGTGTAAAGATCCACATCCTGGAATCTCCTGCAGCATGACGATCCACATTGTGGAATCTCCTGCAGTGCAAGCACCCATGTCCTGGAATCTCCTGCAGTGTAAAGTTCCATATCCTGGAATCTTTGCTTTGAGATGATCCCCATCGTGGAAAGTGCTGCAGAGTGAAGACCCACATCCTGGAATCTGCTGCAGTTTGAAGATCCAAATCCTGGATTCTACTGCTGTGTAAAGAACCACATCCTGGAATCTCCTGTGTCTAGAAGTTCCGCATCCTGGAAAAGCCTGCAGTGTGAAGATCGAAAAGTCAGACTTTCCAGCAGTGAGAGGATCCACATCCTGGAATCCCCTGTCATGTGAAGATCCACAACCTGTAAACTCCACCAGTGTGTTCATCCACATCCTTGGAAGCTCCTGCCGTGTAACAATACACATCGTGGAATCCACTGCAGTGAAAAGATCCACATCAGGCAATCTACTGCAGTGTGAACATAATCATCCTGGAAACTCCTGCAGTGTAACGATGAACATCCTGGAATCCCCTGCAGAATGAAAAAACACATCATGGAAACTCCTGCAGTGAGATGATCCATATCCTGGAATCTCCTGCAAGCTGAAGATCTACATCCTGCAATCTCCAGCACTGTAAAGAACCACATCATGGAATCTCCTGCAGTGAGAAGATCCACATCCTGTAATCTCCTGCAGTGTGAAGACACAAATCCTGGAATCTCTTGCAGTGTATGGATCCACATGTTGGACTTTCCTGCAGTGAGATGATCCACATCCTGGAAAAAGCTGCAGAGAGAAGAACCACATTCGGGAATATAATGCAGTGTGAAGATCCACATCCTCGAATCACCTGCAGTGTGAAGAACCACATCCTGGAACCAACTGCAGTGTGAAGTTCCACATCCTGGAATCTCTAGGAATGTAAAGATCCACAACCTGGAATCGCCTGCAGGGTGATGATCAGCATCCTGGAAACTCCTGCAGTGAGAATATCCACATCCTGGAATCTCCTGCAGTGTGAAGATGCAAATCCTGGATTCTACTGCAGTGTAAAGATCCACATCCTGGACTCTCCTGTTTCCAGAAGATCCACATCCTGGAAAAGCCTGCAGTGTGAAGATCGAAAACTCAGACTTTCCAGCAGTGAGAATCCACATCCTGGAATCCCCTGTCATGTGAAGATCCACAACCTGTAAACTCCACCAGTGTGTTCATCCACATCCTTGGAAGCTCCTGCCGTGTAACAATACACATCGTGGAATCCACTGCAGTGAAAAGATCCACATCAGGCAATCTACTGCAGTGTGAAAATAATCATCGTGGAAACTCCTGCAGTGTAACGATGAACATCCTGGAATCCCCTGCAGAATGAAAAAACACATCATGGAAACTCCTGCAGTGAGATGATCCATATCCTGGAATCTCCTGCAAGGTGAAGATCCACATCCTGGAATCTCCTGCACTGTAAAGAACCACATCATGGAATCTCCTGCAGTGAGAAGATCCACATCCTGTAATCTCCTGCAGTGTGAAGACACAAATCCTGGAATCTCTTGCAGTGTATGGATCCACATGCTGGACTTTCCTGCAGTGAGATGATCCACATCCTGGAAAAAGCTGCAGAGAGAAGAACCACATCCGGGAATATAATGCAGTGTGAAGATCCACATCCTCGCATCACCTGCAGTGTGAAGAACCACATCCTGGAACCAACTGCAGTGTGAAGCTCCACATCCTGGAATCTCCAGGAATGTAAAGATCCACAACCTGGAATTGCCTGCAGGGTGATGATCAACATCCTGGAAACTCCTGCAGTGAGAATATCCAAAACCTGGAATCTCCTGCAGTGTATAGATCCTTATCCTGGACTCTCCTGCAATGTGAAAATCCACGTCCTGGAATCTCCTGCAGCTTGAAGATCCACATCCTGGAATCTCCTGCAGCATGAAGATCCACATCGTGGAATCTCCTGCAGTGCAAAGATCCACATCCTGTAAACTCCTGCAGTGTAACAATCCACATCCTGCAACCTACTGCAGTTTAATGATCAACATCTTGGATTCTCCTACAGTATATAGATCCACATCCTGGAATCTCCTGCAGCATGAAGTTCCACATTGTGGAATCTCCAGCAGTGCAAGCACCCATGTCCTGGAATCTCCTGCAGTTAAAATTTCCATATCCTGGAATCTTTGCTTTGAGATGATCCCCATCGTGGAAAGTGCTGCAGAGTGAAGAACCACATCTTGGAATCTGCTGCAGTTTGAAGATCCAAATCCTGGATTCTACTGCAGTGTAAAGAACCACATCCTGGAATCTCCTGTGTCTAGAAGTTCCGCATCCTGGAAAAGCCTGCAGTGTGAAGATCGAAAAGTCAGACTTTCCAGCAGTGAGAGGATCCACATCCTGGAATCCCCTGTCCTGAGGAGATCCACAACCTGTAAACTCCACCAGTGTGTTCATCCACATCCTTGGAAGCTCCTGCCGTGTAACAATACACATCGTGGAATCCACTGCAGTGAAAAGATCCACATCAGGCAATCTACTGCAGTGTGAACATAATCATCCTGGAAACTCCTGCAGTGTAACGATGAACATCCTGGAATCCCCTGCAGAACGAAAAAACACATCATGGAAACTCCTGCAGTGAGATGATCCATATCCTGGAATCTCCTGAAAGGTGAAGATCCACATCCTGCAATCTCCTGCACTGTAAAGAACCACATCATGGAATCTCCTGCAGTGAGAAGATCCACATCCTGTAATCTCCTGCAGTGTGAAGACACAAATCCTGGAATCTCTTGCAGTGTATGGATCCACATGTTGGACTTTCCTGCAGTGAGATGATCCACATCCTGGAAAAAGCTGCAGAGAGAAGAACCACATTCGGGAATATAATGCAATGTGAAGATCCACATCCTCGAATCACCTGCAGTGTGAAGAACCACATCCTGGAACCAACTGCAGTGTGAAGCTCCACATCCTGGAATCTCCAGGAATGTAAAGATCCACAACCTGGAATCGCCTGCAGGGTGATGATCAACATCCTGGAAACTCCTGCAGTGAGAATATCCAAATCCTGGAATCTCCTGCAGTGTGAAGATGCAAATCCTGGATTCTACTGCAGTGTAAAGAACCACATCCTGGACTCTCCTGTGTCCAGAAGATCCACATCCTGGAAAAGCCTGCAGTGTGAAGATCGAAAACTCAGACTTTCCAGCAGTGAGAGGATCCACATCCTGGAATCCCCTGTCATGTGAAGATCCACAACCTGTAAACTCCACCAGTGTGTTCATCCACATCCTTGGAAGCTCCTGCCGTGTAACAATACACATCGTGGAATCCACTGCAGTGAAAAGATCCACATCAGGCAATCTACTGCAGTGTGAAAATAATCATCGTGGAAACTCCTGCAGTGTAACGATGAACATCCTGGAATCCCCTGCAGAATGAAAAAACACATCATGGAAACTCCTGCAGTGAGATGATCCATATCCTGGAATCTCCTGCAAGGTGAAGATCCACATCCTGGAATCTCCTGCACTGTAAAGAACCACATCATGGAATCTCCTGCAGTGAGAAGATCCACATCCTGTAATCTCCTGCAGTGTGAAGACACAAATCCTGGAATCTCTTGCAGTGTATGGATCCACATGCTGGACTTTCCTGCAGTGAGATGATCCACATCCTGGAAAAAGCTGCAGAGAGAAGAACCACATCCGGGAATATAATGCAGTGTGAAGATCCACATCCTCGCATCACCTGCAGTGTGAAGAACCACATCCTGGAACCAACTGCAGTGTGAAGCTCCACATCCTGGAATCTCCAGGAATGTAAAGATCCACAACCTGGAATTGCCTGCAGGGTGATGATCAACATCCTGGAAACTCCTGCAGTGAGAATATCCAAAACCTGGAATCTCCTGCAGTGTATAGATCCTTATCCTGGACTCTCCTGCAATGTGAAAATCCACGTCCTGGAATCTCCTGCAGCATGAAGATCCACATCCTGGAATCTCCTGCAGCATGAAGATCCAAATCGTGGAATCTCCTGCAGTGCAAAGATCCACATCCTGTAAACTCCTGCAGTGTAACAATCCACATCCTGCAACCTACTGCAGTTTAATGATCAACATCTTGGATTCTCCTACAGTATAAAGATCCACATCCTGGAATCTCCTGCAGCATGAAGTTCCACATTGTGGAATCTCCAGCAGTGCAAGCACCCATGTCCTGGAATCTCCTGCAGTTAAAATTTCCATATCCTGGAATCTTTGCTTTGAGATGATCCCCATCGTGGAAAGTGCTGCAGAGTGAAGAACCACATCTTGGAATCTGCTGCAGTTTGAAGATCCAAATCCTGGATTCTACTGCAGTGTAAAGAACCACATCCTGGAATCTCCTGTGTCTAGAAGTTCCGCATCCTGGAAAAGCCTGCAGTGTGAAGATCGAAAAGTCAGACTTTCCAGCAGTGAGAGGATCCACATCCTGGAATCCCCTGTCCTGAGGAGATCCACAACCTGTAAACTCCACCAGTGTGTTCATCCACATCCTTGGAAGCTCCTGCCGTGTAACAATACACATCGTGGAATCCACTGCAGTGAAAAGATCCACATCAGGCAATCTACTGCAGTGTGAACATAATCATCCTGGAAACTCCTGCAGTGTAACGATGAACATCCTGGAATCCCCTGCAGAACGAAAAAACACATCATGGAAACTCCTGCAGTGAGACGATCCATATCCTGGAATCTCCTGCAAGGTGAAGATCCACATCCTGCAATCTCCAGCACTGTAAAGAACCACATCATGGAATCTCCTGCAGTGAGAAGATCCACATCCTGTAATCTCCTGCAGTGTGAAGACACAAATCCTGGAATCTCTTGCAGTGTATGGATCCACATGTTGGACTTTCCTGCAGTGAGATGATCCACATCCTGGAAAAAGCTGCGGAGAGAAGAACCACATCCGGGAATATAATGCAGTGTGAAGATCCACATCCATGAATCATCTGCAGTGTGAAGAACCACATCCTGGAACCAACTGCAGTGTGAAGCTCCACATCCTGGAATCTCCAGGAATGTAAAGATCCACAACCTGGAATCGCCTGCAGGGTGATGATCAACATCCTGGAAACTCCTGCAGTGAGAATATCCACATCCTGGAATCTCCTGCAGTGTGATGATGCAAATCCTGGATTCTACTGTAGTGTAAAGAACCACATCCTGGACTCTCCTGTGTCCAGATGATCCACATCCTGGAAAAGCCTGTAGTGTGAAGATCGAAAACTCAGACTTTCCAGCAGTGAGAGGATCCACATCCTGGAATCCCCTGTCATGTGAAGATCCACAACCTGTAAACTCCACCAGTGTGTTCATCCACATCCTTGGAGGCTCCTGCCGTGTAACAATACACATCGTGGAATCCACTGCAGTGAAAAGATCACATCAGGCAATCTACTGCAGTGTGAACATAATCATCGTGGAAACTCCTGCAGTGTAACGATGAACATCCTGGAATCCCCTGCAGAATGAAAAAACACATCATGGAAACTCCTGCAGTGAGATGATCCATATCCTGGAATCTCCTGCAAGGTGAAGATCCACATCCTGGAATCTCCTGCACTGTAAAGAACCACATCATGGAATCTCCTGCAGTGAGAAGATCCACATCCTGTAATCTCCTGCAGTGTGAAGACACAAATCCTGGAATCTCTTGCAGTGTATGGATCCACATGCTGGACTTTCCTGCAGTGAGATGATCCACATCCTGGAAAAAGCTGCAGAGAGAAGAACCACATCCGGGAATATAATGCAGTGTGAAGATCCACATCCTCGCATCACCTGCAGTGTGAAGAACCACATCCTGGAACCAACTGCAGTGTGAAGCTCCACATCCTGGAATCTCCAGGAATGTAAAGATCCACAACCTGGAATTGCCTGCAGGGTGATGATCAACATCCTGGAAACTCCTGCAGTGAGAATATCCAAAACCTGGAATCTCCTGCAGTGTATAGATCCTTATCCTGGACTCTCCTGCAATGTGAAAATCCACGTCCTGGAATCTCCTGCAGCTTGAAGATCCACATCCTGGAATCTCCTGCAGCATGAAGATCCACATCGTGGAATCTCCTGCAGTGCAAAGATCCACATCCTGTAAACTCCTGCAGTGTAACAATCCACATCCTGCAACCTACTGCAGTTTAATGATCAACATCTTGGATTCTCCTACAGTATATAGATCCACATCCTGGAATCTCCTGCAGCATGAAGTTCCACATTGTGGAATCTCCAGCAGTGCAAGCACCCATGTCCTGGAATCTCCTGCAGTTAAAATTTCCATATCCTGGAATCTTTGCTTTGAGATGATCCCCATCGTGGAAAGTGCTGCAGAGTGAAGAACCACATCTTGGAATCTGCTGCAGTTTGAAGATCCAAATCCTGGATTCTACTGCAGTGTAAAGAACCACATCCTGGAATCTCCTGTGTCTAGAAGTTCCGCATCCTGGAAAAGCCTGCAGTGTGAAGATCGAAAAGTCAGACTTTCCAGCAGTGAGAGGATCCACATCCTGGAATCCCCTGTCCTGAGGAGATCCACAACCTGTAAACTCCACCAGTGTGTTCATCCACATCCTTGGAAGCTCCTGCCGTGTAACAATACACATCGTGGAATCCACTGCAGTGAAAAGATCCACATCAGGCAATCTACTGCAGTGTGAACATAATCATCCTGGAAACTCCTGCAGTGTAACGATGAACATCCTGGAATCCCCTGCAGAACGAAAAAACACATCATGGAAACTCCTGCAGTGAGATGATCCATATCCTGGAATCTCCTGAAAGGTGAAGATCCACATCCTGCAATCTCCTGCACTGTAAAGAACCACATCATGGAATCTCCTGCAGTGAGAAGATCCACATCCTGTAATCTCCTGCAGTGTGAAGACACAAATCCTGGAATCTCTTGCAGTGTATGGATCCACATGTTGGACTTTCCTGCAGTGAGATGATCCACATCCTGGAAAAAGCTGCAGAGAGAAGAACCACATTCGGGAATATAATGCAATGTGAAGATCCACATCCTCGAATCACCTGCAGTGTGAAGAACCACATCCTGGAACCAACTGCAGTGTGAAGCTCCACATCCTGGAATCTCCAGGAATGTAAAGATCCACAACCTGGAATCGCCTGCAGGGTGATGATCAACATCCTGGAAACTCCTGCAGTGAGAATATCCAAATCCTGGAATCTCCTGCAGTGTGAAGATGCAAATCCTGGATTCTACTGCAGTGTAAAGAACCACATCCTGGACTCTCCTGTGTCCAGAAGATCCACATCCTGGAAAAGCCTGCAGTGTGAAGATCGAAAACTCAGACTTTCCAGCAGTGAGAGGATCCACATCCTGGAATCCCCTGTCATGTGAAGATCCACAACCTGTAAACTCCACCAGTGTGTTCATCCACATCCTTGGAAGCTCCTGCCGTGTAACAATACACATCGTGGAATCCACTGCAGTGAAAAGATCCACATCAGGCAATCTACTGCAGTGTGAAAATAATCATCGTGGAAACTCCTGCAGTGTAACGATGAACATCCTGGAATCCCCTGCAGAATGAAAAAACACATCATGGAAACTCCTGCAGTGAGATGATCCATATCCTGGAATCTCCTGCAAGGTGAAGATCCACATCCTGGAATCTCCTGCACTGTAAAGAACCACATCATGGAATCTCCTGCAGTGAGAAGATCCACATCCTGTAATCTCCTGCAGTGTGAAGACACAAATCCTGGAATCTCTTGCAGTGTATGGATCCACATGCTGGACTTTCCTGCAGTGAGATGATCCACATCCTGGAAAAAGCTGCAGAGAGAAGAACCACATCCGGGAATATAATGCAGTGTGAAGATCCACATCCTCGCATCACCTGCAGTGTGAAGAACCACATCCTGGAACCAACTGCAGTGTGAAGCTCCACATCCTGGAATCTCCAGGAATGTAAAGATCCACAACCTGGAATTGCCTGCAGGGTGATGATCAACATCCTGGAAACTCCTGCAGTGAGAATATCCAAAACCTGGAATCTCCTGCAGTGTATAGATCCTTATCCTGGACTCTCCTGCAATGTGAAAATCCACGTCCTGGAATCTCCTGCAGCATGAAGATCCACATCCTGGAATCTCCTGCAGCATGAAGATCCAAATCGTGGAATCTCCTGCAGTGCAAAGATCCACATCCTGTAAACTCCTGCAGTGTAACAATCCACATCCTGCAACCTACTGCAGTTTAATGATCAACATCTTGGATTCTCCTACAGTATAAAGATCCACATCCTGGAATCTCCTGCAGCATGAAGTTCCACATTGTGGAATCTCCAGCAGTGCAAGCACCCATGTCCTGGAATCTCCTGCAGTTAAAATTTCCATATCCTGGAATCTTTGCTTTGAGATGATCCCCATCGTGGAAAGTGCTGCAGAGTGAAGAACCACATCTTGGAATCTGCTGCAGTTTGAAGATCCAAATCCTGGATTCTACTGCAGTGTAAAGAACCACATCCTGGAATCTCCTGTGTCTAGAAGTTCCGCATCCTGGAAAAGCCTGCAGTGTGAAGATCGAAAAGTCAGACTTTCCAGCAGTGAGAGGATCCACATCCTGGAATCCCCTGTCCTGAGGAGATCCACAACCTGTAAACTCCACCAGTGTGTTCATCCACATCCTTGGAAGCTCCTGCCGTGTAACAATACACATCGTGGAATCCACTGCAGTGAAAAGATCCACATCAGGCAATCTACTGCAGTGTGAACATAATCATCCTGGAAACTCCTGCAGTGTAACGATGAACATCCTGGAATCCCCTGCAGAACGAAAAAACACATCATGGAAACTCCTGCAGTGAGACGATCCATATCCTGGAATCTCCTGCAAGGTGAAGATCCACATCCTGCAATCTCCAGCACTGTAAAGAACCACATCATGGAATCTCCTGCAGTGAGAAGATCCACATCCTGTAATCTCCTGCAGTGTGAAGACACAAATCCTGGAATCTCTTGCAGTGTATGGATCCACATGTTGGACTTTCCTGCAGTGAGATGATCCACATCCTGGAAAAAGCTGCGGAGAGAAGAACCACATCCGGGAATATAATGCAGTGTGAAGATCCACATCCATGAATCATCTGCAGTGTGAAGAACCACATCCTGGAACCAACTGCAGTGTGAAGCTCCACATCCTGGAATCTCCAGGAATGTAAAGATCCACAACCTGGAATCGCCTGCAGGGTGATGATCAACATCCTGGAAACTCCTGCAGTGAGAATATCCACATCCTGGAATCTCCTGCAGTGTGATGATGCAAATCCTGGATTCTACTGTAGTGTAAAGAACCACATCCTGGACTCTCCTGTGTCCAGATGATCCACATCCTGGAAAAGCCTGTAGTGTGAAGATCGAAAACTCAGACTTTCCAGCAGTGAGAGGATCCACATCCTGGAATCCCCTGTCATGTGAAGATCCACAACCTGTAAACTCCACCAGTGTGTTCATCCACATCCTTGGAGGCTCCTGCCGTGTAACAATACACATCGTGGAATCCACTGCAGTGAAAAGATCACATCAGGCAATCTACTGCAGTGTGAACATAATCATCGTGGAAACTCCTGCAGTGTAACGATGAACATCCTGGAATCCCCTGCAGAATGAAAAAACACATCATGGAAACTCCTGCAGTGAGATGATCCATATCCTGGAATCTCCTGCAAGGTGAAGATCCACATCCTGGAATCTCCTGCACTGTAAAGAACCACATCATGGAATCTCCTGCAGTGAGAAGATCCACATCCTGTAATCTCCTGCAGTGTGAAGACACAAATCCTGGAATCTCTTGCAGTGTATGGATCCACATGATGGACTTTCCTGCAGTGAGATGATCCACATCCTGGAAAAAGCTGCAGAGAGAAGAACCACATCTGGGAATATAATGCAGTGTGAAGATCCACATCCTCGAATCACCTGCAGTGTGAAGAACCACAACCTGGAACCAACTGCAGTGTGAAGCTCCACATCCTGGAATCTCCAGGAATGTAAAGATCCACAAAATGGAATCGCCTGCAGGGTGATGATCAACATCCTGGAAACTCCTGCAGTGAGAATATCCACATCCTGGAATCTCCTACAGTGTATAGATCCATATCCTGGACTCTCCTGCAATGTGAAGATCCACATCATGGAATCTCCTGCAGTGAGAAGATCCACATCCTGTAATCTCCTGCAGTGTGAAGACACAAATCCTGGAATCTCTTGCAGTGTATGGATCCACATGCTGGACTTTCCTGCAGTGAGATGATCCACATACTGGAAAAAGCTGCAGAGAGAAGAACCACTTCCGGGAATATAATGCAGTGTTAAGATCCACATCCTCGAATCACCTGCAGGTTGAAGAACCACATCCTGGAACCAACTGCAGTGTGAGGCTCCACATCCTGGAATCTCCAGGAATGTAAAGATCCACAACCTGGAATCGCCTGCAGGGTGATGATCATCATCCTGGAAACTCCTGCAGTGAGAATATCCACAACCTGGAATCTCCTGCAGTGTATAGATCCATATCCTGGACTCTCCTGCAATGTGAAGATCCACATCATGGAATCTCCTGCAGTGTAAGCACCCACGTCCTGGAATCTCCTGCAGTGTGAAGATCCACATCCTGGAATCTCCTGCAGCATGAAGATGCACATCCTGGAATCTCCTGCAGTGCAAAGATCCACATCCTTTACACTCCTGCAGTGTAACAATCCACATCCTGCAAACTACTGCAGTTTAATGATCAACATCTTGGATTCTCCAACAGTGTAAAGATCCACATCCTTGAATCTCCTGGACTGTAAAGAACCACATCATGGAATCTCCTGCAGTGAAAAGATCCACATCCTGTAATCTCCTGCAGTGTGAAGACACAAATCCTGGAATCTCTTGCAGTGTATGGATCCACATGTTGGACTTTCCTGCAGTGAGATGATCCACATCCTGGAAAAAGCTGCAGAGAGAAGAACCACATCCGGGAATATAATGCAGTGTGAAGATCCACATCCTCGAATCACCTGCAGTGTGAAGAACCACATCCTGGAACCAACTGCAGTGTGAAGCTCCACATCCTGGATTCTCCAGGAATGTAAAGATCCACAACCTGGAATCGCCTGCAGGGTGATGATCAGCATCCTGGAAACTCCTGCAGTGAGAATATGCACAACCTGGAATCTCCTGCAGTGTATAGATCCATATCCTGGACTCTCCTGCAATGTGAAGATCCACATCATGGAATCTCCTGCAGTGTAAGCACCCACGTCCTGGAATCTCCTGCAGTGTGAAGATCCACATCCTGGAATCTCCTGCAGCATGAAGATCCACATCGTGGAATCTCCTGCAGTGTAAAGTTCCATATCCTGGAATCTCCTGCAGGGTGTTGATCAACATCCTGGAAATTCCTGCATTGAGAATATCCACATCCTGTAAACTCCTGCAGAGTAACAATACACATCCTGCAATCTACTGCAGTTTAACGATCAACATCTTGGATTCTCCTACAGTGTAAAGATCCACATCCTGGAATCTCCTGCAGGCTCATGATCCGCATCCTGGAAACTACTGCTGTGTGAAGATACACATCCCGGAAACTCCTGCACTGTAATGATCTTCATCTTGGAATCTCCTGCAGTGTAAATATCCACATCCAGAAAACTCCTGCAGTGTGAAGATCCACATATTGGAATCTTGTGCTGTGAGAAGATCCAAATCCTGGAAACTCCTGCAGTGTGAATATCCAAATCTCGGAAATTCCAGCAGTGAGAAGATCCACATCCTGGAGACCATTGTAATTTGATGATCCATATCTTGGAATCTACTGCAGCATGAAGATCCACATCATAGAATCTCCTGCAGCATGAATATCCATATCATGGAATCTCCAGCAGTGTGATTATCCAAATCCTGGAAACTCCTGCAGTGTGAAGATCTGCATCCTGGAAACTCCTGCTTTGTGAAGATCCACATCTTGGAATCTCCTGCAGTGTGAAGATCCACATACGGGAATTTCGAGCTGTGAGAAGATCCACATCCTGGAAACTCCTGCAGTGTGAATATACAAATCTCGGAAATTCCAGCAGTGAGATGATCCACATCCTGGAGACCACTGTAGTTTGAAGATCCACATCTTGCAATCTACTGCAGCATGAAGATCCACATCATAGAATCTCCTGCAGTGTGATGATCCATATCCTGCAATCTCCAGCAGTGTGAAGATCCGCATCCTGGAAGCTCCTGCAGTGTGAAGATCCACAACCTGGTAACTCCTGCAGTGTGAAGATCCGCATCCTGGAAACTCCTGCAGCATGATGATCCACATCGTGGAAACTCCTGCAATGTGAAGATCCACATCCTGGTATCTCCTGCAATTTAAAGAGTCACATGCTGGAATCTCCAGTGGTGAGAAGATCCACATCATGGAATCTCATGCTTTGAGCAGATCCATATCTTGGAAACTGCAGTAGAGTGAAGAACCACATCCTGAAACCCCCTGCTTTGTAAAGATCCACTTACTGGAATCTCCAGCACTGTGAAGAACCACATTCTGGAATCTTCAGCTGTGTGAAGATCCACATGCTAGAATCTACTGCCATGTGGAGATCTACATCATGGAATCTCCTGCAGCATGAAGCTCCACATTCTGGAATCTCATGCAGTGCAAAGATCCACATCCAGGAATCTCCTGCAGTGTAAAAATCCACATCCTGGAATCTCCAGCAATGTGCAAAAACATAACATGGAATCTCATGGAGTGAGATGATGCACATCCTGCAATCTCCTGCAATGCAAAGATCCACATCCTGGAATCTCCTGCATTCTACAGATCCACATGCTGGAATCTCCAGTGGTGAGAAAAGCACATCCTGGAATCTCTGCTTTGAGATGATCCCCATCATGGAAAGTGCTGCAGAGTGAAGAACCACGTCCTGGAATCTCCTGCAGTGTGAAGATCCAAATCCTGGATTCCAGTGCAGTGTAGAGAACCACATCCTGAAATCTCCTGTGTCCAGAAGATCCACATCCTTGAAAAGCCTGCAGTGTGAAGATCGAAAAGTCAGTCTTTCCAGCAGTGAGTTGATCCACATCCTGGAATCCCGTGTCATGTGAAGATCCACAACCTGTAAACTCCACCAGTGTGTTCATCCACATCCTGGAAGCTCCTGCCGTGTAACAATTCACATCGTGCAATCCACTGCAGTGAAAAGATCCACATCAGGCAATCTACTGCAGTGTGAAGATAATCATCCTGGAAACTCCTGCAGTGTAACGATGAACATCCTGGAATCTCCTGCAGAATGAAGCAGCACATCATGGAAACTCCTGCAGTGAGATGATCCATATCCTGGAATCTCCTGCAAGGTGAAGATCCACTTCCTGGAATCTCCTGCACTGTAAAGAACCGCATCATGGAATCTCCTGCAGTGAGAAGATCCACATCCTGTAATCTCCTGCAGTGTGAAGACACAAATCCTGGAATCTCTTGCAGTGTATGGATCCACATGTTGGACTTTCCTGCAGTGAGATGATCCACATCCTGGAAAAAGCTGCAGAGAGAAGAACCACATCCGGGAATATAATGCAGTGTGAAGATCCACATCCTCGAATCACCTGCAGTGTGAAGAACCGCATCCTGGAACCAACTGCAGTGTGAAGCTCCACATCCTGGAATCTCCAGGAATGTAAAGATCCACAACCTGGAATTGCCTGCAGGGTGATGATCAACATCCTGGAAACTCCTGCAGTGAGAATATCCACAACCTGGAATCTCCTGCAGTGTATAGATCCATATCCTGGACTCTCCTGCAATGTGAAGATCCACATCATGGAATCTCCTGCAGTGAGAAGATCCACATCCTGTAATCTCCTCCAGTGTGAAGACACAAATCCTGGAATCTCTTGCAGTATGTGGATCCACATGCTGGAATTTCCTGCAGTGAGATGATCCACATCCTGGAAAAAGCTGCAGAGAAGAACCACATCCGGGAATATAATACAGTGTGAAGATCCACATCCTCGAATCACCTGCAGTGTGAAGAACCACATCCCGGAACCAACTGCAGTGTGAAGCTTCACATCTTGGAATCTCCAGGAATGTAAAGATCCACAACCTGGAATCGCCTGCAGGGTGATGATCAACATCCTGGAAACTCCTGCAGTGAGAATATCCACAACCTGGAATCTCCTGCAGTATATAGATCCATATCCTGGACTCTCCTGCAATGTGAAGATCCACATCATGGAATCTCCTGCAGTGTAAGCACCCACGTCCTGGAATCTCCTGCAGTGTGAAGATCCACATCCTGGAATCTCCTGCAGCATGAAGATCCACATCGTGGAATCTCATGCAGTGTAAGCACCCATGTCCTGGAATCTGCTGCAGTGTAAAGTTCCATATCCTAGAATCTCCTGCAGGGTGTTGATAAACATCCTGGAAATTCCAGCATTGAGAATATCCACATCCTGTAAACTCCTGCAGAGTAACAATACACATCCTGCAACCTACTGCAGTTTAACGATCAACATCTTGGATTCTCCTACAGTGTAAAGATCCACATCCTGGAATCTCCTGCAGGCTCATGATCCGCATCCTGGAAACTACTGCTGTGTGAAGATACACATCCCGGAAACTCCTGCACTGTAATGATCAACATCTTGGAATCTCCTGCAGTGTAAATATCCACATCCAGGAAACTCCTGCAGTGTGAAGATCCACATATTGGAATCTTGTGCTGTGAGAAGATCCAAATCCTGGAAACTCCTGCAGTGTGAATATCAAAATCTCATAAATTCCAGCAGTGAGAAGATCCTCATCCTGGAGACCATTGTAATTTGATGATCCACATCTTGGAATCTACTGCAGCATGAAGATCCACATCATAGAATCTCTTGCAGCATGACGATCCATTTCCTGGAATCTCCAGCAGTGTGAAGATCCGCGTCAAGGAAACTCCTGCAGTGTGAAGATCTGCATCATGGAAACACCTGCAGTGTGAAGATCCACATCCTTGAAACTCCTGCAGCGTGATGATCTACATCATAGAATCTCAGCAGCGTGAAGATCCATATCCTGGAATCTCGTGCAGTGTGAAGATCCACATCATGGAAACTCCTGCAATGTGAAGATCCACATCCTGGAAACTCCTACAGCATGATGATCCACATCGTGGAAACTCCTGCAATGTGAAGATCCACATCCTGGTATCTCCAGCATTGTAAAGAGCCACATGCTGGATTCTCCAGTGGTGAGAAGATCGACATCCTGGAATCTCATGCTTTGAGAAGATCCACATCCTGGAAAGTGCAGCAGACTGAAGAACCACATCCTGGAATCTCCTGCAGTGTGAAGATCCATTTTTTGGAATCTACTGCCATGTGAAGATCCACATCATGGAATCTCCTGCAGCGTGAAACTCCACATCATGGAATCTCATGCAGTGCAAAGATCCACATCTTGGAAACTCCTGCAGTGTAACGATTCACATCCTGCAACCTACTGCAGTTTAATGATCAACATCGTGGATTCTCTTGCATTGTACAGATGTACATCCTGGAATCTCCTGCTGATCAATATCCTGGAAACTCCTGCAGTGTGAAGATCCACATACTGGAATCTCCAGTACAGCGAAGAATCACATTCTGTAATCTCCTGCTGTTGTGAAGATCCACATTTTGGCATCTACTGCCATGTGAAGATCCACATCATGGAATCTCCTGCAGCATGAAACTCCACATCCTGGAATCTCATGCAGTGCAAAGTTCCACATCCTGGAAACTAGTGCAGTGTATCAATCCACATCCTGCAACCTCTTGAATTTTAACAAACAACATCTTGGATTCTCCTGCAGTGTAACGATCTACATCCTGTAATCTCCTGCAGGCTGGTGATCCACATCATGGAAACTCCTGCAGTGCAAGGATCCACATCCTGTAATCTACTGCAGTGTGAAGATCCACATCATGGAATCTCCTGCAGTGTAAGGATCCACATGCAGGACTTTCTTGGAAAAAGCTGCAGAGAGAAGAACCACATCCTGGAATATAATGCAGTATGAAGATCCAGATCCTCGAATCTCCTGCGGTGTGTAGATCCACATCCTGGAATCAACTGCAGTGTGAACATCCACATCCTGGAATCAACTGCAGTGTGAAGATCCACATCCTAGAATCGCCTGCAGGGTGATGATCAACATCCTGGAAACTCCTGCAGTGAGAATATCCACAACCTGGAATCTCCTGCAGTGTAAAGATCCATATCCTGGACTCTCCTGCGATGTGAAGATCCACATCCTGGAATATCCTGCAGTGTAAGCACTCACGTCCTGGAATCTCCTGCAGTGTGAAGATCCATATCCTGGAATCTCCTGCAGCATGAAGATCCACATCCTAGAATCTCCAGGAGTGTGAAGAGCCACATCTTGCAAACCCATGCAGTGTAACAATCCACATCCTGCAACCTACTGCAGTTTAACGATCAACAACTTGGATTCTCCTACAGTGTAAAGATCCACATCCTGGAATCTCCTGCAGGCTGATGATCCACATCCTGGAAACTCCTGCAGTGAGAAAATCCACATGCTGTAATATGCTGCAATGTGAGGATCCACATCCTGGAATCTCCTGCAGTGCTAGGATCCACATCGTGGAATCTAATGCAGTGTGAAGATCCACATAAAGGAATCGCCAGCAGTGTGATGATCCACATCTGGCAATCTCCAGGAGTGTGAAGATCCACATCCTGAAACTCCTGCAGTGTGAAGATACACATCCCGGAAACTCCTGCATTGTGATGATCCACATCCTGGAATCTCCTGAAGTGTAAATATCCACATCCAGGAAACTCCTGCAGTGTGAAGATCCACATACCGGAATCTCGTGCTGTGAGAAGATCCAAATCTTGGAAACTCCTGCAGTGTGAATATCCAAATCAAGGAAATTCCAGCAGTGAGAAGAGCCACATCCTGGAGACCACTGTAGTTTGAACCACCACATCTTGGAATCTACTGCAGCATGAAGATGCACATCATAGAATCTCCTGCAGCATGATGATCCATATCCTGAAATCTCCAGCAGTGTGAAGATCCGCATCCTGAAAACTCCTGCAGTGTGAAGATCCACAACCTGGAAACTCCACCAGTGTGATCATCCACATCCTGGAAAGTCCTGCAGTGTAACAATCCATATCCTGGAATCTGCTGCAGTGAAAAGATCCACATCAGGCAATCTCGTGCAGTGTGAAGAAAATCATCCTGGAAAGTCCTGCAGTGTAACGATCAACATCCTGGAATCTCCTGCAGAGTGAAAAAGCACATCATGTAATCGACTGCAGTGAGAAGATCCACATCCTGGAATTTAATGCAGTGTGATTATCCACATCCTGGAATCTACAGGAGTGTGAAGATCCACACCTGGAAACTCCTGCTGAGTGAAGATACACTTCCCAGAAACTCCTGCACTGTAATGATCAACATCCTGGAATCTCCTGCAGTTTAAATGTCTACATCCAGGAAACTCCTGCAGTGTGAAGATCCACATAGTGGAATCTCGTGCTGTGAGAAGATCCACATCCTGGAAACTCCTGCAGTGTGAATATCCAAATCTCGGAAATTCCAGCAGTGAGAAGATCCACATTCTGGAGACCACTGTAGTTTGAAGATCCATATCCTGGAATCTCCAGCAGTTTGAAGATCCGCATCCTGGAAAATCCTGCAGTGTGAAGATCCACATCCTGGAAACTCCTGCAGCATGATGATCCACATCGTGGAAACTCCTGCAATGTAAAGATCCACATCCTGGTATCTCCTGCAATTTAAAGAGCCACATGCTGGAATCTTCAGTTGTGAGAAGATCCACATCTTGGAATCTCATGCTTTGAGAAGAACCACATCCTGGAAACTGCAGCAGAGTGAAGAAACACATCCTGGAACCTCCTGCATTGTGAAGATCCACAACCTGGAAACTCCAGCACTGTGAAGAACCACATTCTGGAATCTCCTGCTGTGTGAAGATCCACATGCTGGAATCTACTGCCATGTGAAGATCCACATCATGGAATCTCCTGCAGCGTGAAGCTCCACATCCTGGAATCTCATGCAGTGCAAAGTTCCACATCCTGGAATCGCCTGCAGTGTAAAAATCCACATCCTGGAATCTCCAGCAATGTGCAAAAACACATCATGGAATCTCCTGCAGTGAGATGATGCACATCCTGGTAGATCCTGCAATGCAGAGATCCACATCCTGAAATCTCCTGCATTGCACAGATCCACATGCTGGAATCTCCAGCGGTGAAAGATCCACATCCTGGAATCTTTGCTTTGAGATGATCCCCATCATGGAAAGTGCTGCAGAGTGAAGAACCACATCCTGGAATCTCCTGCAGTGTGAAGATACAAATCCTGGATTCTACTGCATTGTAAAGAAGCCCATCTTGGAATCTCCTGTGTCCAGAAGATCCACATCCTGGAAACTCCTGCAGTGTGAAGATTCAAATATCGGAATTTCCAGCAGTGAGAGGATCCACATCCTGGAATCCCCTGTCATGTGAAGATCCACAACCTGTAAACTCCACCAGTGTGTTCATCCACATCCTGGAAGCTCCTGCAGTGAAAAAATCCACATCAGGCAATCTACTGCAATGTAAAGATAATCATCCTGAAACTCCAGCTCTGTAACGATGAACATCCTGGAATCCCCTGCAGAGTGAAAAAACACATCATGGAATCTCCTGCAGTGAGATAATCCACATCCTGGAATCTCCTGCAGTGTGAATATCCAAATCTCGGAAATTCCAGCAGTGAGAAGATCCACATTCTGGAGACCACTGTAGTTTGAAGATCCATATCCCGGAATCTCCAGCAGTGTGAAGATCCGCATCCTGGAAAATCCTGCAGTGTGAAGATCCACATCCTGGAAACTCTTGCAGCAAGGTGATCCACATCGTGGAAACTCCTGCAATGTGAAGATCCACATCCTGGTATCTCCTGCATTATAAAGAGCCACATGCTGGATTCTCCAGTGGTGAGAAGATCCACATCCTGGAAACACATGTAGTGTAATGATCCACATCCTGCAACCTACTGCAGTTTAATGATCAACATCTTGGATTCTCCTGCTGTGTAAAGATCCACGTCCTGGAATCTCCTGCAGGCTGATGATCCACATCCTGGAAACTCCTGCAGTGAGATAATCCACATCCTGGAATATACTGCAATGTGAGGATCCACATCCTGGAGACCACTGTAGTTTGAAGATGCACATCTTGGAATCTACAGCAGCATGAAGATCCACATCATGGAATCTCCTGCAGCGTGACGATCCATATCCTGGAAACTCCAGCAGTGTGAATATCTTGATCCTGGATACTCTTGCAGTGTGAAGATCCACATCTTGGAAACTCCTGCAGAGTGAAGATCCACATCATAGAATCTCCTGCAGCGTCAGATCCATATCCTGGAAACTCCTGCAGTGTGAATATCTGCATCCTGGATACTCCTGCAGTGTGAAGGTCCACATACTGGATACTCCAGCACAGTGAAGAAACACATTCTGTTATGAACTGCTGTGTGAAGATCCAGCTCCTGGAATCTACTGCCATGTGAAGATCCACATCATGGAATCTCCTGCGGCATGAAGCTCCACATCCTGGAATCTCATGCAGTGCAAAGATTCACATCTTGGAAAAACATGCAGCGGAACCATCCACATCCTGCAACCTACTGCAGTTTAACGATCAACGTCTTGGATTCTCCTGCAGTGTAAAGATCTACATCCTGGAATCTCCTGCAGGCTGCTGATCCACATCATGGAAACTCCTGCAGTGAGAATATCCACATCCTTGAATATGCTGCAATGTGAGGATCCACATCCTGGAATGTCCTGCAGTGCAAGGATCCACATCCTGGAATCTACTGCAGTGTGAAGATACACATCCTGGAATTTCCTGAATTGTAATGATCAACATCCTGGAATCTACTGCAGTGTAAAAATCCATATTTTGGTATCTCCAGCAATGTGCAAAAACATATCGTGGTATCTCCTCCAGTGAGATGATTCACATCCTGGAATCTCCTGCAATGCAAAGATCGACATCCTGGAATCTCCTGCATTGTACAGATCCACATGCTGGAATCTCCAGTGGTGAGAAGATCCACATATTGGAATCTCTGCTTTGAGATGATCCCCAAAACGGAAAGTGCTGCAGAGTGAAGAACCACATCCTGGTAACTCCTGCAGTGTGAAGATCCAAATCCTGGATTCTACTGCAGTGTAAAGAAGCAAATCCTGGAATCTCCTGTGTCTAGAAGTTCCGCATGCTGGAAACTCCTGCAGTGTGAAGATTCACATCCTGGAAACTCCTGCAGTGTGAAGATCAACATCATAGAATCTCCTGCAGCATGAAGATCCATATCGTGGAATCTCCAGCAGTGTGAAGATCTGCATCCTGGAAACTCCTGCAGCGTGATGATCCACATCGTTTTAAACTACTGCAATGAGAAGATCCACATCCGGGTATCTCCTGCAATTTAAAGAGCCACATGATGGAATCTTCAGTGGTGAGAAGATCCACATCCATGGAATCTCATGCTTTGAGAACTTCCACATCCTGGAAACTGCAGCAGAGTGAGGAACCACATCCTGGAACCTCCTGCATTGTGAAGATCCACATCCTGGAAACTCCAGCTCTGTGAAGAACCACATTCTGGAATCGCCAGCTGTGTGAAGATCCACATGCTAGAATCTACTGCCATGTGATGATCCACATCATGGAATCTCCTGCAGCATGAAGCTCCACATGCTGGAATCTCATGCAGTGCAAAAATCCACATCCTGGAATCTCTGCTTTGAGATGATCCCCATCATGGAAAGTGCTGCAGAGTGAAGAACCACATCCTGGAATCTCCTACAGTGTAAAGATCCAAATTCTGGATTCTACTGCAGTGTAAGGAAACACATCTTGGAATCTCCTGTGTCCAGAAGATCCACATCCTGGAAACTCCTGCAGTGTGAAGATTCAAATATCGGAATTTCCAGCAGTGAGTGAATCCACATCCTGGAATCCCCTGTCATGTGAAGATCCACAACCTGTAAACTCCACCAGTGTGTTCATCCACATCCTGGAAGCTCCTGCAGTGTAACGATCCACATCCTGGAATCCGCTGCAGTGAAAAGATCCACATCAGGCAATCTACTGCAGTGTGAAGATAATCATCCTGGAAACTCCTCCAGTGTAACGATGAACATCCTGGAATCCCCTGCAGAGTGAAAAGACACATCATGGAATCTCCTGCAGTGAGATAATCCACATCCTGGAATCTCCTGCAAGGTGAAGATCCACATCCTGGGATATCATCCACTTTAAAGGACCACATCCTGGATTATCCTGCAGTGTGAAGACTCAAATCCTGGGATCTCCTGCAGTGCATGGATCCACAAGCTGGTCCCTCCTTCAGTGAGTAGATCCACATCCTGGGAAAAGCTGCAGAGAGAAGAACCACATCCGGGAATATAATGCAGTGTGAAGATCTACATCCTCGAATCTCCTGCGGTGTGAAGATCCACATCCAGGAATCTCCCGCAGTGTAAAGATCCATATCCTGGAATCTCCTGCAGTGTACAGATCTACATCCAGGAACTTGTTGCCGTGTGAAGAACCACATAATGGAATCAACTGCAGTGTGAAGGTCGACATCCTGGAATCTCCTGGAATGTTAAGATCCACATCTTGGTATCTCCTGCAATTTAAAGAGCCACATGCTGGAATCTCCAGTGGTGAGAAGATCCACATCCTGGAATCTCATGCTTTGAGACGATCGACATCCTGGAAAGTGCAGCAGAGTGTAGAACAACATCCTGCAATCTCCAGCAGTGTGAAGATCCACATCCTGGAAACTCCTGCAGCATGATGATCCACAGCCTGGAAATTCCTGCAATGTGAAGATCCACATCCTGGAATCTCCTGCATTATAAAGAGCCACATGTTGGAATCTCGAGTGGTGAGAAGATCCACATACTGGAAACTCCTGCTGTGTGAAGATACACATCCTGGAAACTCCTGCACTGTAATGATCAACATCCTGTAATCTCCTGCAGTGTAAATATCCACATCCAGGAAGCTCCACATCCTGGTATCTCCTGCATTGTAAAGAGCCCCATGCTGGATTCTCCAGTGGTGAGAAGATCCACATCCTGGAATCTCATGCTTTGAGAGGATCCACATCCTCGAAAGTGCAGCAGTGTGAAGAACCACATTGTGGAATCTCCTGCAGTGTGAAGATCCACATACTGGAAACTTCAGCAAAGTGAAGAACCACATTCTGGAATCTCTTGCTGTGTGAAGATCCACATCATGGAATCTCCTGCAGCGGGAAGCTCCACATCCTGGAATCTCATGAGGTGCAAAGATCCACATCCTGGAAACTCCTGCAGTGTAACGATCCACATCCTGCAACATACTGCAGTTTAATGATCAACATCTTTGATTCTCTTGCAGTGTAAAGATCTACATCCTGGAATCTCCTGCAGGCTGCTGATCCACATCATGGAAACTCCTGCAGTGTGAAGATACACATCCTGGAAACTCCTGAAATGTAATGATCAACATCCTGGAATCTTCTGCAGTGTAAAAATCCACATTCTGGAATCTCCAGCAATGTGCAAAAACATATCATAGAATCTCCTGCAGTGAGATGATTTACATCCTGGAATCTCCTGCAATGCAAAGATCGACATCCTGGAATCTCCTGCATTGTAAAGATCCACATGCTGGAATCTGCAGCAGTGAGAAGATCCACATCCTGGAATCTCTGCTTTGAGATGATCCCCATCATGGAAAGTGCTGCAGAGTCAGAACGACATCCTGGTATGTCCTGCAGTGAGAAGATCCAAATCCTGGATTCTACTGCAGTGTAAAGAATCACATCCTGGAATCTCCTGTGTCTAGAAGTTCCGCATGCTGGAAACTCCTGCAGTGTGAAGATCCACATCCTGGAAACTCCTGCAGTGTGAAGATCCACATAGAATCTCCTGCAGCATGTAGATCCATATCGTGGAATCTCCAGCAGTGTGAAGATCCACATCCTGGAAACTCCTGCAACGTGATGATCCACATCATTTTAAACTCCTGCAATGTGAAGATCCACATCCTGGTATCTCCTGCAATTTAAACAGCCACATGCTGGAATCTTCAGTGGTGAGAAGATCCACATCTTGGAATCTCATGCTTTGAGAAGAACCATATCCTGGAAACTGCAGCAGAGTGAAGAAACACATCCTGGAACCTCCTGCATTGTGAAGATCCACAACCTGGAAACTCCAGCACTGGGAAGAACCACATTTTGGAATCTCCTGCTGTGTGAAGGTCCACATCCTGGAATCTCCCAGAATGTTAAGATCCACATCTAGGTATCTCCTGCAATTTAAAGAGCCACATGCTGGAATCTCCAGCATGGTGAAGTTCCAAGCTGAAGATCCACATCCTGGGATATCCTGCACTGTAACGGACCACATCCTGGATTATCCTGCAGTGCGGAGATCCACATCCTGTAATATCCTGCAGTGTGAAGACACAAATCCTGGGATCTCCTGCAGTATATGGATCCACAAGCTGGACCCTCCTTCAGTGAGATGATCCACATCCTGGGAAAAGCTGCAGAGAGAAGAACCACATCCGGGAATATAATGCAGTGTGAAGATCTACATCCTTGAATCTCCTGCGGTGTGAAAATCCACATCCAGGAATCTCCTGCAGTGTAAAGATCCATATGCTGGAATCTCCCGCAGTGTACAGATTGACATCCAGGAACTTGTTGCCGTGTGAAGAACCACATAATGGAATCAACTGCAGTGTGAAGGTCCACATCCTGGAATCTCCCGGAATGTTAAGATCCACATCTAGGTATCTCCTGCAATTTAAAGAGCCACATGCTGGAATCTCCAGTGGTGAGAAGATCCACATCCTGGATTCTCATGCTTTGAGATGATCGACATCCTGGAAAGTGCAGCAGAGTGTAGAACAACATCCTGGAATCTCCTGCAGTGTGATGAATCATATCCTGGATTCTCCAGCAGTGTGAAGATTCACATCCTGGAAACTCCTGCAGCATGATGATCCACAGCCTGGAAATTCCTGCAATGTGAAGATCCACATCCTGGAATCTCCTGCATTATAAAGAGCCACATGTTGGAATCTCGAGTGGTGAGAAGATCCACATACTGGAAACTCCTGCTGTGTGAAGATACACATCCTGGAAACTCCTGCACTGTAATGATCAACATCCTGTAATCTCCTGCAGTGTAAATATCCACATCCAGGAAGCTCCACATCCTGGTATCTCCTGCATTGTAAAGAGCCCCATGCTGGATTCTCCAGTGGTGAGAAGATCCACATCCTGGAATCTCATGCTTTGAGAGGATCCACATCCTCGAAAGTGCAGCAGTGTGAAGAACCACATTGTGGAATCTCCTGCAGTGTGAAGATCCACATACTGCAAACTTCAGCAAAGTGAAGAACCACATTCTGGAATCTCCTGCTGTGTGAAGATCCACATCCTGGAATCTAGTGCCATGTGAAGATCCACATCATGAAATCTCCTGCAGCGGGAAGCTCCACATCCTGGAATCTCATGAGGTGCAAAGATCCACATCCTGAAAACTCCTGCAGTGTAACGATCCACATCCTGCAACATACTGCAGTTTAATGATCAACATCTTTGATTCTCTTGCAGTGTAAAGATCTACATCCTGGAATCTCCTGCAGGCTGCTGATCCACATCATGGAAACTCCTGCAGTGTGAAGATACACATCCTGGAAACTCCTGAAATGTAATGATCAACATCCTGGAATCTTCTGCAGTGTAAAAATCCACATTCTGGAATCTCCAGCAATGTGCAAAAACATATCATAGAATCTCCTGCAGTGAGATGATTTACATCCTGGAATCTCCTGCAATGCAAAGATCGACATCCTGGAATCTCCTGCATTGTAAAGATCCACATGCTGGAATCTGCAGCAGTGAGAAGATCCACATCCTGGAATCTCTGCTTTGAGATGATCCCCATCATGGAAAGTGCTGCAGAGTGAAGAACCACATCCTGGTATCTCCTGCAGTGAGAAGATCCAAATCCTGGATTCTACTGCAGTGCAAAGAAGCACATCCTGGAATCTCCTGTGTCTAGAAGTTCTGCATGCTGGAAACTCCTGCAGTGTGAAGATCCACATCCTGGAAACTCCTGCAGTGTGAAGATCCACATAGAATCTCCTGCAGCATGAAGATCCATATCGTGGAATCTCCAGCAGTGTAAAGATCCACATCCTGGAAACTCCTGCAGCGTGATGCTCCACATCATTTTAAACTCTTGCAATATGAAGATCCACATCCTGGTATCTCCTGCAATTTAAAGAGCCACATGCTGGAATCTTCAGTGGTGAGAAGATCCACATCCTGGAATCTCATGCTTTGAGAAGATCCACATCCTGGAAAGTGCAGCAGAGTGAAGAACCACATCCTGGAACCTCCTGCATTGTGAAGATCCTCATCCTGGAAACTCCAGCACTGTGAAGAACCACATTCTGGAATCTCCTGCTATGTGAAGATCCACATGCTGGAATCTACTGCCATGTGAAGATCCACATCATGGAATGTCCTGCAGCGTGAAGCTCCACATCCTGGAATCTCATGCAGTGCAAAGTTCCACATCCTGGAATCGCCTGCAGTGTAAAAATCCACATCCTGGAATCTCCAGCAATGTGCAAAACACATCATGGAATCTCCTGCAGTGAGATGATGCACATCCTGGAATCTCCTGCAGTGTGAAGATACAAATCCTGGATTCTACTGCATTGTAAAGAATCACATCTTGGAATCTCCTGTATCCAGGACATCCACATCCTGGAATCTCCTGCAGTGTGAAGATTCAAATATCGGAATTTCCAGCAGTGAGAGGATCCACATCCTGGAATCCCCTGTCATGTGAAGATCCACAACCTGTACACTCCACCGGTGTGTTCATCCGCATCCTGGAAGCTCCTGCAGTGTAACGATCCACATCCTGGAATCCACTGCAGTGAAAAGATCCACATCAGGCAATCTACTGCAGTGTGAAGATAATCATCCTGGAAACTCCTGCAGTGTAACGATGAACATCCTGGAATCCCCTGCAGAGTGAGTGAAAAAAACACATCATGGAATCTCCTGCAGTGAGATAATCCACATCCCGGAATCTCCTGCAAGGTGAAGATTCACATCCTGGAGTATCCTGTACTGTAAAGGACCACATCCTGGATTATCCTGCAGTGCGAAGATCCACATCCCGTAATATCCTGCAGTGTGAAGACACAAATCCTGGAATATCCTGCAGTGTATGGATCCACAAGCTGGACTTTCCTTCAGTGAGAAAAACCACATCATGGAATATAATGCAGCGTGAAGATCCACATGCTCGAATCTCCTGCTGTGTGAAGATTCACATCCAGGAATCTCCTATAGTGTAAAGATCCATATCCTGGAATCTCCCGCAGTGTACAGATCGACATCCAGGAACCTCCTGCATTGTGAAGAACCACATAATGGAATCAACTGCAGTGTGAAGGTCCACATCCTGGAATCTCCTGCAGACTGATGAGCCATATCCTGGAAACTCCTGCAGTGAGAAAACCAACATCCTGGAATATACTGCAATATGAGATCCACATCCTAGAATCTCCTGCAGTGCAAGGATCCACATCCTGGAATCTAATGCAGTGTGATGATCCAAATTCTGGAATCTCCAGAGTGTGAAGATCCACAACCTGCAACCTACTGCAGTTTAACGATCAACATCTTGGATTCTCCTACAGTGTCAAGATCCAAATCCTGGAATCTCCTGCAGGCTCATGATCCACATCCTGGAAACTACTGCTGTGTGAAGATACACATATTGGAATCTCGTGCTGTGAGAAGATCCAAATCCTGGAAACTCCTGCAGTGTGAATATCCAAATCTCGGAAATTCCAGCAGTGAGAAGATCCACATCCTGGAGACCACTGTAATTTGAAGATCCACATCTTGGAATCTACTGCAGCATCAAGATCCGCATCCAGGAAACTCCTGCAGTGTGAAGATCCACATCATGGAAACTCCTGCAGTGTGAAGATCCACATCCTGGAACTCCTGCAGCATGAAGATCCACATCATAGAATCTCCTGCAGCGTGAAGATCCATATCCTGGAATCTCATGTAGTGTGAAGATCCACATCATGTAAACTCCTGCAATGTGAAGATCCACATCCTGGAAACTCATACAGCATGAGGATCCACATCATAGAAACTCCTACAATGTGAAGATCCACATCCTGCTGTCTCCAGCATTGTAAAGAGCCACATGCTGGATTCGCTAGTGGTGAGAAGATCGACATCCTGAAATCTCATGCCTGGAAAGTGCAGCAGAGTGAAGAACCACATCCTGGAATCTCCAGCACTGTGAAGATCCATTTCCTGGAATCTACTGCCATGTGAAGATCCACATCATGGAATCTCCTGCAGCGTGAAGCTCCACATCCTGGAATCTCATGCAGTGCAAAGATCCACATCCTGGAAACTCCTGCAGTGTAACGATCCACATCCTGCAACCTACTGCAGTTTAATGATCAACATCGTGGATTCTCTTGCATTGTACAGATGTACATCCTGGAATCTCCTGCAGGCTGCTGATCAATATCCTGGAAACTCCTGCAGTGTGTAGATCCACATACTGGAAACTACAGCACAGTGAAGAATCACATTCTGTAATCTCCTGCTGTTGTGAAGATCCACATCCTGGCATCTACTGCCATGTGATGATACACATCATGGAATCTCCTGCAGCGTGAAGCTCCACATCCTGGAATGTCATGCAGTGCAAAGTTCCACATCCTGGAAACTAGTGCAGTGTATCAATCCACATCCTGCAACCTGCTGAATTTTAACAATCAACATCTTGGATTCTCCTGCAGTATAAAGATCTACATCCTGTAATCTCCTGCAGGCTGGTGATCCACATCATGGAAACTCCTGCAGTGCAAGGATCCACATCCTGTAATCTACTGCAGAGTGCAGATCCACATCATGGAATCTCCTGCAGCGTAAGGATCCACATGCAGGACTTTCCTGCAGTGAGGAGATACACATCTTGGAAAAAGCTGCAGAGAGAAGAACCACATGCTGGAATATAATGCAGTATGAAGATCCACATCCTCAAATCTCCTGCGGTGTGTAGATCCACATCCAGGAATCTCCTGCAGTGTAAATATCCATGTCCTGGTTTCTCCCGCAGTGTACAGATCCACATCCAGGAACCTCCTGCAGTGTGAAGAACCACATCCTGGAATCAACTGCAGTGTGAATATCCACATTCTGGAATCAACTGCTGTGTGAAGATCCACATCCTAGAATCGCCAGCAGGGTGATGATCAACATCCTGGAAACTCCTGCAGTGAGAATATCCACAACCTGGAATCTCCTGCAGTGTAAAGATCCATATCCTGGACTCCCCTGCAATGTGAAGATCCACACCCTGGAATATCCTGCAGTGTAAGTACTCACGTCCTGGAATCTCCTGCAGTGTGAAGATCCATATCCTGGAATCTCCTGAAGCATGAAGATCCACATCCTAGAATCTCCAGGAGTGTGAAGATCCACATCCTGTAAACCCATGCAGTGTAACAATCCACATCCTGCAACCTACTGCAGTTTAACGATCAACATCTTGGATTCTCCTACAGTGTAAAGATCCACATCCTGGAATCTCCTGCAGGCTGATGATCCACATCCTGGAAACTCCTGCAGTGAGAAAATCCACATCCTGCAATATGCTGCAATGTGAGGATCCACATCCTGGAATCTCCTGCAGTGTGAAGATCCACATAATGGAATCTCCAGAAGTGTGAAGATCCACATAATGGAATCTCCAGGAGTGTGAAGATCCACATCCTGGAAACGCCTGCAGTGTGAAGATACACATCCCGGAATCTCCTGCATTGTGATGATCAACATCCTGGAATCTCCTGACGTGTAAATATCCACATCCAGGAAACTCCTGCAGTGTGAAGATCCACATAATGGAATCTTGTGCTGTGAGAAATCCAAATCCTGGAAACTCCTGCAGTGTGAATATCCAAATCTCGGAAATTCCAACAGTGAGAAGATCCACATCCTGGAGACCACTGTAGTTTGAACCTCCACATCTTGGAATCTACTGCAGCATGAAGATCCACATCATAGAATCTCCTGCAGCATGACGATCCATATCCTGAAATCTCCAGCAGTGTGATGATCCGTATCCTGGAAACTCCTGCAGTGTGAAGATCCACAACCTGGAAACTCCACCAGTGTGATCATCCACATCCTGGAAAGTCCTGCAGTGTAACGATCCATATCCTGGAATCTGCTGCAGTGAAAAGATCCACATCAGGCAATCTCATGCAGTGTGTAGATAATCATCCTGGAAAGTCCTGCAGTGTAACGATCAACATCCTGGAATCCCTGCAGAGTGAAAAAACACATCATGGAATCGACTGCAGTGAGAAGATCCACATGCTGGAATTAAATGCAGTGTGATGATCCACATCCTGGAATCTCCAGGAGTGTGAAGATCCACATTCTGGAAACTCCTGCTGAGTGAAGATACACATCCCAGAAACTCCTGCACTGTAATGATCAACATCCTGGAATCTCCTGCAGTTTAAATATCCACATCCAGGAAACTCCTGCAGTGTGAATATCCACATAGTGGAATCTCGTGCTGTGAGAAGATCCACATCCTGGAAACTCCTGCAGTGTGAATATCCAAATCACTGAAATTCCAGCAGTGAGAAGATCCACATTCTTGAGACCACTGTAGTTTGAAGATCCATATCCTGGAATCTCCAGCAGTGTGAAGTTCTGCATCCTGGAAACTCCTGCAGTGTGAAGATCCACATCCTGGAAACTCCTGCAGCATGATGATCCACATCGTGGAAACTCCTGCAATGTGAAGATCCACATCCTGGTATCTCCTGCATTATAAAGAGCCACATGCTGGATTCTCCAGTGGTGAGATGATCCACATCCTGGAAACACATGCAGTCTAACGATCCACATCCTGCCACCTATTGCAGTTTAACGATCAGCATCTTGGATTCTCCTGCAGTGTATAGATCTACATCCTGGAATCTCCTGCAGGCTGCTGATCCACACCCTCTAAACTCCTGCAGTGTAACAATCCACATCCTGCAACCTACTGCAGTTTAACAATCAACATCTTGGATTCTCCTGCAGTGTAAAGATCCACATCCTGGAAATCCTGCAGGTTGACGATCCACATCCTGGAAACTCCTGCAGTGAGAAAATCCACATCCTGGAATATACTGCAATGTGAGGATCCACATCCTGGAGACCACTGTAGGTTGAAGATGCACATCTTGGAATCTATGCAGCATGAAGATCCACATCATGGAATCTCCTGCAGTGTGACGATCCATATCCTGGAAACTCCAGCAGTGTGAATATCTTGATCCTGGATACTCCTGCAGTGTGAAGATCCACATCCTGGAAACTCCTGCAGAGTTAAGATCCACATCATAGAATCTCCTGCAGCGTGACGATCCATATCCTGGAAACTCCAGCAATGTGAATATCCACATCCTGAATACTCCTGCAGTGTGAAGATCCAAATCCTGGAAACTCCTGCAGTGTGATGATCCACATCATGGAAACTCCTGCAATGTGAAGATTCACATCCTGGTATCTCCTGCATTGTAAAGAGCCACATGCTGGAATCTCCAGTTGTGAGAAGATCCACATCCTGGAATCTCATGCTTTGAGAAGATCCACATCCTGGAAGGTGCAGGAGGATGAAGAACCACATCCTGGAATCGCCTGCAGTGTGAAGGTCCACATACTGGATACTCCAGCACAGTGAAGAAACACATTCTGTAATGAACTGCTGTGTGAAGATCCATCTCCTGGAATCTACTACCATGTGAAGATCCACATCATGGAATCTCCTGCGGCATGAAGGTCCACATCCTGGAATCTCATGCAGTGCAAAGATCCACATCCTGGAAAAACATGCAGTAGAACCATCCACATCCTGCAACCTACTGCAGTTTAACGATCAACATCTTGGATTCTCCTGCAGTGTAGAGATCTACATTCTGGAATCTCCTGCAGGCTGCTGATCCACATCCTGTAAACTCCTGCAGTGTAACAATCCACATCCTGCAACCTACTGCAGTTTAACGATCAACATCTTGGATTCTCCTGCAGTGTTAGGATCCACATCCTGGAATCTCCTGCAGGCTGATGATCCACATCCTGGAATCTCCTGCAGTGAGATAATCCACATCCTGGAATATACTGCAATGTGAGGATCCACATCCTGGAGACCACTGTAGTTTGAAGATGCACATCTTGGAATCTACTGCAGCATGAAGATCCACATCATGGAATCTCCTGCAGCGTGACGATCCATATCCTGGAAACTCCAGCAGTGTGAATATCTGCATCCTGGATATTCCTGCAGTGTGAAGGTCCACATCCTGGAAACTCCTGCAGAGTGAACATCCACATCATAGAATCTCCTGCAGCGTGACGATCCATATCCTGGAAACCCCAGCAGTGTGAATAACCGCATCCTGGATACTCCTGCAGTGTGAAGATCCACATCCTGGAAACTCCTGCAGTGTGATGATCCACATCATGGAAACTCCTGCAATGTGAAGATTCACATCCTGGTATCTCCTGCATTGTAAAGAGCCAGATGCTGGAATCTCCAGTGGTGAGAAGATCCACATCCTGGAATCTCATGCTTTGAGAAGATCCACATCCTGGAAGGTGCAGGAGAGTGAAGAACCACATCCTGGAATCTCCTGCAGTGTGAAGATCCACATACTGGATACTCCAGCACAGTGAAGAACCACATTCTGTAATGAACTGCTGTGTGAAGATCCAGCTCCTGGAATCTACTGCCATGTGAAGATCCACATCATGGAAACTCCTGCAGTGAGAATATCCACATCCTTGAATATGCTGCAATGTGCGGATCCACATCCTGGAATCTCCTGCAGTGCAAGGATCCACATCCTGGAATCTACTGCAGTGTGAAGATACACATCCTGGAAACTCCTGAAATGTAATGATCAACATCCTGGAATCTTCTGCAGTGTAAAAATCCATATTTTGGTATCTCCAGCAATGTGCAAAAACATATCGTGGTATCTCCTGCAGTGAGATGATTCACATCCTGGAATCTCCTGCAATGCAAAGATCGACATCCTGGAATCTCCTGCATTGTACAGATCCACATGCTGGAATCTCCAGCGGTGAGAAGATCCACATCTTGGAATCTCTGCTTTGAGATGATCCCCATGATGGAAAGTGCTGCAGAGTGAAGAACAAGATCCTGGTAACTCTTGCAGTGTGAAGATCCAAATCCGGGATTCTACTGCAGTGTAAAGAAGCACATCCTGGAATCTCCTGCGTCTAGAAGATCCACATACAGGAAACTCCTGCAGTGTGAAGATTCACATCCTGGAAACGCCTGCAGTGTGAAGATCCACATCTCAGAATTTCTAGCAGTGAGAGGATCCATATCCTGGAATTCCCTGTCTTGAGAAGATCCACAACCTGGAAGCTCTACCAGTGTGATCATCCACATCCTGGAAGCTCCTGCAGTGTAATGATCCACATCCTGGAATCCGCTGCAGTGTAAAGGTCCACATCAGGCAATCTACTGCAATGTGAAGATAATGATCTTGAAAACTCCTGCAGTGTGAAGATTCAAATCTTGGATTCTTCTGTAGTGTTAAGAATCGCATCCTGGAATCTCCTGCATTAAGAAGATCCACATCCTGTAATTTCCTGCAGTGTGAAGATACAAATCCTGGATTCTCCTACAGTGTTAAGAACCACATCCTGGAATTTCCTGTAGTGAGAAGATCCACATCCTGTAATCTCCTGCAGTGTGAAGATACAAATCCTGGAATCTCCTGCATTGTAAGGATCCACATGCTGGACTTTCCTGCAGTGAAAAATCCATATCCTGGCAAAAGCTGCGGAGAGAAGAATCACATCCTGGAATATAATGCAGTGTGAAGATCCACATCCTCGACCCTCCCGCGGTGTACAGATCCACATCCAGGAACCTCCTGCAGTGTGAAGAACCACATCCTCTAATCAACTGCCGTGTGAAGATCCTCATCCTGGAATCTCCAGGAGTGTAAAAATCCACAACCTGGAATCGCCTGCAGTGTGATGATCCACATCCTGGAAACTCCTGCAGTGAAAATATCCACAACCTGGTATCTCCTGCAGTGTAAAGATCCATATCCTGGACTCTCCTGCAATGTGAAGATCCATTTCTGGGAATCTCCTGCAGTGTAAGCACCCATGTCCTGGAATCTTTAGCAGTGTGAAGATCCACATCCTGGAATCTACTGCAGCATGAAGATACACATCCTGGAATCTCATGCAGTGCAAAGTTCCATATCCTGTAAAGTCCTGCATCCTGTTAAAAGCTGCAGAGAGAAGAACCACATCCTGGAATATAATGCAGCGTGAAGATCCACATCCTCGAATCTCCTGCGGTGTGAAGATCCACATCCAAGAATCTCCTGCAGTGTAAAGTTCCATATCCTGGAATCTCAAGCAGTGTACAGATCCATTTCCAGAAACCTCCTGCAGAACCAGATCCTGGAATCAACGGCAGTGTGAAGTTCCACATCCTGGAATCTGCAGGAGTGTAAAGATCCACATCCTGGAATCACGTGCAGGGTGTTGATCCACATCCTGGAAACTCCTGCAGTGAGAATATGCAAAACCTGGAATCTCCTGCAGTGTGAATATCCACATCATGGAATCTCCTGCAGCATGAAGATCCAAATCCTGGAATCTCCAGGAGTGTGAAGATCCACATCCTGTAAACTCCTGCAGTGTAACAATCCACATCTTGCAACCTACTGCAGTTTAACGATCAACATTTGGATTCTCTTACAGTTCAAAGATCCACATCCTGGAATCTTCTGCAGGCTGTTGATCCACATACTGGAAACTCCTGCAGTGAGAAAATCCACATCCTGGAACATGCTGCAATGTGAGGATCCACATCTTGGAATCTCCTGCAGTGCAAGGATCCACATCCTGGAATCTAATGCAGTGTGAAGATCCACATAATGGAATTTCCGGCAGTGTGAAGATCCACATACTGGAAACTCCTGCTGTGTGAAGATACACAAATTGGAAACTCCTGCACTGTAATGATCAACATCCTGGAATCTTGTGCAGTGTAAATATCCACATACTGGAATCTCGTGCTCTGAGAAGATCCAAATCCTGGAAACTCCTGCAGTGTGAATATCCAAATCAAGGAAATTCCAGCAGTGAGAAGATCCACATCCTGGAGACCACTGTAGTTTGAAGATCCGCATCTTGGAATCTACTGCAGCGTGAAGATCCACATCATAGAATATCCTTCAGCGTGACGATCCATATCCTGGAATCTCCATCAGTGTGAAGATCCGCATCCAGGAAACTCCAGCAGTGTGAAGATCCACATCCTGGAAACTCCTGCAGTGTGATGATCCACATCTTGGAAACTCCTGCAATGTGCAGATCCACATCCTGGTATCTCCTGCATTGTAAAGAGCCACATGCTGGAATCTCCAGTGGTGAGAAGATCCACATCCTGGAATCTCATGCTTCGAGAAGATCCACATCCTGGAAACTCCAGCACAGTGAAGAACTACATTCTATAATCTCCTGCTACGTGAAGATTCACATCCTGGAATCTGCTGCCATGTGAAGATCCACATCATGGAATCTCCTGCAGCATGAAGCTCCACATCCTGGAATCTCATGCAGTCCAAAGATTCACATCCTGGAAACTCACGCAGTGTAATGATCCACATCCTGCAACCTACTGCAGTTTAATGATCAACATCTTGGATTCTCATGCAGTGTAAAGATCTACATCCTGGAATCTCCTGCAGGCTGCTGATCCACACCCTGGAAACTCCTGCAGTGAGAATATCCACATCCTGGAATATGCTGCAATGTGAGGATCCACATCCTGGAATCTCCTGCAGTGCAAGGATCCATATCCTGGAATCTACTGCAGTGTGAGGATCCACATCATGGAATCTCCTGCAGCGTGATGATCCACATCCTGGAATCTCCAGCAGTGTGAAGATCCACATCCTGGAAACTCCTGCAGTGTGAAGATATGCATCCTGGAAACTCTGCAATGTAATGATCAATATCCTGGAATCTCCTGCAGTGTAAAAATACACATCGTGGAATCTCCAGCAATGTGAAAAAACATATCATGGAATCTCGTGGAGTGAGATGATTCACATCCTGGAATCTCTTGCATTGTAAAGATCCACATGCTGAAATCTGCAGCGGTGAGAAGATCCACATCCTGGAATCTCTGCTTTGAGATGATCCCCATCATGGAAAGTGCTGCAGAGTGAAGAACCACATCCTGGAAACTCCTGCAGTCTGAAGATCCAAATCCTGGATTCTACTGCAGTGTAAAGTAGCACATACTGTAATCTCCTGTGTCTAGAAGTTCCACATCCTGGAAACTCCTGCAGTGTGAAGATTCACATCCTGGAAACGCCAGCAGTGTGAAGATCCAAATCTCGGAATTTCCAGCAGTGAGAGGATCCACATCCTGGAATCCCCTGTCATGTGAAGATCCACAACATGGACACTCCACCAGTGTGATCATCTGCATCCTGGAAACTCCTGCAGTGTAACGATCCACATCCTGGAATCCACTGCAGATTGAAAAAACATATCATGGAAACTCCTGCAGTGAGAAGATCCACATCAGGCAATCTACTGCAGTGTGAAGATAATCATCTTGGAAACTCCTGCAGTGTAACAATCAACATCCTGGAATCACCTGCAGAGTGAAAAAACACATCATGGAAACTCCTGCAGTGAGATGATCCACAACCTGGAATCTCCTGCAGTGTGAAAATACAAATTTTGGATTCTCCTGCAGTGTTAAGAACCACATCCTGGAATTTCCTGCAATGAGAAGATCCACATCCTGTAATCTCCTGCAGTTTGAAGATACAAATCCTGGACTCTCCTTCAGTGTAAGGATCCACATGCTGAACTTTCCTGCAGTGAGAAGATCCACATCCTGGAAAAAGCTGCAGAGAGAAGAATCACATCCTGGAATATAATGCAGTGAGAAGATCCACATCCTTGAATCTCCCGCAGTTTACACATCCACATCCAGGAACCTCCTGCAGTGTAAAGAACCATATCCTGGACTCTCCTGCAATGTGAAGATCCATTTCCTGGAATCTCCTGCCGTGTAAGCAACACATCCTGGAATCTTCTGCAGTGTGATGATCCACATCCTGGAATCTCCTGCAGCATGAAGATACACATCCTGGAATCTCATGCAGTGCAAAGATCCACATCCTGGAATGTCCTGCAGTGTAAATATCCACATCCAAGAAACTCCTGCACTGTGAAGATCCACATAGCGGAATCTCGTGCTGTGAGAAGATCCACATCCTCGAAACTCCTGCAGTGTGAATATCCAAATCTCAGACATTCCAGCAGTGGGAATATCCACATCCTGGAAAACACTGTAGTTTGAAGATCCACATCTTGGAATCTACTGCAACATGAAGATCCAGATGATCGAATCTCCTCCCGTGTGATGAACCATATCCTGGAATCTCCATGAGTGTTAAGAACCACATCCTGGAATCTCCTGCAGTGAGAAGATCCACATCCTGTAATCTCCTGCAGTGTGAAGATACAAATCCTGGATTCTCCTATAGAGTTAAGAACGACATCCTGGAATCTACTGCAGTGAGAAGATGCACATCCTGTAATCTCCTGCAGTGTGAAGATACAAATCCTGGAAAAAGCTGCAGAGAGAAGAACCACATCCTGGAACATCCACATCCTCGAATCTCCTGCGCTGTGAAGATCCACATCCAGGAATCTCCTGCAGTGTAATGATCCATATCCTGGAATCTCGCGCAGTGTACAGAGTCATTTCCAGGAACCTCCTGCAGTGTGAATATCCACATCCTGGAATTTCCTTCAGTGAGAAGATCCACATCCTGTAATCTCCTGCAGTTTGAAGATACAAATCCTGGACTCTCCTTCAGTGTAAGGATCCACATGCTGAACTTTCCTGCAGTGAGAAGATCCACATCCTGGAAAAAGCTGCAGAGAGAAGAATCACATCCTGGAATATAATGCAGTGAGAAGATCCACATCCTTGAATCTCCCGCAGTGTACACATCCACATCCAGGAACCTCCTGCAGTGTAAAGATCCATATCCTGGACTCTCCTGCAATGTGAAGATCCATTTCCTGGAATCTCCTGCAGTGTAAACAACACATCCTGGAATCTTCTGCAGTGTGATGATCCACATCCTGGAATCTCCTGCAGCATGAAGATACACATCCTGGAATCTCATGCAGTGCAAAGATCCACATCCTGTAAACTCCTGCAGTGTAACAATCCACATCCTGCAACCTACTGCAGTTTAACGATCAACATATTGGATTCTCCTACAGTGTAAAGGTCCACATCCTGGAATCTCCTGCAGGCTGATGATCCACATCCTGGAAACTCCTAAAGTGAGAAAATCCACATCCTGGAATATAATGCAATGTGATTATCCACATCCTGGCATCTCCTGCAGTGCAAGGATTCACATCCTGGATTCTAAAGCAGTGTTAAGATCCACATCATGGAATCTCCTGCAGTTTGATGATCCACAACCTGGAATCTCCAGGCATGTGAAGATCCACATCCTGGAAACTCCTGCTGTGTGAAGATACACATCCTGGAAATTCCTGCACTGCAATGATCAACATCCTGGAATGTCCTGCAGTGTAAATATCCACATCCAAGAAACCCCTGCACTGTGAATATCCACATAGCGGAATCTTGTGCTGTGAGAAGATCCACATCCTCGAAACTCCTGCAGTGTGAATATCCAAATCTCAGAAATTCCAGCAGTGGGAATATCCACATCCTGGAGAACACTGTAGTTTGAAGATCCACATCTTGGAATCTACTGCAACATGAAGATCCAGATGATCGAATCTTCTCCAGTGTGATGAACCATATCCTGGAATCTCCATGAGTGTTAAGAACCACATCCTGGAATCTCCTGCAGTGAGAAGATCCACGTCCTGTAATCTCCTGCAGTGTGATGATACAAATCCTGGATTCTCCTATAGTGTTAAGAATGACATCCTGGAATCTACTGCAGTGAGAAGATGCACATCCTGTAATCTCCTGCAGTGTGAAGATACAAATCCTGGAAAAAGCTGCAGAGAGAAGAACCACATCCTGGAATATAATGCAGTGTGAACATCCACATCCTCGAATCTCCTGCGCTGTGAAGATCCACATCCAGGAATCTCCTGCAGTGTAATGATCCATATCCTGGAATCTCGCGCAGTGTACAGAGTCATTTCCAGGAACCTCCTGCAGTGTGAAGAGCCACTTCCTAGAATCAACTGCAGTGTGAAGATCCACATCCTGGAATCTGCAGGAGTGTAAAGATCCACATCCTGGAATCGCCTGCAGGGTGATGATCTACATCCTGGAAACTCCTGAAGTGAGAATATCCACTACCTGGAATCTCTTGCAGTGTAGAGATCCATATCCTGGACTCTCCTACATTGTGAAGATCCACATCCTGGAATATCCTGCAGGCTGATGATCCACATCCTGGAAACTCTTGCCGTGAAAAAATCCACATCCTGGAACATGCTGCAATGTGAGGATCCACATCCTGGAATCTCCTGCCGTGGAAGGATCCACATCTTGGAATCCAATGCAGTGTGAAGATCCACATAATGGAATCTCCAGCGGTATGATTATCCACATGCTGGAATCTCCAGGAGTGTGATGATTCACATCCTGGAAACTCCTGCTGTATGAAGATACACATCCCGGAAGCTCCTGCACTGTAATGATCAACATCCTGGAATTTCCTGCAGGGTAAATATCCACATCCAGGAAACTCCTGCAGCATGAAGATCCACATAATGGAGACCAGTGTAGTTTGAAGATCCACATGCTGGAATCTCCTGCGGTGAGAAGATCCACAGCCTGGAATTTCATGCTTTGAGAAGATCCACATCCTGGAAAGTGCAGCAGAGTGAAGACCGACATCCTGGAATCTCCTGCAGTGTGAAGATGCAAATCTTGGATTCTCCTGTAGTGTTAAGAACCACATCCTGGAATCTCCTGCAGTGAGAATATTCACATCCTGAAATCTCCTGCAGTGTGAAGATACAAATCTGGGATTCTCCTGCAGTGTTAAGAACAACATCCTGGAATCTCCTGCAGTGAGAAGATCCACATCCTGTAATCTCCTGCAGTGTGAAGATACAAATCCTGGAATCTATTGCAGTGTAAGGATCTGCATGCTGGACTTTCCAGCAGTGAGAGATCCACATCCTGGAAATAGCTGCAGAGATAAGAACCACATCCTGGAATATAATGCAGTGTGAAGATACACATCCTCGAGTCTACTGCGGTGTGAAGATCCACATCCAGGAATCTCTTGCAGTGTAAAGATCCATATCCTGGAATCTCCCGCAGTGTACAGATCGCCATCCAGGAACCTCCTGCAGTGTGAAGATCCACATCCTGGAATCTCCAGGAATGTAAAGATCCACATCCTGGAATCGCCTGCAGGGTGATGATCCACATCCTGAAAACTCCTGCAGTGAGAATATCCACTACCTGGAATCTCTTGCAGTGTAGAGATCCATATCCTGGACTCTCCTGCAAGGCGCAGATCCACATCCTGGAATCTCCTGCAGTGTAAGTACCCACGTCCTGGAATCTCCTGCAGTGTGAAGATCCACATCCAAGGAACTCCTGCACAGTGAAGATCCACATAGTAGAATCTAATGCTGTGAGAAGATCCACATCCTTGAAACTCCTGCAGTGTGAATATGCAAATCTCGGAAATTCCAGCAGTGGGAATATCCACATCCTAGAGACCACTGTAGTTTGAAGATCCACATCTTGGAATCTACTGCACCATGAAGATCCAGATGATCGAATCTCCTCCAGTGTGACGAACCATATCCTGGAATCTCGAGCAGTGTGAAGATCCGCATCCTGGAAACTCCTGCAGTGTAAGCACCCACGTCCTGGAATCTTCTGCAGTGTGAAGATCCACATCCAAGGAACTCCTGCACAGTGAAGATCCACATAGTAGAATCTAATGCTGTGAGAAGATTCACATCCTTGAAACTCCTGCAGTGTGAATATGCAAATCTTGGAAATTCCAGCAGTGGGAATATCCACATCCTAGAGACCACTGTAGTTTGAAGATCCACATCTTGGAATCTACTGCACCATGAAGATCCAGATGATCGAATCTCCTCCAGTGTGACAAACCATATCCTGGAATCTCGAGCAGTATGAAGATCCGCATCCTGGAAACTCCTGCAGCGTAACGGTCAACATCCTGGAATCCCCTGCAGAGTGAAAAAACTCATCATGGAATCTCCTGCAGTGAGATGATCCACATCCTGGAATCTCCTGCAAGGTGAAGATCCACATCCTGGAATCTCCTGCACTGTAATGATCCACATGTTGTAATCTCCTGCAGTGAGAAGATCCACAGCCTGGAATCTCATGCTTTGAGAAGATCCACATCCTGGAAAGTGAGGCAGAGTGAAGAACGACATCCTGGAATCTCCTGCACTGTGAAGATACAAATCTTGGATTCTCCTGTAGTGTTAAGAACCACATCCTGGAATCTCCTGCAGTGAGAAGATCCACATCCTGTAATCACCTGCAGTGTGAAGATACAAATCCTGGATTCTCCTCTAGTGTTAAGAATGATATCCTGGAATCTACTGCAGTGAGAAGATGCACATCCTGTAATCTCCTGCAGTGTGAAGATACAAATCCTGGAATCTCCTGCAGTGTCAGCATCCACATGCTGGTCTTTCCTGGAATCTCATGCAGTGCACAGAGCCATTTCCAGGAACCTCCTGCAGTGAGAAGAGCCATTTCCTGGAATCAACTGCACTGTGAAGATCCACATCCTGGATTCTCCAGGAGTGTAAAGATCCACATCCTGGAATCACCAGCAGGGTGATGATCAACATCCTGGAAACCCCTGCAGTGAGAATATCCACAACGTGGAATCTCCAGGAGTGTAAAGATCCACATCCTGGAATCGCCTGCAGTGTGATGATCCACATCCTGGAATCTCCTGCAGTGTAAGGATCTGCATGCTGGACTTTCCTGCAGTGAGAAGATCCACATCCTGGAAATAGCTGCAGAGAGAAGAACCACATCCTGGAATATAATGCAGTGTGAAGATTCACGTCCTCGAATCTCCTGCGGTGTGAAGAACCACATCCAGGAATCTCCTGCAGTGTAAAGATCCATATCCTGGAATCTCCCGCAGTGTACAGATCGCCATCCAGGAACCTCCCGCAGTGTGAAGATCCACAACCGGGAATCTCCAGAGTGTAAACATCCACATCCTGGAATCGCCTGCAGGGTGATGATCCACATCCTGGAAACTCCTGCAGTGAGAATAGCCACTACCAGGAATCTCTTGCAGTGTAGAGATCCATATCCTGGACTCTCCTGCAATGTGAACATCCACGGCTTGGAATCTACTGCAGTGTAAGCACCCACGTCCTGGAATCTCCTGCAGTGTGAAGATCCACATCATGGAATCTTCCTGCAGCATGAAGATCCACATCCTGCAATTTCATGCAGTGCAAAGATCCACATCCTGCAAACTCCTGCATTGTAACAATGCACATCCTGCAACCTACTGCAGTTTAACGATGAACATCTTGGATTCTCCTACAGTGTAAAGTTCAACATCCTGGAATCTCCTGCAGGCTGATGATCCACATCCTGGAAACTCCTGCAGTGAGAAAATCCACATCCTGGAAAATACTGCAATATGAGGATCCACATCCTGGAATCTCCTGCAGTGCAAGGATCCACATCTTGGAATCTAATGCAGTTTGAAGATCCACATCCTGGAAACTCCTGCAGTGTGAAGATTCACATCCTGGTATCTCCTGCATTGTAAAGAGACACATGCTGGAATCTCCAGTTGTGAGAACAACCACATCCTGGAATCTCAGGCTTTGAGAAGATCCACATCCTGGAAAGTGCCGCAGAGTGAAGAACTACATCCTGGAATCTCCTGCAGTGTGATGATCCACATACTGGAACCTCCAGCAGAGTGAGGAACCAAATTCTGTAATCTCCTGCTGTGTGAAGATCCACATCATGGAATCTCCTGCAGCATGATGATCCACATCCTGGAATCTCCAGCAGTGTGAAGATGCACATCCTGGAAACTCCTGCAGTGTGAAGATACACATCCTGGAAAATCCTGCAATGTAATGATCAACATCCTGGAATCTCCTACAGTGTAAAAATCCACATCCTTTAATCTCCATCAATGTGCAAAAATATATCATGGAATCTCCTGCAGTGAGATGTTTCACATCCTGGAATCTCCTGCAATTCAAAGATTGTCATCCTGGAATCTCCTGCATTGTAAAGATCCACATGCTGGAAACTCCAGCGGTGAGAAGATCCACATCCTGGAATCTCTGCTTTGAGATGATCCCCATCATGGAAAGTGCTGCAGAGTGAAGAACACAACCTGATAACTCCCGCAGTGTGAAGATCCAAATCCTGGATCCTACTGCAGTGTAAAAAAGCACATCCTGGAATCTCCTGTGTCTGGAAGATGCACATCCTGGAAACTCCTGCAGTGTGAAGATTCACATTTTGGAATATGCTGCAATGTGAGGATCCACATCCTGGAATCTCCTGCAGAAAAGGATCCACATCTTGGAATCTAATGCAGTGTGAAGATCCACATCATGGAATCTCCTGCAGTGTGATGATCCACATCCTGGAATATCCAGCAGTGTGAAGATCCACATCCAGGAAACTCCTGCAGTTTGAAGATAAACATCCCGGAAACACCTGCACTGTAATGATCAACATCCTGGAATCTCCTGCAGTTTAAATATCCACATCCAGGAAACACCTGCAGTGTGAAGATCCACATACCAGAATCTCGTGCTGTGAGAGGATCCAAATCCTGGAAGCTCCTACAGTGTGAATATCCAAATCTTGGAAATTCCAAAAGTGAGAAGATCCACATCCTGGAGACCAGTGTAGTTTGAAGATCCACATCTTGGAATCTCCTGCAGCATGAAGATCCACATCATAGAATCTCCTGCAGCGAGATTCTCCATATCCTGGAATCTCCAGCAGTGTGAAGATCCGCATCCTTTAATCTCCAGCAGTGTAAGGACCCACGTCCTGGAATCTCCTGCAGTGTGAAGATCCACATCCTGGAAACTCCTGAAGAGTGAAGAAACACATAGTGGAACATACTGCAATGTGAAGATCCACATCCTGGAAAATCCATCAGTACAAAGTTCCACATTTTAAATCTCGTGCATTGTGTAGATCCACAACTTGGAAAGTCCTGCAGTGTATCAATCCACATCATGCAATCTACCAATGTGTAATGTTCTACATAAAGGAATCTCCTGCAGTGCAAAGATCCACATCCTGGAATTCCCAGCAGGGTGATGATCGAAATACTGGAAACTCCAGCAGCGTGAAAAGCCACATCCTGGAATCTCCTGAAGCAAGATGATCCATGTCTAGGAAATGCTTGCAGTGAGATGATCCACACTATGGAATCTACAGCAGTATAAAGATCCACATCCAGGAAATTCCTGCAGTGTGAAGATCCACATCCTGTAATCTCCTGCAGTGTAAGCACCCACGTCCTGGAATCTCCTGCAGTGTGAAGATCCACATCCTGGAAATACCTGAAGAGTGTAGAACCACATACTGGAACCTACTGCAATGTGAAGATCCACATCCTGGAAAATCCATCAGTACAAAGTTCCACATCTTGGAATCTCCTGCATTTTGTAGATCCACATCCTGGAAAGTCCTGCAGTGTAACTATCCACATCCTGCAATCTACTGCTGTGTAATGTTCTACATATTGGAATCTGCTGCAGTGCAAAGATCCACATCCTGGAACCTCCAGCAGGGTGATGATCTACATCCTGGAAACTGCAGCAGAGTGTAAAGCTACATCCTGGAATCTCCTGAAGCAAGAAGATCCATGTCTAGGAAACGCTTGCGCTGAGATGTTCTGCATTTTGGAATTTCCTGCAATGGAAAGATCCACATGCCGGAAACTCCTGCAGTGTGAAGATCCACATAGAAGAATCTTGTTCTGTGAGGAGATCCACATCCAGGAAACACTGCAGTGTGAATATCCAAATCTTGGAAATTCCTGCAGTGAGAAGATCCATGCCCTGGCAACCCCTGTAGTTTGTAGATCCTCATCTTGGAATCTACTGCAGCGTTAAGATCGAAATCATAGAATCTCCTGCAGCATGAAGGTCCATATCCTGGAATCTCCAGCAGTGTGAAGATCCGCATCCTAAAAACTTCTGCAGTGTGAAGATCTGCTTCCTGGAATCTCCAGCAGTGTGAAGATCCGCATCCTAAAAACTTCTGCAGTGTGAAGATCTGCTTCCTGGAATCTCCAGCAGTGTGAAGATCCGCATCCTGGAAACTCCTACAGCGTTATTATCCACATCGTGGAAACTCCTGCAATGTGAAGATCCACAACCTGGAATCTCCTGCTTTGTAAAGAGTCACATGCTGGAATCTCCAGTGGTGAGAAGATCGACATCCTGGAATCTCATGCTTTGAGAAGATCAACATCCTGGAAAGTGCAGCACAGTGAAGAACCACATCCTGGTATCTCCTGCAGTGTGAAGATCCAAATCCGCGATTCTCTTGCATTGTAAAGAACCACATCCTGGAATCTCTTACAGCATGAAGATCAACATACTGGAAACTCCAGCACAGTGAAGAACCACATTCTGGAATCTACCACCATGTGCAGATCCACATCATGGAATCTCTTGCAGCGTGATGTCCAATTCCTGTAATCTCATGCAGTGCAAAGATCCTCATCCTGGAAATTACTGCAGTGTAACAATCCACATCTTGCAACCTACTGCAGTTTAATGATCAACATCCTGGATTCTCCTACAGTGTAAAGATCCACATCCTGGAATCTCCTGCAGGCTGATGATCCAAATCCTGGAAATGCCTGCAGTGAGAAAATCTACATCCTTGAATATGCTGCAATATGAGGATCCACATCCTGGAATATTCTGCAGTGCAAGGATCCACATCCTGGAATCTACTGTAGTGAGAATATCCACATCATGGAATCTCCTGCAGTGTGATGATCCACACCCTGGAATCTCTGCTTTGAGATGATCCCCATCCTGGAAAGTGCAGCAGAGTCAAGAACCACATCCTGGAATCTCCTGCAGTGTGAGGATCCAAATCCCAGTTTCTACTGCAGTGTAAAGAAGCACAACCTGGAATCTCCTGTGTCTAGAAGATCCACATCCTGAAAGCACCTGCAGAGTGTAGATCCACATCCTGGAATCTCCTGCAGTGTGAAGATCCACATCCAGGAAATTCCTACAATGTGAAGATCCACTTCCTGGAAACGCCTGCAGTGTGAAGATCCAAATCTCGGAAATTCCTGCAGTGAGAAGATCCACATCCTGGAAACATCTCTCGTGTGAAGATCCACATCCAGGAACAACTTACAGTGTAAAGATCCATATCCGGGAATCTCCTGCAGGGTACAGATCCACATTCAGGAACCTCCTGCAGTGTGAAGAACCACATCCTGGTATCCACGACAGTGTGAAGATCCACATCCTGGAATCTGCTGAAGTGTAAAGATCCACATCCTGGAATCGCCTGCAGGGTTATGATCCACATCCTGGAAACTCCTGCAGTGAGAATATCCACAACCTGGAATCTCCTGCAGTGTAAATAAACATATCCTGGACTCTCCTGCAATGTGATGATCCACATCGTCCAATCTCCTGCATTGTAAAGAGCCACATGCTGGAATCTCCAGTTGTGAGAAGAACCACATCCTGGAATCTCAGGCTTTGAGAAGATCCACATCCTGGAAAGTGCCGCAGAGTGAAGAACCACATCCTGGAATCTCCTGCAGTGTGACCATCCACATATTTGAACCTCCAGCAGAATGAAGGACCAAATTCTGTAATCTCCTGCTGTGTGAAGATCCACATCATGGAATCTCCTGCAGCGTGATGATCCACATCCTGGAATCTCCAGCAGTGTGAAGATGCACATCCTGGAAACTCCTGCAGCATGAAGAACCATATCCTGGAATCTCCAGCAGTTTGAAGATCCGCATCCTGGAAACTCCTGCAGTGTGAAGATCCACATCCTGGAATCTACTGCAGCATGAAGATCCACATCATAGAATCTCCTGCAGCATGAGGAACCATATCCTGGAATCTCCAGCAGTTTGAAGATCCACATCCTCCAATCTCCTGCATTGTAAAGAGCCACATGCCGGAATCTCCAGTTGTGAGAAGAACCGCATCCTGGAATCTCAGGCTTTGAGAAGATCCACATCCTGGAAAGTGCTGCAGAGTGAAGAACTACATCCTGGAATCTCCTGCAGTGTGACCATCCACATATTGGAACCTCCAGCAGAGTGAAGAACCAAATTCTGTAATCTCCTGCTGTGTGATGATCCACATCATGGAATCTCCTGCAGCGTGATGATCCACATCCTGGAATCTCCAGCAGTGTGAAGATGCACATCCTGGAAACTCCTGCAGTGTGAAGATACACATCCTGGAAAATCCTGCAATGTAATGATCAACATCCTGGAATCTCCTACAGTGTAAAAATCCACATCCTTTAATCTCCAGCAATGTGCAAAAACATATCATGGAATCTCCTGCAGTGAGATGTTTCACATCCTGGAATCTCCTGCAGCATGAAGATCCACATCCTGGAATTTCATGCAGTGCAAAGATCCACATGCTGTACACTCCTGCATTGTAACAATGCACATTCTGCAACCTACTGCAGTTTAACGATGAACATCTTGGATTCTCCTACAGTGTAAAGTTCAACATCCTGGAATCTCCTGCAGGCTGATGATCCACATCCTGGAAACTCCTGCAGTGAGAAAATCCACATCCTGGAATATGCTGCAATGTGAGGATCCACATCCTGGAATCTCCTGCAGTGCAAGGATCCACATCTTGGAATCTAATGCCATGTGAAGATCCACATCCAGGAAACTCCTGCAGTGTGAAGATACACAACCCAGAAACTCCTGCACTGTAATGATCAACATCCTGGAATGTCCTGCAATTTAAATATCCACATCCAGGAAACTCCTGCAGTGTGAAGATCCACATACCAGAATCTCGTGCTGTGAGAGGATCCAAATCCTGGAAGATCCTGCAGTGTGAATATCCAAATCTTGGAAATTCCAAAAGTGAGCAGATCAACATCCTGGAGACCAGTGTAGTTTGAAGATCCACATCTTGGAATCTCCTGCAGCATGAAGATCCACATCATAGAATCTCCTGCAGCGAGATTCTCCATATCCTGGAATCTCCAGCCATGTGAAGATCCGCATCCTGGAAACTCCTGCAGTGTGAAGGTCCACATCCTGGAAAATCCTGCAGTGTGAAAATCCACATCCTGGAATCTACCGCAGCATGAAGATCCACATCATAGAATCTCCTGCAGCATGAAGATCCATATCCTGGACGCTCCAGCAGTTTGAAGATCCACATCCTGGAAACTCCTGCAGTGTGAAGCTCCACATCCTGGAATCTCCCGCACCATGATGATCCACATCGTGGATACTCCTGCAATGTTAAGATCCACATCCTGGTATCTCCTGCATTGTAAAGAGCCACATGCTGGAATCTCCAGTTGTGAGAACAACCACATCCTGGAATCTCAGGCTTTGAGAAGATCCACATCCTGGTAAGTGCCACAGAGTGAAGAACTACATCCTGGAATCTCCTGCAGTGTGACCATCCACATACTGGAACCTCCAGCAGAGTGAAGAACCAAATTCTGTAATCTCCTGCTGTGTGAAGATCCACATCATGGAATCTCCTGCAGTGTGAGGATCCAAATCCCAATTTCTACTGCAGTGTAAAGAAGCACAACCTGGAATCTCCTGTGTCTAGAAGATCCACATCCTGAAAGCACCTGCAGAGTGTAGATCCACATCCTGGAATCTCCTGCAGTGTGAAGATCCACATCCAGGAAATTCCTACAATGTGAAGATCCACTTCCTGGAAACGCCTGCAGTGTGAAGATCCAAATCTCGGAAATTCCTGCAGTGAGAAGATCCACATCCTGGAAACATCTCTCGTGTGAAGATCCACATCCAGGAACAACTTACAGTGTAAAGATCCATATCCGGGAATCTCCTGCAGGGTACAGATCCACATTCAGGAACCTCCTGCAGTGTGAAGAACCACATCCTGGTATCCACGACAGTGTGAAGATCCACATCCTGGAATCTGCTGAAGTGTAAAGATCCACATCCTGGAATCGCCTGCAGGGTTATGATCCACATCCTGGAAACTCCTGCAGTGAGAATATCCACAACCTGGAATCTCCTGCAGTGTAAATAAACATATCCTGGACTCTCCTGCAATGTGATGATCCACATCCTCCAATCTCCTGCATTGTAAAGAGCCACATGCTGGAATCTCCAGTTGTGAGAAGAACCACATCCTGGAATCTCAGGCTTTGAGAAGATCCACATCCTGGAATGTGCCGCAGAGTGAAGAACTACATCCTGGAATCTCCTGCAGTGTGACCATCCACATATTTGAACCTCCAGCAGAATGAAGGACCAAATTCTGTAATCTCCTGCTGTGTGAAGATCCACATCATGGAATCTCCTGCAGCGTGATGATCCACATCCTGGAATCTCCAGCAGTGTGAAGATGCACATCCTGGAAACTCCTGCAGCATGAAGAACCATATCCTGGAATCTCCAGCAGTTTGAAGATCCGCATCCTGGAAACTCCTGCAGTGTGAAGATCCACATCCTGGAATCTACTGCAGCATGAAGATCCACATCATAGAATCTCCTGCAGCATGAGGAACCATATCCTGGAATCTCCAGCAGTTTGAAGATCCACATCCTCCAATCTCCTGCATTGTAAAGAGCCACATGCCGGAATCTCCAGTTGTGAGAAGAACCACATCCTGGAATCTCAGGCTTTGAGAAGATCCACATCCTGGAAAGTGCTGCAGAGTGAAGAACCACATCCTAGAATCTCCTGCAGTGTGACCATCCACATATTGGAACCTCCAGCAGAGTGAAGAACCAAATTCTGTAATCTCCTGCTGTGTGATGATCCACATCATGGAATCTCCTGCAGCGTGATGATCCACATCCTGGAATCTCCAGCAGTGTGAAGATGCACATCCTGGAAACTCCTGCAGTGTGAAGATACACATCCTGGAAAATCCTGCAATGTAATGATCAACATCCTGGAATCTCCTACAGTGTAAAAATCCACATCCTTTAATCTCCAGCAATGTGCAAAAACATATCATGGAATCTCCTGCAGTGAGATGCTTCACATCCTGGAATCTCCTGCAGCATGAAGATGCACATCCTGGAATTTCATGCAGTGCAAAGATCCACATGCTGTACACTCCTGCATTGTAACAATGCACATTCTGCAACCTACTGCAGTTTAACGATGAACATCCTGGATTCTCCTACAGTGTAAAGTTCAACATCCTGGAATCTCCTGCAGGCTGATGATCCACATCCTGGAAACTCCTGCAGTGAGAAAATCCACATCCTGGAATATGCTGCAATGTGAGGATCCACATCCTGGAATCTCCTGCAGTGCAAGGATCCACATCTTGGACTCTAATGCCATGTGAAGATCCACATCCAGGAAACTCCTGCAGTGTGAAGATACACATCCCGGAAACTCCTGCACTGTAATGATCAACATCCTGGAATGTCCTGCAATTTAAATATCCACATCCAGGAAACTCCTGCAGTGTGAAGATCCACATACCAGAATCTCGTGCTGTGAGAGGATCCAAATCCTGGAAGATCCTGCAGTGTGAATATCCAAATCTTGGAAATTCCAAAAGTGAGCAGATCAACATCCTGGAGACCAGTGTAGTTTGAAGATCCACATCTTGGAATCTCCTGCAGCATGAAGATCCACATCATAGAATCTCCTGCAGCGAGATTCTCCATATCCTGGAATCTCCAGCCATGTGAAGATCCGTATCCTGGAAACTCCTGCAGTGTGAAGGTCCACATCCTGGAAAATCCTGCAGTGTGAAAATCCACATCCTGGAATCTACCGCAGCATGAAGATCCACATCATAGAATCTCCTGCAGCATGAAGATCCATATCCTGGACGCTCCAGCAGTTTGAAGATCCACATCCTGGAAACTCCTGCAGTGTGAAGCTCCACATCCTGGAATCTCCCGCACCATGATGATCCACATCGTGGATACTCCTGCAATGTTAAGATCCACATCCTCCAATCTCCTGCATTGTAAAGAGCCACATGCTGGAATCTCCAGTTGTGAGAACAACCACATCCTGGAATCTCAGGCTTTGAGAAGATCCACATCCTGGTAAGTGCCACAGAGTGAAGAACTACATCCTGGAATCTCCTGCAGTGTGACCATCCACATACTGGAACCTCCAGCAGAGTGAAGAACCAAATTCTGTAATCTCCTGCTGTGTGAAGATCCACATCATGGAATCTCCTGCAGCATGATGATCCACATCCTGGAATCTCCAGCAGTGTGAAGATGCACATCCTGGAAACTCCTGCAGTGTGAAGATACACATCCTGGAAAATCCTTCAATGTAATGATCAACATCCTGGAATCTCCTACAGTGTAAAAATCCACATCCTTTAATCTCCAGCAATGTGCAAAAACATATCATGGAATCTCCTGCAGTGAGATGTTTCACATCCTGGAATCTCCTGCAGCATGAAGATCCACATCCTGGAATTTCATGCAGTGCAAGGATCCACATCCTGGAATCTACTGTAGTGAGAAGATCCACATCATGGAATCTCCTGCAGTGTGATGATCCACACCCTGGAATCTCTGCTTTGAGATGATCCCCATCCTGGAAAGTGCAGCAGAGTCAAGAACCACATCCTGGAATCTCCTGCAGTGTGAGGATCCAAATCCCAGTTTCTACTGCAGTGTAAAGAAGCACAACCTGGAATCTCCTGTGTCTAGAAGATCCACATCCTGAAAGCACCTGCAGAGTGTAGATCCACATCCTGGAATCTCCTGCAGTGTGAAGATCCACATCCAGGAAATTCCTACAATGTGAAGATCCACTTCCTGGAAACGCCTGCAGTGTGAAGATCCAAATCTCGGAAATTCCTGCAGTGAGAAGATCCACATCCTGGAAACATCTCTCGTGTGAAGATCCACATCCAGGAACAACTTACAGTGTAAAGATCCATATCCGGGAATCTCCTGCAGGGTACAGATCCACATTCAGGAACCTCCTGCAGTGTGAAGAACCACATCCTGGTATCCACGACAGTGTGAAGATCCACATCCTGGAATCTGCTGAAGTGTAAAGATCCACATCCTGGAATCGCCTGCAGGGTTATGATCCACATCCTGGAAACTCCTGCAGTGAGAATATCCACAACCTGGAATCTCCTGCAGTGTAAATAAACATATCCTGGACTCTCCTGCAATGTGATGATCCACATCCTCCAATCTCCTGCATTGTAAAGAGCCACATGCTGGAATCTCCAGTTGTGAGAAGAACCACATCCTGGAATCTCAGGCTTTGAGAAGATCCACATCCTGGAAAGTGCCGCAGAGTGAAGAACCACATCCTGGAATCTCCTGCAGTGTGACCATCCACATATTTGAACCTCCAGCAGAATGAAGGACCAAATTCTGTAATCTCCTGCTGTGTGAAGATCCACATCATGGAATCTCCTGCAGCGTGATGATCCACATCCTGGAATCTCCAGCAGTGTGAAGATGCACATCCTGGAAACTCCTGCAGCATGAAGAACCATATCCTGGAATCTCCAGCAGTTTGAAGATCCGCATCCTGGAAACTCCTGCAGTGTGAAGATCCACATCCTGGAATCTACTGCAGCATGAAGATCCACATCATAGAATCTGCTGCAGCATGAAGATCCATATCCTGGAATCTCCAGCAGTTTGAAGATCCACATCCTCCAATCTCCTGCATTGTAAAGAGCCACATGCCGGAATCTCCAGTTGTGAGAAGAACCACATCCTGGAATCTCAGGCTTTGAGAAGATCCACATCCTGGAAAGTGCTGCAGAGTGAAGAACCACATCCTGGAAAGTGCTGCAGAGTGAAGAACCACATCCTGGAATCTCCTGCAGTGTGACCATCCACATATTGGAACCTCCAGCAGAGTGAAGAACCAAATTCTGTAATCTCCTGCTGTGTGATGATCCACATCCTGGAATCTCCAGCAGCGTGATGATCCACATCCTGGAATCTCCAGCAGTGTGAAGATGCACATCCTGGAAACTCCTGCAGTGTGAAGATACACATCCTGGAAAATCCTGCAATGTAATGATCAACATCCTGGAATCTCCTACAGTGTAAAAATCCACATCCTTTAATCTCCAGCAATGTGCAAAAACATATCATGGAATCTCCTGCAGTGAGATGCTTCACATCCTGGAATCTCCTGCAGCATGAAGATCCACATCCTGGAATTTCATGCAGTGCAAAGATCCACATGCTGTACACTCCTGCATTGTAACAATGCACATTCTGCAACCTACTGCAGTTTAACGATGAACATCTTGGATTCTCCTACAGTGTAAAGTTCAACATCCTGGAATCTCCTGCAGGCTGATGATCCACATCCTGGAAACTCCTGCAGTGAGAAAATCCACATCCTGGAATATGCTGCAATGTGAGGATCCACATCCTGGAATCTCCTGCAGTGCAAGGATCCACATCTTGGACTCTAATGCCATGTGAAGATCCACATCCAGGAAACTCCTGCAGTGTGAAGATACACATCCCGGAAACTCCTGCACTGTAATGATCAACATCCTGGAATGTCCTGCAATTTAAATATCCACATCCAGGAAACTCCTGCAGTGTGAAGATCCACATACCAGAATCTCGTGCTGTGAGAGGATCCAAATCCTGGAAGATCCTGCAGTGTGAATATCCAAATCTTGGAAATTCCAAAAGTGAGCAGATCAACATCCTGGAGACCAGTGTAGTTTGAAGATCCACATCTTGGAATCTCCTGCAGCATGAAGATCCACATCATAGAATCTCCTGCAGCGAGATTCTCCATATCCTGGAATCTCCAGCCATGTGAAGATCCGTATCCTGGAAACTCCTGCAGTGTGAAGGTCCACATCCTGGAAAATCCTGCAGTGTGAAAATCCACATCCTGGAATCTACCGCAGCATGAAGATCCACATCATAGAATCTCCTGCAGCATGAAGATCCATATCCTGGACGCTCCAGCAGTTTGAAGATCCACATCCTGGAAACTCCTGCAGTGTGAAGCTCCACATCCTGGAATCTCCCGCACCATGATGATCCACATCGTGGATACTCCTGCAATGTTAAGATCCACATCCTGGTATCTCCTGCATTGTAAAGAGCCACATGCTGGAATCTCCAGTTGTGAGAACAACCACATCCTGGAATCTCAGGCTTTGAGAAGATCCACATCCTGGTAAGTGCCACAGAGTGAAGAACTACATCCTGGAATCTCCTGCAGTGTGACCATCCACATACTGGAACCTCCAGCAGAGTGAAGAACCAAATTCTGTAATCTCCTGCTGTGTGAAGATCCACATCATGGAATCTCCTGCAGCATGATGATCCACATCCTGGAATCTCCAGCAGTGTGAAGATGCACATCCTGGAAACTCCTGCAGTGTGAAGATACACATCCTGGAAAATCCTTCAATGTAATGATCAACATCCTGGAATCTCCTACAGTGTAAAAATCCACATCCTTTAATCTCCAGCAATGTGCAAAAACATATCATGGAATCTCCTGCAGTGAGATGTTTCACATCCTGGAATCTCCTGCAGCATGAAGATCCACATCCTGGAATTTCATGCAGTGCAAGGATCCACATCCTGGAATCTACTGTAGTGAGAAGATCCACATCATGGAATCTCCTGCAGTGTGATGATCCACACCCTGGAATCTCTGCTTTGAGATGATCCCCATCCTGGAAAGTGCAGCAGAGTCAAGAACCACATCCTGGAATCTCCTGCAGTGTGAGGATCCAAATCCCAGTTTCTACTGCAGTGTAAAGAAGCACAACCTGGAATCTCCTGTGTCTAGAAGATCCACATCCTGAAAGCATCTGCAGAGTGTAGATCCACATCCTGGAATCTCCTGCAGTGTGAAGATCCACATCCAGGAAATTCCTACAATGTGAAGATCCACTTCCTGGAAACGCCTGCAGTGTGAAGATCCAAATCTCGGAAATTCCTGCAGTGAGAAGATCCACATCCTGGAAACATCTCTCGTGTGAAGATCCACATCCAGGAACAACTTACAGTGTAAAGATCCATATCCGGGAATCTCCTGCAGGGTACAGATCCACATTCAGGAACCTCCTGCAGTGTGAAGAACCACATCCTGGTATCCACGACAGTGTGAAGATCCACATCCTGGAATCTGCTGAAGTGTAAAGATCCACATCCTGGAATCGCCTGCAGGGTTATGATCCACATCCTGGAAACTCCTGCAGTGAGAATATCCACAACCTGGAATCTCCTGCAGTGTAAATAAACATATCCTGGACTCTCCTGCAATGTGATGATCCACATCCTCCAATCTCCTGCATTGTAAAGAGCCACATGCTGGAATCTCCAGTTGTGAGAAGAACCACATCCTGGAATCTCAGGCTTTGAGAAGATCCACATCCTGGAAAGTGCCGCAGAGTGAAGAACCACATCCTGGAATCTCCTGCAGTGTGACCATCCACATATTTGAACCTCCAGCAGAATGAAGGACCAAATTCTGTAATCTCCTGCTGTGTGAAGATCCACATCATGGAATCTCCTGCAGCGTGATGATCCACATCCTGGAATCTCCAGCAGTGTGAAGATGCACATCCTGGAAACTCCTGCAGCATGAAGAACCATATCCTGGAATCTCCAGCAGTTTGAAGATCCGCATCCTGGAAACTCCTGCAGTGTGATGATCAACATCCTGGAATCTCCTTACGTGTAAATATCCACATCCAGGAAACTCCTGCAGTGTGAAGATCCACATAATGGAATCTTGTGCTGTGAGAAATCCAAATCTTGGAAACTCCTGCAGTGTGAATATCCAAATCTCGGAAATTCCAACAGTGAGAAGATCCACATCCTGGAGACCACTGTAGTTTGAACCTCCACATCTTGGAATCTACTGCAGCATGAAGATCTACATCATAGAATCTCCTGCAGCATGACGATCCATATCCTGAAATCTCCAGCAGTGTGATGATCCGTATCCTGGAAACTCCTGCAGTGTGAAGATCCACAACCTGGAAACTCCACCAGTGTGATCATCCACATCCTGGAAAGTCCTGCAGTGTAACGATCCATATCCTGGAATCTGCTGCAGTGAAAAGATCCACATCAGGCAATCTCATGCAGTGTGTAGATAATCATCCTGGAAAGTCCTGCAGTGTAACGATCAACATCCTGGAATCCCTGCAGAGTGAAAAAACACATCATGGAATCGACTGCAGTGAGAAGATCCACATGCTGGAATTAAATGCAGTGTGATGATCCACATCCTGGAATCTCCAGGAGTGTGAAGATCCACATTCTGGAAACTCCTGCTGAGTGAAGATACACATCCCAGAAACTCCTGCAATGTAATGATCAACATCCTGGAATCTCCTGCAGTTTAAATATCCACATCCAGGAAACTCCTGCAGTGTGAATATCCACATAGTGGAATCTCGTGCTGTGAGAAGATCCACATCCTGGAAACTCCTGCAGTGTGAATATCCAAATCACTGAAATTCCAGCAGTGAGAAGATCCACATTCTGGAGACCACTGTAGTTTGAAGATCCATATCCTGGAATCTCCAGCAGTGTGAAGTTCTGCATCCTGGAAACTCCTGCAGTGTGAAGATCCACATCCTGGAAACTCCTGCAGCATGATGATCCACATCGTGGAAACTCCTGCAATGTGAAGATCCACATCCTGGTATCTCCTGCATTATAAAGAGCCACATGCTGGATTCTCCAGTGGTGAGATGATCCACATCCTGGAAACACATGCAGTCTAACGATCCACATCCTGCCACCTATTGCAGTTTAACGATCAGCATCTTGGATTCTCCTGCAGTGTATAGATCTACATCCTGGAATCTCCTGCAGGCTGCTGATCCACACCCTCTAAACTCCTGCAGTGTAACAATCCACATCCTGCAACCTACTGCAGTTTAACAATCAACATCTTGGATTCTCCTGCAGTGTAAAGATCCACATCCTGGAAATCCTGCAGGTTGACGATCCACATCCTGGAAACTCCTGCAGTGAGAAAATCCACATCCTGGAATATACTGCAATGTGAGGATCCACATCCTGGAGACCACTGTAGGTTGAAGATGCACATCTTGGAATCTATGCAGCATGAAGATCCACATCATGGAATCTCCTGCAGTGTGACGATCCATATCCTGGAAACTCCAGCAGTGTGAATATCTTGATCCTGGATACTCCTGCAGTGTGAAGATCCACATCCTGGAAACTCCTGCAGAGTTAAGATCCACATCATAGAATCTCCTGCAGCGTGACGATCCATATCCTGGAAACTCCAGCAATGTGAATATCCACATCCTGAATACTCCTGCAGTGTGAAGATCCAAATCCTGGAAACTCCTGCAGTGTGATGATCCACATCATGGAAACTCCTGCAATGTGAAGATTCACATCCTGGTATCTCCTGCATTGTAAAGAGCCACATGCTGGAATCTCCAGTTGTGAGAAGATCCACATCCTGGAATCTCATGCTTTGAGAAGATCCACATCCTGGAAGGTGCAGGAGGATGAAGAACCACATCCTGGAATCGCCTGCAGTGTGAAGGTCCACATACTGGATACTCCAGCACAGTGAAGAAACACATTCTGTAATGAACTGCTGTGTGAAGATCCATCTCCTGGAATCTACTACCATGTGAAGATCCACATCATGGAATCTCCTGCGGCATGAAGGTCCACATCCTGGAATCTCATGCAGTGCAAAGATCCACATCCTGGAAAAACATGCAGTAGAACCATCCACATCCTGCAACCTACTGCAGTTTAACGATCAACATCTTGGATTCTCCTGCAGTGTAGAGATCTACATTCTGGAATCTCCTGCAGGCTGCTGATCCACATCCTGTAAACTCCTGCAGTGTAACAATCCACATCCTGCAACCTACTGCAGTTTAACGATCAACATCTTGGATTCTCCTGCAGTGTTAGGATCCACATCCTGGAATCTCCTGCAGGCTGATGATCCACATCCTGGAATCTCCTGCAGTGAGATAATCCACATCCTGGAATATACTGCAATGTGAGGATCCACATCCTGGAGACCACTGTAGTTTGAAGATGCACATCTTGGAATCTACTGCAGCATGAAGATCCACATCATGGAATCTCCTGCAGCGTGACGATCCATATCCTGGAAACTCCAGCAGTGTGAATATCTGCATCCTGGATATTCCTGCAGTGTGAAGGTCCACATCCTGGAAACTCCTGCAGAGTGAACATCCACATCATAGAATCTCCTGCAGCGTGACGATCCATATCCTGGAAACCCCAGCAGTGTGAATAACCGCATCCTGGATACTCCTGCAGTGTGAAGATCCACATCCTGGAAACTCCTGCAGTGTGATGATCCACATCATGGAAACTCCTGCAATGTGAAGATTCACATCCTGGTATCTCCTGCATTGTAAAGAGCCAGATGCTGGAATCTCCAGTGGTGAGAAGATCCACATCCTGGAATCTCATGCTTTGAGAAGATCCACATCCTGGAAGGTGCAGGAGAGTGAAGAACCACATCCTGGAATCTCCTGCAGTGTGAAGATCCACATACTGGATACTCCAGCACAGTGAAGAACCACATTCTGTAATGAACTGCTGTGTGAAGATCCAGCTCCTGGAATCTACTGCCATGTGAAGATCCACATCATGGAAACTCCTGCAGTGAGAATATCCACATCCTTGAATATGCTGCAATGTGCGGATCCACATCCTGGAATCTCCTGCAGTGCAAGGATCCACATCCTGGAATCTACTGCAGTGTGAAGATACACATCCTGGAAACTCCTGAAATGTAATGATCAACATCCTGGAATCTTCTGCAGTGTAAAAATCCATATTTTGGTATCTCCAGCAATGTGCAAAAACATATCGTGGTATCTCCTGCAGTGAGATGATTCACATCCTGGAATCTCCTGCAATGCAAAGATCGACATCCTGGAATCTCCTGCATTGTACAGATCCACATGCTGGAATCTCCAGCGGTGAGAAGATCCACATCTTGGAATCTCTGCTTTGAGATGATCCCCATGATGGAAAGTGCTGCAGAGTGAAGAACAAGATCCTGGTAACTCTTGCAGTGTGAAGATCCAAATCCGGGATTCTACTGCAGTGTAAAGAAGCACATCCTGGAATCTCCTGCGTCTAGAAGATCCACATACAGGAAACTCCTGCAGTGTGAAGATTCACATCCTGGAAACGCCTGCAGTGTGAAGATCCACATCTCAGAATTTCTAGCAGTGAGAGGATCCATATCCTGGAATTCCCTGTCTTGAGAAGATCCACAACCTGGAAGCTCTACCAGTGTGATCATCCACATCCTGGAAGCTCCTGCAGTGTAATGATCCACATCCTGGAATCCGCTGCAGTGTAAAGGTCCACATCAGGCAATCTACTGCAATGTGAAGATAATGATCTTGAAAACTCCTGCAGTGTGAAGATTCAAATCTTGGATTCTTCTGTAGTGTTAAGAATCGCATCCTGGAATCTCCTGCATTAAGAAGATCCACATCCTGTAATTTCCTGCAGTGTGAAGATACAAATCCTGGATTCTCCTACAGTGTTAAGAACCACATCCTGGAATTTCCTGTAGTGAGAAGATCCACATCCTGTAATCTCCTGCAGTGTGAAGATACAAATCCTGGAATCTCCTGCATTGTAAGGATCCACATGCTGGACTTTCCTGCAGTGAAAAATCCATATCCTGGCAAAAGCTGCGGAGAGAAGAATCACATCCTGGAATATAATGCAGTGTGAAGATCCACATCCTCGACCCTCCCGCGGTGTACAGATCCACATCCAGGAACCTCCTGCAGTGTGAAGAACCACATCCTCTAATCAACTGCCGTGTGAAGATCCTCATCCTGGAATCTCCAGGAGTGTAAAAATCCACAACCTGGAATCGCCTGCAGTGTGATGATCCACATCCTGGAAACTCCTGCAGTGAAAATATCCACAACCTGGTATCTCCTGCAGTGTAAAGATCCATATCCTGGACTCTCCTGCAATGTGAAGATCCATTTCTGGGAATCTCCTGCAGTGTAAGCACCCATGTCCTGGAATCTTTAGCAGTGTGAAGATCCACATCCTGGAATCTACTGCAGCATGAAGATACACATCCTGGAATCTCATGCAGTGCAAAGTTCCATATCCTGTAAAGTCCTGCATCCTGTTAAAAGCTGCAGAGAGAAGAACCACATCCTGGAATATAATGCAGCGTGAAGATCCACATCCTCGAATCTCCTGCGGTGTGAAGATCCACATCCAAGAATCTCCTGCAGTGTAAAGTTCCATATCCTGGAATCTCAAGCAGTGTACAGATCCATTTCCAGAAACCTCCTGCAGAACCAGATCCTGGAATCAACGGCAGTGTGAAGTTCCACATCCTGGAATCTGCAGGAGTGTAAAGATCCACATCCTGGAATCACGTGCAGGGTGTTGATCCACATCCTGGAAACTCCTGCAGTGAGAATATGCAAAACCTGGAATCTCCTGCAGTGTGAATATCCACATCATGGAATCTCCTGCAGCATGAAGATCCAAATCCTGGAATCTCCAGGAGTGTGAAGATCCACATCCTGTAAACTCCTGCAGTGTAACAATCCACATCTTGCAACCTACTGCAGTTTAACGATCAACATTTGGATTCTCTTACAGTTCAAAGATCCACATCCTGGAATCTTCTGCAGGCTGTTGATCCACATACTGGAAACTCCTGCAGTGAGAAAATCCACATCCTGGAACATGCTGCAATGTGAGGATCCACATCTTGGAATCTCCTGCAGTGCAAGGATCCACATCCTGGAATCTAATGCAGTGTGAAGATCCACATAATGGAATTTCCGGCAGTGTGAAGATCCACATACTGGAAACTCCTGCTGTGTGAAGATACACAAATTGGAAACTCCTGCACTGTAATGATCAACATCCTGGAATCTTGTGCAGTGTAAATATCCACATACTGGAATCTCGTGCTCTGAGAAGATCCAAATCCTGGAAACTCCTGCAGTGTGAATATCCAAATCAAGGAAATTCCAGCAGTGAGAAGATCCACATCCTGGAGACCACTGTAGTTTGAAGATCCGCATCTTGGAATCTACTGCAGCGTGAAGATCCACATCATAGAATATCCTTCAGCGTGACGATCCATATCCTGGAATCTCCATCAGTGTGAAGATCCGCATCCAGGAAACTCCAGCAGTGTGAAGATCCACATCCTGGAAACTCCTGCAGTGTGATGATCCACATCTTGGAAACTCCTGCAATGTGCAGATCCACATCCTGGTATCTCCTGCATTGTAAAGAGCCACATGCTGGAATCTCCAGTGGTGAGAAGATCCACATCCTGGAATCTCATGCTTCGAGAAGATCCACATCCTGGAAACTCCAGCACAGTGAAGAACTACATTCTATAATCTCCTGCTACGTGAAGATTCACATCCTGGAATCTGCTGCCATGTGAAGATCCACATCATGGAATCTCCTGCAGCATGAAGCTCCACATCCTGGAATCTCATGCAGTCCAAAGATTCACATCCTGGAAACTCACGCAGTGTAATGATCCACATCCTGCAACCTACTGCAGTTTAATGATCAACATCTTGGATTCTCATGCAGTGTAAAGATCTACATCCTGGAATCTCCTGCAGGCTGCTGATCCACACCCTGGAAACTCCTGCAGTGAGAATATCCACATCCTGGAATATGCTGCAATGTGAGGATCCACATCCTGGAATCTCCTGCAGTGCAAGGATCCATATCCTGGAATCTACTGCAGTGTGAGGATCCACATCATGGAATCTCCTGCAGCGTGATGATCCACATCCTGGAATCTCCAGCAGTGTGAAGATCCACATCCTGGAAACTCCTGCAGTGTGAAGATATGCATCCTGGAAACTCTGCAATGTAATGATCAATATCCTGGAATCTCCTGCAGTGTAAAAATACACATCGTGGAATCTCCAGCAATGTGAAAAAACATATCATGGAATCTCGTGGAGTGAGATGATTCACATCCTGGAATCTCTTGCATTGTAAAGATCCACATGCTGAAATCTGCAGCGGTGAGAAGATCCACATCCTGGAATCTCTGCTTTGAGATGATCCCCATCATGGAAAGTGCTGCAGAGTGAAGAACCACATCCTGGAAACTCCTGCAGTCTGAAGATCCAAATCCTGGATTCTACTGCAGTGTAAAGTAGCACATACTGTAATCTCCTGTGTCTAGAAGTTCCACATCCTGGAAACTCCTGCAGTGTGAAGATTCACATCCTGGAAACGCCAGCAGTGTGAAGATCCAAATCTCGGAATTTCCAGCAGTGAGAGGATCCACATCCTGGAATCCCCTGTCATGTGAAGATCCACAACATGGACACTCCACCAGTGTGATCATCTGCATCCTGGAAACTCCTGCAGTGTAACGATCCACATCCTGGAATCCACTGCAGATTGAAAAAACATATCATGGAAACTCCTGCAGTGAGAAGATCCACATCAGGCAATCTACTGCAGTGTGAAGATAATCATCTTGGAAACTCCTGCAGTGTAACAATCAACATCCTGGAATCACCTGCAGAGTGAAAAAACACATCATGGAAACTCCTGCAGTGAGATGATCCACAACCTGGAATCTCCTGCAGTGTGAAAATACAAATTTTGGATTCTCCTGCAGTGTTAAGAACCACATCCTGGAATTTCCTGCAATGAGAAGATCCACATCCTGTAATCTCCTGCAGTTTGAAGATACAAATCCTGGACTCTCCTTCAGTGTAAGGATCCACATGCTGAACTTTCCTGCAGTGAGAAGATCCACATCCTGGAAAAAGCTGCAGAGAGAAGAATCACATCCTGGAATATAATGCAGTGAGAAGATCCACATCCTTGAATCTCCCGCAGTTTACACATCCACATCCAGGAACCTCCTGCAGTGTAAAGAACCATATCCTGGACTCTCCTGCAATGTGAAGATCCATTTCCTGGAATCTCCTGCCGTGTAAGCAACACATCCTGGAATCTTCTGCAGTGTGATGATCCACATCCTGGAATCTCCTGCAGCATGAAGATACACATCCTGGAATCTCATGCAGTGCAAAGATCCACATCCTGGAATGTCCTGCAGTGTAAATATCCACATCCAAGAAACTCCTGCACTGTGAAGATCCACATAGCGGAATCTCGTGCTGTGAGAAGATCCACATCCTCGAAACTCCTGCAGTGTGAATATCCAAATCTCAGACATTCCAGCAGTGGGAATATCCACATCCTGGAAAACACTGTAGTTTGAAGATCCACATCTTGGAATCTACTGCAACATGAAGATCCAGATGATCGAATCTCCTCCCGTGTGATGAACCATATCCTGGAATCTCCATGAGTGTTAAGAACCACATCCTGGAATCTCCTGCAGTGAGAAGATCCACATCCTGTAATCTCCTGCAGTGTGAAGATACAAATCCTGGATTCTCCTATAGAGTTAAGAACGACATCCTGGAATCTACTGCAGTGAGAAGATGCACATCCTGTAATCTCCTGCAGTGTGAAGATACAAATCCTGGAAAAAGCTGCAGAGAGAAGAACCACATCCTGGAACATCCACATCCTCGAATCTCCTGCGCTGTGAAGATCCACATCCAGGAATCTCCTGCAGTGTAATGATCCATATCCTGGAATCTCGCGCAGTGTACAGAGTCATTTCCAGGAACCTCCTGCAGTGTGAATATCCACATCCTGGAATTTCCTTCAGTGAGAAGATCCACATCCTGTAATCTCCTGCAGTTTGAAGATACAAATCCTGGACTCTCCTTCAGTGTAAGGATCCACATGCTGAACTTTCCTGCAGTGAGAAGATCCACATCCTGGAAAAAGCTGCAGAGAGAAGAATCACATCCTGGAATATAATGCAGTGAGAAGATCCACATCCTTGAATCTCCCGCAGTGTACACATCCACATCCAGGAACCTCCTGCAGTGTAAAGATCCATATCCTGGACTCTCCTGCAATGTGAAGATCCATTTCCTGGAATCTCCTGCAGTGTAAACAACACATCCTGGAATCTTCTGCAGTGTGATGATCCACATCCTGGAATCTCCTGCAGCATGAAGATACACATCCTGGAATCTCATGCAGTGCAAAGATCCACATCCTGTAAACTCCTGCAGTGTAACAATCCACATCCTGCAACCTACTGCAGTTTAACGATCAACATATTGGATTCTCCTACAGTGTAAAGGTCCACATCCTGGAATCTCCTGCAGGCTGATGATCCACATCCTGGAAACTCCTAAAGTGAGAAAATCCACATCCTGGAATATAATGCAATGTGATTATCCACATCCTGGCATCTCCTGCAGTGCAAGGATTCACATCCTGGATTCTAAAGCAGTGTTAAGATCCACATCATGGAATCTCCTGCAGTTTGATGATCCACAACCTGGAATCTCCAGGCGTGTGAAGATCCACATCCTGGAAACTCCTGCTGTGTGAAGATACACATCCTGGAAATTCCTGCACTGCAATGATCAACATCCTGGAATGTCCTGCAGTGTAAATATCCACATCCAAGAAACCCCTGCACTGTGAATATCCACATAGCGGAATCTTGTGCTGTGAGAAGATCCACATCCTCGAAACTCCTGCAGTGTGAATATCCAAATCTCAGAAATTCCAGCAGTGGGAATATCCACATCCTGGAGAACACTGTAGTTTGAAGATCCACATCTTGGAATCTACTGCAACATGAAGATCCAGATGATCGAATCTTCTCCAGTGTGATGAACCATATCCTGGAATCTCCATGAGTGTTAAGAACCACATCCTGGAATCTCCTGCAGTGAGAAGATCCACGTCCTGTAATCTCCTGCAGTGTGATGATACAAATCCTGGATTCTCCTATAGTGTTAAGAATGACATCCTGGAATCTACTGCAGTGAGAAGATGCACATCCTGTAATCTCCTGCAGTGTGAAGATACAAATCCTGGAAAAAGCTGCAGAGAGAAGAACCACATCCTGGAATATAATGCAGTGTGAACATCCACATCCTCGAATCTCCTGCGCTGTGAAGATCCACATCCAGGAATCTCCTGCAGTGTAATGATCCATATCCTGGAATCTCGCGCAGTGTACAGAGTCATTTCCAGGAACCTCCTGCAGTGTGAAGAGCCACTTCCTAGAATCAACTGCAGTGTGAAGATCCACATCCTGGAATCTGCAGGAGTGTAAAGATCCACATCCTGGAATCGCCTGCAGGGTGATGATCTACATCCTGGAAACTCCTGAAGTGAGAATATCCACTACCTGGAATCTCTTGCAGTGTAGAGATCCATATCCTGGACTCTCCTACATTGTGAAGATCCACATCCTGGAATATCCTGCAGGCTGATGATCCACATCCTGGAAACTCTTGCCGTGAAAAAATCCACATCCTGGAACATGCTGCAATGTGAGGATCCACATCCTGGAATCTCCTGCCGTGGAAGGATCCACATCTTGGAATCCAATGCAGTGTGAAGATCCACATAATGGAATCTCCAGCGGTATGATTATCCACATGCTGGAATCTCCAGGAGTGTGATGATTCACATCCTGGAAACTCCTGCTGTATGAAGATACACATCCCGGAAGCTCCTGCACTGTAATGATCAACATCCTGGAATTTCCTGCAGGGTAAATATCCACATCCAGGAAACTCCTGCAGCATGAAGATCCACATAATGGAGACCAGTGTAGTTTGAAGATCCACATGCTGGAATCTCCTGCGGTGAGAAGATCCACAGCCTGGAATTTCATGCTTTGAGAAGATCCACATCCTGGAAAGTGCAGCAGAGTGAAGACCGACATCCTGGAATCTCCTGCAGTGTGAAGATGCAAATCTTGGATTCTCCTGTAGTGTTAAGAACCACATCCTGGAATCTCCTGCAGTGAGAATATTCACATCCTGAAATCTCCTGCAGTGTGAAGATACAAATCTGGGATTCTCCTGCAGTGTTAAGAACAACATCCTGGAATCTCCTGCAGTGAGAAGATCCACATCCTGTAATCTCCTGCAGTGTGAAGATACAAATCCTGGAATCTATTGCAGTGTAAGGATCTGCATGCTGGACTTTCCAGCAGTGAGAGATCCACATCCTGGAAATAGCTGCAGAGATAAGAACCACATCCTGGAATATAATGCAGTGTGAAGATACACATCCTCGAGTCTACTGCGGTGTGAAGATCCACATCCAGGAATCTCTTGCAGTGTAAAGATCCATATCCTGGAATCTCCCGCAGTGTACAGATCGCCATCCAGGAACCTCCTGCAGTGTGAAGATCCACATCCTGGAATCTCCAGGAATGTAAAGATCCACATCCTGGAATCGCCTGCAGGGTGATGATCCACATCCTGAAAACTCCTGCAGTGAGAATATCCACTACCTGGAATCTCTTGCAGTGTAGAGATCCATATCCTGGACTCTCCTGCAAGGCGCAGATCCACATCCTGGAATCTCCTGCAGTGTAAGTACCCACGTCCTGGAATCTCCTGCAGTGTGAAGATCCACATCCAAGGAACTCCTGCACAGTGAAGATCCACATAGTAGAATCTAATGCTGTGAGAAGATCCACATCCTTGAAACTCCTGCAGTGTGAATATGCAAATCTCGGAAATTCCAGCAGTGGGAATATCCACATCCTAGAGACCACTGTAGTTTGAAGATCCACATCTTGGAATCTACTGCACCATGAAGATCCAGATGATCGAATCTCCTCCAGTGTGACGAACCATATCCTGGAATCTCGAGCAGTGTGAAGATCCGCATCCTGGAAACTCCTGCAGTGTAAGCACCCACGTCCTGGAATCTTCTGCAGTGTGAAGATCCACATCCAAGGAACTCCTGCACAGTGAAGATCCACATAGTAGAATCTAATGCTGTGAGAAGATTCACATCCTTGAAACTCCTGCAGTGTGAATATGCAAATCTTGGAAATTCCAGCAGTGGGAATATCCACATCCTAGAGACCACTGTAGTTTGAAGATCCACATCTTGGAATCTACTGCACCATGAAGATCCAGATGATCGAATCTCCTCCAGTGTGACAAACCATATCCTGGAATCTCGAGCAGTATGAAGATCCGCATCCTGGAAACTCCTGCAGCGTAACGGTCAACATCCTGGAATCCCCTGCAGAGTGAAAAAACTCATCATGGAATCTCCTGCAGTGAGATGATCCACATCCTGGAATCTCCTGCAAGGTGAAGATCCACATCCTGGAATCTCCTGCACTGTAATGATCCACATGTTGTAATCTCCTGCAGTGAGAAGATCCACAGCCTGGAATCTCATGCTTTGAGAAGATCCACATCCTGGAAAGTGAGGCAGAGTGAAGAACGACATCCTGGAATCTCCTGCACTGTGAAGATACAAATCTTGGATTCTCCTGTAGTGTTAAGAACCACATCCTGGAATCTCCTGCAGTGAGAAGATCCACATCCTGTAATCACCTGCAGTGTGAAGATACAAATCCTGGATTCTCCTCTAGTGTTAAGAATGATATCCTGGAATCTACTGCAGTGAGAAGATGCACATCCTGTAATCTCCTGCAGTGTGAAGATACAAATCCTGGAATCTCCTGCAGTGTCAGCATCCACATGCTGGTCTTTCCTGGAATCTCATGCAGTGCACAGAGCCATTTCCAGGAACCTCCTGCAGTGAGAAGAGCCATTTCCTGGAATCAACTGCACTGTGAAGATCCACATCCTGGATTCTCCAGGAGTGTAAAGATCCACATCCTGGAATCACCAGCAGGGTGATGATCAACATCCTGGAAACCCCTGCAGTGAGAATATCCACAACGTGGAATCTCCAGGAGTGTAAAGATCCACATCCTGGAATCGCCTGCAGTGTGATGATCCACATCCTGGAATCTCCTGCAGTGTAAGGATCTGCATGCTGGACTTTCCTGCAGTGAGAAGATCCACATCCTGGAAATAGCTGCAGAGAGAAGAACCACATCCTGGAATATAATGCAGTGTGAAGATTCACGTCCTCGAATCTCCTGCGGTGTGAAGAACCACATCCAGGAATCTCCTGCAGTGTAAAGATCCATATCCTGGAATCTCCCGCAGTGTACAGATCGCCATCCAGGAACCTCCCGCAGTGTGAAGATCCACAACCGGGAATCTCCAGAGTGTAAACATCCACATCCTGGAATCGCCTGCAGGGTGATGATCCACATCCTGGAAACTCCTGCAGTGAGAATAGCCACTACCAGGAATCTCTTGCAGTGTAGAGATCCATATCCTGGACTCTCCTGCAATGTGAACATCCACGGCTTGGAATCTACTGCAGTGTAAGCACCCACGTCCTGGAATCTCCTGCAGTGTGAAGATCCACATCATGGAATCTTCCTGCAGCATGAAGATCCACATCCTGCAATTTCATGCAGTGCAAAGATCCACATCCTGCAAACTCCTGCATTGTAACAATGCACATCCTGCAACCTACTGCAGTTTAACGATGAACATCTTGGATTCTCCTACAGTGTAAAGTTCAACATCCTGGAATCTCCTGCAGGCTGATGATCCACATCCTGGAAACTCCTGCAGTGAGAAAATCCACATCCTGGAAAATACTGCAATATGAGGATCCACATCCTGGAATCTCCTGCAGTGCAAGGATCCACATCTTGGAATCTAATGCAGTTTGAAGATCCACATCCTGGAAACTCCTGCAGTGTGAAGATTCACATCCTGGTATCTCCTGCATTGTAAAGAGACACATGCTGGAATCTCCAGTTGTGAGAACAACCACATCCTGGAATCTCAGGCTTTGAGAAGATCCACATCCTGGAAAGTGCCGCAGAGTGAAGAACTACATCCTGGAATCTCCTGCAGTGTGATGATCCACATACTGGAACCTCCAGCAGAGTGAGGAACCAAATTCTGTAATCTCCTGCTGTGTGAAGATCCACATCATGGAATCTCCTGCAGCATGATGATCCACATCCTGGAATCTCCAGCAGTGTGAAGATGCACATCCTGGAAACTCCTGCAGTGTGAAGATACACATCCTGGAAAATCCTGCAATGTAATGATCAACATCCTGGAATCTCCTACAGTGTAAAAATCCACATCCTTTAATCTCCATCAATGTGCAAAAATATATCATGGAATCTCCTGCAGTGAGATGTTTCACATCCTGGAATCTCCTGCAATTCAAAGATTGTCATCCTGGAATCTCCTGCATTGTAAAGATCCACATGCTGGAAACTCCAGCGGTGAGAAGATCCACATCCTGGAATCTCTGCTTTGAGATGATCCCCATCATGGAAAGTGCTGCAGAGTGAAGAACACAACCTGATAACTCCCGCAGTGTGAAGATCCAAATCCTGGATCCTACTGCAGTGTAAAAAAGCACATCCTGGAATCTCCTGTGTCTGGAAGATGCACATCCTGGAAACTCCTGCAGTGTGAAGATTCACATTTTGGAATATGCTGCAATGTGAGGATCCACATCCTGGAATCTCCTGCAGAAAAGGATCCACATCTTGGAATCTAATGCAGTGTGAAGATCCACATCATGGAATCTCCTGCAGTGTGATGATCCACATCCTGGAATATCCAGCAGTGTGAAGATCCACATCCAGGAAACTCCTGCAGTTTGAAGATAAACATCCCGGAAACACCTGCACTGTAATGATCAACATCCTGGAATCTCCTGCAGTTTAAATATCCACATCCAGGAAACACCTGCAGTGTGAAGATCCACATACCAGAATCTCGTGCTGTGAGAGGATCCAAATCCTGGAAGCTCCTACAGTGTGAATATCCAAATCTTGGAAATTCCAAAAGTGAGAAGATCCACATCCTGGAGACCAGTGTAGTTTGAAGATCCACATCTTGGAATCTCCTGCAGCATGAAGATCCACATCATAGAATCTCCTGCAGCGAGATTCTCCATATCCTGGAATCTCCAGCAGTGTGAAGATCCGCATCCTTTAATCTCCAGCAGTGTAAGGACCCACGTCCTGGAATCTCCTGCAGTGTGAAGATCCACATCCTGGAAACTCCTGAAGAGTGAAGAAACACATAGTGGAACATACTGCAATGTGAAGATCCACATCCTGGAAAATCCATCAGTACAAAGTTCCACATTTTAAATCTCGTGCATTGTGTAGATCCACAACTTGGAAAGTCCTGCAGTGTATCAATCCACATCATGCAATCTACCAATGTGTAATGTTCTACATAAAGGAATCTCCTGCAGTGCAAAGATCCACATCCTGGAATTCCCAGCAGGGTGATGATCGAAATACTGGAAACTCCAGCAGCGTGAAAAGCCACATCCTGGAATCTCCTGAAGCAAGATGATCCATGTCTAGGAAATGCTTGCAGTGAGATGATCCACACTATGGAATCTACAGCAGTATAAAGATCCACATCCAGGAAATTCCTGCAGTGTGAAGATCCACATCCTGTAATCTCCTGCAGTGTAAGCACCCACGTCCTGGAATCTCCTGCAGTGTGAAGATCCACATCCTGGAATTCCCAGCAGGGTGATGATCGAAATACTGGAAACTCCAGCAGCGTGAAAAGCCACATCCTGGAATCTCCTGAAGCAAGATGATCCATGTCTAGGAAATGCTTGCAGTGAGATGATCCACACTATGGAATCTACAGCAGTATAAAGATCCACATCCAGGAAATTCCTGCAGTGTGAAGATCCACATCCTGTAATCTCCTGCAGTGTAAGCACCCACGTCCTGGAATCTCCTGCAGTGTGAAGATCCACATCCTGGAAATACCTGAAGAGTGTAGAACCACATACTGGAACCTACTGCAATGTGAAGATCCACATCCTGGAAAATCCATCAGTACAAAGTTCCACATCTTGGAATCTCCTGCATTTTGTAGATCCACATCCTGGAAAGTCCTGCAGTGTAACTATCCACATCCTGCAATCTACTGCTGTGTAATGTTCTACATATTGGAATCTGCTGCAGTGCAAAGATCCACATCCTGGAACCTCCAGCAGGGTGATGATCTACATCCTGGAAACTGCAGCAGAGTGTAAAGCTACATCCTGGAATCTCCTGAAGCAAGAAGATCCATGTCTAGGAAACGCTTGCGCTGAGATGTTCTGCATTTTGGAATTTCCTGCAATGGAAAGATCCACATGCCGGAAACTCCTGCAGTGTGAAGATCCACATAGAAGAATCTTGTTCTGTGAGGAGATCCACATCCAGGAAACACTGCAGTGTGAATATCCAAATCTTGGAAATTCCTGCAGTGAGAAGATCCATGCCCTGGCAACCCCTGTAGTTTGTAGATCCTCATCTTGGAATCTACTGCAGCGTTAAGATCGAAATCATAGAATCTCCTGCAGCATGAAGGTCCATATCCTGGAATCTCCAGCAGTGTGAAGATCCGCATCCTAAAAACTTCTGCAGTGTGAAGATCTGCTTCCTGGAATCTCCAGCAGTGTGAAGATCCGCATCCTAAAAACTTCTGCAGTGTGAAGATCTGCTTCCTGGAATCTCCAGCAGTGTGAAGATCCGCATCCTGGAAACTCCTACAGCGTTATTATCCACATCGTGGAAACTCCTGCAATGTGAAGATCCACAACCTGGAATCTCCTGCTTTGTAAAGAGTCACATGCTGGAATCTCCAGTGGTGAGAAGATCGACATCCTGGAATCTCATGCTTTGAGAAGATCAACATCCTGGAAAGTGCAGCACAGTGAAGAACCACATCCTGGTATCTCCTGCAGTGTGAAGATCCAAATCCGCGATTCTCTTGCATTGTAAAGAACCACATCCTGGAATCTCTTACAGCATGAAGATCAACATACTGGAAACTCCAGCACAGTGAAGAACCACATTCTGGAATCTACCACCATGTGCAGATCCACATCATGGAATCTCTTGCAGCGTGATGTCCAATTCCTGTAATCTCATGCAGTGCAAAGATCCTCATCCTGGAAATTACTGCAGTGTAACAATCCACATCTTGCAACCTACTGCAGTTTAATGATCAACATCCTGGATTCTCCTACAGTGTAAAGATCCACATCCTGGAATCTCCTGCAGGCTGATGATCCAAATCCTGGAAATGCCTGCAGTGAGAAAATCTACATCCTTGAATATGCTGCAATATGAGGATCCACATCCTGGAATATTCTGCAGTGCAAGGATCCACATCCTGGAATCTACTGTAGTGAGAATATCCACATCATGGAATCTCCTGCAGTGTGATGATCCACACCCTGGAATCTCTGCTTTGAGATGATCCCCATCCTGGAAAGTGCAGCAGAGTCAAGAACCACATCCTGGAATCTCCTGCAGTGTGAGGATCCAAATCCCAGTTTCTACTGCAGTGTAAAGAAGCACAACCTGGAATCTCCTGTGTCTAGAAGATCCACATCCTGAAAGCACCTGCAGAGTGTAGATCCACATCCTGGAATCTCCTGCAGTGTGAAGATCCACATCCAGGAAATTCCTACAATGTGAAGATCCACTTCCTGGAAACGCCTGCAGTGTGAAGATCCAAATCTCGGAAATTCCTGCAGTGAGAAGATCCACATCCTGGAAACATCTCTCGTGTGAAGATCCACATCCAGGAACAACTTACAGTGTAAAGATCCATATCCGGGAATCTCCTGCAGGGTACAGATCCACATTCAGGAACCTCCTGCAGTGTGAAGAACCACATCCTGGTATCCACGACAGTGTGAAGATCCACATCCTGGAATCTGCTGAAGTGTAAAGATCCACATCCTGGAATCGCCTGCAGGGTTATGATCCACATCCTGGAAACTCCTGCAGTGAGAATATCCACAACCTGGAATCTCCTGCAGTGTAAATAAACATATCCTGGACTCTCCTGCAATGTGATGATCCACATCCTCCAATCTCCTGCATTGTAAAGAGCCACATGCTTGAATCTCCAGTTGTGAGAAGAACCACATCCTGGAATCTCAGGCTTTGAGAAGATCCACATCCTGGAAAGTGCCGCAGAGTGAAGAACCACATCCTGGAATCTCCTGCAGTGTGACCATCCACATATTTGAACCTCCAGCAGAATGAAGGACCAAATTCTGTAATCTCCTGCTGTGTGAAGATCCACATCATGGAATCTCCTGCAGCGTGATGATCCACATCCTGGAATCTCCAGCACTGTGAAGATGCACATCCTGGAAACTCCTGCAGCATGAAGAACCATATCCTGGAATCTCCAGCAGTTTGAAGATCCGCATCCTGGAAACTCCTGCAGTGTGAAGATCCACATCCTGGAATCTACTGCAGCATGAAGATCCACATCATAGAATCTGCTGCAGCATGAGGAACCATATCCTGGAATCTCCAGCAGTTTGAAGATCCACATCCTCCAATCTCCTGCATTGTAAAGAGCCACATGCCGGAATCTCCAGTTGTGAGAAGAACCACATCCTGGAATCTCAGGCTTTGAGAAGATCCACATCCTGGAAAGTGCTGCAGAGTGAAGAACTACATCCTGGAATCTCCTGCAGTGTGACCATCCACATATTGGAACCTCCAGCAGAGTGAAGAACCAAATTCTGTAATCTCCTGCTGTGTGATGATCCACATCATGGAATCTCCTGCAGCGTGATGATCCACATCCTGGAATCTCCAGCAGTGTGAAGATGCACATCCTGGAAACTCCTGCAGTGTGAAGATACACATCCTGGAAAATCCTGCAATGTAATGATCAACATCCTGGAATCTCCTACAGTGTAAAAATCCACATCCTTTAATCTCCAGCAATGTGCAAAAACATATCATGGAATCTCCTGCAGTGAGATGTTTCACATCCTGGAATCTCCTGCAGCATGAAGATCCACATCCTGGAATTTCATGCAGTGCAAAGATCCACATGCTGTACACTCCTGCACTGTAACAATGCACATTCTGCAACCTACTGCAGTTTAACGATGAACATCTTGGATTCTCCTACAGTGTAAAGTTCAACATCCTGGAATCTCCTGCAGGCTGATGATCCACATCCTGGAAACTCCTGCAGTGAGAAAATCCACATCCTGGAATATGCTGCAATGTGAGGATCCACATCCTGGAATCTCCTGCAGTGCAAGGATCCACATCTTGGAATCTAATGCCATGTGAAGATCCACATCCAGGAAACTCCTGCAGTGTGAAGATACACATCCCGGAAACTCCTGCACTGTAATGATCAACATCCTGGAATGTCCTGCAATTTAAATATCCACATCCAGGAAACTCCTGCAGTGTGAAGATCCACATACCAGAATCTCGTGCTGTGAGAGGATCCAAATCCTGGAAGATCCTGCAGTGTGAATATCCAAATCTTGGAAATTCCAAAAGTGAGCAGATCAACATCCTGGAGACCAGTGTAGTTTGAAGATCCACATCTTGGAATCTCCTGCAGCATGAAGATCCACATCATAGAATCTCCTGCAGCGAGATTCTCCATATCCTGGAATCTCCAGCCATGTGAAGATCCGCATCCTGGAAACTCCTGCAGTGTGAAGGTCCACATCCTGGAAAATCCTGCAGTGTGAAAATCCACATCCTGGAATCTACCGCAGCATGAAGATCCACATCATAGAATCTCCTGCAGCATGAAGATCCATATCCTGGACGCTCCAGCAGTTTGAAGATCCACATCCTGGAAACTCCTGCAGTGTGAAGCTCCACATCCTGGAATCTCCCGCACCATGATGATCCACATCGTGGATACTCCTGCAATGTTAAGATCCACATCCTGGTATCTCCTGCATTGTAAAGAGCCACATGCTGGAATCTCCAGTTGTGAGAACAACCACATCCTGGAATCTCAGGCTTTGAGAAGATCCACATCCTGGTAAGTGCCACAGAGTGAAGAACTACATCCTGGAATCTCCTGCAGTGTGACCATCCACATACTGGAACCTCCAGCAGAGTGAAGAACCAAATTCTGTAATCTCCTGCTGTGTGAAGATCCACATCATGGAATCTCCTGCAGTGTGAGGATCCAAATCCCAATTTCTACTGCAGTGTAAAGAAGCACAACCTGGAATCTCCTGTGTCTAGAAGATCCACATCCTGAAAGCACCTGCAGAGTGTAGATCCACATCCTGGAATCTCCTGCAGTGTGAAGATCCACATCCAGGAAATTCCTACAATGTGAAGATCCACTTCCTGGAAACGCCTGCAGTGTGAAGATCCAAATCTCGGAAATTCCTGCAGTGAGAAGATCCACATCCTGGAAACATCTCTCGTGTGAAGATCCACATCCAGGAACAACTTACAGTGTAAAGATCCATATCCGGGAATCTCCTGCAGGGTACAGATCCACATTCAGGAACCTCCTGCAGTGTGAAGAACCACATCCTGGTATCCACGACAGTGTGAAGATCCACATCCTGGAATCTGCTGAAGTGTAAAGATCCACATCCTGGAATCGCCTGCAGGGTTATGATCCACATCCTGGAAACTCCTGCAGTGAGAATATCCACAACCTGGAATCTCCTGCAGTGTAAATAAACATATCCTGGACTCTCCTGCAATGTGATGATCCACATCCTCCAATCTCCTGCATTGTAAAGAGCCACATGCTGGAATCTCCAGTTGTGAGAAGAACCACATCCTGGAATCTCAGGCTTTGAGAAGATCCACATCCTGGAATGTGCCGCAGAGTGAAGAACTACATCCTGGAATCTCCTGCAGTGTGACCATCCACATATTTGAACCTCCAGCAGAATGAAGGACCAAATTCTGTAATCTCCTGCTGTGTGAAGATCCACATCATGGAATCTCCTGCAGCGTGATGATCCACATCCTGGAATCTCCAGCACTGTGAAGATGCACATCCTGGAAACTCCTGCAGCATGAAGAACCATATCCTGGAATCTCCAGCAGTTTGAAGATCCGCATCCTGGAAACTCCTGCAGTGTGAAGATCCACATCCTGGAATCTACTGCAGCATGAAGATCCACATCATAGAATCTCCTGCAGCATGAGGAACCATATCCTGGAATCTCCAGCAGTTTGAAGATCCACATCCTCCAATCTCCTGCATTGTAAAGAGCCACATGCCGGAATCTCCAGTTGTGAGAAGAACCACATCCTGGAATCTCAGGCTTTGAGAAGATCCACATCGTGGAAAGTGCTGCAGAGTGAAGAACCACATCCTGGAATCTCCTGCAGTGTGACCATCCACATATTGGAACCTCCAGCAGAGTGAAGAACCAAATTCTGTAATCTCCTGCTGTGTGATGATCCACATCATGGAATCTCCTGCAGCGTGATGATCCACATCCTGGAATCTCCAGCAGTGTGAAGATGCACATCCTGGAAACTCCTGCAGTGTGAAGATACACATCCTGGAAAATCCTGCAATGTAATGATCAACATCCTGGAATCTCCTACAGTGTAAAAATCCACATCCTTTAATCTCCAGCAATGTGCAAAAACATATCATGGAATCTCCTGCAGTGAGATGTTTCACATCCTGGAATCTCCTGCAGCATGAAGATCCACATCCTGGAATTTCATGCAGTGCAAAGATCCACATGCTGTACACTCCTGCATTGTAACAATGCACATTCTGCAACCTACTGCAGTTTAACGATGAACATCCTGGATTCTCCTACAGTGTAAAGTTCAACATCCTGGAATCTCCTGCAGGCTGATGATCCACATCCTGGAAACTCCTGCAGTGAGAAAATCCACATCCTGGAATATGCTGCAATGTGAGGATCCACATCCTGGAATCTCCTGCAGTGCAAGGATCCACATCTTGGACTCTAATGCCATGTGAAGATCCACATCCAGGAAACTCCTGCAGTGTGAAGATACACATCCCGGAAACTCCTGCACTGTAATGATCAACATCCTGGAATGTCCTGCAATTTAAATATCCACATCCAGGAAACTCCTGCAGTGTGAAGATCCACATACCAGAATCTCGTGCTGTGAGAGGATCCAAATCCTGGAAGATCCTGCAGTGTGAATATCCAAATCTTGGAAATTCCAAAAGTGAGCAGATCAACATCCTGGAGACCAGTGTAGTTTGAAGATCCACATCTTGGAATCTCCTGCAGCATGAAGATCCACATCATAGAATCTCCTGCAGCGAGATTCTCCATATCCTGGAATCTCCAGCCATGTGAAGATCCGTATCCTGGAAACTCCTGCAGTGTGAAGGTCCACATCCTGGAAAATCCTGCAGTGTGAAAATCCACATCCTGGAATCTACCGCAGCATGAAGATCCACATCATAGAATCTCCTGCAGCATGAAGATCCATATCCTGGACGCTCCAGCAGTTTGAAGATCCACATCCTGGAAACTCCTGCAGTGTGAAGCTCCACATCCTGGAATCTCCCGCACCATGATGATCCACATCGTGGATACTCCTGCAATGTTAAGATCCACATCCTCCAATCTCCTGCATTGTAAAGAGCCACATGCTGGAATCTCCAGTTGTGAGAACAACCACATCCTGGAATCTCAGGCTTTGAGAAGATCCACATCCTGGTAAGTGCCACAGAGTGAAGAACTACATCCTGGAATCTCCTGCAGTGTGACCATCCACATACTGGAACCTCCAGCAGAGTGAAGAACCAAATTCTGTAATCTCCTGCTGTGTGAAGATCCACATCATGGAATCTCCTGCAGCATGATGATCCACATCCTGGAATCTCCAGCAGTGTGAAGATGCACATCCTGGAAACTCCTGCAGTGTGAAGATACACATCCTGGAAAATCCTTCAATGTAATGATCAACATCCTGGAATCTCCTACAGTGTAAAAATCCACATCCTTTAATCTCCAGCAATGTGCAAAAACATATCATGGAATCTCCTGCAGTGAGATGTTTCACATCCTGGAATCTCCTGCAGCATGAAGATCCACATCCTGGAATTTCATGCAGTGCAAGGATCCACATCCTGGAATCTACTGTAGTGAGAAGATCCACATCATGGAATCTCCTGCAGTGTGATGATCCACACCCTGGAATCTCTGCTTTGAGATGATCCCCATCCTGGAAAGTGCAGCAGAGTCAAGAACCACATCCTGGAATCTCCTGCAGTGTGAGGATCCAAATCCCAGTTTCTACTGCAGTGTAAAGAAGCACAACCTGGAATCTCCTGTGTCTAGAAGATCCACATCCTGAAAGCATCTGCAGAGTGTAGATCCACATCCTGGAATCTCCTGCAGTGTGAAGATCCACATCCAGGAAATTCCTACAATGTGAAGATCCACTTCCTGGAAACGCCTGCAGTGTGAAGATCCAAATCTCGGAAATTCCTGCAGTGAGAAGATCCACATCCTGGAAACATCTCTCGTGTGAAGATCCACATCCAGGAACAACTTACAGTGTAAAGATCCATATCCGGGAATCTCCTGCAGGGTACAGATCCACATTCAGGAACCTCCTGCAGTGTGAAGAACCACATCCTGGTATCCACGACAGTGTGAAGATCCACATCCTGGAATCTGCTGAAGTGTAAAGATCCACATCCTGGAATCGCCTGCAGGGTTATGATCCACATCCTGGAAACTCCTGCAGTGAGAATATCCACAACCTGGAATCTCCTGCAGTGTAAATAAACATATCCTGGACTCTCCTGCAATGTGATGATCCACATCCTCCAATCTCCTGCATTGTAAAGAGCCACATGCTGGAATCTCCAGTTGTGAGAAGAACCACATCCTGGAATCTCAGGCTTTGAGAAGATCCACATCCTGGAAAGTGCCGCAGAGTGAAGAACCACATCCTGGAATCTCCTGCAGTGTGACCATCCACATATTTGAACCTCCAGCAGAATGAAGGACCAAATTCTGTAATCTCCTGCTGTGTGAAGATCCACATCATGGAATCTCCTGCAGCGTGATGATCCACATCCTGGAATCTCCAGCAGTGTGAAGATGCACATCCTGGAAACTCCTGCAGCATGAAGAACCATATCCTGGAATCTCCAGCAGTTTGAAGATCCGCATCCTGGAAACTCCTGCAGTGTGAAGATCCACATCCTGGAATCTACTGCAGCATGAAGATCCACATCATAGAATCTCCTGCAGCATGAAGATCCATATCCTGGAATCTCCAGCAGTTTGAAGATCCACATCCTCCAATCTCCTGCATTGTAAAGAGCCACATGCCGGAATCTCCAGTTGTGACAAGAACCACATCCTGGAATCTCAGGCTTTGAGAAGATCCACATCCTGGAAAGTGCTGCAGAGTGAAGAACCACATCCTGGAAAGTGCTGCAGAGTGAAGAACCACATCCTGGAATCTCCTGCAGTGTGACCATCCACATATTGGAACCTCCAGCAGAGTGAAGAACCAAATTCTGTAATCTCCTGCTGTGTGATGATCCACATCCTGGAATCTCCTGCAGTGTGATGATCCACATCCTGGAATCTCCAGCAGTGTGAAGATGCACATCCTGGAAACTCCTGCAGTGTGAAGATACACATCCTGGAAAATCCTGCAATGTAATGATCAACATCCTGGAATCTCCTACAGTGTAAAAATCCACATCCTTTAATCTCCAGCAATGTGCAAAAACATATCATGGAATCTCCTGCAGTGAGATGCTTCACATCCTGGAATCTCCTGCAGCATGAAGATCCACATCCTGGAATTTCATGCAGTGCAAAGATCCACATGCTGTACACTCCTGCATTGTAACAATGCACATTCTGCAACCTACTGCAGTTTAACGATGAACATCTTGGATTCTCCTACAGTGTAAAGTTCAACATCCTGGAATCTCCTGCAGGCTGATGATCCACATCCTGGAAACTCCTGCAGTGAGAAAATCCACATCCTGGAATATGCTGCAATGTGAGGATCCACATCCTGGAATCTCCTGCAGTGCAAGGATCCACATCTTGGACTCTAATGCCATGTGAAGATCCACATCCAGGAAACTCCTGCAGTGTGAAGATACACATCCCGGAAACTCCTGCACTGTAATGATCAACATCCTGGAATGTCCTGCAATTTAAATATCCACATCCAGGAAACTCCTGCAGTGTGAAGATCCACATACCAGAATCTCGTGCTGTGAGAGGATCCAAATCCTGGAAGATCCTGCAGTGTGAATATCCAAATCTTGGAAATTCCAAAAGTGAGCAGATCAACATCCTGGAGACCAGTGTAGTTTGAAGATCCACATCTTGGAATCTCCTGCAGCATGAAGATTCACATCATAGAATCTCCTGCAGCGAGATTCTCCATATCCTGGAATCTCCAGCCATGTGAAGATCCGCATCCTGGAAACTCCTGCAGTGTGAAGGTCCACATCCTGGAAAATCCTGCAGTGTGAAAATCCACATCCTGGAATCTACCGCAGCATGAAGATCCACATCATAGAATCTCCTGCAGCATGAAGATCCATATCCTGGACGCTCCAGCAGTTTGAAGATCCACATCCTGGAAACTCCTGCAGTGTGAAGCTCCACATCCTGGAATCTCCCGCACCATGATGATCCACATCGTGGATACTCCTGCAATGTTAAGATCCACATCCTCCAATCTCCTGCATTGTAAAGAGCCACATGCTGGAATCTCCAGTTGTGAGAACAACCACATCCTGGAATCTCAGGCTTTGAGAAGATCCACATCCTGGTAAGTGCCACAGAGTGAAGAACTACATCCTGGAATCTCCTGCAGTGTGACCATCCACATACTGGAACCTCCAGCAGAGTCAAGAACCAAATTCTGTAATCTCCTGCTGTGTGAAGATCCACATCATGGAATCTCCTGCAGCATGATGATCCACATCCTGGAATCTCCAGCAGTGTGAAGATGCACATCCTGGAATCTCCTGCAGTGTGAAGATACACATCCTGGAAAATCCTTCAATGTAATGATCAACATCCTGGAATCTCCTACAGTGTAAAAATCCACATCCTTTAATCTCCAGCAATGTGCAAAAACATATCATGGAATCTCCTGCAGTGAGATGTTTCACATCCTGGAATCTCCTGCAGCATGAAGATCCACATCCTGGAATTTCATGCAGTGCAAGGATCCACATCCTGGAATCTACTGTAGTGAGAAGATCCACATCATGGAATCTCCTGCAGTGTGATGATCCACACCCTGGAATCTCTGCTTTGAGATGATCCCCATCCTGGAAAGTGCAGCAGAGTCAAGAACCACATCCTGGAATCTCCTGCAGTGTGAGGATCCAAATCCCAGTTTCTACTGCAGTGTAAAGAAGCACAACCTGGAATCTCCTGTGTCTAGAAGATCCACATCCTGAAAGCACCTGCAGAGTGTAGATCCACATCCTGGAATCTCCTGCAGTGTGAAGATCCACATCCAGGAAATTCCTACAATGTGAAGATCCACTTCCTGGAAACGCCTGCAGTGTGAAGATCCAAATCTCGGAAATTCCTGCAGTGAGAAGATCCACATCCTGGAAACATCTCTCGTGTGAAGATCCACATCCAGGAACAACTTACAGTGTAAAGATCCATATCCGGGAATCTCCTGCAGGGTACAGATCCACATTCAGGAACCTCCTGCAGTGTGAAGAACCACATCCTGGTATCCACGACAGTGTGAAGATCCACATCCTGGAATCTGCTGAAGTGTAAAGATCCACATCCTGGAATCGCCTGCAGGGTTATGATCCACATCCTGGAAACTCCTGCAGTGAGAATATCCACAACCTGGAATCTCCTGCAGTGTAAATAAACATATCCTGGACTCTCCTGCAATGTGATGATCCACATCCTCCAATCTCCTGCATTGTAAAGAGCCACATGCTGGAATCTCCAGTTGTGAGAAGAACCACATCCTGGAATCTCAGGCTTTGAGAAGATCCACATCCTGGAAAGTGCCGCAGAGTGAAGAACCACATCCTGGAATCTCCTGCAGTGTGACCATCCACATATTTGAACCTCCAGCAGAATGAAGGACCAAATTCTGTAATCTCCTGCTGTGTGAAGATCCACATCATGGAATCTCCTGCAGCGTGATGATCCACATCCTGGAATCTCCAGCAGTGTGAAGATGCACATCCTGGAAACTCCTGCAGCATGAAGAACCATATCCTGGAATCTCCAGCAGTTTGAAGATCTGCATCCTGGAAACTCCTGCAGTGTGAAGATCCACATCCTGGAATCTACTGCAGCATGAAGATCCACATCATAGAATCTCCTGCAGCATGAAGATCCATATCCTGGAATCTCCAGCAGTTTGAAGATCCACATCCTCCAATCTCCTGCATTGTAAAGAGCCACATGCCGGAATCTCCAGTTGTGACAAGAACCACATCCTGGAATCTCAGGCTTTGAGAAGATCCACATCCTGGAAAGTGCTGCAGAGTGAAGAACCACATCCTGGAAAGTGCTGCAGAGTGAAGAACCACATCCTAGAATCTCCTGCAGTGTGACCATCCACATATTGGAACCTCCAGCAGAGTGAAGAACCAAATTCTGTAATCTCCTGCTGTGTGAAGATCCACATCCTGGAATCTCCTGCAGCGTGATGATCCACATCCTGGAATCTCCAGCAGTGTGAAGATGCACATCCTGGAAACTCCTGCAGTGTGAAGATACACATCCTGGAAAATCCTGCAATGTAATGATCAACATCCTGGAATCTCCTACAGTGTAAAAATCCACATCCTTTAATCTCCAGCAATGTGCAAAAACATATCATGGAATCTCCTGCAGTGAGATGCTTCACATCCTGGAATCTCCTGCAGCATGAAGATCCACATCCTGGAATTTCATGCAGTGCAAAGATCCACATGCTGTACACTCCTGCATTGTAACAATGCACATTCTGCAACCTACTGCAGTTTAACGATGAACATCTTGGATTCTCCTACAGTGTAAAGTTCAACATCCTGGAATCTCCTGCAGGCTGATGATCCACATCCTGGAAACTCCTGCAGTGAGAAAATCCACATCCTGGAATATGCTGCAATGTGAGGATCCACATCCTGGAATCTCCTGCAGTGCAAGGATCCACATCTTGGAATCTAATGCCATGTGAAGATCCACATCCAGGAAACTCCTGCAGTGTGAAGATACACATCCCGGAAACTCCTGCACTGTAATGATCAACATCCTGGAATGTCCTGCAATTTAAATATCCACATCCAGGAAACTCCTGCAGTGTGAAGATCCACATACCAGAATCTCGTGCTGTGAGAGGATCCAAATCCTGGAAGATCCTGCAGTGTGATTATCCAAATCTTGGAAATTCCAAAAGTGAGCAGATCAACATCCTGGAGACCAGTGTAGTTTGAAGATCCACATCTTGGAATCTCCTGCAGCATGAAGATCCACATCATAGAATCTCCTGCAGCGAGATTCTCCATATCCTGGAATCTCCAGCCATGTGAAGATCCGTATCCTGGAAACTCCTGCAGTGTGAAGGTCCACATCCTGGAAAATCCTGCAGTGTGAAAATCCACATCCTGGAATCTACTGCAGCATGAAGATCCACATCATAGAATCTCCTGCAGCATGAAGATCCATATCCTGGACGCTCCAGCAGTTTGAAGATCCACATCCTGGAAACTCCTGCAGTGTGAAGCTCCACATCCTGGAATCTCCCGCACCATGATGATCCACATTGTGGAAACTCCTGCAATGTTAAGATCCACATCCTGGTATCTCCTGCATTGTAAAGAGCCACATGCTGGAATCTCCAGTTGTGAGAACAACCACATCCTGGAATCTCAGGCTTTGAGAAGATCCACATCCTGGTAAGTGCCACAGAGTGAAGAACTACATCCTGGAATCTCCTGCAGTGTGACCATCCACATACTGGAACCTCCAGCAGAGTGAAGAACCAAATTCTGTAATCTGCTGTGTGAAGATCCACATCATGGAATCTCCTGCAGCATGATGATCCACATCCTGGAATCTCCAGCAGTGTGAAGATGCACATCCTGGAAACTCCTGCAGTGTGAAGATACACATCCTGGAAAATCCTTCAATGTAATGATCAACATCCTGGAATCTCCTACAGTGTAAAAATCCACATCCTTTAATCTCCAGCAATGTGCAAAAACATATCATGGAATCTCCTGCAGTGAGATGTTTCACATCCTGGAATCTCCTGCAATTCAAAGATCGACATCCTGGAATCTCCTGCATTGTAAAGATCCACATGCTGGAAACTCCAGCGGTGAGAAGATCCACATCCTGGAATCTCTGCTTTGAGATGATCCCCATCATGGAAAGTGCTGCAGAGTGAAGAACCACAACCTGATAACTCCTGCAGTGTGAAGAACCAAATCCGGGATTCTACTGCAGGGTAAAGAAGCACATCCTGGAATCTCCTGTGTCTGGAAGATGCACATCCTGGAAACTCCTGCAGTGTGAAGATTCACATCTTGGAATATGCTGCAATGTGAGGATCCACATCCTGGAATCTCCTGCAGTGCAAGGATCCACATCTTGGAATCTAATGCAGTGTGAAGATCCACATCATGGAATCTCCTGCAGTGTGATGATCCACATCCTGGAATATCCAGCAGTGTGAAGATCCACATCCAGGAAACTCCTACAGTTTGAAGATAAACATCCCGGAAACTCCTGCACTGTAAAGATCAACATCCTGGAATGTCCTGCAGTTTAAATATCCACATCCAGGAAACTCCTGCAGTGTGAAGATCCACATACCAGAATCTCGTGCTGTGAGAGGATCCAAATCCTGGAAACTCCTGCAGTGTGAATATCCAAATCTTGGAAATTCCAAAAGTGAAAAGATCCACATCCTGGAGAGCTGTGTAGTTTGAAGATCTACATGTTGGAATCTACTGCAGCATGAAGATCCACATCATAGAATCTCCTGCAGCGAGATTCTCCATATCCTGGAATCTCCAGCAGTGTGAAGATCCGCAACCTGGAAACTCCTGCAGTGTGAAGATCCACATCCTGGAATCTACTGCAGCATGAAGATCCACATCATAGAATCTCCTGCAGCATGAAGATCCATATCCTGGAATCTCCAGCAGTTTGAAGATTCACATCCTGGAAACTCCTGCAGTGTGAAGATCCACATCCTGGAAACTCCTGCACCATGATGATCCACATCGTGGAAACTCCTGCAATGTGAAGATCCACATCCTGGAATCTCCTGCATTGCAAAGAGCCACATGCTGGAATCTCCAGTTGTGAGAAGAACCACATCCTGGAATCTCAGGCTTTGAGAAGATCCAAATCCTGGAAAGTGCCGCAGAGTGAAGAACCACATCCTGGAATCTCCTGCAGCGTGATGATCCACATCCTGGAACCTCCAGCAGTGTGAAGATGCACATCCTGGAAACTCCTGCAGTGTGAAGATACACATCCTGGAAAATCCTGCAATGTGATGATCCACATCCTGTAATCTCCTACAGTGTAAAAATCCACATCCTTTAATCTCCAGCAGTGTAAGGACCCACGTCCTGGAATCTCCTGCAGTGTGAAGATCCACATCCTGGAAACTCCTGAAGAGTGAAGAAACACATAGTGGAACATACTGCAATGTGAAGATCCACATCCTGGAAAATCCATCAGTACAAAGTTTCACATTTTAAATCTCGTGCATTGTGTAGATCCACATCTTGGAAAGTCCTGCAGTGTATCAACCCACATCGTGCAATCTACCAATGTGTAATGTTCTACATAAAGGAATCTCCTGCAGTGCAAAGATCCACATCCTGGAATTCCCAGCAGGGTGATGATCGAAATACTGGAAACTCCAGCAGCGTGAAAAGCCACATCCTGGAATCTCCTGAAGCAAGATGATCCATGTCTAGGAAATGCTTGCAGTGAGATGATCCACACTATGGAATCTACAGCAGTGTAATGATCCACATCCAGGAAATTCCTGCAGTGTGAAGATCCACATCCTGTAATCTCCTGCAGTGTAAGCACCCACGTCCTGGAATCTCCTGCAGTGTGAAGATCCACATCCTGGAAATACCTGAAGAGTGTAGAACCACATACTGGAACCTACTGCAATGTGAAGATCCACATCCTGGAAAATCCATCAGTACAAAGTTCCACATCTTGGAATCTCCTGCATTTTGTAGATCCACATCCTGGAAAGTCCTGCAGTGTAACTATCCACATCCTGCAATCTACTGCTGTGTAATGTTCTACATATTGGAATCTGCCGCAGTGCAAAGATCCACATCCTGGAACCTCCAGCAGGGTGATGATCTACATCCTGGAAACTGCAGCAGAGTGTAAAGCTACATCCTGGAATCTCCTGAAGCAAGAAGATCCATGTCTAGGAAACGCTTGCGCTGAGATGTTCTGCATTTTGGAATTTCCTGCAATGGAAAGATCCACATGCCGGAAACTCCTGCAGTGTGAAGATCCACATAGAAGAATCTTGTTCTGTGAGGAGATCCACATCCAGGAAACACTGCAGTGTGAATATCCAAATCTCGGAAATTCCTGCAGTGAGAAGATCCATGCCCTGGCAACCCCTGTAGTTTGTAGATCCTCATCTTGGAATCTACTGCAGCGTTAAGATCGAAATCATAGAATCTCCTGCAGCATGAAGGTCCATATCCTGGAATCTCCAGCAGTGTGAAGATCCGCATCCTAGAAACTCCTGCAGTGTGAAGATCTGCTTCCTGGAAACTCCTGCAGTGTGAAGATCCACATCCGGGAAACTCCTACAGCGTTATTATCCACATCGTGGAAACTCCTGCAATGTGAAGATCCACATCCTGGAATCTCCTGCTTTGTAAAGAGCCACATGCTGGAATCTCCAGTGGTGAGAAGATCGACATCATGGAATCTCATGCTTTGAGAAGATCAACATCCTGGAAAGTGCAGCAGAGTGATGAACCACATCCTGGTATCTCCTGCAGTGTGAAGATCCAAATCCGCGATTCTCTTGTATTGTAAAGAACCACATCCTGAAATCTCTTACAGCATGAAGATCAACATACTGGAAACTCCAGCACAGTGAAGAACCACATTCTGGAATCTACCACCATGTGCAGATCCACATCATGGAATCTCCTGCAGCGTGAAGTCCAATTCCTGTAATCTCATGCAGTGCAAAGATCCACATCCTGGAAATTACTGCAGTGTAACAATCCACATCTTGCAACCTACTGCAGTTTAATGATCAACATCCTGGATTCTCCTACAGTGTAAAGATCCACATCCTGGAATCTCCTGCAGGCTGATGATCCAAATCCTGGAAATGCCTGCAGTGAGAAAATCCACATCCTCGAATATGCTGCAATATGAGGATCCACATCCTGGAATATCCTGCAGTGCAAGGATCCACATCCTGGAATCTACTGCAGTGAGAAGATCCACATCATGGAATCTCCTGCAGTGTGATGATCCACACCCTGGAATCTCTGCTTTGAGATGATCCCCATCCTGGAAAGTGCAGCAGAGTCAAGAACCACATCCTGGAATCTCCTGCAGTGTGAGGATCCAAATCCCAGTTTCTACTGCAGTGTAAAGAAGCACATCCTGGAATCTCCTTTGTCTAGAAGATCCGCATCCTGAAAGCACCTGCAGAGTGAAGATCCACATCCTGGAATCTCCTGCAGTGTGAAGATCCACATCCAGGAAATTCCTACAATGTGAAGATCCACTTCCTGGAAACGCCTGCAGTGTGAAGATCCAAATCTCGGAAATTCCTGCAGTGAGAAGATCCACATCCTGGAAACATCTCTCGTGTGAAGATCCACATCCAGGAACAACTTACAGTGTAAAGATCCATATCCGGGAATCTCCTGCAGGGTACAGATCCACATTCAGGAACCTCCTGCAGTGTGAAGAACCACATCCTGGTATCCACGACAGTGTGAAGATCCACATCCTGGAATCTGCTGAAGTGTAAAGATCCACATCCTGGAATCGCCTGCAGGGTTATGATCCACATCCTGGAAACTCCTGCAGTGAGAATATCCACAACCTGGAATCTCCTGCAGTGTAAATAAACATATCCTGGACTCTCCTGCAATGTGAAGATCCACATCCTCCAATCTCCTGCAGGGTGAGCACCCACCTCCTGGAATCACCTGCAGTGTGAAGATCCTCATCCTGGAAAAACCTGCAGAGTGAAGAACCACATAGTGGAATCTCCTGCAGTATGAGGATCCAAATCCCGGATTCCACTGCAGTGTAAAGAAGCACTTCCTGGAATCTCCTGTGTCTAGAAGATCCACATCCTGGAAACTCCTGCAGTGTGAAGATCCATATCCTGGAATCTCCTGCAGTGTGAAGATGCACATCCAGGAAATTCCTACAAAGTGAAGATCCACATCCTGGAGACGCCTGCAGTGTGAAGATTCAAATCTCGGAAATTCCAGCAGTGAGAAGATCCACATCCTGGAATCACCTGCAGAGTGAAGATCCACATCCTGGAATCTCCTGCAGTGTGAAGATCCACATCCAGGAAATTCCTACAATGTGAAGATCCACTTCCTGGAAATGCCTGCAGTGTGAAGATCCAAATCTCAGAAATTTCTGCAGTGAGAAGATCCACATCCTGGAAACATCTGTTGTGTGAAGATCCACATCCAGGAATGACTTGCAGTGTAAAGATCCATATCCGGGAATCTCCTGCAGTGTACAGATCCACATTCAGGAACCTCCTGCAGTGTGAAGAACCACATCCTGGTATCCACGACAGTGTGAAGATCCACATCCTGGAATCTGCTGAAGTGTAAAGATCCACATCCTGGAATCGCTTGCAGGGTTATGATCCACATCCTGGAAACTCCTGCAGTGAGAATATCCACAACCTGGAATCTCCTGCAGTGTAAATAAACATATCCTGGACTCTCCTGCAATGTGAAGATCCACATCCACCAATCCCCTGCAGGGTGAGCACCCACCTCCTGGAATCACCTGCAGTGTGAACATCCACATCCTGGAAACACCTGCAGAGTGAAGAACCACATAGTGGAATCTCCTGCAGTGTGAGGATCCAAATCCCGGATTCCACTGCAGTGTAAAGAAGCACCTCCTGGAATCTCCTGTGTCTAGAAGATCCACATCCTGGAAACTCCTGCAATGTGAAGATCCATATCCTGGAATCTCCTGCAGTGTGAAGATGCACATCCAGGAAATTCCTACAAAGTGAAGATCCACATCCTGGAGACGCCTGCAGTGTGAAGATTCAAATCTCAGAAATTCCAGCAGTGAGAAGATCCACATCCTGGAATCATCTGTCGTGTGAAGATCCACATCCTGGAATCTCCTGCAGTGTAAAGATCCATATCCTGGAATCTCCCGCAGTGTGCAGATCCACATCCAGGAAAATCCATCAGTACAAAGTTCCACATCTTGGAATCTCCTGTATTGTGTACACCCACATACTGGAAAGTCCTGCAGTGTAACAATCCACATCCTGCAATCTACTGCTATGTAATGTTCTACATATTGGAATCTCCTGCAGTGTAAAGATCCACATCCTGGAATCTCCAGCAGGGTAATAATCTACATCCTGGAAACTCCTGCAGATGAAAAGCCACATCCTGGAATCTGCTGAAGCGAGAAGATTCATGTATAGGAAATGCTTGCAATGAGATGATCCACTTTTGGAATCTCCTGCAGTCTAAAGATCCACATCCAGGAAACTCCTGCAATGTGTAGATCCACATACCGGAATCTCGTGCTGTGAGAAGATCCACATCCTGGAAACTCCTGCAGTTTGAATATCCAAAACTCTGAAATTGCAGCAGTGAGAAGATCCACACCCTGGAGACCCCTGTAGTTTGAAGATCCACATCTTGGAATCTACTACAGAGTGAAGATCCACATCATAGAATCTCCTGCAGCGCGAAGATCCATATCATTGAATCTCCAGCGGTGTGAAGATCCGCTTTCTGGAAACTCCTGCAGTGTGAAGATCCACATCCTGGAAACTCCTGCAGTGTCAAGATCCACATCCTGGAAACTCCTGCAGCATGATGATCCACATCGCGGAAACTCATGCAATGTGATGATACACATCCTGGAATCTCCTGCATTGTAAAAAGCCACATGCTCGAATCTCCAGGGGTGAGTAGATCCACATCTTGGAATCTCATGCTTTGAATAGATCCACATCCTGGAAAGTGCAGAAGAGTGAAGAACCACATCCTGGAATCTCCTGCAGTGTGAAGATCCAAATCCTGTATTCTCCTGCATTGTAAAGAACCACATCCTGGAATCTCCTGCAGTGTAAATATCTACATCCCGGAAACACCAGTAATGTGAAGAACCACATTCTGGAATCTCCTGCAGTGAGATGATCCACAACCTGTAATCTCATGCAATGCGCAGATCGACATCCTGGAATCTCCTGCATTGTAAAAATCCAGATGCTGGAATCCCAGGCGTTGAGAAGATCCACATCCTGGAAACTCCTGCAGTGTGAAGATCCACATACAAGGATCTCATGCTGTGAGGAGATCCACATCCTGGAAACTCCTGCAGTGTGAATATCCAAATCTTGGAAATTCCAGCAGTGAGAAGATCCACATCCTGAAGACCCCTGTAGTTTGAAGATCCACATCTTGGAATCTACTGCAGTGTGAAGATCCACATCATAGACTCTCCTGCACCGTGAAGATCCATATCCTGGAATCTCCAGCAGTGTGAAGATCCACATCCCGGAAACTGCTGCAGTGTGAGATCCACATCCTGGAAACTCCTGCAGTGTAATGATCCACATCGTGGAAACTCCTGCAATGTGAAGATCCACATCCTGGAACCTCCTGCATTGTAAAGAGTCACAGGCTGGACTCTCCAGTGGTGAGAAGATCCACATCCTGGATTCTCATGCTTTGAGAAGATCCACATCCTGGAAAGTGGAGCACAGTGAAGAACCACATGCTGCTATCTGCTGCAGTGTGCGGATCCTGGATTTTACTGCAGTGTAAAGAAGCACATCCTGGAATGTCCTGTGTCTGGAAGATCCACATCCTGGAAACTCCTGCAGTGTGAAGACCTACATCCTAGAATCTCCTGCAGTGTGAAGAACCACATCCAGGATATTCCTACACTGTGAAGATCCTGGAGACGCCTGCAGTGTGAATATCCAAATCTCGGAAATTCCAGCAGTGAGAAGAGCCACATCCTGGACTCTCCTGCAATGTGAAGATCCACATCCTGGAATCTCCTGCAGTGTAAGCACCCACGTCCTGGAATCTTCAGCAGTGTGAAGAACACATCCAGGAATCAACTGCATTGTGAAGATCCACATCCTGGTATCTCCTGGAGTGTAAAGATCCAAATCCTGGAATCGCCTGCTGGGTGATGATCCTCATCCTAGAAAGTCCTTCAGTGAGAATATCCACAACCTGGAATCTCCTGCAGTGTAAAGAACCATATCCTGGACTCTCCTGCAAAGTGCAGATCCACATCCTGGAATCTCCTGCAGTGTAAGCACCCATGTCCTGGAATCTCCTGCAGTGTGAAGATCCACATCCTGGAATCTTCTGAAGGATGAAGAACCACCTACTGGAACCTACTGCAATGTGAAGATCCATATCCTGGAAAATCCATCAGTACAAAGTTCCACATCTTGGAATCTCCTGCAATGTGTATCTCCACATCCTGGAAAGTCCTACAGTGTAACAATCCACATCCTGCAATCTACTGCTGTGTATTGTTCTACATATTGGAATCTCCTGCAGTGTAAAGATCCACATCCTGGAATCTCCAGCAGGGTGATGATCTACATCCTGGAAAGTCCTGCAAAGTAAAAAGCCACATCCTGGAATCTGCGGAAGCGAGAAGATTCTTGTCTAGGAAATGCTTGCAATGAGATGATCCACTTTGGAATCTCCTGCAGTGTAAAGATCCACATCCAGGAAACTCCTGCAGTGTGAAGATCCAAATCTCTGAAATTCCAGCAGTGAGAAGATCCACATCCTGCAGATGCCTGTAGTTTGAATATCCACATCGTGGAATCTATTGCAGCGTGAAGATCCACATCATAGAATCTCCAGCAGTGTGAAGATCTGCATCCTGGAAACTCCTGCAGTGTGTACATCCACATCCACATCCTCCAAAGTGCAGCAGGGTGAAGAACCATATCCTGCTATCTGCTGCAGTGTGCGGATCCAAATCCTGAATTCTACTGCAGTGTAAATGAGCACATCTTGGAATCTCCTGTGTCTAGAAGATCCACATCCTGGAAACTCCTGCAGTGTGAAGATCCACATCCTGGATACTCCTGCAGTGTGAAGAACCACATCCAGGAAATTCCTACAATGTGAAGATCCACATCCTGGAAAAGACTGCAGTGTGAAGATCCAAATCCCGGAAATTCCAGCAGTGAGAAGATTCACATCCTGGAATCATCTGTCATGTGAAGATCCACATCCAGGAATCTCCTGCAGTGTGAAGAGCCACATCCTGGAATCAATTGCAGTTTGAAGATCCACATCCTGGAATCTCCTGGAGTGCAAAGATCCACATCGTGGAAATGCCTGCAGTGTGATGATCCACACCCTGGAAACTCCTGCACAGAGAACATCCACAACCTGGAATCACCTGCAGTGTAAAGATCCATATACTGGACTCTCCTGCAATGTGAAGATCCACATCCTGGAATCTCCTGCAGTGTAAGCACCCAGGTCCTGGAATCACCAGCAGTGTGAAGAACCACATCCTGGAATCAACTGCATTGTGAAGATACACTTCCCAGAATCTCCTGGAGTGTAAAGTTCCACATCCTGGAATCTCCTGCAGTGAGAATATCCACCACCAGGAATCTCCTGCATTGTAAAGAACCATATCCTTGACTCTCCTGCAATGTGAAGATCCACATTGTGGAATCTCCTGCAGTGTAAGCACCCATATCCTGGAATCTCCTGCAGTGTGAAGATCCACATCCTGGAAACTCCTGAAGAGTGAAGAACCTACTGCAATGTGAAGATCCACATCCTGGAAAATCCATCAGTACAAAGTTCCACATCTTGGAATCTCCTGCATTGTGTAGATCCACATCCTGGAAAGTCCTGCAGTGTAACAATCCACATCCTGCAATCTACTGCTGTGTATTGTTCTACAAATTGGAATCTCCTGCAGTGTAAAGATCCACATCCGGTAATGTCCAGCAGGGTGATGATCTACATCCTGGAAACTCCTGCAGATGAAAAGACACATCCTGGAATCTGCTGAAGTGAGAAGATTCATTTCTAGAAAACGCTTGCAATGAGATGACCACATTTGGAATCTCCTGCAATCTAAAGATCCACATCCTGGAATTTCCTGCACTGTAAACAGTCACATGCTGGAATCTCCAGTGATGAGAAGATCCACATCCTGGAATCTCATGCTTTGAGAAGATCCACATCCAGGAAAGTGCAGCAGAGTGAAGATCCACATCCTGGAATCTCCTGCAGTGTGAAGATCCAAATCCTGTATTCTCCTGCAGTGTAACGAACCACATCCTGGAATCTCCTGCAGTGTAAATATCCACGTCCTGGAATCTCCAGAAATGTGGAAAAACACATCCTGGAAACTCCTGCAGTGAGATGATCCACAACCTGTAATCTCCTGCACTGGGAAGATCGACATCCTGGAAACTCCTGCATTGTAAAGATCCACATGTTGGAATCCCATCAGTGAGAAGATCCACATCCTGGAAACTGCTGCAGTGTGAATATCCAAATCTCGGAAATTCCAGCAGTGAGAACGTACTAATCCTTGCGACCCCTGTAGTTTGAAGATCCACATCTTGGAATCTACTGCAGCGTGAAGATCCACATTATAGAATCTCCTGCAGCGTGGAGATCCATATCCTGGAATCTCCAGCAGTGTGAAGATCCGCATCTTGGAAACTCCTGCAGTGTGATGATCCACATTGTGGAAACTCCTGCAATGAGAAGATCCACATCCTGGAAACTCCTTCATTGTAAAGCGTCACATGCTGGACTCTCCAGTGGTGAGAAGATCCACATCCTGGATTATCATGCTTTGAGAAGATCCACATCCTGGAAAGTGCAGCAGAGTGAAGAACCACATCCTGCTATCTGCTGCAGTGTACGGATCCAAATCCTGGATTCTACTGCAGTGTAAAGAAGCACATCTTGGAATCTCCTGTATCTAGAAGATCCACATCCTGGAAACTCCAGCAGTGTGAAGATCTGCATCCTGGAAACTCCTGCAGTGTGTACATCCACATCCACATCCTCCAAAGTGCAGCAGGGTGAAGAACCATATCCTGCTATCTGCTGCAGTGTGCGGATCCAAATCCTGAATTCTACTGCAGTGTAAATGAGCACATCTTGGAATCTCCTGTGTCTAGAAGATCCACATCCTGGAAACTCCTGCAGTGTGAAGATCCACATCCTGGATACTCCTGCAGTGTGAAGAACCACATCCAGGAAATTCCTACAATGTGAAGATCCACATCCTGGAAAAGACTGCAGTGTGAAGATCCAAATCCCGGAAATTCCAGCAGTGAGAAGATTCACATCCTGGAATCATCTGTCATGTGAAGATCCACATCCAGGAATCTCCTGCAGTGTGAAGAGCCACATCCTGGAATCAATTGCAGTTTGAAGATCCACATCCTGGAATCTCCTGGAGTGCAAAGATCCACATCGTGGAAATGCCTGCAGTGTGATGATCCACACCCTGGAAACTCCTGCACAGAGAACATCCACAACCTGGAATCACCTGCAGTGTAAAGATCCATATACTGGACTCTCCTGCAATGTGAAGATCCACATCCTGGAATCTCCTGCAGTGTAAGCACCCAGGTCCTAGAATCACCAGCAGTGTGAAGAACCACATCCTGGAATCAACTGCATTGTGAAGATACACTTCCCAGAATCTCCTGGAGTGTAAAGTTCCACATCCTGGAATCTCCTGCAGTGAGAATATCCACCACCAGGAATCTCCTGCATTGTAAAGAACCATATCCTTGACTCTCCTGCAATGTGAAGATCCACATTGTGGAATCTCCTGCAGTGTAAGCACCCATATCCTGGAATCTCCTGCAGTGTGAAGATCCACATCCTGGAAACTCCTGAAGAGTGAAGAACCTACTGCAATGTGAAGATCCACATCCTGGAAAATCCATCAGTACAAAGTTCCACATCTTGGAATCTCCTGCATTGTGTAGATCCACATCCTGGAAAGTCCTGCAGTGTAACAATCCACATCCTGCAATCTACTGCTGTGTATTGTTCTACAAATTGGAATCTCCTGCAGTGTAAAGATCCACATCCGGTAATGTCCAGCAGGGTGATGATCTACATCCTGGAAACTCCTGCAGATGAAAAGACACATCCTGGAATCTGCTGAAGTGAGAAGATTCATTTCTAGAAAACGCTTGCAATGAGATGACCACATTTGGAATCTCCTGCAATCTAAAGATCCACATCCTGGAATTTCCTGCACTGTAAACAGTCACATGCTGGAATCTCCAGTGATGAGAAGATCCACATCCTGGAATCTCATGCTTTGAGAAGATCCACATCCAGGAAAGTGCAGCAGAGTGAAGATCCACATCCTGGAATCTCCTGCAGTGTGAAGATCCAAATCCTGTATTCTCCTGCAGTGTAACGAACCACATCCTGGAATCTCCTGCAGTGTAAATATCCACGTCCTGGAATCTCCAGAAATGTGGAAAAACACATCCTGGAAACTCCTGCAGTGAGATGATCCACAACCTGTAATCTCCTGCACTGGGAAGATCGACATCCTGGAAACTCCTGCATTGTAAAGATCCACATGTTGGAATCCCATCAGTGAGAAGATCCACATCCTGGAAACTGCTGCAGTGTGAATATCCAAATCTCGGAAATTCCAGCAGTGAGAACGTACTAATCCTTGCGACCCCTGTAGTTTGAAGATCCACATCTTGGAATCTACTGCAGCGTGAAGATCCACATTATAGAATCTCCTGCAGCGTGGAGATCCATATCCTGGAATCTCCAGCAGTGTGAAGATCCGCATCTTGGAAACTCCTGCAGTGTGATGATCCACATTGTGGAAACTCCTGCAATGAGAAGATCCACATCCTGGAAACTCCTTCATTGTAAAGCGTCACATGCTGGACTCTCCAGTGGTGAGAAGATCCACATCCTGGATTATCATGCTTTGAGAAGATCCACATCCTGGAAAGTGCAGCAGAGTGAAGAACCACATCCTGCTATCTGCTGCAGTGTACGGATCCAAATCCTGGATTCTACTGCAGTGTAAAGAAGCACATCTTGGAATCTCCTGTATCTAGAAGATCCACATCCTGGAAACTCCTGCAGTGTGAAGATCCACATCCTGGAATCTCTTGGAGTGTAAGGATCAACATAATGTAATCGCCTGGAGGGTGATGATCCACATCAAGGAATGTCCTGCACTGAGAAGATCCACAACCTGGAATCATCTGCAGTGTAAAGATCCATATCCTGGACTCTCCTGCAATGTGAAGATCCACATCCTGGAATCTCTTGCAGTGTAAGCACCCAGGCCCTGGAATCTCCTGCAGTGTGAAGATCCACATCGTGGAATCTCCTGGAGTGTAAAGATCCACATTCTGGAATTGCCTGCAGGGTGATGATCCACATCCTGGAAACTCCTGAAGAGTGAAGAACCTACTGCAATGTGAAGATCCACATCCTGGAAAATCCATCAGTACAAAGTTCCACATCTTGGAATCTACTGCATTGTGTAGATCCACATCCTGGAAAGTCCTGCAGTGTAACAATTCACATCCTGCAATCTACTGCTGTGTATTGTTTTACAAATTGGAATCTCCTGCAGTGTAAAGATCCACATCCGGTATTGTCCAGCAGGGTGATGATCTACATCCTGGAAACTCCTGCAGATGAAAAGCCACATCCTGGAATCTGCTGAAGTGAGAAGATTCATTTCTAGGAAACGCTTGCAATGAGATGACCACATTTGGAATCTCCTGCAATCTAAAGATCCACATCCAGGAAACTCCTGCAGTGTGAAGATCCACAACCGGAATTTCGTGCTGTAAGAAGATCCACATCCTGGAAACTCCTGCAGTGTGAATATCCAAATCTCGGAAATTCCAGCAGTGAGAAGATCCACATCCTGGAGACCCCTGTAGTTTGAAGATCCACATCGTGGAATCTACTGCAGCGCGATGATCGACATCATAAAATCTCCTGCAGCGTGAAGATCCATATCCTTGAATCTCCAGCAGTGTGAAGATCTGCATCCTGGAAACACCTGCAGTGTGAAGATCCACATCCTAGAAATTCCTGCAGCATGATGATTCAAATTGTGGAAACCCCTGCAATGTAAAGATCTGCATCAGGGAATCTCCTGCACTGTAAACAGTCACATGCTGGAATCTCCAGTGGTGATAAGATCCACATCCTGGAATCTCATGCTTTGAGAAGATCCACATCCTGGAAAGTGCAGCAGAGTGAAGATCCACATCCTGGAATCTCCTGCAGTGTAAGGAACCACATCCTGGAATCTCCTGCAGTGTAAATATCCACATCCTGGAATCTCTAGAAATGTGGAAAAACACATCCTGGAAACTCCTGCAGTGATTTGATCCACAACCTGTAATCTCCTGCAATGCGAAGATCGACATCCTGGAATCCTGGAATCTCCTGCATTGTAAAGATCCACATGTTGGAATCCCATCGGTGAGGAGATCCACATCCTGGAAACTGCTGCAGTGTGAATATCCAAATCTCGGAAATTCCAGCAGTGAGAACGTACTAATCCTTGCGACCCCTGTAGTTTGAAGATCCACATCTTGGAATCTACTGCAGCATGAAGATCCACGTTATAGAATCTCCTGCAGCGTGAAGATGCATATCCTGGAATCTCCAGCAGTGTGAAGATCCACATCTTGGAAACTCCTGCAGCGTGATGATCCACATCGTGGAAACTCCTGCAATGAGAAGATCCACATCCTGGAAACTCCTGCATTGTAAAGCGTCACATGCTGGAATCTCCAGTGGTGAGAAGATCCACATCCTGGATTATCATGCTTTGAGAAGATCCACATCCTGGAAAGTGCAGCAGAGTGAAGAACCACATCCTGCTATCTGCTGCAGTGTGCGGATCCAAATCCTGGATTCTACTGCAGTGTAAAGAAGCACATCTTGGAATCTCCTGTATCTAGAAGATCCACATCCTGGAAACTGCTGCAGTGTGAAGATCCATATCCTGGAATCTCCTGCAGTGTGAAGAACCACATCCAGGAAATTCCTACAATGTGAAGATACACATCATGTAATATCCTGCAGTGTTAAGATCAAAATCTTGGAAATTCCAGCAGTGAGAAGATCCACAACCTGGAATCATCTGTCGTGTGAAGATCCACATCCAGGAATCTCCTGCAATGTGAAGAGCCACATCCTGGAATCAACTGCAGTGTGAAGATCCACATCCTGGAATCTCTTGGAGTGTAAAGATCCACATCCTGTAATCGCCTGCAGGATGATGATCCACATCAAGGAACGTCCTGCACTTAGAAGATCCACAACCTGGAATCACCTGCAGTGTAAAGATCCATATCCTGGACTCTCCTGCAATGTGAAGACCACATCCTGGAATCTCTTGCAGTGTAAGCACGCAGGTCCTGGAATCTCCAGCAGTGTGAAGATCCACATCGTGGAATCTCCTGGAGTGTAAAGATCCACATCCTGGAATCGCCTGCAGGGTGATGATCCACATCCTGGAAACTCCCGAAGTGAGAATATCCACATCCTGGAATCTCCTGCAGTGTCAAGAACCATATCCAGTAATGTCCTGCAATGTGAAGATCCACATCCTGGAATCTCCTGCAGTGTAAGCACCCATGTCCTGGAATCTGCTGCAGTGTGAAGATCCACATCCTGGAAACTCCTGAAGAGCGAAGAACCACATACTGGAACCTACTGCAATGTGAAGATCTACATCCTGTAAAATCCATCAGTACAAAGTTCCACATCTTGGAATCTCCTGCATTGTGTAGATCCACATCCTGGAAAGTCCTGCAGTGTAACAATATGCATCCTGCAATCTACTGCTGTGTAATGTTCTACAAATTGGCAACTCCTGCAGTGTAAACATCCACATCCGGGAATCTCCAGCTGGGTGATGACCTACATCCTGGAAACTCCAGCGGAGTGAAAAGCCACATCCTGGAATCTGCTGAAGGGAGAAGATTCATGTCTAGGAAACACTTGCAATGAGATGATCCACTATGGAATCTCCTGCAGTGTAAATATCCACATCCTGGAATCTCCAGTAATGTGAAGAAACACATCCTGGAATCTCCTGCAGTGAGATGATCCACAACCTGTAATCTCCTGCAGTGTGAAGATCGACATCCTGGAATCCCCTGCATTATAAAGATCCACATGTTGGAAACTCGTGCTGTGAGATGATCCACTTTTGGAATCTCCTGCAGTGTTAAGATCCACATCCAGGAAACTCCTGCAGTGTGAACATCCACATACCGGAATCTCATGCTGTGAGAAGATCCACATCCTGGAAACTGCTGCAGTGTGAATATCCAAATCTCGGAAATTCCAGCAGTGAGAAGATCCAAATCATGCAGATCCCTGTAGTTTGAAGATCCACATCTTGGAATCTACTGCAGCGTCAAGAACCACATCATAGAATTTCCTGCAGTGGGAAGATCCATATTCTTGAATCTCCACCCAGTGTGAAGATCCGCATCCTGGAAACTCCTGCAGTGTGAAGATCCGCATCCTGGAAACTCCTGCAGCATGATGATCCACATCGTGGAAACCCCTGCAAAGTGAAGATCCACATCACAGAATCTCCTGTACTGTAAACCGCAACATGCTGTAATCTCCAGTGGTGAGAAGATCCATATCCTGGAATCTCATGCTTTGAGAAGATCCACATCCTCAAAAGTGCAACAGAGTGAAGAACCACATCCTGGAATCTACTGCAGTGTGAGGATCCAAATCGTGTATTCTCCAGCAGTGTAAAGAATCACATCCTGGAATCTCCTGCAGTGTAAATATCCACAACCTGTAATCTACTGCAATGTGAAGATCAACATCCTGGAATCCGCTGCATTGCAAAGATCCACATGTTGGAAACTCATGCTGTGAGATGATCCACTTTTGGAATCTCCAGCAGTGTAAAGATCCACATCCAGGAAACTCCTGCAGTGTGAACATCCACATACCGGAATCTCGTGCTGTGAGAAGATCCACATCCTTGAAACTCATTCAGTGTGAATATCCAATCCTCGGAAATTCCAGCAGGGAGAAGATCCACATCATGCAGACCCCTGTAGTTTCAAGATCCACATCTTGGAATCTACTGCAGCGTGCAGATCCACATCATAGAATCTCCTGCAGTGGGAAGATCCATAATCTTGAATCTCCAGCAGTGTGAAGATCCGCATCCTGGAAACTCCTGCAGTGTGAAGATCAGCATCCTGGAAACTCCTGCACTGTAAGCTGCCACATGCTGTCATCTCCAGTGGTGAGATGATCCACATCCTGGAATCTCATGCTTTGAGAAGATCCACATCCAGGAAGGTTCAAGAGAGTGAAGAACCACATCCTGGAATCTCCTGCAGTGTGAAGATCCAAATTCTGTATTCTCCAGCAGTGTAAAGAACCACATCCTGGAATCTCCTGCAGTGTAAATATCCACATCCAGGAATATCCAGAAATGTGAATAAACACATCCTGAAATCTCCTGCAGTGAGATGAGCCACAACCTGTAATCTCCTGCAATGCGAAGATCAACATCCTGGAATCCCCTGCATTGTAAAGATCCACATGTTGGAAACTCGTGCTGTGAGAAGATCCACATCCTGGAAACTCCTGCAGTGTGCATATCCAAATCTCAGAAATTCCAAAAGTGAGAAGATCCACATCCTGGAGACCCCTGTAGTTTGAAGATCCACATCTTGGAATCTACTGCAGCATGAAGATCCACATCATAGAATCTCCTGCAGTGTGAAGATCCATATCCTTGAATCTCCAGCAGTGTGAAGATCCGCATCCTGGAAACTCCTGCTGTGTGAAGATCCACATCCTGGAAACTCCTGCAACATGATGATCCGCATCGTGGAAACTCCTGCAATTTGAAGATCCACATCCTGGCATCTCCTGCATTGTAAAGTATCACATGCTGGTCTCTCCAGTGGTGAGAAGATCCACATCCTGGAATTTCATTCTTTGAGAAGATCCACATCCTAGAAAGTGCAGCAGAGTGAAGAACCACATGCTGCTATCTCCTGCAGAGTGAGGATCCAAATCCTGTATTCTAGTGTAAAGAGGCACATCCTGGAATCTCGTTTGTCTTGAAGAACCACATCCTGGAATCTCCTGCAGTGTGAAGAACCACATCCAGGAAATTCCTACAATGTGAAGATTCACATCATGTAATATCCTGCAGTGTTAAGATCAAAATCATTGAATCTCCTGCAGCATGAAGATCCATATCCTGGAATCTCCAGCAGTGTGAAGATCCACATCCTGGAAACTCCTGCAGTGTGACGATCCACATCCTGGAAACTCCTGCAGTGTGAAGATCCACATCCTTGAAACTCCTGCAGTGTGTTGATCCACAACGTGGAAACTCCTGCAATGAGAAGATCCACATCCTGGAATCTCCTGCGTTGTAAAGAATCACATGCTGGAATCTCCAATGGTGAGAAGATCCACATCCTGGAATCTCATGCTTTGAGAATATCCACATCCTGGAAAGTGCAGCAGAGTGAAGAACCACATCCTGTAATCTCCTGCAGTGTGAAGATCCAAATTGTGTATTCTCCTGCATTGTAAAGAACCACATCCTGGAATCTCTTGCAGTGTGAAGATGCACATACTGGAAACTCCTGCAGTGTAACAATCCACAGCTTGCAACCTACTGCGGTTTAATGATCAACATCTTGGATTCTCCTATAGTGTAAAGATCCACATCCTGAAATCACCTGCAGGCTGATGATCCAAATCCTGGAGACGCCTGCAGTGTGAAGATTCAAATCTCGGAAATTCCAGCAGTGAGAAGATCCACATCCTGGAATCATCTGTTGTGAGAAGATCCACATCCTGGAATCTCCTGCAGTGTAAAGATCCATATCCTGGTATCTCCCACGGTGTACAGATCCACATCCAAAAACCTGCAATGTGAAGAACCACATCCTGGAATCAACTGCAGTGTGAAGATCCACATCCTGGAATCCCCTGGATTGTAAAGATCCACATCCTGGAATCACCTGCAGGATGATGGTGCACATCCTGGACTCTGCTGCAGTGAGAATATCCACAACCTGGAATCAGCTGCAGTGTAAAGATCCTTATCCTGGACTCTCCTGCAATGTGAAGGTCCACATCCTGGAATCTCCTACAGTGTAAGCACCCACATCCTGGAATCTCCTGCAGTGTGAAGATCCACATCTTGGAAACTCCTGAAGAGTGAAGAACCACATACTGGAACCTACTGCAATGTGAAGATCTATATCCTGGAAAATCCATCAGAACAAAATTCCACATCTTGGGATCTCCTGCATTGTGTACATCCACATCCTGGAAAGTCCTGCAGTGTAACAATCCACATCCTGCAATCTACTGCTGTGTAATGTCCTACACATTGGAATCTGCTGCAGTGTAAAGATCCACATCCTGGAATCTCCAGCAGGTGATGATCTACATCTTGCAAACTCCTGCAGAGTGAAAAGCCACATCCTGGAATCTGCTGAAGTGAGAAGATTCATGTCTAGGAAATGCTTGCAATGAGATGATCTACTTCTGGAATCTCCTGCAGTGTAAAGATGCACATCCAGGCAACTCCTGCAGTGTGAAGATCCACATACCAGATTCGCGTGCTGTGAGAAGATCCACATACTGGAAACTGCTGCAGTGTGAATATCCAAATATTGGAAATTCCAGCAGTGAGAACATCCAAATCCTGGAGTCATCAGTAGAATCTCCTGCAGCGTGAAGATCCGTATCCTTGAATGTCCAGCAGTGCAAAGATCTGCATCCAGGAAACTCCTGCAGTGTGAAGATCCGCAACTTGGAAACTCCTGCAGTGTGAAGATCCACATCCTGGAAACGCCTGCAGCATGATGATCCACATTGCGGAAACTCCTGCAATGTGAAGATCCACATTCTGGAATCTCCTGCATTGTAAAGATCCTGATGCTGGGATCGCAAGCTGTGAGAAGTTCCTCATCCTGGACACTCCTGCAGTGTGAATATTCAAATCTCGCAAATTCCAGCAGTGAGAAGATACACATCCTGGAGACTCCTGTAGTTTGAAGATCCACATCTTGGAATCTACTGCAGCATGAAGATCCACATCATAGAATCTCCTGCAGCGTGAAGATCCATATCCTGGAATCTCCAGCAGTGTGAAAATTCGCATTTTGGAAACTCCTGCAGTGTGATGATCCACATTGTGGAATCTCTTGCAATGTGAAGATCCACATCCTGGAACCTCCTGCATTTTAAAGAGTCACAGGCTGGACTCTCCATTGGTGAGAAGATCCACATCCTGGATTCTCAAGCTTTGAGAAGATCCATATCCTGGAATCATCTGTCGTGTGAAGATCCACATCCAGGAATATCCTGCAGTGTAAAGATCCATATCCTGGAATCTCCCCCAGAGCACAGATCCAAATCCAGCAACCTCCTGCAGTGTGAAGAACCACATCCTGGAATCAACTGCAGTGTGAAGATCCATATGCTGGACTCTCCTGCAATGTGAAGATCCACATCCTGGATTCTCCTGCAGTGTAAGCACCCACTTCCTGGAATCTCCTGCAGTGTGAAGATCCACATCCTGGAAACTCCTGAAGAGTGAAGAACCACATAGTGGAACATACTGCAATGTGAAGAACCACATTCTGGAAAATCCATCAGTACAAAGTTCCACATTTTGGAATCTCCTGCATTGTGTAGATCCACATCTTGGAAAGTCCTGCAGTGTAACAATCCACATCCTGCATTCTCCCAATGTGTAATGATCTACATATTGGATTCTCCTGAAGTGCACAGATCCACATCATTGAATCCCCGGCAGGTGATGATCTAAATCCTGGGAACTCCAGCAGAGTGAAAAGCCACATCCTGGAATCTCCTGAAGCAAGAAGATCCATGTCTAGGAAATGCTTGCAGTGAGATGATCCGCATTTTGGAATATACTGCAGTGTAAAGAACTACATCCAGGAAACTCCTGCAGTGTGAAGATCCACATCCTGGAATCTCCTGCAGTGTTTGCACCCACGTCCTGGAATCTCCTGCAGTGTGAAGATCCACATCCTGGAATCTCCTGCAGTGTTAGCACCCACGTCCTGGAATCTCCTGCAGTGTGAAGATCCACATCCTGGAAACTCCTGAAGCGTGAAGAACCACATTTTGGAACCTACTGCAATATGAAGATCCACATGCTGTAAAATCCATCTGTACAAATTTCCACATCTTGGAATCTCCTGCATTGTGTAGATCCACATCCAGTTAAGTCCTGCATAGTAACAATCCACATCCTGAAATCTACTGCTATGTAATGTTCTACATATTGGAATCACCTGAAGTGCAAAGATTCACATCCTGGAATCTCCAGCAGGGTGATGATCTACATCCTGCAAACTGCAGCAGAGTGAAAAGCAACATCCTGGAATCTCCTGAAGCAAGAAGATCCATGTCTAGGAAATGCTTGCAGTGAGATAATCTGCATTTTGGAATATCCTGCAGTGTAAAGAACAACATCCAGGAAGCACCTGCAGTGTGAAGATCCACATCCTGGAATCTCCTGCAGTGTAAGCACCCACGTCCTGGAATCTCCTGCAGTGTGAAGATCCACATCCTGGAAACTCCTGAAGCGTGAAGAACCACATCTTGGAACCTACTGCAATATGAAGATCCACATGCTGTAAAATCCATCTGTACAATGTTCCACATCTTGGAATCTCCTGCATTGTGTAGATCCACATCCAGTTAAGTCCTGCATTGTAACAATCCACATCCTGAAATCTACTGCTATGTAATGTTCTACATATTGGAATCACCTGAAATGCAAATATTCACATCCTGGAATCTCCAGCAGGGTGATGATCTACATCCTGCAAACTGCAGCAGAATGAAAAGCCACATCCTGGAATCTCCTGAAGCAAGAAGATCCATGTCTAGGAAACGCTTGTAGTGAGATGATCTGCATTTTGGAATCTCCTGCAGTGGAAAGATCCACATCCTGGAAACTCCTGCAGTGTGAAGATCCACATACAGGAATCTCATGCTGTGAGAAGATCCACATCCTGGAACCTCCTGCAGTGTGAAGATCCAAATCTCAGAAATTCCAGCAGTGAGAAGATCCACATCCTGGAAACCCCTGTAGTTTGAAGATCCACATCCTGGAAATTTCTGCAGCATGATGATCCACATCCTGGAAACGCCTGCAGCGTGATGATCCACATCGTGGAATCTCTTGCAATGTGAAGATTCACAGCCTGGAATCTCCTGCATTATAAAGAGCCACATGCTGGAATCTCCAGTGATGAGAAGATCCACATCCTGGAATCTCATGCTTTGAGAAGATCCACATCCTGGAAAGTGCAGCAGAGTGAAGAACCACATCCTGGAATCTCCTGCAGTGTGAAAATCCAAATCCGGGATTCTCCTGCATTGTAAAGAATCACATTCTGGGATCTCTGGCAGTGTGTAGATCCACCTACTGGAAACTCCAGCTCAGTGAAGAACCACATTCTGGAATCTACTGCCATGTGCAGATCGACATCATGGAATCTTCTGGAGCATGAAGACCAAATCCTGGAATCTCATGCAGTGCAAAGATCCACATCCTGGAAACTCCTGCAGTGTAACAATCCACATCCTGCAACCTACTGCAGTTTAACGATCAACATCTTGGAGTCTCCTACAGTGTAAAGATCGACATCCTGGAATCTGTGCAGGCTGAAGATCCGCAACCTGGAAACGCCTGCAGTGTGAATATCCAAATCTCGGAAATTCCAGCATTGAGAACATCCACATCCTGGAGACCCCTGCAGCGTGAAGATCCACATCATAGAACCTCCTGCAGTGTGAAGATCCGTATCCTTGAATGTCCAGCAGTGCAAAGATCTGCATCCAGGAAACTCCTGTAGTGTGAAGATCCACATCTTGGAAACTCCTGCAGTGTGAAGATCCGCATCCTGGAAACTCCTGCAGTGTGAACATCCACATCCTGGAAACTCCTGCAGCATGATGATCCACATCGGGGAAACCCCTGCAAAGTGAAGATCCACATCCTGGAATCTCCATCAATGTAAACAGCCACATGCTGGAATATCCAGTGGTGAGAAGATCCACATCCTGGAAAGCCCTGTAGTTTGAAGATCCACATCCTGTAAACTCCTGCAGCGTGATGATCCACATCGTGGAATCTCCTGCAATGTGAATATCCAAATCCTGGAATCTCCTGCATTATAAAGAGCCACATGCTGGAATCTCCAGTGGTGAGAAGATCCACATCCTGGAATCTCATGCTTTGAGAAGATCCACATCCTGGAAAGTGCAGCAGAGTGAAGAACCACATCCTGGAATCTCCTGCAGTGTGAAGATCCAAATCCGGGATTCTCCTGCATTGTAAAGAATCACATTCTGGAATTTCTGGCAGTGTGTAGATCCACATACTGGAAACTCCAGCACAGTGAAGAACCACATTCTGGAATCTACTGCCATCATGCCATCATGATCGACATCATGGAATCTCCTGGAACATGAAGACCAAATACTGGAATCTCATGCAGTGTAACAATCCACATCCTGCAACCTAATGCAGTTTAATGATCAACATCATGGATTCTCCTACAGTGTAAAGATCCACATCCTGGAATCTCGTGCAGGCTAATGATCCACATCCTGGAAACGTCTGCAGTGTAAATATCCAAATCTCAGAAATTCCAGCAGTGAGAAGATCCACATCCTGGAGACCCCTGTAGTTTGAAGATCCACATCTTGGAATCTACTGCAGCATGAAGATCCACATCACAGACTCTCCTGCAGCGTGAAGATCCATATCCTTGAATCTCCAGTAGTGCAATGATCCGCATCATGGAAACTCCTGCAGTGTGAAGATCCGCATCCTGGAAACTCCTGCAGTGTGACGATCCACATCCTGGAAACTCCTGCAGTGTGAACATCCGCATCCTGGAAACTCCAGCAGCATGATGATCCACATCGTGGAAACCCCTGCTATGTGAATGTCCACATCCTGGAATCTCCTGCACTGTAAACAGCCACATGCTGGAATATCCAGTGGTGAGAAGATCCACATCCTGGAATCTCATACTTTGAGATGATCTACATCCTGGAAAGTGCAACAGAGTGAAGAACCACATCCTGGAATCTCCTGCAGTGTGAAGATCCAAATCCTGTATTCTCCAGCAGTGTAAAGAATCACATCCTGGAATCTCCTGCAGTGTAAATATCCAGATCCTGGAATCTCCAGTAATGTGAAAAAACACATCCTGGAATCTCCTGCAGTGAGATGATCCACAACCTGTAATCTGGTGCAATGCGAAGATCGACATCCTGGAATCTCCTGCATTGTAATGATCCACATGTTGGAATCCCAAGCGGTGAGAAGATCCACATCCAGGAAAATGCTGCAGTGTGAATATCCAAATCTGAGAAATTCCAGCAGTGAGAAGATCCACATCATGCAGACCCCTGTAGTTTGAAGATCCACATCTTGGAATCTACTGCAGCGTGAAGATCCACATCATAGAAACTCCTGCAGCGTGAAGATCCATTTCCAGGAATCTCCAGCAGTGTGAAGATCCGCATCATGGAAACTCCTGCAGTGTGAAGATCCACATCTTGGAAACTCCTGCAGCATGGTGATCCACATCGTGGAAACAAACCTGCTATCTGAAGATCCGCATGCTGGAATCTCCTGCAGTGAGATGATCCACAACCTGTAATCTCCTGCAATGTGAAGATCGACATCCTGGAATCTCCTGCATTGTAAAGATCCACATGTTGGAATCCCAAGCTGTTAGAAGATCCACATCCTGGAAACTGCTGCAGTGTGAATATCCAAATCTCGGAAATTCAAGCAGTGAGAAGATACACATCATGGAGACCCCTGTAGTTTGAAAATCCACATCTTGGAATCTACTGCAGTGTGAAGATCCACATCACAGAATCTCCTGCAGTGTGAAGATCCATATCCTGGAATCTCCAGCAGTGTGAAGATCTGCATCCTGGAAACTCCTGCAGTGTGATGATCCGCATCCTAGAAACTCCTGCAGCGTGGTGATCCACATCGTGGAAACAAACCTGCAATGTGAAGATCCACATCCTGGAATCTCCTGCAGTGAGATGATCCACAACCTGTAATCTCCTGCAATGTGAAGATCGACATCCTGGAATCTCCTGCATTGTAAAGATCCACATGTTGGAATCCCAAGCTGTTAGAAGATCCACATCCTGGAAACTGCTGCAGTGTGAATATCCAAATCTCGGAAATTCAAGCAGTGAGAAGATACACATCATGGAAACCCCTGTAGTTTGAAAATCCACATCTTGGAATCTACTGCAGTGTGAAGATCCACATCACAGAATCTCCTGCAGCGTGAAGATCCAAATCCTGGAATCTCCAGCAATGTGAAGATCTGCATCCTGGAAACTCCTGCAGTGTGATGATCCGTATCCTAGAAACTCCTGCAGCGTGGTGATCCACTTCCTGGAAACTCCTGCAATGTGAAGATCCACATCCTGGAATCTCCTGCATTGTAAAGCGCAACATGCTGTTCTCTCCACTGGTGAGAAGATCCACATCCTGGAATCTCATGCTTTGAGAAGATCCACATCCTGGAAATGCAGCAGAGTGAAGAACCACATACTGCTTTCTCCTGCAGAGTGAGGATGCAAATCCTGGATTCTACTGCAGTGTAAAGAAGCACATCCTGGAATCTCCTGCAGTGTGAAGAAACACATCCAGGAAATTCCTACAATGTGAAGATCAACATCCGGGAAATGCCTGCAGCGTGAAGATCCAAATCTTGGAATTTCCAGCAGTGATAAGATCCACACCATCTGTCGTGTGAAGATCCACATCCTGGAATCTCCTGGAGTGTAAAGATCCATATCCTGGACTCTTTTGCAATGTGAAGATCCACATCCTGGAATCTCCTGCAGTGTAAGCACCCATGTCCTGGTATCTCCAGCAGTGTGAAGAACCACATCCTGGAATCAACTCCTGCAGTGAGAAGATCCACAACTTGGAATCTCCTGCAGTGTAATGAATCATATCCTTGACTCTCCTGCTATGTGAAGATCCACATCCTGGAACCTCCTGCAGTGTGAACACCCACATCCTGGAATCTCCTGCATTGTGAAGATCCACATCCTGGAAACTCCTGAAGAGTGAAGAACCACATACTGGAACCTACTGCAATGTGAAGATCCACATCCTGGAAAATCCATCTGTAAAATGTTCCACATCTTGGAATCTCCTTCATTGTGTAGATCCACATCCTGGAAAGTCCTGCATTGTAACAATACGCATGCTACAATCTACTGCTGTGTAATGTTCTACATATTGGAATCTCCTGCAGTGTAAAGATCCACATCCGGGAATCTCCAGCAGGGTGATGTCCTACATCCTGGAAACTCCTGCAGAGTGAAAAGCCACATTCTGGAATCTGCTGAAGCGAGAAGATTCATGTCTAGGAAATGCTTGCAATGAGATGATGTAGTTTGGAATCTCCTGCATTGTAAATATCCACATCCTGGAATCTCCAGTAATGTGAAGAACCACATCCTGGAATCTCCTGCAGTGAGATGATCCACATCCTGTAATCTCCTGCAATGTGAAGATCGACATCCTGGAATCCCCTGCATTGTAAAGATCCACATGTTGGAAACTCGTGCTGTGAGATGATCCACTTTTGGAATCTCGTGCAGTGTAAAGATCCACATCCAGGAAACTCCTGCAGTGTGAACATCCACATACTGGAATCTCGTGCTTTGAGAAGATCCACATCCTGGAAACTCCTTCAGTGTGAATATCCAAATCTCGGAAATTCCAGCAGTGAGATGATCCACATCATGCAGACCCCTGTAGTTTGATGATCCACATCTTGGACTCTCCTGCAGCGTGAAGATCCACATCATAGAATCTCCTGCAGTGGGAAGATCCATATTCTTGAATCTCCAGCAGTGTGAAGATCCGCATCCTGGAAACTCCTGCAGTGTGATGATCCACATCCTGGAAACTCCTGCAGCATGATGATCCACATCGTGGAAACCCTTGCAATGTGAAGATCCACATCCCGGAATCTCCTGCACTGTAAACTGCCACATGCTGGAATATCCAGTGGTCGAAGGTCCACATCCTGGAATCTCATGCTCTGAGAAGATCTACATCCTGGAAAGTGCAACAGAGTGAAGAACCACATCCTGGAATCTCCTGCAGTGTGAAGTTCCAAATCCTGGAATCTCCTGCAGTGTAAATATCCACATGTTGGAATCCCAGGCGGTGAGAAGATCCACATCCTGGAAACTGCTGCAGTGTGAATATCCAAATCTCGGAAATTCAAGCAGTGAGAAGATACACATCATGGAGACCCCTGTAGTTTGAAAATCCACATCTTGGAATCTACTGCAGTGTGAAGATCCACATCACAGAATCTCCTGCAGTGTGAAGATCCATATCCTGGAATCTCCAGCAGTGTGAAGATCTGCATCCTGGAAACTCCTGCAGTGTGATGATCCGCATCCTAGAAACTCCTGCAGCGTGGTGATCCACATCGTGGAAACAAACCTGCAATGTGAAGATCCACATCCTGGAATCTCCTGCAGTGAGATGATCCACAACCTGTAATCTCCTGCAATGTGAAGATCGACATCCTGGAATCACCTGCATTGTAAAGATCCACATGTTGGAATCCCAAGCGGTGAGAAGATCCACATCCTGGAAACTGCTGCAGTGTGAATATCCAAATCTCGGAAATTCAAGCAGTGAGAAGATACACATCATGGAGACCCCTGTAGTTTGAAAATCCACATCTTGGAATCTACTGCAGTGTGAAGATCCACATCACAGAATCTCCTGCAGCATGAAGATCCAAATCCTGGAATCTCCAGCAATGTGAAGATCTGCATCCTGGAAACTCCTGCAGTGTGATGGTCTGCATCCTAGAAACTCCTGCAGCGTGGTGATCCATATCCTGGAAACTCCTGCAATGTGAAGATCCACATCCTGGAATCTCCTGCATTGTAAAGCGTCACATGCTGCTCTCTCCACTGGTGAGAAGATCCACAACCTGGAATCTCATGCTTTGAGAAGATCCACATCCTGGAAATGCAGCAGAGTGAAGAACCACATGCTGCTATCTCCTGCAGAGTGAGGATGCAAATCCAGGATTCTACTGCATTGTAAAGAAGCACATCCTGGAATCTCCTTTGTCTCGAAGATCCACATCCTGGAAATTCCTACAATGTGAAGATCCACATCCTGGAAACGCCTGCGGTGTGAAGGTCCTAATCTTGGAAATTCCAGCAGTGAGAAGATCCACATCCTGGAATCATCTGTCGTGTGAAGATCCACATCGAGGAATATCCTGCAGTGTAAAGATCCATATCCTGGAATCTCCACCAGTGCACAGATCCACTTCCAGGAACCTCCTGCAGTGTGAAGAACCACATCCTGGAATCAACTGCAGTGTGAAGTACCACATCCTGGATTGGTTTGCAGGCTGATGATCCACATCCTGGAAACTGATGCACTGAGAAGGTCCACAACCTGGAATCATCTGCAGTGTAAAGATCAATATGCTGGACTCTCCTGCAATGTGAAGATCCATATCCTGGAATCACCTGCAGTGTAAGCCCCCTCTTCCTGGAATCTCCTTCAGTGTGAAGATCCACATCCTGGAAACTCCTGAAGAGTGAAGAACCACATAGTGGAACATACTGCAATGTGAAGATCCACATCCTGGAAAATCCATCAGTACAAAGTTCCACATTTTGGAATCTCCTGCATTGTGTAGATCCACATCCTGGAAAGTCCTGCAGTGTAACAATCCACATCTTGCAATCTACTGCTGTGTAATGATCTACATATTGGAATCTTCTGCAGTGCAAAGATCCACATCCTGGAATCCCCAGCAGGGTGATGATCTAAATCATGGAAACTCCTGCAGAGTGAAAAGCCACATCCTGGAATCTCCTTAAGCAAGAAGATCCATGTCGAAGAAATGCTTGCAGTGAGATGATCTGCATTTTGGAATCTCCTGCAGTGTAAAGATCCACATACAGGAAACTCCTGCAGTGTGAAGATCCTCATCCTGGAATCTCCTACAGTATAAGCACCCATATCCTGGAATCTCCTGCAGCGTGAAGATCCACATCCTGGAAAGTTCTGAAGAGTGAAGAACCACATACTGGAATCTACTGCAATGTGAAGATCCACATCCTGGAAAATCCATCAGTACAATGTTCCACATCTTGGAATCTATTGCATTGTGTAGATCCACATCCTGGAAAGTCCTGCATTGTAACAATCCACATCCTGCAATCTACTGCTGTGTAATGTTCAACATATTGGAATCTCCTGCAGTGCAAAGATTCACACCCTGGAAGATCCAGCAGTTTGATGATCTACATCCTGCAAACTGTAGCAGAGTGAAAAGCCACATCCTGGAATCTCCTGAAGCAATAAGATCCATGTCTAGGGAACGCTTGCAGTGAGATGATCCACATTTTGGAATCTCCTGCATTGTGTAGAACCACATCCTGGAAAGTCCTGCAGTGTAACAATCCACATCCTGCAATCTACTGCAGTGTAATGCTTTACATATTGGAATCTTCTGCAGTGCAAAGATCCACATCCTGGAATCCCCAGCAGGCTAATGATCTAAATCATGGAAAATCTAGCAGAGTGAAAAGCCACATGCTGGAATCTCCTTAAGCAAGAAGATCCATGTCTAGGAAATGCTTGCAGTGAGATGATCCGCATTTTGGAATCTCCTGCAGTGTAAAGATCCACATCCTGGAAACTCCTGCAGTGTGAAGATCCACATACAGGAATCTCGTGCTGTGAAAAGATCCACATCCTGGAAACTCCTGCAGCATGATGATTCACATCCTGGAAACTCCTGCAGCGTGACGATCCACATTGTGGAATCTCCTGCAATGTGAAGATCCAAATCCTGGAATCTCCTGCATTATAAAGAGCGACATGCTGGAATCTCCAGCGGTGAGAAGATCCACATCCTGGAATCTCATGCTTTGAGAAGATCCACATCCTGGAAAGTGCAGCAGAGTGAAGAACCACATCCTGGAATCTGCTGCAGTGTGAAGATCCAAATCCTGGAATCTCCTGCTTTATAAAGAGCGACATGCTGGAATCTCCAATGGTGAGAAGATCCTCATCCAGGAATCTCATGCTTTGAGAAGATCCACATCCTGGAAAGTGCAGCAGAGTGAAGAACCACATCCTGGAATCTGCTGCAGTGTGAAGATCCACATCCTGGAATCTACTTCCATGTGAAGATCCTTATCCTGGAATCTCCCCCAGTGCACAGATCCACATCCAGGAACCTCCTGCAGTGTGAAGAACCACATCCTGGAATCAACTGCAGTGTGAAGAACCATATCCTGGAATGGCCTGCAGGCTGATGATCCACATCCTGGAAACTGCTGCACTGAGAAAATCCACAACCTGGCATCACCTGTAGTGTAAAGACCCATATCCTGGACTCTCCTGCAATGTGAAGATCTACATCCTAGAATCTCCTGCAGTGCAAGCCCCCACCTCCTGGATTCTCCTTCAGTGTGAAGTTCCACATCCTGGAAACTCCTGAAGAGTAAAGAACCACATAGTGCAACATACTACCGATGTGTAATTTTCTACATATTGGATACTCCTGCAGTGCAAAGATCTGCATCCTGGAATACCCAGCAGGGTGATCATCTAAATCCTGGAAAGTCCAGCAGAGTGAAAAGCCACATCCTGGAATCTCCTGAAGCAAGAAGATCCATGTCTAGGAAATGCTTGGAGTGAGATGATCCACATTTTGGTATCTCCTGCAGTGGAAAGATCCTAATCCAGGAAAATCCTGCAGTGTGAAGATCCACATCCTGGAATCTCCTGCAGTGTAAGCACCCATGTCCTGGAATCTCCTGCAGTGTGAAGATCCACATCCTGGAAACTACCGAAGAGTGAAGAACCACATACTGGAACCTACTACAATGTGAAGATCCACATCCTGGAAAATCCATCAGTGCAAAGTTCCACATCATGGAATCTCCTGCATTGTGTAGATCCACATCCTGGAAAGTCCTGCATTGTAACAATCCACATCCTGCAATCTACTGCTGTGTAATGTTCTACATATTTGAATCTCCTGCAGTGCAAATATTCACATCATGGAATCTCCAGCAGGGTGATGATCTATATCCTGGAAACTGCAGCAGAGTGAAAAGCCACATCCTGGAAACTCCTGAAGCAAGAAGATCCATGTCTAGGAAACACTTGCAGTGAGATGATGCACATTTTGGAATCTCCTACAGTGGAAACATCCACATCCAGGAAACTCCTGCAGCGTGACGATCCACATTGTGGAATCTCCTGCAATGTGAATATCCACATCCTGGAATCTCCTGCATTATAAAGAGTGACATGCTGGAATCTCCAGCGGTGAGAAGATCCACATCCTGGAATCTCATGCTTTGAGAAGATCCACATCCTGGAAAGTGCAGCAGAGTGAAGAACCACATCCTGGAATCTGCTGCAGTGTGAAGATCCAAATCCTGTAATCTCCTGCTTTATAAAGAGTGACATGCTGGAATCTCCAGCGGTGAGAAGATCCACATCCTGGAATCTCATGCTTTGAGAAGATCCACATCCTGGAAAGTGCAGCAGAGTGAAGAACCACATCCTGGAATCTGCTGCAGTGTGAAGATCAACATCCTGGAATCTACTTCCATGTGAAGATCCATATCCTGGAATCTCCCCCAGTGCACAGATCCACATCCAGGAACCTCCTGCAGTGTGAAGAACCACATCCTGGAATCAACTGCAGTGTGAAGATCCACATCCTGGAATGGCCTGCAGGCTGATGATCCACATCCTGGAAACTGCTGCACTGAGAAAATCCACAACCTGGCATCACCTGTAGTGTAAAGACCCATATCCTGGACTCTCCTGCAATGTGAAGATTCACATCCTGGAATCTCCTGTAGTGCAAGCCCCCACCTCCTGGATTCTCCTTCAGTGTGAAGATCCACATCCTGGAAACTCCTGAAGAGTAAAGAACCACATAGTGCAACATACTACCGATGTGTAATTTTCTACATATTGGATACTCCTGCAGTGCAAAGATCTGCATCCTGGAATACCCAGCAGGGTGATCATCTAAATCCTGGAAAGTCCAGCAGAGTGAAAAGCCAGATCCTGGAATCTCCTGAAGCAAGAAGATCCATGTCTAGGAAATGCTTGGAGTGAGATGATCCGCATTTTGGTATCTCCTGCAGTGGAAAGATCCTAATCCAGGAAAATCCTGCAGTGTGAAGATCCACATCCTGGAATCTCCTGCAGTGTAAGCACCCACGTCCTGGAATCTCCTGCAGTGTGAAGATCCACATCCTGGAAACTACTGAAGAGTGAAGAACCACATACTGGAACCTACTACAATGTGAAGATCCACATCCTGGAAAATCCATCAGTGCAAAGTTCCACATCTTGGAATCTCCTGCATTGTGTAGATCCACATCCTGGAAAGTCCTGCATTGTAACAATCCACATCCTGCAATCTATTGCTGTGTAATGTTCTACATATTTGAATCTCCTGCAGTGCAAATATTCACATCATGGAATCTCCAGCAGGGTGATGATCTATATCCTGGAAACTGCAGCAGAGTGAAAAGCCACATCCTGGAATCTCCTGAAGCAAGAAGATCCATGTCTCGGAAACACTTGCAGTGAGATGATGCACATTTTGGAATTTCCTACAGTGGAAACATCCACATCCAGGAAACTCCTGCAATGTGAAGATCCACATACAGGAAACTCCTGTAGTGTGAATATCCGAATCTCAGAAATTCCAGCAGTGAGAAGATCCACATCCTGGAAACCCCTGTAGTTTGAAGATCCACATCCTGGAAACTCCTGTAATGTGCAGATCCACATCCTGGAATCTCCTGCATTATGAAGAACCACATGCTGGAATCCCCAGTGGTGAGAAGATCCACATCCTGGAATCTCATGCTTTGAGAAGATCCACATCCTGGAAAGTGCAGCAGAGTGAAGAACCACATCCTGGAATCTCCTGCAGTGTGAAGATCCAAATCCTGTATTCTCCTGCATTGTAAAGATTCACATTCTGGAATCTCTGGCAGTGTGTAGATCCACATACTGGAAACTCCAGCACAGTGAAGAACCACATTCTGGAATCTACTGCCATGTGCAGATCGACATCATGGAATCTCCTAGAGCATGAAGACCAAATCTTGGAATCTCATGCAGTGCAAAGATCCACATCCTGGAAACTCCTGCAGTGTAACAATCCACATCCTGCAACCTACTGCAGTTTAACGATCAGCATCTTGGATTCTCCTACAGTGTAAGGATCCACATCCTGGAATCTCGTGCAGGCAGATGATCCACATCCTGGAAACGCCTGCAGTGAGAAAATCCACATCCTGGAATATGCTGCAATGTCAGGATCCACATTCTGGAATCTCCTGCAGTGCAAGGATCCACATCCTGGAATCTACTACAGTGTGAAGATCCACATCATGGAATTTCCTGCAGTGTGATGATCCACATCCTGGAATCTCTAGCAGTGCTAAGATCCACATCCTGGAAACTTGTGCAGTGTGAAGATACACATCCTGGAAACACCTGCACTGTAATGATCAACATCCTGGAATCTCCCGCAGTGAGATAATCCACATCCTGGAATCTCCTGCAATGCGAAGATCGACATCCTGGAGTCTCCTACATTGTAAAGATCCACATGCTGGATTCTCCAGCGATGAGAATATCCAAACCCTGGAATCTCTGCTTTGAGATGATCCCCATCCTGGAAAGTGCATCAGAGTGAAGAACCACATCCTGGAATCTCCTGCAGTGTGAGGATTGAAATCCCGGCTTCTACTGCACTGTAAAGAAGCATATCCTGGAATCTCCTCCGTCTAGAACATCCACATCCTGGAAACTCCTTCAGTATGAAGATCCACATCCTGGAAACTCGTGCAGTGTGAAGTTACACATCCTGGAAACTCCTGCACTGTAATGATCGACATCCTGGAATCGCCTGCAGTGTAATTATCCACATCCTGGAATCTCCAGCAATGTGAGAAAACATATCATGGAATCTCCTGCAGTGAGATGATCCACATCCTGGAATCTCCTGCTATGCGAAGATCGACATCCTGGAATCTCGTGCATTTTAAAGATCCACATGCTGGAATCTCCAGCGATGAGAATATCCACACCCTGGAATCTCTGCTTTGAGATGATCCCCATCCTGGAAAATGCAGCAGAGTGAAGAACCACATCGTGGAATCTCCTGCAGTGAGAAGATACAAATAGTGGAAACTCCAGCAGAGTGAAGAAACACATCCTGGAATCTCCAGCAGTGTGAAGATCCACATCCTGGAATCTACTGCAGTGTGAAGATCAACATTATGGAATCTCCTGCAGTGTGAGATCCAAATCCTGGATTCTCCTGCCATGTAAAGGTCCAATCCTGGAATGTCCTGCAGTGAGAAGATCCACAACCTGGAAAATCATGCAATGTGAAGACCCACATCTAGGAAATGCCTGCAGTGTGAAGATCAAAATCTTGGAATTTCCAGCTGTGAAAAACTCCACATCCTGGAATCCCCTGTCGTGTGAAGACCAAATTCCTGGAACCTCCTGCAGTATAAGATGCACATCCAGGAATCTCCTGCAGTGTGAATATCCAGATCCAAGAATCTCCTGCAGTGTGAAGATCCACATCCTTGAATCTACTGTAGTGTGAAAATCCACTTCCTGGAAAGTCCTGCTGTGTAACAATCCACATCCCGGAATCTCCTGCAGTGTGAAGATCCACATCCTCAAAACTACTGCAGTGTGAAGATCCACATCATGGAATCTCCTGCAGCGTGAAGATCCACATCTTGGAATCTCCAGCAGTGTGAAGATCCACATCTTGGAATCTCCTGCAGCGTGAAGATCCACATTCTGGAATCACCTGCAGTGTGAAGATCCAAATCCTGGATTCAGCTGCAGTGTAAAGAAGCACATCCTGGAATCTCCTGCATTTAGAAGATCCAAATCCTGGAATGTACTGCAGTGTGAAGATTCATATTCTGGAATTACCTACAGTGGGAAGATTCACATCCTGGAAACCTCTGCTGTGTAACGATCCACATCATGGAATCTCCTGCATTGAAAAGATCCACATTCTGGAATCTACTGCAGTGTGAAGATCCACATCATGGAATCTCCTGCAGCATGATGATCCACATTCTGGAATCTCCTGCAGTTTGAAGATACACATCCTGGAAACTCCTGCACTGTAACAAACAACAGCCTGAGATTGCCTACCGTGAAAAATCTGCATCCTGGAATCTCCTGCAATGTGAAAAAACACATGATGGAATCTCCTGCAGTGAGATGATCCACATCGTGGAATCTCCTGCAATGTGAAGATCCACATCCTGGAATGTCCTTCATTGTAAAGATCCGCATGTTGGATTCAACAGCAGTGAGAAGATCCACATCCTGGAATCTCTGCTTTGAGATGATCCCCATCCTGCAAAGTGCAGCAGAGTGAAGAACCACATCCTGGAATCTCCTGCAGTGTGAAGATCCAAATCCTGGATTCAACTGTAGTGTAAAGAAGCACATCCTGGAATCTCCTGCATTTGGAAGATCCACATCCTGGAATGTACTGCTTTGTAAAGATGCACATGCTGGAATCACCAGCGGTGAGAAGATCCACATCCTGGAATCTCCTGCATTTAGAAGATCAAAATCCTGGAATGTACTGCTTTGTAAAGATCCACATGCTGGAATCACCAGCAGTGAGAAGATCCACATCCTGGAATCTCTGCTTTGAGATTATCCCTATCCTTGAAAGTGCAGCAGTATGAAGATCCATGTCCTGGAATCTCCGTCAGTGTGAAGATCAGCATCCTGGAACCTCCTGCAGTGTGAAGATCCACATGATGCAATCTCCTGCATCTTGAAGTACCACATCCTGCAATCTCCAGCAGTGTGAAGATCTACATCCTGGAAACTCCTGCAGTGTGATGATACATATCCTGGAAACTCGTACAGTGTGCAGATAAACAACCTGGAAACACCTGCAGTGTAACAATCCACATCCTGGTATCTCCTGCAGTGCACCGATCCACATCCTGCAATCTACTTCATTGTAACGATCAACATCTTGGATTTTGCAGCAGGGTAAAGATCCATATCCTGGAATCTCCTGCAGGGGGATGATCCACATCCTAGAAACTCCTGCTGAGTGAAAAAACACCTCCTGGAATCTCCTGAAGTGAGACGATACACATCGTAGAATCTCCTGCAGTGAGATTATCCAAATAGTGGAACTCCAGCAGAATGAACAAACACATCCTGGAATCTCCTGCAGTGTGAAGATCTATATCCTGGAATCTCCTGCAGTGTGAAGATCAACATTATGGAATCTCCTGCAGTGTGAAGGTGCAAATCCTGGATTCTCCTGCAGTGTAAAGATCCAGTCCTGGAATCTCCTGCAGTGCACCAATCCACATCATGCAATCTACTGCAGTGTAATGATCAAGATATTGGATTCTCCTGCAGTGTAAAGATGGACATCCTGGAATCTCCTGCAGTGCAATGATCCACATCCTGCAATCTACTGCATTTTAATCATCAACATCTTGGATTCTCCAGCAGTGTAAAGATCCACATCCTGCAATCTCCTGCAGGGAGATGATCAACATTATGGAACCTCCTTCAGTGTGAAGATCCACACCCTGGAAACAACTGCAATGTGAAGATCCACATCCTGGCAATGGCTGCAGTGTGAAGATCGAAATCTCGGAATTTCCAGCAGTGAGAAGATTCACACTGGAATCCACAGTCGTGTGAAGATCGACATCCTGGAACTGCCTGCAGTGTGAACATCCAATTCCTGGAATCTCCTGCAGTGTGAAGATTCACTTCCTGGAAACTCCTGCGGTGTAAAGATCCACATCCTGGAATCTCCTGCAGTGAAAAGATCCACATCCTAGAATCTACTGCAGTGTGAGGATAAACATCATAGAATCTCCTGCAGCATTACGATCTACATCATGGAATCTACTGCAGTGTGAAGAACCACATCCTGGAATCTCCTGCAGTGTGAAGATCCATTTCATGGAATCTCCTGTAGCGTGATGATCCACATGTTGGAAACACCTGCAGCATGATGATACACATCCTGGATACTCCATGGGTATAACGATCCACAACTTGGATTCTCCTGCAGTGAAAAGATCAACATCCTGTAATCTCCAGCGGTGTGAAGATCCACATCCAGGAAACTACTGCAGCGTGAAGAAACACATCTTGGAATCTCCTGCAGTCTGAAGATTCACATCATGGAATCTCCTGCATCGTGAAGTACCACATCCTGGAAACTCCTGCAGTGTGAAGATACATATCCTGGAACCTGCTACAGTGTGAAGATCCACAACCTGGAAACTGCTGCAATGCACAGATCCACATCCTGCAATCTACTGCAGTGTAACGATCAACATCTTCGATTATCCTGCAGTGTAAAGATCTACATCCTGGATTCACCTGCAGTGCACTGATCCACATCCTGCAATCTACTGCAGTGTAATGATCAACATCTTGGATTCTCGAGCAGATTAAAGATCCACATCCTGGAATCTCCTGCAGGGTGATGATTAACATCCTGGAAACTCCTCGCAGAGTGAAAAACCACCTCCTGGAATCTCCTGTACTGTAATGAACCACATCGTGGAAACTCCTGCAGTGAGAATATCCAAATAGTGGAAACTCCAGCAGAATGAAGAAACACATCCAGTAATCTCCTGCAGTGTGAAGATCCGCAACCTGGAATCTCCAGCAGTGTGAAGTTCCACATCCAGGAATCTACTGCAGGGTGAAGATCAACATTATGGAATCTCCTGCAGTGTGAAGATCCAAATCCTGGATTCTCCTGCAGTGTGAAGATCCACATCCTGGAATCTCCTGCAGTGTGAAGAACCACATCCTTGAATCTACTTTAGTGTGAAGATCCACTTCCTGGAACTCCTGCTTTGTAACGACCCACATGCGGGAATCTCCTGCAGTGAAAAGATCCACATTCTGGAATCTACTGCAGTGGGAAGATGAACATCATGGAATCTCCTCCAGCATGATGATCCACATCCTGGAATCTCTTGCAGTGTGAAGAACCAGATCCTGGTATCTACTGTAGTGTGATGATCCACATCCTGGAATATTCTGCAGTGAAAAGATCCACATCCTGGAATCACCAGCAGCGTGAAGATCCACAACCTGCAATCTCCTGCAGAGCACCGATCCACATCCTGCTATCGACTGCAGTGTATCGATCAACATCTTGGATTCTCCTGCAGTGTAAAGATCTACATCCTGGATTCCCCTGCAGTGCACCGATCCACATCCTGCAATCTACTGCAGTGTAATGATCAACATCTTGGATTCTCCAGCAGGTTAAAGATCCACATCCTGGAATCTCCTGCAGGGTGATGATCCACAACCGAGAAACTCCTGCAGAGTGAAAAACCACCTCCTGGAATTTCCTGTACTGTAATGATCCACATCGTGGAAACTCCTGCAGTGAGAATATCCAAACAGTGGAAACTCCTGCAGATTGAAGAAACACATCCTGTAACCTCCTGCAGTGTGAAGATCTGCAACCTGGAATCTCCAGCAATGTGAAGATCCACATCCAGGAATCTCTGCTTTGAGATTATCCCTATCCTTGAAAGTGCAGCAGTATGAAGATCCATGTCCTGGAATCTCCGTCAGTGTGAAGATCAGCATCCTGGAACCTCCTGCAGTGTGAAGATCCACATGATGCAATCTCCTGCATCTTGAAGTACCACATCCTGCAATCTCCAGCAGTGTGAAGATCTACATCCTGGAAACTCCTGCAGTGTGATGATACATATCCTGGAAACTCGTACAGTGTGCAGATAAACAACCTGGAAACACCTGTAGTGTAACAATCCACATCCTGGTATCTCCTGCAGTGCACCGATCCACATCCTGCAATCTACTTCATTGTAACGATCAACATCTTGGATTTTGCAGCAGGGTAAAGATCCATATCCTGGAATCTCCTGCAGGGGGATGATCCACATCCTAGAAACTCCTGCTGAGTGAAAAAACACCTCCTGGAATCTCCTGAAGTGAGACGATACACATCGTAGAATCTCCTGCAGTGAGATTATCCAAATAGTGGAACTCCAGCAGAATGAACAAACACATCCTGGAATCTCCTGCAGTGTGAAGATCTATATCCTGGAATCTCCTGCAGTGTGAAGATCAACATTATGGAATCTCCTGCAGTGTGAAGGTCCAAATCCTGGATTCTCCTGCAGTGTAAAGATCCAGTCCTGGAATCTCCTGCAGTGCACCAATCCACATCATGCAATCTACTGCAGTGTAATGATCAAGATATTGGATTCTCCTGCAGTGTAAAGATGGACATCCTGGAATCTCCTGCAGTGCAATGATCCACATCCTGCAATCTACTGCATTTTAATCATCAACATCTTGGATTCTCCAGCAGTGTAAAGATCCACATCCTGCAATCTCCTGCAGGGAGATGATCAACATTATGGAACCTCCTTCAGTGTGAAGATCCACACCCTGGAAACAACTGCAATGTGAAGATCCACATCCTGGCAATGGCTGCAGTGTGAAGATCGAAATCTCGGAATTTCCAGCAGTGAGAAGATTCACACTGGAATCCACAGTCGTGTGAAGATCGACATCCTGGAACTGCCTGCAGTGTGAACATCCAATTCCTGGAATCTCCTGCAGTGTGAAGATTCACTTCCTGGAAACTCCTGCGGTGTAAAGATCCACATCCTGCAATCTCCTGCAGGGAGATGATCAACATTATGGAACCTCCTTCAGTGTGAAGATCCACACCCTGGAAACAACTGCAATGTGAAGATCCACATCCTGGCAATGGCTGCAGTGTGAAGATCGAAATCTCGGAATTTCCAGCAGTGAGAAGATTCACACTGGAATCCACAGTCGTGTGAAGATCGACATCCTGGAACTGCCTGCAGTGTGAACATCCAATTCCTGGAATCTCCTGCAGTGTGAAGATTCACTTCCTGGAAACTCCTGCGGTGTAAAGATCCACATCCTGGAATCTCCTGCAGTGAAAAGATCCACATCCTAGAATCTACTGCAGTGTGAGGATAAACATCATAGAATCTCCTGCAGCATTACGATCTACATCATGGAATCTACTGCAGTGTGAAGAACCACATCCTGGAATCTCCTGCAGTGTGAAGATCCATTTCATGGAATCTCCTGTAGCGTGATGATCCACATGTTGGAAACACCTGCAGCATGATGATACACATCCTGGATACTCCATGGGTATAACGATCCACAACTTGGATTCTCCTGCAGTGAAAAGATCAACATCCTGTAATCTCCAGCGGTGTGAAGATCCACATCCAGGAAACTACTGCAGCGTGAAGAAACACATCTTGGAAACTCCTGCAGTCTGAAGATTCACATCATGGAATCTCCTGCATCGTTAAGTACCACATCCTGGAAACTCCTGCAGTGTGAAGATACATATCCTGGAACCTGCTACAGTGTGAAGATCCACAACCTGGAAACTGCTGCAATGCACAGATCCACATCCTGCAATCTACTGCAGTGTAACGATCAACATCTTCGATTATCCTGCAGTGTAAAGATCTACATCCTGGATTCACCTGCAGTGCACTGATCCACATCCTGCAATCTACTGCAGTGTAATGATCAACATCTTGGATTCTCGAGCAGGTTAAAGATCCACATCCTGGAATCTCCTGCAGGGTGATGATTAACATCCTGGAAACTCCTCGCAGAGTGAAAAACCACCTCCTGGAATCTCCTGTACTGTAATGAACCACATCGTGGAAACTCCTGCAGTGAGAATATCCAAATAGTGGAAACTCCAGCAGAATGAAGAAACACATCCAGTAATCTCCTGCAGTGTGAAGATCCGCAACCTGGAATCTCCAGCAGTGTGAAGTTCCACATCCAGGAATCTACTGCAGGGTGAAGATCAACATTATGGAATCTCCTGCAGTGTGAAGATCCAAATCCTGGATTCTCCTGCAGTGTGAAGATCCACATCCTGGAATCTCCTGCAGTGTGAAGAACCACATCTTTGAATCTACTTTAGTGTGAAGATCCACTTCCTGGAACTCCTGCTTTGTAACGACCCACATGCGGGAATCTCCTGCAGTGAAAAGATCCACATTCTGGAATCTACTGCAGTGGGAAGATGAACATCATGGAATCTCCTCCAGCATGATGATCCACATCCTGGAATCTCTTGCAGTGTGAAGAACCAGATCCTGGTATCTACTGTAGTGTGATGATCCACATCCTGGAATATTCTGCAGTGAAAAGATCCACATCCTGGAATCACCAGCAGCGTGAAGATCCACAACCTGCAATCTCCTGCAGAGCACCGATCCACATCCTGCTATCGACTGCAGTGTATCGATCAACATCTTGGATTCTCCTGCAGTGTAAAGATCTACATCCTGGATTCCCCTGCAGTGCACCGATCCACATCCTGCAATCTACTGCAGTGTAATGATCAACATCTTGGATTCTCCAGCAGGTTAAAGATCCACATCCTGGAATCTCCTGCAGGGTGATGATCCACAACCGAGAAACTCCTGCAGAGTGAAAAACCACCTCCTGGAATTTCCTGTACTGTAATGATCCACATCGTGGAAACTCCTGCAGTGAGAATATCCAAACAGTGGAAACTCCTGCAGATTGAAGAAACACATCCTGTAACCTCCTGCAGTGTGAAGATCTGCAACCTGGAATCTCCAGCAATGTGAAGATCCACATCCAGGAATCTCTGCTTTGAGATTATCCCTATCCTTGAAAGTGCAGCAGTATGAAGATCCATGTCCTGGAATCTCCGTCAGTGTGAAGATCAGCATCCTGGAACCTCCTGCAGTGTGAAGATCCACATGATGCAATCTCCTGCATCTTGAAGTACCACATCCTGCAATCTCCAGCAGTGTGAAGATCTACATCCTGGAAACTCCTGCAGTGTGATGATACATATCCTGGAAACTCGTACAGTGTGCAGATAAACAACCTGGAAACACCTGTAGTGTAACAATCCACATCCTGGTATCTCCTGCAGTGCACCGATCCACATCCTGCAATCTACTTCATTGTAACGATCAACATCTTGGATTTTGCAGCAGGGTAAAGATCCATATCCTGGAATCTCCTGCAGGGGGATGATCCACATCCTAGAAACTCCTGCTGAGTGAAAAAACACCTCCTGGAATCTCCTGAAGTGAGACGATACACATCGTAGAATCTCCTGCAGTGAGATTATCCAAATAGTGGAACTCCAGCAGAATGAACAAACACATCCTGGAATCTCCTGCAGTGTGAAGATCTATATCCTGGAATCTCCTGCAGTGTGAAGATCAACATTATGGAATCTCCTGCAGTGTGAAGGTGCAAATCCTGGATTCTCCTGCAGTGTAAAGATCCAGTCCTGGAATCTCCTGCAGTGCACCAATCCACATCATGCAATCTACTGCAGTGTAATGATCAAGATATTGGATTCTCCTGCAGTGTAAAGATGGACATCCTGGAATCTCCTGCAGTGCAATGATCCACATCCTGCAATCTACTGCATTTTAATCATCAACATCTTGGATTCTCCAGCAGTGTAAAGATCCACATCCTGCAATCTCCTGCAGGGAGATGATCAACATTATGGAACCTCCTTCAGTGTGAAGATCCACACCCTGGAAACAACTGCAATGTGAAGATCCACATCCTGGCAATGGCTGCAGTGTGAAGATCGAAATCTCGGAATTTCCAGCAGTGAGAAGATTCACACTGGAATCCACAGTCGTGTGAAGATCGACATCCTGGAACTGCCTGCAGTGTGAACATCCAATTCCTGGAATCTCCTGCAGTGTGAAGATTCACTTCCTGGAAACTCCTGCGGTGTAAAGATCCACATCCTGCAATCTCCTGCAGGGAGATGATCAACATTATGGAACCTCCTTCAGTGTGAAGATCCACACCCTGGAAACAACTGCAATGTGAAGATCCACATCCTGGCAATGGCTGCAGTGTGAAGATCGAAATCTCAGAATTTCCAGCAGTGAGAAGATTCACACTGGAATCCACAGTCGTGTGAAGATCGACATCCTGGAACTGCCTGCAGTGTGAACATCCAATTCCTGGAATCTCCTGCAGTGTGAAGATTCACTTCCTGGAAACTCCTGCGGTGTAAAGATCCACATCCTGGAATCTCCTGCAGTGAAAAGATCCACATCCTAGAATCTACTGCAGTGTGAGGATAAACATCATAGAATCTCCTGCAGCATTACGATCTACATCATGGAATCTACTGCAGTGTGAAGAACCACATCCTGGAATCTCCTGCAGTGTGAAGATCCATTTCATGGAATCTCCTGTAGCGTGATGATCCACATGTTGGAAACACCTGCAGCATGATGATACACATCCTGGATACTCCATGGGTATAACGATCCACAACTTGGATTCTCCTGCAGTGAAAAGATCAACATCCTGTAATCTCCAGCGGTGTGAAGATCCACATCCAGGAAACTACTGCAGCGTGAAGAAACACATCTTGGAAACTCCTGCAGTCTGAAGATTCACATCATGGAATCTCCTGCATCGTGAAGTACCACATCCTGGAAACTCCTGCAGATTGAAGAAACACATCCTGTAACCTCCTGCAGTGTGAAGATCCGCAACCTGGAATCTCCAGCAATGTGAAGATCCACATCCAGGAATCTCCTGCAGTGTGAAGATACATATCCTGGAACCTGCTACAGTGTGAAGATACACAACCTGGAAACTGCTGCAATGCACAGATCCACATCCTGCAATCTACTGCAGTGTAACGATCAACATCTTCGATTATTCTGCAGTGTAAAGATCTACATCCTGGATTCCCCTGCAGTGCACCGATCCACATCCTGCAATCTACTGCAGTGTAATGATCAACATCTTGGATTCTCCAGCAGGTTAATGATCCACATCCTGGAATCTCCTGCAGGGTGATGATCCACATCTTGGAAACTCCTGCATAGTGAAAAACCACCTCCTGGAATCTCCTGTACTGTAATGAACTTCATCGTGGAAACTCCTGCAGTGAGAAGTTCCAAATAATGGAAACTCCAGCAGAGTGAAGAAACACATCCTGTAATCCCCTGCAGTGTGAAGATCCGCAACCTGGAATCTCCTGCAGTGTGAAGTTCCACATCCTTGAATCTACTTTAGTGTGAAGATCCACTTCCTGGAACTCCTGCTTTGTAACGATCCACATACTGGAATCTCCTGCAGTGAATAGATCCACATCCTGGAATCGACTGCAGTGTGAAGTTTCACATCATGGAATCTCCTGCAGCATGATGATCCACATCCTGGAATCTCCTGCAGTATGAAGAACCAGATCCTGGTATCTACTGTAGTGTGATGATCCACATCCTGGAAACTCCTGCTGTGTAACAATGCACATCCTTTAATCTCCTGCAGTGAAAAGATCCACATCCTGGAACAACCAGCAGCGTGAAGATCCACAACCTGGAATCTCCTTCAGGGTAATGATCCAACTCCTGGAATCTCCTGCAGAGCACCAATCCACATCCTGCAATCGACTGCAGTGTAACGATCAACATCTTGGATTCTCCAGCAGTGTAAAGATCCACACCCCGGAATCTACCTCATTGTAATGATCTACATCGTGGAATCTCCTGCAGTGAGAAGATCGAAATAGAGGAAACCCCAGCAGAGTGAAGAAAAGCATCCTGGAATCTCATGCAGTGTGAAGATTCGCATCCTGGAATCTCCTGCAGTGTGAAGATCCACATCCTGGAATCTACTGCAGTGTGAAGATGAACATTATGGAATCACCTGCAGTGTGAAGATGCACGACCTGGAAACTGCTGCACTGTACTGATTCACATCCTGGAATCTCCTGGAGTGTACCGATCCACATCCTGCAATCTACTGCAGTGTAACATCAACATCTTGGCTTCTCCTTCAGTGAAAAGATTTACATCCTGGATTCCCCTGCAGTGCACCGATCCACATCCTGCAATCTACTGCAGTGTAATGATCAACATCTTGGATTCGCCAGCAGGTTAAAGATCCACATCCTGGAATCTCCTGCAGGATCATGATCCACATCCTACAAACTCCTGCAGAGTGATAAACCACCTCCTGGAATCTCCTGTATTATAATGATACACATCATGGAAACTCCTGCAGTGAGAATATCCAAATAGTGGAAACTCCAGCAGAGTGAAGAAACACATCCTGTAATCTCCTGCAGTGTGAAGGTCCGCAACCTGGAATCTCCAGCAGTGTGAAGTTCCAGATCCAGGAATCTACTGCAGTGTAAAGATCAACATTATGGAATTTCCTGCAGTGTGAAGCTTCAAAACCTGGATTCTCCAGCAGTGTGAAGATCCACATCCTGGAATCTCCTGCAGTCTGAAGAACCACATCCTTGAATCTACTTTAGTGTGAAGATCCACTTGCTGGAAACTCCTGCTTTGTAATGATCCACATGCTGGAATCTCCTGCAGTGGAAAGATCCACATCCTGGAATCTACTGTAGTGTGAAGATTCATGTTGTGGAATCTCCTGCAGCATGATGATCCACATCTTGTAATCTCTTGCAGTGTGAAGAACCAGATCCTGGTATCTACTGTAGTGTGATGATCCACATCCTGGAATCACCAGCAGCATGAAGATCCACAATCTGCAATCTCCTCCAGAGCACCGATCCACATCCTGCTATCGACTGCAGTGTATCGATCAACATCTTGGATTCTCCTGCCGTGTAAAGATCTACATCCTGGATTCCACTGCAGCGCACCGATCGACATCCTGCAATCTACTGCAGAGTAATGATCAACATCTTGGATTCTTCAGCAAGTTCAAGAATGACATCCTGGAAACTCCCGCAGAGTGAAAAACCACCTCCTGGAATCTCCTTTACTGTAATGAACCAAATCATGGAAACTCCTGCAGTGAGAAGTTCCAAATAGTGGAAACTCCAGCAGAGTGAAGAAACACATCCTGTAATCGCCTGCAGATTGAAGATCCACAACCTGGAATTTCTAGCAGTTTATAGTTCCAGATCCAGGAATCTCCTGCAGTGTGAAGATCCTAATCCTGGAATCTCCTGCAGTGAGAATATCCACATCCTGGAATCTCCAGCAGTGTGAAGATCAACATTCTTGAATCTCCAGCAGTGTGTGATCCAAATCCTGGATTCTCCTGCAGTGTGAAGATCCACAACCTGGAAACTGCTTCAGTGTAACAATCCAACTCCCGGAATCTCCTGCAGAGCACCGATCCACATCCTGGAATCTCCTGCAGTGTGAAGATCCACATCCTGGAATCTACTGTAGTGTGAAGTTCAAAATTATGGAATCTCCTGCAGTGTGAAGATCCAAATCCTGGATTCTCCTGCAGTGTAAAGAACCAATCCTGGAATCTCCTGCAGTGAGATTTTCAAAATCCAGGAAACTCCTGCAATGTGAAGATCCACATCTTGGAACCCCTGTCGTGTGAAGATCCACATCCTGGAGTCCCCTGAGGTATAAGATACACATCCAGGAATCCCCTGCAGTGTGAATATCCACATCATGGAAACTCCTGTGGTGTAATGATCCACATCCTGGAATCTTGTGCAGTGAAAAGATCCACATCCTAGAATCTACTGCAGTGTGAGGATCTACATCATGGAATCTCCTGCAGCGTTATGATTTACATCCTGGAATCTACTGCAGTGTGAAGAAACACATTTTGGAATTTCCTGGCGTGTGAAGATCCACATCATGGAATCTCCTGTAGCGTGATGAACCACATCCTGGAAACACCTGCAGGATCATGATCCACATCCTGGACATGCCACGGTTATCACGATCCACATCTTGGAATCTCCTGCAGTGAAAAGATCCACATCCTGTAATCTCCGGCAGTGTGAAGAGCAACATCCTGGAAACTACTGCAGCGTGAAGAAACACATCTTGGAAACTCCTGCAGTGTGAAGATCCACATCATGGAATCTCCTGCAACGCGAAGTACCACATCCTGGAAACTCCTGCAGTGTGAAGATACATATCCTGGAAACTCCTACAGTGTGAAGATCCACAACCTGGAAAATCCTGCAGTGCAACGATCCATATCTTGGAATTTCCTGCAGTGCACTGATCCACATCCTGCAATCTACTGCAGTGTAATGATCAACATCCTGGATTCTCCTGCAGTCTAAAGATTCACATCCTGGAATCTCCTGCAGGGTGATGATCCACATTATGGAATCTCCTGCAGTGTGAAGATCCAAATCGTGGATTCTCCTGCTGTGTGAAGATCCACATCCTGGAATCTCCTTCAGTGAAAAGATCCACATCCTGGAATATACTGCAGTGTGAAGATTCACATCATGGAATCTCCTGCAGCATGATGATCCACATCCTGGAATCTCCTGCAGTGTGAAGAACCAGATCCTGGTATCTACTGTAGTGTGATGATCCAAATCCTGGAAACTCCTGCTGTGTGACAATCCACATCCTGGAATCTCCTGCAGTGAAAAGATCCACATCCTGGAACAACCAGCAGCGTGAAAAACCACAACCTGGAAAATCCTTCAGTGTAACAATCCAACTCCTGGAATCTCCTGCAGAGCACTGATCCACATCCTGCAATTGACTGCAGTGTAACTATCAACATCTTTGATTCTCCAGCAGTGTAAAGATCCACACCCCGGAATCTGCTGCATTGTAATGATCCATATCGTGGAATCTCCTGCAGTGAGAAGATCCAAATAGAGGAAACACCAGCAGAGTGAAGAAACACATCCTGGAATCTCCTGCAGTGTGAAGATCCGCATCCTGGAATCTCCTGCAGTGTGAATATCCACTTCCTGGAATCTCCTGCGGTGTAATGATCCACATCCTGGAATCTTGCGCAGTGAAAAGATCCAAAACTTAGAATCTACTGCAGTGTGAGGATCCACATCATGGAATCTCCTGTAGCGTGATGATCCACATCCTGGAAACACCTGCAGGATGATGATCCACATTCTGGATACGCCACGGTGATAACGATACACATCTTGGAATCTCCTGCAGTGAAAAGATCCACATCTTGTAATCTCCAGCAGTGTGAAGAGCCTCATCCTGGAAACTACTGCAGCGTGCAGAAACACATCTTGGAAACTCCTGCAGTGTGAAGATCCACATCGTGGAATCTCCTGCATCGCGAAGTACCACATCCTGGAAACTCCTGCAGTGTGAAGATACATATCCTGGAAACTCCTGCAGTGTGAAGATCCACAACCTGGAAAATCCTGCAGTGTAACGATCCATATCCTGGAATCTCCTGCAGTGCACCGATCCACATCTTGCAATCTATTCCAGTGGAATGATCAACATCTTGGATTCTCCTGCAGTGTAAAGACTCATATCCTGGAATCCCCTGCAGTGCACCGATCCACATCCTGCAATCTACTGAAGTGTAACGATCAACATCTTGGATTCTCCAGCAGGTTAAAGATCCACATTCTGGAATCTCCTGCAGGGAGATGTTCCACATCCTAGAAACTCCTGCAGAGTGAAAAAACACCTCCTGGAATGTCCTGTATTGTAATGATCCACATCGTGGAAACTCCTGCAGTGAGAAGATCCAAATAGTGGAAACACCAGCAGAGTGAAGAAACACATCCTGGAATCTACTGCAGTGTGAAGATTCACAACATTGAATCTCCTGCAGCATGATGATCCACATCCTGGAATCTTCAGCAGTGTTACGATCCGCATCCTGGATTCTCCAGCAGTGTGAAGATCAACATCCTTGAATCTACTTTAGTGTGAAGATCCACTTCCTGGAAACTCCTACTTTCTAACGATCCACATGCTGGAATCTCCTGCAGGGTGATGATCCACATCCTAGAAACACCTGCAGAGTGAAAAACCACCTCCTGGAATTTCCAGTACTGTAATGATCCACATCGTGGAAACTCATGCAGTGAGAATATCCAAATAGTGGAAACTCCAGCAGAGTGAAGAAACACATCCTGTAATCGCCTGCAGATTGAAGATCCGCAACGTGGAATCTCTAGCAGTTTATAGTTCCAGATCCAGGAATCTCCTGCAGTGTGAAGATCCACATCCTGGAATCTCCTGTGGTGAAAAGATCCACATCCTGGAATCTACTGCAGTGTGAAGATTCACAACATGGAATCTCCTGCAACATGTTGATCCACATCCTGGAATCTCCTGCAGTGTGAAGATCTGCATCCTGGAATCTCCAGCAGTGTGAAGATCAACATTCTTGAATCTCCAGCAGTGTGTGATCCAAATCCTGGATTCTCCTGCAGTGTGAAGATCCACAACCTGGAAACTTCCTCAGTGTAACAATCCAACTCCTGGAATCTCCTGCAGAGCACCGATCCACATCCTGGAATCTCCTGCAGTGTGAAGATCCACATCCTGGAATCTACTGTAGTGTGAAGTTCAAAATTATAGAATCTCCTGCAGTGTGAAGATCCAAATCCTGGATTCTCCTGCAGTGTAAAGAACCAATCCTGGAAACTCCTGCAGTGAGATTTTCAAAATCCAGGAAACTCCTGCAATGTGAAGATCCACATCCTGGAATCCCCTGTCATGTGAAGATCCACATCCTGGAGCCCCCTGAGGTATAAGATACACATCCAGGAATCCCCTGCAGTGTGAATATCAACATCATGGAAACTCCTGTGGTGTAATGATCCACATCCTGGAATCTTGTGCAGTGAAAAAATCCACATCCTAGAATCTACTGCAGTGTGAGGATCTACATCTTGGAATCTCCTGCAGTGCACTGATCCACATCCTGCAATCTACTGCAGTGTAACGATCAACAACTTGGATTCTCCTGCAGTCTAAAGATTCACATCCTGGAATCTCCTGCAGGGTGATGATCCACATTAAGGAATCTCCTGCAGTGTGAAGATCCAAATCGTGGATTCTCCTGCTGTGTGAAGATCCACATCCTGGAATCTCCTTCAGTGAAAAGATCCACATCCTGGAATCTCCTGCAGTGTGAAGAACCAGATCCTGGTATCTACTGTAGTGTGATGATCCAAATCCTGGAAACTCCTGCTGTGTGACAATCCACATCCTGGAATCTCCTGCAGTGAAAAGATCCACATCCTGGAACAACCAGCAGCGTGAAAAACCACAACCTGGAAACTCCTTCAGTGTAACAATCCAACTCCTGGAATCTCCTGCAGAGCACGGATCCACATCCTGCAATTGACTGCAGTGTAACAATCAACATCTTTGATTCTCCAGCAGTGTAAAGATCCACACCCCGGAATCTGCTGCATTGCAATGATTCACATCATGGAATCTCCTGCAGTGAGAAGATCCAAATAGAGGAAACACCAGCAGAGTGAAGAAACACATCCTGGAATCTCCTGCAGTGTGAAGATCCGCATCCTGGAATCCCCTGCAGTGTGAATATCCACTTCCTGCATTCTCCTGCGGTGTAATGGTCCACATCCTGGAATCTTGTGCAGTGAAAAGATCCACAACCTAGAATCTACTGCAGTGTGAGGATCTACATCATGGAATCTCCTGCAGCGTTTTGATCTACATCCTGGAATCTACTGCAGTGTGAAGAAACACATTCTGGAATTTCCTGGAGTGTGAAGGTCCACATCATGGAATCTCCTGTAGCGTGATGATCCACATTCTGGAAACACCTGCAGGATCATGATCCACATCCTGGATACGCCACGGTTATAACGATCCACATCATGGAATCTCCTGCAGTGAAAAGATCCACATCCTGTAATCTCCAGCAGTGTGAAGAGCCTCATCCTGGAAACTACTGCAGCGTGCAGAAACACATCTTGGAAACTCCTGCAATGTGAAGATCCACATCGTGGAATCTCCTGCATCACGAAGTACCACATCCTGGAAACTCCTGCGGTGTGAAGATACATATCCTGGAAACTCCTGCAGTGTGAAGATCCACAACCTGGAAAATCCTGCAGTGTAATGATCTATATCCTGGAATCTCCTGCAGTGCAGCGATCCACATCCTACAATCCATTCTAGTGGAACGATCAACATCTTGGATTCTCCTGCAGTGTAAAGACTCATATCCTGGAATCCCCTGCAGTTCACCGATCCACATCCTGCAATCTACTGAAGTGTAACGATCAACATCTTGGATTCTCCAGCAGGTTAAAGATCCACATCCTGGAATCTCCTGCAGGGAGATGATCCACATCCTGGAAACTCCTGCAGAGTGAAAAACCACCTCCGGGAATCTCCTGTATTGTAATGATCCACATCGTGGAAACTCCTGCAGTGGGAATATCCAAATAGTGGAAACATCAGCAGAGTGAAGAAACACATCCTGGAATCTACTGCAGTGTGAAGATTCACAACATGGAATCTCCTGCGGCATGATGATCCACATCCTGGAATCTCCAGCAGTGTTACGATCCGCATCCTGGATTCTCCAGCAGTGTGAAGATCAACATCCTTGAATCTACTTTAGTGTGAAGATCCACTTCCTGGAAACTCCTACTTTCTAACGATCCACATGCTGGAATCTCCTGCAGGGTGATGATCCACATCCTAGAAACACCTGCAGAGTGAAAAACCACCTCCTGGAATTTCCAGTACTGTAATGATCCACATCGTGGAAACTCATGCAGTGAGAATATCCAAATAGTGGAAACTCCAGCAGAGTGAAGAAACACATCCTGTAATCGCCTGCAGACTGAAGATCCGCAACCTGGAATCTCTAGCAGTTTATAGTTCCAGATCCAGGAATCTCCTGCAGTGTGAAGATCCACATCCTGGAATCTCCTGCGGTGAAAAGATCCACATCCTGGAATCTACTGCAGTGTGAAGATTCACAACATGGAATCTCCTGCAACATGTTGATCCACATCCTGGAATCTCCTGCAGTGTGAAGATCCACATCCTGGAATCTCCAGCAGTGTGAAGATCAACATTCTTGAATCTCCAGCAGTGTGTGATCCAAATCCTGGATTCTCCTGCAGTGTGAAGATCCACAACCTGGAAACTTCCTCAGTGTAACAATCCAACTCCTGGAATCTCCTGCAGAGCACCGATCCACATCCTGGAATCTCCTGCAGTGTGAAGATCCACATCCTGGAATCTACTGTAGTGTGAAGTTCAAAATTATGGAATCTCCTGCAGTGTGAAGATCCAAATCCTGGATTCTCCTGCAGTGTAAAGAACCAATCCTGGAAACTCCTGCAGTGAGATTTTCAAAATCCAGGAAACTCCTGCAATGTGAAGATCCACATCCTGGAATCCCCTGTCATGTGAAGATCCACATCCTGGAGCCCCCTGAGGTATAAGATACACATCCAGGAATCCCCTGCAGTGTGAATATCAACATCATGGAAACTCCTGTGGTGTAATGATCCACATCCTGGAATCTTGTGCAGTGAAAAAATCCACATCCTAGAATCTACTGCAGTGTGAGGATCTACATCTTGGAATCTCCTGCAGTGCACTGATCCACATCCTGCAATCTACTGCAGTGTAACGATCAACAACTTGGATACTCCTGCAGTCTAAAGATTCACATCCTGGAATCTCCTGCAGGGTGATGATCCACATTAAGGAATCTCCTGCAGTGTGAAGATCCAAATCGTGGATTCTCCTGCTGTGTGAAGATCCACATCCTGGAATCTCCTTCAGTGAAAAGATCCACATCCTGGAATCTCCTGCAGTATGTAGAACCAGATCCTGGTATCTACTGTAGTGTGATGATCCAAATCCTGGAAACTCTTGCTGTGTGACAATCCACATCCTGGAATCTCCTGCAGTAAAAAGATCCACATCCTGGAACAACCAGCAGCGTGAAAAACCACAACCTGGAAACTCCTTCAGTGTAACAATCCAACTCCTGGAATCTCCTGCAGAGCACGGATTCACATCCTGCAATTGATTGCAGTGTAACAATCAACATCTTTGATTCTCCAGCAGTGTAAAGATCCACACCCCGGAATCTGCTGCATTGCAATGATTCACATCGTGGAATCTCCTGCAGTGAGAAGATCCAAATAGAGGAAACACCAGCAGAGTGAAGAAACACATCCTGGAATCTCCTGCAGTGTGAAGATCCACTTCCTGCATTCTCCTGCGGTGTAATGGTCCACATCCTGGAATCTTGTGCAGTGAAAAGATCCACAACCTAGAATCTACTGCAGTGTGAGGATCTACATCATGGAATCTCCTGCAGCGTTTTGATCTACATCCTGGAATCTACTGCAGTGTGAAGAAACACATTCTGGAATTTCCTGGAGTGTGAAGGTCCACATCATGGAATCTCCTGTAGCGTGATGATCCACATCCTGGAAACACCTGCAGGATCATGATCCACATCCTGGATACGCCACGGTTATAACGATCCACATCATGGAATCTCCTGCAGTGAAAAGATCCACATCCTGTAATCTCCAGCAGTGTGAAGAGCCTCATCCTGGAAACTACTGCAGCGTGCAGAAACACATCTTGGAAACTCCTGCAATGTGAAGATCCACATCGTGGAATCTCCTGCATCACGAAGTACCACATCCTGGAAACTCCTGCAGTGTGAAGATACATATCCTGGAAACTCCTGCAGTGTGAAGATCCACAACATGGAAAACCCTAGAGTGTAACAATCTATATCGTGGAATCTCCTGCAGTGCAGCGATCCACATCCTACAATCCATTCTAGTGGAACGATCAACATCTTGGATTCTCCTGCAGTGTAAAGACTCATATCCTGGAATCCCCTGCAGTTCACCGATCCACATCCTGCAATCTACTGAAGTGTAACGATCAACATCTTGGATTCTCCAGCAGGTTAAAGATCCACATCCTGGAATCTCCTGCAGGGAGATGATCCACATCCTGGAAACTCCTGCAGAGTGAAAAACCACCTCCGGGAATCTCCTGTATTGTAATGATCCACATCGTGGAAACTCCTGCAGTGAGAAGATCCAAATAGTGGAAACACCAGCAGAGTGAAGAAACACATCCTGGAATCTACTGCAGTGTGAAGATTCACAACATGGAATCTCCTGCAGCATGATGATCCACATCCTGGAATCTCCAGCAGTGTTACGATCCGCATCCTGGATTCTCCAGCAGTGTGAAGATCAACATTCTTGAATCTACTTTAGTGTGAAGATCCACTTCCTGGAAACTCCTGCTTTCTAACGATCCACATGCTGGAATCTCCTGCAATGAAAAGATCCACCTCCTGGAATCTACTGCAGTGTGAAGATTCACAACATGGAATCTCCTGCGGCAGGATGATCCACATCCTAAAATCTCCAGCAGTGTTAAGATCCGCATCCTGGAATCTCCAGCAGTGTGAAGATCAACATTATGGAATCTCCTGCAGTGCGAAGATCCAAATCCTGGATTCTCCTGCAGTGTGAAGATCCACATCCTGGAATCTCCTGCAGTGTGAAGAACCACATCCTTGAATCTACTTTAGTGTGAAGATCTACTTCCTGGAAACTCCTGCTTTCTAACGATCCACATGCTGGAATCTCCTGCAGTGGAAAGATCCACATGCTGGAATCTACTGCAGTGTGAGGAATCACATCATGGAATCTCCTGCAGCATGATGATTCACATCCAGGAATGTACTGCAGTGTGAAGAACCAGATCATGGTATCTACTGTTGTGTGATGATCCACATCCTGGAAACTCCTGCTGTGTAACATTCCACATCCTGGAATCTCCTGCAGTGAAAAGATCCACATCCTGGAATCACCAGCAGTGTGAAGATCGACAACCTAGAAATTCCTTCAGCGTAACGATTCAACTCCTGGAATCTCCTGCAGAGCACCGACCCACATCCTGCAATGGACTGCAGTGTAACAATCAACATCTTGGATTCTCCAGCAGTGCAAAGATCCACTCCCAAGATTCTACTGCGTTGTAATGATAGACATCGTGGAACATCCTCCAGTGAGAAGATCCAAATACAGGAAACACCAGCAGAGTGAAGAAAGACATCGTGGAATCTCCTGCAGTGTGAAGATCTGCATCCTGGAATCTCCTGCAGTTTGAAGTTCCACATCCTGGAATCTACTGCAGTGCGAAGTTCAACATTATGGAATCTCCTGCATTGTGAAGATCCATAACCTGGAAACTGCTGCACTGTACCGATCCACATCCTGGAATCATCTGGAGTGCATCGATCCACATCCTGCAATCTACTGCAGTGTAACAATCAACATCTTGGATTCTCCTGCAGTGGAAAGATCTACATCCTGGATTCCCCTGCAGTGAACCGATCCACATCCTGCAATCTACTGCAGTGTACTGATCAACATCTTGGATTCTCCAGCAGGTTAAAGATCCACATCCTGGAATCTCCTGCAGGGTGATGATCCACATCCTAGAAACTCCTGCAGAGTGAAAAACCACCTCCTGGAATTTCCTGTACTGTAATGATCCACATCGTGGAAACTCCTGCAGTGAGAATATCCAAATAGTGGAAACTCCAGCAGAGTGAAGAAACACATCCTGTAATCTCCTGCAGAGTGAAGATCCGCATCCTGGAATCTCCAGCAGTGTGAAGTTCCAGATCCAGGAATCTACTGCAGTGTGATGCTTAACATGATGGAATCTCCTGCAGTGTGTAGATCCAAAGCCTGGATTCTCCTGCAGTGTGAAGATCGGCATCCTGGAATCTCCTGCTGTGTGAAGATCCACATCCTTGAATCTGCTTTAATGTGAAGATCCACTTCCTGGAAACTCCTGCTTTGTAACCATCCACATGCTGGAATCTCCTGCAGAGCACCGATCCACATCCTGCAATCGACTGCAGTATAATGATCAACATCTTGGATTCTCTAGCAGTGTAAAGACCACGCCCCGGAATCTACTGTATTGTAATGATCGACATCTTGGAATCTCCTGCAGTGAAAAGATCCAAATAGAGGAAACCCCAGCAGAGTGAAGAAACACTTCCTGGAATCTACTGCATTGTGAAGATCCGCATCCTGGAATCTCCTGCAGTGTGAAGATCCAAATCCTGGATTCTCATGCAGTGTAAAGAACCAATCCTGGAATCTCCTGCAGTGAGATTTTCAAAATCCTGGAAACTCCTGCAATGTGAAGATCCACATCCTGGAATCCCCTGTCGTGTGAAGATCCACATCATGGAGGCTCCTGAGGTATAAGATACACATCCAGGAATCTCCTGCAGTTTGAAGATCGAATTCCTGGAATCCCCTGCAGTGTGAATATCCACTTCCTGGAAACTCCTGCGGTGTAATGATCCACATCCTGGAATCTTGTGCAGTGAAAAGATCCACATCCTAGAATCTACTGCAGTGTGAGGATCTACATCATGGAATCTCCTGCAGCGTTATGATTTACCTCCTGGAATCTACTGCTGTGTGAAGTAACACAACCTGGAATTTCCTGGAGTGTGAAGATCCACATCATGGAATCTCCTGTAGCGTGATGATCCACATCCTGGAAACACCTGCAGGATCATAATCCACATCCTGAATACGCCACGGTTATAATGATCCACATCTTGGAATCTCCTGCAGTGAAAAGATCAAAATCCTGTAATCTCCAGCAGTGTGAAGAGCCACATCCTGGAAACTACTGCAGTGTGAAGAAACGCATCTTGGAAACTCCTGCAGCGTGAAGATCCACATCGTGGAATATCCTGCATCGCGAAGTACCACATCTTTGAATCTACTGCAGTGTGAGGATCTACATCATGGAATCTCCTGCAGTGATATGATCTACCTCCTGGAATCTACTGCAGTGTGAAGAAACACATCCTGGAATTTCCTGGAGTGTGAAGATCCACATCATGGAATCTCCTGTAGCGTGATGATCCACATCCTGGAAACACCTGCAGGACCATGATCCACATCCTGGATACGCCACGGTTATAACGATCCACATCATGGAATCTTCTGCATTGAAAAGATCCACATCCTGTAATCTCCAGCATTGTGAAGAGCCACATCCTGGAAACTACTGCAGCATGAATAAACACATCTTGGAAACTCCTGCAGTGTGAAGATCCACATCATGGAATCTCCTGCATCGTGAAGTATCACATCCTAGAAACTCCTGCAGGTTGAAGAAACATATCCTGGAATTTTCCGACAGTGTGAAGATCCACAACCTGGAAAATACTGCAGTGTAACGATCCATATCCTGGAATCTCCTGCAGTGCACCGATCCACATCCTGCAATCTACTGCATTGTAACGATCAACATCTTGGATTATCCAGCAGGTTAAAGATCCACATCCTGGAATCTCCTGCAGGGTGATGATCCACATCCTACAAACTCCTGGAGAGTGAAAAACCACCTCCTGGAATCTCCTGTATTGTAATGATCTACATCGTGGAAACTCCTGCAGTGAGAATATCCAAATAGTGGAACCTCCAGCAGACTGAAGAAACACATCCTGTAATCTACTGCAGTGTGAAGATCCGCATCCTGGAAATTCTAGCAGTGTGAAGTTCCACATCCTGGATTCTACTGCAGTGTGTAGACTAACATTATGAAATCTCCTGCAGTGTAAAGATCCAAATCCTGGATTCTCCTGCAGTGTGAAGATCCACACCCTGGAATCTCCTTCAGTGAAAAGATCCACATCCTGGAATCTCCAGCAGTGTTAAAATCCGCATCCTGGAATATCCAGCAGTGTGAAGATCAACATTGTGGCATCTCCTGCAGTGTGAAGATCCAAATCCTGGATTCTCCTGCACTGTGAAGATCCACATCCTGGGATCTCCTGCAATGTGAAGAACCACATCCTTGAAAATACTTTAGTGTGAAGATCCACTTCCTGGAAACTTCTGCTTCCTAACGATCCACATGCTGGAATCTCCTGCAGTGAGAAGATCCACATCCTGGAATCTACTTCAGTGTGAAGATTCACATCATGGAATCTCCTGCAGCATGATGATCCACATCCTGGAATCTCCTGCAGTGTGAAGAACCAGATCCTGGTATATACTGTAGTGTGATGATCCACATCCTGGAAAATCCTGCTGTGTAACAATCCACATCCTGGAATCTCCTGCGGTGAATAGATCCACATCCTGGAACAACCAGCAGCGTGAAAAACCACAACCTGGAAAATCCTTCAGTGTAACAATCCAACTCCTGGAATCTCCGCAGAGCACTGATCCACATCCTGCAATTGACTGCAGTGAAACAATCAACATCTTTGATTCTCCAGCAGTGTAAAGATGCACACCCTGGAATCTGCTGCATTGTAATGATCCACATCGTGGAATCTCCTGCAGTGAGAAGATCAAAATAGAGGAAACACCAGCAGAGTGAAGAAACACATCCTGGAATCTCCTGCAGTGTGAAGATCCGATCCTGGAATCCCTTGCAGTGTGAATATCCCCTTCCTGGAATCTCCTGCGGTGTAATGATCCACATCCAGGAATCTTGTGCAGTGAAAAGATCCACATCCTAGAGTCTACTGCAGTGTGAGGATCTACATCATGGAATCTCCTGCAGTGTTATGATCTACATACTGGAATCTACTGCAGTGTGAAGAAACACATCCTGGAATCTCCAGCAGTGTGAAGATCAACATTATGGAATCTCCTGTAGCGTGATGATCCACATCCTGGAAACACCTGCAGGATCATGATCCACATCCTGGATACACCACTGTTATAACGATACACATCTTGGAATCTCCTGCAGTGAAAAGATCCACATCCTGTAATCACCGGCAGTGTGAAGAGCCACATCCTGGAAACTCCTGCGGTGTGAAGATCCACATCTTGGAATCTCCTGCATCGCAAAGTAGCACATCCTGGAAACTCCTGCAGTGTGTGAAGATACATAACCTGGAAGCTCCTACAGTGTGAAGATCCACAACCTGGAAAATCCTGCAGTGTAACGATCCGTTTCTTGGAATCTCCTGCAGTGCACCGATCCACATCCTGCAATCTACTACAGTTTAATGATTAACATCTTGGATTCTCCAGCAGTGTAAAGATCCACATACTGGAATCTCCTGCAGGGTGATGATTAACATCCTAAAAACTCCTGCAGAGTGAAAAACCACCTCCTGGAATCTCCTGTACTGTAATGATCTACATCATGGAAACTCCTGCAGTGAGAATATCCAAATAGTGGAATCTCCAGCAAAGTGAAGAAACATACCCTGTAATCTCCTGCAGTGTGAAGATCTGCATCCTGGAAACTCCAGCAGTGTGACGTTCCAGATCCTGGAATCTACTGCAGTGTGAAGATCAACATTATGGAATCTCCCGCAGTGTGAAGATCCAAATCCTGGATTCTCCTGCAGTGAAAAGATCCACATCCTGGAATCTACTGCAGTGTGAAGATTTACAACATGGAATCTCCTGCAGCAGGATGATCCACATCCTGGAATCTCCAGCAGTGTTAAGATCCACATCCTGGAATCTCCAGTGGTGTGAACATTAACATTGTGGAATCTCCTGCAGTGTGAAGATCCACATCCTGGAAACCCTTCAGTGAAAAGATCCACATCCTAGAATCTACTGCAGGGTGAAGATTCACAACATGGAATCTCCTGCAGCAGGATGATGCACATCCTGGAATCTCCAGCAGTGTTAAGATCCGCATCCTTGAATCTCCTGCAGTGCAAAGATCCAAATCCTGGATTCTCCTGCAGTGTGAAGATCCACATCCTGGAATCTCCTGCATAGTGAAGAACCACATCCTGGAATCTTCTTTAGTGTAAAGATCCACTTCCTGGAAACTCCTGCTTTCTAATGATCCACATGCTGGAATCTCCTGCAGTGGAAATATCCACATGCTGGAATCTACTGCAGTGTGAAGATTCACATCATGGAATCTCCTGCAGCATGCTGATTCACATCCTGGAATCTCGTGCATTGTGAGGAACCAGATCCTGGTATCTACTGTAGTGTGATGATCCACATCCTGGAAACTCCTGCTGTGTAACAATCCACATCCTGGAATCTACTGCAGTGAAAAGATCCACATCCTGGAATCACCAGCAGTGTGAAGATCCACGACCTGGAAATTCCTTCAGTGTAACGATTCAACTCCTGGAATCTCCTGCAGAGCACCGATCCACATCCTGTAATCGACTGCAGTGTAACAATCAACATCTTGGATTCTCCAGCAGTGTAAAGATCCACACACAAGATTCTACTGTGTTGTAATGATCCACATCGTGGAACCTCCTGCAGTGAGAAGATCCAAATACGGGAAACAACAGCAGAGTGAAGAAAGAAATCCTAGAATCTCCTGCAGTGTGAAGATCCACATCCTGGAATCTCCTGCAGTGTGAAGAACCAGATCCTTGAATCTACTTTAGTGTAAAGATCCACTTCCTGGAAACTCCTGCTTTCTAACGATCCACATGCTGGAATCTCCTGCAGTGGAAATATCCACATGCTGGAATCTACTGCAGTGTGAAGATTCACATCATGGAATCTCCTGCAGCATGCTGATTCACATCCTGGAATCTCGTGCATTGTGAAGAACCAGATCCTGGTATCTACTGTAGTGTGATGATCCACATCCTGGAAACTCCTGCTGTGTAACAATCCACATCCTGGAATCTACGGCAGTGAAAAGATCCACATCCTGGAATCACCAGCAGTGTGAATATCCACAACCTGGAAATTCCTTCAGTGTAACGATTCAACTCCTGGAATCTCCTGCAGAGCACCGATCCACATCCTGTAATCGACTGCAGTGTAACAATCAAAATCTTGGATTCTCCAGCAGTGTAAAGATCCACACTCAAGATTCTACTGTGTTGTAATGATCCACATCGTGGAACCTCCTGCAGTGAGAAGATCCAAATATGGGAAACCCCAGCAGAGTGAAGAAATAAATCCTGGAATGTCCTGCAGTGTGAAGATCTGCATCCTGGAATCTCCTGCAGTGTGAAGATCCAAATCCTGGAATCCACTGCAGTGTGAAGATCCACAAACCGGAAATTCCTGCACTGTACCGATTCACATCCAGGAATCATCTGGAGTGCATCGATCCACATCCTGCAATCTACTGCAGTGTAACGATCAACATCTTGGATTCTCCCGCAGTGGAAAGATTTACATCCTGGATTCCCCTGCAGTGAACTGATCCACATCCTGCAATCTACTGCAGTGTAATGATCAACATCATGGATTCTCCAGCAGGTTAAAGATCCACATCCTGGAATCTCCTGCAGGGTGATGATCCACATCCTAGAAACTCCTGCAGAGTGAAAAACCACCTCCTGGAATTTCCTGTACTGTAATGATCCACATCTTGGAAACTCCTGCAGTGAGAATATCCAAATAGTGGAAACTCCAGCAGAGTGAAGAAACACTTCCTGTAATCTCCTGAAGTGTGAAGATCCGCAACCTGGAATCTCCAACAGTGTGAAGTTCCAGATTCAGGAATCTACTGCAGTGTGATGATCAACATGATGGAATCTCCTGCAGTGTGAAGATCCAAAGCCTGGATTCTCCTGCAGTGTGAAGATCGGCATCCTGGAATCTCCTGCTGTGTGAAGAACCACATCCTTGAATCTGCTTTAGTGTGAAGATCCACTTCGTGGAAACTCCTGCTTTGTAACGATCCACATGCTGGAATCTCCTGCAGAGCACCGATCCACATCCTGCAATCGACTGCAGTATAATGATCAACATCTTGGATTCCCCAGCAGTGTAAAGATCCACACCCCGGAATCTACTGTATTGTAATGATCAACATCGTGGAATCTCCTGCAGTGAGAAGATCCAAATAGAGGAAACCCCAGCAGAGTGAAGAAACACATCCTGGAATCTACTGCAGGGTGAAGTTCCGCATCCTGGAATCTCCTGCAGTGTGAAGATCCAATTCCTGGATTCTCATGCAGTATAAAAACCAATCCTGGAATCTCCTGCAGTGAGATTTTCAAAATCCTGGAAACTCCTGCAATCTGAAGATCCACATCCTGGAATCCCCTGTCGTGTGAAGATCCACATCCTGGAGCCTCCTGAGGTATAAGATACACATCCAGGAATCTCCTGCAGTGTGAAGATCGAATTCCTGGAATCCCCTGCAGTGTGAAAATCCAATTCCTGGAAACTCCTGCGGTGTAATGATCCACATCCTGGAATCTTGTGCAGTGAAAAGATCCACATCCTAGAATCTACTGCAGTGTGAGGATCTACATCATGGAATCTCCTGCAGCGTTATGATCTACCTCATGGAAAATACTGCAGTGTGAAGAAACACATCCTGGAATTTCCTGCAGGGTGAAGATCCACATCATGGAATCTCCTGTAGCGTGATGATCCACATCCTGGAAACACCTGCAGGATCATGATCCAGATCCTGGATACACCACGGTTATAATGATCCACATCATGGAATCTCCTGCAGTGAAAAGATCCACATCCTGTAATCTCCAGCAGTGTGAAGAGCCACATCCTGGAAACTACTGCAGCATGAAGAAACACATCTTGGAAACTCCTGCAGTGTGAAGATCCACATCATGGAATCTCCTGCATCGCGAAGTACCACATCCTAGAAACTCCTGCAGTGTGAAGATACATATCCTGGAAACTCCTACAGTGTGAAGATCCACAATCTGGAAAATCCTGCAGTGTAACGATCCATATCCTGCAATCTCCTGCAGTGTAACGATCAACATCTTGGATTCTCCAGCAGGTTAAAGATCCACATACTGGAATCTCCTGCAGGGTGATGATCCACATCCTAGAAACTCCAGCAGAGTGAAAAACCACCTCCTAGAATCTCCTGTATTTTAATGATCTACATCGTGGAAAATCCTGCAGTAAGAATATCCGCATCCTGGAATCTCCAGCAGTGTGAAGTTCCAGATTCAGGAATTTACTGCAGTGTGATGATCAACATGATGGAATCTCCTGCTGTGTGAAGAACCACATCCTTGAATCTGCTTTAGTGTGAAGATCCACTTCCTGGAATATCCTGCTTTGTAATGATCCACATGCTGGAATCTCCTGCAGAGCAACGATCCACATCCTGCAATCGACTGCAGTATAATGATCAACATCTTGGATTCTCCAGCAGTGTAAAGATCCACACCCCGGAATCTACTGTATTGTAATGATCGAAATCGTGGAATCTCTTGCAGTGAGAAGATGCAAATAGAGGAAACCCCAGCAGAGTGAAGAAACACATCCTGGAATCTACTGCAGGGTGAAGATCCGCATCCTGGAATCTCCTGCAGTGTGAAGATCCAATTCCTGGATTCTTATGCAGTGTAAAGAACCAATCCTGGAATCTACTGCAGTGAGATTTTCAAAATCCTGGAAACTCCTGCAATCTGAAGATCCACATCCTGGAATCCCCTGTCGTGTGAAGATCCACATCCTGGAGCCTCCTGAGGTATAAGATACACATCCAGGAATCTCCTGCAGTGTGAAGATCGAATTCCTGGAATCCCGTGCAGTGTGAATATCCACTTCCTGGAAACTCCTGCGGTGTAATGATCCACAAGATCATTGTGCAGTGAAAAGATCCACATCCTAGAATCTACTGCAATATGAGGATCTACATCATGGAATCTCCTGCAGCGTTATGATCTACCTCATGGAAAATACTGCAGTGTGAAGAAACACATCCTGGAATTTCCTGCAGGGTGAAGATCCACATCATGGAATCTCCTGTAGCGTGATGATCCACATCCTGGAAACACCTGCAGGATCATGATCCAGATCCTGGATACGCCACGGTTATAACGATCCACATCATGGAATCTCCTGCAGTGAAAAGATCCACATCCTGTAATCTCCAGCAGTGTGAAGAGCCACATCCTGGAAACTACTGCAGCATGAAGAAACACATCTTGGAAACTCCTGCAGTGTGAAGATCCACATCATGGAATTTCCTGCATCGCGAAGTACCACATCCTAGAAACTCGTGCAGTGTGAAGATACATATCCTGGAAACTCCTACAGTGTGAAGATCCACAACCTGGAAAATCCTGCAGTGTAACGATCCATATCCTGCAATCTCCTGCAGTGCACCGATCCACATCTGCTATCTACTGCAGTGTAACGATCAACATCTTGGATTCTCCAGCAGGTTAAAGATCCACATACTGGAATCTCCTGCAGGGTGATGATCCACATCCTAGAAACTCCTGCAGAGTGAAAAACCACCTCCTAGAATCTCCTGTATTTTAATGATCTACATCGTGGAAAATCCTGCAGTAAGAATATCCAAATAGTGGAAACTCCAGCAGAGTGAAGAAACACATCCTGTAATCTCTTGCAGTGTGAAGATCCGCATCCTGGAAACTCTCGCAGTGTGAAGTTCCACATCCTGGAATCTACTGCAGTGTGAAGATCAACATTATGGAATCTCCTGCAGTGTGAAGATCCAAATCCTGGATTCTCCTGCAGTGTGAAGATCCAAATCCTGGAATCTCCTTCAGTGAAAAGATCCACATCCTGGAATCTACTTTAGTGTGAAGATCCACTTCCTGGAAACTCCTGCTTTCTAACGATCCACATGCTGGAATCTCCTGCAGTGAAAAGATCCACATGCTGGAATCTACTTCAGTGTGAAGATTCACATCATGGAATCTCCTGCAGCATGATGATCCACATCCTGGAATCTCCTGCAGTGTGAAGGACCAGATCCTGGTATCTACTGTAGTGTGAAGATCCACATCCTGGAAAATCCTGCTGTGTAACAATCCACATCCTAGAATCTCCTGCAGTGAAAAGATCCACATCCTGGAACAACCAGCAGTGTGAAAAACCATAACCTGGAAACTCCTTCAGTGTAACAATCCAACTCCTGGAATCTCCTTCAGAGTACTGATCCACATCCTGCAATTGACTGCAGTGAAACAATCAACATCTTTGATTCTCCAGCAGTGTAAAGATCCAGACCCCGGAATCTGCTGCATTGTAATGATCCACATCGTGGAATCTCCTGCAGTGAGAAGATTGAAATAGAGGAAAAACCAGCAGAGTGAAGAAACACATCCTGAAATCTCCTGCAGTGTGAAGATCCACATCCTGGAATCCCTTGCAGTGTGAATATCCACTTCCTGGAATCTCCTGCGGTGTAATGGTCCACATCCTGGAATCTTGTGCAGTGAAAAGATCCACATCCTAGAATCTACTGCAGTGTGAAGAAACACATTTTGGAATTTCTTGGAGTGTGAACATCCACATCATGGAATCTCCTGTAGCGTGATGATCCACATCCTGGAAACACCTGCAGGATGATGATCCACATCCTGGATACGCCACGTTGATAACGATACACATCTTGGAATCTCCTGCAGTGAAAAGATCCACATCCTGTAATCTCCGGCAGTGTGAAGAGCCACATCATGGAAACTACTGCAGCATGAAGAAACACATCTTGGAAACTCCTGCACTGTGAAGATCCACATCATGGAATCTCCTGTATTGCAAAGTACCACATCCTGGAAACTCCTGCAGTGTGAAGATACATAACCTGGAAGCTCGTACAGTGTGAAGATCCACAACCTGGAAAATCCTGCAGTGTAACGATCCGTTTCTTGGAATCTCCTGCAGAGCACCATTCCACATCCTGCAATCTACTACAATGTAACGATCAACATCTTGGATTCTCCAGCAGTGTAAAGATCCACATCCTGGAATCTCCTGCAGGGTGATGATTAACATCCTACAAACTCCTGCAGAGTGAAAAACCACCTCCTGGAATCTCCTTTACTGTAATGATCTACATCGTGGAAACTCCTGCAGTGAGAATATCCAAATAATGGAAACTCCAGCAAAGTGAAGAAACACATCCTGTAATCTCCTGCAGTGTGAAGATCTGCATCCTGGAAACTCCAGCAGTGTGACGTTCCACATCCTGAAATCGACTGCAGTGTGAAGATCAACATTATGGAATCTCCTGCAGTGTGAAGATCCACATCCTGGAAACTCCTTCAGTGAAAAGATCCACATCCTGGAATCTACTGCAGGGTGAAGATTCACAACATGGAATCTCCTGCAGCAGGATGATGCACATCCTGGAATCTCCAGCAATGTTAAGATCCGCATCCTGGATTCTCCAGCAGTGTGAAGATGAACATTATGGAATCTCCTGCAGTGCGAAGATCCAAATGCTGGATTCTCCTGCAGTGTGTAGATCCACTTCCTGGAATCTACTTTAGTGTGAAGATCCACTTCCTGGAATCTCCTGCTTTCTAACGATCCACATGCAGGAATCTCCTGCAGTGGAAAGATCCCCATCATGGAATCTCCTGCAGCATGATGATTCACATCCTGGAATCTCCTGCAATGTGAAGAACCAGATCCTGGTATCTACTGTAGTGTGATGATCCACATCCTGGAAACTCCTGCTGTGTAACAATCCACATCCTGGAATCTACCGCAGTGAAAAGATCCACATCCTGGAATCACCAGCAGTGTGAAGATCCACAACCTGGAAATTCCTTCAGTGTAACGATTCAACTCCTGGAATCTCCTGCAGAGCACCGATCCACATCCTGCAATCGACTGCAGTGTAACAATCAACATCTTGGATTCTCCTGCAGTGTAAAGATCCACACCCAAGATTCTACTGCACTGTAATGATCCACATCGTGGAACCTCCTGCAGTGAGAAGATCCAAATACGAGAACCCCAGCAGAGTGAAGAAAGACATCCTGGAAACTCCTGCATTGTGAAGATCCGCATCCTGGAATCTCCTGCAGTGTGAAGATCCACATCCTGGAATCTACTGCAGTGTGAAGTTCAAAATTATGGAATCTCCTGCAGTGTGAAGATCCACAACCTGGAAACACCTGCACTGTACCGATCCACATCCAGGAATCATCTGGAGTGCATCGATCCACATCCTGCAATCTACTGCAGTGTAACGATCAACATCTTGGATTCTCCTGCAGTGGAAATATCTACATCCTGGATTCCCCTTCAGTGAACTGATCCACATCCTGCAATCTACTGCAGTGTAATGATCAACATCTTGGATTCTCCAGCAGGTTAAAGATCCACATCCTGGAATCTCCTGCAGGGTGATGATCCACATCCTAGAAACTCCTGCAGAGTGAAAAACCACCTCCTGGAATTTCCTGTACTGTAATTATCCACATCGTGGAAACTTCTGCAGTGAGAATATCCAAATAGTGGAAACTCCAGCAGAGTGAAGAAACACATCCTGTAATCTCCTGCAGTGTGAAGATCCGCATCCTGGAATCTCCAGCAGTGTGAAGTTCCAGATTCAGGAATCTACTGCAGTGTGATGATCAACATGATGGAATCTCCTGCAGTGTGAAGATCGGCATCCTGGAATCTCCTGCTGTGTGAAGAACCACATCCTTGAATCTGCTTTAGTGTGAAGATCCATTTCCTGGAATATCCTGCTTTGTAACGATCCACATGCTGGAATCTCCTGCAGAGCAACGATCCACATCCTGCAATCGACTGCAGTATAACGATCAACATCTTGGATTCTCCAGCAGTGTAAAGATCCACACCCCGGAATCTACTGTATTGTAATGATCGAAATCGTGGAATCTCTTGCAGTGAGAAGATGCAAATAGAGGAAACCCCAGCAGAGTGAAGAAACACATCCTGGAATCTACTGCAGGGTGAAGATCCGCATCCTGGAATCTCCTGCAGTGTGAAGATCCAATTCCTGGATTCTCATGCAGTGTAAAGAACCAATCCTGGAATCTACTGCAGTGAGATTTTCAAAATCCTGGAAACTCCTGCAATCTGAAGATCCACATCCTGGAATCCCCTGTCGTGTGAAGATCCACATCCTGGAGCCTCCTGAGGTATAAGATACACATCCAGGAATCTCCTGCAGTGTGAAGATCGAATTCCTGGAATCCCGTGCAGTGTGAATATCCACTTCCTGGAAACTCCTGCGCTGTAATGATCCACAAGATCATTGTGCAGTGAAAAGATCCACATCCTAGAATCTACTGCAGTGTGAGGATCTACATCATGGAATCTCCTGCAGCGTTATGATCTACCTCATGGAAAATACTGCAGTGTGAAGAAACACATCCTGGAATTTCCTGCAGGGTGAAGATCGACATCATGGAATCTCCTGTAGCGTGATGATCCACATCCTGGAAACACCTGCAGGATCATGATCCAGATCCTGGATACGCCACGGTTATAATGATCCACATCATGGAATCTCCTGCAGTGAAAAGATCCACATCCTGTAATCTCCAGCAGTGTGAAGAGCCACATCCTGGAAACTACTGCAGCATGAAGAAACACATCTTGGAAACTCCTGCAGTGTGAAGATCCACATCATGGAATCTCCTGTAGCGTGATGATCCACATCCTGGAAACACCTGCAGGATCATGATCCAGATCCTGGATACGCCACGGTTATAATGATCCACATCATGGAATCTCCTGCAGTGAAAAGATCCACATCCTGTAATCTCCAGCAGTGTGAAGAGCCACATCCTGGAAACTACTGCAGCATGAAGAAACACATCTTGGAAACTCCTGCAGTGTGAAGATCCACATCATGGAATCTCCTGCATCGCGAAGTACCACATCCTAGAAACTCCTGCAGTGTGAAGATACATATCCTGGAAACTCCTACAGTGTGAAGATCCACAACCTGGAAAATCCTGCAGTGTAATGATCCATATCCTGCAATCTCCTGCAGTGCACCGATCCACATCCTGCTATCTACTGCAGTGTAACGATCAACATCTTGGATTCTCCAGCAGGTTAAAGATCCACATACTGGAATCTCCTGCAGGGTGATGATCCACATCCTAAAAACTCCTGCAGAGTGAAAAACCACCTCCTAGAATCTCCTGTATTTTAATGATCTACATCGTGGAAAATCCTGCAGTAAGAATATCCAAATAGTGGAAACTCCAGCAGAGTGAAGAAACACATCCTGTAATCTCTTGCAGTGTGAAGATCCGCATCCTGGAAACTCTCGCAGTGTGAAGTTCCACATCCTGGAATCTACTGCAGTGTGAAGATCAACATTATGGAATCTCCTGCAGTGTGAAGATCCAAATCCTGGATTCTCCTGCAGTGTGAAGATCCAAATCCTGGAATCTCCTTCAGTGAAAAGATCCACATCCTGGAATCTACTTTAGTGTGAAGATCCACTTCCTGGAAACTCCTGCTTTCTAACGATCCACATGCTGGAATCTCCTGCAGTGAAAAGATCCACATGCTGGAATCTACTTCAGTGTGAAGATTCACATCATGGAATCTCCTGCAGCATGATGATCCACATCCTGGAATCTCCTGCAGTGTGAAGGACCAGATCCTGGTATCTACTGTAGTGTGAAGATCCACATCCTGGAAAATCCTGCTGTGTAACAATCCACATCCTAGAATCTCCTGCAGTGAAAAGATCCACATCCTGGAACAACCAGCAGTGTGAAAAACCATAACCTGGAAACTCCTTCAGTGTAACAATCCAACTCCTGGAATCTCCTTCAGAGTACTGATCCACATCCTGCAATTGACTGCAGTGAAACAATCAACATCTTTGATTCTCCAGCAGTGTAAAGATCCAGACCCCGGAATCTGCTGCATTGTAATGATCCACATCGTGGAATCTCCTGCAGTGAGAAGATTGAAATAGAGGAAAAACCAGCAGAGTGAAGAAACACATCCTGAAATCTCCTGCAGTGTGAAGATCCACATCCTGGAATCCCTTGCAGTGTGAATATCCACTTCCTGGAATCTCCTGCGGTGTAATGGTCCACATCCTGGAATCTTGTGCAGTGAAAAGATCCACATCCTAGAATCTACTGCAGTGTGAAGAAACACATTTTGGAATTTCTTGGAGTGTGAACATCCACATCATGGAATCTCCTGTAGCGTGATGATCCACATCCTGGAAACACCTGCAGGATGATGATCCACATCCTGGATACGCCACGTTGATAACGATACACATCTTGGAATCTCCTGCAGTGAAAAGATCCACATCCTGTAATCTCCGGCAGTGTGAAGAGCCACATCATGGAAACTACTGCAGCATGAAGAAACACATCTTGGAAACTCCTGCACTGTGAAGATCCACATCATGGAATCTCCTGTATTGCAAAGTACCACATCCTGGAAACTCCTGCAGTGTGAAGATACATAACCTGGAAGCTCGTACAGTGTGAAGATCCACAACCTGGAAAATCCTGCAGTGTAACGATCCGTTTCTTGGAATCTCCTGCAGAGCACCATTCCACATCCTGCAATCTACTACAATGTAACGATCAACATCTTGGATTCTCCAGCAGTGTAAAGATCCACATCCTGGAATCTCCTGCAGGGTGATGATTAACATCCTACAAACTCCTGCAGAGTGAAAAACCACCTCCTGGAATCTCCTTTACTGTAATGATCTACATCGTGGAAACTCCTGCAGTGAGAATATCCAAATAATGGAAACTCCAGCAAAGTGAAGAAACACATCCTGTAATCTCCTGCAGTGTGAAGATCTGCATCCTGGAAACTCCAGCAGTGTGACGTTCCACATCCTGAAATCGACTGCAGTGTGAAGATCAACATTATGGAATCTCCTGCAGTGTGAAGATCCACATCCTGGAAACTCCTTCAGTGAAAAGATCCACATCCTGGAATCTACTGCAGGGTGAAGATTCACAACATGGAATCTCCTGCAGCAGGATGATGCACATCCTGGAATCTCCAGCAATGTTAAGATCCGCATCCTGGATTCTCCAGCAGTGTGAAGATGAACATTATGGAATCTCCTGCAGTGCGAAGATCCAAATGCTGGATTCTCCTGCAGTGTGTAGATCCACTTCCTGGAATCTACTTTAGTGTGAAGATCCACTTCCTGGAATCTCCTGCTTTCTAACGATCCACATGCAGGAATCTCCTGCAGTGGAAAGATCCCCATCATGGAATCTCCTGCAGCATGATGATTCACATCCTGGAATCTCCTGCAATGTGAAGAACCAGATCCTGGTATCTACTGTAGTGTGATGATCCACATCCTGGAAACTCCTGCTGTGTAACAATCCACATCCTGGAATCTACTGCAGTGAAAAGATCCACATCCTGGAATCACCAGCAGTGTGAAGATCCACAACCTGGAAATTCCTTCAGTGTAACGATTCAACTCCTGGAATCTCCTGCAGAGCACCGATCCACATCCTGCAATCGACTGCAGTGTAACAATCAACATCTTGGATTCTCCTGCAGTGTAAAGATCCACACCCAAGATTCTACTGCACTGTAATGATCCACATCGTGGAACCTCCTGCAGTGAGAAGATCCAAATACGAGAACCCCAGCAGAGTGAAGAAAGACATCCTGGAAACTCCTGCATTGTGAAGATCCGCATCCTGGAATCTCCTGCAGTGTGAAGATCCACATCCTGGAATCTACTGCAGTGTGAAGTTCAAAATTATGGAATCTCCTGCAGTGTGAAGATCCACAACCTGGAAACACCTGCACTGTACCGATCCACATCCAGGAATCATCTGGAGTGCATCGATCCACATCCTGCAATCTACTGCAGTGTAACGATCAACATCTTGGATTCTCCTGCAGTGGAAATATCTACATCCTGGATTCCCCTTCAGTGAACTGATCCACATCCTGCAATCTACTGCAGTGTAATGATCAACATCTTGGATTCTCCAGCAGGTTAAAGATCCACATCCTGGAATCTCCTGCAGGGTGATGATCCACATCCTAGAAACTCCTGCAGAGTGAAAAACCACCTCCTGGAATTTCCTGTACTGTAATTATCCACATCGTGGAAACTTCTGCAGTGAGAATATCCAAATAGTGGAAACTCCAGCAGAGTGAAGAAACACATCCTGTAATCTCCTGCAGTGTGAAGATCCGCATCCTGGAATCTCCAGCAGTGTGAAGTTCCAGATTCAGGAATCTACTGCAGTGTGATGATCAACATGATGGAATCTCCTGCAGTGTGAAGATCGGCATCCTGGAATCTCCTGCTGTGTGAAGAACCACATCCTTGAATCTGCTTTAGTGTGAAGATCCATTTCCTGGAATATCCTGCTTTGTAACGATCCACATGCTGGAATCTCCTGCAGAGCAACGATCCACATCCTGCAATCGACTGCAGTATAACGATCAACATCTTGGATTCTCCAGCAGTGTAAAGATCCACACCCCGGAATCTACTGTATTGTAATGATCGAAATCGTGGAATCTCTTGCAGTGAGAAGATGCAAATAGAGGAAACCCCAGCAGAGTGAAGAAACACATCCTGGAATCTACTGCAGGGTGAAGATCCGCATCCTGGAATCTCCTGCAGTGTGAAGATCCAATTCCTGGATTCTCATGCAGTGTAAAGAACCAATCCTGGAATCTACTGCAGTGAGATTTTCAAAATCCTGGAAACTCCTGCAATCTGAAGATCCACATCCTGGAATCCCCTGTCGTGTGAAGATCCACATCCTGGAGCCTCCTGAGGTATAAGATACACATCCAGGAATCTCCTGCAGTGTGAAGATCGAATTCCTGGAATCCCGTGCAGTGTGAATATCCACTTCCTGGAAACTCCTGCGCTGTAATGATCCACAAGATCATTGTGCAGTGAAAAGATCCACATCCTAGAATCTACTGCAGTGTGAGGATCTACATCATGGAATCTCCTGCAGCGTTATGATCTACCTCATGGAAAATACTGCAGTGTGAAGAAACACATCCTGGAATTTCCTGCAGGGTGAAGATCGACATCATGGAATCTCCTGTAGCGTGATGATCCACATCCTGGAAACACCTGCAGGATCATGATCCAGATCCTGGATACGCCACGGTTATAATGATCCACATCATGGAATCTCCTGCAGTGAAAAGATCCACATCCTGTAATCTCCAGCAGTGTGAAGAGCCACATCCTGGAAACTACTGCAGCATGAAGAAACACATCTTGGAAACTCCTGCAGTGTGAAGATCCACATCATGGAATCTCCTGCATCGCGAAGTACCACATCCTAGAAACTCCTGCAGTGTGAAGATACATATCCTGGAAACTCCTACAGTGTGAAGATCCACAACCTGGAAAATCCTGCAGTGTAATGATCCATATCCTGCAATCTCCTGCAGTGCACCGATCCACATCCTGCTATCTACTGCAGTGTAACGATCAACATCTTGGATTCTCCAGCAGGTTAAAGATCCACATACTGGAATCTCCTGCAGGGTGATGATCCACATCCTAAAAACTCCTGCAGAGTGAAAAACCACCTCCTAGAATCTCCTGTATTTTAATGATCTACATCGTGGAAAATCCTGCAGTAAGAATATCCAAATAGTGGAAACTCCAGCAGAGTGAAGAAACACATCCTGTAATCTCTTGCAGTGTGAAGATCCGCATCCTGGAAACTCTCGCAGTGTGAAGTTCCACATCCTGGAATCTACTGCAGTGTGAAGATCAACATTATGGAATCTCCTGCAGTGTGAAGATCCAAATCCTGGATTCTCCTGCAGTGTGAAGATCCAAATCCTGGAATCTCCTTCAGTGAAAAGATCCACGTCCTGGAATCTACTGCAGTGAGAAGATTCACGTCATGGAAGCTCCTGCAGCAGGATGATCCACATCCTGGAATCTCCAGCAGTGTTATAATCCGCATCCTGGAATCTCCAGCAGTGTGAAGATCAACATTATGGAAAATCCTGCAGTGCGAAGATCCAAATCCTGGATTCTCCTGCAGTGTGAAGAACCACATCCTTGAATCTACTTTAGTGTGAAGATCCACTTCCTGGAAACTCCTGCTTTCTAACGATCCACATGCTGGAATCTCCTGCAGTGAAAAGATCCACATGCTGGAATCTACTTCAGTGTGAAGATTCACATCATGGAATCTCCTGCAGCATGATGATCCACATCCTGGAATCTCCTGCAGTATGAAGAACCAGATCCTGGTATCTACTGTAGTGTGATGATCCACATCCTGGAAAATCCTGCTGTGTAACAATCCACATCCTAGAATCTCCTGCAGTGAAAAGATCCACATCCTGGAACAACCAGCAGTGTGAAAAACCATAACCTGGAAACTCCTTCAGTGTAACAATCCAACTCCTGGAATCTCCTTCAGAGTACTGATCCACATCCTGCAATTGACTGCAGTGAAACAATCAACATCTTTGATTCTCCAGCAGTGTAAAGATCCAGACCCCGGAATCTGCTGCATTGTAATGATCCACATCGTGGAATCTCCTGCAGTGAGAAGATTGAAATAGAGGAAAAACCAGCAGAATGAAGAAACACATCCTGAAATCTCCTGCAGTGTGAAGATCCGCATCCTGGAATCCCTTGCAGTGTGAATATCCACTTCCTGGAATCTCCTGTGGTGTAATGATCCACATCCTGGAATCTTGTGCAGTGAAAAGATCCACATCCTAGAATCTACTGCAGTGTGAAGAAACACATTTTAGAATTTCTTGGAGTGTGAACATCCACATCATGGAATCTCCTGTAGCGTGATGATCCACATCCTGGAAACACCTGCAGGATGATGATCCACATCCTGGATACGCCACGTTGATAACGATACACATCTTGGAATCTCCTGCAGTGAAAAGATCCATATCCTGTAATCTCCGGCAGTGTGAAGAGCCACATCATGGAAACTACTGCAGCATGAAGAAACACATCTTGGAAACTCCTGCACTGTGAAGATCCACATCATGGAATCTCCTGCATTGCAAAGTACCACATCCTGGAAACTCCTGCAGTGTGAAGGTACATAACCTGGAAGCTCGTACAGTGTGAAGATCCACAACCTGGAAAATCCTGCAGTGTAACGATCCGTTTCTTGGAATCTCCTGCAGAGCACCATTCCACATCCTGCAATCTACTACAATGTAACGATCAACATCTTGGATTCTCCAGCAGTGTAAAGATCCACATCCTGGAATCTCCTGCAGGGTGATGATTAACATCCTACAAACTCCTGCAGAGTGAAAAACCACCTCCTGGAATCTCCTTTACTGTAATGATCTACATCGTGGAAACTCCTGCAGTGAGAATATCCAAATAATGGAAACTCCAGCAAAGTGAAGAAACACATCCTGTAATCTCCTGCAGTGTGAAGATCTGCATCCTGGAAACTCCAGCAGTGTGACGTTCCACATCCTGAAATCGACTGCAGTGTGAAGATCAACATTATGGAATCTCCTGCAGTGTGAAGATCCACATCCTGGAAACTCCTTCAGTGAAAAGATCCACATCCTGGAATCTACTGCAGGGTGAAGATTCACAACATGGAATCTCCTGCAGCAGGATGATGCACATCCTGGAATCTCCAGCAATGTTAAGATCCGCATCCTGGATTCTCCAGCAGTGTGAAAATGAACATTATGGAATCTCCTGCAGTGTGAAGATCCAAATGCTGGATTCTCCTGCAGTGTGTAGATCCACTTCCTGGAATCTACTTTAGTGTGAAGATCCACTTCCTGGAATCTCCTGCTTTCTAACGATCCACATGCAGGAATCTCCTGCAGTGGAAAGATCCCCATCATGGAATCTCCTGCAGCATGATGATTCACATCCTGGAATCTCCTGCAATGTGAAGAACCAGATCCTGGTATCTACTGTAGTGTGATGATCCACATCCTGGAAACTCCTGCTGTGTAACAATCCACATCCTGGAATCTACCGCAGTGAAAAGATCCACATCCTGGAATCACCAGCAGTGTGAAGATCCACAACCTGGAAATTCCTTCAGTGTAACGATTCAACTCCTGGAATCTCCTGCAGAGCACCGATCCACATCCTGCAATCGACTGCAGTGTAACAATCAACATCTTGGATTCTCCAGCAGTGTAAATATCCACACCCAAGATTCTACTGCACTGTAATGATCCACATCGTGGAACCTCCTGCAGTGAGAAGATCCAAGTACGAGAACCCCAGCAGAGTGAAGAAAGACATCCTGGAAACTCCTGCATTGTGAAGATCCGCATCCTGGAATCTCCTGCAGTGTGAAGATCCACATCCTGGAATCTACTGCAGTGTGAAGTTCAAAATTATGGAATCTCCTGCAGTGTGAAGATCCACAACCTGGAAACACCTGCACTGTACCGATCCACATCCAGGAATCATCTGAAGTGCATCGATCCACATCCTGCAATCTAAAGCAGTGTAACGATCAACATCTTGGATTCTCCTTCAGTGGAAAGATCTACATCCTGGATTCCCCTTCAGTGAACTGATCCACATCCTGCAATCTACTGCAGTGTAATGATCAACATCTTGGATTCTCCAGCAGGTTAAAGATCCACATCCTGGAATCTCCTGCAGGGTGATGATCCACATCCTAGAAACTCCTGCAGAGTGAAAAACCACCTCCTGGAATTTCCTGTACTGTAATTATCCACATCGTGGAAACTTCTGCAGTGGGAATATCCAAATAGTGGAAACTCCAGCAGAGTGAAGAAACACATCCTGTAATCTCCTGCAGTGTGAAGATCCGCATCCTGGAATCTCCAGCAGTGTGAAGTTCCAGATTCAGGAATCTACTGCAGTGTGATGATCAACATGATGGAATCTCCTGCAGTGTGAAGATCGGCATCCTGGAATCTCCTGCTGTGTGAAGAACCACATCCTTGAATCTGCTTTAGTGTGAAGATCCACTTCCTGGAATATCCTGCTTTGTAATGATCCACATGCTGGAATCTCCTGCAGAGCAACGATCCACATCCTGCAATCGACTGCAGTATAACGATCAACATCTTGGATTCTCCAGCAGTGTAAAGATCCACACCCAAGATTCTACTGCACTGTAATGATCCACATCGTGGAACCTCCTGCAGTGAGAAGATCCAAATACGAGAAACCCCAGCAGAGTGAAGAAACACATCCTGGAAACTCCTGCATTGTGAAGATCCGCATCCTGGAATCTCCTGCAGTGTGAAGATCCACATCCTGGAATCTACTGCAGTGTGAAGTTCAAAATTATGGAATCTCCTGCAGTGTGAAGATCCACAACCTGGAAACACCTGCACTGTACCGATCCACATCCAGAAATCATCTGGAGTGCATCGATCCACATCCTGCAATCTACTGCAGTGTAACGATCAACATCTTGGATTCTCCTGCAGTGGAAAGATTTACATCCTGGATTCCGCTGCAGCGAACTGATCCACATCCTGCAATCTACTGCAGTGTAATGATCAACATCTTGGATTCTCCAGCAGGTTAAAGATCCACATCCTGGAATCTCCTGCAGGGTGATGATCCACATCCTAGAAACTCCTGCAGAGTGAAAAACCACCTCCTGGAATTTCCTGTACTGTAATTATCCACATCGTGGAAACTTCTGCAGTGAGAATATCCAAATAGTGGAAACTCCAGCAGAGTGGAGAAACACATCCTGTAATCTCCTGCAGTGTGAAGATCTGCATCCTGGAATCTCCAGCAGTGTGAAGTTCCAGATCCAGGAATCTACTGCAGTGTGATGATCAACATGATGGAATCTCCTGCAGTGTGAAGATGGGCATCCTGGAATCTCCTGCTGTGTGAAGAACCACATCCTTGAATCTGCTTTAGTGTGAAGATCCACTTCCTGGAATATCCTGCTTTGTAACGATCCACATGCTGGAATCTCCTGCAGAGCAACGATCCACATCCTGCAATCGACTGCAGTATAACGATCAACATCTTGGATTCTCCAGCAGTGTAAAGATCCACAGCCCGGAATCTACTGTATTGTAATGATCGACATCGTGGAATCTCCTGCAGTGAGAAGATCCAAATAGAGGAAACCCCAGCACAGTGAAGAAACACATCCTGGAATCTACTGCAGTGTGAAGATCTGCATCCTGGAATCTCCTGCAGTGTGAAGATCCAAATCCTGGATTCTCATGCAGTGTAAAGAACCAATCCTGGAATCTCCTGCAGTGAGATTTTCAAAATCCTGGAAACTCCTGCAATCTGAAGATCCACATCCTGGAATCCCCTGTCGTGTGAAGATCCACATCCTGGAGGCTCCTGAGGTATAAGATACACATCCAGGAATCTCCTGCAGTGAAAAGATCCACATCCTGGAATCTACTGCAGTGAGAAGATTCACGTCATGGAAGCTCCTGCAGCAGGATGATCCACATCCTGGAATCTCCAGCAGTGTTAAAATCCGCATCCTGGAATCTCCAGCAGTGTGAAGATCAACATTATGGAAAATCCTGCAGTGCGAAGATCCAAATCCTGGATTCTCCTGCAGTGTGAAGAACCACATCCTTGAATCTACTTTAGTGTGAAGATCCACTTCCTGGAATATCCTGCTTTGTAATGATCCACATGCTGGAATCTCCTGCAGAGCAACGATCCACATCCTGCAATCGACTGCAGTATAACGATCAACATCTTGGATTCTCCAGCAGTGTAAAGATCCACACCCAAGATTCTACTGCACTGTAATGATCCACATCATGGAACCTCCTGCAGTGAGAAGATCCAAATACGAGAAACCCCAGCAGAGTGAAGAAACTCATCCTGGAAACTCCTGCATTGTGAAGATCCGCATCCTGGAATCTCCTGCAGTGTGAAGATCCACATCCTGGAATCTACTGCAGTGTGAAGTTCAAAATTATGGAATCTACTGCAGTGTGAAGATCCACAACCTGGAAACACCTGCACTGTACCGATCCACATCCAGAAATCATCTGGAGTGCATCGATCCACATCCTGCAATCTACTGCAGTGTAACGATCAACATCTTGGATTCTCCTGCAGTGGAAAGATTTACATCCTGGATTCCGCTGCAGTGAACTGATCCACATCCTGCAATCTACTGCAGTGTAATGATCAACATCTTGGATTCTCCAGCAGGTTAAAGATCCACATCCTGGAATCTCCTGCAGGGTGATGATCCACATCCTAGAAACTCCTGCAGAGTGAAAAACCACCTCCTGGAATTTCCTGTACTGTAATTATACACATCGTGGAAACTTCTGCAGTGAGAATATCCAAATAGTGGAAACTCCAGCAGAGTGAAGAAACACATCCTGTAATCTCCTGCAGTGTGAAGATCCGCATCCTGGAATCTCCAGCAGTGTGAAGTTCCAGATTCAGGAATCTACTGCAGTGTGATGATCAACATGATGGAATCTCCTGCAGTGTGAAGATCGGCATCCTGGAATCTCCTGCTGTGTGAAGAACCACATCCTTGAATCTGCTTTAGTGTGAAGATCCACTTCCTGGAATATCCTGCTTTGTAACGATCCACATGCTGGAATCTCCTGCAGAGCAACGATCCACATCCTGCAATCGACTGCAGTATAACGATCAACATCTTGGATTCTCCAGCAGTGTAAAGATCCACACCCCGGAATCTACTGTATTGTAATGATCGAAATCGTGGAATCTCTTGCAGTGAGAAGATGCAAATAGAGGAAACCCCAGCAGAGTGAAGAAACACATCCTGGAATCTACTGCAGGGTGAAGATCCGCATCCTGGAATCTCCTGCAGTGTGAAGATCCAATTCCTGGATTCTCATGCAGTGTAAAGAACCAATCCTGGAATCTACTGCAGTGAGATTTTCAAAATCCTGGAAACTCCTGCAATCTGAAGATCCACATCCTGGAATCCCCTGTCGTGTGAAGATCCACATCCTGGAGCCTCCTGAGGTATAAGATACACATCCAGGAATCTCCTGCAGTGTGAAGATCGAATTCCTGGAATCCCGTGCAGTGTGAATATCCACTTCCTGGAAACTCCTGCGCTGTAATGATCCACAAGATCATTGTGCAGTGAAAAGATCCACATCCTAGAATCTACTGCAGTGTGAGGATCTACATCATGGAATCTCCTGCAGCGTTATGATCTACCTCATGGAAAATACTGCAGTGTGAAGAAACACATCCTGGAATTTCCTGCAGGGTGAAGATCCACATCATGGAATCTCCTGTAGCGTGATGATCCACATCCTGGAAACACCTGCAGGATCATGATCCAGATCCTGGATACGCCACGGTTATAATGATCCACATCATGGAATCTCCTGCAGTGAAAAGATCCACATCCTGTAATCTCCAGCAGTGTGAAGAGCCACATCCTGGAAACTACTGCAGCATGAAGAAACACATCTTGGAAACTCCTGCAGTGTGAAGATCCACATCATGGAATCTCCTGCATCGCGAAGTACCACATCCTAGAAACTCCTGCAGTGTGAAGATACATATCCTGGAAACTCCTACAGTGTGAAGATCCACAACCTGGAAAATCCTGCAGTGTAACGATCCATATCCTGCAATCTCCTGCAGTGCACCGATCCACATCCTGCTATCTACTGCAGTGTAACGATCAACATCTTGGATTCTCCAGCAGGTTAAAGATCCACATACTGGAATCTCCTGCAGGGTGATGATCCACATCCTAGAAACTCCTGCAGAGTGAAAAACCACCTCCTAGAATCTCCTGTATTTTAATGATCTACATCGTGGAAAATCCTGCAGTAAGAATATCCAAATAGTGGAAACTCCAGCAGAGTGAAGAAACACATCCTGTAATCTCTTGCAGTGTGAAGATCCGCATCCTGGAAACTCTCGCAGTGTGAAGTTCCACATCCTGGAATCTACTGCAGTGTGAAGATCAACATTATGGAATCTCCTGCAGTGTGAAGATCCAAATCCTGGATTCTCCTGCAGTGTGAAGATCCAAATCCTGGAATCTCCTTCAGTGAAAAGATCCACATCCTGGAATCTACTGCAGTGAGAAGATTCACGTCATGGAAGCTCCTGCAGCAGGATGATCCACATCCTGGAATCTCCAGCAGTGTTAAAATCCGCATCCTGGAATCTCCAGCAGTGTGAAGATCAACATTATGGAAAATCCTGCAGTGCGAAGATCCAAATCCTGGATTCTCCTGCAGTGTGAAGAACCACGTCCTTGAATCTACTTTAGTGTGAAGATCCACTTCCTGGAAACTCCTGCTTTCTAACGATCCACATGCTGGAATCTCCTGCAGTGAAAAGATCCACATGCTGGAATCTACTTCAGTGTGAAGATTCACATCCTGGAATCTCCTGCAGCATGATGATCCACATCCTGGAATCTCCTGCAGTATGAAGAACCAGATCCTGGTATCTACTGTAGTGTGATGATCCACATCCTGGAAAATCCTGCTGTGTAACAATCCACATCCTAGAATCTCCTGCAGTGAAAAGATCCACATCCTGGAACAACCAGCAGTGTGAAAAACCATAACCTGGAAACTCCTTCAGTGTAACAATCCAACTCCTGGAATCTCCTTCAGAGTACTGATCCACATCCTGCAATTGACTGCAGTGAAACAATCAACATCTTTGATTCTCCAGCAGTGTAAAGATCCAGACCCCGGAATCTGCTGCATTGTAATGATCCACATCGTGGAATCTCCTGCAGTGAGAAGATTGAAATAGAGGAAAAACCAGCAGAATGAAGAAACACATCCTGAAATCTCCTGCAGTGTGAAGATCCGCATCCTGGAATCCCTTGCAGTGTGAATATCCACTTCCTGGAATCTCCTGTGGTGTAATGATCCACATCCTGGAATCTTGTGCAGTGAAAAGATCCACATCCTAGAATCTACTGCAGTGTGAAGAAACACATTTTGGAATTTCTTGGAGTGTGAACATCCACATCATGGAATCTCCTGTAGCGTGATGATCCACATCCTGGAAACACCTGCAGGATGATGATCCACATCCTGGATACGCCACGTTGATAACGATACACATCTTGGAATCTCCTGCAGTGAAAAGATCCACATCCTGTAATCTCCGGCAGTGTGAAGAGCCACATCATGGAAACTACTGCAGCATGAAGAAACACATCTTGGAAACTCCTGCACTGTGAAGATCCACATCATGGAATCTCCTGCATTGCAAAGTACCACATCCTGGAAACTCCTGCAGTGTGAAGATACATAACCTGGAAGCTCGTACAGTGTGAAGATCCACAACCTGGAAAATCCTGCAGTGTAACGATCCGTTTCTTGGAATCTCCTGCAGAGCACCATTCCACATCCTGCAATCTACTACAATGTAACGATCAACATCTTGGATTCTCCAGCAGTGTAAAGATCCACATCCTGGAATCTCCTGCAGGGTGATGATTAACATCCTACAAACTCCTGCAGAGTGAAAAACCACCTCCTGGAATCTCCTTTACTGTAATGATCTACATCGTGGAAATTCCTGCAGTGAGAATATCCAAATAATGGAAACTCCAGCAAAGTGAAGAAACACATCCTGTAATCTCCTGCAGTGTGAAGATCTGCATCCTGGAAACTCCAGCAGTGTGACGTTCCACATCCTGAAATCGACTGCAGTGTGAAGATCAACATTATGGAATCTCCTGCAGTGTGAAGATCCACATCCTGGAAACTCCTTCAGTGAAAAGATCCACATCCTGGAATCTACTGCAGGGTGAAGATTCACAACATGGAATCTCCTGCAGCAGGATGATGCACATCCTGGAATCTCCAGCAATGTTAAGATCCGCATCCTGGATTCTCCAGCAGTGTGAAGATGAACATTATGGAATCTCCTGCAGTGCGAAGATCCAAATGCTGGATTCTCCTGCAGTGTGTAGATCCACTTCCTGGAATCTACTTTAGTGTGAAGATCCACTTCCTGGAATCTCCTGCTTTCTAACGATCCACATGCAGGAATCTCCTGCAGTGGAAAGATCCCCATCATGGAATCTCCTGCAGCATGATGATTCACATCCTGGAATCTCCTGCAATGTGAAGAACCAGATCCTGGTATCTACTGTAGTGTGATGATCCACATCCTGGAAACTCCTGCTGTGTAACAATCCACATCCTGGAATCTACCGCAGTGAAAAGATCCACATCCTGGAATCACCAGCAGTGTGAAGATCCACAACCTGGAAATTCCTTCAGTGTAACGATTCAACTCCTGGAATCTCCTGCAGAGCACCGATCCACATCCTGCAATCGACTGCAGTGTAACAATCAACATCTTGGATTCTCCAGCAGTGTAAAGATCCACACCCAAGATTCTACTGCACTGTAATGATCCACATCGTGGAACCTCCTGCAGTGAGAAGATCCAAGTACAAGAAACCCCAGCAGAGTGAAGAAAGACATCCTGGAAACTTCTGCATTGTGAAGATCCACATCCTGGAATCTCCTGCAGTGTGAAGATCCACATCCTGGAATCTACTGCAGTGTGAAGTTCAAAATTATGGAATCTCCTGCAGTGTGAAGATCCACAACCTGGAAACACCTGCACTGTACCAATCCACATCCAGGAATCATCTGGAGTGCATGGATCCACATCCTGCAATCTACTGCAGTGTAACGATCAACATCTTGGATTCTCCTGCAGTGGAACGATCTACATCCTGGATTCCCCTGCAGTGAACTGATCCACATCCTGCAATCTACTGCAGTGTAATGATCAACATCTTGGATTCTCCAGCAGGTTAAAGATCCACATCCTGGAATCTCCTGCAGGGTGATGATCCACATCCTAGAAACTCCTGCAGAGTGAAAAACCACCTCCTGGAATTTCCTGTACTGTAATTATCCACATCGTGGAAACTTCTGCGGTGAGAATATCCAAATAGTGGAAACTCCAGCAGAGTGGAGAAACACATCCTGTAATCTCCTGCAGTGTGAAGATCTGCATTCTGGAATCTCCAGCAGTGTGAAGTTCCAGATTCAGGAATCTACTGCAGTGTGATGATCAACATGATGGAATCTCCTGCAGTGTGAAGATCGGCATCCTGGAATCTCCTGCTGTGTGAAGAACCACATCCTTGAATCTGCTTTAGTGTGAAGATCCACTTCCTGGAATATCCTGCTTTGTAATGATCCACATGCTGGAATCTCCTGCAGAGCAACGATCCACATCCTGCAATCGACTGCAGTATAACGATCAACATCTTGGATTCTCCAGCAGTGTAAAGATCCACACCCAAGATTCTACTGCACTGTAATGATCCACATCGTGGAACCTCCTGCAGTGAGAAGATCCAAATACGAGAAACCCCAGCAGAGTGAAGAAACACATCCTGGAAACTCCTGCATTGTGAAGATCCGCATCCTGGAATCTCCTGCAGTGTGAAGATCCACATCCTGGAATCTACTGCAGTGTGAAGTTCAAAATTATGGAATCTCCTGCAGTGTGAAGATCCACAACCTGGAAACACCTGCACTGTACCGATCCACATCCAGAAATCATCTGGAGTGCATCGATCCACATCCTGCAATCTACTGCAGTGTAACGATCAACATCTTGGATTCTCCTGCAGTGGAAAGATTTACATCCTGGATTCCGCTGCAGTGAACTGATCCACATCCTGCAATCTACTGCAGTGTAATGATCAACATCTTGGATTCTCCAGCAGGTTAAAGATCCACATCCTGGAATCTCCTGCAGGGTGATGATCCACATCCTAGAAACTCCTGCAGAGTGAAAAACCACCTCCTGGAATTTCCTGTACTGTAATTATCCACATCGTGGAAACTTCTGCAGTGAGAATATCCAAATAGTGGAAACTCCAGCAGAGTGGAGAAACACATCCTGTAATCTCCTGCAGTGTGAAGATCTGCATCCTGGAATCTCCAGCAGTGTGAAGTTCCAGATCCAGGAATCTACTGCAGTGTGATGATCAACATGATGGAATCTCCTGCAGTGTGAAGATGGGCATCCTGGAATCTCCTGCTGTGTGAAGAACCACATCCTTGAATCTGCTTTAGTGTGAAGATCCACTTCCTGGAATATCCTGCTTTGTAACGATCCACATGCTGGAATCTCCTGCAGAGCAACGATCCACATCCTGCAATCGACTGCAGTATAACGATCAACATCTTGGATTCTCCAGCAGTGTAAAGATCCACAGCCCGGAATCTACTGTATTGTAATGATCGACATCGTGGAATCTCCTGCAGTGAGAAGATCCAAATAGAGGAAACCCCAGCACAGTGAAGAAACACATCCTGGAATCTACTGCAGTGTGAAGATCTGCATCCTGGAATCTCCTGCAGTGTGAAGATCCAAATCCTGGATTCTCATGCAGTGTAAAGAACCAATCCTGGAATCTCCTGCAGTGAGATTTTCAAAATCCTGGAAACTCCTGCAATCTGAAGATCCACATCCTGGAATCCCCTGTCGTGTGAAGATCCACATCCTGGAGGCTCCTGAGGTATAAGATACACATCCAGGAATCTCCTGCAGTGAAAAGATCCATATCCTGGAATCTACTGCAGTGAGAAGATTCACGTCATGGAAGCTCCTGCAGCAGGATGATCCACATCCTGGAATCTCCAGCAGTGTTAAAATCCGCATCCTGGAATCTCCAGCAGTGTGAAGATCAACATTATGGAAAATCCTGCAGTGCGAAGATCCAAATCCTGGATTCTCCTGCAGTGTGAAGAACCACATCCTTGAATCTACTTTAGTGTGAAGATCCACTTCCTGGAAACTCCTGCTTTCTAACGATCCACATGCTGGAATCTCCTGCAGTGAAAAGATCCACATGCTGGAATCTACTTCAGTGTGAAGATTCACATCATGGAATCTCCTGCAGCATGATGATCCACATCCTGGAATCTCCTGCAGTATGAAGAACCAGATCCTGGTATCTACTGTAGTGTGATGATCCACATCCTGGAAAATCCTGCTGTGTAACAATCCACATCCTAGAATCTCCTGCAGTGAAAAGATCCACATCCTGGAACAACCAGCAGTGTGAAAAACCATAACCTGGAAACTCCTTCAGTGTAACAATCCAACTCCTGGAATCTCCTTCAGAGTACTGATCCACATCCTGCAATTGACTGCAGTGAAACAATCAACATCTTTGATTCTCCAGCAGTGTAAAGATCCAGACCCCGGAATCTGCTGCATTGTAATGATCCACATCGTGGAATCTCCTGCAGTGAGAAGATTGAAATAGAGGAAAAACCAGCAGAGTGAAGAAACACATCCTGAAATCTCCTGCAGTGTGAAGATCCACATCCTGGAATCCCTTGCAGTGTGAATATCCACTTCCTGGAATCTCCTGCGGTGTAATGGTCCACATCCTGGAATCTTGTGCAGTGAAAAGATCCACATCCTAGAATCTACTGCAGTGTGAAGAAACACATTTTGGAATTTCTTGGAGTGTGAACATCCACATCATGGAATCTCCTGTAGCGTGATGATCCACATCCTGGAAACACCTGCAGGATGATGATCCACATCCTGGATACGCCACGTTGATAACGATACACATCTTGGAATCTCCTGCAGTGAAAAGATCCACATCCTGTAATCTCCGGCAGTGTGAAGAGCCACATCATGGAAACTACTGCAGCATGAAGAAACACATCTTGGAAACTCCTGCACTGTGAAGATCCACAACATGGAATCTCCTGCATTGCAAAGTACCACATCCTGGAAACTCCTGCAGTGTGAAGATACATAACCTGGAAGCTCGTACAGTGTGAAGATCCACAACCTGGAAAATCCTGCAGTGTAACGATCCGTTTCTTGGAATCTCCTGCAGAGCACCATTCCACATCCTGCAATCTACTACAATGTAACGATCAACATCTTGGATTCTCCAGCAGTGTAAAGATCCACATCCTGGAATCTCCTGCAGGGTGATGATTAACATCCTACAAACTCCTGCAGAGTGAAAAACCACCTCCTGGAATCTCCTTTACTGTAATGATCTACATCGTGGAAACTCCTGCAGTGAGAATATCCAAATAATGGAAACTCCAGCAAAGTGAAGAAACACATCCTGTAATCTCCTGCAGTGTGAAGATCTGCATCCTGGAAACTCCAGCAGTGTGACGTTCCACATCCTGAAATCGACTGCAGTGTGAAGATCAACATTATGGAATCTCCTGCAGTGTGAAGATCCACATCCTGGAAACTCCTTCAGTGAAAAGATCCACATCCTGGAATCTACTGCAGGGTGAAGATTCACAACATGGAATCTCCTGCAGCAGGATGATGCACATCCTGGAATCTCCAGCAATGTTAAGATCCGCATCCTGGATTCTCCAGCAGTGTGAAGATGAACATTATGGAATCTCCTGCAGTGCGAAGATCCAAATGCTGGATTCTCCTGCAGTGTGTAGATCCACTTCCTGGAATCTACTTTAGTGTGAAGATCCACTTCCTGGAATCTCCTGCTTTCTAACGATCCACATGCAGGAATCTCCTGCAGTGGAAAGATCCCCATCATGGAATCTCCTGCAGCATGATGATCCACATCCTGGAATCACCAGCAGTGTGAAGATCCACAACCTGGAAATTCCTTCAGTGTAACGATTCAACTCCTGGAATCTCCTGCAGAGCACCGATCCACATCCTGCAATCGACTGCAGTGTAACAATCAACATCTTGGATTCTCCAGCAGTGTAAAGATCCACAGCCCGGAATCTACTGTATTGTAATGATCGACATCGTGGAATCTCCTGCAGTGAGAAGATCCAAATAGAGGAAACCCCAGCAGAGTGAAGAAACACATCCTGGAATCTACTGCAGTGTGAAGATCTGCATCCTGGAATCTCCTGCAGTGTGAAGATCCAAATCCTGGATTCTCATGCAGTGTAAAGAACCAATCCTGGAATCTCCTGCAGTGAGATTTTCAAAATCCTGGAAACTCCTGCAATCTGAAGATCCACATCCTGGAATCCCCTGTCGTGTGAAGATCCACATCCTGGAGGCTCCTGAGGTATAAGATACACATCCAGGAATCTCCTGCAGTGTGAAGATCGAATTCCTGGAATCCCCTGCAGTGTGAATATCCACTTCCTGGAAACTCCTGCGCTGTAATGATCCACATCCTGGAATCTTGTGCAGTGTGAGGATGTACATCATGGAATCTCCTGCAGCCTTATGATCTGCCTCCTGGAATCTACTGCAGTGTGAAGAAACACATCCTGGAATTTCCTGCAGGGTGAAGATCCACATCATGGAATCTCCTGTAGCGTAATGATCCACATCCTGAAATACCTGCAGGATGATGATCCACATCCTGGATACACCACGGTTATAACGATCCACATCATGGAATCTCCTGCAGTGAAAAGATTCACATCCTGTAATCTCCGGCAGTGTGAAGAGCCACATCCTGGAAACTACTTCAGCGTGAAGAAACACATCTTGGAAACTCCTGCAGTGTGAAGATACATATCCTGGAAACACCTACAGTGTGAAGATCCACAACCTGGAAAATCCTGCAGTGTAACGATCCATATCCTGGAATCTCCTGCAGTGCACTGATCCACATCCTGCTAGCTACTGCAGTGTAGCGATCAACATCTTGGATTCTCCAGCAGGTTAATGATCCACATCCTGGAATCTCCTGCAGGGTGATGATCCACATCCTACAAACATCTGCAGAGTGAAAAATCACATCCTGGAATCTTCTGTATTTTAATGATCTACATCGTGGAAACTCCTGCAGCAAGAATATCCAAATAGAGGAAACTCCAGCAGAGTGAAGAAACACATCCTGTAATCTCCTGCAGTGTGAAGATCCGCATCCTGGAAACTCTAGCAGTGTGAAGTTCCACATCCTGGAATCTACTGCAGTGTGATGATCAACATTATGGAATCTCCTGCAGTGTGAGGATCCAAATCCTGGATTTTCCTGCAGTGTGAAGATCCAAATCCTGTAATCTCCTTCAGTGAAAAGATCCACATCCTGGAATCTACTGCAGTGTGACGATTCACGTCATGGAATCCCCTGCAGCAGGATGATCCACATCCTGGAATCTCCAGCAGTGTTAAAATCCGCATCCTGGAATCTCCAGCAGTTGATCAACATCTTTGATCAACATTATGGAATCTCCTGCATTGCGAAGATCCAAATCCTGGATTCACCTGCAGTGTGAAGATCCACATCCTGAGATCTCCTGCAATGTGAAGAACCACATCCTTGATTCTACTTTAGTCTGAAGATCCACTTCCTGGAAACTCCTGCTTTCTAACGATCCACATGCTGGAATCTCCTGCAGTGAAAAGATCCACATCCTGGACTCTTCTTCAGTGTGACGATTCACATCATGGAATCTCCTGCAGCATGATGATCCACATCCTGGAATCTCCTGCAGTGTGAAGAACCAGATCCTGGTATCTACTGTAGTGTGATAATCCACATCCTGGAATCTCCTGCAGTGAAAAGATTCACATCCTGGAACAACCAGCAGCGTGAAAAACCACAACCTGGAAACTCCTTCAGTGTAACAATCCATCTCCTGGAATCTCCTGCAGAGCACTGATCCTCATCCTGCAATTGACTGCAGTGAAACAATCAACATCTTTGATTCTCCAGCAGTGTAAAGATCCAGACCCCGGAATCTGCTGCATTGTAATGATCCACATCGTGGAATCTCCTGCAGTGAGAAGATCGAAATAGAGGAAACACCAGCAGAGTGAAGAAACACAACCTGGAATCTCCTGCAGTGTGAAGATCCGATCCTGGAATCCCTTGTAGTGTGAATATCCCCTTCCTGGAATCTCCTGCGGTGTAATGATCCACATCCTGGAATCTTGTGCTGTGAAAAGATCCACATCCTAGAATCTACTGCAGTGTGAGGATCTACATCATGGAATCTCCTGCAGCGTTATGATCTACATACTGGAATCTACTGCAGTGTGAAGAAACACATCCTGGAATTTCCTGGAGTGTGAAGATCCACATCATGGAATCTCCTGTAGCGTGATGATCCACATCCTGGAAACACCTGCAGGATGATGATCCAGATCCTGGACACAACACGGTTATAACGATACACATCTTGGAATCTCCTGCAGTGAAAAGATCCACATCCTGTTATCTCCGGCAGTGTGAAGAGCCACATCCTGGAAACTACTGCACCGTGAAGAAACACATCTTGGAAACTCCTGCAGTGTGAAGATCCACATCATGGAATCTCCTGCATCGCGAAGTACCACATCTTGGAAACTCCTGCAGTGTGAAGATACATAACCTGGAAGCTCCTACAGTGTGCCGATCCAAAAGCTGGAAAATCCTGCAGTGTAACGATCAACATCTTGGATTCTCCTGCAGTGTAAAGATTCACATCCTGGAATCCCTTGCAGTGCACAAATCCACATCCTGCAATTTACTGCAGTGTAATGATCAACATCTTGGAGTCTCCAGCAGTGTAAAGATCCACATACTGGGATCTCCTGCAGGGTGATGATAAACATCCTACAAACACCTGCAGAGTGAAAAATCACCTCCTGGAATCTCCTGTACTGTAATGTTCTACATCGTGGAAACTCCTGCAGTGAGAATATCCAAATAGTGGAAACTCCAGCAAAGTGAAGAAACACATCCTGTAATCTCCTGCAGTGTAAAGATCTGCATCCTGGAAACTCCAACAGTGTGACATTCCACATCCTGGAATCTACTGCAGTGTGAAGATCAACATTATGGAATCTCCCGCACTGTGAAGATCCAAATCCTGGATTCTCCTGCAGTGAAAACATCCACATCCTGGAATCTACTGCAGTGTGAAGATTTACAACATGGAATCTCCTGCAGCAGGATGATCCACATCCTGGAATCTCCAGCAGTGTTAAGATCTGCATCCTGGAATCTCCAGCGGTGTGAAGATCAACATTATGGAATCTCCAGCAGTGTGAAGATCCACATCCTGGAAACTCCTGCAGTGAAAAGATCCACATCCTGGAATCTACTGCAGGGTGAAGATTCACAACATGGAATCTCCTGCAGCAGGATGATCCACATCCTGGAATCTCCAGCAGTGTTAAGATCTGCATCCTGGAATCTCCAGCAGTGTTAAGATCCAGAACCTCGAATCTCCGGCACTGTGAAGATCAACATTATGTAATCTTCTGCAGTGCGAAGATCCAAATGCTGGATTCTCCTGCAGTGTGAAGATCCACATCCTGGAATCTCCTGCAGTGTGAAGAACCACATCCTTGAATCTACTTTAGTGTGAAGATCCACTTCCTGGAAACTCCTGCTTTCTAACGATCCTCATGCTGGAATCTCCTGCAGTGGAAAGATCCACATGCTGGAATCTACTGCAGTGTGAAGATTCACATTATGGATTCTCCTGCAGCATAATAATTCACATCCTGGAATCTCCTGCAGTGTGAAGAACCAGATCCTGGTATCTACTGTAGTGTGATGATCCACATCCTGGAAACTCTTGCTGTGTGACAATCCACATCCTGGAATCTCCTGCAGTGAAAAGATCCACATCCTGGAATCACCAGCAGTGTGAAGATCCACAACCTGGAAATTCCTTCAGTGTAACAATTCAACTCCTGGAATCTCCTGCAGAGCACCGATCCACATCCTGCAATCGACTGCAGTGTAACAATCAACATCTTGGATTCTCCAGCAGTGTAAAGATCCACACCCAAGATTCTACTGCACTGTAATGATCCACATCGTGGAACCTCCTGCAGTGAGAAGATCCAAATACAAGAAACCCCAGCAGAGTGAAGAAAGACATCCTGGAAACTTCTGCATTGTGAAGATCCACATCCTGGAATCTCCTGCAGTGTGAAGATCCACATCCTGGAATCTACTGCAGTGTGAAGTTCAAAATTATGGAATCTCCTGCAGTGTGAAGATCCACAACCTGGAAACACCTGCACTGTACCAATCCACATCCAGGAATCATCTGGAGTGCATGGATCCACATCCTGCAATCTACTGCAGTGTAACGATCAACATCTTGGATTCTCCTGCAGTGGAAAGATCTACATCCTGGATTCCCCTGCAGTGAACTGATCCACATCCTGCAATCTACTGCAGTGTAATGATCAACATCTTGGATTCTCCAGCAGGTTAAAGATCCACATCCTGGAATCTCCTGCAGGGTGATGATCCACATCCTAGAAACTCCTGCAGAGTGAAAAACCACCTCCTGGAATTTCCTGTACTGTAATTATCCACATCGTGGAAACTTCTGCAGTGAGAATATCCAAATAGTGGAAACTCCAGCAGAGTGGAGAAACACATCCTGTAATCTCCTGCAGTGTGAAGATCTGCATTCTGGAATCTCCAGCAGTGTGAAGTTCCAGATTCAGGAATCTACTGCAGTGTGATGATCAACATGATGCAATCTCCTGCAGTGTGAAGATCGGCATCCTGGAATCTCCTGCTGTGTGAAGAACCACATCCTTGAATCTGCTTTAGTGTGAAGATCCACTTCCTGGAATATCCTGCTTTGTAATGATCCACATGCTGGAATCTCCTGCAGAGCAACGATCCACATCCTGCAATCGACTGCAGTATAACGATCAACATCTTGGATTCTCCAGCAGTGTAAAGATCCACACCCAAGATTCTACTGCACTGTAATGATCCACATCGTGGAACCTCCTGCAGTGAGAAGATCCAAATACGAGAAACCCCAGCAGAGTGAAGAAACACATCCTGAAAACTCCTGCATTGTGAAGATCCGCATCCTGGAATCTCCTGCAGTGTGAAGATCCACATCCTGGAATCTACTGCAGTGTTAAGTTCAAAATTATGGAATCTCCTACAGTGTGAAGATCCAGAACCTGGAAACACCTGCACTGTACCGATCCACATCCAGAAATCATCTGGAGTGCATCGATCCACATCCTGCAATCTACTGCAGTGTAACGATCAACATCTTGGATTCTCCTGCAGTGGAAAGATTTACATCCTGGATTCCGCTGCAGTGAACTGATCCACATCCTGCTATCTACTGCAGTGTAATGATCAACATCTTGGATTCTCCAGCAGGTTAAAGATCCACATCCTGGAATCTCCTGCAGGGTGATGATCCACATCCTAGAAACTCCTGCAGAGTGAAAAACCACCTCCTGGAATTTCCTGTACTGTAATTATCCACATCGTGGAAACTTCTGCAGTGAGAATATCCAAATAGTGGAAACTCCAGCAGAGTGGAGAAACACATCCTGTAATCTCCTGCAGTGTGAAGATCTGCATCCTGGAATCTCCAGCAGTGTGAAGTTCCAGATCCAGGAATCTACTGCAGTGTGATGATCAACATGATGGAATCTCCTGCAGTGTGAAGATGGGCATCCTGGAATCTCCTGCTGTGTGAAGAACCACATCCTTGAATCTGCTTTAGTATGAAGATCCACTTCCTGGAATATCCTGCTTTGTAACGATCCACATGCTGGAATCTCCTGCAGAGCAACGATCCACATCCTGCAATCGACTGCAGTATAACGATCAACATCTTGGATTCTCCAGCAGTGTAAAGATCCACAGCCCGGAATCTACTGTATTGTAATGATCGACATCGTGGAATCTCCTGCAGTGAGAAGATCCAAATAGAGGAAACCCCAGCAGAGTGAAGAAACACATCCTGGAATCTACTGCAGTGTGAAGATCTGCATCCTGGAATCTCCTGCAGTGTGAAGATCCAAATCCTGGATTCTCATGCAGTGTAAAGAACCAATCCTGGAATCTCCTGCAGTGAGATTTTCAAAATCCTGGAAACTCCTGCAATCTGAAGATCCACATCCTGGAATCCCCTGTCGTGTGAAGATCCACATCCTGGAGGCTCCTGAGGTATAAGATACACATCCAGGAATCTCCTGCAGTGTGAAGATCGAATTCCTGGAATCCCCTGCAGTGTGAATATCCACTTCCTGGAAACTCCTGCGCTGTAATGATCCACATCCTGGAATCTTGTGCAGTGTGAGGATGTACATCATGGAATCTCCTGCAGCCTTATGATCTACCTCCTGGAATCTACTGCAGTGTGAAGAAACACATCCTGGAATTTCCTGCAGGGTGAAGATCCACATCATGGAATCTCCTGTAGCGTAATGATCCACATCCTGAAATACCTGCAGGATGATGATCCACATCCTGGATACACCACGGTTATAACGATCCACATCATGGAATCTCCTGCAGTGAAAAGATTCACATCCTGTAATCTCCGGCAGTGTGAAGAGCCACATCCTGGAAACTACTTCAGCGCGAAGAAACACATCTTGGAAACTCCTGCAGTGTGAAGATACATATCCTGGAAACACCTACAGTGTGAAGATCCACAACCTGGAAAATCCTGCAGTGTAACGATCCATATCCTGGAATCTCCTGCAGTGCACTGATCCACATCCTGCTAGCTACTGCAGTGTAGCGATCAACATCTTGGATTCTCCAGCAGGTTAATGATCCACATCCTGGAATCTCCTGCAGGGTGATGATCCACATCCTACAAACATCTGCAGAGTGAAAAATCACATCCTGGAATCTTCTGTATTTTAATGATCTACATCGTGGAAACTCCTGCAGCAAGAATATCCAAATAGAGGAAACTCCAGCAGAGTGAAGAAACACATCCTGTAATCTCCTGCATTGTGAAGATCCGCATCCTGGAAACTCTAGCAGTGTGAAGTTCCACATCCTGGAATCTACTGCAGTGTGAAGATCAACATTATGGAATCTCCTGCAGTGTGAGGATCCAAATCCTGGATTTTCCTGCAGTGTGAAGATCCAAATCCTGTAATCTCCTTCAGTGAAAAGATCCACATCCTGGAATCTACTGCAGTGTGACGATTCACGTCATGGAATCCCCTGCAGCAGCATGATCCACATCCTGGAATCTCCAGCAGTGTTAAAATCCGCATCCTGGAATCTCCAGCAGTTGATCAACATCTTTGATCAACATTATGGAATCTCCTGCATTGCGAAGATCCAAATCCTGGATTCACCTGCAGTGTGAAGATCCACATCCTGAGATCTCCTGCAATGTGAAGAACCACATCCTTGATTCTACTTTAGTCTGAAGATCCACTTCCTGGAAACTCCTGCTTTCTAACGATCCACATGCTGGAATCTCCTGCAGTGAAAAGATCCACATCCTGGACTCTTCTTCAGTGTGACGATTCACATCATGGAATCTCCTGCAGCATGATGATCCACATCCTGGAATCTCCTGCAGTGTGAAGAACCAGATCCTGGTATCTACTGTAGTGTGATAATCCACATCCTGGAATCTCCTGCAGTGAAAAGATTCACATCCTGGAACAACCAGCAGCGTGAAAAACCACAACCTGGAAACTCCTTCAGTGTAACAATCCATCTCCTGGAATCTCCTGCAGAGCACTGATCCTCATCCTGCAATTGACTGCAGTGAAACAATCAACATCTTTGATTCTCCAGCAGTGTAAAGATCCAGACCCCGGAATCTGCTGCATTGTAATGATCCACATCGTGGAATCTCCTGCAGTGAGAAGATCGAAATAGAGGAAACACCAGCAGAGTGAAGAAACACAACCTGGAATCTCCTGCAGTGTGAAGATCCGATCCTGGAATCCCTTGTAGTGTGAATATCCCCTTCCTGGAATCTCCTGCGGTGTAATGATCCACATCCTGGAATCTTGTGCTGTGAAAAGATCCACATCCTAGAATCTACTGCAGTGTGAGGATCTACATCATGGAATCTCCTGCAGCGTTATGATCTACATACTGGAATCTACTGCAGTGTGAAGAAACACATCCTGGAATTTCCTGGAGTGTGAAGATCCACATCATGGAATCTCCTGTAGCGTGATGATCCACATCCTGGAAACACCTGCAGGATGATGATCCAGATCCTGGACACAACACGGTTATAACGATACACATCTTGGAATCTCCTGCAGTGAAAAGATCCACATCCTGTTATCTCCGGCAGTGTGAAGAGCCACATCCTGGAAACTACTGCAGCGTGAAGAAACACATCTTGGAAACTCCTGCAGTGTGAAGATCCACATCATGGAATCTCCTGCATCGCGAAGTACCACATCTTGGAAACTCCTGCAGTGTGAAGATACATAACCTGGAAGCTCCTACAGTGTGCCGATCCAAAAGCTGGAAAATCCTGCAGTGTAACGATCAACATCTTGGATTCTCCTGCAGTGTAAAGATTCACATCCTGGAAGCCCTTGCAGTGCACAAATCCACATCCTGCAATTTACTGCAGTGTAATGATCAACATCTTGGAGTCTCCAGCAGTGTAAAGATCCACATACTGGGATCTCCTGCAGGGTGATGATAAACATCCTACAAACACCTGCAGAGTGAAAAATCACCTCCTGGAATCTCCTGTACTGTAATGTTCTACATCGTGGAAACTCCTGCAGTGAGAATATCCAAATAGTGGAAACTCCAGCAAAGTGAAGAAACACATCCTGTAATCTCCTGCAGTGTAAAGATCTGCATCCTGGAAACTCCAACAGTGTGACATTCCACATCCTGGAATCTACTGCAGTGTGAAGATCAACATTATGGAATCTCCCGCACTGTGAAGATCCAAATCCTGGATTCTCCTGCAGTGAAAACATCCACATCCTGGAATCTACTGCAGTGTGAAGATTTACAACATGGAATCTCCTGCAGCAGGATGATCCACATCCTGGAATCTCCAGCAGTGTTAAGATCTGCATCCTGGAATCTCCAGCGGTGTGAAGATCATCATTATGGAATCTCCAGCAGTGTGAAGATCCACATCCTGGAAACTCCTGCAGTGAAAAGATCCACATCCTGGAATCTACTGCAGGGTGAAGATTCACAACATGGAATCTCCTGCAGCAGGATGATCCACATCCTGGAATCTCCAGCAGTGTTAAGATCTGCATCCTGGAATCTCCAGCAGTGTTAAGATCCAGAACCTCGAATCTCCGGCACTGTGAAGATCAACATTATGTAATCTTCTGCAGTGCGAAGATCCAAATGCTGGATTCTCCTGCAGTGTGAAGATCCACATCCTGGAATCTCCTGCAGTGTGAAGAACCACATCCTTGAATCTACTTTAGTGTGAAGATCCACTTCCTGGAAACTTCTGCTTTCTAACGATCCTCATGCTGGAATCTCCTGCAGTGGAAAGATCCACATGCTGGAATCTACTGCAGTGTGAAGATTCACATTATGGATTCTCCTGCAGCATAATAATTCACATCCTGGAATCTCCTGCAGTGTGAAGAACCAGATCCTGGTATCTACTGTAGTGTGATGATCCACATCCTGGAAACTCTTGCTGTGTGACAATCCACATCCTGGAATCTCCTGCAGTGAAAAGATCCACATCCTGGAATCACCAGCAGTGTGAAGATCCACAACCTGGAAATTCCTTCAGTGTAACAATTCAACTCCTGGAATCTCCTGCAGAGCACCGATCCACATCCTGCAATCGACTGCAGTGTAACAATCAACATGTTGGATTCTCCAGCAGTGTCAGGATCCACACCCAAGATTCTACTGCGTTGTAATGATCCACATCGTGGAACCTCCTGCAGTGAGAAGATCCAAATACGGGAAAGACCAGCAGAGTGAAGAAAGAAATCCAGGAATCTCCTGCAGTGTGAAGATCCGCATCCTGGAATCTCCTGCAGTGTGAAGATCAACATCCTGGAATCTAATGCCGTGTGAAGTTCAAATTTATGGAATCTCCTGCAGTGTGAAGATCCACAACCTGGAAACACCTGCACTGTACCGATCCACATCCAGGAATCATCTGGAGTGCATCGATCCTCATCCTGCAATCTACTGCAGTGTAACGATCAACATCTTGGAGTCTCCTGCAGTGGAAAGATCTACATCCTGGATTCCCCTTCAGTGAACTGATCCACATCCTGCAATCTACTGCAGTGTAATGATCAACATCTTGGATTCTCCAGCAGGTTAAAGATCCACATCCTGGAATCTCCTGCAGGGTGATGATCCACATCCTAGAAACTCCTGCAGAGTGAAAAACCACCTCCTGGAATTTCCTGTACTGTAATTATCCACATCGTGGAAACTCCTGCAGTGAGAATATCCAAATAGTGGAAACTCCAGCAGAGTGAAGAAACACATCCTGAAATCTCCAGCAGTGTGAAGTTCCAGATCCAGGAATTGCCAACAGTGTGATGATCAACATGATGGAATCTCCTGCAGTGTGAAGATCCAAAGCCTGGATTCTCCTGCAGTGTGAAGATCGGCATCCTGGAATCTCCTGCTGTGTGAAGAATCACATCCTTGAATCTGCTTTAGTGTGAAGATCCACTTCCTGGAAACTCCTGCTTTGTAACGATCCACATGCTGGAATCTCCTGCAGAGCACCGATCCACATCCTGCAATCGACTGCAGTATAACGATCAACATCTTGGATTCTCCAGCAGTGTAAAGATCCACTCCCCGGAATCTACTGTATTGTAATGATCGACATCGTGGAATCTCCTGCAGTGAGAAGATCCAAATAGAGGAAACCCCAGCAGAGTGAAGAAACACATCTTGGAATCTACTGCACTGTGAAGATCCACATCCTGGAATCTCCTGCAGTGTGAAGATCCAATTCCTGGATTCTCATGCAGTGTAAAGAACCAATCCTGGAATCTCCTGCAGTGAGATTTTCAAAATCCTGGAAACTCCTGCAATGTGAAGATCCACATCCTGGAATCCCCTGTCGTGTGAAGATCCACATCCTGGAGCCTCCTGAGGTATAAGATACACATCCAGGAATCTCCTGCAGTGTGAAGATCGAATTCCTGGAATCCCGTGCAGTGTGAATATCCACTTCCTGGAAACTCCTGCACTGTAATGATCCACAACCTGGAATCTTGTGCAGTGAAAAGATCCACATCCTAGAATCTACTGCAGTGTGAGGATCTACATCATGGAATCTCCTGCAGCGTTATGATCTACATACTGGAATCTACTGCAGTGTGAAGAAACACATCCTGGAATTTCCTGGAGTGTGAAGATCCACATCATGGAATCTCCTGTAGCATGATGATCCACATCCTGGAAACACCTGCAGGATGATGATCCACATCCTGGATACGCCACGGTTATAACGATCCACATCATGGAATCTCCTGCAGTGAAAAGATCCACATCCTGTAATCTCCAGCTTTGTGAAGAGCCACATCCTGGAAACTACTGCAGCATGAAGAAACACATCTTGGAAACTCCTGCAATGTGAAGATCCACATCATGGAATCTCCTGCATCGCGAAGTACCACATCCTAGAAACTCCTGCAGTGTGAAGATACATATCCAGGAAACTCCTACAGTGTGAAGATCCACAACCTGGAAAATCCTGCAGTGTAACGATCCATATCCTGCAATCTACTGCAGTGCACCGATCCACATCCTGCTATCTACTGCAGTGTAACGATCAACATCTTGGATTCTCCAGCTGGTTAAAGATCCACATCCTGGAATCTCCTGCAGGGTGGTGATCCACATCCTACAAACTCCTGCAGAGTGAAAAACCACCTCCTGGAATCTCCTGTATTGTAATGATCTACATCGTGGAAACTCCTGCAGTGAGAATATCCAAATAGTGGAAACTCCAGCAGAGTGAAGAAACACATCCTGTAATCTCCTGCATTGTGAAGATCCGCATCCTGGAAACTCAAGCAGTGTGAAGTTCCACATCCTGGAATCTACTGCAGTGTGAAGATCAACATTATGGAATCTCCTGCAGTGTGAAGATCCAAATCCTGGATTTTCCTGCAGTGTGAAGATCCAAATCCTGTAATCTCCTTCAGTGAAAAGATCCAAATCCTGGATTCTCCTGCAGTGTGAAGATCCACATCCTGGGATCTCCTGCAATGTGAAGAACCACATCCTTGAATCTACTTTAGTGTGAAGATCCACTTCCTGGAAACTCCGGCTTTCTAACGATCCACATGCTGGAATCTCCTGCAGTGAGAAGATCCACATCCTGGAACCTACTGCAGTGTGAAGATTCACATCATGGAATCTCCTGCAGCATGCTGATTCACATCCTGGAATCTCGTGCATTGTGAAGAACCAGATCCTGGTATCTACTGTAGTGTGATGATCCACATCCTGGAAAATCCTGCTGTGTAACAATCCACATCCTGGAATCTCCTGCAGTGAAAACATCCACATCCTGGAACAACCAGCAGAGTGAAAAACCACAACCTGGAAACTCCTTCAGTGTAACAATCCAAATCCTGGTATCTCCTGCAGAGCACTAATCCACATCCTGCAATTAACTGCAGTGAAACAATCAATATCTTTGATTCTCCAGCAGTGTAATGATCCACACCCCGGAATCTGCTGCATTGTAATGATCCACATCGTGGAATCTCCTGCAGTGAGAAGATCGAAATAGAGGAAACACCAGCAGAGTGAAGAAACACATCCTGGAATCTCCTGCAGTGTGAAGATCCGATCCTGGAATCCCTTGCAGTGTGAATATCCCCTTCCTGGAATCTCCTGCGGTGTAATGATCCACATCCAGGAATCTTGTGCAGTGAAAAGATCCACATCCTAGAGTCTACTGCAGTGTGAGGATCTACATCATGGAATCTCCTGCAGTGTTATGATCTACATACTGGAATCTACTGCAGTGTGAAGAAACACATCCTGGAATCTCCAGCAGTGTGAAGATCAACATTATGGAATCTCCTGCAGTGCGAAGATCCAAATCCTGGATTCTCCTGCAGTGTGAAGATCCACATCCTGGGATCTCCTGCAATGTGAAGAACCACATCCTTGAATCTACTTTAGTGTGAAGATCCACTTCCTGGAAACTCCTGCTTTCTAACGATCCACATGCTGGAATCTCCTGCAGTGAGAAGATCCACATCCTGGAACCTACTGCAGTGTGAAGATTCACATCATGGAATCTCCTGCAGCATGACGATCCACATCCTGGAATCTCCTGCAGTGTGAAGAACCAGATCCTGGTATCTACTGTAGTGTGATGATTCACATCCTGGAAAATCCTGCTGTGTAACAATCCACATCCTGGAATCTCCTGCAGTGAAAAGATCCACATCCTGGAACAACCAGCAGCGTGAAAAACCACAACCTGGAAACTCCTTCAGTGTAACAATCCAAATCCTGGTATCTCCTGCAGAGCACTGATCCACATCCTGCAATTGACTGCAGTGAAACAATCAATATCTTTGATTCTCCAGCAGTGTAATGATCCAGACCCCGGAATCTGCTGCATTGTAATGATCCACATCGTGGAATCTCCTGCAGTGAGAAGATCGAAATAGAGGAAACACCAGCAGAGTGAAGAAACACAACCTGGAATCTCCTGCAGTGTGAAGATCCGATCCTGGAATCCCTTGCAGTGTGAATATCCCCTTCCTGGAATCTCCTGCGGTGTAATGATCCACATCCTGGAATCTTGTGCAGTGAAAAGATCCACATCCTAGAATCTACTGCAGTGTGAGGATCTACATCATGGAATCTCCTGCAGCGTTATGATCTACATACTGGAATCTACTGCAGTGTGAAGAAACACATCCTGGAATTTCCTGGAGTGTGAAGATCCACATCATGGAATCTCCTGTAGCGTGATGATCCACATCCTGGAAACACCTGCAGGATGATGATCCAGATCCTGGACACAACACGGTGATAACGATACACATCTTGGAATCTCCTGCAGTGAAAAGATCCACATCCTGTAATCTCCGGCAGTGTGAAGAGCCACATCCTGGAAACTACTGCAGCGTGAAGATCCACATCATGGAATCTCCTGCATCGCGAAGTACCACATCTTGGAAACTCCTGCAGTGTGAAGATACATATCCTGGAAACTCCTACAGTGTGAAGATCCACAACCTGGAAAATCCTGCAGTGTAACGATCAACATCTTGGATTCTCCTGCAGTGAAAAGAGTCACATCCTGGAATCCCGTGCAGTGCACCGATCCACATCCTGCAATTTACTGCAGTGTAATGATCAACATCTTGGATTCTCCAGCAGTGTAAAGATCCACATACTGGAATCTCCTGCAGGGTGATGATTAACATCCTACAAACTCCTGCAGAGTGAAATACCACCTCCTTGAATCTCCTGTACTGCAATGATCTACATCGTGGAAACTCCTGCAGTGAGAATATCCAAATAGTGGAAACTCCAGCAAAGTGAAGAAACACATCCTGTAATCTCCTGCAGTGTGAAGATCTGCATCCTGAAAACTCCAGCAGTGTGATGTTCCACATCCTGGAATCTACTGCAGTGTGAAGATCAACATTATGGAATCTCCCGCACTGTGAAGATCCAAATCCTGGATTCTCCTGCAGTGAAAACATCCACATCGTGGAATCTACTGCAGTGTGAAGATTTACAACATGGAATCTCCTGCAGCAGGATGATCCACATCCTGGAATCTCCAGCAGTGTTAAGATCTGCATCCTGGAATCTCCAGCAGTGTGACGATCAACATTATGGAATCTCCTGCAGTGCGATGATCCACATCCTGGAAACTCCTGCAGTGAAAAGATCCGCATCCCTGGAATCTACTGCAGGGTGAAGATTCACAACATGGAATCTCCTGCAGCAGGATGATGCACATCCTGAAATCTCCAGCAGGGTTAATATCCGCATCCTGGAATCTCCAGCAGTGTGAAGATCAACATTATGTAATCTCCTGCAGTGTGAAGATCCAAATTCCTGGATTCTCCTGCAGTGTGAAGATCCACATTCTGGAATCTCCTGCAGTGTGAAGAAACACATCCTTGGATCTACTTTAGTGTGAAGATCCACTTCCTGGAAACTCCTGCTTTCTAACGATCCACATGCTGGAATCTCCTGCAGTGGAATGATCCACATGCTGGAATCTACTGCAGTGTGAAGATTCACATCATGGAATCTCCTGCAGCATGATGATTCACATCCTGGAATCTCCTGCAGTGTGAAGAACCAGATCCTGGTATCTACTGTAGTGTGATGATCCACATCCTGGAAACTCCTGCTGTGTAACAATCCACATTCTGGAATCTCCTGCAGTGAAAAGATCCACATCCTGGAATCACCAGCAGTGTGAAGATCCACAAACTGGAAATTCCTTCAGTGTAACGATTCAACTCCTGGAATCTCCTGCAGAGCACCGATCCACATCCTGCAATCAACTGCAGTGTAACAATCAACATCTTGGATTCTCCAGCAGTGTAAAGATCCACACACAAGATTCTATTGCGTTGTAATGATCCACATCATGGAATCTCCTGCAGGGTGATGATTAACATGCTACAAACTCCTGCAGAGTGAAAAACCACCTCCTGGATTCTCCTGTATTGTAATGATCTACATCGTGGAAACTGCTGGAGTGAGAATATCCAAATAGTGGAAACTCCAGCAGAGTGAAGAAACACATCCTGTAATCTCCTGCAGTGTGAATATCTGCATCCTGGAAATTCCAGCAGTGTGACGTTCCACATCCTGGAATCTACTGCAGTGTGAAGATCAACATTATGGAATCTCCCACAGTGTGAAGATCCAAATCCTGGATTCTCCTGCAGTGTGAAGATCCACATCCTGGAATCTCCTTCAGTGAAAAGATCCACATCCTGGAATCTACTGCAGTGTGAAGATTCACAACACGGTATCTCCTGCAGCAGGATGATCCACATCCTGGAATCTCCAGCAGTGTTAAGATCCGCATCCTGGAATCTCCAGCAATGTGAAGATCAACATTATGGAATCTCCTGCAGTGTGAAGATCCAAATCCTGGATTCTCCTGCAGTGTGAAGATCCGCATCCTGGAATCTCCTGCAGTGTGAAGAACCACATCCTTGAATCTACTTTAGTGTGAAGATCCACTTCCTGGAAACTCCTGCTTTGTAACAATCCACATGCTGGAATCTCCTGCAGTGAAAAAATCCACATCCTGGAATCAACATCAGCGTGAAGATCCACAACCTGGAAACTCCTTCAGAGTACCGATCCAATTCCAGGAGACACCTGCAGAGCACCGATCCACATCCTGCAATCGACTGCAGTGTAACGATCAACATCTTGGATTCTCCAGCAGTGTAAAGATCCACAGCCCGGAATCTACTGTATTGTAATGATCGACATCATGGAATCTCCTGCAGTGAGAAGATCCAAATAGAGGAAACCCCAGCAGAGCGAAGAAACACATCCGGAAATCTACTGCAGTGTTAAGATCTGCATCCTGGAATCTCCTGAAGTGTGAAGATCCACATCCTGGAATCTACTGTACTGTGAAGTTCAAAATTATGGAATCTCCTGCAGTGTGAAGATACAAATCCTGGATTCTCCGGCAGTGTAAAGAACCAATGCTGGAATCTCCTGCAGTGAGATTTTCAAAATCCAGAAAACTCCTGCAATGTGAAGAATCACATCCTGGAATCCCCTGTCGTGTGAAGATCCACATCCTGGAGCCTCCTGAGGTACAGGATATACATCCAGGAATCTCCTGCAGTGTGAAGATCCAATTCCTGGAATCCGATGCAGTGTGAATATCCACTTCCTGGAAACTCCTGCGCTGTAAAGATCCATATCCTGGAATCTTGTGCTGTGAAAAGATCCACATCCTAGAATCTACTGCAGTGTGAGGATCTACATCATGGAATCTCCTGCAGCGTTATGATCTACATCCTGGAATCTACTGCAGTGTGAAGAAACACATCCTGGAATTTCCTGGAGTGTGAAGATGCACATCATGGAATCTCCTGTAGCGTGATGATCCACATCCTGGAAACACCTGCAGGATGATGATCCACATCCTGGATACACCACGGTTATAATGATCCACATCATGGAATCTCCTGCAGTGAAAAGATCCACATCCTGTAATCTCCGGCAGTGTGAAGATCCACATCCTGGAAACTACTGCAGCATGAAGAAACACATCTTGGAAACTCCTGCAGTGTGAAGATCCACATCATGGAATCTCTTGCATCGCGAAGTACCACATCCTGGAAACTCTTGCAGTGTGAAGATACATATTTTGGAAACTCCTACAGTGTGAAGATCCACAACCTGGAAAATCCTGCAGTGTAACGATCCATATCTTGGAATCTCCTGCAGTGCACTGATCCATATCCTGCAATCTACTGCAGTGTAACGATCAACATCTTGGATTCTCCTGCAGTCTAAAGTTTCACATCCTGGAATGCCCTGCAGTGCACCGATCCACATCCTGCAATCTACTGCAGTGTAACGATCAACATCTTGGATTCTCCAGCTGGTTAAAGATCCACATCCTGGAATCTCCTGCAAGGTGATGATCCACATTATGGAATCTCCTGCAGTGTGAAGATCCAAATCCTGGATTCTCCTTCATTGAAAAGATCCACATCCTGGAATCTACTGCAGTGTGAAGATTCACAACATGTAATCTCCTGCAGGAGGATGATCCACATCCTGGAATCTCCAGCAGTGTGAAGATCAACAGTATGGAATCTCCCGCAGTGTGAAGATCCAAATCCTGGATTCTCCTGCAGTGTGAAGATCCACATCCTGGAATCTCCTGCAGTGTGAAGAACCACATCCTTGAATCTACTTTAGTGTGAAGATCCACTTCCTGGAAACTCCTGCTTTCTAACAATCCACATTTTAGAATCTCCTGCAGTGAAAAGAACCACATCCTGGAACCTACTGCAGTGTGAAGATTCACATCATGGAATCTCCTGCAGCATGATGATTCACATCCTGGAATCTCCTGGGTTGTGAAGAACCAGATCCTGGTATCTACTGTAGTGTGATGATCCACATCCTGGAAAATCCTGCTGTGTAACAATCCACATCCTGGAATCTCCTGCAGTGAAAAGATCCACATCCTGGAATTGCCAGCAGCAAGAAGATCCACAACCTGGAAACTCCTTCAGTGTAAACATCCAACTCCTGGAATCTCCTGCAGAGCACCGATCCACATCCTGCAATCGACTGCAGTGTAATGATCAACATCTTGGATTCTCCTGCAGTGTAAAGATCCACACCCCGGAATCTACTGCATTGTAATGATCCACATCGTGGAATCTCCTGCAGTGAGAAGATCCAAATACAGGAAACCCCAGCAGAGTGAAGAAACATATACTGGAATCTCCTGCAGTGCGAAGATCCGGATCCTGGTATCTCCTGCAGTGTGAAGATCCACATCCTGGAATCTATTGCAGTGTGAAGTTCAAAATTATGGAATCTCCTGCAGTGTGAAGATCCACAACCTGGAAACTGCTGCACTGTACCGATCCACATCCTGGAATCTCCTGAAGTGCACCGATCCACATGCTGCAATCTACTGCAGTGTTACGATCAACATCTTGGATTCTCCTGCTGTGGAAAGATTTTCATCCTGGATTCCCCTGCAGTGCACCGATCCACATCCTGCAATCTCTTGCAGTGTAATGATCAACATATTGGATTCTCCAGCAGGATAAAGTTCCACATCCTGGAATCTCCTGCAGGGTGATGATCCACATCCTAGAAACTCCTGCAGAGTGAAAAAACATCTCCTGGAATTTTCCGTACTGTAATGATCCACATCATGGAAACTCCTGCAGTGAGAATATCCAAATAGTGGAAACTCCAGCAGAGTGAAGAAACACATCCTGTAATCTCCTGCTGTGTGCAAATCCACAACCTGGAATCGCTAACAGTGTGAAGTTCCAGATCCAGGAATCTCCTGCAGTGTGAAGATCCAAATCCTGGAATCTCCTGCAGTGTGAAGATCCACAACCTGGAAAATGCTTCAGTGTAACAATCCAACTCCTGGAATCTCCTGCAGAGCACCGATCCACTTCCTCGAACTCCTGCTTTGTAATGATCCACATGCTGGAATCTCTTGCAGTGAAAAGAACCACATCCTGGAATCTTCTGCAGTGTGAAGATTCATGTCATGGAATCTCCTGCAGCATGATGATCCACATCCTGGAATCTCCTGCAGTGTGAAGAACCAGATTCTGGTATCTACTGTGGTGTGATGATCCACATCCTGGAAACTCCTGCTGTGTAACAATCCACATCCTGGAATCTCCTGCAGTGAAAAGATGCACATCCTGGAATCACCAGCAGCGTGAAGATCCACAACCTGGAAACTCCTTCAGTGTAACAATCCAACTCCTCGAATCTACTGCAGAGCACCGATCCACATCCTGCAACTGACTGCAGTGTTACGATCAACATCTTGCATTCTCCAGCAGTGTAAAGATCCACACCCCAGAATCTACTGTGTTGTAATGATCCACATCGTGGAATCTCCTGCAGTGAGAAGATCCAAATAGAGGAAACCCCAGCAAAGTGAAGAAACATATCCTGGAATATTCTGCAGTGTGAAGATCCACATCATGGAATCTACTGCAGTGTGAAGTTCAAAATTATGGAATCTCCTGCAGTGTGAAGATCCACAACATGGAAACTGCTGCACTGTAGCGATCCACATCCCGGAATCTCCTGGATTGCACCGATCCACATCCTGCAATCTACAGCAGTTTAACAATCAACATCTGGATTCTCCTGCAGTGTGAAGATCCAAATCCTGGATTCTCCTGCAGTGTAAAGAACCAATCCAGGAATCTCCTGCAGTGAGAAGTTCAAAATCCAGGAAACACCTGCAATATGAATATCCACATCCTGGAATCCCCCGTCGTGTGAAGATCCACATCCTGGAGCCTCCTGAGGTATAAGATGCACATCGTGGAATCTTCTGCAGTGTGAAGATCCAATTCCTGGCATCTCCTGCAGTGTGAATATCCACTTCCTGGAAACTCCTGCGGTGTAATGATCCACATCCTGGAATCTCGTGCAGTGAAAAGATCCACATCCGAGAATCTACTGCAGTGTTATGATCTACATCATGGAATCTCCTGCAGCATTATGATCTACATCCTGGAATCTACTGCAGTGTGAAGAAACACATCCTAGAATCTCCTGGAGTGTGAAGATGGACATCATGGAATCTCCTGTAGCATGATGATCCACATCCTGGAAACTCTTGAAGGATGATGATCCACATCCTGGATACGCCACCGTTATAATGATCCACATCTTGGAATCTCCTGTAGTGAAAAGATCCACATCTTGTAATCTCCAGCAGTGTGAAGAGCCACATCCTGGAAACTACTGCAGCGTAAAGAAACACATCTTGGAAAATCCTGCAGTGTGAAGATCCACATCATGGAATCTCATGCAATGCACCGATCCACATCCTGCAATCTATTGCAGAGTAACGATCAACATCTTGGATTCTCCTGCAGTCTAAAGATTCACATCCTGGAATCCCCTGCAGTGCACCGATCCACCTCCTGCAATCTACTGCAGTGTAACGAAAAACATCTTGGATTCTCCAGCAGGTTAAAGATCCGCATCCTGCAATCTCCTGCAGGGTGATGATCCACATCCTACAAACTCCTGCAGAGTGAAAAACCACCTCCTGGAATCTCCTGTATTGTAATGAACCACATCGTGGTAACTCCTGCAGTGAGAATATACAAATAGTGGAAACTCCAGCAGTGTGAAGAAAACATCCTGTAATCTCCTGCAGTGTGAAGATCTGCATCCTGGAAACTCCAGCATGGTGAAGTTCCAGATCCAGGAATCTACTGCAGTGTGAAGATCAACATTATGGAATCTCCTGCAGTGTGAAGATGTAAATCCTGGATTCGCCTGCAGTGTGAAGATCCACATCCTGGAATCCCCTGTTGTGTGAAGATCCACATCCTGGAGCTTCCTGATGTATAAGATACACATCCAGGAATCTCCTGCAGTGTGAAGATCCAATTCCTGGAATCTCCTGCAGTGTGAATATCCACTTCCGGGAAACTCTTGCGGTGTAATGATCCACATCCTGGAATCTTGTGCAGTGAAAAGATTCAAGTAGTGGAAACTCCAGCAGAGTGAAGAAACACATCCTAGAATCACCTGCAGTGTGAAGATCTGCATCCTGGAATCTACTGCAGTATGAAGATCAACGTTATGGAATCTCCTCCAGTGTGAAGATCCAAATCCTGGATTCTCTTGCAGTGTAAAGATCCAATCCTGGAATCTCCTGCTGTGAGAAGATCCACATCCTGTAAACAACTGCAATGTGAAGATCCACATCCTGGAAATGCCTGCAGTGTAAAGATCGAAAAGTCGTTATTTCCAGCAGTGAGAACATCCACATCCTGGAATCCCCTGTCATGTGAAGATCGACATCCTGGAACCTCCTGCAGTGTAATGAACCCAGTTCCTGGAATCTCCTGCAGTGTTAAGATCCACTTCCTGGAAACTCCTGCCGTGTAATGATAAACATCCTGGAATCTCCTGCAGTGAGAAGATCCAAATAGTGGAAACACAAGCAGAGAGACGAAATGCATCCTGGAATCTCCTGCAGTCTGAAGATCCGCATCCTGGAAGATCCAGTAGTTTGAAGATCCACATCCTGGAATCTCCTGCTGTGTTAAGAGCCACATCCTGGAATCTACTGCAGTGAGAAGATCCACATTCTGGAATCTCCTGCAATGTGAAGATGCACATCCTGGAATCTGCTGCATAAGAAGATCCAGATCCTGGAAACTCCTGCAATGTGAAGATGCACATCCTGGAAATGCCAGCAGTGTGAAGATCGAAATCTCGGAATTTACAGCAGTGAGAAGATCCACTTCCTGGAAGCTCCTGTTGTGTGAATATCCACATCCTGGAAACTGCTGCAGTGTAAAGATCCACCTCCAGAAATCTCATGCAGTGTGAAGAGCCAGATCACGCAATCTCCTGCAGTGTGAAGATCCAAATGCTGGATTCTACCGCAGTGTAAAGAAGCACATCCTGGTATCTCCTGTGTTTAGAAGATCCACATCCTGGAAACTGCTGCAATGTGAAGATTCACATCCTGGAATGTCCTGCATTGTAAAGATGCACATGCTGGAATCACCAGCGTTGAGAAGATCCACATCCTGGAATCTCTGCTTTGAGATGATCCCCATCCTGGAAAGTGCAGCAGTGTAAATGTTCATATCCTGGAATCTCCTGCATTGTGAAGACCTGCATCCTGTAACCTCCTGCAGTGTGAAGAAACACATCCTGGAATCTACTGCAGTGTGAAGATCCACATCCTGGAATCTACCCTAGTATGAAGATCCACATCATGGAACCAACTGCCTTGTGAAGATGCATATCTTGTAAACACCTGCATCATGATGATCCAGATCCTGAAACTCTTCCAATATAACGATCCATATCCTGGAATCTCCTGCAGTGAAAAGATCCACATCCTGTAATCTCCAGCAGTGTGGAGATTCACATACTGAAACTCCTGCAGCGTGAAGAATCAAATCCTGGAAACTCCTGCAATTTGAAGATTCTCATCATGGAATCTCCTGCAGTGCGAAGTACCACATCCTGGATTCTCCAAAAGTGTGAAGATCCACATCCTGGAAACTCCTGCACTGTGTAGATACATATCCTGGAAACTCCTACCTTGTGCAGATCCACAACATAGAAACTCCTGCAGTGTAACAATCCACATCCTGGAATATCCTGCAGTGCACCGATCCACATCCTTCAATCTACTGTAGTGTAACGATCAATACCTTGTATTCTCCAGCAGTGTAAAGAACCACATCCTGGAATCTCCCGCAGGGTGATGATCCAGATCTTAGAAACTCCTGCAGAGTGAAAAACCACCTCCTAGATTCTGCTGCAGTGTGAAGATCCAAATCCTGGATTCTCCTGATTTGTAAAGAACCTATCCTGGAATTTTCTGCAGTGAGAAGAACCACATCTTGGAAACTCAGCTATCTGAAGATCCACATCCTGGAAATGCTGCTGTGTGAAGATCGAAATGTCGGAATTTCCAGCAGGGTGAAGATCCACATCCTGGAATCACCTGTTGTGTGAAGATCTACATCCTGGACCCTACTGCAATATAACAATCCACATCCTGGAATCTACTGCAGTGTGAAGATCGACATCCTGGAAACACCTGCAGTGTGAAGTTACATTTCCTAGAAACTCCTACAGTGTGTTGATCCACAACCTGGAAACATCAGCAATCTAATGATTAACAACCTGGAATCTCCTGCAGTGTACCGATCCACATCTTGCAATCTACTGCAGTTTAAAGATCAACATCTTGGATTCTCCAGCATTATAAAGATCCATATCCTGGAACCTCCTGAAGTGGGAAGATCTGCATCCTCGAAGCTCCTTCAGTGTGAAGAACCACATCCTGGAATCAACTCTACTGTGAAGATCCACATCTTGGAACCACCTTCCGCGTGATGATCCACATCCTGTAAACACCTGCAGCATGATGATCCACATGCTGGAAACACCTCCAGTATAACGATCCACATGCTGGAATCTCCTCCAGTATGCAGATCCACAACCTGGAAACTCCTGCAGTGTAATGATCCACATCCTGGAATCTCCTGCAGCATGATGATCCACATCCTAGACACTCCTGCAGTGTGAAGATCCACATCCTGGAATCTCTTGCATCGTGAAGTACCACATCCTGGAATCTACTGCAGTGAGAAGATCCACATTTGGGAAACACCTGCAATGTGATGATCCACATCCTGGAAACAACTGTAGTGGGAAGATCGAAATATCGGAATTTCCAGCAGTGGGAAGATCCACATCCTGGAATCCACTATCATGTGAAGATCCACATCCTGGAACTTCCTGCAGTGTAAAGATCAAAATCCAAGGAATCTCCTGCAGTGTGTAGAACCACATCCTGGAATCAACTGTAATGTGAAGATCCACTTCCTTAAAATTCCTGCTGTGTACCAATCCACAACAGGGAATCTCCTCCAGTGAAGAGATCCACATCCTGGAATCTACAGCAGTGTAATGATCCACATCCTGGAATCTCGTGCTGTGTTAAGAGCCACATCCTGGAATCTACTGAAGTGAAAAGGTCCACATTCTGGAATCTCCTGCAATTTGAAGATGCACATCCTGGAATCTCCTGCAATGTGAAGATCCACATCCTCGAAATGCCTGCAGTGTGAAGATCGAAATCTCAGAATTTCCAGCAGTGAGAAGATCCACTTCCTGGAATCTCCTGTTGTGTGAATATCCACAACCTGGAAACTGCTGCAGTGTAAAGATCCAACTCCAGGAATCTCCTGCAGCATGAAGAGCTAGATCACGGAATCTCCTGCAGTGTGAAGAACCACATCCTGGATTCTCCAAGCAGTGTGAAGATCCACATCCTGGAAACTCCTGCAGTTTGAAGATACACATCCTGGAAACACTTGCTCTGTAAGGATCTACATCTTGGAATCTCCTACAGTGTAAAAAACCACATCCTGGAATCTCCAGCAATGTGAAAAAACACATCATGCAATCTCCTGCAGTGAGATGATCCACAACATGGAATCTCCTGCAAAGTGAAGATCCACATCCTGGAATGTCCTACATTGTGAAGATCCACATGCTGAAATCACGAGCGGTGAGAAGATCCATAGCCTGGAATCACTGCTCTGAGATGATCCCCATACTGGAAAGTCCAGCCAAGTGAAGAACCACATCATGGAATCTCCTGCAGTGTTAAGATTCAAATGCTGGATTCTACCGCAGTGTAAAGAAGCAGATCCTGGAATCTCCTGCGCTTGGAAGATCCACATCCTGGAATGTCCTGCATTATAAAGATGCACATGCTGGAATCACCAGCATTGAGAAGATCCACATCCTGCAATCTCTGCTTTGAGATGATCCCCATCCTGGAATGTGCAGCAGAGTGAAGAACCACATCCTGGAACTCCCGCAATGTGAAGAACCAAATGCTAGATTCTACCGCAGTGTTTAGAAGCACATCCTGGAATCTCCTGCGTTTAGAAGATCCACATCCTGGAAACTCCTGCAATGTGAAGAATCACATCCTGGAATGCCCTGCATTGTAAAGATGCACATGCTGGAATCACCAGGGTTGAGAAGATTCACATCCTGGAATCTCTGCTTTGAGATGATCCCCATCCTGGAAAGTGCAGCAGTGTAAATGTCCATATCCTGGAATGTCCTGCATTGTGAAGATCTGCATGCTGTAACCTCCTGCAGTGTGATGAAACACATCCTGAAATCTACTGCAGTGTGAAGATCCACATCCTGGAAACTACCCTAGTATGAAGATCCACATGATGGAACCAACTGCCATGTGAAGAATCACATCATGTAAACAGCTGCAGAATGATGATCCAGATCCTGGAAACTCCTCCAGTATAACGATCGACATCCTGGAATCTCCTGCAGTGAAAAGATCCACATCTTGTAATCTCCAGCAGTGTGAAGTTCCACTGACTGGAAACTCCTGCAGCGTGAAGAAACAAATCCTGTATACTCCTGCATATAAAAGATCTTCATTATGGAATCTCTTGCAGTTTGAAGTACCACATCCTGGATTCTCCAGCAGTGTGAAGATCCACATCCTGGAAACGCCAGCAGTTTGAAGATAAACATCCTGGAAACACTTGAACTGTAAGGATCCACATCTTGGAATCTCCTACAGTGTAAAAATCCACATCCTGGAATGTCCAGCAATGTGAAAAAACACATCACGGAAACTCCTGCAGTGAGATGATCCACAAGCTGGAATTTCCTGCAATGCGAAGATCCACATCCTGGAATGTCCTACATTGCGAAGATCCACATGCTGGAATCACGAGCGGTGAGAAGATCCATAGCTTGGAATCTCTGCTTTGAGATGATCCCCATCCTGCAAAGTGCAGAAGAGTGAAGAACCACATCCTGGAATCTTCCGCAGTGAGAAGATCCAGAATGCTGGATACTACCGCAGTGTTAAGAAGCACATCCTGGAATCTCCTGCATTTAGAAGATCCACATCCTGGAAACTCCTGCAATGTGAAGATTCACATCCTGGAATGTCCTGCATTGTAAAGATGCACATGCTGGAATCACCAGGGTTGAGAAGATCCACATCCTGGAATCTCTCCATTGAGATGATACTTTTCCTGGAAAGTGCAGCAGTGTAAAGGTCCATATCCTGGAATGTCCTGCATTGTGAAGATCTGCATGCTGTAACCTCCTGCAGTGTGAAGAAACACATCCTGAAATCTACTGCAGTGTGAAGATCCACATCCTGGAAACTACCCTAGTATGAAGATCCACATCATGGAACCAACTGCCGTGTGAAGATCCACATCTTGTAAACACCTGCAGCATGATGATCCAAATGGTGGAAACTCCTCCAGTATAACGATCGACATCCTGGAATCTCCTGCAGTGAAAAGATGCACATCTTGTAATCTCCAGCAGTGTGAAGTTCCACTTACTGGAAACTCCTGCAGCGTGAAGAAACAAATCCTGGATACTCCTGCAATTCGAAGATCCTCATCATGGAATCTCCTGCAGTTTGAAGAACCACATCCTGGATTCTCCAGCAGTGTGGAGATCCACATCCTGGAAACTCCTGCCACTTGAAGATACACATCCTGGAAACAGTTGCACTGTAAGGATCAACGTCTTGGAATCTCCTACAGTGTAAAAATCCACATCCTGGAATCTCCAGCAATGTGAAAAAACACAACATGGAATCTCCTGCAGTGAGATGATACACATCCTGGAATCTCCTGCAATGCGCAGATCCACATCCTGGAATGTCCGACATTGTGAAGATCCACATGCTGGAATGACGAGCGGTGAGAAGATCCATAGCCTGGAATCTGTGCTTTGAGATGATCCCCATCCTCGAAAGTGCAGCAGAGTGAAGAACCATATCCTGGAATCTCCTGCAGTGTGAAGTACCACATCCTGGATTCTACCGCAGTGCGAAGATCCACATCCTGGAAACTCCTGCAGTTTGAAGATACACATCCTGGAAATACTTGCACTGTAAGGATCAACGTCTTGGAATCTCCTACAGTGTAAAAATCCACATCCTGGAATCTCCAGCAATGTGAAAAAACACAACATGGAATCTCCTGCAGTGAGATGATCCACAACCTGGAATCTCCTGCAATGCGAAGATCCACATCCTGGAATGTCCTACATTGCGAAGATCCACAAGCTGTAATCACGAGCAGTGAGAAGATCCATAGCCTTGGATCCCTGCTTTGAGATGATCCCCAACCTGGAAATTGCAGCAGAGTGAAGAACCACATCCTGGAAACATACGCAGTGTGAAGATCCAAATGCTGGATTCTACCGCAGTGTAAAGAAGCACATCCTGGAATCTCCTGCGTTTGGAAGATCCACATCCTGGAAACTCCTGCAATGTGAAGATTCACATCCTGGAATGTCCTGCATTATACAGATGCACATGCTGGAATCACCAGCGTTGAGAAGATCAACATCCTGGAATGTCTGCTTTGAGATGATCCCCATCCTGGAAAGTGCAGCAGAGTGAAGAACCGCATCCTGGAATCTCCCGCAGTGTGAAGATCCAAATGTTGGATTCTACTGCAGTGTTAAGAAGCACATCCTGGAATCTCCTGCGTTTAGAAGATCCACATCCTGGAAACTCCTGCAATGTGAAGATTCACATCCTGGCAACTCCTGCATTGTAAAGATGCACATGCTGGAATCACCAGGGTTGAGAAGATCCACATCCTGGAATCTCTCCTTTGAGATGATCCCCATCCTGGAAAGTGCAGCAGTGCAAAGGTCCATATCCTGGAATGTCCTGCATTGTGAAAATCTGCATGCTGTAACCTCCTGCAGTGTGAAGAAACACATCCAGACATCTTTCGCATTGTGAAGATCCACATCCTGGAAACTACCCTAGTATGAAGATCCACATCATGGAACCAACTGCCGTGTGAAGATCCACATCTTGTAAACACCTGCAGCATAATGATCCAGATCCTGGAAACTCGTCCAGTATAACGATTGACATCCTGGAATCTCCTGCAGTGAAAAGATGCACATCTTGTAATCTCCAGCAGTGTGAAGTTCCACTTACTGGAAACTCCTGCAGCATGAAGAAACAAATCCTGGATACTCCTGCAATTCGAAGATCCTCATCATGGAATCTCCTGCAGTTTGAAGTACCACATCCTGGATTCTCCAGCAGTGTGAAGATCCACATCCTGGAAACTCATGCAGTTTGAAGATACACATCCTGGTAACACTTGCACTGTAAGGATCCACATCTTGGAATCTCCTACAGGGTAAAAATCCACATCCTGGAATCTCCAGCAATGTGAAAAAACACATCATGGAATCTCCTGCAGTGTGAAGTACCACATCCTGGATTCTCCAAGCAGTGTGAAGATCCACATGCTGGAAACACCTTCAGTTTGAAGATACACATCCTGGAAACACTTGCACTGTAACGATCTACATCTTGGAATCTCCTACAGTGTAAAAATCCACATCCTGGAATCTCCAGCAATGTGAAAAAACACATCATGGAATCTCCTGCAGTGAGATGATCCCCATCCTGGAAAGTGCAGCAGTATTAAAATCCGTATCCTGGAGTCTCCTGCGGATGAAAAAAAATATCATGGACTGACTGCAATGAGATGATCCACATCCTGGAATCTCCTGCAACGTTAAGATCCACATCCCCAAAACTCTTGAATTGTAAAGATCCACTTCCTTGTATCTCATGAAATGAGACGATCCACATCCTGGAATCTCCTGCACTGTAAAAATCCACATCCTGTAATCTCCTGCTGTGCTCAGTGCCACATCCTGGAACCTTATGCAGTGAGACGATCCACATTCTGTAATCTCCTGCAATGTGAAGATGAACATCCTGAAATCTCTTGCAGTGTAAGTATCCACATGCTGGAATCTCCTGCAGTAAGAAGATCCTCATCCTGGCAACTCCTGCAATGTGAAGATCCACATCGAGGAATGAACTGCATAGTAAAGATCCACATGCTGGAATCTCTCCTTGGAGATGATCCCCTTCATGGAAAGTGCAGCAGTGTAAAGGTCCATATCCTGGAATGTCCTGCATTGTGAAGATCTGCATGCTGTAAACTTCTGCAGTGTGAAGAAACACTTCCTGAAATCTACTGCAGTGTGAAGATCCACATCCTGGAAACTACCCAATATGAAGATCCACATCATGGAACCAACTTCCGTGTGAAGATCCACATCTTGTAAACACCTGCAGCATGATGATCCAGATCCTGGAAACACCTCCAGTGGAACGATCGACATCCTGGAATCTCCAGCAGTGCAAAGATGCACATCTTGTAATCTCCAGCAGTGTGAAGTTCCACTTATTGGAAACTCCTGCAGCGTGAAGAAACAAATCCTGGATGCTCCTGCAATTCGAAGATCCTCATCATGGAATCTCCTGCAGTTTGAAGTACCACATCCTGGATTCTCCAGCAGTGTGAAGATCCACATCCTGGAAACTGCTGCAGTTTGAAGATACACATCCTGGAAACGCTTGCACTGTACGGATCAACATCTTGCAATCTCCTACACTGTAAAAACCCACATCCTGGAATTTCCAGCAGAGTAAAAAAACACATCATGGAATCTCCTGCAGTGAGATGATCCACAACATGGAATCTCCTGTTATGTGAAGATCCACATCCTGGAATGTCCTACATTGTGAAGATCCACATGCTGGAATCACGAGCGGTGAGAAGATAAATAGCCTGGAATCACTGCTTTGAGATGATCCCCATCCTGGAAAGTGCAGCAGAGTGAAGAACCACATCATGGAACCTCCTGCAGTTTGAAGATTCAAATGCTGGAATCTACCGCAGTGAAAAGAAGCAGATCCTGGAATCTCCTGCGTTTGGAAGATCCACATCCTGGAAACTCCTGCAAAGTGATGATTCACATCCTGGAATTTCCTGCATTATAAAGATGCACATGCTGGAATCACCAGCGTTGAGAAGGTCACATCCTGGAATCTCTGCTTTGAGATGATCCCCGTCCTGGAAAGTGTAGCAGAGTGAAGAACCACATCCTAGAATCTCCCGCAGTGTGAAGATCCAAATGCTGGATTCTACCGCAGTGTTAAGAAGCACATGCTGGAATCTCTTGCGTTGAGAAGATCCACATCCTGGAAACTCCTGCAATGTGAAGATTCACATCCTGGAATGTCCTGCATTGTAAAGATGCACATGCTGTAATCACCGGGGTTGAGAACATCCACATCCTGGAATTTCTCCATTCAGACGATCCCCAACCTGGAAAGTGCAGCAGTGTAAATGACCATATCCTGGAATGTCCTGCATTGTGAAGATCTGCAAGTTGTAACCTCCTGCAGTGTGAAGAAACACATGCTGAAATCTACTGCCGTGTGAAGATCCACATCCTGGAAACTACCCTAGTATGAAGATCCACATCATGGAACCACTGCCGTGTGAAGATCCAAATCTTGTAAACTCCTGCAGCATGATGATCCAGATCCTGGAAACTCCTCCAGTATAATGATTGACATCCTGGAATCTCCTGCAGTGAAAAGTTCCACATCTTGTAATCTCCAGCAGTATGAAGTTCCACTGACTGGAAACTCCTGCAGTGTGAAGAAACAGATCCTGGATACTCCTGCAAATCAAAGATCCTCATCATGGAATCTCCTGCAGTTTGAAGTACCACATCCTGTATTCTCCAAGCAGTGTGAAGATCCACATCCTGGAAACGCCAGCAGTTTGAAGATACACATCCTGGAAACACCTGCACTGTAAGGATCAACAGCTTGGAATCTCCTACAGAGTAAAAATCCACATCCTGGAATCTCCAGCAATGTGAAAAAACACATCATGGAATCTCCTGCAGTGAGATGATCCACAACCTGGAATTTCCTGCAATGCGATGATCCACATCCTGGAATGTCCTACATTGTGAAGATCCACATGCTGGAATCACGAGCGTTGAGAAGATCCATAGCCTGGAATCTCTGCTTTGAGATGATCCCCATCCTGGAAAGTGCAGCAGAGTGAAAAACCACATCCTGGAAACATACACAGTGTGAAGATCCAAATGCTGGATTCTACCGCAGTGTAAACAAGCAGATCCTGGAATCTCCTGCGTTTGGAAGATCCACATCCTGGAATCACTGCTTTGAGATGATCCCCATCCTGGAAAGTGCAGCAGCGTAAATGTCCATATCCTGGAATATCCTGCATTGTGAAGATCTGCATCCTGTAACCTCCTGCAGTGTGAAGATCCACATCCTGGAATCTACTCTAGTATGAAGGCCAACATCATAGACCCAACTGCTGTGTGAAGATCCACAACTTGTAAACACCTGCAGCATGATGATAGAGATCCTGGAAACTCCTCCAGTATAACGATCAACATCCTGGAATCTCCTGCAGTGTGAAGATCCACATACTGAAAACTCCTGCAGCATGAAGAAACAAATCCTGGCAACTCCTGGAATTCGAAGATTGTCTTCATGGAATCTCCTGCAATGTGAAGTACCACATCCTTGATTCTCCAGCAGTGTGAAGATCCACATCCTGGAAACTCCTGCAGTTTGAAGATACACATCCTGGAAACACTTACACTGTAATGATCTACATCTTGGAATCTCCTACAGAGTAAAAATCCACTTCCTGGAATCTCCAGCAATGTGAAAAAACACATCATGGAATCTCCTGCAGTGAGATGATCCACATCCTGGAATCTCCTGCAATGCGCAGATCCACATCCAGGAATGTCCTACATTGTGAAGATCCACATGCTGGAATGACGAGCAGTGAGAAGATCCATAGCCTGGAATCTGTGCTTTGAGATGATCCCCATCCTGGAAAGTGCAGCAGAGTGAAGAACCATATCCTGCAATCTCCTGCAGTGTGAAGTACCACAACCTGGATTCTCCAGCAGTGTGCAGATCCACATCCTGGAAACTCCTGCAGTTTGAAGATACACATCCTGGAAGCACTTGCACTGTAAGGATCAACATCTTGGAATCTCCTACAGTGTAAAAATCCACATCATGGAATCTCCAGCAATGTGAAAAAACACATCATGGAATCTCCTGCAGTGAGATGATCCACAACCTGGAAACTCCTGCAATGCGAAGATCCACATCCTGGAATGTCCTACATTGTGAAGATCCACAAGCTGGAATCACGAGCGGTGAGAAGATCCATATCCTTGGATCCCTGCTTTAAGATGATCCCCATCCTGCAAATTGCAGCAGAGTGAAGAACCACATCCTGGAAACATACGCAGTGTGAAGATCCAAATGCTGGTTTCTACCGCAGTGTAAAGAAGCACATCCTGGAATCTCCTGCGTTTGGAAGATCCACATCCTGGAAACTCCTGCAATGTGAAGATTCACATCCTGGAATGTCCTGCATTATAAAGATGCACATGCTGGAATCACCAGCGTTGAGAAGATCAAAATCCTGGAATCTCTGCTTTGAGATGATCCCCATCCTGGAAAGTGCAGCAGAGTGAAGAACCGCATCCTGGAATCTCCCGCAATGTGAAGATCCAAATGCTGGATTCTACCGCAGTGTTAAGAAGCACATCCTGGAATCTCCTGCGTTTAGAAGATCCACATCCTGGTAACTCCTGCAATGTGAAGATTCACATCCTGGAAACTCCTGCATTGTAAAGATGCACATGCTGGAATCACCAGGGTTGAGAAGATCCACATCCTGGAATCTCTCCTTTGAGATGATCCCCATCCTGGAAAGTGCAGCAGTGCAAATGTCCATATCCTGGAAAGTCCTGCATTGCAAAAATCAGCATGCTGTAACCTCCTGCAGTGTGAAGAAACACATCCAGACATCTTTCGCATTGTGAAGATCCACATCCTGGAAACTACCCTAGTATGAAGATCCACACCATGGAACCAACTGCCGTGTGAAGATCCACATCTTGTAAACACCTGCAGCATAATGATCCAGATCCTGGAAACTCGTCCAGTATAACGATCGACATCCTGGAATCTCCTGCAGTGAAAAGATGCACATCTTGTAATCTCCAGCAGTGTGAAGTTCCACTTACTGGAAACTCCTGCAGCATTAAGAAACAAATCCTGGATACTCCTGCAATTCGAAGATCCTCATCATGGAATCTCCTGCAGTTTGAAGTACCACATCCTGGATTCTCCAAGCAGTGTGAAGATCCACATCCTGGAAACTCATGCAGTTGGAAGATACACATCCTGGTAACACTTGCACTGTAAGGATCCACATCTTGGAATCTCCTACAGGGTAAAAATCCACATCCTGGAATCTCCAGCAAAGTAAAAAAACACATCATGGAATCTCCTGCAGTGTGAAGTACCACATCCTGGATTCTCCAAGCAGTGTGAAGATCCACATCCTGGAAACACCTTCAGTTTGAAGATACACATCCTGGAAACACTTGCACTGTAACGATCTACATCTTGGAATCTCCTACAGTGTAAAAATCCACATCCTGGAATCTCCAGCAATGTGAAAAAACACATCATGGAATCTCCTGCAGTGAGATGATCCACATCCTGGAATCTCCTGCAATGTGCAGATCCACATGCCGGAATGACCTGCATAGTTAAGATCCACATGCTGGAATCTCTGCTTTGAGATGATCCCCATCCTGGAAAGTGCAGCAGTATAAAGATCCGTATCCTGGAATCTCCTGCAGATGAAAAAAAATATCATGGACTGACTGCAATGAGATGATCCACATCCTGGAATCTCCTGCAACGTTAAGATCCACATCCCCAAAACTCTTGAATTGTAAAGATCCACTTCCTTGTCTCTCATGAAGTGAGACGATCCACATCCTGGAATCTCCTGCACTGTAAAAATCCACATCCTGTAATCTCCTGCTGTGCTCAGTGCCACATCCTGGAACCTTATGCAGTGAGACGATCCACATTCTGTAATCTCCTGCAATGTGAAGATGAACATCCTGAAATCTCCTGCAGTGTAAGTATCCACATGCTGGAATCTCCTGCAGTAAGAAGATTCTCATCCTGGCAACTCCTGCAATGTGAAGATCCACATCGAGGAATGAACTGCATAGTAAAGATCCACATGCTGGAATCTCTCCTTGGAGATGATCCCCATCATGGAAAGTGCAGCAGTGTAAAGGTCCATATCCTGGAATGTCCTGCATTGTGAAGATCTGCATGCTGTAAACTTCTGCAGTGTGAAGAAACACTTCCTGAAATCTACTGCAGTGTGAAGATCCACATCCTGGAAACTACCCAATATGAAGATCCACATCATGGAACCAACTTCCGTGTGAAGATCCACATCTTGTAAACACCTGCAGCATGATGATCCAGATGCTGGAAACTCCTCCAGTAGAACGATCGACATCCTGGAATCTCCTGCAGTGAAAAGATGCACATCTTGTAATCTCCAGCAGTGTGAAGTTCCACTTACTGGAAACTGCTGCAGCGTGAAGAAACAAATGCTGGATGCTCCTGCAATTCGAAGATCCTCATCATGGAATCTCCTGCAGTTTGAAGTACCACATCCTGGATTCTCCAGCAGTGTGAAGATCCACATCCTGGAAACTGCTGCAGTTTGAAGATACACATCCTGGAAACACTTGCACTGTACGGATCAACATCTTGCAATCTCCTACAGTGTAAAAACCCACATCCTGGAATTTCCAGCAAAGTAAAAAAACACATCATGGAATCTCCTGCAGTGAGATGATCCACAACATGGAATCTCCTGTTATGTGAAGATCCACATCCTGGAATGTCCGACATTGTGAAGATCCACATGCTGGAATCACGAGCGGTGAGAAGATAAATAGCCTGGAATCACTGCTTTGAGATGATCCCCATCCTGGAAAGTGCAGCAGAGTGAAGAACCACATCATGGAACCTCCTGCAGTTTGAAGATTCAAATGCTGGATTCTACCGCATTGAAAAGAAGCAGATCCTGGAATCTCCTGCGTTTGGAAGATCCACATCCTGGAAACTCCTGCAAAGTGATGATTCACATCCTGGAATTTCCTGCATTATAAAGATGCACATGCTGGAATCACCAGCGTTGAGAAAGTCCACATCCTGGAATCTCTGCTTTGAGATGATCCCCGTCCTGGAAAGTGCAGCAGAGTGAAGAACCACATCCTAGAATCTCCCGCAGTGTGAAGATCCAAATGCTGGATTCTACCGCAGTGTTAAGAAGCACATGCTGGAATCTCCTGCGTTTAGAAGATCCACATCCTGGAAACTCCTGCAATGTGAAGATTCACATCCTGGAATGTCCTGCATTGTAAAGATGCACATGCTGTAATCACCAGGGTTGAGAACATCCACATCCTGGAATTTCTCCTTTGAGACGATCCCCAACCTGGAAAGTGCAGCAGTGTAAAGGACCATATCCTGGAATGTCCTGCATTGTGAAGATCTGCATGTTGTAACCTCCTGCAGTGTGAAGAAACACATGCTGAAATCTACTGCCGTGTGAAGATCCACATCCTGGAAACTACCCTAGTATGAAGATTCACATCATGGAACCACTGCCGTGTGAAGATCCAAATCTTGTAAACTCCTGCAGCATGATGATCCAGATCCTGGAAACTCCTCCAGTATAATGATTGACATCCTGGAATCTCCTGCAGTGAAAAGATCCACATCTTGTAATCTCCAGCAGTGTGAAGTTCCACTGACTGGAAACTCCTGCAGTGTGAAGAAACAGATCCTGGATACTCCTGCAAATCAAAGATCCTCATCATGGAATCTCCTGCAGTTTGAAGTACCACATCCTGTATTCTCCAAGCAGTGTGAAGATCCACATCCTGGAAACGCCAGCAGTTTGAAGATACACATCCTGGAAACACTTGCACTGTAAGGATCAACAGCTTGGAATCTCCTACAGAGTAAAAATCCACATCCTGGAATCTGCAGCAATGTGAAAAAACACATCATGGAATCTCCTGCAGTGAGATGATCCACAACCTGGAATTTCCTGCAATGCGATGATCCACATCCTGGAATGTCCTACATTGTGAAGATCCACATGCTGGAATCACGAGCGTTGAGAAGATCCATAGCCTGGAATCTCTGCTTTGAGATGATCCCCATCCTGGAAAGTGCAGCAGAGTGAAAAACCACATCCTGGAAACATACACAGTGTGAAGATCCAAATGCTGGATTCTACCGCAGTGTAAACAAGCAGATCCTGGAATCTCCTGCGTTTGGAAGATCCACATCCTGGAATCACTGCTTTGAGATGATCCCCATCCTGGAAAGTGCAGCAGCGTAAATGTCCATATCCTGGAATATCCTGCATTGTGAAGATTTGCATCCTGTAACCTCCTGCAGTGTGAAGATCCACATCCTGGAATCTACTCTAGTATGAAGACCAACATCATAGACCCAACTGCTGTGTGAAGATCCACAACTTGTAAACACCTGCAGCATGATGATACAGATCCTGGAAACTCCTCCAGTATAACGATCAACATCCTGGAATCTCCTGCAGTGTGAAGATCCACATACTGAAAACTCCTGCAGCATGAAGAAACAAATCCTGGAAACTCCTGGAATTCGAAGTTTGTCTTCATGGAATCTCCTGCAATGTGAAGTACCACATCCTGTATTCTCCAGCAGTGTGAAGATCCACATCCTGGAAACGCCAGCAGTTTGAAGATACACATCCTGGAAACACTTGCACTGTAAGGATCAACAGCTTGGAATCTCCTACAGAGTAAAAATCCACATCCTGGAATCTCCAGCAATGTGAAAAAACACATCATGGAATCTCCTGCAGTGAGATGATCCACAACCTGGAATTTCCTGCAATGCGATGATCCACATCCTGGAATGTCCTACATTGTGAAGATCCACATGCTGGAATCACGAGCGTTGAGAAGATCCATAGCCTGCAATCTCTGCTTTGAGATGATCCCCATCCTGGAAAGTGCAGCAGAGTGAAAAGACACATCCTGGAAACATACACAGTGTGAAGATCCAAATGCTGGATTCTACCGCAGTGTAAACAAGCAGATCCTGGAATCTCCTGCATTTGGAAGATCCACATCCTGGAATCACTGCTTTGAGATGATCCCCATCCTGGAAAGTGCAGCAGCGTAAATGTCCATATCCTGGAATATCCTGCATTGTGAAGATCTGCATCCTGTAACCTCCTGCAGTGTGAAGATCCACATCCTGGAATCTACTCTAGTATGAAGACCAACATCATAGACCCAACTGCTGTGTGAAGATCCACAACTTGTAAACACCTGCAGCATGATGATACAGATCCTGGAAACTCCTCCAGTATAACGATCAACATCCTGGAATCTCCTGCAGTGTGAAGATCCACATACTGAAAACTCCTGCAGCATGAAGAAACAAATCCTGGAAACTCCTGGAATTCGAAGATTGTCTTCATGGAATCTCCTGCAGTGTGAAGTACCACATCCTTGATTCTCCAGCAGTGTGAAGATCCACATCCTGAGAACTCCAGCAGTTTGAAGATACACATCCTGGAAACACTTACACTGTAACGATCTACATCTTGGAATCTCCTACAGGGTAAAAATCCACTTCCTGGAATCTCCAGCAATGTGAAAAAACACATCATGGAATCTCCTGCAGTGAGATGATCCACATCCTGGAATCTCCTGCAATGCGCAGATCTACATCCTGGAATGTCCTACATTGTGAAGATCCACATGCTGGAATGACGAGCAGTGAGAAGATCCATAGCCTGGAATCTGTGCTTTGAGATGATCCCCATCCTGGAAAGTGCAGCAGAGTGAAGAACCATATCCTGCAATCTCCTGCAGTGTGAAGTACCACAACCTGGATTCTCCAGCAGTGTGCAGATCCACATCCTGGAAACTCCTGCAGTTTGAAGATACACATCCTGGAAACACTTGCACTGTAAGGATCAACATCTTGGAATCTCCTACAGTGTAAAAATCCACATCCTGGAATCTCCAGCAATGTGAAAAAACACATCATGGAATCTCCTGCAGTGAGATGATCCACAACCTGGAAACTCCTGCAATGCGAAGATCCACATCCTGGAATGTCCTACATTGTGAAGATCCACAAGCTGGAATCACGAGCGGTGAGAAGATCCATAGCCTTGGATCCCTGCTTTGAGATGATCCCCAACCTGGAAATTGCAGCAGAGTGAAGAACCACATCCTGCAATCTCCTGCAGTTTGAAGTACCACATCCTGGATTCTCCAGCAGTGTGAAGATCCACATCCTGGAAACTGCTGCAGTTTGAAGATACACATCCTGGAAACGCTTGCACTGTACGGATCAACATCTTGCAATCTCCTACAGTGTAAAAACCCACATCCTGGAATTTCCAGCAAAGTAAAAAAACACATCATGGAATCTCCTGCAGTGAGATGATCCACAACATGGAATCTCCTGTTATGTGAAGATCCACATCCTGGAATGTCCGACATTGTGAAGATCCACATGCTGGAATCACGAGCGGTGAGAAGATAAATAGCCTGGAATCACTGCTTTGAGATGATCCCCATCCTGGAAAGTGCAGCAGAGTGAAGAACCACATCATGGAACCTCCTGCAGTTTGAAGATTCAAATGCTGGATTCTACCGCAGTGAAAAGAAGCAGATCCTGGAATCTCCTGCGTTTGGAAGATCCACATCCTGGAAACTCCTGCAAAGTGATGATTCACATCCTGGAATTTCCTGCATTACAAAGATGCACATGCTGGAATCACCAGCGTTGAGAAAGTCCACATCCTGGAATCTCTGCTTTGAGATGATCCCCGTCCTGGAAAGTGCAGCAGAGTGAAGAACCACATTCTAGAATCTCCCGCAGTGTGAAGATCCAAATGCTGAATTCTACCGCAGTGTTAAGAAGCACATGCTGGAATCTCCTGCGTTTAGAAGATCCACATCCTGGAAACTGCTGCAATGTGAAGATTCACATCCTGGAATGTCCTGCATTGTAAAGATGCACATGCTGTAATCACCAGGGTTGAGAACATCCACATCCTGGAATTTCTCCTTTGAGACGATCCCCAACCTGGAAAGTGCAGCAGTGTAAATGACCATATCCTGGAATGTCCTGCATTGTGAAGATCTGCATGTTGTAACCTCCTGCAGTGTGAAGAAACACATGCTGAAATCTACTGCCGTGTGAAGATCCACATCCTGGAAACTGCTGCATTGTGAATATTCACATCCTGGAATGTCCTGCGTTGTAAAGATGCACATGCTGTAATCACCAGGGTTGAGAACATCCACATCCTGGAATTTCTCCTTTGAGATGATCACCAACCTGGAAAGTGCAACAGTGTAAAGGACCATATCCTTGAATGTCCTGCATTGTGAAGATCTGCATGTTGTAACCTCCTGCAGTGTGAAGAAACACATGCTGAAATCTACTCTAGTATGAAGACCAACATCATAGACCCAACTGCTGTGTGAAGATACACAACTTGTAAACACCTGCAGCATGATGATACAGATCCTGGAAACTCCTCCAGTATAACGATCAACATCCTGGAATCTCCTGCAGTGTGAAGATCCACATACTGAAAACTCCTGCAGCATGAAGAAACAAATCCTGGAAACTCCTGGAATTTGAAGATTGTCTTCATGGAATCTCCTGCAGTGTGAAGTACCACATCCTTGATTCTCCAGCAGTGTGAAGATCCACATCCTGGAAACTCCTGCAGTTTGAAGATACACATCCTGGAAACACTTACACTGTAACGATCTACATCTTGGAATCTCCTACAGGGTAAAAATCCACTTCCTGGAATCTCCAGCAATGTGAAAAAACATATCATGGAATCTCCTGCAGTGAGATGATCCACATCCTGGAATCTCCTGCAATGCGCAGATCTACATCCTGGAATGTCCTACATTGTGAAGATCCACATGCTGGAATGACGAGCAGTGAGAAGATCCATAGCCTGGAATCTGTGCTTTGAGATGATCCCCATCCTGGAAAGTGCAGCAGAGTGAAGAACCATATCCTGCAATCTCCTGCAGTGTGAAGTACCACAACCTGGATTCTCCAGCAGTGTGCAGATCCACATCCTGGAAACACCTGCTGTTTGAAGATACACATCCTGGAAACACTTGCACTGTAAGGATCAACATCTTGGAATCACCTACAGTGTAAAAATCCACATCCTGGAATCTCCAGCAATGTGAAAAAACACATCATGGAATCTCCTGCAGTGAGATGATCCACAACCTGGAAACTCCTGCAATGCGAAGATCCACATCCTGGAATGTCCTACATTGTGAAGATCCACAAGCTGGAATCACCAGGGTTGAGAACATCCATAGCCTTGGATCCCTGCTTTGAGATGATCCCCAACCTGGAAATTGCAGAAGAGTGAAGAACCACATCCTGGAAACATACGCAGTGTGAAGATCCAAATGCTGGATTCTACCGCAGTGTAAAGAAGCACATCCTGGAATCTCCTGCGTTTGGAAGATCCACATTCTGGAAACTACCCTAGTATGAAGATCCACATCATGGAACCACTGCTGCGTGAAGATCCAAATCTTGTAAACTCCTGCAGCATGATGATCCAGATCCTGGAAACTCCTCCAGTATAATGATTGACATCCTGGAATCTCCTGCAGTGAAAAGATCCACATGTTGTAATCTCCAGCAGTGTGAAGTTCCACTGACTGGAAACTCCTGCAGTGTGAAGAAACAGATACTGGATACTCCTGCAAATCAAAGATCCTGATCATGGAATCTCCTGCAGTTTGAAGTACCACATCCTGTATTCTCCAAGCAGTGTGAAGATCCACATCCTGGAAACGCCAGCAGTTTGAAGATACACATCCTGGAAACACTTGCACTGTAAGGATCAACAGCTTGGAATCTCCTACAGAGTAAAAATCCACATCCTGGAATCTCCAGCAATGTGAAAAAACACATCATGGAATCTCCTGCAGTGAGATGATCCACAACCTGGAATTTCCTGCAATGTGATGATCCACATCCTGGAATGTCCTACATTGTGAAGATCCACATGCTGGAATCACGAGCGTTGAGAAGATCCATAGCCTGGAATCTCTGCTTTGAGATGATCCCCATCCTGGAAAGTGCAGCAGAGTGAAAAACCACATCCTGGAAACATACGCAGTGTGAAGATCCAAATGCTGTATTCTACCGCAGTGCAAACAAGCAGATCCTGGAATCTCCTGCGTTTGGAAGATCCACATCCTGGACTCTCTGCTTTGAGATGATCCCCATCCTGGAAAATGCAGCAGCGTAAATGTCCATATCCTGGAATATCCTGCATTGTGAAGATCTGCATCCTGTAACCTCCTGCAGTGTGAAGATCCACATCCTGGAATCTACTCTAGTATGAAGACCCACATCATAGACCCAAATGCTGTGTGAAGATCCACAACTTGTAAACACCTGCAGCATGATGATACAGATCCTGGAAACTCCTCCAGTATAACGATCAACATCCTGGAATCTCCTGCAGTGTGAAGATCCACATACTGAAAACTCCGGCAGCATGAAGAAACAAATCCTGAAAACTCCTGGAATTTGAAGATTGTCTTCATGGAATCTCCTGCAGTGTGAAGTACCACATCCTTGATTCTCCAGCAGTGTGAAGATCCAAATCCTGGAAACTCCTGCAGTTTGAAGATACACATCCTGGAAACACTTGCACTGTAACGATCTACATCTTGGAATCTCCTACAGGGTAAAAATCCACTTCCTGGAATCTCCAGCAATGTGAAAAAACACATCATGGAATCTCCTGCAGTGAGATGATACACATCCTGGAATCTCCTGCAATGCGCAGATCCACATCCTGGAATGTCCTACGTTGTGAAGATCCACATGCTGGAATGACGAGCAGTGAGAAGATCCATAGCCTGGAATCTGTGCTTTGAGATGATCCCCATCCTGGAAAGTGCAGCAGAGTGAAGAAACATATCCTGGAATCTCCTGCGTTTAGAAGATCCACATCCTGGTAACTCCTGCAATGTGAAGATTCACATCCTGGCAACTCCTGCATTGTAAAGATGCACATGCTGGAATCACCAGGGTTGAGAAGATCTACATCCTGGAATCTCTCCTTTGAGATGATCCCCATCCTGGAAAGTGCAGCAGTGCAAAGGTCCATATCCTGGAAAGTCCTGCATTGCGAAAATCAGCATGCTGTAACCTCCTGCAGTGTGAAGAAACACATCCTGACATCTACTGCATTGTGAAGATCCACATCCTGGAAACTACCCTAGTATAAAGATCCACATCATGGAACCAACTGCCGTGTGAAGATCCACAACTTGTAAACACCTGCAGCATGATGATCCAGATGCTGGAAACTCCTCCAGTATAACGATCGACATCCTGGAATCTCCTGCAGTGAACAGATGCACATCTTGTAATTTCCAGCAGTGTGAAGTTCCACATCCTGGAAACTCCTGCAGCGTGAAGAAACAAATCCTGGATACTCCTGCAATTCGAAGATCCTCATCATGGAATCTCCTGCAGTTTGAAGTACCACATCCTGGATTCTCCAGCAGTGTGAAGATCCACATCCTGGAAACTCATGCAGTTTGAAGATACACATCCTGGAAACACTTGCACTGTAAGGATCCACATCTTGGAATCTCCTACAGTGTAAAAATCCACATCCTGGAATCTCCAGCAATGTGAAAAAACACATCATGGAATCTCCTGCAGTGTGAAGTACCACATCCTGGATTCTCCAAGCAGTGTGAAGATCCACATCCTGGAAACACCTTCAGTTTGAAGATACACATCCTGGAAACACTTGCACTGTAACGATCTACATCTTGGAATCTCCTACAGTGTAAAAATCCACATCCTGGAATCTCCTGCAATGCGCAGATCCACATCCAGGAATGACCTGCATAGTTAAGATCCAGATGCTGGAATCTCTGCTTTGAGATGATCCCCATCCTGGAAAGTGCAGCAGTAGAAAGATCCGTATCCTGGAATCTCAGGCAGATTAAAAAAAAAATCATGGACTCACCTGCAATGAGATGATCCATATCCTGTAATCTCCTGCAACTTTAAGATCCACATCCCCAAAACTCTTGAATTGTAAAGATCCACTTCCTGGTATCTCATGAAGTGAGAAGATCCACATCCTGGAATCTCCTGCACTGTAAAGATCCACATCCTGTAATCTCCTGCTGTGCTCAGTGCCACATCCTGGAACATTATGCAGTGAGAAGATCCACATTCTGGAATCTCCTGCAATGTGAAGATGAACATCCTGAAATCTCCTGTATTGTAAGTATCCACATGCTGGAATCTCCTGCAGTAAGAAGATCCTCATCCTGGCAACTCCTGCAATGTGAAGATCCACATCGAGGAATGAACTGCATAGTAAAGATCCACATGCTGGAATCTCTCCTTGGAGATGATCCCCATCATGGAAAGTGCAGCAGTGTAAAGGTCCATATCCTGGAATGTCCTGCATTGTGAAGATCTGCATGCTGTAAACTCCTGCAGTGTGAAGAAACACTTCCTGTAATCTACTGCAGTGTGAAGATCCACATCCTGGAAACTACCCAATATGAAGATCCACATCATGGAACCAACTTCCGTGTGAAGATCCACATCTTGTAAACACCTGCAGAATGATGATCCAGATGCTGGAAACTCCTCCAGTAGAACGATCGACATCCTGGAATCTCCTGCAGTGAAAAGATGCACATCTTGTAATCTCCAGCAGTGTGAAGGTCCACTTACTGGAAACTCCTGCAGCGTGAAGAAACAAATCCTGGAAACTCCTGCAATTCGAAGATATTCATCATGGAATGTCTTGCAGTTTGAAGTACCGCATCCTGGATTCTCCAGCAGTGTGAAGATCCACATCCTGGAAACTCCTGCAGTTTCAAGATACACATCCGGGAAACACTTGCACTGTAGCGATTTACATCTGGGAATCTCCTACAGGGTAAAAATCCACTTCCTGGAATCTCCAGCAATGTGAAAAAACACAACATGGAATCTCCTGCAGTGAGATGATACACATCCTGGAATCTCCTGCAATGCGCAGATCCACATCCTGGAATGTCCTACATTGTGAAGATCCACATGCTGGAATGACGAGCGGTGAGAAGATCCATAGCCTGGAATCTGTGCTTTGAGATGATCCCCATCCTGGAAAGTGCAGCAGAGTGAAGAACCATATCCTGGAATCTCCTGCAGTGTGAAGAACCACATCCTGGATTCTCCAGCAGTGCGAAGATCCACATCCTGGAAACTCCTGCAGTTTGAAGATACACATCCTGGAAACACTTGCACTGTAAGGATCAACATCTTGGAATCTCCTACAGTGTAAAAATCCACATCCTGGAATCTCCAGCAATGTGAAAAAACACATCATGGAATCTCCTGCAGTGAGATGATCCACAACCTGGAATCTCCTGCAATGCGAAGATCCACATCCTGGAATGTCCTACATTGCGAAGATCCACAAGCTGTAATCACGAGCGGTGAGAAGATCCATAGCCTTGGATACCTGCTTTGAGATGATCCCCAACCTGGAAATTGCAGCAGAGTGAAGAACCACATCCTGGAAACATACGCAGTGTGAAGATCCAAATGCTGGATTCTACCGCAGTGTAAAGAAGCACATCCCGGAATCTCCTGCGTTTGGAAGATCCACATTCTGGAAACTCCTGCAATGTGAAGATTCACATCCTGGAGTGTCCTGCATTATAAAGATGCACATGCTGGAATCTCCAGCGTTGAGAAGATCAACATCCTGGAATCTCTGCTTTGAGATGATCCCCATCCTGGAAAGTGCAGCAGAGTGAAGAACCGCATCCTGGAATCTCCCGCAGTGTGAAGATCCAAATGTTGGATTCTACTGCAGTGTTAAGAAGCACATCCTGGAATCTCCTGCGTTTAGAAGATCCACATCCTGGAAACTCCTGCAATGTGATGATTCACATCCTGGCAACTCCTGCACTGTAAAGATGCACATGCTGGAATCACCAGTGTTGAGAAGATCCACATCCTGGAATCTCTCCTTTGAGATGATCCCCATCCTGGAAAGTGCAGCAGTGCAAAGGTCCATATCCTGGAATGTCCTGCATTGTGAAAATCTGCATGCTGTAACCTCCTGCAGTGTGAAGAAACACATCCAGACATCTTTCGCATTGTGAAGATCCACATCCTGGAAACTACCCAATATGAAGATCCACATCATGGAACCAACTGCCGTGTGAAGATCCACATCTTGTAAACACCTGCAGCATAATGATCCAGATCCTGGAAACTCGTCCAGTATAACGATCGACATCCTGGAATCTCCTGCAGTGAAAAGATGCACATCTTGTAATCTCCAGCAGTGTGAAGTTCCACTTACTGGAAACTCCTGCAGCATGAAGAAACAAATCCTGGATACTCCTGCAATTCGAAGATCCTCATCATGGAATCTCCTGCAGTTTGAAGTACCACATCCTGGATTCTCCAGCAGTGTGAAGATCGACATCCTGGAAACTCATGCAGTTTGAAGATACACATCCTGGTAACACTTGCACTGTAAGGATCCACATCTTGGAATCTCCTACAGGGTAAAAATCCACATCCTGGAATCTCCAGCAATGTGAAAAAACACATCATGGAATCTCCTGCAGTGTGAAGTACCACATCCTGGATTCTCCAAGCAGTGTGAAGATCCACATGCTGGAAACTCCTTCAGTTTGAAGATACACATCCTGGAAACACTTGCACTGTAACGATCAACATCTTGGAATCTCCAACAATGTAAAAATCCACATCCTGGAATCTCCAGCAATGTGAAAAAACACATCATGGAATCTCCTGCAGTGAGATGATCCACAACCTGGAAACTCCTGCAATGCGAAGATCCACATCCTGGAATGTCCTACATTGTGAAGATCCACAAGCTGGAATCACGAGCGGTGAGAAGATCCATAGCCTTGGATCCCTGCTTTGAGATGATCCCCAACCTGGAAATTGCAGCAGAGTGAAGAACCACATCCTGGAAACATACGCATTGTGAAGATCCAAATGCTGGATTCTACCGCAGTGTAAAGAAGCACATCCTGGAATCTCCTGCGTTTGGAAGATCCACATTCTGGAAACTACCCTAGTATGAAGATCCACATCATGGAACCACTGCTGTGTGAAGATCCAAATCTTGTAAACTCCTGCAGCATGATGATCCAGATCCTGGAAACTCCTCCAGTATAATGATTGACATCCTGGAATCTCCTGCAGTGAAAAGATCCACATCTTGTAATCTCCAGCAGTGTGAAGTTCCACTGACTGGAATCTCCTGCAGTGTGAAGAAACAGATCCTGGATACTCCTGCAAATCAAAGATCCTCATCATGGAATCTCCTGCAGTTTGAAGTACCACATCCTGTATTCTCCAAGCAGTGTGAAGATCCACATCCTGGAAACGCCAGCAGTTTGAAGATACACATCCTGGAAACACTTGCACTGTAAGGATCAACAGCTTGGAATCTCCTACAGAGTAAAAATCCACATCCTGGAATCTCCAGCAATGTGAAAAAGCACATCATGGAATCTCCTGCAGTGAGATGATCCACAACCTGGAATTTCCTGCAATGCGATGATCCACATCCTGGAATGTCCTACATTGTGAAGATCCACATGCTGGAATCACGAGCGTTGAGAAGATCCATAGCCTGCAATCTCTGCTTTGAGATGATCCCCATCCTGGAAAGTGCAGCAGAGTGAAAAACCACATCCTGGAAACATACGCAGTGTGAAGATCCAAATGCTGTATTCTACCGCAGTGTAAACAAGCAGATCCTGGAATCTCCTGCGTTTGGAAGATCCACATCCTGGACTCTCTGCTTTGAGACGATCCCCATCCTGGAAAGTGCAGCAGCGTAAATGTCCATATCCTGGAATATCCTGCATTGTGAAGATCTGCATCCTGTAACCTCCTGCAGTGTGAAGATCCACATCCTGGAATCTACTCTAGTATGAAGACCCACATCATAGACCCAACTGCTGTGTGAAGATCCACAACTTGTAAACACCTGCAGCATGATGATACAGATCCTGGAAACTCCTCCAGTATAACGATCAACATCCTGGAATCTCCTGCAGTGTGAAGATCCACATACTGAAAACTCCTGCAGCATGAAGAAACAAATCCTGGAAACTCCTGGAATTCGAAGATTGTCTTCATGGAATCTCCTGCAGTGTGAAGTACCACATCCTTGATTCTCCAGCAGTGTGAAGATCCACATCCTGGAAACTCCTGCAGTTTGAAGATACACATCCTGGAAACACTTGCACTGTAACGATCTACATCTTGGAATCTCCTATAGGGTAAAAATCCACTTCCTGGAATCTCCAGCAATGTGAAAAAACACATCATGGAATCTCCTGCAGTGAGATGATACACATCCTGGAATCTCCTGCAATGTGCAGATCCACATCCTGGAATGTCCTACGTTGTGAAGATCCACATGCTGTAATGATGAGCGGTGAGAAGATCCATAGCCTGGAATCTGTGCTTTGAGATGATCCCCATCCTGGAAAGTGCAGCAGAGTGTAGAAACATATCCTGGAATCTCCTGCAGTGTGAAGTACCACATCCTGGATTCTCCAGCAGTGCAAAGATCCACATCCTGGAAACTCCTGCAGTTTGAAGATACACATCCTGGAAACACTTGCACTGTAAGGATCAACATCTTGGAATCTCCTACAGTGTAAAAATCCACATCCTGGAATCTCCAGCAATGTGAAAAAACACATCATGGAATCTCCTGCAGTGAGATGATCCACAACCTGGAATCTCCTGCAATGCGAAGATCCTCATCCTGGAATGTCCTACGTTGTGAAGATCCACAAGCTGGAATCACGAGTGGTGAGAAGCTCCATAGCCTTGGATCCCTGCTTTGAGATGATCCCCAACCTGGAAATTGCAGCAGAGTGAAGAACCACATGCTGGAAACATACGCAGTGTGAAGATCCAAATGCTGGATTCTACCGCAGTGTAAAGAAGCACATCCTGGAATCTCCTGCATTTGGAAGATCCACATCCTGGAAACTCCTGCAATGTGAAGATTCACATCCTGGAATGTCCTGCATTATAAAGATGCACATGCTGGAATCACCAGCGTTGAGAAGATCAACATCCTGGAATCTCTGCTTTGAGATGATCCCCACCCTGGAAAGTGCAGTAGAGTGAAGAACCACATCCTGGAATCTCCCGCAATGTGAAGATCCAAATGCTGGATTCTACCGCAGTGTTAAGAAGCACATCCTGGAATGTCCTGCGTTTAGAAGATCCACATCCTGGTAACTCCTGCAATGTGAAGATTCACATCCTGGCAACTCCTGCATTGTAAAGATGCACATGCTGGAATCACCAGGGTTGAGAAGATCTACATCCTGGAATCTCTCCTTTGAGATGATCCCCATCCTGGAAAGTGCAGCAGTGCAAAGGTCCATATCCTGGAAAGTCCTGCATTGCGAAAATCAGCATGCTGTAACCTCCTGCAGTGTGAAGAAACACATCCTGAAAGCTACTGCATTGTGAAGATCCACATCCTGGAAACTACCCTAGTATAAAGATCCACATCATGGAACCAACTGCCGTGTGAAGATCCACATCTTGTAAACACCTGCAGCATGATGATCCAGATGCTGGAAACTCCTCCAGTATAACGATCGACATCCTGGAATCTCCTGCAGTGAACAGATGCACATCTTGTAATTTCCAGCAGTGTGAAGTTCCACATCCTGGAAACTCCTGCAGCGTGAAGAAACAAATCCTGGATACTCCTGCAATTCGAAGATCCTCATCATGGAATCTCCTGCAGTTTGAAGTACCACATCCTGGATTCTCCAGCAGTGTGAAGATCCACATCCTGGAAACTCATGCAGTTTGAAGATACACATCCTGGAAACACTTGCACTGTAAGGATCCACATCTTGGAATCTCCTACAGTGTAAAAATCCACATCCTGGAATCTCCAGCAATGTGAAAAAACACATCATGGAATCTCCTGCAGTGTGAAGTACCACATCCTGGATTCTCCAAGCAGTGTGAAGATCCACATCCTGGAAACACCTTCAGTTTGAAGATACACATGCTGGAAACACTTGCGCTGTAACGATCTACATCTTGGAATCTCCTACAGTGTAAAAATCCACATCCTGGAAACTCCTGCAGTTTCAAGATACACATCCGGGAAACACTTGCACTGTAGCGATTTACATCTGGGAATCTCCTACAAGGTGAAAATCCACTTCCTGGAATCTCCAGCAATGTGAAAAAACACAACATGGAATCTCCTGCAGTGAGATGATACACATCCTGGAATCTCCTGCAATGCGCAGATCCACATCCTGGAATGTCCTACATTGTGAAGATCCACATGCTGGAATGACGAGCAGTGAGAAGATCCATAGCCTGGAATCTGTGCTTTGAGATGATCCCCATCCTGGAAAGTGCAGCAGAGTGAAGAACCATATCCTGGAATCTCCTGCAGTGTGAAGAACCACATCCTGGATTCTCCAGCAGTGCGAAGATCCACATCCTGGAAACTCCTGCAGTTTGAAGATACACATCCTGGAAACACTTGCACTGTAAGGATCAACATCTTGGAATCTCCTACAGTGTAAAAATCCACATCCTGGAATCTCCAGCAATGTGAAAAAACACATCATGGAATCTCCTGCAGTGAGATGATCCACAACCTGGAATCTCCTGCAATGCGAAGATCCACATCCTGGAATGTCCTACATTGCGAAGATCCACAAGCTGTAATCACGAGAAGATCCATAGCCTTGGATACCTGCTTTGAGATGATCCACAACCTGGAAATTGCAGCAGAGTGAAGAACCACATCCTGGAAACATACGCAGTGTGAAGATCCAAATGCTGGATTCTACCGCAGTGTAAAGAAGCACATCCTGGAATCTCCTGCGTTTGGAAGATCCACATTCTGGAAACTCCTGCAATGTGAAGATTCACATCCTGGAGTGTCCTGCATTATAAAGATGCACATGCTGGAATCACCAACGTTGAGAAGATCAACATCCTGGAATCTCTGCTTTGAGATGATCCCCATCCAGGAAAGTGCAGCAGAGTGAAGAACAGCATCCTGGAATCTCCCGCAGTGTGAAGATCCAAATGTTGGATTCTACTGCAGTGTTAAGAAGCACATCCTGGAATCTCCTGCGTTTAGAAGATCCACATCCTGGTAACTCCTGCAATGTGAAGATTCACATCCTGGCAACTCCTGCATTGTAAAGATGCACATGCTGGAATCACCTGGGTTGAGAAGATCCACATCCTGGAATCTCTCCTTTGAGATGATCTCCATCCTGTAAAGTGCAGCAGTGCAAAGGTCCATATCCTGGAATGTCCTGCATTGTGAAAATCTGCATGCTGTAACCTCCTGCAGTGTGAAGAAACACATCCAGACATCTTTCGCATTGTGAAGATCCACATCCTGGAAACTACCCAATATGAAGATCCACATCATGGAACCAACTGCCGTGTGAAGATCCACATCTTGTAAACACCTGCAGCATAATGATCCAGATCCTGGTAACTCGTCCAGTACAACGATCGACATCCTGGAATCTCCTGCAGTGAAAAGATGCACATCTTGTAATCTCCAGCAGTGTGAAGTTCCACTTACTGGAAACTCCTGCAGCATGAAGAAACAAATCCTGGATACTCCTGCAATTCGAAGATCCTCATCATGGAATCTCCTGCAGTTTGAAGTACCACAACCTGGATTCTCCAGCAGTGTGAAGATCCACATCCTGGAAACTCATGCAGTTGGAAGATACACATCCTGGTAACACTTGCACTGTAAGGATCCACATCTTGGAATCTCCTACAGGGTAAAAATCCACATCCTGGAATCTCCAGCAATGTGAAAAAACACATCATGGAATCTCCTGCAGTGTGAAGTACCACATCCTGGATTCTCCAAGCAGTGTGAAGATCCACATGCTGGAAACTCCTTCAGTTTGAAGATACACATCCTGGAAACACTTGCACTGTAACGATCTACATCTTGGAATCTCCTACAGTGTAAAAATCCACATTCTGGAATCTCCAGCAATGTGAAAAAACACATCATGGAATCTCCTGCAGTGAGATGATCCACATCCTGGAATCTCCTGCAATGTGCAGATCCACATCCCGGAATGACCTGCATAGTTAAGATCCACATGCTGGAATCTCTGCTTTGAGATGATCCCCATCCTGGAAAGTGCAGCAGTATAAAGATCCGTATCCTGGAATCTCCTGCAGATGAAAAAAAAATATCATGGACTGACTGCAATGAGATGATCCACATCCTGGAATCTCCTGCAACGTTAAGATCCACATCCCCAAAACTCTTGAATTGTAAAGATCCACTTCCTTGTATCTCATGAAGTGAGACGATCCACATCCTGGAATCTCCTGCACTGTAAAAATCCACATCCTGTAATCTCCTGCTGTGCTCAGTGCCACATCCTGGAACCTTATGCAGTGAGACGATCCACATTCTGGAATCTCCTGCAATGTGAAGATGAACATCCTGAAATCTCCTGCAGTGTAAGTATCCACATGCTGGAATCTCCTGCAGTAAGAAGATCCTCATCCTGGCAACTCCTGCAATGTGAAGATCCACATCGAGGAATGAACTGCATAGTAAAGATCCACATGCTGGAATCTCTCCTTGGAGATGATCCCCATCATGGCAAGTGCAGCAGTGTAAAGGTCCATATCCTGGAATGTCCTGCATTGTGAAGATCTGCATGCTGTAAACTTCTGCAGTGTGAAGAAACACTTCCTGAAATCTAATGCAGTGTGAAGATCCACATCCTGGAAACTACCCAATATGAAGATCCACATCATGGAACCAACTTCCGTGTGAAGATCCACATCTTGTAAACACCTGCAGCATGATGATCCAGATCCTGGAAACTCCTCCAGTAGAACGATCGACATCCTGGAATCTCCTGCAGTGAAAAGATGCACATCTTGTAATCTCCAGCAGTGTGAAGTTCCACTTACTGGAAACTCCTGCAGCGTCAAGAAACAAATCCTGGATACTCCTGCAATTCGAAGATCCTCATTATGGAATCTCCTGCAGTTTGAAGTACCACATCCTGGATTCTCCAGCAGTGTGAAGATCCACATCCTGGAAACTGCTGCAGTTTGAAGATACACATCCTGGAAACACTTGCACTGTACGGATCAACATCTTGCAATCTCCTACAGTGTAAAAACCCACATCCTGGAATTTCCAGCAAAGTAAAAAAACACATCATGGAATCTCCTGCAGTGAGATGATCCACAACATGGAATCTCCTGTTATGTGAAGATCCACATCCTGGAATGTCCTACATTGTGAAGATCCACATGCTGGAATCACGAGCGGTGAGACGATAAATAGCCTGGAATCACTGCTTTGAGATGATCCCCATCCTGGAAAGTGCAGCAGAGTGAAGAACCACATCATGGAACCTCCTGCAGTTTGAAGATTCAAATGCTGGATTCTACCGCAGTGAAAAGAAGCAGATCCTGGAATCTCCTGCGTTTGGAAGATCCACATCCTGGAAACTCCTGCAAAGTGATGATTCACATCCTGGAATTTCCTGCATTATAAAGATGCACATGCTGGAATCACCAGCGTTGAGAAGATCAACATCCTGGAATCTCTGCTTTGAGATGATCCCCGTCCTGGAAAGTGCAGCAGAGTGAAGAACCACATCCTAGAATCTCCCGCAGTGTGAAGATCCAAATGCTGGATTCTACCGCAGTGTTAAGAAGCACATCCTGGAATCTCTTGCGTTTAGAAGATCCACATCCTGGAAACTGCTGCAATGTGAAGATTCACATCTTGGAATGTCCTGCATTGTAAAGATGCACATGCGGTAATCACCGGGGTTGAGAACATCCACATCCTGGAACTTCTCCTTTGAGACGATCCCCAACCTGGAGAGTGCAGCAGTGTAAAGGACCATATCCTGGAAAGTCCTGCATTGTGAAGATCTGCATGTTGTAACCTCCTGCAGTGTGAAGAAACAAATGCTAAAATCTACTGCCGTGTGAAGATCCACATCCTGGAAACTACCCTAGTATGAAGATCCACATCATGGAACCACTGCCGTGTGAAGGTCCAAATCTTGTAAACTCCTGCAGCATGATGATCCAGATCCTGGAAACTCCTCCAGTATAATGATTGACATCCTGGAATCTCCTGCAGTGAAAAGATCAACATCCTGTAATCTCCAGCAGTGTGAAGTTCCACTGACTGGAAACTCCTGCAGTGTGAAGAAACAGATCCTGGATACTCCTGCAAATCAAAGATCCTCATCATGGAATCTCCTGCAGTTTGAAGTACCATATCCTGTATTCTCCAAGCAGTGTGAAGATCCACATCCTGGAAACGCCAGCAGTTTGAAGATACACATCCTGGAAACACTTGCACTGTAAGGATCAACAGCTTGGAAACTCCTACAGAGTAAAAATCCACATCCTGGAATCTCCAGCAATGTGAAAAAACACATCATGGAATCTCCTGCAGTGAGATGATCCACAACCTGGAATTTCCTGCAATGCGATGATCCACATCCTGGAATGTTCTACATTGTGAAGATCCACATGCTGGAATCACGAGCGTTGAGAAGATCCATAGCCTGCAATCTCTGCTTTGAGATGATCCCCATCCTGGAAAGTGCAGCAGAGTGAAAAATCACATCCTGGAAACATACGCAGTGTGAAGATCCAAATGCTGGATTCTACCGCAGTGTAAACAAGCAGATCCTGGAATCTCCTGCGTTTGGAAGATCCACATCCTGGAATCACTGCTTTGAGATGATCCCCATCCTGGAAAGTGCAGCAGCGTAAATGTCCATATCCTGGAATATCCTGCATTGTGAAGATTTGCATCCTGTAACCTCCTGCAGTGTGAAGGTCCACATCCTGGAATCTACTCTAGTATGAAGACCAACATCATAGACCCAACTGCTGTGTGAAGATCCACAACTTGTAAACACCTGCAGCATGATGATACAGATCCTGGAAACTCCTCCAGTATAACGATCAACATCCTGGAATCTCCTGCAGTGTGAAGATCCACATACTGAAAACTCCTGCAGCATGAAGAAACAAATCCTGGAAACTCCTGGAATTCGAAGATTGTCTTCATGGAATCTCCAGCAGTGTGAAGTGCCACATCCTTGATTCTCCAGCAGTGTGAAGATCCACATCCTGGAAACTCCTGCAGTTAGAAGATACACATCCTGGAAACACTTACACTGTAACGATCTACATCTTGGAATCTCCTACAGGGTAAAAATCCACTTCCTGGAATCTCCAGCAATGTGAAAAAACACATCATGGAATCTCCTGCAGTGAGATGATCCACATCCTGGAATCTCCTGCAATGCGCAGATCCACATCCTGGAATGTCCTACATTGTGATGATCCACATGCTGGAATGACGAGCAGTGAGAAGATCCATAGCCTGGAATCTGTGCTTTGAGATGATCCCCATCCTGGAAAGTGCAGCAGAGTGAAGAACCATATCCTGCAATCTCCTGCAGTGTGAAGTACCACAACCTGGATTCTCCAGCAGTGTGCAGATCCACATCCTGGAAACTCCTGCAGTTTGAAGATACACATCCTGGAAACACTTGCACTGTAAGGATCAACATCTTGGAATCTCCTACAGTGTAAAAATCCACATCCTGGAATCTCCAGCAATGTGAAAAAACACATCATGGAATCTCCTGCAGTGAGATGATCCACAACCTGGAAACTCCTGCAATGCGAAGATCCACATCCTGGAATGTCCTACATTGTGAAGATCCACAAGCTGGAATCACGAGCGGTGAGAAGATCCATAGCCTTGGATCCCTGCTTTGAGATGATCCCCAACCTGGAAATTGCAGCAGAGTGAAGAACCACATCCTGGAAACATACGCAGTGTGAAGATCCAAATGCTGGATTCTACCGCAGTGTAAAGAAGCACATCCTGGAATCTCCTGCGTTTGGAAGATCCACATTCTGGAAACTACCCTAGTATGAAGATCCACATCATGGAACCACTGCTGTGTGAAGATCCAAATCTTGTAAACTCCTGCAGCATGATGATCCAGATCCTGGAAACTGCTCCAGTGTAATGATTGACATCCTTGAATCTCCTGCAGTGAAAAGATCCACATCTTGTAATCTCAAGCAGTGAGATGATCCACAACCTGGAAACTCCTGCAATGCGAAGATCCACATCCTGGAATGTCCTACATTGTGAAGATCCACAAGCTGGAATCACGAGCGGTGAGAAGATCCATAGCCTTGGATCCCTGCTTTGGGATGATCCCCAACCTGGAAATTGCAGCAGAGTGAAGAACCACATCCTGGAAACATACGCAGTGTGAAGATCCAAATGCTGGATTCTACCGCAGTGTAAAGAAGCACATCCTGGAATCTCCTGCGTTTGGAAGATCCAGATCCTGGAAACTCCTGCAATGTGAAGATTCACATCCTGGAATGTCCTGCATTATAAAGATGCACATGCTGGAATCTCCAGCGTTGAGAAGATCAACATCCTGGAATCCCTGCTTTGAGATGATCCCCATCCTGGAAAGTGCAGCAGAGTGAAGAACCGCATCCAGGAATCTCCCGCAATGTGAAGAACCAAATGCTGGATTCTACCGCAGTGTTAAGAAGCACATGCTGGATTCTCCTGCGTTTAGAAGATCCACATCCTGGAAACTCCTGCAATGTGAAGATTCACATCCTGGCAACTCCTGCATTGTAAAGATGCACATGCTGGAATCACCAGGGTTGAGAAGATCTACATCCTGGAATCACTCCTTTGAGATGATCCCCATCCTGGAAAGTGCAGCAGTGCAAAGGTCCATATCCTGGAAAGTCCTGCTTTGCGAAAATCAGCATGCTGTAACCTCCTGCAGTGTGAAGAAAAACATCCTGAAATCTACTGCATTGCGAAGATCCACATCCTGGAAACTACCCTAGTATGAAGATCCACATCATGGAACCAACTGCCGTGTGAAGATCCACATCTTGTAAACACCTGCAGCATGATGATCCAGATGCTGGAAACTCCTACAGTATAACGATCGACATCCTGGAATCTCCTGCAGTGAACAGATGCACATCTTGTAATCTCCAGCAGTGTGAAGTTCCACATCCTGGAAACTCCTGCAATGTGAAGAAACAAATCCTGGATACTCCTGCAATTCGAAGATCCTCATCATGGAATCTCCTGCAGTTTGAAGTACCACATCCTGGATTCTCCAGCAGTGTGAAGATCCACATCCTGGAAACTCATGCAGTTTGAAGATACACATCCTGGAAACACTTGCACTGTAAGGATCCACATCTTGGAATCTCCTACAGTGTAAAAATCCACATCCTGGAATCTCCAGCAATGTGAAAAAACACATCATGGAATCTCCTGCAGTGTGAAGTACCACATCCTGGATTCTCCAAGCAGTGTGAAGATCCACATCCTGGAAACACTTTCAGTTTGAAGATACACATCCTGGAAACACTTGCACTGTAACGATCTACATCTTGGAATCTCCTACAGTGTAAAAATCCACATCCTGGAAACTCCTGCAGTTTCAAGATACACATCCGGGAAACACTTGCACTGTAGCGATTTACATCTGGGAATCTCCTACAGGGTGAAAATCCACTTCCTGGAATCTCCAGCAATGTGAAAAAACACATCATGGAATCTCCTGCAGTGAGATGATCCACATCCTGGAATCTCCTGCAATGCGCAGATCCACATCCAGGAATGACCTGCATAGTTAAGATCCAGATGCTGGAATCTCTGCTTTGAGATGATCCCCATCCTGGAAAGTGCAGCAGTATAAAGATCCGTATCCTGGAATCTCCTGCAGATTAAAAAAAGAAATCATGGACTCACCTGCAATGAGATGATCCATATCCTGTAATCTCCTGCAACGTTAAGATCCACATCCCCAACACTCTTGAATTGTAAAGATCCACTTCCTGGTATCTCATGAAGTGAGAAGATCCACATCCTGGAATCTCCTGCACTGTAAAGATCCACATCCTGTAATCTCCTGCTGTGCTCAGTGCCACATCCTGGAACCTTATGCAGTGAGACGATCCACATTCTGGAATCTCCTGCAATGTGAAGATGAACATCCTGAAATCTCCTGTAGTGTAAGTATCCACATGCTGGAATCTCCTGCAGCAAGAAGATCCTCATCCTGGCAACTCCTGCAATGTGAAGATCCACATCGAGGAATGAACTGCATAGTAAAGATCCACATGCTGGAATCTCTCCTTGGAGATGATCACCATCATGGAAAGTGCAGCAGTGTAAAGGTCCATATCCTGGAATGTCCTGCATTGTGAAGATCTGCATGCTGTAACTCCTGCAGTGTGAAGAAACACTTCCTGAAATCTACTGCAGTGTGAAGATCCACATCCTGGAAACTACCCAATATGAAGATCCACGTCATGGAACCAACTTCCGTGTGAAGATCCACATCTTGTAAACACCTGCAGCATGATGATCCAGATGCTGGAAACTCCTCCAGTAGAACGATCGACATCCTGGAATCTCCTGCAGTGAAAAGATGCACATCTTGTAATCTCCAGCAGTGTGAAGTTCCACTTACTGGAAACTCCTGCAGCGTGAAGAAACAATTCCTGGATACTCCTGCAATTCAAAGATATTCATCATGGAATGTCCTGCAGTTTGAAGTACCACATCCTGGATTCTCCAGCAGTGTGAAGATCCACATCCTGGAAACTCCTGCAGTTTGAAGATACACATCCTGGAAACACTTGCACTGTACGGATCAACATCTTGGAATCTCCTACAGTGTAAAAATCCACATCCTGGAATTTCCACCAAAGTGAAAAAACAAATCATGGAATCTCCTGCAGTGAGATGATCCACAACATGGAATCTCCTGTTATGTGAAGATCCACATCCTGGAATGTCCTACATTGTGAAGATCCACATGCTGGAATCACGAGCGGTGAAAAGATCCATAGCCTGGAATCTCTGCTTTGAGATGATACCCATCCTGGAAAGTGTGGCAGTGTGAAAAACCACATCCTGTAAACTTACGCAGTGTGAAGATCCAAATGCGGGATTCTACCGCAGTGTAAACAGCAGATCCTGGAATCTCCTGTGTTTGGAAGATCCACATCCTGGAATCTCTTCTTTGAGATGATCCCCATCCTGGAAAGTGCAGCAGCGTAAATGTCCATATCCTGGAATATCCTGCATTGTGAAGATCTGCATCCTGTAACCTCCTGCAGTGTGAAGATCCACATCCTGGAATCTACTCTAGTATGAAGACCCACATCATAGACCCAACTGCTGTGTGAAGATCCACAACTTGTAAACACCTGCAGCATGATGATACAGATCCTGGAAACTCCTCCAGTATAATGATCAACATCCTGGAATCTCCTGCAGTGTGAAGATCCACATACTGAAAACTCCTGCAGCATCAAGAAACAAATCCTGGAAACGCCTGCAATTCGAAGATCGTCTTCATTGAATCTCCAGCAGTGTGAAGTACCACATCCTTGATTCTCCAGCAGTGTGAAGATCCACATACTGGAAACTCCTGCAGCGTGAAGAAACAAATCCTGGAAACTCCTGCAATTCGAAGATCCTCTTCAAGGAATCTCCTGCAGTGTGAAGTAGCACATCCTGGATTCTCCAGCAGTGTGAAGATACACATCCTGGAAACACTGGCAATGAAATGATCAACATATTGGTGTCTCCTATAGTGTAAACATGCACATCCTGGAATCTCCAGCAATGTGAAAAAATACATCATGGAATTTCCTGCAGTGAGATGATCCACATCCAGGAATTTCCTGCAATGCGAAGATCCACATCCTGGCATGTCCTACACTGTGAAGATCCACATGCTGGAATCAGCCGATCCATAGGCTGGAATGTCTGGTTTGAGATAATCCGCGTCCTGGAAAGTGCAGCCGAGTGAGAACCACATGATGGAATCTCCTGCAGTGTGAAGATCCAAATGCTGGCTTCTACCGCAGTGTAAAGAAGCACATCCTGGAATCTCCTGCGTTTGGAAGATCCACATCCTGGAAACTCCTGCAATGTAAAGATTCACATCATGGAATGTCCTTCATTGTAAAGATGCACATGCTGGAATCACCAGCGTTGAGAATATCCACATCCTGTAATCTCTGCTTTGAGATGATCCCCATCCTGGAAAGTGCAGCCGAGTGAAGAACCGCATCATGGAATCTCCTGCAGTGTGAAGATCCTAACGCTGGATTCTACCGCAGTGTAAAGAAGCACATCCTGGAATCTCCTGCATTTAGAAGATCCACATCCTGGAAACTCCTGCAATGTGAAGATTCACATTTTGGAATATCCTGTATTGTAAAGATGCACATGCTGGAATCACCAGGGTTGAGAAGATCCACATCCTGGAATCTCTCCTTTGAGATGATCCCCATCCTGGAAAGTGCAGCAGTGTAAAGTTCCATATCCTGGAATGCCCTGCATTGTGAAAATCTGCATCCTGTTACCTCCTGCAGTGTGATGAAACACATCCTGAAATCTACTGCAGTGTGAAGATCCACATCCTGCAAACTACTCTAGTATGAAGATCCACATCATGGCACCAATTGCTTTGTGAAGATCCACATCTTGTAAACAGCTGCAGCATGATGATCCAGATACTGGAATCTCCTCCAGTATAATGATTGACATCCTGGAATCTCCTGCAGTGAAAAGATACACATCCTGTAATCTCCAGCAGTGTGAAGTTCCACGTACTGGAAACTCCTACAGCATGAAGAAACAAATCCTGGAAACTCCTGCAATTCAAAGATCCTCATCATGGAATCTCCTGCAGTGTGAAGTACCACATCCTGGATTCTCCAACAGTGTGAAGATCCACATCCTGGAAACTCCTGCAGTTTGAAGATACACATCCAGGAATCACTTGCACTGTAAAGATCTACATCTTGGAATCTCCTACAGTGTAAAAATCCACATCCTGGAATCTCCAGCAATGTGAATAAACACATCATGGAATCTCCTGCAGTGAGATGATCCACAACCTGGAATCTCCTGCAATGCGAAGATTCACATCCTGGAATGTCCTACATTGTGAAGATCCACATGCTGGAATCACAGGATCCATAGGCTGGAATCTCTGCTTTGAGATGATTCCCCATCCTGGAAAGTGCAGCCGAGTGAAGAACCACATCCAAGAATCTCCCGCAGTGTGAAGATCCAAATGTTGGATTCTACCGCAGTGTAAAGAAGCACATCATTGACTCTCCTGCATTTAGAAGATCCACATTCTGGAATCTCCTGCAATGTGAAGATTCACATCCTGGAATGTCCTGCATTGTAAAGATGCACATGCTGGTATCACCAGGGTTGAGAAGATCTACATCCTGGAATCTCTCCTTTGAGATGATCCCTATCATGGAAAGTGCAGCAGTGTAAATTTCCATATCCTGGAATATCCTGCATTGTGAAAATTTGCATCCTGTAACCTCCTGCAGTGTGAAGAATCACATCCTGAAATCTACTGCAGTGTGATGATCCACATCCTGGAAACTACCCTACTATGAAGATCCACATCATGGAACCAACTGTTGTGTGAAGATCCACATCTTGCAAACAGCTGCAGCATGATGATCCAGATGCTGGAAACTCCTCCAGGATAACGATCGACATCCTTGAATCTCCTGCAGTGAAAAGATCCACATCCCGTAATCTCCAGCATTGTGAAGTTCCACGTACTGGAAACTCCTGCAGCATGAAGAAACAAATCCTGGAAACTCCTGCAATTCGAAGATCCTCATCATGGAATCTCCTGCAGTGTGAAGTACCACATCCCGGAAACTCCTGCAGTTTGAAGATACACATCCTGGTAACACTTGCACTGTAAGGATCAACATCTTGGAATCTCCTACAGTGTAAAAATCCACATCCTGAAATCTCCAGCAATGTGAAAAAAGACATCATGGAATCTCCTGCAGTGAGATGATCCACAACCTGGAATCTCCTGCAATGCGAAGATCCACATCCTGGAAACATCCACAATGTGAAGATCCAAATGCTGGATGCTACCACAGTGTAAAGAAGCACATTTTGGAATCTCCTGTGATTTGAAGATCCACATCCTGGAAACTCCTGCAATGTGAAGATTCACATCCTGGAATGTCCTGCATTGTAAGGATGCACATATTGGAATCACCAGCGTTGACAAGATCCACAGCCTGGAATCTCTGCTTTGCGATGATCTCCATCCTGGAAATTGCAGCAGTGTAAATGTCCATATGCTGGAATATCCTAGATTGTGAAGATCTGCATCCTGTAACCTCCTGAGTGTGAAGAAACACATCCGGGAATCTACTGCAGTGTGAAGATTCACATCCTGGAATCTGCCCTAGTTTGAAGATCCACATCATGGACCCAAATGCCTTGTATAGATGCACATCTTGTAAACACCTGCAGCATGATGATCCTGATCCTGGAAACTCCTCCAGTATAATAATCGACATCCTGGAATCTCCTGCAGTGAAAAGATTCACATCCTATAATCTCCAGCAGTGTGAAGGTCCAAATACTGGAAACTCCTGCAGTGTGAAGAAACAAATCCTGGAAACTCCTGCAATTCGAAGATTGTCATCATGCAATCTCCTGCAGTGTGAAGTACGAAATCCTGTATTCTCCAGCAGTGAGAAGATCCACATCCTGGAAACAGTTGCACTGTGACGATCAACATCTTGGAATCTCCTACAGTGTTAAAATCGACAGCCTGGATTCTCCAGCAATGTGAATAAATACATCATGGTATCTCCTGCAGTGAGATAATCCACATACTGGAATCTCCTGCAATGCGAAGATCCACATCCTGGAATGTCCTACATTGTGAAGATGCACATGCTGGAATCACCAGATCCATAGGCTGCAATCTCTGCTTTGAGATGATCCCCATCCTGGACAGTGCAGCAGAGTGAAGAACCACATCCTGGAATCTCCCACAGTGTGAAGATCCAAATGTGGGATTCTAATGCAGTGCAAAGAAGCTGATCCTGGAATCTCCTGCGTTTGGAAGAGCCTCACCCTGGAAACTCCTGCAATTTGAAGATTCACATCCTGGAATGTCTTGCATTGTAAGGATGCACATGCTGGAATCACGAGCGTTGCCAAGATCCAAATCCTGCAATCTCTGCTTTCAGATGATCCCCATCCTGGAAAGTGCAGCAGCGTAAATGTCCATATCCTGGAATATCCTGCATTGTGAAGATCTGCATCCTGTAACCTCCTGCAGTGTGAAGAAACACATCCGGGAATGTCCTGCAGTGTGAAGATCCACATCCTGGAATTTACCCTAGTATGAAGACCCACAAAATAGACCCAACTGCTGTGTGAAGATCCACAACTTGTAAACAACTGCAACATGAGGATACAGATCCTGGAAACTCCTCCAGTATAACGATCGACATCTTGGAATCTCCTGCAGTGAAAAGATCCACATCCTGTAATCTCCAGCAGTGTGAAGATCCACATACTGAAAACACCTGCAGCGTGAAGAAAGAAATCCTGGAAACTCCTGCAATTCGAAAATCGTCTTCATGGAATCTCCTGCAGTGTGAAGTACCACATCCTTGATTCTCCAGCAGTGTGAAGATCCACATACTGGAAATTCCTGCAGCGTGAAGAAACAAATCCTGGAAACTCCTGCAATTCGATGATCCTCTTCATGGAATCTCCTGCAGTGTGAAGTAGCACATCCTGGATTCTCCAGCAGTGTGAAGATACACATCCTGGAAACACTGGCAATGTAAGGTTCAACATATTGCAATCTCCTACAGTGTGAAAATCAACATCCTGGAATCTCCTGCAATGCGAAGATCCACATCCTGGAATGTCCTACACTGTGAAGATCCACATGCTGGAATCACCAGATCCATAGGCTGGAATGTCTACTTTGAGATGATCCCCATCCTGGAAAGTGCAGCCGAGTGAAGAACCACATCATGGAATCTCCTGCAGTGTGAAGATCCAAATGCTGGCTTCTACAGCAGTGTAAAGAAGCACATCCTGGAATCTCCTGCGTTTGGAAGATCCATATCCTGGAAACTTCCGCAGTGTGAAGATCCACATCCTGGATTCTACCGCAGTGCAAAGAGGCACATCCTGGAATCACCTGCGTTTGGAAGATCCACATCCTGGAAACTCCTGCAATGTGAAGATTCACATCCTGGAATGTCCTGCATTGTCAGGATGCACATGCTGGAATCACCGGCGTTGACAAGATCCACATCGTGGAATCTCTCCTTTGCGATCATCTCCATCCTGGAAAGTGCAGCAGTGTAAATGTCCATATCCTGGAATCTCCTGCATTGTGAAGATCTGTATCCTGTAACCTCCTGCAGTGTGAAGAAAACACATCTGGGAATCTACTGCAGTGTGAAGATCCACATCCTGGAATCTACCCTAGTTTGAAGATCCACATCATGGACCCAACTGCCGTGTGAAGATCCACATCTTGTAAACAGCTGCAGCATGATGATCCAGATCCTGGAAACTCCTCCAGTATAATGATCGACATCCTGGAATTTCCTGCAGTGAAAAGATCCACATCCTGTAATCTCTAGCAATGTGAAGATCCACGCACTGGAAACTCCTGCAGCATGAAGAAACAAATCCTGGAAACTCCTGCAATTCGAAGATCCTCATCATGGAATCACCTGCAGTGTGAAGGACTACATCCTGGATTCTCCAGCAGTGTGAAGATCCAAATCCTGGAAACTCCTGCAGTTTGAAGATCCACATCCTGGAAACACTTGCACTGTAACGATTAACATCTTGGAATCTCCTACAGTGTAAAAATCCACATCCTGGAATCGCCAGCAATGTGAAAAAAGACATCATGGAATCTCCTGCAGTGAGATGATCCACAACCGGGAATCTCCTGCAATGCGAAGATCCACTTCCTGGAATCTCTGCTTTGTGTTGATCCCCATCCTGGAAAGTGCAGCAGAGTGAAGAACCACATCCTGGAATCTCCTGCATTGTGAAGATCCAAATGCTGGATTCTACCTCAGTGTAAAGAAGCACATCCTGGAATCTCCTGCGTTTAGAAGATCCACATCCTGGAAACTCCTGCAATGTGAATGTTCACATCCTGGAATGTCCTGCATTTTAAAGATGCACATGCTGGAATCACCAGGGTTGAGAAGATCCATATCCTGGAATCTCTCCTTTGAGATGATCCCCATCCTGGAAAGTGCAGCAGTCTAAATTTCCATATGCTGGAATGTCCTGCATTGCGAAGATCTGCAATCTGTTATCTCCTGCAGTGTGAAGAAACACATCCTGAAATCTTCTTCAGTGTCAAGATCCACATCCTGGAAACTACCCTAGCATGAAGATCCACATCATGGAACCAACTGCAGCATGATGATCCAAATCCTGGAAACTCCTCCAGTATAACGATTGACATCCTGGAATCTCCTGCACTGAAAAGATCCACATCCTGTAGTCTCCAGCAGTGTGAAGTTCCACGTACTGGAAACTCCTGCAGCATGAAGAAACAAATCCAGGAAACTCCTGCAATTCGAAGATCCTCATCATGGAATCTCCTGCATTGTGAAGTACCACATACTGGGATCTCCTGCAGTTTGAAGATACACATCCTGGAAACACTTGCACTGTAAGGATCAACATCTTGGAATCTCCTACAGTGCAAAAATCCACATTCTGGAATGTCCAGCAATGTGAAAAAACACATCATGGAATCTCCTGCAGTGAGATGATCCACAACCTGCAATCTCCTGCAATGCGAAGATCCACATCCTGGAAACATCCACAGTGTGAAGATCCAAATGCTGGATGCTACCACAGTGTAAAGAAGCACATTTTGGAATCTCCTGTGATTTGAAGATCCACATCCTGGAAACTCCTGCAATGTGAAGATTCACATCCTGGAATGTCCTGCATTGTAAGCATGCACATATTGGAATCACCAGCGTTGACAAGATCCACAGCCTGTAATCTCTGCTTTGCGATGATCTCCATCCTGGAAATTGCAGCAGTGTAAATGTCCATATGCTGGAATATCCTAGATTGTGAAGATCTGCATCCTGTAACCTCCTGAGTGTGAAGAAACACATCCGGGAATCTACTGCAGTGTGAAGATTCACATCCTGGAATCTGCCCTAGTTTGAAGATCCACATCATGGACCCAAATGCCTTGTATAGATGCACATCTTGTAAACACCTGCAGCATGATGATCCTGATCCTGGAAACTCCTCCAGTATAATAATCGACATCCTGGAATCTCCTGCAGTGAAAAGATTCACATCCTATAATCTCCAGCAGTGTGAAGGTCCAAATACTGGAAACTCCTGCAGTGTGAAGAAACAAATCCTGGAAACTCCTGCAATTCGAAGATTGTCATCATGCAATCTCCTGCAGTGTGAAGTACGAAATCCTGTATTCTCCAGCAGTGAGAAGATCCACATCCTGGAAACAGTTGCACTGTGACGATCAACATCTTGGAATCTCCTACAGTGTTAAAATCGACAGCCTGGATTCTCCAGCAATGTGAATAAATACATCATGGTATCTCCTGCAGTGAGATAATCCACATACTGGAATCTCCTGCAATGCGAAGATCCACATCCTGGAATGTCCTACATTGTGAAGATGCACATGCTGGAATCACCAGATCCATAGGCTGCAATCTCTGCTTTGAGATGATCCCCATCCTGGAAAGTGCAGCAGAGTGAAGAACCACATCCTGGAATCTCCCACAGTGTGAAGATCCAAATGTGGGATTCTAATGCAGTGCAAAGAAGCTGATCCTGGAATCTCCTGCGTTTGGAAGAGCCTCACCCTGGAAACTCCTGCAATTTGAAGATTCACATCCTGGAATGTCTTGCATTGTAAGGATGCACATGCTGGAATCACGAGCGTTGCCAAGATCCAAATCCTGCAATCTCTGCTTTCAGATGATCCCCATCCTGGAAAGTGCAGCAGCGTAAATGTCCATATCCTGGAATATCCTGCATTGTGAAGATCTGCATCCTGTAACCTCCTGCAGTGTGAAGAAACACATCCGGGAATGTCCTGCAGTGTGAAGATCCACATCCTGGAATTTACCCTAGTATGAAGACCCACAAAATAGACCCAACTGCTGTGTGAAGATCCACAACTTGTAAACAACTGCAACATGAGGATACAGATCCTGGAAACTCCTCCAGTATAACGATCGACATCTTGGAATCTCCTGCAGTGAAAAGATCCACATCCTGTAATCTCCAGCAGTGTGAAGATCCACATACTGAAAACACCTGCAGCGTGAAGAAAGAAATCCTGGAAACTCCTGCAATTCGAAAATCGTCTTCATGGAATCTCCTGCAGTGTGAAGTACCACATCCTTGATTCTCCAGCAGTGTGAAGATCCACATACTGGAAATTCCTGCAGCGTGAAGAAACAAATCCTGGAAACTCCTGCAATTCGATGATCCTCTTCATGGAATCTCCTGCAGTGTGAAGTAGCACATCCTGGATTCTCCAGCAGTGTGAAGATACACATCCTGGAAACACTGGCAATGTAAGGTTCAACATATTGCAATCTCCTACAGTGTGAAAATCCACATCCTGGAATCTCCTGCAATGCGAAGATCCACATCCTGGAATGTCCTACACTGTGAAGATCCACATGCTGGAATCACCAGATCCATAGGCTGGAATGTCTACTTTGAGATGATCCCCATCCTGGAAAGTGCAGCCGAGTGAAGAACCACATCATGGAATCTCCTGCAGTGTGAAGATCCAAATGCTGGCTTCTACAGCAGTGTAAAGAAGCACATCCTGGAATCTCCTGCGTTTGGAAGATCCATATCCTGGAAACTCCTGCAGTTTGAAGATACACATCCTGGAAACACTTGCACTATAACGATCAACATCTTGGAATCTCCTACAGTGTAAAAATCCACATCCTGGAATCTCCAGCAATGTGAAAAAACACATCATGGAATCTCCTGCAGTGAGATGATCCACAACATGGAATTTCCTGCAATGCGCAGATCCACATCCTGGAAACTTCCGCAGTGTGAAGATCCACATCCTGGATTCTACCGCAGTGCAAAGAGGCACATCCTGGAATCACCTGCGTTTGGAAGATCCACATCCTGGAAACTCCTGCAATGTGAAGATTCACATCCTGGAATGTCCTGCATTGTCAGGATGCACATGCTGGAATCACCGGCGTTGACAAGATCCACATCGTGGAATCTCTCCTTTGCGATCATCTCCATCCTGGAAAGTGCAGCAGTGTAAATGTCCATATCCTGGAATCTCCTGCATTGTGAAGATCTGTATCCTGTAACCTCCTGCAGTGTGAAGAAAACACATCTGGGAATCTACTGCAGTGTGAAGATCCACATCCTGGAATCTACCCTAGTTTGAAGATCCACATCATGGACCCAACTGCCGTGTGAAGATCCACATCTTGTAAACAGCTGCAGCATGATGATCCAGATCCTGGAAACTCCTCCAGTATAATGATCGACATCCTGGAATTTCCTGCAGTGAAAAGATCCACATCCTGTAATCTCTAGCAATGTGAAGATCCACGCACTGGAAACTCCTGCAGCATGAAGAAACAAATCCTGGAAACTCCTGCAATTCGAAGATCCTCATCATGGAATCACCTGCAGTGTGAAGGACTACATCCTGGATTCTCCAGCAGTGTGAAGATCCAAATCCTGGAAACTCCTGCAGTTTGAAGATCCACATCCTGGAAACACTTGCACTGTAACGATTAACATCTTGGAATCTCCTACAGTGTAAAAATCCACATCCTGGAATCGCCAGCAATGTGAAAAAAGACATCATGGAATCTCCTGCAGTGAGATGATCCACAACCGGGAATCTCCTGCAATGCGAAGATCCACTTCCTGGAATCTCTGCTTTGTGTTGATCCCCATCCTGGAAAGTGCAGCAGAGTGAAGAACCACATCCTGGAATCTCCTGCATTGTGAAGATCCAAATGCTGGATTCTACCTCAGTGTAAAGAAGCACATCCTGGAATCTCCTGCGTTTAGAAGATCCACATCCTGGAAACTCCTGCAATGTGAATGTTCACATCCTGGAATGTCCTGCATTTTAAAGATGCACATGCTGGAATCACCAGGGTTGAGAAGATCCATATCCTGGAATCTCTCCTTTGAGATGATCCCCATCCTGGAAAGTGCAGCAGTCTAAATTTCCATATGCTGGAATGTCCTGCATTGCGAAGATCTGCAATCTGTTATCTCCTGCAGTGTGAAGAAACACATCCTGAAATCTTCTTCAGTGTCAAGATCCACATCCTGGAAACTACCCTAGCATGAAGATCCACATCATGGAACCAACTGCAGCATGATGATCCAAATCCTGGAAACTCCTCCAGTATAACGATTGACATCCTGGAATCTCCTGCACTGAAAAGATCCACATCCTGTAGTCTCCAGCAGTGTGAAGTTCCACGTACTGGAAACTCCTGCAGCATGAAGAAACAAATCCAGGAAACTCCTGCAATTCGAAGATCCTCATCATGGAATCTCCTGCATTGTGAAGTACCACATACTGGGATCTCCTGCAGTTTGAAGATACACATCCTGGAAACACTTGCACTGTAAGGATCAACATCTTGGAATCTCCTACAGTGCAAAAATCCACATTCTGGAATGTCCAGCAAAGTGAAAAAAGACATCATGGAATCTCCTGCAGTGAGATGATCCACAACCTGCAATCTCCTGCAATGCGAAGATCCACATCCTGGAAACATCCACAGTGTGAAGATCCAAATGCTGGATGCTACCACAGTGTAAAGAAGCACATTTTGGAATCTCCTGTGATTTGAAGATCCACATCCTGGAAACTCCTGCAATGTGAAGATTCACATCCTGGAATGTCCTGCATTGTAAGCATGCACATATTGGAATCACCAGCGTTGACAAGATCCACAGCCTGTAATCTCTGCTTTGCGATGATCTCCATCCTGGAAATTGCAGCAGTGTAAATGTCCATATGCTGGAATATCCTAGATTGTGAAGATCTGCATCCTGTAACCTCCTGAGTGTGAAGAAACACATCCGGGAATCTACTGCAGTGTGAAGATTCACATCCTGGAATCTGCCCTAGTTTGAAGATCCACATCATGGACCCAAATGCCTTGTATAGATGCACATCTTGTAAACACCTGCAGCATGATGATCCTGATCCTGGAAACTCCTCCAGTATAATAATCGACATCCTGGAATCTCCTGCAGTGAAAAGATTCACATCCTATAATCTCCAGCAGTGTGAAGGTCCAAATACTGGAAACTCCTGCAGTGTGAAGAAACAAATCCTGGAAACTCCTGCAATTCGAAGATTGTCATCATGCAATCTCCTGCAGTGTGAAGTACGAAATCCTGTATTCTCCAGCAGTGAGAAGATCCACATCCTGGAAACAGTTGCACTGTGACGATCAACATCTTGGAATCTCCTACAGTGTTAAAATCGACAGCCTGGATTCTCCAGCAATGTGAATAAATACATCATGGTATCTCCTGCAGTGAGATAATCCACATACTGGAATCTCCTGCAATGCGAAGATCCACATCCTGGAATGTCCTACATTGTGAAGATGCACATGCTGGAATCACCAGATCCATAGGCTGCAATCTCTGCTTTGAGATGATCCCCATCCTGGAAAGTGCAGCAGAGTGAAGAACCACATCCTGGAATCTCCCACAGTGTGAAGATCCAAATGTGGGATTCTAATGCAGTGCAAAGAAGCTGATCCTGGAATCTCCTGCGTTTGGAAGAGCCTCACCCTGGAAACTCCTGCAATTTGAAGATTCACATCCTGGAATGTCTTGCATTGTAAGGATGCACATGCTGGAATCACGAGCGTTGCCAAGATCCAAATCCTGCAATCTCTGCTTTCAGATGATCCCCATCCTGGAAAGTGCAGCAGCGTAAATGTCCATATCCTGGAATATCCTGCATTGTGAAGATCTGCATCCTGTAACCTCCTGCAGTGTGAAGAAACACATCCGGGAATGTCCTGCAGTGTGAAGATCCACATCCTGGAATTTACCCTAGTATGAAGACCCACAAAATAGACCCAACTGCTGTGTGAAGATCCACAACTTGTAAACAACTGCAACATGAGGATACAGATCCTGGAAACTCCTCCAGTATAACGATCGACATCTTGGAATCTCCTGCAGTGAAAAGATCCACATCCTGTAATCTCCAGCAGTGTGAAGATCCACATACTGAAAACACCTGCAGCGTGAAGAAAGAAATCCTGGAAACTCCTGCAATTCGAAAATCGTCTTCATGGAATCTCCTGCAGTGTGAAGTACCACATCCTTGATTCTCCAGCAGTGTGAAGATCCACATACTGGAAATTCCTGCAGCGTGAAGAAACAAATCCTGGAAACTCCTGCAATTCGATGATCCTCTTCATGGAATCTCCTGCAGTGTGAAGTAGCACATCCTGGATTCTCCAGCAGTGTGAAGATACACATCCTGGAAACACTGGCAATGTAAGGTTCAACATATTGCAATCTCCTACAGTGTGAAAATCCACATCCTGGAATCTCCTGCAATGCGAAGATCCACATCCTGGAATGTCCTACACTGTGAAGATCCACATGCTGGAATCACCAGATCCATAGGCTGGAATGTCTACTTTGAGATGATCCCCATCCTGGAAAGTGCAGCCGAGTGAAGAACCACATCATGGAATCTCCTGCAGTGTGAAGATCCAAATGCTGGCTTCTACAGCAGTGTAAAGAAGCACATCCTGGAATCTCCTGCGTTTGGAAGATCCATATCCTGGAAACTCCTGCAGTTTGAAGATACACATCCTGGAAACACTTGCACTATAACGATCAACATCTTGGAATCTCCTACAGTGTAAAAATCCACATCCTGGAATCTCCAGCAATGTGAAAAAACACATCATGGAATCTCCTGCAGTGAGATGATCCACAACATGGAATTTCCTGCAATGCGCAGATCCACATCCTGGAAACTTCCGCAGTGTGAAGATCCACATCCTGGATTCTACCGCAGTGCAAAGAGGCACATCCTGGAATCACCTGCGTTTGGAAGATCCACATCCTGGAAACTCCTGCAATGTGAAGATTCACATCCTGGAATGTCCTGCATTGTCAGGATGCACATGCTGGAATCACCGGCGTTGACAAGATCCACATCGTGGAATCTCTCCTTTGCGATCATCTCCATCCTGGAAAGTGCAGCAGTGTAAATGTCCATATCCTGGAATCTCCTGCATTGTGAAGATCTGTATCCTGTAACCTCCTGCAGTGTGAAGAAAACACATCTGGGAATCTACTGCAGTGTGAAGATCCACATCCTGGAATCTACCCTAGTTTGAAGATCCACATCATGGACCCAACTGCCGTGTGAAGATCCACATCTTGTAAACAGCTGCAGCATGATGATCCAGATCCTGGAAACTCCTCCAGTATAATGATCGACATCCTGGAATTTCCTGCAGTGAAAAGATCCACATCCTGTAATCTCTAGCAATGTGAAGATCCACGCACTGGAAACTCCTGCAGCATGAAGAAACAAATCCTGGAAACTCCTGCAATTCGAAGATCCTCATCATGGAATCACCTGCAGTGTGAAGGACTACATCCTGGATTCTCCAGCAGTGTGAAGATCCAAATCCTGGAAACTCCTGCAGTTTGAAGATCCACATCCTGGAAACACTTGCACTATAACGATTAACATCTTGGAATCTCCTACAGTGTAAAAATCCACATCCTGGAATCGCCAGCAATGTGAAAAAAGACATCATGGAATCTCCTGCAGTGAGATGATCCACAACCGGGAATCTCCTGCAATGCGAAGATCCACTTCATGGAATGTCCTACATTGTGAAGATCCACATGCTGGAATCACCAGATCCATAGGCTGGAATCTCTGCTTTGAGATGATCCCCATCCTGGACAGTGCATTCGAGAGAAGAACCACATCATGGAATCTTCTGCAGTGTGAAGATCCAAATGCTGTATTCTACCGTAGTGTAAAGAAGCACATCCTGGAATCTACTGCGTTTGGATGGTCCACAGCCTGGATTGACTTGCATTATAAAGATGCTCATGCTGGAATCACCACCGTTGTGAAGATCCACATCCTGGAATCTCTGCTTTGTGTTGATCCCCATCCTGGAAAGTGCAGCAGAGTGAAGAACCACATCCTGGAATCTCCTGCATTGTGAAGATCCAAATGCTGGATTCTACCTCAGTGTAAAGAAGCACATCCTGGAATCTCCTGCGTTTAGAAGATCCACATCCTGGAAACTCCTGCAATGTGAATGTTCACATCCTGGAATGTCCTGCATTTTAAAGATGCACATGCTGGAATCACCAGGGTTGAGAAGATCCATATCCTGGAATCTCTCCTTTGAGATGATCCCCATCCTGGAAAGTGCAGCAGTCTAAATTTCCATATGCTGGAATGTCCTGCATTGCGAAGATCTGCAATCTGTTATCTCCTGCAGTGTGAAGAAACACATCCTGAAATCTTCTTCAGTGTCAAGATCCACATCCTGGAAACTACCCTAGCATGAAGATCCACATCATGGAACCAACTGCAGCATGATGATCCAAATCCTGGAAACTCCTCCAGTATAACGATTGACATCCTGGAATCTCCTGCACTGAAAAGATCCACATCCTGTAGTCTCCAGCAGTGTGAAGTTCCACGTACTGGAAACTCCTGCAGCATGAAGAAACAAATCCAGGAAACTCCTGCAATTCGAAGATCCTCATCATGGAATCTCCTGCATTGTGAAGTACCACATACTGGGATCTCCTGCAGTTTGAAGATACACATCCTGGAAACACTTGCACTGTAAGGATCAACATCTTGGAATCTCCTACAGTGCAAAAATCCACATCCTGGAATGTCCAGCAATGTGAAAAAACACATCATGGAATCTCCTGCAGTGAGATGATCCACAACCTGCAATCTCCTGCAATGCGAAAATCCAAATCCTGGAAACATCCGCACTGTGAAGATCCAAGTGCTGGATTCTACCGCAGTGTAAAGAAGCACATCCTGCAATCTCCTGCCTTTGGAAAATCCACATCCTGGAAACTCCTGCAATGAGAAGATTCACATCCTGGAATGTCCTGAATTGTAAAGATGCAGATGCTGGAATCACCAGCGTTGTGAAGATACACATCCTGGAATCTCTGCTTTGCGATGATCTCCATCCTGGAAAGTGCAGCAGTGTAAATGTCCATATCCTGGAATGTCCTGCATTGTATAGATCTGCATCCTGTAACCTCCTGCAGTGTGAAAAAACACATCCGGGAATCTACTGCAGTGTGAAGATCCACATCCTGGAATCTACCCTAGTTTGAAGATCCACATCATGGACCCAACTGCCGTGTGAAGATCCACATCTTTTAGCAGCTGCAGCATGATGATCCAGATCCTGGAAACCCCTCCAGTATAACGTTCGACATCATGGAATTTCCTGCAGTGAGAAGATCCACATTCTGCAATCTCTAGCAGTGTGAAGTTCCACGTACTGGAAACTCCTGCAGCATGAAGAAACAAATCCTGGAAACTCCTGCAATTCGAAGATCCTCATCATGGAATCACCTGCAGTGTGAAGTACCACAAACTGGATTCTCCAGCAGTGTGCAGAACCACATCCTGGAAGCTCCTGCAGTTTGAAGATACACATCCTGGAAACACTTGCACTATAACGATCAACATCTTGGAATCTCCTACAGTGCAAAAATCCACATCCTGGAATCTCCAGCAATGTGAAAAAACACATCGTGGAATCTCCTGCATTGTGATGATCCACAACCTGGTATCCCCTGCAATGCGAAGATCCACATCCTGGAATGTCCTACATTGTGAAGATCCACATGATTGTTTCACCAGATCCAAAGGCTGGCATCTATGCTTTGAGATGATTCCAATCATGGACAGTGCAGCCGAGTGAAGAATCAAATCATGGAATCTCCTGCAGTGTGAAGATCCAAATGCTGGCTTCTACTGCAGTGTAAAGAAGCACATCCTGGAATCTCCTGCGTTTGGAAAGTCCACATCCTGGAAACTCCTGCAATGTGAAGATTCACTTCCTGGAATGTCCTGCATTATAAAGATGCACATGCTGGAATCACCAGCATTGTGAAGATCCACATCCTGGAATCTCTGCTTTGAGTTGATCCCCATCCTGGAAAGTGCAGCAGAGTGAAGAATCACATCCTGGAATCTCCCGCAGTGTGAAGATCCAAACGCTGGAATCTACCGCAGTGGAAAGAAGCACTTCCTGGAATCTCCTGCGTTTAGAAGATCCACATCCTGGAAACTCCTGCAATGTGAAGATTCACATCCTGGAATGCCCTGCATTGTGAAGATGCACATGCTGGAATAACTAGGGTTGAGATGATCCACATCCTGGAATCTCTCCTTTGAGATGATCCCCATCCTGGAAAGTGCAGCAGTGTATAGATCCATATCCTGGAATGTCCTGCATTGTGAAGTTCTGCATCCTGTAAACTCCTGCAGTGTGAAGAAACACATCCTGAAATCTACTGCAGTGTTAAGATCCACATCCTGGAAACTACCCTAGTATGAAGATCCACAGCATGGAACCAACTGCTGTGTGAAGATCCACATCTTGTAAACAGCTGCAACATGATGATCCAGATCCTGGAAACTCCTCCAGTATAACGATCGCCATCCTGGAATCTCCCGCAGTGAAAATATCCACATCCTGTAATCTCCAGCAGTGTGAAATTCCACGTACTGGAAACTCCTGCAGCATGAAGAAACAAATCCTGGAAACTCCTGCAATTCGAAGATCCTCATCATGGAATCTACTGCAGTGTGAAGTACCACATCCTGGATTCTCCAGCAGTGTGAAGATCCACATCCTGGAAACTCCTGCAGTTTGAAGATACACATCCTGGAAACACTTGCACTATAACGATCAACATCTTGGAATCTCCTACAATGTAAAAATCCACATCCTGGAATCTCCAGCAATGCGAAAAAGCACAACATGGAATATCCTGCAGTGGGATGATCCACAAGATGAAATCGCCTGCAATGCAAAGATCCACATCCTGGAAACTTCCGCACTGTGAAGATCCAAATGCTGGATTCTACCGCAGTGTAAAAAAGCTCATCCTGGAATCTCCTGCGTTTGGAAGATCCACATCCTGGAAACTCCTGCAATGAGAAGATTCACATCCTGGAATGTCCTGCATTGTAAAGATGCACATGCTGGAATCACCAGCGTTGTGAAGATCCACATCCTGCAATCTCTGCTTTGAGATGATCTCCATCCTGGAAAGTGCAACAGTGTAAATGTCCATGGCCTGGAACATCCTGCATTGTGAAGATCTGCATCCTGTAACCTCCTGCAGTGTGAAAAAACATTTCCAGGAATCTACTGCAGTGTGAAGATCCACATCCTGGAATCTACCCTAGTTTGAAGATCCACATCATGGACCCAACTGCCGTGTGAAGATCCACAGCTTGTAAAGAGCTGCAGCATGATGATCCAGATCCTGGAAACTCCTCCAGTATAACGATCGACATCCTGGAATCTCCTGCAGTGAAAAGATCCACATCCTGGATTCTCCAGCAGTGTGAAGATCCACATCCTGGAAACTCCTGCAGTTTGAAGATACACATCCTGGAAACACTTGCACTATAACGATCAACATCTTGGAATCTCCTACAGTGTAAAAATCCACATCCTGGAATCTCCAGCAATGTGAAAAAACACATCGTGGAATCTCCTGCAGTGAGATGATCCACAAGCTGGAATCTCCTGCAATGCGACGATCCACATCCTGGAATGTCCTACATTGTGAAGATCCACATGCTTGAATCACCAAATCCATAGGCTGGAATCTATGCTTTGAGATGATCCCCATCCTGGACAGTGCAGCCGAGTGAAGAACCACGTCATGGAATCTCCTGCAGTGTTAAGATCCAAATGCTGTATTCTACCGCAGTGTAAAGAAGCACATCCTGGAATCTCCTGCGTATGGAAGATCCACATCCTGGAAACTCCTGCAATGTGAAGATTCACATCCTGGAATGTCCTGCATTGTAAAGATGCACATGCTGCAATCACCAGCGTTGACAAGATCCACATCCTGGAATCTCTGCATTGCGATGATCTCCATCTTTGAAAGTGCAGCAGTGTAAATGTCCATATCCTGGAATATCCTGCATTGTGAAGATCTGCATCCAGTAACCACCTGCAGTGTGAAAAAACACATCCGGGAATCTACTGCAGTGTGAAGATCCACATCCTGGAATCTACCCTAGTTTGAAGATCGACATCATGGTCCCAAGTGCCGTGTGAAGATCCACATCTTGTAAACAGCTGCAGCATGATGATCAAGATTCTGGAAACTCCTCCAGTATAACGATCGACATCTTGGAATCTCCTGCAGTGAAAAGATCCCCATCCTGTAATCTCCAGCAGTGTGAAGTTCCACGTACTGGAAACACTTGCAGCATGAAGAAACAAATCCTGGAAACTCCTGCAATTCAAAGATCCTCATCATGGAATCACCTGCATTGTGAAGTACCACATCCTGGATTCTCCGGCAGTGTGAAGATCCACATCCTGGAAACTCCTGCAGTTTGAAGATAGACATCCTGGAAACACTTGCACTATAACGATCAACATCTTGGAATCTCCTACAGTGTAAAAATCCACATCCTGGAATCTCCAGCAATGTGAAAAAACACATCATGGAATCTCCTGCAGTGAGATGATCCACAACCTGGATTCTCCTGCAATGCGAAGATCCACATCCTGGAATGTCCAACATTGTGAAGATCCACATGCAGGAATCACCAAATCCATAGGCTGGAATCTCTGCTTTGAGATGATCCCCATCCTGGACAGTGCATTGGAGTGAAGAATCACATCATGGAATCTCCTGCAGTGTGAAGATCCAAATGCTGTATTCTACCACAGTGTAAAGAATCACATCCTGGAATCTCCTGCATTTGGAAGATCCAATTCCTGGAATGACCTGCATTATAAAGATGCACATGCTGGAATCACCAGAATTGTGAAGATCCACATCCTGGAATCTCTGCTTTGAGTTGAACCCATCTTGGAAAGTGCAGCAGAGTGAAGAACCACATCCTGGAATCTCCAGCAGTGTGAAGATCCAAACGTTGGATTCTACCGCACTGTAAAGCAGCACATCCTGGAATCTCCTGCGTTTAGAAGATCCACATCCTGCAAACTCCTGCAATGTGAAGATTCACATCCTGGAATGTCCTGCATTGTAAAGATGCACATGCTGGAATCACCAGGATTGAGAAGATCCACATCCTGGAATCTCTCCTTTGAGATGATCCCCATCCTGGAAAGTGCAGCAATGTAAAGGCCAATATCCTGGAATGTCCTGCATTGTGAAGATTTGCATCCTGTAACCTCCTGCAGTGTGAAGAAGCACATCATGAAATCTAATGCAGTGTGAAGATCCACATCCTGGAAACTACCCTAGTATGAAGATCCACATCATGGAACCAACTGCCGTGTGAAGATCCACATCTTGTAAACAGCTGCAGCATGATGATCCAAATCCTGGAAACTCCTCCAGAATAACGATCGACATCTTGGAATCTCCTGCAGTGAAACGATCCACATCCTGTATTCTCCAGCATTGTGAAGTTCCACGTACTCGAAACTCCTGCAGCATGAAGAAACAAATCCTGCAAACTCCTGCAATTCGAAGATCCTCATCATGGAATCTCCTGCTGTGTGAAGTACCACATCCTGGATTCTCCAGCAGTGTGAAGATCCACATCCTGGAAACTCCTGCAGTTTGAAGATACACATCCTGGAAACACTTGCACTGTAACGATCAACATCTTGGAATCTCCTACAGTGTAAAAATCCACATCCTGGAATCTCCAGCAATGTGAAAAAACACATCATGGAATCTCCTGCAGAGAGATGATCCACAACCTGGAATCTCCTGCAATGCTAAGATCCACATCCTGGAAACTTCCGCACTGTGAAGATCCAAATGCTGGATTCTACCGCAGTGTAAAGAAGCACATCCTGGAATCTCCTGCATTTGAAAGATCCACATCCTGGAAACTGCTGCAATGAGAAGATTCACATCCTGGAATGTCCTGTATTGTAAAGATACACATGCTGGACTCACCAGCGTTGTGAAGATCCACATCCTGGAATCTCTGCTTTGCAATGATCTCCATCCTGGAAAGTGCAGCAGTGTAAATGTGCATATCCTGGAATGTCCTGCATTGTAAAGATGCACATGCTGGAATCACCAGCGTTGTGAAGATCCACCTCCTGGAATCACTGCTTTGCAATGATCTCCATCCTCGAAAGTGCAGAAGAGTGAAGAACCACATCCTGGAATCTCCTGCAGTGTGAAGATCCAAATGCTGTATTCTACCGCAGTGTAAAGAAGCACATCCTGGAATCTCCTGCGTATGGAAGATCCACATCCTGGAAACTCCTGCAATGTGAAGATTCACATCCTGGAATGTCCTGCATTGTCAGGATGCACATGCTGGAATCACCGGCGTTGACAAGATCCACATCGTGGAATCTCTCCTTTGCGATCATCTCCATCCTGGAAAGTGCAGCAGTGTAAATGTCCATATCCTGGAATCTCCTGCATTGTGAAGATCTGTATCCTGTAACATCCTGCAGTGTGAAGAAAACACATCTGGGAATCTACTGCAGTGTGAAGATCCACATCCTGGAATCTACCCTAGTTTGAAGATCGACATCATGGTCCCAAGTGCCGTGTGAAGATCCACATCTTGTAAACAGCTGCAGCATGATGATCAAGATTCTGGAAACTCCTCCAGTATAACGATCGACATCTTGGAATCTCCTGCAGTGAAAAGATCCCCATCCTGTAATCTCCAGCAGTGTGAAGTTCCACGTACTGGAAACTCCTGCAGCATGAAGAAACAAATCCTGGAAACTCCTGCAATTCAAAGATCCTCATCATGGAATCACCTGCATTGTGAAGTACCACATCCTGGATTCTCCGGCAGTGTGAAGATCCACATCCTGGAAACTCCTGCAGTTTGAAGATAGACATCCTGGAAACACTTGCACTATAACGATCAACATCTTGGAATCTCCTACAGTGTAAAAATCCACATCCTGGAATCTCCAGCAATGTGAAAAAACACATCATGGAATCTCCTGCAGTGAGATGATCCACAACCTGGATTCTCCTGCAATGCGAAGATCCACATCCTGGAATGTCCAACATTGTGAAGATCCACATGCAGGAATCACCAAATCCATAGGCTGGAATCTCTGCTTTGAGATGATCCCCATCCTGGGCAGTGCATTGGAGTGAAGAATCACATCATGGAATCTCCTGCAGTGTGAAGATCCAAATGCTGTATTCTACCACAGTGTAAAGAATCACATCCTGGAATCTCCTGCATTTGGAAGATTCACATCCTGGAATGACCTGCATTATAAAGATGCACATGCTGGAATCACCAGAATTGTGAAGATCCACATCCTGGAATCTCTGCTTTGAGTTGAACCCATCCTGGAAAGTGCAGCAGAGTGAAGAACCACATCCTGGAATCTCCAGCAGTGTGAAGATCCAAACGCTGGATTCTACCGCACTGTAAAGCAGCACATCCTGGAATCTCCTGCGTTTAGAAGATCCACATCCTGCAAACTCCTGCAATGTGAAGATTCACATCCTGGAATGTCCTGCATTGTAAAGATGCACATGCTGGAATCACCAGGGTTGAGAAGATCCACATCCTGGAATCTCTCCTTTGAGATGATCCCCATCCTGGAAAGTGCAGCAATGTAAAGGCCAATATCCTGGAATGTTCTGCATTGTGAAGATTTGCATCCTGTAACCTCCTGCAGTGTGAAGAAGCACATCCTGAAATCTACTGCAGTGTGAAGATCCACATCCTGGAAACTACCCTAGTATGAAGATCCACATCATGGAACCAACTGCCGTGTGAAGATCCACATCTTGTAAACAGCTGCAGCTAGATGATCCAAATCCTGGAAACTCCTCCAGTATAACGATCGACATCTTGGAATCTCCTGCAGTGAAACGATCCACATCCTGTTTTCTCCAGCATTGTGAAGTTCCACGTACTGGAAACTCCTGCAGCATGAAGAAACAAATCCTGCAAACTCCTGCAATTCGAAGATCCTCATCATGGAATCTCCTGCAGTGTGCAGTACCACATCCAGGATTCTCCAGCAGTGTGAAGATCCACATCCTGGAAACTCCTGCAGTTTGAAGATGCACATCCGGGAAACACTTGCACTGTAACGATCAACATCTTGGAATCTCCTACAGTGTAAAAATCCACATCCTGGAATCTCCAGCAATGTGAAAAAACACATCATGGAATCTCCTGCAGAGAGATGATCCACAACCTGGAATCTCCTGCAATGCTAAGATCCACATCCTGGAAACTTCCGCACTGTGAAGATCCAAATGCTGGATTCTACCGCAGTGTAAAGAAGCACATCCTGGAATCTCCTGCATTTGAAAGATCCACATCCTGGAAACTCCTGCAATAAGATTCACATCCCGGAATGTCCTGCATTGTAAAGATGCACATGCTGGAATCACCAGCGTTGTGAAGATCCACATCCTGGAATCTCTGCTTTGCGATGATCTCCATCCTGGAAAGTGCAGAAGAGTGAAGAACCACATCCTGGAATCTCCAGCAGTGTGAAGATCCAAACGCTGGATTCTACCGCACTGTAAAGCAGCACATCCTGGAATCTCCTGCGTTTAGAAGATCCACATCCTGCAAACTCCTGCAATGTGAAGATTCACATCCTGGAATGTCCTGCATTGTAAAGATGCACATGCTGGAATCACCAGGATTGAGAAGATCCACATCCTGGAATCTCTCCTTTGAGATGATCCCCATCCTGGAAAGTGCAGCAATGTAAAGGCCAATATCCTGGAATGTCCTGCATTGTGAAGATTTGCATCCTGTAACCTCCTGCAGTGTGAAGAAGCACATCATGAAATCTAATGCAGTGTGAAGATCCACATCCTGGAAACTACCCTAGTATGAAGATCCACATCATGGAACCAACTGCCGTGTGAAGATCCACATCTTGTAAACAGCTGCAGCATGATGATCCAAATCCTGGAAACTCCTCCAGAATAACGATCGACATCTTGGAATCTCCTGCAGTGAAACGATCCACATCCTGTATTCTCCAGCATTGTGAAGTTCCACGTACTCGAAACTCCTGCAGCATGAAGAAACAAATCCTGCAAACTCCTGCAATTCGAAGATCCTCATCATGGAATCTCCTGCTGTGTGAAGTACCACATCCTGGATTCTCCAGCAGTGTGAAGATCCACATCCTGGAAACTCCTGCAGTTTGAAGATACACATCCTGGAAACACTTGCACTGTAACGATCAACATCTTGGAATCTCCTACAGTGTAAAAATCCACATCCTGGAATCTCCAGCAATGTGAAAAAACACATCATGGAATCTCCTGCAGAGAGATGATCCACAACCTGGAATCTCCTGCAATGCTAAGATCCACATCCTGGAAACTTCCGCACTGTGAAGATCCAAATGCTGGATTCTACCGCAGTGTAAAGAAGCACATCCTGGAATCTCCTGCATTTGAAAGATCCACATCCTGGAAACTGCTGCAATGAGAAGATTCACATCCTGGAATGTCCTGCATTGTAAAGATACACATGCTGGACTCACCAGCGTTGTGAAGATCCACATCCTGGAATCTCTGCTTTGTGATGATCTCCATCCTGGAAAGTGCAGCAGTGTAAATGTGCATATCCTGGAATGTCCTGCATTGTAAAGATGCACATGCTGGAATCACCAGCGTTGTGAAGATCCACATCCTGGAATCACTGCTTTGCGATGATCTCCATCCTCGAAAGTGCAGAAGAGTGAAGAACCACATCCTGGAATCTCCTGCAGTGTGAAGATCCAAATGCTGGAATCTTCCTCAGAGAAAAGAAGAACATGCTGGAATCTCCTGCGCTTAGAAGATCCACATCCTGCAAACTCCTGCAATGTGAAGATTCACATCCTGGAAAGACCTGCATTGTGAAGATGCACATGCTGGAATCACCAGGGTTGAGAAGATCCACATCCTGGAATCTCTTCTTTGAGATGATCCCCATCCTGGAAAGTGCAGCAGAGTAAAGGTCCATATCCTGGAATGTCCTGCATTGTGAAGATTTGCATCCTGTAACCTCCTGCAGTGTGAAGAAACACATTCTGAAATCTACTGCAGTGTGAAGTTCCACATCCTGGAAACTACCCTAGTATGAAGATCCACATCATGGAACAAAGTGCCATGTGAATATCCACTTCTTGTAAACATTTGCAGCATGATGATCCAAATCCTGCAAACTCCTCCAGTATAACGATCGACATCTTGGAATCTCCTGCAGTGAAAAGATCCACATCCTGTATTCTCAAGCAGTGTGAAGTTCCACGTACTGGAAACTCCTGCAGCATGAAGAAACAAATCCTGCAAACTCCTGCAATTCGAAGATCCTCATCACGGAATCTCCTGCAGTGTGCAGTACCACATCCTGGATTCTCCAGCAGTGTGAAGATCCACATCCTGAAAACTCCTGCAGTTTGAAGATACACATCCGGAAACACTTGCACTGTAAGGATCAACATCTTGGAATCTCCTACAGTGTAAAAATCCACATCCTGGAATATCCAGCAATATGAAAAAGCACATCATGGAATCTCCTGCAGTGAGATGATCCACAACCTGGAATCTCCTGCAATGCGAAGATCCACATCCTGGAAACTTTCTCACTGTGAAGATCCAAATGCTGGATTCTACTGCAGTGCAAAGAAGCACATCCTGGAATCTCCTGCGTTTGGAAGATCCTCATCCTGGAAACTCCTGCAATGTGAAGATTCACATCCTGGAATGTCCTGCATTGTAAAGATGCACATGTTGAAATCACCAGCATTGACAAGATCCACATCCTGCAATCTCTGCTTTTCGATGATCTCCATCCTGGAAAGTGCAGCAGTGTAAATGTTCATATCCTGTAACGTCCTGCATTGTGAAGATCTGCACCCTTTAACCTCCTGCAGTGTGAAAAAACATTTCCGGGAATCTACTGCAGTGTGAAGATTCACATCCTGGAATCTACCCTAGTTTGAAGTTCCACATACTGGACCCAACTACCGTGTGAAAATCCACAGCTTGTAAAAAGCTGCAGCATGATGATTCAGATCCTGGAAACTCCTCCATTATAACGATCGACATCCTGGAATCTCCTGCAGTGAAAAGATCCACATCCTGTAATCTCCAGCAGTGTGAAGTTCCATGTACTGGAAACTCCTGCAGCATGAAGAAACAAATCCTGGAAACTCCTGCAATTCGAAGATCCTCATCATGGAATCTCCTGCAGTGTGAAGTACCACATCCTGAATTCTCCAGCAGTGTGAAGATCCACATCCTGGAAACTCCTGCAGTTTGAAGATACACATCTTGGAAACACTTGCACTATAACGATCAACATCTTGGAATCTCCTACAGTGTAAAAATCCACATCCTGGAATCTCCAGCAATGTGAAAAAAGACATCATGGAATCTGCAGTGTGAAGATCCACAACCTGGAATCTCCTGCAATGCGAAGATCCACATCCTGGAATGTCCTACATTGTGAAGATCCACATGCTTGAATCACCAGATCCACAGGCTGGAATCTATGCTTTGAGATGATCACCAACCTGGACAGTGCAGCCGAGTGAAGAACCATGTCATGGAATGTCCTGTGTTTAGAAGATCCACATCCTGGAAACTCCTGCAATGTGAAGATTCACATCCTGGAATGTCCTGCATTGTAAAGATGCACATGCTGGAATCACCAGGGTTGAGAAGATCCACATCCTGGAATCTCTCCTTTGAGATGATCCCCATCCTGGAAAGTGCAGCAGAGTAAAGGTCCATATCCTGGAATGTCCTGCATTGTGAAGATTTGCATCCTGTAACCTCCTGCAGTGTGAAGAAACACATTCTGAAATCTACTGCAGTGTGAAGTTCCACATCCTGGAATCTACCCTAGTATGAAAATCCACATCATGGAACAAAGTGCCGTGTGAATATCCACATCTTGTAAACAGCTGCAGCATGATGATCCAAATCCTGCAAACTCCTCCAGTATAACGATCGACATCTTGGAATCTCCTGCAGTGAAAATATCCACATCCTGTAATCTCCAGCAGTGTGAAATTCCACGTACTGGAAACTCCTGCAGCATGAAGAAACAAATCCTGGAAACTCCTGCAATTTGAAGATCCTCATCATGGAATCAACTGCAGTGTGAAGTACCACTTCCTGGATTCTCCAGCAGTGTGAAGATCCACATCCTGGAAACTCCTGCAGTTTGAAGATACACATCCTGGAAACACTTGCACTATAACGATCAACATCTTGGAATCTCCTACAATGTAAAAATCCACATCCTGGAATCTCCAGCAATGTGAAAAAGCACAACATGGAATATCCTGCAGTGAGATGATCCACAAGATGAAATCGCCTGCAATGCAAAGATCCACATCCTGGAAACTTCCGCACTGTGAAGATCCAAATGCTGGATTCTACCGCAGTGTAAAGAAGCTCAACCTGGAATCTCCTGCGTTTGGAAGATCCACATCCTGGAAACTCCTGCAATGAGAAGATTCACATCCTGGAATGTCCTGCATTGTAAAGATGCACATGCTGGAATCACCAGCGTTGTGAAGATCCACATCCTGCAATCTCTGCTTTGAGATGATCTCCATCCTGGAAAGTGCAACAGTGTAAATGTCCATGGCCTGGAACATCCTGCATTGTGAAGATCTGCATCCTGTAACCTCCTGCAGTGTGAAAAAACATTTCCGGGAATCTACTGCAGTGTGAAGATCCACATCCTGGAATCTACCCTAGTTTGAAGATCGACATCATGGACCCAACTGCCGTGTGAAGATCCACAGCTTGTAAAGAGCTGCAGCATGATGATCCAGATCCTGGAAACTCCTCCAGTATAACGATCGACATCCTGGAATCTCCTGCAGTGAAAAGATCCACATCCTGGATTCTCCAGCAGTGTGAAGATCCACATCCTGGAAACTCCTGCAGTTTGAAGATACACATCCTGGAAACACTTGCACTATAACGATCAACATCTTGGAATCTCCTACAGTGTAAAAATCCACATCCTGGAATCTCCAGCAATGTGAAAAAACACATCGTGGAATCTCCTGCAGTGAGATGATCCACAAGCTGGAATCTCCTGCAATGCGACGATCCACATCCTGGAATGTCCTACATTGTGAAGATCCACATGCTTGAATCACCAAATCCATAGGCTGGAATCTATGCTTTGAGATGATCCCCATCCTGGACAGTGCAGCCGAGTGAAGAACCACGTCATGGAATCTCCTGCAGTGTTAAGATCCAAATGCTGTATTCTACCGCAGTGTAAAGAAGCACATCCTGGAATCTCCTGCGTATGGAAGATCCACATCCTGGAAACTCCTGCAATGTGAAGATTCACATCCTGGAATGTCCTGCATTGTAAAGATGCACATGCTGCAATCACCAGCGTTGACAAGATCCACATCCTGGAATCTCTGCATTGCGATGATCTCCATCTTTGAAAGTGCAGCAGTGTAAATGTCCATATCCTGGAATATCCTGCATTGTGAAGATCTGCATCCAGTAACCACCTGCAGTGTGAAAAAACACATCCGGGAATCTACTGCAGTGTGAAGATCCACATCCTGGAATCTACCCTAGTTTGAAGATCGACATCATGGTCCCAAGTGCCGTGTGAAGATCCACATCTTGTAAACAGCTGCAGCATGATGATCAAGATTCTGGAAACTCCTCCAGTATAACGATCGACATCTTGGAATCTCCTGCAGTGAAAAGATCCCCATCCTGTAATCTCCAGCAGTGTGAAGTTCCACGTACTGGAAACTCCTGCAGCATGAAGAAACAAATCCTGGAAACTCCTGCAATTCAAAGATCCTCATCATGGAATCACCTGCATTGTGAAGTACCACATCCTGGATTCTCCGGCAGTGTGAAGATCCACATCCTGGAAACTCCTGCAGTTTGAAGATAGACATCCTGGAAACACTTGCACTATAACGATCAACATCTTGGAATCTCCTACAGTGTAAAAATCCACATCCTGGAATCTCCAGCAATGTGAAAAAACACATCATGGAATCTCCTGCAGTGAGATGATCCACAACCTGGATTCTCCTGCAATGCGAAGATCCACATCCTGGAATGTCCAACATTGTGAAGATCCACATGCAGGAATCACCAAATCCATAGGCTGGAATCTCTGCTTTGAGATGATCCCCATCCTGGACAGTGCATTGGAGTGAAGAATCACATCATGGAATCTCCTGCAGTGTGAAGATCCAAATGCTGTATTCTACCACAGTGTAAAGAATCACATCCTGGAATCTCCTGCATTTGGAAGATCCAATTCCTGGAATGACCTGCATTATAAAGATGCACATGCTGGAATCACCAGAATTGTGAAGATCCACATCCTGGAATCTCTGCTTTGAGTTGAACCCATCTTGGAAATTGCAGCAGAGTGAAGAACCACATCCTGGAATCTCCAGCAGTGTGAAGATCCAAACGCTGGATTCTACCGCACTGTAAAGCAGCACATCCTGGAATCTCCTGCGTTTAGAAGATCCACATCCTGCAAACTCCTGCAATGTGAAGATTCACATCCTGGAATGTCCTGCATTGTAAAGATGCACATGCTGGAATCACCAGGATTGAGAAGATCCACATCCTGGAATCTCTCCTTTGAGATGATCCCCATCCTGGAAAGTGCAGCAATGTAAAGGCCAATATCCTGGAATGTCCTGCATTGTGAAGATTTGCATCCTGTAACCTCCTGCAGTGTGAAGAAGCACATCATGAAATCTAATGCAGTGTGAAGATCCACATCCTGGAAACTACCCTAGTATGAAGATCCACATCATGGAACCAACTGCCGTGTGAAGATCCACATCTTGTAAACAGCTGCAGCATGATGATCCAAATCCTGGAAACTCCTCCAGAATAACGATCGACATCTTGGAATCTCCTGCAGTGAAACGATCCACATCCTGTATTCTCCAGCATTGTGAAGTTCCACGTACTCAAAACTCCTGCAGCATGAAGAAACAAATCCTGCAAACTCCTGCAATTCGAAGATCCTCATCATGGAATCTCCTGCTGTGTGAAGTACCACATCCTGGATTCTCCAGCAGTGTGAAGATCCACATCCTGGAAACTCCTGCAGTTTGAAGATACACATCCTGGAAACACTTGCACTGTAACGATCAACATCTTGGAATCTCCTACAGTGTAAAAATCCACATCCTGGAATCTCCAGCAATGTGAAAAAACACATCATGGAATCTCCTGCAGAGAGATGATCCACAACCTGGAATCTCCTGCAATGCTAAGATCCACATCCTGGAAACTTCCGCACTGTGAAGATCCAAATGCTGGATTCTACCGCAGTGTAAAGAAGCACATCCTGGAATCTCCTGCATTTGAAAGATCCACATCCTGGAAACTGCTGCAATGAGAAGATTCACATCCTGGAATGTCCTGCATTGTAAAGATACACATGCTGGACTCACCAGCGTTGTGAAGATCCACATCCTGGAATCTCTGCTTTGCAATGATCTCCATCCTGGAAAGTGCAGCAGTGTAAATGTGCATATCCTGGAATGTCCTGCATTGTAAAGATGCACATGCTGGAATCACCAGCGTTGTGAAGATCCACATCCTGGAATCACTGCTTTGCAATGATCTCCATCCTCGAAAGTGCAGAAGAGTGAAGAACCACATCCTGGAATCTCCTGCAGTGTGAAGATCCAAATGCTGGAATCTTCCTCAGTGTAAAGAAAAACATGCCGTAATCTCCTGCGCTTAGAAGATCCACATCCTGCAAACTCCTGCAATGTGAAGATTCACATCCTGGAAAGTCCTGCATTGTGAAAATGCACATGCTGGAATCACCAGGGTTGAGAAGATCCACATCCTGGAATCTCTTCTTTGAGATGATCCCCATCCTGGAAAGTGCAGCAGAGTAAAGGTCCATATCCTGGAATGTCCTGCATTGTGAAGATTTGCATCCTGTAACCTCCTGCAGTGTGAAGAAACACATTCTGAAATCTAATGCAGTGTGAAGTTCCACATCCTGGAAACTACCCTAGTATGAAGATCCACATCATGGAACAAAGTGCCATGTGAATATCCACATATTGTAAACAGCTGCAGCATGATGATCCAAATCCTGCAAACTCCTCCAGTATAACGATCGACATCTTGGAATCTCCTGCAGTGAAAAGATCCACATCCTGTATTCTCAAGCAGTGTGAAGTTCCACGTACTGGAAACTCCTGCAGCATGAAGAAACAAATCCTGCAAACTCCTGCAATTTGAAGATCCTCATCATGGAATCTCCTGCAGTGTGCAGTACCACATCCTGGATTCTCCAGCAGTGTGAAGATCCACATCCTGAAAACTCCTGCAGTTTGAAGATACACATCCGGAAACACTTGCACTGTAAGGATCAACATCTTGGAATCTCCTACAGTGTAAAAATCCACATCCTGGAATCTCCAGCAATATGAAAAAGCAGATCATGGAATCTCCTGCAGTGAGATGATCCACAACCTGGAATCTCCTGCAATGCGAAGATCCACATCCTGGAAACTTTCTCACTGTGAAGATCCAAATGCTGGATTCTACTGCAGTGCAAAGAAGCACATCCTGGAATCTCCTGCGTTTGGAAGATCCTCATCCTGGAAACTCCTGCAATGTGAAGATTCACATCCTGGAATGTCCTGCATTGTAAAGATGCACATGCTGGAATCACCAGCGTTGTGAAGATCCACATCCTGCAATCTCTGCTTTGAGATGATCTCCATCCTGGAAAGTGCAACAGTGTAAATGTCCATGGCCTGGAACATCCTGCATTGTGAAGATCTGCATCCTGTAAACTCCTGCAGTGTGAAAAAACATTTCCGGGAATCTACTGCAGTGTGAAGATCCACATCCTGGAATCTACCCTAGTTTGAAGATCCACATCATGGACCCAACTGCCGTGTGAAGATCCACAGCTTGTAAAGAGCTGCAGCATGATGATCCAGATCCTGGAAACTCCTCCAGTATAACGATCGACATCCTGGAATCTCCTGCAGTGAAAAGATCCACATCCTGGATTCTCCAGCAGTGTGAAGATCCACATCCTGGAAACTCCTGCAGTTTGAAGATACACATCCTGGAAACACTTGCACTATAACGATCAACATCTTGGAATCTCCTACAGTGTAAAAATCCACATCCTGGAATCTCCAGCAATGTGAAAAAACACATCGTGGAATCTCCTGCAGTGAGATGATCCACAAGCTGGAATCTCCTGCAATGCGACGATCCACATCCTGGAATGTCCTACATTGTGAAGATCCACATGCTTGAATCACCAAATCCATAGGCTGGAATCTATGCTTTGAGATGATCCCCATCCTGGACAGTGCAGCCGAGTGAAGAACCACGTCATGGAATCTCCTGCAGTGTTAAGATCCAAATGCTGTATTCTACCGCAGTGTAAAGAAGCACATCCTGGAATCTCCTGCGTATGGAAGATCCACATCCTGGAAACTCCTGCAATGTGAAGATTCACATCCTGGAATGTCCTGCATTGTAAAGATGCACATGCTGCAATCACCAGTGTTGACAAGATCCACATCCTGGAATCTCTGCATTGCGATGATCTCCATCTTTGAAAGTGCAGCAGTGTAAATGTCCATATCCTGGAATATCCTGCATTTTGAAGATCTGCATCCAGTAACCACCTGCAGTGTGAAAAAACACATCCGGGAATCTACTGCAGTGTGAAGATCCACATCCTGGAATCTACCCTAGTTTGAAGATCGACATCATGGTCCCAAGTGCCGTGTGAAGATCCACATCTTGTAAACAGCTGCAGCATGATGATCAAGATTCTGGAAACTCCTCCAGTATAACGATCGACATCTTGGAATCTCCTGCAGTGAAAAGATCCCCATCCTGTAATCTCCAGCAGTGTGAAGTTCCACGTACTGGAAACTCCTGCAGCATGAAGAAACAAATCCTGGAAACTCCTGCAATTCAAAGATCCTCATCATGGAATCACCTGCATTGTGAAGTACCACATCCTGGATTCTCCGGCAGTGTGAAGATCCACATCCTGGAAACTCCTGCAGTTTGAAGATAGACATCCTGGAAACACTTGCACTATAACGATCAACATCTTGGAATCTCCTACAGTGTAAAAATCCACATCCTGGAATCTCCAGCAATGTGAAAAAACACATCATGGAATCTCCTGCAGTGAGATGATCCACAACCTGGATTCTCCTGCAATGCGAAGATCCACATCCTGGAATGTCCAACATTGTGAAGATCCACATGCAGGAATCACCAAATCCATAGGCTGGAATCTCTGCTTTGAGATGATCCCCATCCTGGACAGTGCATTGGAGTGAAGAATCACATCATGGAATCTCCTGCAGTGTGAAGATCCAAATGCTGTATTCTACCACAGTGTAAAGAATCACATCCTGGAATCTCCTGCATTTGGAAGATCCAATTCCTGGAATGACCTGCATTATAAAGATGCACATGCTGGAATCACCAGAATTGTGAAGATCCACATCCTGGAATCTCTGCTTTGAGTTGAACCCATCTTGGAAAGTGCAGCAGAGTGAAGAACCACATCCTGGAATCTCCAGCAGTGTGAAGATCCAAACGCTGGATTCTACCGCACTGTAAAGCAGCACATCCTGGAATCTCCTGCGTTTAGAAGATCCACATCCTGCAAACTCCTGCAATGTGAAGATTCACATCCTGGAATGTCCTGCATTGTAAAGATGCACATGCTGGAATCACCAGGATTGAGAAGATCCACATCCTGGAATCTCTCCTTTGAGATGATCCCCATCCTGGAAAGTGCAGCAATGTAAAGGCCAATATCCTGGAATGTCCTGCATTGTGAAGATTTGCATCCTGTAACCTCCTGCAGTGTGAAGAAGCACATCATGAAATCTAATGCAGTGTGAAGATCCACATCCTGGAAACTACCCTAGTATGAAGATCCACATCATGGAACCAACTGCCGTGTGAAGATCCACATCTTGTAAACAGCTGCAGCATGATGATCCAAATCCTGGAAACTCCTCCAGAATAACGATCGACATCTTGGAATCTCCTGCAGTGAAACGATCCACATCCTGTATTCTCCAGCATTGTGAAGTTCCACGTACTCGAAACTCCTGCAGTATGAAGAAACAAATCCTGCAAACTCCTGCAATTCGAAGATCCTCATCATGGAATCTCCTGCTGTGTGAAGTACCACATCCTGGATTCTCAAGCAGTGTGAAGATCCACATCCTGGAAACTCCTGCAGTTTGAAGATACACATCCTGGAACACTTGCACTGTAACGATCAACATCTTGGAATCTCCTACAGTGTAAAAATCCACATCCTGGAATCTCCAGCAATGTGAAAAAACACATCATGGAATCTCCTGCAGAGAGATGATCCACAACCTGGAATCTCCTGCAATGCTAAGATCCACATCCTGGAAACTTCCGCACTGTGAAGATCCAAATGCTGGATTCTACCGCAGTGTAAAGAAGCACATCCTGGAATCTCCTGCATTTGAAAGATCCACATCCTGGAAACTGCTGCAATGAGAAGATTCACATCCTGGAATGTCCTGCATTGTAAAGATGCACATGCTGGAATCACCAGCGTTGTGAAGATCCACATCCTGGAATCACTGCTTTGCAATGATCTCCATCCTCGAAAGTGCAGAAGAGTGAAGAACCACATCCTGGAATCTCCTGCAGTGTGAAGACTCAAATGCTGGAATCTTCCTCAGTGTAAAGAAGAACATGCTGTAATCTCCTGCGCTTAGAAGATCCACATCCTGCAAACTCCTGCAATGTGAAGATTCACATCCTGGAAAGTCCTGCATTGTGAAAATGCACATGCTGGAATCACCAGGGTTGAGAAGATCCACATCCTGGAATCTCTTCTTTGAGATGATCCCCATCCTGGAAAGTGCAGCAGAGTAAAGGTCCATATCCTGGAATGTCCTGCATTGTGAAGATTTGCATCCTGTAACCTCCTGCAGTGTGAAGAAACACATTCTGAAATCTACTGCAGTGTGAAGTTCCACATCCTGGAAACTACCCTAGTATGAAGATCCACATCATGGAACAAAGTGCCATGTGAATATCCACATCTTGTAAACAGCTGCAGCATGATGATCCAAATCCTGCAAACTCCTCCAGTATAACGATCGACATCTTGGAATCTCCTGCAGTGAAAAGATCCACATCCTGTATTCTCAAGCAGTGTGAAGTTCCACGTACTGGAAACTCCTGCAGCATGAAGAAACAAATCCTGCAAACTCCTGCAATTCGAAGATCCTCATCACGGAATCTCCTGCAGTGTGCAGTACCACATCCTGGATTCTCCAGCAGTGTGAAGATCCACATCCTGAAAACTCCTGCAGATTGAAGATACACATCCGGAAACACTTGCACTGTAAGGATCAACATCTTGGAATCTCCTACAATGTAAAAATCCACATCCTGGAATCTCCAGCAATATGAAAAAGCTCATCATGGAATCTCCTGCAGTGAGATGATCCACAACCTGGAATCTCCTGCAATGCGAAGATCCACATCCTGGAAACTTTCTCACTGCGAAGATCCAAATGCTGGATTCTACTGCAGTGCAAAGAAGCACATCCTGGAATCTCCTGCGTTTGGAAGATCCTCATCCTGGAAACTCCTGCAATGTGAAGATTCACATCCTGGAATGTCCTGCATTGTAAAGATGCACATGTTGAAATCACCAGCATTGACAAGATCCACATCCTGCAATCTCTGCTTTTCGATGATCTCCATCCTGGAAAGTGCAGCAGTGTAAATGTTCATATCCTGTAACGTCCTGCATTGTGAAGATCTGCACCCTTTAACCTCCTGCAGTGTGAAAAAACATTTCCGGGAATCTACTGCAGTGTGAAGATTCACATCCTGGAATCTACCCTAGTTTGAAGTTCCACATATTGGACCCAACTACCGTGTGAAAATCCACAGCTTGTAAAAAGCTGCAGCATGATGATTCAGATCCTGGAAACTCCTCCAGTATAACGATCGACATCCTGGAATCTCCTGCAGTGAAAAGATCCACATCCTGTAATCTCCAGCAGTGTGACGTTCCATGTACTGGAAACTCCTGCAGCATGAAGAAACAAATCCTGGAAACTCCTGCAATTCGAAGATCCTCATCATGGAATCTCCTGCAGTGTGAAGTACCACATCCTGAATTCTCCAGCAGTGTGAAGATCCACATCCTGGAAACTCCTGCAGTTTGAAGATACACATCTTGGAAACACTTGCACTATAACGATCAACATCTTGGAATCTCCTACAGTGTAAAAATCCACATCCTGGAATCTCCAGCAATGTGAAAAAAGACATCATGGAATCTGCAGTGTGAAGATCCACAACCTGGAATCTCCTGCAATGCGAAGATCCACATCCTGGAATGTCCTACATTGTGAAGATCCACATGCTTGAATCACCAGATCCACAGGCTGGAATCTATGCTTTGAGATGATCACCAACCTGGACAGTGCAGCCGAGTGAAGAACCATGTCATGGAATGTCCTGTGTTTAGAAGATCCACATCCTGGAAACTCCTGCAATGTGAAGATTCACATCCTGGAATGTCCTGCATTGTAAAGATGCACATGCTGGAATCACCAGGGTTGAGAAGATCCACATCCTGGAATCTCTCCTTTGAGATGATCCCCATCCTGGAAAGTGCAGCAGAGTAAAGGTCCATATCCTGGAATGTCCTGCATTGTGAAGATTTGCATCCTGTAACCTCCTGCAGTGTGAAGAAACACATTCTGAAATCTACTGCAGTGTGACGTTCCACATCCTGGAAACTACCCTAGTATGAAGATCCACATCATGGAACAAAGTGCCGTGTGAATATCCACATCTTGTAAACAGCTGCAGCATGATGATCCAAATCCTGCAAACTCCTCCAGAATAACGATCGACATCTTGGAATCTCCTGCAGTGAAAATATCCACATCCTGTAATCTCCAGCAGTGTGAAATTCCACGTACTGGAAACTCCTGCAGCATGAAGAAACAAATCCTGGAAACTCCTGCAATTTGAAGATCCTCATCATGGAATCAACTGCAGTGTGAAGTACCACATCCTGGATTCTCCAGCAGTGTGAAGATCCACATCCTGGAAACTCCTGCAGTTTGAAGATACACATCCTGGAAACACTTGCACTATAACGATCAACATCTTGGAATCTCCTACAATGTAAAAATCCACATCCTGGAATCTCCAGCAATGTGAAAAAGCACAACATGGAATATCCTGCAGTGAGATGATCCACAAGATGAAATCGCCTGCAATGCAAAGATCCACATCCTGGAAACTTCCGCACTGTGAAGATCCAAATGCTGGATTCTACCGCAGTGTAAAGAAGCTCATCCTGGAATCTCCTGCGTTTGGAAGATCCACATCCTGGAAACTCCTGCAATGAGAAGATTCACATCCTGGAATGTCCTGCATTGTAAAGATGCACATGCTGGAATCACCAGCGTTGTGAAGATCCACATCCTGCAATCTCTGCTTTGAGATGATCTCCATCCTGGAAAGTGCAACAGTGTAAATGTCCATGGCCTGGAACATCCTGCATTGTGAAGATCTGCATCCTGTAACCTCCTGCAGTGTGAAAAAACATTTCCGGGAATCTACTGCAGTGTGAAGATCCACATCCTGGAATCTACCCTAGTTTGAAGATCCACATCATGGACCCAACTGCCGTGTGAAGATCCACAGCTTGTAAAGAGCTGCAGCATGATGATCCAGATCCTGGAAGCTCCTCCAGTATAACGATCGACATCCTGGAATCTCCTGCAGTGAAAAGATCCACATCCTGGATTCTCCAGCAGTGTGAAGATCCACATCCTGGAAACTCCTGCAGTTTGAAGATACACATCCTGGAAACACTTGCACTATAACGATCAACATCTTGGAATCTCCTACAGTGTAAAAATCCACATCCTGGAATCTCCAGCAATGTGAAAAAACACATCGTGGAATCTCCTGCAGTGAGATGATCCACAAGCTGGAATCTCCTGCAATGCGACGATCCACATCCTGGAATGTCCTACATTGTGAAGATCCACATGCTTGAATCACCAAATCCATAGGCTGGAATCTATGCTTTGAGATGATCCCCAACCTGGACAGTGCAGCCGAGTGAAGAACCACGTCATGGAATCTCCTGCAGTGTTAAGATCCAAATGCTGTATTCTACCGCAGTGTAAAGAAGCACATCCTGGAATCTCCTCTGTATGGAAGATCCACATCCTGGAAACTCCTGCAATGTGAAGATTCACATCCTGGAATGTCCTGCATTGTAAAGATGCACATGCTGCAATCACCGGCGTTGACAAGATCCACATCCTGGAATCTCTGCATTGCGATGATCTCCATCTTTGAAAGTGCAGCAGTGTAAATGTCCATATCCTGGAATATCCTGCATTGTGAAGATCTGCATCCAGTAACCACCTGCAGTGTGAAAAAACACATCCGGGAATCTACTGCAGTGTGAAGATCGACATCCTGGAATCTACCCTAGTTTGAAGATCGACATCATGGTCCCAAGTGCCGTGTGAAGATCCACATCTTGTAAACAGCACAGCATGATGATCAAGATTCTGGAAACTCCTCCAGTATAACGATCGACATCTTGGAATCTCCTGCAGTGAAAAGATCCCCATCCTGTAATCTCCAGCAGTGTGAAGTTCCACGTACTGGAAACTCCTGCAGCATGAAGAAACAAATCCTGGAAACTCCTGCAATTCAAAGATCCTCATCATGGAATCACCTGCATTGTGAAGTACCACATCCTGGATTCTCCGGCAGTGTGAAGATCCACATCCTGGAAACTCCTGCAGTTTGAAGATAGACATCCTGGAAACACTTGCACTATAACGATCAACATCTTGGAATCTCCTACAGTGTAAAAATCCACATCCTGGAATCTCCAGCAATGTGAAAAAACACATCATGGAATCTCCTGCAGTGAGATGATCCACAACCTGGATTCTCCTGCAATGCGAAGATCCACATCCTGGAATGTCCAACATTGTGAAGATCCACATGCAGGAATCACGAAATCCATAGGCTAGAATCTCTGCTTTGAGATGATCCCCATCCTGGACAGTGCATTGGAGTGAAGAATCACATCATGGAATCTCCTGCAGTGTGAAGATCCAAATGCTGTATTCTACCACAGTGTAAAGAATCACATCCTGGAATCTCCTGCATTTGGAAGATCCACATCCTGGATTGACCTGCATTATAAAGATGCACATGCTGGAATCACCAGAATTGTGAAGATCCACATCCTGGAATCTCTGCTTTGAGTTGAACCCATCCTGGAAAGTGCAGCAGAGTGAAGAACCACATCCTTTAAACTCCAGCAGTGTGAAGATCCAAACGCTGGATTCTACCGCACTGTAAAGCAGCACATCCTGGAATCTCCTGCGTTTAGAAGATCCACATCCTGCAAACTCCTGCAATGTGAGGATTCACATCCTGGAATGTCCTGCATTGTAAAGATGCACATGCTGGAATCACCAGGGTTGAGAAGATCCACATCCTGGAATCTCTCCTTTGAGATGATCCCCATCCTGGAAAGTGCAGCAATGTAAAGGCCAATATCCTGGAATGTCCTGCATTGTGAAGATTTGCATCCTGTAACCTCCTGCAGTGTGAAGAAGCAAATCCTGAAATCTAATGCAGTGTGAAGATCCACCTCCTGGAAACTACCCTAGTATGAAGATCCACATCATGGAACCAACTGCCGTGTGAATATCCACATCTTGTAAACAGCTGCAGCATGATGATCCAAATCCTGGAAACTCCTCCAGTATAACGATCGACATCTTGGAATCTCCTGCAGTGAAACGATCCACATCCTGTATTCTCCAGCATTGTGAAGTTCCACGTACTGGAAACTCCTGCAGCATGAAGAAACAAATCCTGCAAACTCCTGCAATTCGAAGATCCTCATCATGGAATCTCCTGCAGTGTGAAGTACCACATCCTGGATTCTCCAGCAGTGTGAAGATCCACATCCTGGAAACTCCTGCAGTTTGAAGAGACACATCCTGGAAACACTTGCACTGTAACGATCAACATCTTGGAATCTCCTACAGTGTAAAAATCCACATCCTGGAATCTCCAGCAATGTGTAAAAACACATCATGGAATCTCCTGCAGAGAGATGATCCACAACCTGGAATCTCCTGCAATGCTAAGATCCACATCCTGGAAACTTCCGCACTGTGAAGATCCAAATGCTGGATTCTACCGCAGTGTAAAGAAGCACATCCTGGAATCTCCTGCATTTGAAAGATCCACATCCTGGAAACTCCTGCAATGAGAAGATTCACATCCTGGAATGTCCTGCATTGTAAAGATGCACATGCTGGACTCACCAGCGTTGTGAAGATCCACATCCTGGAATCTCTGCTTTGCGATGATCTCCATCCTGGAAAGTGCAGAAGAGTGAAGAACCACATCCTGGAATCTCCTGCAGTGTGAAGATACAAATGCTAGAATCTTCCTCAGTGTAAAGAAGAACATCCTGGAATCTCCTGCGCTTAGAAGATCCACATCCTGCAATCTCCTGCAATGTGAAGATTCACATCCTGGAAAGTCCTGCATTGTAAAGATGCACATGCTGGAATCACCAGGGTTGAGAAGATCCACATCCTGGAATCTCTCCTTTGAGATGATCCCCATCCTGGAAAGTGCAGCAGAGTAAAGGTCCATATCCTGGAATGTCCTGCATTGTGAAGATTTGCATCCTGTAACCTCCTGCAGTGTGAAGAAACACATTCTGAAATCTACTGCAGTGTGAAGTTCCACAACCTGGAAACTACCCTAGTATGAAGATCCACATCATGGAACAAAGTGCCGTGTGAATATCCACATCTTGTAAATAGCTGCAGCATGATGATCCAAATCCTGCAAACTCCTCCAGTATAACGATCGACATCTTGGAATCTCCTGCAGTGAAAAGATCCACATCCTGTATTCTCAAGCAGTGTGAAGTTCCACGTACTGGAAACTCCTGCAGCATGAAGAAACACATCCTGCAAACTCCTGCAATTCGAAGATCCTCATCATGGAATCTCCTGCAGTGTGCAGTACCACATCCTGGATTCTCAAGCAGTGTGAAGATCCAGATCCTGAAAACTCCTGCAGTTTGAAGATACACATCCTGGAAACACTTGCACTGTAACGATCAACATCTTGGAATCTCCTACAGTGTAAAAATCCACATCCTGGAATCTCCAGCAATGTGAAAAAACACATCATGGAATCTCCTGCAGTGAGATGATCCACAACCTGGAATCTCCTGCAATGCTAAGATCCACATCCTGGAAACTTCCGCACTGTGAAGATCCAAATGCTGGATTCTACCGCAGTGTAAAGAAGCACATCCTGGAATCTCCTGCATTTGAAAGATCCACATCCTGGAAACTCCTGCAATGAGAAGATTCACATCCTGGAATGTCCTGCATTGTAAAGATACACATGCTTGACTCACCAGAGTTGTGAAGATCCACATCCTGGAATCTCTGCTTTGCGATGATCTCCATCCTGGAAAGTGCAGCAGTGTAAATGTGCATATCCTGGAATGTCCTGCATTGTAAAGAAGCACATGCTGGAATCACCAGCGTTGTGAAGATCCACATCCTGGAATCACTGCTTTGCGATGATCTCCATCCTCGAAAGTGCAGAAGAGTGAAGAACCACATCCTGGAATCTCCTGCAGTGTGAAGATACAAATGCTGGAATCTTCCTCAGTGTAAAGAAGAACATCCTGGAATCTCCTGCGCTTAGAAGATCCACATCCTGCAAACTCCTGCAATGTGAAGATTCACATCCTGGAATGTCCTGATTGTAAAGATGCACATGCTGGAATCACCAGGGTTGAGATGATCCACATCCTGGAATCTCTCCTTTGAGATGATCCCCATCCTGGAAAGTGCAGCAGAGTAAAGGTCCATATCCTGGAATGTCCTGCATTGTGAAGATTTGCATCCTGTAACCTCCTGCAGTGTGAAGAAACACATTCTGAAATCTACTGCAGTGTGAAGTTCCACAACCTGGAAACTACCCTAGTATGAAGATCCACATCATGGAACAAAGTGCCGTGTGAATATCCACATCTTGTAAACAGCTGCAGCATGATGATCCAAATCCTGCAAACTCCTCCAGTATAACGATCGACATCTTGGAATCTCCTGCAGTGAAAAGATCCACATCCTGTATTCTCAAGCAGTGTGAAGTTCCACGTACTGGAAACTCCTGCAGCATGAAGAAACAAATCCTGCAAACTCCTGCAATTCGAAGATCCTCATCACAGAATCTCCTGCAGTGTGCAGTACCACATCCTGGATTCTCCAGCAGTGTGAAGATCCACATCCTGAAAACTCCTGCAGTTTGAAGATACACATCCGGAAACACTTGCACTGTAAGGATCAACATCTTGGAATCTCCTACAGTGTAAAAATCCACATCCTGGAATCTCCAGCAATATGAAAAAGCACATCATGGAATCTCCTGCAGTGAGATGATCCACAACCTGGAATCTCCTGCAATGCGAAGATCCACATCCTGGAAACTTTCTCACTGTGAAGATCCAAATGCTGGATTCTACTGCAGTGCAAAGAAGCACATCCTGGAATCTCCTGCGTTTGGAAGATCCTCATCCTGGAAACTCCTGCAATGAGAAGATTCACATCCTGGAATGTCCTGCATTGTAAAGATGCACATGTTGAAATCACCAGCATTGACAAGATACACATCCTGCAATCTCTGCTTTTCGATGATCTCCATCCTGGAAAGTGCAGCAGTGTAAATGTTCATATCCTGTAACGTCCTGCATTGTGAAGATCTGCACCCTTTAACCTCCTGCAGTGTGAAAAAACATTTCCGGGAATCTACTGCAGTGTGAAGATTCACATCCTGGAATCTACCCTAGTTTGAAGTTCCACATATTGGACCCAACTACCGTGTGAAAATCCACAGCTTGTAAAAAGCTGCAGCATGATGATTCAGATCCTGGAAACTCCTCCAGTATAACGATCGACATCCTGGAATCTCCTGCAGTGAAAAGATCCACATCCTGTAATCTCCAGCAGTATGAAGTTCCATGTACTGGAAACTCCTGCAGCATGAAGAAACAAGTCCTGGAAACTCCTGCAATTCGAAGATCCTCATCATGGAATCTCCTGCAGTGTGAAGTACCACATCCTGAATTCTCCAGCAGTGTGAAGATCCACATCCTGGAAACTCCTGCAGTTTGAAGATACACATCTTGGAAACACTTGCACTATAACGATCAACATCTTGGAATCTCCTACAGTGTAAAAATCCACATCCTGGAATCTCCAGCAATGTGAAAAAAGACATCATGGAATCTGCAGTGTGAAGATCCACAACCTGGAATCTCCTGCAATGCGAAGATCCACATCCTGGAATGTCCTACATTGTGAAGATCCACATGCTTGAATCACCAGATCCACAGGCTGGAATCTATGCTTTGAGATGATCACCAACCTGGACAGTGCAGCCGAGTGAAGAACCATGTCATGGAAAGTCCTGTGTTTAGAAGATCCACATCCTGGAAACTCCTGCAATGTGAAGATTCACATCCTGGAATGTCCTGCATTGTAAAGATGCACATGCTGGAAACAGCAGGGTTGAGAAGATCCACATCCTGGAATCTCTCCTTTGAGATGATCCCCATCCTGGAAAGTGCAGCAGTGTAAAGGTCCATATCCTGGAATGTCCTGCGTTGTGAAGATTTGCTTCCTGTAACCTCCTGCAGTGTGAAGAAACACATCCTGAAATCTACTGCAGTGTGAAGATCCACATCCTGGAAACTACCCTAGTATGAAGATCCAGAACATGGAACCAACTGCCGTGTGAAGAGCCACATCTTGTAAACAGCTGCAGCATGATGATCCAAATCATGGAAACTCCTCCAGTATAACGATCGACATCCTGGATTCTCCTGCAGTGAAGAAATCCACATCCTGTATTCTCAAGCAGTGTGAAGTTCCACGTACTGGAAACTCCTGCAGCATGAAGAAACAAATCCTGCAAACTCCTGCAATTCGAAGATCCTCATCATGGAATCTCCTGCAGTGTGCAGTACCACATCCTGGATTCTCCAGCATGTGTGAAGATCCACATCCTGAAAACTCCTGCAGTTTGAAGATACACATCAGGAAACACTTGCACTGTAAGGATCAACATCTTGGAATCTCCTACAGTGTAAAAATCCACATCCTGGAATCTCCAGCAATATGAAAAAGCACATCATGGAATCTCCTGCAGTGAGATGATCCACAACCTGGAATCTCCTGCAATGCGAAGATCCACATCCTGGAAACTTTCTCACTGTGAAGATCCAAATGCTGGATTCTACTGCAGTGCAAAGAAGCACATCCTGGAATATCCTGCGTTTGGAAGATCCTCATCCTGGAAACTCCTGCAATGTGAAGATTCACATCATGGAATGTCCTGCATTGTAAAGATGCACATGTTGAAATCACCAGCATTGACAAGATCCACATCCTGCAATCTCTGCTTTTCGATGATCTCCATCCTGGAAAGTGCAGCAGTGTAAATGTTCATATCCTGTAACGTCCTGCATTGTGAAGATCTGCACCCTTTAACCTCCTGCAGTGTGAAAAAACATTTCCGGGAATCTACTGCAGTGTGAAGATTCACATCCTGGAATCTACCCTAGTTTGAAGTTCCACATATTGGACCCAACTACCGTGTGAAAATCCACAGCTTGTAAAAAGCTGCAGCATGATGATTCAGATCCTGGAAACTCCTCCAGTATAACGATCGACATCCTGGAATCTCCTGCAGTGAAAAGATCCACATCCTGTAATCTCCAGCAGTGTGAAGTTCCATGTACTGGAAACTCCTGCAGCATGAAGAAACAAATCCTGGAAACTCCTGCAATTCGAAGATCCTCATCATGGAATCTCCTGCAGTGTGAAGTACCACATCCTGAATTCTCCAGCAGTGTGAAGATCCACATCCTGGAAACTCCTGCAGTTTGAAGATACACATCTTGGAAACACTTGCACTATAACGATCAACATCTTGGAATCTCCTACAGTGTAAAAATCCACATCCTGGAATCTCCAGCAATGTGAAAAAAGACATCATGGAATCTGCAGTGTGAAGATCCACAACCTGGAATCTCCTGCAATGCGAAGATCCACATCCTGGAATGTCCTAAATTGTGAAGATCCACATGCTTGAATCACCAGATCCACAGGCTGGAATCTATGCTTTGAGATGATCACCAACCTGGACAGTGCAGCCAAGTGAAGAACCATGTCATGGAATGTCCTGTGTTTAGAAGATCCACATCCTGGAAACTCCTGCAATGTGAAGATTCACATCCTGGAATGTCCTGCATTGTAAAGATGCACATGCTGGAATCACCAGGGTTGAGAAGATCCACATCCTGGAATCTCTCCTTTGAGATGATCCCCATCCTGGAAAGTGCAGCAGAGTAAAGGTCCATATCCTGGAATGTCCTGCATTGTGAAGATTTGCATCCTGTAACCTCCTGCAGTGTGAAGAAACACATTCTGAAATCTACTGCAGTGTGAAGTTCCACATCCTGGAAACTACCCTAGTATGAAGATCCACATCATGGAACAAAGTGCCGTGTGAATATCCACATCTTGTAAACAGCTGCAGCATGATGATCCAAATCCTGCAAACTCCTCCAGTATAACGATCGACATCTTGGAATCTCCTGCAGTGAAAATATCCACATCCTGTAATCTCCAGCAATGTGAAATTCCACGTACTGGAAACTCCTGCAGCATGAAGAAACAAATCCTGGAAACTCCTGCAATTTGAAGATCCTCATCATGGAATCAACTGCAGTGTGAAGTACCACATCCTGGATTCTCCAGCAGTGTGAAGATCCACATCCTGGAAACTCCTGCAGTTTGAAGATACACATCCTGGAAACACTTGCACTATAACGATCAACATCTTGGAATCTCCTACAATGTAAAAATCCACATCCTGGAATCTCCAGCAATGTGAAAAAGCACAACATGGAATATTCTGCAGTGAGATGATCCACAAGATGAAATCGCCTGCAATGCAAAGATCCACATCCTGGAAACTTCCGCACTGTGAAGATCCAAATGCTGGATTCTACCGCAGTGTAAAGAAGCACATCCTGGAATCTCCTGCGTATGGAAGATCCACATCCTGGAAACTCCTGCAATGTGAAGATTCACATCCTGGAATGTCCTGCATTGTAAAGATGCACATGCTGCAATCACCAGCGTTGACAAGATCCACATCCTGGAATCTCTGCATTGCGATGATCTCCATCTTTGAAAGTGCAGCAGTGTAAATGTCCATATCCTGGAATATCCTGCATTGTGAAGATCTGCATCCAGTAACCACCTGCAGTGTGAAAAAACACATCCGGGAATCTACTGCAGTGTGAAGATCCACATCCTGGAAACTACCCTAGTTTGAAGATCGACATCATGGTCCCAAGTGCCGTGTGAAGATCCACATCTTGTAAACAGCTGCAGCATGATGATCAAGATTCTGGAAACTCCTCCAGTATAACGATCGACATCTTGGAATCTCCTGCAGTGAAAAGATCCCCATCCTGTAATCTCCAGCAGTGTGAAGTTCCACGTACTGGAAACTCCTGCAGCATGAAGAAACAAATCCTGGAAACTCCTGCAATTCGAAGATCCTCATCATGGAATCACCTGCATTGTGAAGTACCACATCCTGGATTCTCCGGCAGTGTGAAGATCCACATCCTGGAAACTCCTGCAGTTTGAAGATAGACATCCTGGAAACACTTGCACTATAACGATCAACATCTTGGAATCTCCTACAGTGTAAAAATCCACATCCTGGAATCTCCAGCAATGTGAAAAAACACATCATGGAATCTCCTGCAGTGAGATGATCCACAACCTGGATTCTCCTGCAATGCGAAGATCCACATCCTGGAATGTCCAACATTGTGAAGATCCACATGCAGGAATCACCAAATCCATAGGCTGGAATCTCTGCTTTGAGATGATCCCCATCCTGGACAGCGCATTGGAGTGAAGAATCACATCATGGAATCTCCTGCAGTGTGAAGATCCAAATGCTGTATTCTACCACAGTGTAAAGAATCACATCCTGGAATCTCCTGCATTTGGAAGATCCAATTCCTGGAATGACCTGCATTATAAAGATGCACATGCTGGAATCACCAGAATTGTGAAGATCCACATCCTGGAATCTCTGCTTTGAGTTGAACCCATCCTGGAAAGTGCAGCAGAGTGAAGAACAACATCCTGGAATCTCCAGCAGTGTGAAGATCCAAACGCTGGATTCTACCGCACTGTAAAGCAGCACATCCTGGAATCTCCTGCGTTTAGAAGATCCACATCCTGCAAACTCCTGCAATGTGAAGATTCACATCCTGGAATGTCCTGCATTGTAAAGATGCACATGCTGGAATCACCAGGGTTGAGAAGATCCACATCCTGGAATCTCTCCTTTGAGATGATCCCCATCCTGGAAAGTGCAGCAATGTAAAGGCCAATATCCTGGAATGTCCTGCATTGTGAAGATTTGCATCCTGTAACCTCCTGCAGTGTGAAGAAGCACATCCTGAAATCTACTGCAGTGTGAAGATCCACATCCTGGAAACTACCCTAGTATGAAGATCCACATCATGGAACCAACTGCCGTGTGAAGATCCACATCTTGTAAACAGCTGCAGCATGATGATCCAAATCCTGGAAACTCCTCCAGTATAACGATCGACATCTTGGAATCTCCTGCAGTGAAACGATCCACATCCTGTATTCTCCAGCATTGTGAAGTTCCACGTACTCGAAACACCTGCAGCATGAAGAAACAAATCCTGCAAACTCCTGCAATTCGAAGATCCTCATCATGGAATCTCCTGCAGTGTGAAGTACCACATCCTGGATTCTCCAGCAGTGTGAAGATCCACATCCTGGAAACTCCTGCAGTTTGAAGATACACATCCTGGAAACACTTGCACTATAACGATCAACATCTTGGAATCTCCTACAGTGTAAAAATCCACATCCTGGAATCTCCAGCAATGTGAAAAAACACATCATGGAATCTCCTGCAGAGAGATGATCCACAACCTGGAATCTCCTGCAATGCTAAGATCCACATCCTGGAAACTTCCGCACTGTGAAGATCCAAATGCTGGATTCTACCGCAGTGTAAAGAAGCACATCCTGGAATCTCCTGCATTTGAAAGATCCACATCCTGGAAACTCCTGCAATGAGAAGATTCACATCCTGGAATGTCCTGCATTGTAAAGATACACATGCTTGACTCACCAGCGTTGTGAAGATCCACATCCTGGAATCTCTGCTTTGCGATGATCTCCATCCTGGAAAGTGCAGCAGTGTAAATGTGCATATCCTGGAATGTCCTGCATTGTAAAGAAGCACATGCTGGAATCACCAGCGTTGTGAAGATCCACATCCTGGAATCACTGCTTTGCGATGATCTCCATCCTCGAAAGTGCAGAAGAGTGAAGAACCACATCCTGGAATCTCCTGCAGTGTGAAGATCCAAATGCTGGAATCTTCCTCAGTGTAAAGAAGAACATGCTGGAATCTCCTGCGCTTAGAAGATCCACATCCTGCAAACTCCTGCAATGTGAAGATTCACATCCTGGAAAGTCCTGCATTGTGAAGATGCACATGCTGGAATCACCAGGGTTGAGAAGATCCACATCCTGGAATCTCTTCTTTGAGATGATCTCCATCCTGGAAAGTGCAGCAGAGTAAAGGTCCATATCCTGGAATGTCCTGCATTGTGAAGATTTGCATCCTGTAACCTCCTGCAGTGTGAAGAAACACATTCTGAAATCTACTGCAGTGTGAAGTTCCACATCCTGGAAACTACCCTAGTATGAAGATCCACATCATGGAACAAAGTGCCGTGTGAATATCCACATCTTGTAAACAGCTGCAGCATGATGATCCAAATCCTGCAAACTCCTCCAGTATAACGATCGACATCTTGGAATCTCCTGCAGTGAAAAGATCCACATCCTGTATTCTCAAGCAGTGTGAAGTTCCACGTACTGGAAACTCCTGCAGCATGAAGAAACAAATCCTGCAAACTCCTGCAATTCGAAGATCCTCAACACGGAATCTCCTGCAGTGTGCAGTACCACATCCTGGATTCTCCAGCAGTGTGAAGATCGACATCCTGAAAACTCCTGCAGTTTGAAGATACACATCCGGAAACACTTGCACTGTAAGGATCAACATCTTGGAATCTCCTACAGTGTAAAAATCCACATCCTGGAATCTCCAGCAATATGAAAAAGCACATCATGGAATCTCCTGCAGTGAGATGATCCACAACCTGGAATCTCCTGCAATGCGAAGATCCACATCCTGGAAACTTTCTCACTGTGAAGATCCAAATGCTGGATTCTACTGCAGTGCAAAGAAGCACATCCTGGAATCTCCTGCGTTTGGAAGATCCTCATCCTGGAAACTCCTGCAATGAGAAGATTCACATCCTGGAATGTCCTGCATTGTAAAGATGCACATGTTGAAATCACCAGCATTGACAAGATACACATCCTGCAATCTCTGCTTTTCGATGATCTCCATCCTGGAAAGTGCAGCAGTGTAAATGTTCATATCCTGTAACGTCCTGCATTGTGAAGATCTGCACCCTTTAACCTCCTGCAGTGTGAAAAAACATTTCCGGGAATCTACTGCAGTGTGAAGATTCACATCCTGGAATCTACCCTAGTTTGAAGTTCCACATATTGGACCCAACTACCGTGTGAAAATCCACAGCTTATAAAAAGCTGCCGCATGATGATTCAGATCCTGGAAACTCCTCCAGTATAACGATCGACATCCTGGAATCTCCTGCAGTGAAAAGATCCACATCCTGTAATCTCCAGCAGTATGAAGTTCCATGTACTGGAAACTCCTGCAGCATGAAGAAACAAATCCTGGAAACTCCTGCAATTCGAAGATCCTCATCATGGAATCTCCTGCAGTGTGAAGTACCACATCCTGAATTCTCCAGCAGTGTGAAGATCCACATCCTGGAAACTCCTGCAGTTTGAAGATACACATCCTGGAAACACTTGCACTATAACGATCAACATCTTGGAATCTCCTACAGTGTAAAAATCCACATCCTGGAATCTCCAGCAATGTGAAAAAAGACATCATGGAATCTGCAGTGTGAAGATCCACAACCTGGAATCTCCTGCAATGCGAAGATCCACATCCTGGAATGTCCTACATTGTGAAGATCCACATGCTTGAATCACCAGATCCACAGGCTGGAATCTATGCTTTGAGATGATCACCAACCTGGACAGTGCAGCCGAGTGAAGAACCATGTCATGGAATGTCCTGTGTTTAGAAGATCCACATCCTGGAAACTCCTGCAATGTGAAGATTCACATCCTGGAATGTCCTGCATTGTAAAGATGCACATGCTGGAAACAGCAGGGTTGAGAAGATCCACATCCTGGAATCTCTCCTTTGAGATGATCCCCATCCTGGAAAGTGCAGCAGTGTAAAGGTCCATATCCTGGAATGTCCTGCGTTGTGAAGATTTGCTTCCTGTAACCTCCTGCAGTGTGAAGAAACACATCCTGAAATCTACTGCAGTGTGAAGATCCACATCCTGGAAACTACCCTAGTATGAAGATCCAGAACATGGAACCAACTGCCGTGTGAAGAGCCACATCTTGTAAACAGCTGCAGCATGATGATCCAAATCATGGAAACTCCTCCAGTATAACGATCGACATCCTGGATTCTCCTGCAGTGAAGAAATCCACATCCTGTATTCTCAAGCAGTGTGAAGTTCCACGTACTGGAAACTCCTGCAGCATGAAGAAACAAATCCTGCAAACTCCTGCAATTCGAAGATCCTCATCATGGAATCTCCTGCAGTGTGCAGTACCACATCCTGGATTCTCCAGCATGTGTGAAGATCCACATCCTGAAAACTCCTGCAGTTTGAAGATACACATCAGGAAACACTTGCACTGTAAGGATCAACATCTTGGAATCTCCTACAGTGTAAAAATCCACATCCTGGAATCTCCAGCAATATGAAAAAGCACATCATGGAATCTCCTGCAGTGAGATGATCCACAACCTGGAATCTCCTGCAATGCGAAGATCCACATCCTGGAAACTTTCTCACTGTGGAGATCCAAATGCTAGATTCTACTGCAGTGCAAAGAAGCACATCCTGGAATCTCCTGCGTTTGGAAGATCCTCATCCTGGAAACCCCTGCAATGTGAAGATTCACATCATGGAATGTCCTGCATTGTAAAGATGCACATGTTGAAATCACCAGCATTGACAAGATCCACATCCTGCAATCTCTGCTTTTCGATGATCTCCATCCTGGAAAGTGCAGCAGTGTAAATGTTCATATCCTGTAACGTCCTGCATTGTGAAGATCTGCACCCTTTAACCTCCTGCAGTGTGAAAAAACATTTCCGGGAATCTACTGCAGTGTGAAGATTCACATCCTGGAATCTACCCTAGTTTGAAGTTCCACATATTGGACCCAACTACCGTGTGAAAATCCACAGCTTGTAAAAAGCTGCAGCATGATGATTCAGATCCTGGAAACTCCTCCAGTATAACGATCGACATCCTGGAATCTCCTGCAGTGAAAAGATCCACATCCTGTAATCTCCAGCAGTGTGAAGTTCCATGTACTGGAAACTCCTGCAGCATGAAGAAACAAATCCTGGAAACTCCTGCAATTCGAAGATCCTCATCATGGAATCTCCTGCAGTGTGAAGTACCACATCCTGAATTCTCCAGCAGTGTGAAGATCCACATCCTGGAAACTCCTGCAGTTTGAAGATACACATCTTGGAAACACTTGCACTATAACGATCAACATCTTGGAATCTCCTACAGTGTAAAAATCCACATCCTGGAATCTCCAGCAATGTGAAAAAAGACATCATGGAATCTGCAGTGTGAAGATCCACAACCTGGAATCTCCTGCAATGCGAAGATCCACATCCTGGAATGTCCTACATTGTGAAGATCCACATGCTTGAATCACCAGATCCACAGGCTGGAATCTATGCTTTGAGATGATCACCAACCTGGACAGTGCAGCCGAGTGAAGAACCATGTCATGGAATGTCCTGTGTTTAGAAGATCCACATCCTGGAAACTCCTGCAATGTGAAGATTCACATCCTGGAATGTCCTGCATTGTAAAGATGCACATGCTGGAATCACCAGGGTTGAGAAGATCCACATCCTGGAATCTCTCCTTTGAGATGATCCCCATCCTGGAAAGTGCAGCAGAGTAAAGGTCCATATCCTGGAATGTCCTGCATTGTGAAGATTTGCATCCTGTAACCTCTTGCAGTGTGAAGAAACACATTCTGAAATCTACTGCAGTGTGAAGTTCCACATCCTGGAAACTACCCTAGTATGAAGATCCACATCATGGAACAAAGTGCCGTGTGAATATCCACATCTTGTAAACAGCTGCAGCATGATGATCCAAATCCTGCAAACTCCTCCAGTATAACAATCGACATCTTGGAATCTCCTGCAGTGAAAATTTCCACATCCTGTAATCTCCAGCAGTGTGAAATTCCACTTACTGGAAACTCCTGCAGCATGAAGAAACAAATCCTGGAAACTCCTGCAATTTGAAGATCCTCATCATGGAATCAACTGCAGTGTGAAGTACCACATCCTGGATTCTCCAGCAGTGTGAAGATCCACATCCTGGAAACTCCTGCAGTTTGAAGATACACATCCTGGAAACACTTGCACTATAACGATCAACATCTTGGAATCTCCTACAATGTAAAAATCCACATCCTGGAATCTCCAGCAATGTGAAAAAGCACAACATGGAATATTCTGCAGTGAGATGATCCACAAGATGAAATCGCCTGCAATGCAAAGATCCACATCCTGGAAACTTCCGCACTGTGAAGATCCAAATGCTGGATTCTACCGCAGTGTAAAGAAGCACATCCTGGAATCTCCTGCGTATGGAAGATCCACATCCTGGAAACTCCTGCAATGTGAAGATTCACATCCTGGAATGTCCTGCATTGTAAAGATGCACATGCTGCAATCACCAGCGTTGACAAGATCCACATCCTGGAATCTCTGCATTGCGATGATCTCCATCTTTGAAAGTGCAGCAGTGTAAATGTCCATATCCTGGAATATCCTGCATTGTGAAGATCTGCATCCAGTAACCACCTGCAGTGTGAAAAAACACATCCGGGAATCTACTGCAGTGTGAAGATCCACATCCTGGAAACTACCCTAGTTTGAAGATCGACATCATGGTCCCAAGTGCCGTGTGAAGATCCACATCTTGTAAACAGCTGCAGCATGATGATCAAGATTCTGGAAACTCCTCCAGTATAACAATCGACATCTTGGAATCTCCTGCAGTGAAAAGATCCCCATCCTGTAATCTCCAGCAGTGTGAAGTTCCACGTATTGGAAACTCCTGCAGCATGAAGAAACAAATCCTGGAAACTCCTGCAATTCGAAGATCCTCATCATGGAATCACCTGCATTGTGAAGTACCACATCCTGGATTCTCCGGCAGTGTGAAGATCCACATCCTGGAAACTCCTGCAGTTTGAAGATAGACATCCTGGAAACACTTGCACTATAACGATCAACATCTTGGAATCTCCTACAGTGTAAAAATCCACATCCTGGAATCTCCAGCAATGTGAAAAAACACATCATGGAATCTCCTGCAGTGAGATGATCCACAACCTGGATTCTCCTGCAATGCGAAGATCCACATCCTGGAATGTCCAACATTGTGAAGATCCACATGCAGGAATCACCAAATCCATAGGCTGGAATCTCTGCTTTGAGATGATCCCCATCCTGGACAGTGCATTGGAGTGAAGAATCACATCATGGAATCTCCTGCAGTGTGAAGATCCAAATGCTGTATTCTACCACAGTGTAAAGAATCACATCCTGGAATCTCCTGCATTTGGAAGATCCACATCCTGGAATGACCTGCATTATAAAGATGCACATGCTGGAATCACCAGAATTGTGAAGATCCACATCCTGGAATCTCTGCTTTGAGTTGAACCCATCCTGGAAAGTGCAGCAGAGTGAAGAACAACATCCTGGAATCTCCAGCAGTGTGAAGATCCAAACGCTGGATTCTACCGCACTGTAAAGCAGCACATCCTGGAATCTCCTGCGTTTAGAAGATCCACATCCTGCAAACTCCTGCAATGTGAAGATTCACATCCTGGAATGTCCTGCATTGTAAAGATGCACATGCTGGAATCACCAGGGTTGAGAAGATCCACATCCTGGAATCTCTCCTTTGAGATGATCCCCATCCTGGAAAGTGCAGCAATGTAAAGGCCAATATCCTGGAATGTCCAGCAGTGTGAAGATTTGCTTCCTGTAACCTCCTGCAGTGTGAAGAAGCACATCCTGAAATCTACTGCAGTGTGAAGATCCACATCCTGGAAACTACCCTAGTATGAAGATCCACATCATGGAACCAACTGCCGTGTGAAGATCCACATCTTGTAAACAGCTGCAGCATGATGATCCAAATCCTGGAAACTCCTCCAGTATAACGATCGACATCTTGGAATCTCCTGCAGTGAAACGATCCACATCCTGTATTCTCCAGCATTGTGAAGTTCCACGTACTCGAAACACCTGCAGCATGAAGAAACAAATCCTGCAAACTCCTGCAATTCGAAGATCCTCATCATGGAATCTCCTGCAGTGTGAAGTACCACATCCTGGATTCTCCAGCAGTGTGAAGATCCACATCCTGGAAACTCCTGCAGTTCGAAGATACACATCCTGGAAACACTTGCACTATAACGATCAACATCTTGGAATCTCCTACAGTGTAAAAATCCACATCCTGGAATCTCCAGCAATGTGAAAAAACACATCATGGAATCTCCTGCAGAGAGATGATCCACAACCTGGAATCTCCTGCACTGCTAAGATCCACATCCTGGAAACTTCCGCACTGTGAAGATCCAAATGCTGGATTCTACCGCAGTGTAAAGAAGCACATCCTGGAATCTCCTGCATTTGAAAGATCCACATCCTGGAAACTCCTGCAATGAGAAGATTCACATCCTGGAATGTCCTGCATTGTGAAGATGCACATGCTGGACTCACCAGCGTTGTGAAGATCCACATCCTGGAATCTCTGCTTTGCGATGATCTCCATCCTGGAAAGTGCAGAAGAGTGAAGAACCACATCCTGGAATCTCCTGCAGTGTGAAGATACAAATGCTGGAATCTTCCTCAGTGTAAAGAAGAACATCCTGGAATCTCCTGCGCTTAGAAGATCCACATCCTGCAAACTCCTGCAATGTGAAGATTCACATCCTGGAAAGTCCTGCATTGTAAAGATGCACATGCTGGAATCACCAGGGTTGAGAAGATCCACATCCTGGAACCTCTCCTTTGAGATGATCCCATCCTGGAAAGTGCAGCAGAGTAAAGGTCCATATCCTGGTATGTCCTGCATTGTGAAGATTTGCATCCTGTAACCTCCTGCAGTGTGAAGAAACACATTCTGAAATCTACTGCAGTGTGAAGTTCCACAACCTGGAAACTACCCTAGTATGAAGATCCACATCATGGAACAAAGTGCCGTGTGAATATCCACATCTTGTAAACAGCTGCAGCATGATGATCCAAATCCTGCAAACTCCTCCAGTATAACGATCGACATCTTGGAATCTCCTGCAGTGAAAAGATCCACATCCTGTATTCTCAAGCAGTGTGAAGTTCCACATACTGGAAACTCCTGCAGCATGAAGAAACAAATCCTGCAAACTCCTGCAATTCGAAGATCCTCATCATGGAATCTCCTGCAGTGTGCAGTACCACATCCTGGATTCTCCAGCAGTGTGAAGATCCACATCGTGAAAACTCCTGCAGTTTGAAGATACACATCCTGGAAACACTTGCACTGTAACGATCAACATCTTGGAATCTCCTACAGTGTAAAAATCCACATCCTGGAATCTCCAGCAATGTGAAAAAACACATCATGGAATCTCCTGCAGTGAGATGATCCACAACCTGGAATCTCCTGCAGTGCTAAGATCCACATCCTGGAAACTTCCGCACTGTGAAGATCCAAATGCTGGATTCTAACGCAGTGTAAAGAAGCACATCCTGGAATCTCCTGCATTTGAAAGATCCACATCCTGGAAACTCCTGCAATGAGAAGATTCACATCCTGGAATGTCCTGCATTGTAAAGATACACATGCTTGACTCACCAGCGTTGTGAAGATCCACATCCTGGAATCTCTGCTTTGCGATGATCTCCATCCTGGAAAGTGCAGCAGTGTAAATGTGCATATCCTGGAATGTCCTGCATTGTAAAGAAGCACATGCTGGAATCACCAGCGTTGTGAAGATCCACATCCTGGAATCACTGCTTTGCGATGATCTCCATCCTCGAAAGTGCAGAAGAGTGAAGAACCACATCCTGGAATCTCCTGCAGTGTGAAGATCCAAATGCTGGAATCTTCCTCAGTGTAAAGAAGAACATGCTGGAATCTCCTTGGCTTAGAAGATCCAGATCCTGCAAATGCCTGCAATGTGAAGATTCACATCCTGGAAAGTCCTGCATTGTGAAGATGCACATGCTGGAATCACCAGGGTTGAGAAGATCCACATCCTGGAATCTCTTCTTTGAGATGATCCCCATCCTGGAAAGTGCAGCAGAGTAAAGGTCCATATCCTGGAATGTCCTGCATTGTGAAGATTTGCATCCTGTAACCTCCTGCAGTGTGAAGAAACACATTCTGAAATCTACTGCAGTGTGAAGTTCCACATCCTGGAAACTACCCTAGTATGAAGATCCACATCATAGAACAAAGTGCCATGTGAATATCCACATCTTGTAAACAGCTGCAGCATGATGATCCAAATCCTGGAAACTCCTCCAGTATAACGATCGACATCTTGGAATCTCCTGCAGTGAAAACATCCACATCCTGTATTCTCAAGCAGTGTGAAGTTCCACGTACTGGAAACTCCTGCAGAATGAAGAAACAAATCCTGCAAACTCCTGCAATTCGAAGATCCTCATCACGGAATCTCCTGCAGTGTGCAGTACCACATCCTGGATTCTCCAGCAGTGTGAAGATCCACATCCTGAAAACTCCTGCATTTTGAAGATACACATCCGGAAACACTTGCACTGTAAGGATCAACATCTTGGAATCTCCTACAGTGTAAAAATCCATATCCTGGAATCTCCAGCAATATGAAAAAGCACATCATGGAATCTCCTGCAGTGAGATGATCCACAACCTGGAATCTCCTGCAATGCTAAGATCCACATCCTGGAAACTTTCTCACTGTGAAGATCCAAATGCTGGATTCTACTGCAGTGTAAAGAAGCACATCCTGGAATCTCCTGCGTTTGGAAGATCCTCATCCTGGAAACTCCTGCAATGTGAAGATTCACATCCTGGAATGTCCTGCATTGTAAAGATGCACATGTTGAAATCACCAGCATTGACAAGATCCACATCCTGCAATCTCTGCTTTTCGATGATCTCCATCCTGGAAAGTGCAGCAGTGTAAATGTTCATATCCTGTAACGTCCTGCATTGTGAAGATCTGCACCCTGTAACCTCCTGCAGTGTGAAAAAACATTTCCGGGAATCTACTGCAGTGTGAAGATTCACATCCTGGAATCTACCCTAGTTTGAAGTTCCACATATTGGACCCAACTACCGTGTGAAAATCCACAGCTTGTAAAAAGCTGCAGCATGATGATTCAGATCCTGGAAACTCCTCCAGTATAACGATCGACATCCTGGAATCTCCTGCAGTGAAAAGATCCACATCCTGTAATCTCCAGCAGTGTGAAGTTCCATGTACTGGAAACTCCTGCAGCATGAAGAAACAAATCCTGGAAACTCCTGCAATTCGAAGATCCTCATCATGGAATCTCCTGCAGTGTGAAGTACCACATCCTGAATTCTCCAGCAGTGTGAAGATCCACATCCTGAAAACTCCTGCAGTTTGAAGATACACATCCTGGAAACACTTGCACTATAACGATCAACATCTTGGAATCTCCTACAGTGTAAAAATCCACATCCTGGAATCTCCAGCAATGTGAAAAAAGACATCATGGAATCTGCAGTGTGAAGATCCACAACCTGGAATCTCCTGCAAAGCGAAGATCCACATCCTGGAATGTCCTACATTGTGAAGATCCACATGCTTGAATCACCAGATCCACAGGCTGGAATCTATGCTTTGAGATGATCCCCATCCTGGACAGTGCAGCCGAGTGAAGAACCATGTCATGGAATGTCCTGTGTTTAGAAGATCCACATCCTGGAAACTCCTGCAATGTGAAGATTCACATCCTGGAATGTCCTGCATTGTAAAGATGCACATGCTGGAAACAGCAGGGTTGAGAAGATCCACATCCTGGAATCTCTCCTTTGAGATGATCCCCATCCTGGAAAGTGCAGCAGTGTAAAGGTCCATATCCTGGAATGTCCTGCATTGTGAAGATTTGCTTCCTGTAACCTCCTGCAGTGTGAAGAAACACATCCTGAAATCTACTGCAGTGTGAAGATCCACATCCTGGAAACTACCCTAGTATGAAGATCCAGAACATGGAACCAACTGCCGTGTGAAGAGCCACATCTTGTAAACAGCTGCAGCATGATGATCCAAATCATGGAAACTCCTCCAGTATAACGATCGACATCCTGGATTCTCCTGCAGTGAAACGATCCACATCCTGTCATCTCCAGCAGTGTGAAGTTCCACGTACTGGTAACACCTGCGGCATGAAGAAACAAAGCCTGGAAACTCCTGCAATTCGAAGATCCTCATCATGGAATCTCCTGCAGTGTGAAGTACCACATCCGGGATTCTCCTTCAGTGTGAAGATCCACATCCTGGAAACTGCTGCAGTTTGAAGATACACATCCTGGAAACACTTGCACTGTAAGGATCAACATCTTGGAATCTCCTACAGTGTAAAAATCCACATCCTGGAATGTCCAGCAAAGTGAAAAAACACATGATGGAATCTCCTGCATTGAGATGGTCCACAACCTGGAATCTCCTGCAATGCGAAGATCCACATCCTGGAAACGTATGCACTGTGAAGATCCAAATGCTGGATTCTAACGCAGTGTAAAGAAGCACATCCTGGAATTTCCTGCCTTTGGAAGATCCACATCCTGGAAACTCCTGCAATGAGAAGATTGACATCCTGGAATGTACTGCATTGTAAAGATGCACATGCTGGAATCACCAGCGTTGTGAAGATCCACATCCTGGAATCTCTGCTTTGCGATGATCTCCATCTTTGAAAGTGCAGCAGTCTAAATATCCAGAGCCTGGAATGTCCTGCATTGTGAAGATCTGCATCCTGTAACCTCCTGCAGTGTGAAAAAACACATCTGGGAATCTACTGCAGTGTGAAAATCCACATCCTGGAATCTACCCTAGTTTGAAGATCCACATCTTGTAAACAGCTGCAGCACGATGATCCAGATCCTGGAAAGTCCTCCAGTATAACGATCGACATCCTGGAATCTCCTGCAGTGAAAAAATCCACATCCTGTAATCTCCTGCAGTGTGAAGTTCCACATACCGGAAACTCCTGCAGCATGAAGAAACAAATCCTGGAAACTCCTTCAATTCGAAGATCCTCATCGTGGAATCTCCTGCAGTGTGCAGTACCACATCCTGGATTCTCCAGCAGTGTGAAGATCCACATCCTGGAAACTCCTGCAGTTTGAAGATACACATCCTGGAAACACTTGCACTATAACGATCAACATCTTGGAATCTCCTACAATGTAAAAATCCACATCCTGGAATCTCCAGCAATGTGAAAAAGCACAACATGGAATATCCTGCGGTGAGATGATCCACAAGATGAAATCGCCTGCAATGCAAAGATCCACATCCTGGAAACTTCCACACTGTGAAGATCCAAATGCTGGATTCTACCGCAGTGTAAAGGAGCTCAACCTGGAATCTCCTGCGTTTGCAAGATCCACATCCTGGAAACTCCTGCAATGAGAAGATTCACATCCTGGAATGTCCTGCATTGTAAAGATGCACATGCTGGAATCACCAGCGTTGTGAAGATCCACATCCTGCAATCTTTGCTTTGAGATGATCTCCATCCTGGAAAGTGCAGCAGTGTAAATGTCCATACCTGGAACGTCCTGCATTGTGAAGATCTGCATCCTGTAACCTCCTGCAGTGTGAAAAAACATTTCCGGGAATCTACTGCAGTGTGAAGATCCACATCCTGGAATCTACCCTAGTTTGAAGATCCACATCATGGACCCAACTGCCGTGTGAAGATCCACAGCTTGTAAAGAGCTGCAGCATGATGATCCAGATCCTGTAAACTCCTCCAGTATAACGATCAACATCCTGGAATCTCCTGCAGTGAAAAGATCCACATCCTGGATTCTCCAGCAGTGTGAAGATCCACATCCTGGAAACTCCTGCAGTTTGAAGATACACATCCTGGAAACACTTGCACTATAACGATCAACATCTTGGAATCTCCTACAGTGTAAAAATCCACATCCTGGAATCTCCAGCAATATGAAAAAGCACATCATGGAATCTCCTGCAGTGAGATGATCCACAAGCTGGAATCTCCTGCAATGCGACGATCCACATCCTGGAATGTCCTACATTGTGAAGATCCACATGCTTGAATCACCAAATCCATAGGCTGGAATCTATGCTTTGAGATGATCCCCATCCTGGACAGTGCAGCCGAGTGAAGAACCACGTCATGGAATCTCCTGCAGTGTTAAGATCCAAATGCTGTATTCTACCGCAGTGTAAAGAAGCACATCCTGGAATCTCCTGCGTATGGAAGATCCACATCCTGGAAACTCCTGCAATGTGAAGATTCACATCCTGGAATGTCCTGCATTATAAAGATGCAAATGCTGCAATCACCAGCGTTGACAAGATCCACATCCTGGAATCTCTGCATTGCGATGATCTCCATCTTTGAAAGTGCAGCAGTGTAAATGTCCATATCCTGGAATATCCTGCATTGTGAAGATCTGCATCCAGTAACCACCTGCAGTGTGAAAAAACACATCCGGGAATCTACTGCAGTGTGAAGATCCACATCCTGGAATCTACCCTAGTTTGAAGATCGACATCATGGTCCCAAGTGCCGTGTGAAGATCCACATCTTGTAAACAGCTGCAGCATGATGATCAAGATTCTGGAAACTCCTCCAGTATAACGATCGACATCTTGGAATCTACTGCAGTGAAAAGATCCCCATCCTGTAATCTCCAGCAGTGTGAAGTTCCATGTACTGGAAACTCCTGCAGCATGAAGAAACAAATCCTGGAAACTCCTGCAATTCGAAGATCCTCATCATGGAATCACCTGCATTGTGAAGTACCACATCCTGGATTCTCCGGCAGTGTGAAGATCCACATCCTGGAATGTCCTGCATTGTAAAGATGCACATGCTGGGATCACCAGGGTTGAGAAGATCCACATCCTGGAAGCTCTCCTTTGAGATGATCCCCATCCTGGAAAGTGCAGCAATATAAAGGCCACTATCCTGGAATGTCCAGCATTGTGAAGATCTGCATCCTGTAACCTCCTGCAGTGTGAAGAAGCACATCCTGAAATCTACTGCAGTGTGAAGATCCACATCCTGGAAACTACCCTAGTATGAAGATCCACATGATGGAACCAACTGCCGTGTGAAGATCCACATCTTGTAAACAGCTGCAGCATGATGATCCAAATCCTGCAAACTCCTCCAGTATAACGATCGACATCTTGGAATCTCCTGCAGTGAAACGATCCACATCCTGTATTCTCCAGCAATGTGAAGTTCCACGTACTGGAAACTCCTGCAGCATGAAGAAACAAATCCTGCAAACTCCTGCAATTCGAAGATCCTCATCATGGAATCTCCTGCAGTGTGCAGTACCACATCCTGGATTCTCCAGCAGTGTGAAGATCCACATCCTGGAAACTCCTGCAGTTTGAAGATACACATCCTGGAAACACTTGCACTATAACGATCAACATCTTGGAATCTCCTCCAATGTAAAAATCCACATCCTGGAATCTCCAGCAATGTGAAAAAGCACAACATGGAATATCCTGAGGTGAGATGATCCACAAGATGAAATCGCCTGCAATGCAAAGATCCACATCCTGGAAACTGCCGCACTGTGAAGATCCAAATGCTGGATTCTACCGCTGTGTAAAGAAGCTCAACCTGGAATCTCCTGCGTTTGCAAGATCCACATCCTGGAAACTCCTGCAATGAGAAGATTCACATCCTGGAATGTCCTGCATTGTAAAGATGCACATGCTGGAATCACCAGCGTTGTGAAGATCCACATCCTGCAATCTTTGCTTTGAGATGATCTCCATCCTGGAAAGTGCAGCAGTGTAAATGTCCATACCTGGAACGTCCTGCATTGTGAAGATCTGCATCCTGTAACCTCCTGCAGTGTGAAAAAACATTTCCGGGAATCTACTGCAGTGTGAAGATCCACATCCTGGAATCTACCCTAGTTTGAAGATCCACATCATGGACCCAACTGCGGTCTGAAGATCCACAGCTTGTAAACAGCTGCAGCATGATGATCCAGATCCTGTAAACTCCTCCAGTATAACGATCCACATCCTGGAATCTCCTGCAGTGAAAAGATCCACATCCTGGATTCTCCAGCAGTGTGAAGATCCACATCCTGGAAACTCCTGCAGTTTGAAGATACACATCCTGGAAACACTTGCACTATAACGATCAACATCTTGGAATCTCCTACAGTGTAAAAATCCACATCCTGGAATCTCCAGCAATATGAAAAAGCACATCATGGAATCTCCTGCAGTGAGATGAGCCACAAGCTGGAATCTCCTGCAATGCGACGATCCACGTCCTGGAATGTCCTACATTGTGAAGATCCACATGCTTGAATCACCAAATCCATAGGCTGGAATCGATGCTTTGAGATGATCCCCATCCTGGACAGTGCAGCCGAGTGAAGAACCACGTCATGGAATCTCCTGCAGTGTTAAGATCCAAATGCTGTATTCTACCGCAGTGTAAAGAAGCACATCCTGGAATCTCCTGCGTATGGAAGATCCACATCCTGGAAACTCCTGCAATGTGAAGATTCACATCCTGGAATATCCTGCATTATAAAGATGCAAATGCTGCAATCACCAGCGTTGACAAGATCCACATCCTGGAATCTCTGCATTGCGATGATCTCCATCTTTGTAAGTGCAGCAGTGTAAATGTCCATATCCTGGAATATCCTGCATTGTGAAGATCTGCATCCAGTAACCACCTGCAGTGTGAAAAAACACATCCGGGAATCTACTGCAGTGTGAAGATCCACATCCTGGAATCTACCCTAGTTTGAAGATCGACATCATGGTCCCAAGTGCCGTGTGAAGATCCACATCTTGTAAACAGCTGCAGCATGATGATCAAGATTCTGGAAACTCCTCCAGTATAACGATCGACATCTTGGAATCTACTGCAGTGAAAAGATCCCCATCCTGTAATCTCCAGCAGTGTGAAGTTCCATGTACTGGAAACTCCTGCAGCATGAAGAAACAAATCCTGGAAACTCCTGCAATTCGAAGATCCTCATCATGGAATCACCTGCATTGTGAAGTACCACATCCTGGATTCTCCGGCAGTGTGAAGATCCACATCCTGGAATGTCCTGCATTGTAAAGATGCACATGCTGGGATCACCAGGGTTGAGAAGATCCACATCCTGGAAGCTCTCCTTTGAGATGATCCCCATCCTGGAAAGTGCAGCAATATAAAGCCAATATCCTGGAATGTCCAGCATTGTGAAGATCTGCATCCTGTAACCTCCTGCAGTGTGAAGAAGCACATCCTGAAATCTACTGCAGTGTGAAGATCCACATCCTGGAAACTACCCTAGTATGAAGATCCACATGATGGAACCAACTGCCGTGTGAAGATCCACATCTTGTAAACAGCTGCAGCATGATGATCCAAATCTTGCAAACTCCTCCAGTATAACAATCGACATCTTGGAATCTCCTGCAGTGAAACGATCCACATCCTGTATTCTCCAGCAATGTGAAGTTCCACGTACTGGAAACTCCTGCAGCATGAAGAAACAAATCCTGCAAACTCCTGCAATTCGAACATCCTCATCATGGCATCTCCTGCACTGTGCAGTACCACATCCTGGATTCTCCAGCAGTGTGAAGATTCACATCCTGGAAACTCCTGCAGTTTGAAGATACACATCCTGGAAACACTTGCACTGTAACGATCAACATCTTGGAATCTCCTACAGTGTAAAAATCCACATCCTGGAATCTCCAGCAATGTGAAAAAACACATCATGGAATCTCCTGCAGTGAGATGATCCACAACCTGGAATCTCCTGCAATGCTAAGATCCACATCCTGGAAACTTCTGCACTGTGAAGATCCAAATGCTGGATTCTACCGCAGTGTAAAGAAGCACATCCTGGAATCTCCTGCATTTGAAAGATCCACATCCTGGAAACTCCTGCAATGAGAAGATTCACATCCTGGAATGTCCTGCACTGTAAAGATGCACATGCTGGACTCACCAGCGTTGTGAAGATCCACATCCTGGAATCTCTGCTTTGCGATGATCTCCATCCTGGAAAATGCAGCAGTGTAAATGTCCATATCCTGGAATGTCCTGCATTGTAAAGATGCACATGCTGGAATCACCAGCGTTGTTAAGATCCACATCCTGGAATCACTGCTTTGCGATGATCTCCATCCTGGAAAGTGCAGAAGAGTGAAGAACCACATCCTGGAATCTCCTGCAGTATGATCATCCAAATGCTGGAATCTTCCTCAGTGTAATGAAGAACATCCTGGAATCTCCTGCGCTTAGAAGATCCACATATTGCAAACTCCTGCAATGTGAAGATTCACATCCTGTAAAGTCCTGCATTGTAAAGATGCACATGCTGGAATCACCAGGGTTGAGAAGATCCACATCCTGGAATCTCTCCTTTGAGATGATCCCCATCCTGGAAAGTGCAGCAGAGTAAAGGTCCATATCCTGGAATGTCCTGCATTGTCAAGATTTGCATCCTGTAACCTCCTGCAGTGTGAAGAAAAACATTCTGAAATCTACTGCAGTGTGAAGTTCCACATCCTGGAAACTACCCTAGTATGAAGATCCACATCATGGAACAAAGTGCCGTGTGAATATCCACATCTTGTAAACAGCTGCAGCATGATGATCCAAATCCTGCAAACTCCTCCAGTATAACGATCGACATCTTGGAATCTCCTGCAGTGAAAATATCCACATCCTGTAATCTCCAGCAGTGTGAAATTCCACGTACTGGAAACTCTTGCAGCATGAAGAAACAAATCCTGGAAACTCCTGCAATTCGAAGATCCTCATCATGGAATCAACTGCAGAGTCAAGTACCACTTCCTGGATTCTCCAGCAGTGTGAAGATCCACATCCTGGAAACTCCTGCAGTTTGAAGATACACATCCTGGAAACACTTGCACTATAACAATCAACATCTTGGAATCTCCTACAATGTAAAAATCCACATCCTGGAATCTCCAGCAATGTGAAAAAGCACAACATGGAATCTCCTGCAGTGAGATGATCCACAAGATGAAATCGCCTGCAATGCAAAGATCCACATCCTGGAAACTTCCGCACTGTGAAGATCCAAATGCTGGATTCCACCGCAGTGTAAAGAAGCTCATCCTGGAATCTCCTGCGTTTGGAAGATCCACATCCTGGAAACTCCTGCAATGAGAAGATTCACATCCTGGAATGTCCTGCATTGTAAAGATGCACATGCTGGAGTCACCAGCGTTGTGAAGATCCACATCCTGCAATCTCTGCTTTGAGATGATCTCCATCCTGGAAAGTGCAACAGTGTAAATGTCCATGGCCTGGAACATCCTGCATTGTGAAGATCTGCATCCTGTAACCTCCTGCAGTGTGAAAAAACATTTCCGGGAATCTACTGCAGTGTGAAGATCCACATCCTGGAAACTACCCTAGTATGAAGATCCACATCATGGACCCAACTGCCGTGTGAAGATCCACAGCTTGTAAAGAGCTGCAGCATGATGATCCAGATCCTGGAAACTCCTCCAGTATAACGATCGACATCCTGGAATCTCCTGCAGTGAAAAGATCCACATCCTGGATTCTCCAGCAGTGTGAAGATCCACATCCTGGAAACTCCTGCAGTTTGAAGATACACATCCTGGAAACACTTGCACTATAACGATCAACATCTTGGAATCTCCTACAGTGTAAAAATCCACATCCTGGAATCTCCAGCAATGTGAAAAAACACATTGTGGAATCTCCTGCAGTGAGATGATCCACAAGCTGGAATCTCCTGCAATGCGACGATCCACATCCTGGAATGTCCTACATTGTGAAGATCCACATGCTTGAATCACCAAATCCATAGGCTGGAATCTATGGTTTGAGATGATCCCCATCCTGGACAGTGCAGCCGAGTGAAGAACCACGTCATGGAATCTCCTGCAGTGTTAAGATCCAAATGCTGGATTCTACCGCAGTGTAAAGAAGCACATCCTGGAATCTCCTGCGTATGGAAGATCCACATCCTGGAAACTCCTGCAATGTGAAGATTCACATCCTGGAATGTCCTGCATTGTAAAGATGCACATGCTGCAATCACCAGCGTTGACAAGATCCACATCCTGGAATCTCTGCATTGCGATGATCTCCATCTTTGAAAGTGCAGCAGTGTAAATGTCCATATCCTGGAATATCCTGCATTGTGAAGATCTGCATCCAGTAACCACCTGCAGTGTGAAAAAACACATCCGGGAATCTACTGCAGTGCGAAGATCCACATCCTGGAATCTACCCTAGTTTGAAGATCGAAATCATGGTCCCAAGTGCCGTGTGAAGATCCACATCTTGTAAACAGCTGCAGCATGATGATCAAGATTCTGGGAACTCCTCAAGTATAACGATCGACATCTTGGAATCTCCTGCAGTGAAAAGATCCCCATCCTGTAATCTCCAGCAGTGTGAAGTTCCACGTACTGGAAACTCCTGCAGCATGAAGAAACAAATCCTGGAAACTCCTTCAATTCGAAGATCCTCATCATGGAATCACCTGCATTGTGAAGTACCACATCCTGGATTCTCCGGCAGTGTGAAGATCCACATCCTGAAAACTCCTGCAGTTTGAAGATAGACATCCTGGAAACACTTGCACTATAACGATCAACATCTTGGAATCTCCTACAGTGTAAAAATCCACATCCTGGAATCTCCAGCAATGTGAAAAAACACATCATGGAATCTCCTGCAGTGAGATGATCCACAACCTGGATTCTCCTGCAATGCGAAGATCCTCATCCTGGAATGTCCAACATTGTGAAGATCCACATGCAGGAATCACCAAATCCATAGGCTGGAATCTCTGCTTTGAGATGATCCCCATCCTGGACAGTGCATTGGAGTGAAGAATCACATCATGGAATCTCCTGCAGTGTGAAGATCCAAATGCTGTATTCTACCACAGTGTAAAGAATCACATCCTGGAATCTCCTGCATTTGGAAGATCCACAATCTGCAAACTCCTGCAACGTGAAGATTCACATCCTGGAATGTCCTGCATTGTAAAGATGCACATGCTGGAATCACCAGGGTTGAGAAGATCCACATCCTGGAATCTGTCCTTTGAGATGATCCCCATCCTGGAAAGTGCAGCAATGTAAAGGCCAATATCCTGGAATGTCCTGCATTGTGAAGATTTGCATCCTGTAACCTCCTGCAGTGTGAAGAAGCACATCCTAAAATCTACTGCAGTGTGAAGATCCACATCCTGGAAACTACCCTAGTATGAAGATCCACATCATGGAACCAACTGCCGTGTGAAGATCCACATCTTGTAAACAGCTGCAGCATGATGATCCAAATCCTGGAAACTCCTCCAGTATAACGATCGACATCTTGGAATCTCCTGCAGTGAAACGATCCACATCCTGTATTCTCCAGCATTGTGAAGTTCCATGTACTGGAAACTCCTGCAGCATGAAGAAACAAATCCTGCAAACTCCTGCAATTCGAAGATCCTCATCATGGAATCTCCTGCAGTGTGCAGTACCACATCCTGGATTCTCCAGCAGTGTGAAGATCCACATCCTGGAAACTCCTGCAGTTTGAAGATACACATCCGGGAAACACTTGCACTGTAACGATCAACATCTTGGAATCTCCTACAGTGTAAAAATCCACATCCTGGAATCTCCAGCAATGTGAAAAAAGACATCATGGAATCTGCAGTGTGAAGATCCACAACCTGGAATCTCCTGCAATGCGAAGATCCACATCCTGGAATGTCCTACATTGTGAAGATCCACATGCTTGAATCACCAGATCCACAGGCTGGAATCTATGCTTTGAGATGATCACCAACCTGGACAGTGCAGCCGAGTGAAGAACCATGTCATGGAATGTCCTGTGTTTAGAAGATCCACATCCTGGAAACTCCTGCAATGTGAAGATTCACATCCTGGAATGTCCTGCATTGTAAAGATGCACATGCTGGAAACAGCAGGGTTGAGAAGATCCACATCCTGGAATCTCTCCTTTGAGATGATCCCCATCCTGGAAAGTGCAGCAGTGTAAAGGTCCATATCCTGGAATGTCCTGCGTTGTGAAGATCTGCTTCCTGTAACCTCCTGCAGTGTGAAGAAACACATCCTGAAATCTACTGCAGTGTGAAGATCCACATCCTGGAAACTACCCTAGTATGAAGATCCACAACATGGAACCAACTGCCGTGTGAAGAGCCACAGCTTGTAAACAGATGCAGCATGATGATCCAGATCCTGGAAAGTCCTCCAGTATAACGATCGACATCCTGGAATCTCCTGCAGTGAAAAAATCCACAACCTGTAATCTCCTGCAGTGTGAAGTTCCACGTAACGGAAACTCCTGCAGCATGAAGAAACAAATCCTGGAAACTCCTTCAATTCGAAGATCCTCATCATGGAATCTCCTGCAGTGTGCAGTACCACATCCTGGATTCTCCAGCAGTGTGAAGATCCACATCCTGGAAACTCCTGCAGTTTGAAGATACACATCCTGGAAACACTTGCACTATAACGATCAACATCTTGGAATCTCCTACAATGTAAAAATCCACATCCTGGAATCTCCAGTAATGTGAAAAAGCACAACATGGAATCTCCTGCAGTGAGATGATCCACAAGATGAAATCGCCTGCAATGCAAAGATCCACATCCTGGAAACTTCCGCACTGTGAAGATCCAAATGCTGGATTCTACCGCTGTGTAAAGAAGCTCAACCTGGAATCTCCTGCGTTTGCAATATCCACATCCTGGAAACTCCTGCAATGAGAAGATTCACATCCTGGAATGTCCTGCATTGTAAAGATGCACATGCTGGAATCACCAGCGTTGTGAAGATCCACATCCTGCAATCTTTGCTTTGAGATGATCTCCATTCTGGAAAGTGCAGCAGTGTAAATGTCCATATCCTGGAACGTCCTGCATTTTGAAGATCTGCATCCTGTAACCTCCTGCAGTGTGAAAAAACATTTCCGGGAATCTACTGCAGTGTGAAGATCCACATCCTGGAATCTACCCTAGTTTGAAGATCCACATCATGGACCCAACTGCCGTGTGAAGATCCACAGCTTGTAAAGAGCTGCAGCATGATGATCCAGATCCTGTAAACTCCTCCAGTATAACGATCGACATCCTGGAATCTCCTGCAGTGAAAAGATCCACATCCTGGATTCTCCAGCAGTGTGAAGATCCACATCCTGGAAACTCCTGCAGTTTGAAGATACACATCCTGGAAACACTTGCACTATAACGATCAACATCTTGGAGTCTCCTACAGTGTAAAAATCCACATCCTGGAATCTCCAGCCATATGAAAAAGCACATCATGGAATCTCCTGCAGTGAGATGATCCACAAGCTGGAATCTCCTGCAATGCGACGATCCACATCCTGGAATGTCCTACATTGTGAAGATCCACATGCTTGAATCACCAAATCCATAGGCTGGAATCTATGCTTTGAGATGATCCCCATCCTGGACAGTGCAGCCGAGTGAAGAACCACGTCATGGAATCTCCTGCAGTGTTAAGATCCAAATGCTGTATTCTACCGCAGTGTAAAGAAGCACATCCTGGAATCTCCTGCGTATGGAAGATCCACATCCTGGAAACTCCTGCAATGTGAAGATTCACATCCTGGAATGTCCTGCATTATAAAGATGCACATGCTGCAATCACCAGCGTTGACAAGATCCACATCCTGGAATCTCTGCATTGCGATGATCTCCATCTTTGAAAGTGCAGCAGTGTAAATGTCCATATCCTGGAATATCCTGCATTGTGAAGATCTGCATCCAGTAACCACCTGCAGTGTGAAAAAATACATCCGGGAATCTACTGCAGTGTGAAGATCCACATCCTGGAATCTACCCTAGTTTGAAGATCGACATCATGGTCCCAAGTGCCGTGTGAAGATCCACATCTTGTAAACAGCTGCAGCATGATGATCAAGATTCTGGAAACTCCTCCAGTATAACGATCGACATCTTGGAATCTCCTGCAGCGAAAAGATCCCCATCCTGTAATCTCCAGCAGTGTGAAGTTCCACGTACTGGAAACTCCTGCAGCATGAAGAAACAAATCCTGGAAACTCCTGCAATTCGAAGATCCTCATCATGGAATCACCTGCATTGTGAAGTACCACATCCTGGATTCTCCGGCAGTGTGAAGATCCACATCCTGGAATGTCTTGCATTGTAAAGATGCACATGCTGGAATCACCAGGGTTGAGAAGATCCACATCCTGGAATCTCTCCTTTGAGATGATCCCCATCCTGGAAAGTGCAGCAATGTAAATGCCAATATCCTGGAATGTCCTGCATTGTGAAGATTTGCATCCTGTAACCTCCTGCAGTGTGAAGAAGCACATCCTGAAATCTACTGCAGTGTGAAGATCCACATCCTGGAAACTACCCTAGTATGAAGATCCACATGATGGAACCAACTGCCGTGTGAAGATCCACATCTTGTAAACAGCTGCAGCATGATGATCCAAATCCTGGAAACTCCTCCAGTATAACGATCGACATCTTGGAACCTCTTGCAGTGAAATGATCCACATCCTGTATTCTCCAGCAATGTGAAGTTCCACGTACTGGAAACTCCTGCAGCATGAAGAAACAAATCCTGCAAACTCCTGCAATTCGAAGATCCTCATCATGGCATCTCCTGCAGTGTGCAGTACCACATCCTGGATTCTCCAGCAGTGTGAAGATTCACATCCTGGAAACTCCTGCAGTTTGAAGATACACATCCTGGAAACACTTGCACTGTAACGATCAACATCTTGGAATCTCCTACAATGTAAAAATCCACATCCTGGAATCTCCAGCAATGTGAAAAAACACATCATGGAATCTCCTGCAGTGAGATGATCCACAACCTGGAATCTCCTGCAATGCTAAGATCCACATCCTGGAAACTTCCTCACTGTGAAGATCCAAATGCTGGATTCTACCGCAGTGTAAAGAAGCACATCCTGGAATCTCCTGCATTTGAAAGATCCACATCCTGGAAACTCCTGCAATGAGAAGATTCACATCCTGGAATGTGCTGCATTGTAAAGATGCACATGCTGGACTCACCAGCGTTGTGAAGATCCACATCCTGGAATCTCTGCTTTGCGATGATCTCCATCCTGGAAAGTGCAGCAGTGTAAATGTCCATATCCTGGAATGTCCTGCATTGTAAAGATGCACATGCTGGAATCACCAGCGTTGTGAAGATCCACATCCTGGAATCACTGCTTTGCGATGATCTGCATCCTGGAAAGTGCAGAAGAGTGAAGAACCACATCCTGGAATCTCCTGCAGTGTGAAGATCCAAATGCTGGAATCTTCCTCAGTGTAAAGAAGAACATCCTGGAATCTCCTGCGCTTAGAAGATCCACATATTGCAAACTCCTGCAATGTGAAGATTCACATCCTGTAAAGTCCTGCATTGTAAAGATGCACATGCTGGAATCACCAGGGTTGAGAAGATCCACATCCTGGAATCTCTCCTTTGAGATGATCCCCATCCTGGAAAGTGCAGCAGAGTAAAGGTCCATATCCTGGAATGTCCTGCATTGTGAAGATTTGCATCCTGTAACCTCCTGCAGTGTGAAGAAACACATTCTGAAATCTACTGTAGTGTGAAGTTCCACATCCTGGAAACTACCCTAGTATGAAGATCCACATCATGGAACAAAGTGCCGTGTGAATATCCACATCTTGTAAACAGCTGCAGCATGATGATCCAAATCCTGCAAACTCCTCCAGTATAACGATCGACATCTTGGAATCTCCTGCAGTGAAAAGATCCACATCCTGTATTCTCAAGCAGTGTGAAGTTCCACGTACTGGAAACTCCTGCAGCATGAAGAAACAAATCCTGCAAACTCCTGCAATTCGAAGATCCTCATCATGGAATCTCCTGCAGTGTGCAGTACCACATCCTGGATTCTCCAGCAGTGTGAAGATCCACATCCTGAAAACTCCTGCAGTTTGAAGATACACATCCTGGAAACACTTGCACTGTAACGATCAACATCTTGGAATCTCCTACAGTGTAAAAATCCACATCCTGGAATCTCCAGCAATGTGAAAAAAGACATCATGGAATCTGCAGTGTGATGATCCACAACCTGGAATCTCCTGCAATGCGAAGATCCACATCCTGGAATGTCCTACATTGTGAAGATCCACATGCTTGAATCACAAGATCCACAGGCTGGAATCTATGCTTTGAGATGATCACCAACCTGGACAGTGCAGCCGAGTGAAGAACCATGTCATGGAATGTCCTGTGTTTAGAAGATCCACATCCTGGAAACTCCTGCAATGTGAAGATTCACATCCTGGAATGTCCTGCATTGTAAAGATGCACATGCTGGAAACAGCAGGGTTGAGAAGATCCACATCCTGGAATCTCTCCTTTGAGATGATCCCCATCCTGGAAAGTGCAGCAGTGTAAAGGTCCATATCCTGGAATGTCCTGCGTTGTGAAGATCTGCTTCCTGTAACCTCCTGCAGTGTGAAGAAACACATCCTGAAATCTACTGCAGTGTGAAGATCCACATCCTGGAAACTACCCTAGTATGAAGATCCACAACATGGAACAAAGTGCCGTGTGAAGAGCCACATCTTGTAAACAGCTGCAGCATGATGATCCAAATCATGGAAACTCCTCCAGTATAACGATCGATATCCTGGATTCTCCTGCAGTGAAGAAAACCACATCCTGTAATCTCCAGCAGTGTGAAGTTCCACGTACTGGTAACACCTGCGGCATGAAGAAACAAAGCCTGGAAACTCCTGCAATTCGAAGATCCTCATCATGGAATCTCCTGCAGTGTGAAGTACCACATCCGGGATTCTCCTTCAGTGTGAAGATCCACATCCTGGAAACTGCTGCAGTTTGAAGATACACAACCTGGAAACACTTGCACTGTAAGGATCAACATCTTGGAATCTCCTACAGTGTAAAAATCCACATCCTGGAATGTCCAGCAAAGTGAAAAAACACATGATGGAATCTCCTGCATTGAGATGGTCCACAACCTGGAATCTCCTGCAATGCGAAGATCCACATCCTGGAAACGTACGCACTGTGAAGATCCAAATGCTGGATTCTACCGCAGTGTAAAGAAGCATATCCTGGAATCTCCTGCCTTTGGAAGATCCACATCCTGGAAACTCCTGCAATGAGAAGATTGACATCCTGGAATGTACTGCATTGTAAAGATGCACATGCTGGAATCACCAGCGTTGTGAAGATCCACATCCTGGAATCTCTGCTTTGCGATGATCTCCATCCTGGAAAGTGCAGCAGTCTAAATGTCCAGAGCCTGGAATGTCCTGCATTGTGAAGATCTGCATCCTGTAACCTCCTGCAGTGTGAAAAAACACATCCGGGAATCTACTGCAGTGTGAAAATCCACATCCTGGAATCTACCCTAGTTTGAAGATCCACATCATGGAACGAACTGCTGTGTGAAGATCCACATCTTGTAAACAGATGCAGCATGATGATCCAGATCCTGGAATGTCCTCCAGTATAACGATCGACATCCTGGAATCTCCTGCAGTGAAAAAATCCACATCCTGTAATCTCCAGCAGTGTGAAGTTCCACATACCGGAAACTCCTGCAGCATGAAGAAACAAATCCTGGAAACTCCTTCAATTCGAAGATCCTCATCATGGAATCTCCTGCAGTGTGCAGTACCACATCCTGGATTCTCCAGCAGTGTGAAGATCCACATCCTGGAAACTCCTGCAGTTTGAAGATACACATCCTGGAAACACTTGCACTATAACGATCAACATCTTGGAATCTCCTACAATGTAAAAATCCACATCCTGGAATCTCCAGTAATGTGAAAAAGCACAACATGGAATCTCCTGCAGTGAGATGATCCACAAGATGAAATCGCCTGCAATGCAAAGATCCACATCCTGGAAACTTCCGCACTGTGAAGATCCAAATGCTGGATTCCACCGCTGTGTAAAGAAGCTCAACCTGGAATCTCCTGCGTTTGCAATATCCACATCCTGGAAACTCCTGCAATGAGAAGATTCACATCCTGGAATGTCCTGCATTGTAAAGATGCACATGCTGGAATCACCAGCGTTGTGAAGATCCACATCCTGCAATCTTTGCTTTGAGATGATCTCCATTCTGGAAAGTGCAGCAGTGTAAATGTCCATATCCTGGAACGTCCTGCATTTTGAAGATCTGCATCCTGTAACCTCCTGCAGTGTGAAAAAACATTTCCGGGAATCTACTGCAGTGTGAAGATCCACATCCTGGAATCTACCCTAGTTTGAAGATCCACATCATGGACCCAACTGCCGTGTGAAGATCCACAGCTTGTAAAGAGCTGCAGCATGATGATCCAGATCCTGTAAACTCCTCCAGTATAACGATCGACATCCTGGAATCTCCTGCAGTGAAAAGATCCACATCCTGGATTCTCCAGCAGTGCGAAGATCCACATCCTGGAAACTCCTGCAGTTTGAAGATACACATCCTGGAAACACTTGCACTATAACGATCAACATCTTGGAATCTCCTACAGTGTAAAAATCCACATCCTGGAATCTCCAGCAATATGAAAAAGCACATCATGGAATCTCCTGCAGTGAGATGATCCACAAGCTGGAATCTCCTGCAATGCGACGATCCACATCCTGGAATGTCCTACATTGTGAAGATCCACATGCTTGAATCACCAAATCCATAGGCTGGAATCTATGCTTTGAGATGATCCCCATCCTGGACAGTGCAGCCGAGTGAAGAACCACGTCATGGAATCTCCTGCAGTGTTAAGATCCAAATGCTGTATTCTACCGCAGTGTAAAGAATCACATTCTGGAATCTCCTGCGTATGGAAGATCCACATCCTGGAAACTCCTGCAATGTGAAGATTCACATCCTGGAATGTCCTGCATTATAAAGATGCACATGCTGCAATCACCAGCGTTGACAAGATCCACATCCTGGAATCTCTGCATTGCGATGATCTCCATCTTTGAAAGTGCAGCAGTGTAAATGTCCATATCCTGGAATATCCTGCATTGTGAAGATCTGCATCCAGTAACCACCTGCAGTGTGAAAAAACACATCCGGGAATCTACTGCAGTGTGAAGATCCACATCCTGGAATCTACCCTAGTTTGAAGATCGACATCATGGTCCCAAGTGCCGTGTGAAGATCCACATCTTGTAAACAGCTGCAGCATGATGATCAAGATCCTGGAAACTCCTCCAGTATAACGATCGACATCTTGGAATCTCCTGCAGCGAAAAGATCCCCATCCTGTAATCTCCAGCAGTGTGAAGTTCCACGTACTGGAAACTCCTGCAGCATGAAGAAACAAATCCTGGAAACTCCTGCAATTCGAAGATCCTCATCATGGAATCACCTGCATTGTGAAGTACCACATCCTGGATTCTCCGGCAGTGTGAAGATCCACATCCTGGAATGTCCTGCATTGTAAAGATGCACATGCTGGAATCACCAGGGTTGAGAAGATCCACATCCTGGAATCTCTCCTTTGAGATGATCCCCATCCTGGAAAGTGCAGCAGAGTAAAGGTCCATATCCTGGAATGTCCTGCATTGTGAAGATTTGCATCCTGTAACCTCCTGCAGTGTGAAGAAACACATTCTGAAATCTACTGCAGTGTGAAGTTCCACATCCTGGAAACTACCCTAGTATGAAGATCCACATCATGGAACAAAGTGCCGTGTGAAGATCCACATCTTGTAAACAGATGCAGCATGATGATCCAGATCCTGGAATGTCCTCCAGTATAACGATCGACATCCTGGAATCTCCTGCAGTGAAAAAATCCACATCCTGTAATCTCCAGCAGTGTGAAGTTCCACATACCGGAAACTCCTGCAGCATGAAGAAACAAATCCTGGAAACTCCTTCAATTCGAAGATCCTCATCATGGAATCTCCTGCAGTGTGCAGTACCACATCCTGGATTCTCCAGCAGTGTGAAGATCCACATCCTGGAAACTCCTGCAGTTTGAAGATACACATCCTGGAAACACTTGCACTATAACGATCAACATCTTGGAATCTCCTACAATGTAAAAATCCACATCCTGGAATCTCCAGTAATGTGAAAAAGCACAACATGGAATCTCCTGCAGTGAGATGATCCACAAGATGAAATCGCCTGCAATGCAAAGATCCACATCCTGGAAACTTCCGCACTGTGAAGATCCAAATGCTGGATTCCACCGCTGTGTAAAGAAGCTCAACCTGGAATCTCCTGCGTTTGCAATATCCACATCCTGGAAACTCCTGCAATGAGAAGATTCACATCCTGGAATGTCCTGCATTGTAAAGATGCACATGCTGGAATCACCAGCGTTGTGAAGATCCACATCCTGCAATCTTTGCTTTGAGATGATCTCCATTCTGGAAAGTGCAGCAGTGTAAATGTCCATATCCTGGAACGTCCTGCATTTTGAAGATCTGCATCCTGTAACCTCCTGCAGTGTGAAAAAACATTTCCGGGAATCTACTGCAGTGTGAAGATCCACATCCTGGAATCTACCCTAGTTTGAAGATCCACATCATGGACCCAACTGCCGTGTGAAGATCCACAGCTTGTAAAGAGCTGCAGCATGATGATCCAGATCCTGTAAACTCCTCCAGTATAACGATCGACATCCTGGAATCTCCTGCAGTGAAAAGATCCACATCCTGGATTCTCCAGCAGTGCGAAGATCCACATCCTGGAAACTCCTGCAGTTTGAAGATACACATCCTGGAAACACTTGCACTATAACGATCAACATCTTGGAATCTCCTACAGTGTAAAAATCCACATCCTGGAATCTCCAGCAATATGAAAAAGCACATCATGGAATCTCCTGCAGTGAGATGATCCACAAGCTGGAATCTCCTGCAATGCGACGATCCACATCCTGGAATGTCCTACATTGTGAAGATCCACATGCTTGAATCACCAAATCCATAGGCTGGAATCTATGCTTTGAGATGATCCCCATCCTGGACAGTGCAGCCGAGTGAAGAACCACGTCATGGAATCTCCTGCAGTGTTAAGATCCAAATGCTGTATTCTACCGCAGTGTAAAGAATCACATTCTGGAATCTCCTGCGTATGGAAGATCCACATCCTGGAAACTCCTGCAATGTGAAGATTCACATCCTGGAATGTCCTGCATTATAAAGATGCACATGCTGCAATCACCAGCGTTGACAAGATCCACATCCTGGAATCTCTGCATTGCGATGATCTCCATCTTTGAAAGTGCAGCAGTGTAAATGTCCATATCCTGGAATATCCTGCATTGTGAAGATCTGCATCCAGTAACCACCTGCAGTGTGAAAAAACACATCCGGGAATCTACTGCAGTGTGAAGATCCACATCCTGGAATCTACCCTAGTTTGAAGATCGACATCATGGTCCCAAGTGCCGTGTGAAGATCCACATCTTGTAAACAGCTGCAGCATGATGATCAAGATCCTGGAAACTCCTCCAGTATAACGATCGACATCTTGGAATCTCCTGCAGCGAAAAGATCCCCATCCTGTAATCTCCAGCAGTGTGAAGTTCCACGTACTGGAAACTCCTGCAGCATGAAGAAACAAATCCTGGAAACTCCTGCAATTCGAAGATCCTCATCATGGAATCACCTGCATTGTGAAGTACCACATCCTGGATTCTCCGGCAGTGTGAAGATCCACATCCTGGAATGTCCTGCATTGTAAAGATGCACATGCTGGAATCACCAGGGTTGAGAAGATCCACATCCTGGAATCTCTCCTTTGAGATGATCCCCATCCTGGAAAGTGCAGCAGAGTAAAGGTCCATATCCTGGAATGTCCTGCATTGTGAAGATTTGCATCCTGTAACCTCCTGCAGTGTGAAGAAACACATTCTGAAATCTACTGCAGTGTGAAGTTCCACATCCTGGAAACTACCCTAGTATGAAGATCCACATCATGGAACAAAGTGCCGTGTGAAGATCCACATCTTGTAAACAGATGCAGCATGATGATCCAGATCCTGGAATGTCCTCCAGTATAACGATCGACATCCTGGAATCTCCTGCAGTGAAAAAATCCACATCCTGTAATCTCCAGCAGTGTGAAGTTCCACATACCGGAAACTCCTGCAGCATGAAGAAACAAATCCTGGAAACTCCTTCAATTCGAAGATCCTCATCATGGAATCTCCTGCAGTGTGCAGTACCACATCCTGGATTCTCCAGCAGTGTGAAGATCCACATCCTGGAAACTCCTGCAGTTTGAAGATACACATCCTGGAAACACTTGCACTATAACGATCAACATCTTGGAATCTCCTACAATGTAAAAATCCACATCCTGGAATCTCCAGTAATGTGAAAAAGCACAACATGGAATCTCCTGCAGTGAGATGATCCACAAGATGAAATCGCCTGCAATGCAAAGATCCACATCCTGGAAACTTCCGCACTGTGAAGATCCAAATGCTGGATTCCACCGCTGTGTAAAGAAGCTCAACCTGGAATCTCCTGCGTTTGCAATATCCACATCCTGGAAACTCCTGCAATGAGAAGATTCACATCCTGGAATGTCCTGCATTGTAAAGATGCACATGCTGGAATCACCAGCGTTGTGAAGATCCACATCCTGCAATCTTTGCTTTGAGATGATCTCCATTCTGGAAAGTGCAGCAGTGTAAATGTCCATATCCTGGAACGTCCTGCATTTTGAAGATCTGCATCCTGTAACCTCCTGCAGTGTGAAAAAACATTTCCGGGAATCTACTGCAGTGTGAAGATCCACATCCTGGAATCTACCCTAGTTTGAAGATCCACATCATGGACCCAACTGCCGTGTGAAGATCCACAGCTTGTAAAGAGCTGCAGCATGATGATCCAGATCCTGTAAACTCCTCCAGTATAACGATCGACATCCTGGAATCTCCTGCAGTGAAAAGATCCACATCCTGGATTCTCCAGCAGTGCGAAGATCCACATCCTGGAAACTCCTGCAGTTTGAAGATACACATCCTGGAAACACTTGCACTATAACGATCAACATCTTGGAATCTCCTACAGTGTAAAAATCCACATCCTGGATTCTCCTGCAATATGAAAAAGCACATCATGGAATCTCCTGCAGTGAGATGATCCACAAGCTGGAATCTCCTGCAATGCGACGATCCACATCCTGGAATGTCCTACATTGTGAAGATCCACATGCTTGAATCACCAAATCCATAGGCTGGAATCTATGCTTTGAGATGATCCCCATCCTGGACAGTGCAGCCGAGTGAAGAACCACGTCATGCAATCTCCTGCAGTGTTAAGATCCAAATGCTGTATTCTACCGCAGTGTAAAGAATCACATTCTGGAATCTCCTGCGTATGGAAGATCCACATCCTGGAAACTCCTGCAATGTGAAGATTCACATCCTGGAATGTCCTGCATTATAAAGATGCACATGCTGCAATCACCAGCGTTGACAAGATCCACATCCTGGAATCTCTGCATTGCGATGATCTCCATCTTTGAAAGTGCAGCAGTGTAAATGTCCATATCCTGGAATATCCTGCATTGTGAAGATCTGCATCCAGTAACCACCTGCAGTGTGAAAAAACACATCCGGGAATCTACTGCGGTGTGAAGATCCACATCCTGGAATCTACCCTAGTTTGAAGATCGACATCATGGTCCCAAGTGCCGTGTGAAGATCCACATCTTGTAAACAGCTGCAGCATGATGATCAAGATTCTGGAAACTCCTCCAGTATAACGATCGACATCTTGGAATCTCCTGCAGCGAAAAGATCCCCATCCTGTAATCTCCAGCAGTGTGAAGTTCCACGTACTGGAAACTCCTGCAGCATGAAGAAACAAATCCTGGAAACTCCTGCAATGAGAAGATCCTCATCATGGAATCACCTGCATTGTGAAGTACCACATCCTGGATTCTCCGGCAGTGTGAAGATCCACATCCTGGAATGTCCTGCATTGTAAAGATGCACATGCTGGAATCACCAGGGTTGAGAAGATCCACATCCTGGAATCTCTCCTTTGAGATGATCCCCATCCTGGAAAGTGCAGCAGAGTAAAGGTCCATATCCTGGAATGTCCTGCATTGTGAAGATTTGCATCCTGTAACCTCCTGCAGTGTGAAGAAACACATTCTGAAATCTACTGCAGTGTGAAGTTCCACATCCTGGAAACTACCCTAGTATGAAGATCCACATCATGGAACAAAGTGCCGTGTGAAGATCCACATCTTGTAAACAGCTGCAGCATGATGATCCAAATCCTGCAAACTCCTCCAGTATAACGATCGACATCTTGGAATCTCCTGCAGTGAAAAGATCCACATCCTGTATTCTCAAGCAGTGTGAAATTCCACGTACTGGAAACTCCTGCAGCATGAAGAAACAAATCCTGCAAACTCCTGCAATTCGAAGATCCTCATCATGGAATCTCCTGCAGTGTGTAGTACCACATCCTGGATTCTCCAGCAGTGTGAAGATCCACATCCTGGAAACTCCTGCAGTTTGAAGATACACATCCTGGAAACACTTGCACTGTAACTATCAACATCTTGGAATCTCCTACAGTGTAAAAATCCACATCCTGGAATCTCCAGCAATGTGAAAAAGCACATCATGGAATCTCCTGCAGTGAGATGATCCACAACCTGGAATCTCCTGCAATGCTAAGATCCACATCCTGGAAACTTCCGCACTGTGAAGATCCAAATGCTGGATTCTACCGCAGTGTAAAGACGCACATCCTGGAATCTCCTGCATTTGAAAGATCCACATCCTGGAAACTCCTGCAATGAGAAGATTCACATCCTGGAATGTCCTGCACTGTAAAGATGCACATGCTGGACTCACCAGCGTTGTGAAGATCCACATCCTGGAATCTCTGCTTTGCGATGATCTCCATCCTGGAAAGTGCAGCAGTGTAAAGGTCCATATCCTGGAATGTCCTGCATTGTAAAGATGCACATGCTGGAATCACCAGCGTTGTGAAGATCCACATCCTGGAATCACTGCTTTGCGATGATCTCCATCCTGGAATGTGCAGAAGAGTGAAGAACCACATCCTGGAATCTCCTGCAGTGTGAAGATCCAAATGCTGGAATCTTCCTCAGTGTAAAGAAGAACATCCTGGAATCTGCTGCGCTTAGAAGATCCACATATTGCAAACTCCTGCAATGTGAAGATTCACATCCTGTAAAGTCCTGCATTGTAAAGATGCACATGCTGGAATCACCAGGGTTGAGAAGATCCACATCCTGGAATCTCTCCTTTGAGATGATCCCCATCCTGGAAAGTGCAGCAGAGTAAAGGTCCATATCCTGGAATGTCCTGCATTGTGAAGATTTGCATCCTGTAACCTCCTGCAGTGTGAAGAAACACATTCTGAAATCTACTGCAGTGTGAAGTTCCACATCCTGGAAACTACCCTAGTATGAAGATCCACATCATGGAACAAAGTGCCGTGTGAAGATCCACATCTTGTAAACAGCTGCAGCATGATGATCCAAATCCTGCAAACTCCTCCAGTATAACGATCGACATCTTGGAATCTCCTGCAGTGAAAAGATCCACATCCTGTATTCTCAAGCAGTGTGAAATTCCACGTACTGGAAACTCCTGCAGCATGAAGAAACAAATCCTGCAAACTCCTGCAATTCGAAGATCCTCATCATGGAATCTCCTGCAGTGTGTAGTACCACATCCTGGATTCTCCAGCAGTGTGAAGATCCACATCCTGGAAACTCCTGCAGTTTGAAGATACACATCTTGGAAACACTTGCACTGTAACGATCAACATCTTGGAATCTCCTACAGTGTAAAAATCCACATCCTGGAATCTCCAGCAATGTGAAAAAGCACATCATGGAATCTCCTGCAGTGAGATGATCCACAACCTGGAATCTCCTGCAATGCTAAGATCCACATCCTGGAAACTTCCGCACTGTGAAGATCCAAATGCTGGATTCTACCGCAGTGTAAAGACGCACATCCTGGAATCTCCTGCATTTGAAAGATCCACATCCTGGAAACTCCTGCAATGAGAAGATTCACATCCTGGAATGTCCTGCATTGTAAAGATGCACATGCTGGACTCACCAGCGTTGTGAAGATGCACATCCTGGAATCTCTGCTTTGCGATGATCTCCATCCTGGAAAGTGCAGCAGTGTAAAGGTCCATATCCTGGAATGTCCTGCATTGTAAAGATGCACATGCTGGAATCACCAGCGTTGTGAAGATCCACATCCTGGAATCACTGCTTTGCGATGATCTCCATCCTCGAAAGTGCAGAAGAGTGAAGAACCACATCCTGGAATCTCCTGCAGTGTGAAGATCCAAATGCTGGAATCTTCCTCAGTGCAAAGAAGAACATCCTGGAATCTGCTGTGCTTAGAAGATCCACATATTGCAAACTCCTGCAATGTGAAGATTCACATCCTGTAAAGTCCTGCATTGTAAAGATGCACATGCTGGAATCACCAGTGTTGAGAAGATCCACATCCTGGAATCTCTCCTTTGAGATGATCCCCATCCTGGAAAGTGCAGCAGAGTAAAGGTCCATATCCTGGAATGTCCTGCATTGTGAAGATTTGCATCCTGTAACCTCCTGCAGTGTGAAGAAACACATTCTGAAATCTACTGCAGTGTGAAGTTCCACATCCTGGAAACTACCCTAGTATGAAGATCCACATCATGGAACAAAGTGCCGTGTGAATATCCACATCTTGTAAACAGCTGCAGCATGATGATCCAAATCCTGCAAACTCCTCCAGTATAACGATCAACATCTTGGAATCTCCTGCAGTGAAAAGATCCACATCCTGTATTCTCAAGCAGTGTGAAGTTCCACGTACTGGAAACTCCTGCAGCATGAAGAAACAAATCCTGCAAACTCCTGCAATTCGAAGATCCTCATCATGGAATCTCCTGCAGTGTGCAGTACCACATCCTGGATTCTCCAGCAGTGTGAAGATCCAGATCCTGAAAACTCCTGCAGTTTGAAGATACACATCCTGGAAACACTTGCACTGTAACGATCAACATCTTGGAATCTCCTACAGTGTAAAAATCCACATCCTGGAATCTCCAGCAATGTGAAAAAGCACATCATGGAATCTCCTGCAGTGAGATGATCCACAACCTGGAATCTCCTGCAATGCTAAGATCCACATCCTGGAAACTTCCGCACTGTGAAGATCCAAATGTTGGATTCTACCGCAGTGTAAAGAAGCACATCCTGGAATCTCCTGCATTTGTAAGATCCACATCCTGGAAACTCCTGCAATGAGAAGATTCACATCCTGGAATGTCCTGCATTGTAAAGATGCACATGCTGGACTCACCAGCGTTGTGAAGATCCACATCCTGGAATCTCTGCTTTGCGATGATCTCCATCCTGGAAAGTGCAGCAGTGTAAATGTCCATATCCTGGAATGTCCTGCATTGTAAAGATGCACATGCTGGAATCACCAGCGTTGTGAAGATCCACATCCTGGAATCACTGCTTTGCGATGATCTCCATCCTGGAAAGTGCAGAAGAGTGAAGAACCACATCCTGGAATCTCCTGCAGTGTGAAGATCCAAATGCTGGAATCTTCCTCAGTGTAAAGAAGAACATCCTGGAATCTCCTGTGCTTAGAATATCCACATATTGCAAACTCCTGCAATATGAAGATTCACATCCTGGAAAGTCCGGCATTGTAAAGATGCACATGCTGGAATCACCAGGGTTGAGAAGATCCACATCCTGGAATCTCTCCTTTGAGATGATCCCCATCCTGGAAAGTGCAGCAGAGTAAAGGTCCATATCCTGGAATGTCCTGCGTTGTGAAGATCTGTTTCCTGTAACCTCCTGCAGTGTGAAGAAACACATCCTGAAATCTACTGCAGTGTGAAGATCCACATCCTTTAAACTACCCTAGTATGAAGATCCGCATCATGGAACCAACTGCCGTGTGAATATCCACTTCTTGTAAACAGCTGCAGCATGATGATCCAAATCCTGGAAACTCCTCCAGTATAACGATCGACATCCTGGATTCTCCTGCAGTGAAGAAATCCACATCCTGTAATCTCCAGCAGTGTGAAGTTCCACGTACTGGTAACACCTGCAGCATGAAGAAACAAAGCCTGGAAACTCCTGCAATTCGAAGATCCTCATCATGGAATCTCCTGCAGTGTGAAGTACCACATCCGGGATTCTCCTTCAGTGTGAAGATCCACATCCTGGAAACTGCTGCAGTTTGAAGATACACATCCTGGAAACACTTGCACTGTCAGGATCAACATCTTGGAATCTCCTACAGTGTAAAAATCCACATCCTGGAATGTCCAGCAAAGTGAAAAAACACATGATGGAATCTCCTGCATTGAGATGGTCCACAACCTGGAATCTCCTGCAATGCGAAGATCCACATCCTGGAAACTTACGCACTGTGAAGATCCAAATGCTGGATTCTACCGCAGTGTAAAGAAGCACATCCTGGAATCTCCTGTCTTTGGAAGATCCACATCCTGGAAACTCCTGCAATGAGAAGATTGACATCCTGGAATGTACTGCATTGTAAAGATGCACATGCTGGAATCACCAGCGTTGTGAAGATCCACATCCTGGAATCTCTGCTTTGCGATGATCTCCATCCTGGAAAGTGCAGCAGTCTAAATGTCCAGAGCCTGGAATGTCCTGCATTGTGAAGATCTGCATCCTGTAACCTCCTGCAGTGTGAAAAAACACATCCGGGAATCTGCTGCAGAGTGAAATTCCGCATCCTGGAATCTACCCTAGTTTGAAGATCCACATCATGGACCCAACTGCCGTGTGAAGATGCACATTTTGTAAACAGCTGCAGCATGATGATCCAGATCCTGGAAAGTCCTCCAGTATAACGATCGACATCCTGGAATCTCCTGCAGTGAAAAAATCCACATCCTGTAATCTCAAGCAGTGTGAAGTTCCACGTACCGGAAACTCCTGCAGCTTGAAGAAACAAATCCTGGAAACTCCTTCAATTCGAAGATCCTCATCATGGAATCTCCTGCAGTGTGCAGTACCACATCCTGGATTCTCCAGCAGTGTGAAGATCCACATCCTGGACACTTCTGCAGTTTGAAGATACACATCCTGGAAACACTTGCACTGTAATGTTCAACATCTTGGAATCTCCTACAGTGTAAAAATCCACATCCTGGAATCTCCAGCAACGTGAAAAAACATATCATGGAATCTCCTGCAGTGTGAATGATCCACATCCTGGAATCTCCTGCAATGCGAAGATCCACATCCTGGAATGTCCTACATTGTGAAGATCCACATGCTTGAATCACCAGACCCATAGGCTGGAATCTTTGCTTTGAGATGATCCCCATCCTGGACAGTGCAACCGAGTGAAGATCCACGTCATGGAACTCCTGCAGTGTGAAGATCCAAATGCTGTATTCTACCGCAGTGTAAGGAAGCACATCCTGGAATCTCCTGTGTTTAGAAGACCACTTCCTGGAAACTCCTGCAATGTGAAGATTCACATCCTGGAATGTGCTGCATTGTAAAGATGCACATGCTGGAATCACCAGCGTTGTGAAGACCCACATCCTGGAATCTCTGCTTTGCGATGATCTCCATCCTGGAAAGTGCAGCAGTCTAAATGTCCATTTCCTGGAATGTCCTGCATTGTGAAGATTTGCATCCTGTAACCTCCTGCAGTGTGAAAAAACACATCCGGGAATCTACTGCAGTGTGAAGATCTACATCCTGGAATGTACCCTAGTTTGAAGATCCACATCATGGACCGAACTGCCATGTGAAGGTCCACATCTTGTAAACACCTGCAGCATGATGATCCAGATCCTGGAGACTGCTCCAGGATAACGATCAGCATCCTGGAATCTTCAGCAGTGAAAAGATCCACATCCTGTAATCTCCAGCAGTGTGAAGTTCCTTGTACTGGAAACTCCTGCAGCATGAAGTAACAAATCCTGGAAACTCCTGCAATTCGAAGATCCTCATCATGGAATCACCTGCAGTGTGAAGTACCACATCCTGGAATCTCCTGGAATGCGAAGATACACATCCTGGAATGTCCTACATTGTGAAGATCCACATGCTTGAATCACCAGATCCATAGGCTGGAAGCTATGCTTTGAGATGATCCCCATCCTGGACAGTGCAGCCGAGTGAAGAACCACGTCATGGAATCTCCTGCAGTGTGAAGATCCAAATGCTGTACTCTAAAGCATTGTAAAGAAGCACATCCTGGGATCTTCTGCGTATGGAAGATCCTCATCCTGGAAACTCCTGCAATGTGAAGATTCACATCCTGGAATGTCCTGCATTGTAAAGATGCACATGTTGAAATCACCAGCATTGACAAGATCCACATCCTGCAATCTCTGCTTTGCGATGATATCCATCCAGGAAAGTGCAGCAGTGTAAATGTTCATATCCTGTAACGTCCTGCATTGTGAAGATCTGCATCCTGTAACCTCCTGCAGTGTGAAAAAACATTTCCGGGAATCTACTGCAGTGTGAAGATCCACATCCTGGAATCTACCCAAGTTTGAAGTTCCACATATTGGACCCAACTACCGTGTGAAAATCCACAGCTTGTAAAAAGCTGCAGCATGATGATTTAGATCGTGGAAACTCCTCCAGTATAACGATCGACATCCTGGAATCTCCTGCAGTGAAAAGATCCACATCCTGTAATCTCCAGCAGTGTGAAGTTCCACGTACTGGAAACTCCTGCAGCATGAAGAAACAAATCCTGGAAACTCCTGCAATTCGAAGATCCTCATCATGGAATCACCTGCAGTGTGAAGTACCACATCCTGAATTCTCCAGCAGTGTGAAGATCCACATCCTGGAATCTCCTGCAGTTTGAAGATACACATCCTGGAAACACTTGCACTATAACGATCAACATCTTGGAATCTCCTACAGTGTAAAAATCCACATCCTGGAATCTCCAGCAATGTGAAAAAAGACATCATGGAATCTCCTGCAGTGTGAAGATCTACAACCTGGAATCTCCTGCAATGCGAAGATCCAGATCCTGGAATGTCCTACATTGTGAAGATCCACATGCTTGAATCACCAGATCCACAGGCTGGAATCTATGCTTTGAGATGATCCCCATCCTGGACAGTGCAGCCGAGTGAAGAACCATGTCATGGAATGTCCTGCGTTTAGAAGATCCACATCCTGGAAACTCCTGCAATGTGAAGATTCACATCCTGGAATGTCCTGCATTGTAAATATGCACATGCTGGAAACAGTAGGGTTGAGAAGATCCACATCCTGGAATCTCTCCTTTGATATGATCCCCATCCTGGAAAGTGCAGCAGTGTAAAGGTCCATATCCTGGAATGTCCTGCGTTGTGAAGATCTGCTTCCTGTAACCTCCTGCAGTGTGAAGAAACACATCCTGAAATCTACTGCAGTGTGAAGATCCACATCCTGGAAACTACCCTAGTATGAAGATCGACATCATGGAACCAACTGCCGTGTGAATATCCACTTCTTGTAAACAGCTGCAGCATGATGATCCAAATCCTGGAAACTCCTCCAGTATAACGATCGACATCCTGGATTCTCCTGCAGTGAAGAAATCCACATCCTGTAATCTCCAGCAGTGTGAAGTTCCACGTACCGGAAACTCCTGCAGCATGAAGAAACAAATCCTGGAAACTCCTGCAATTCGAAGATCCTCATCATGGAATCTCCTGCAGTGTGAAGTACCACATCCTGGATTCTCCTTCAGTGTGAAGATCCACATCCTGGAAACTGCTGCAGTTTGAAGATACACATCCTGGAAACACTTGCACTGTAAGGATCAACATCTTGGAATCTCCTACAGTGTAAAAATCCACATCCTGGAATGTCCAGCAAAGTGAAAAAACACATGATGGAATCTCCTGCATTGAGATGGTCCACAACCTGGAATCTCCTGCAATGCGAAGATCCACATCCTGGAAACTTACGCACTGTGAAGATCCAAATGCTGGATTCTACCGCAGTGTAAAGAAGCACATCCTGGAATCTCCTGCCTTTGGAAGATCCACATCCTGGAAACTCCTGCAATGAGAAGATTGACATCCTGGAATGTACTGCATTGTAAAGATGCACATTCTGGAATCACCAGCGTTGTGAAGATCCACATCCTGGAATCTCTGCTTTGCGATGATCTCCATCCTGGAAAGTGCAGCAGTCTAAATGTCCAGAGCTTGGAATGTCCTGCATTGTGAAGATCTGCATCCTGTAACCTCCTGCAGTGTGAAAAAACACATCCGGGAATCTGCTGCAGAGTGAAATTCCGCATCCTGGAATCTACCCTAGTTTGAAGATCCACATCATGGACCCAACTGCCGTGTGAAGATCCACATCTTGTAAACAGATGCAGCATGATGATCCAGATCCTGGAAAGTCCTCCAGTATAACGATCGACATCCTGGAATCTCCTGCAGTGAAAAAATCCACATCCTGTAATCTCAAGCAGTGTGAAGTTCCACGTACCGGAAACTCCTGCAGCTTGAAGAAACAAATCCTGGAAACTCCTTCAATTCGAAGATCCTCATCATGGAATCTCCTGCAGTGTGCAGTACCACATCCTGGATTCTCCAGCAGTGTGAAGATCCACATCCTGGACACTTCTGCAGTTTGAAGATACACATCCTGGAAACACTTGCACTGTAATGTTCAACATCTTGGAATCTCCTACAGTGTAAAAATCCACATCCTGGAATCTCCAGCAACGTGAAAAAACATATCATGGAATCTCCTGCAGTGTGAATGATCCACATCCTGGAATCTCCTGCAATGCGAAGATCCACATCCTGGAATGTCCTACATTGTGAAGATCCACATGCTTGAATCACCAGACCCATAGGCTGGAATCTTTGCTTTGAGATGATCCCCATCTTGTAAACAGTTGCAACATGATGATCCAGATCCTGGAAACTCCTCCAGTATAACGATCGCCATCCTGGAATCTCCTGCAGTGAAAAGATGCCAATCCTGTAATCTCCAGCAGTGTGAAGTTCCACGTACAGGAAACTCCTGCAGCATGAAGAAACAAATCCTGGAAACTCCTGCAATTCGAAGATCCACATCCTGGAATCTCCTGCAGTGCGCAGATCCACCTCCTGTAATGTCCTACATTGTGAAGATCCACATGCTGGAGTCACCAGAACCATAGGCTGTTATCACTGCTTTGAGTTGATCCCCATCCTGGACAGTGCAGCCGAGTGCAGAACTACATCATGGAATCTCCTGCAGTTGGAGGTTCCAATGCTGTATTCTACCGCAGTGTAAAGAAGCACATCCTGGAATCTCCTGCGTTTGGAAGATCCACATCCTGGAAACTCCTGCAATGTGAAGATTCACACTCTAGAATGTCCTACATTGTGAAGATGCACATGCTGGAATCACCAGCGTTGTGAAGATCCACATCCTGGAATCTCTGCTTTGAGATGATCCCCATCCTGGAAAGTGCAGCAGAGTGAAGAACCACATCCTGGAAACTTCCGCAGTCTGAAGATCCAAACGCTGGATTCTACCGCATTGTAAAGAAGCACATCCTGGAATCTCCTGTGTTTAGAAGATCCACACCCTGGAATCTCCTCCAATGTGAAGATTCACATCCTGGAATGTCCTGCATTGTAAGAATACACATACTGGAATCACCAGCGTTGACAAGATCCACATCCTGGATTCTCTGCTTTGAGATGATCCCCATCCTGGAAAGTGCAGCAGTGTAAAGGTCCATATCCTGGAATGTCCTGCATTGTGAAGATCTGCATCCTGTAACCTCCTGCAGTTTGAAGAAACACATCCTGGAATCTACTGCAGTGTGAAGATCCACATCCTGGAATCTTCCCTAGTATGAAGATCCACATCATGGAACCAACTGCCGTGTGAAGATTCACATCTTGTAAACACCTGCAGCATCATGATCTGGATCCTGGAAAGTCCTCCAGTATAACGATCGACATCCTGGAATCTCCTGCAGTGAACAGATCCACATCCTGTAATCTCCAGCAGTGTGAAGATCCACATACTGGAAACTCCTGCAGCATGAAGAAACAAATCCTGGAAACTCCTGCAATTCGAAGATCCACATCATGGAATCTCCTACAGTGTGAAGTACTACATCCTGGATTCTTCAGCAGTGTGAAGATCCACATACTGGAAACTCCTGCAGTGTGTAGATACACATCCTGGAAACTCCTACCATGTGCAGATCCACAACATGGAAACTCCTGCATTGTAACGATCCACATCCTGGAATATCCTGCAGAGCACCGATCCACATCCTGCAATCTACTACAGTATAACCATGAACATCTTGTATTCTCCTGCAGTGTAAAGATCCACATCCTGGAATCTCCTGCAGGGTGATGATCCACATTCTAGAAACTTCTGCAGAGTGAAAAACCACCTCCTGGAATCTGCTGCAGTGTGAAGATCCAAATCCTGCATTCTCCTGCAGTGTAAACAACTAATCCTGGAATCTCCTGCAGTGAGAATATCCACATCCTGGTACCTCCTGCAACGTGAAGATTCACATCCTGGAAATGCCTTAAGTGTAAAGATCGAAATCTCAGATTTTCCAGCAGTGAGAAGATCCACATACTGTAATCCTCTGTCGTGTTAAAATCCACATCCTGGAAACTGTTGCAGATTGAAGATCCACATCATACAATCTCCTGCAGCGTGATGTGCCACATCCCGGAAACTCCAGCGGTGTGAAGATCCACATCCTGAAAAATCCTGCAGTTTGAAGATACACATCCTGGAAACTCCTGCATTTTAACGATCAACATCCTGGAATCTCCTATGGTGTAAAAATCCACATCCTGTAATCTCCAGCAATGTGAAAAAACACATCATGGAATCTCCTGCAGTGAGATGATCGTCATCCTGAAATCACCTGCAATGTGAAGATCCACAGGCTGGAATGTCCTACATTGTGAAGATCCACATGCTGGAATCATGAGCAGTGAGAAGATCCATATCCTGGAATCTCTGCTTTGAGATGATCCCCATCCTGGAAAGTGCAGCAGAGTGAAGAACCACATCCTGGAATGTCCTGCAGTGTGAAGATTCACATCCAGGAATGTACTGCATTGTAAAGATGCACATGCTGGTATCAGCAACGTAGAGAAGATCCACATCCTGCAATCTCTGCTTTGAGACGATCCACATCCTGGCAAGGCCTGCAGTATGAAGATCCAAATCACACAATTTTCAGCAGTGAGAAGATCCGCATCCTGGATTCCCCTGTCGTTTGATGTTTCCACATTTTGGGAATTCCTGCAGTGTGAAGATCCACATCCTGGAATCTCTTTCATTGTGAAGATGCACATCCTGGAATCTCGTGCAGTGGGTAGAACCACATCCTGGTGTCTCCTGCAATGTGAATATCCACATCCTGGAATCTACTGTAGTGAGAAGATCCACATCCTGGAAACTCCTGCTGTGTAACAATCCACATCCTGGAATGTCCTGCAGAGTGAAAAAACACATCATGGAATCTCCTGCAGGAGATGATCCACATCCTGGAATCTCCTACATTGTAAAGATCCACTTGCTTGTATCTCTTGCAGTGGGAAGATCCATATCCTGGAATCCTATGCTTTGAGAAGATCCACATCCTGAAAGGTGCAGCAGAGTGAAGAACCACATCCTGGATTCTCTGGCAATGTAAAGAACCACATCCTGGAATCTCCAGCAGTGATAAAATCCACATCCTGGAATCTCTAGCATTGTGAAGATCCACATTCTGGGATCTCCTGCAATGTGAAGAACCACATCCTGGAATCTCCTGCCGTGTGAAGATCCACATCCTAGAATCAAATGTAGTGAGAAGATCCACATCCTGGAAACTCCTGCAGTGTAATGATCCACATCCTGGAATCTCATGCAGTGAAAAGATCCACATCCTGGAATCTACTGCGGTGTGAAGATCCATATCATGGAATCTCCTGCAGTGTGATGATCCACATCCTGAATCTCATGCAATGTGAACATTGAGATCCTGCAATCGCCTCCATTGTAAAGATCCACATACTGGAATCTCCTGCAGTGAGAAGATCTACATCCTGGAATCTATGCTTTGAGATGAGCCATATCCTGGAAAGTGCAGCAGATGTAGAACCACATCCTGGAAACTCCTGCAGTTTAAGGATCCACATCCTGGAATCTCCTGCAGTGTAAAGATGCACATCCTGGAATCTACTGTAGTGAGAAGATGCATTTCCTGGAAACTCCTGCAGTGCAATGATCCACATCCTGGAATCACCTGCAGTGTGATGTTTCCGATCCTGGAATCTAATGGAAATTCAATATCCACATCCTGGAATCTCATGCATTGTAAAGATCCACTTGCTGGAATCTCCAGCAGTGAGATGATCGACATCCTGGTATCTCTGCTTTGAGAAGATCCACATCCTGGAAAGTGCAGCAGAATGAAGAACCACATCCTGGAAACTCCAGCAGTTTAAGTATCCACATTTGGATTATCCTGCGATGTAAAGAACCACATCCTGGAATTTCTTGCAGTGAGAAGATCCACTCCTGGAAACTCACGCAACGTGAAAATCCACATCCTGGAAATGCCTCCAGTGTGAAGATCAAAATCTCATAATTTTCAACAGTGAGAAGATCCACATCCTGGATTCCCCTGCCGTGTGAAGATCCACATCCTGGAAATTACTGCAGTGTAAAGATCCCAATTCTGGAATCTCTACCATTGTGAATATCCACATCCTGGAATCTCGTGCAGTGAAAAGAACCACATCCTTGTATCTCCTGCAGTTTCAATATCCATATCCTGGAATCTACTGTAGTGAGAATATCCACATCCTGGAAACTCCTGCTGTGTAACGAGCCACATCCTGGAATCTCCTGCAGAGTGAAAAAACACATCATGGAATCACCTGCAGTGAGATGATCCACATCCTGGATTCTCCTGCAATGTAAAGAACCACATCCTGGAATCTCCTACAGTGAGAAGATCCACATAACGAAAAACCTGCAATGTGAACATACACATCCTGGAAACTCCTGACGTGTGAAGATCCAAATCTTGGAATTTCCAGCAGTGTGAAGATCCAAATCCGGGAATCTCCTGCAGTGTGAAGATCCACATCATGGAATCCTCTGCGGTGTGAAGATCCATATCATGGAATCTCCTGCAGTGTGATGATCCACATCCTGAATTTCATGCAATATGAACATCCAAATCCTGGAATCCCCTCCATTGTAAAGATCCACATGCTGGAATCTCCTGCAGTGAGAAGATCTACATCCTGGAATCTGCAGTAAGAAGATCCATTGCCTGGAGATTCATGCAAAGTGAAGATCCACATCCTGGACACACCTGCAGCATGATGATCCAAATCTTGGAATTTCCAGCTGTGAGAAGATCCACATCCTGGAATACCCTGCTGTGTGAATATCCACATCCTGGAATATCCTGCAGTGTAAAGATCCACATCCTGTAATCTCCTTCAGTGTGAAGATCCACATCCTGGAACGTGCAGCAGTGTGGAGATACACATCCTGGAAATTGATGTAGTGAGAAGATCCACATCCTGGAATCTGCTGCAGTGAAAAGATTCACATCCTAGAATCGATTGCAATGTAAAGATCCACATCAAGGAATCTCCTGCAGGGTGATGATCCACATCCTGGAATCTCATGCAACGTGAAGATCCACATCCTGGAAACTCTTGCAATATGAAGATCCAAATCCTGGATTCGCCAGCAGTGATAAGATCCATATCCTGAAATCCCCTGTCGTGTGAAGATCCACATCCTGAAATCCCCTTTCATGTTAAAATCCACATCCTGGAATCTCCTGCAGTTTAATGATCCACATCCTGGAATCTCTAGCATTGTGAAGATCCACATCCTGGGATCTCCTGCTGTGCTAAGAACCACATCCTGGAATCTCCTGCCGTGTGAAGATCCACATCCTAGAATCAAATGTAGTGAGAAGATTCACATCCTGGAAACTCCTGCAGAGTGAAGGTCCAAATTCTGGATTTTCTGCAATAAAAAAAAAACACATCCTGGAATCTCCTACAGTGAGAAGATCCACATCAGGAAAAACCTACAATGTGAACATACACATCCTGGAAACGACTGCAGTGTGAAGATCCAAATCTTGCAATTTCCAGCAGTGAGAATATCCACATCATGGAATCCACTGTAGTCTGAAGATCCACATCCTAGAATCAAATGTAGTGAGAAGATCCACATCCTGGAATCTCATGCAGTGAAAAGATCCACATCCTGGAATCTGCTGCAGTGTGAAGATCCATATCATGGAATCTCCTGCAGTGTGATGATCCACATCCTGAATCAAATGCAATGTGAACATCCAAATCCTGGAATCCCCTCCATTGTAAAGATCCACAGGCTGGAATCTCCTGCAGTGAGAAGATCTATATCTTGGAGTCTCTGCTTTGAGAAGAGCCATATCCTGGAAAGTGCAGCAGCATGAAGAACCACATCCTGGATACTCCTGCAGTTTAAGGATCCACATCCTGGAATCTCCTGAAGTGTAAAGATCCTCATCCTGGAATCTCTAGCATTGTGAAGATCCACATCCTGGAATCTACTGTATTGAGAAGATACATTTCCTGGAAACTCCTGCAATGCAATGATCCACATCCTGGAATCACCTGCAGCGTGATGATTCCCATCCTGGAATCTAATGGAAAGCGAAGATCCACATCCTGGAATATCTTGCAGTGTAAAGATCCACATCCTGGAATCCCTGCTTTGAGAAGATCCACATCTTGGAAAGGGCAGCAGTTTAAGTATCCACATCATGGATTATCCTGCCACGTAAAGAACCACATCCTGGAATTTCTGGCACTGAGAAGATCCACTCCTGGAAACGCACACAACATGATGATCCACATCCTGGAATTGCAACAGTGTGAAGATCCATATCTCAGAATTTTCAGCAGTGAGTAGATCAACATCCTGGATTCCCCTGCCGTGTGAAGATCCAAATCCTGGAATTTACTGCAGTGTAAAGCTCCCCATTCTGGAACTCTACCATTGTGAATATGCACATCTTGGTATCTCCTGCAGTGTGAGTATCCACATCCAGGAATCTACTGTGGTGAGAATATCCACATCCCGGAAACTCCTGCTGTATAACGATCCACATCCTGGAATCTACTGCGGTGTGAATATCCACATCATGGAATCACCTGCAGTGTAACGATCCACATCCTGGAATCTCCTGCAGTGAAAAGATCCACATCCTGGAATCTACTGCAGTGTGAAGATCCACATCATGGAATCTCCTGCCATGTGAATTTCCACATCCTGGAATCAAATGTATCAAGAAGATCCACATCCTGGAAACTCCTGCAGTGTAACGATCAACATTCTGGAATCTCAAGCTGTGAAAAGATCCACATCCTGGAATCGACTGCAGTGTGATGATCCACATCATGGAATCTCCTGCAGTGTGATGATCCACATCTTGGAATCTCATGCAATGTGCAGATCCACATCCTGGAATCCCTCCATTGTAAAGATCCACACGCTGGTATCTCCTGTAGTGAGCAGATCCACATGCTGGAATCTCTGCTTTGAGAAGAGCCATATCTTGGAAAGTGCAGCAGAGTGAAGAACCACATCCTGGATACTCCTGCAGTTTAAGGATCCACATCCTGGAATCTCCTGCAGTGTAAAGATCCTCATCCTGGAATCTCTAGCATTGTGAAGATCCCCATCCTGGAACCTACTGTATTGAGAAGATGCATTTCCTGGAAACTCCTGCAATGCAATGATCCACATCCTGGAATCACCTGCAGCATGATGATTCCCATCCTGGAATCTAATGGAAAGTGAAGATCCACATCCTGGAATCTACTGTGGTGTAAAGATCCACATCCTTGAATCCCTGTTTTGAGAAGATCCACATCTTGGAAAGGGCAGCAGTTTAAGTATCCACATCATGGATTATCCTGCCATTTAAAGAACCACATCCTGGAATTTCTGGCACTGAGAAGATCCACTCCTGGAAACGCACGCAACGTGATGATCCACATCCTGGAATCGTTTGCAGTGTGAAGATCCATATCTCAGAATTTTCAGCAGTGAGTAGATCCACATCCTGGATTCCCCTGCCGTGTGAAGATCCAGATCCTGGAATTTACTGCAGTGAAAAGCTCCCCATTCTGGAATCTCTACCATTGTGAATATGGATATCTTCGTATCTCCTGCAGTGTGAGTATCCACATTCAGGAATCGACTGTGGTGAGAATATCCACATCCCGGAAACTCCTGCTGCATAACGATCCACATCCTGGAATCTCCTGCAGTGTGAAAAAATACATCATGGAATCACCTGCAGTGTAACGATTCACATCCTGGAATCTCCTGCAGTGAAAAGATCCACATCCTGGAATCTACTGCAGCGTGAAGAGCCACATCATGCGATCTCCTGCAGTGTAACGATCCACATCCTGGAATCTCCTGCAGTGGAAAGATCCACATCCTGGAATCTACTGCAGTGCGAAGAACCACATCCTGGAATCTCCTTCCGTTTGATGATCCACATCCTGGAATCGACTGCAGTGTGATGATCCACATCATGGAATCTCCTGCAGAATGATGATCCACATCTTGGAATCTCATGCATTGTGCAGATCCACATCCTGGAATCCCTCCATTGTAAAGATCCACATGCTGGTATCTCCTGTAGTGAGCAGATCCACATACTGGAATGTCTGCTTTGAAAAGAGCCATATCTTGGAAAGTGCAGCGGAGTGAAGAACCACATCCTGGAAACTCCTGCATTTTAAGGATCCACATCCTGGAATCTCCTGCAGAGTGAAATAAAATATCATGGAATCTCCTGCAGTGAGATGATCCGCATCCTGGAATAGCCTGCATTATAAAGATCCACTTGTTGGAATCTCCTGCAGTGGGAAGATCCAGATCCTAAATTATTATGCTGTGAGAAGATCGACATCCTGAAAGGTGCAGCAGGAGGTTCTTCACATCCTGGATTCTACTGCAATGTAAAGAACAACATCCTGAAATCTCTTGCAGTGAAAAGATCCACATCCTGGAAACGACTGCAGTGTGATGATCCACATCAAGGAATCTCCTGCAGAATGATGATCCACATCTTGGAATCTCATGCAATGTACAGATCCACATCCTGGAATCCCTCCATTGTAAAGATCCACATGCTGGAATCTCCTGCAGTGAGCAGATCCACATCCTGGAATCTCTGCTTTGAGAAGAGCCATATCCTGGAAGGTGTAGCGGAGTGAAGAATCACAAATGGAAACTCCTGCAGTTTAAGGATCCACATCCTGGAATCTCCTGCAGAGTGAAAAAAAGATATCATGGAATCTCCTGCAGTGAGATGATCCGCATCCTGGAACTGCCTACATTATAAAGATCCACTTTCTGGTATCTCCTGCAGTGGGAAGATCCACATCCTGGAATCTTATGCTTTGAGAAGATCCACATCCTGGAATCTGATGCTTTGAGAAGATCTACATCCTGAAAGGTGCAGCAGAGTGAAGAACCACATCCTGCTTTCTCCTGCAATGTAAAGAACCACATCCTGAAAACTCCTGCAGTGAGAAGATCAACATCCTGGAAACGCCTTTAATGTGAAGATCCACATTCTGGAAACTCATGCAGTGTGAAGATACAAATCCTGGATTCTCCTGCAATGTAAAGATCCAAATCCTGAAATTTCCAGCAGTGAGAAGATCCACATCCTGGAATCACCTGTCATGTGAAGATCCACATCCTGGAATCCCCTGTCATGTTAAAATCCACACCCTGGAATCTCCTGCAGTTTAATGATCCACATCCTGGAATCCTTCGCACTGGGAAGATCCACATCCTGGGATCTCCTGCAGCATGTTGATCCACATCCTGAATCTCATGCAACGTGAACATCCAAATTCTGGAAGATCCACATTCTGGAAATGCCTGCAGTATGAAGATCCAAATCCTGTAATTTCCAGCAGTGAAAAAACTACATCCTGGAATCCACTTTCATGTGAAGAACCACATCTTGGGAACTCCTGTCGTGTGAATTTCCACATCCTGGAATCAAATGTAGCAAGAAGATCCACATCCTGGAAATTCCTGCAGTGTAACGATCCACAGTCTGGAATCTCAAGCTGTGAAAAGATCCACATCCTTGGAATCAACTGCAGTGTGATGATCCACATCATGGAATCTCCTGCAGAATGATGATCCACATCTTGGAATCTCATGCAATGTGCAGATCCACATCCTGGAATCCCTCCATTGTAAAGATCCACATGCTGGAATCTCCTGTAGTGAGCAGATCCACATCCTGGAATGTCTGCTTTGAGAAGAGCCATATCCTGGAAAGTGCAGCGGAGTGAAGAACCACATCCTGGAAACTCCTGCAGTTTAAGGATCCACATCCTGGAATCTCCTGCAGAGTGAAATAAAATATCATGGAATCTCCTGCAGTGAGATGATCCGCATCCTGGAATTGCCTGCATTATAAAGATACACTTGTTGGAATCTCCTGCAGTGGGAAGATCCAGATCCTAAATTATTATGCTGTGAGAAGATCCACATCCTGAAAGGTGCAGCAGGAGGTTCTTCACATCCTGGATTCTACTGCAATGTAAAGAACAACATCCTGAAATCTCCTGCAGTGCGAAGATCCACAACCTGGAAACGCCTATAATGTGAAGATCCACATCCTGAAAACACATGCATTGAGAAGATCCAAATCCTGGATTCTCCTGCAATGTAAACAACCACATCCTGGAATCTCCTGCAGTGAGAAGATTCACATCTAGGAAACTATTGCAATGTGAAGATCCACCTCCTGGAAATGCCTGCAGTGTGAAGATCCAAATCCTGAAATTTCCAGCAGTGAAAAGATCCACATGCTGGAATCCCCTGTCGTGTGAAGATCCACATCCTGGAATCCCCTGTCATATTAAAATCCACACCCTGGAATCTCCTGCAGTTTAATGATTCACATCCTGGAATCTCTAGCACTGGGAAGATCCACATCCTGGGATCTTCTGCACTGCGAAGAACCAGATCCTGGAATCTCCTTCTGTTTGAAGATCCACATCTTGGAATCTACTGCAGTGTGAATATCCACATCATGGAATCTCCTGCTGTGTAACAATCCACATCCTGGAATCTCCTGCAGTGAAGAGATCCACATCCTGGAATCTACTGTAGTGTGAAGATCCACATCATGGGATCTCCTGCAGTATAATGATCCACATCCTGGAATCTCCTGCAGTGAAAAGATCCACATCCTGGAATCTACTACAGTGAGAAGATCCACATCATGGGATCTCCTGCAGAATGTCGATCCACTTCCTAAATCTCATGCAACGTGAACATCCAAATCCTGGAATCCCCTACATTGTAACGATCCACATGCTGGATTATCATGCAGTGAGAATATCCACATCCTGGAATCTATGCTTTGAGAAGAACCATATCCTGGAAAGTGCAGCAGAGTGAAGAACCACATCCTGGAAACTACAGCAGTTTAAGGATCCACATCCTGGCATCTCCTGCAGTGAAAAGATCCTCAACCTGGAATCTCTAGCATTGTGAAGATCCACATCCTGGAATCTCCTGCAGTATGAAGAACCAAATCTCAGAATTACAGTGAGAAGATCCACATTCTGGAATGCCCTGTCATGCGAACATCCACATCATGGAATCTCCTGCAGAGTAAAGATCCTGATGCTGGAATCTCTAGCACTGTGAAGATCCACATTCGGGAATATCCTGCACTGTGAAGAACCAAATCCTGGAATCTCCTGCAGTGTGAAGACCCACATTCTGGAAATTCCTGCTGTGTGACAATCCACATCCTCGAATCTCCTGCAGTGAAAAAATCCACATCCTGGGATCTACTGCAGTGTGAAGATCCACATCATGGAATCTCCTGCAGCATGATGATCCACATCCTGGAATCTCCAGCATTGTGAAGATCCACATCCTGGAAACTCTTGCAGTGTGAAGATAAACATCATGGATTCTCTGCTTTGGAATGATTCCCATCCTGGTATTGCAGCAGAGTGAATATCCACATCAAGGAATTTTGTGCAGTGCTATGATCCAGATTCTGTATTCTCCTGCAGTGAGAAGATCCACATCCTGGAATATCATGCTTTGAGAAGACCACATCCTGGAAAGTGCAGCAGAGTGAAGAACAATGTCCTGGAATCTCCTGCAGTGAGATGCTCCACATTCTGGAAATGCCTGCAGTATGAAGATCCAAATCCTGTAATTTTCAGCAGTGAAAAAATCTACATCCTGGAATCCACTTTCATGTGAAGAACCATATCCTGGAAAGTCCTGCCGTGTGAATTTCCACATCCTTGAATCAAATGTAGCGAGAAGATCCACATCCTGGAAATTCCTGCAGTGTAACGATCCACATTCTGGAATCTCAAGCAGTGAAAAGATCCACATCCTGGAAACGACTGCAGTGTGATGATCCACATCATGGAATCTCCTGCAGAATGATGATCCACATCTTGGAATCTCATGCAATGTACAGATCCACATCCTGGAATCCCTCCATTGTAAAGATCCACATGCTGGAATCTCCTGTAGTGAGCAGATCCACATCCTGGAATCTCTGCTTTGAGAAGAGCCATATCCTGGAAGGTGCAGCGGAGTGAAGAACCACAAATGGAAACTCCTGCAGTTTAAGGATCCACATCCTGGAATCTCCTGCAGAGTGAAAAAAAGATATCATGGAATCTCCTGCAGTGAGATGATCCGCATCCTGGAACTGCCTGCATTATAAAGATCCACTTTCTGGTATCTCCTGCAGTGGGAAGATCCACATCCTGGAATCTTATGCTTTGAGAAGATCCACATCCTGGAATCTGATGCTTTGAGAAGATCTACATCCTGAAAGGTGCAGCAGAGTGAAGAACCACATCCTGCTTTCTCCTGCAATGTAAAGAACCACATCCTTAAAACTCCTGCAGTGAGAAGATCAACATCCTGGAAACGCCTTTAATGTGAAGATCCACATCCTGGAAACTCATGCAGTGTGAAGATACAAATCCTGGATTCTCCTGCAATGTAAAGAACCACATCCTGGAATCTCCTGCAGTGAGAATATACACATCCTGGAAATGCCTGCAGTGTGAAGATCCAAATCCTGAAATTTCCAACAGTGAGAAGATCCACATCCTGGAATCCCCTGTCGTGTGAAGATCCACATCCTGGAATCCCCTGTCATATTAAAATCCACACCCTGGAATCTCTTGCAGTTTAATGATCCACATCCTGGAATCTCTAGCACTGGGAATATCCACATCCTGGGATCTTCTGCAGTGCGAAGAACCAGATCCTGGAATCTCCTTCTGTTTGAAGATCCACATCCTGGAATCTACTGCAGTGTGAATATCCACATCATGGAGTCTCCTGCAGTGTAACGATCCACATCCTGGAATCTCCTGCAGTGTGAAGACCCACATTCTGGAAATACCTGCCGTGTGACAATCCACATCCTCGAATCTCCTGCAGTGAAAAAATCCACATCCTTGGATCTACTGCAGTGTGAAGATCCACATCATGGAATCACCTGCAGCATGATGATCCACATCCTGGAATCTCCTGCAGTGAAAAGATCCACATCCTGGAATCTACTGCAGTGTGAAGATCCACATCATGGGATCTCCTGCAATGTAATGATCCACATCCTGGAATCTCCTGCAGTGAAAAGATCCACATCCTGGAATCTACTACAGTGAGAAGATCCACATCATGGGATCTCCTGCAGCATGTTGATCCAGTTCCTAAATCTCATGCAACATGAACATCCAAATCCTGGAATCCCCTCCATTGTAACGATCCACATGTTGGAATATCCTGCAATGAGAATATCCACATCCTGGAATCTATGCTTTGAGAAGAACCATATCCTGGAAAGTGCAGCAGAGTGAAGAACCACATCCTGGAAACTACAGCAGTTTAAGGATCCACATCCTGGCATCTCCTGCAGTGTAAAGATCCTCATCCTGGAATCTCTAGCATTGTGAAGATCCACATCCTGGAATCTCCTGCAGTATGAAGATCCAAATCTCAGAATTACCAGCAGTGAGAAGATCCACATTCTGGAATGCCCTGTCATGTGAACATCCACATCATGGAATCTCCTGCAGAGTAAAGATCCTGATGCTGGAATCTTTAGCATTGTGAAGATCCACATTCAGGAATATCCTGCACTGTGAAGAACCATATCCTGGAATCTCCTGCAGTGTGAAGACCCACATTCTGGAAATACCTGCCGTGTGACAATCCACATCCTCGAATCTCCTGCAGTGAAAAAATCCACATCCTGGGATCTACTGCAGTGTGAAGATCCACATCATGGAATCTCCTGCAGCATGATGATCCACATCCTGGAATCTCCAGCATTGTGAAGATCCACATCCTGGAAACTCTTGCAGTGTGAAGATACACATCGTGGAATCTCTGCTTTGGAATGATTCCCATCCTGGAATTGCAGCAGAGTGAATATCCTCTTCCAGGAATTTTGTGCAGTGCTATGATCCAGATTCTGTATTCTCCTGCAGTGAGAAGATCCACATCCTGGAATATCATGCTTTGAGAAGACCACATCCTGGAAAGTGCAGCAGAGTGAAGAACAATGTCCTGGAATCTCCTGCAGTGAGATGCTCCACATTCTGGAAATGCCTGCAGTATGAAGATCCAAATCCTGTAATTTTCAGCAGTGAAAAAATCTACATCCTGGAATCCACTTTCATGTGAAGAACCATATCCTGGAAAGTCCTGCCGTGTGAATTTCCACATCCTTGAATCAAATGTAGCGAGAAGATCCACATCCTGGAAATTCCTGCAGTGTAACGATCCACATTCTGGAATCTCAAGCAGTGAAAAGATCCACATCCTGGAAACGACTGCAGTGTGATGATCCACATCATGGAATCTCCTGCAGAATGATGATCCACATCTTGGAATCTCATGCAATGTACAGATCCACATCCTGGAATCCCTCCATTGTAAAGATCCACATGCTGGAATCTCCTGTAGTGAGCAGATCCACATCCTGGAATCTCTGCTTTGAGAAGAGCCATATCCTGGAAGGTGCAGCGGAGTGAAGAACCACAAATGGAAACTCCTGCAGTTTAAGGATCCACATCCTGGAATCTCCTGCAGAGTGAAAAAAAGATATCATGGAATCTCCTGCAGTGAGATGATCCGCATCCTGGAACTGCCTGCATTATAAAGATCCACTTTCTGGTATCTCCTGCAGTGGGAAGATCCACATCCTGGAATCTTATGCTTTGAGAAGATCCACATCCTGGAATCTGATGCTTTGAGAAGATCTACATCCTGAAAGGTGCAGCAGAGTGAAGAACCACATCCTGCTTTCTCCTGCAATGTAAAGAACCACATCCTTAAAACTCCTGCAGTGAGAAGATCAACATCCTGGAAACGCCTTTAATGTGAAGATCCACATCCTGGAAACTCATGCAGTGTGAAGATACAAATCCTGGATTCTCCTGCAATGTAAAGAACCACATCCTGGAATCTCCTGCAGTGAGAATATACACATCCTGGAAATGCCTGCAGTGTGAAGATCCAAATCCTGAAATTTCCAACAGTGAGAAGATCCACATCCTGGAATCCCCTGTCGTGTGAAGATCCACATCCTGGAATCCCCTGTCATATTAAAATCCACACCCTGGAATCTCTTGCAGTTTAATGATCCACATCCTGGAATCTCTAGCACTGGGAATATCCACATCCTGGGATCTTCTGCAGTGCGAAGAACCAGATCCTGGAATCTCCTTCTGTTTGAAGATCCACATCCTGGAATCTACTGCAGTGTGAATATCCACATCATGGAGTCTCCTGCAGTGTAACGATCCACATCCTGGAATCTCCTGCAGTGTGAAGACCCACATTCTGGAAATACCTGCCGTGTGACAATCCACATCCTCGAATCTCCTGCAGTGAAAAAATCCACATCCTTGGATCTACTGCAGTGTGAAGATCCACATCATGGAATCACCTGCAGCATGATGATCCACATCCTGGAATCTCCTGCAGTGAAAAGATCCACATCCTGGAATCTACTGCAGTGTGAAGATCCACATCATGGGATCTCCTGCAGTGTAATGATCCACATCCTGGAATCTCCTGCAGTGAAAAGATCCACATCCTGGAATCTACTACAGTGAGAAGATCCACATCATGGGATCTCCTGCAGCATGTTGATCCAGTTCCTAAATCTCATGCAACATGAACATCCAAATCCTGGAATCCCCTCCATTGTAACGATCCACATGTTGGAATATCCTGCAATGAGAATATCCACATCCTGGAATCTATGCTTTGAGAAGAACCATATCCTGGAAAGTGCAGCAGAGTGAAGAACCACATCCTGGAAACTACAGCAGTTTAAGGATCCACATCCTGGCATCTCCTGCAGTGTAAAGATCCTCATCCTGGAATCTCTAGCATTGTGAAGATCCACATCCTGGAATCTCCTGCAGTATGAAGATCCAAATCTCAGAATTACCAGCAGTGAGAAGATCCACATTCTGGAATGCCCTGTCATGTGAACATCCACATCATGGAATCTCCTGCAGAGTAAAGATCCTGATGCTGGAATCTTTAGCATTGTGAAGATCCACATTCAGGAATATCCTGCACTGTGAAGAACCATATCCTGGAATCTCCTGCAGTGTGAAGACCCACATTCTGGAAATACCTGCCGTGTGACAATCCACATCCTCGAATCTCCTGCAGTGAAAAAATCCACATCCTGGGATCTACTGCAGTGTGAAGATCCACATCATGGAATCTCCTGCAGCATGATGATCCACATCCTGGAATCTCCAGCATTGTGAAGATCCACATCCTGGAAACTCTTGCAGTGTTAAGATACACATCGTGGAATCTCTGCTTTGGAATGATTCCCATCCTGGAATTGCAGCAGAGTGAATATCCTCTTCCAGGAATTTTGTGCAGTGCTATGATCCAGATTCTGTATTCTCCTGCAGTGAGAAGATCCACATCCTGGAATATCATGCTTTGAGAAGACCACATCCTGGAAAGTGCAGCAGAGTGAAGAACAATGTCCTGGAATCTCCTGCAGTGAGATGCTCCACATTCTGGAAATGCCTGCAGTATGAAGATCCAAATCCTGTAATTTTCAGCAGTGAAAAAATCTACATCCTGGAATCCACTTTCATGTGAAGAACCATATCCTGGAAAGTCCTGCCGTGTGAATTTCCACATCCTTGAATCAAATGTAGCGAGAAGATCCACATCCTGGAAATTCCTGCAGTGTAACGATCCACATTCTGGAATCTCAAGCAGTGAAAAGATCCACATCCTGGAAACGACTGCAGTGTGATGATCCACATCATGGAATCTCCTGCAGAATGATGATCCACATCTTGGAATCTCATGCAATGTACAGATCCACATCCTGGAATCCCTCCATTGTAAAGATCCACATGCTGGAATCTCCTGTAGTGAGCAGATCCACATCCTGGAATCTCTGCTTTGAGAAGAGCCATATCCTGGAAGGTGCAGCGGAGTGAAGAACCACAAATGGAAACTCCTGCAGTTTAAGGATCCACATCCTGGAATCTCCTGCAGAGTGAAAAAAAGATATCATGGAATCTCCTGCAGTGAGATGATCCGCATCCTGGAACTGCCTGCATTATAAAGATCCACTTTCTGGTATCTCCTGCAGTGGGAAGATCCACATCCTGGAATCTTATGCTTTGAGAAGATCCACATCCTGGAATCTGATGCTTTGAGAAGATCTACATCCTGAAAGGTGCAGCAGAGTGAAGAACCACATCCTGCTTTCTCCTGCAATGTAAAGAACCACATCCTTAAAACTCCTGCAGTGAGAAGATCAACATCCTGGAAACGCCTTTAATGTGAAGATCCACATCCTGGAAACTCATGCAGTGTGAAGATACAAATCCTGGATTCTCCTGCAATGTAAAGAACCACATCCTGGAATCTCCTGCAGTGAGAATATACACATCCTGGAAATGCCTGCAGTGTGAAGATCCAAATCCTGAAATTTCCAACAGTGAGAAGATCCACATCCTGGAATCCCCTGTCGTGTGAAGATCCACATCCTGGAATCCCCTGTCATATTAAAATCCACACCCTGGAATCTCTTGCAGTTTAATGATCCACATCCTGGAATCTCTAGCACTGGGAATATCCACATCCTGGGATCTTCTGCAGTGCGAAGAACCAGATCCTGGAATCTCCTTCTGTTTGAAGATCCACATCCTGGAATCTACTGCAGTGTGAATATCCACATCATGGAGTCTCCTGCAGTGTAACGATCCACATCCTGGAATCTCCTGCAGTGTGAAGACCCACATTCTGGAAATACCTGCCGTGTGACAATCCACATCCTCGAATCTCCTGCAGTGAAAAAATCCACATCCTTGGATCTACTGCAGTGTGAAGATCCACATCATGGAATCTCCTGCAGCATGATGATCCACATCCTGGAATCTCCTGCAGTGAAAAGATCCACATCCTGGAATCTACTGCAGTGTGAAGATCCACATCATGGGATCTCCTGCAGTGTAATGATCCACATCCTGGAATCTCCTGCAGTGAAAAGATCCACATCCTGGAATCTACGACAGTGAGAAGATCCACATCATGGGATCTCCTGCAGCATGTTGATCCAGTTCCTAAATCTCATGCAACATGAACATCCAAATCCTGGAATCCCCTCCATTGTAACGATCCACATGTTGGAATATCCTGCAATGAGAATATCCACATCCTGGAATCTATGCTTTGAGAAGAACCATATCCTGGAAAGTGCAGCAGAGTGAAGAACCACATCCTGGAAACTACAGCAGTTTAAGGATCCACATCCTGGCATCTCCTGCAGTGTAAAGATCCTCATCCTGGAATCTCTAGCATTGTGAAGATCCACATCCTGGAATCTCCTGCAGTATGAAGATCCAAATCTCAGAATTACCAGCAGTGAGAAGATCCACATTCTGGAATGCCCTGTCATGTGAACATCCACATCATGGAATCTCCTGCAGAGTAAAGATCCTGATGCTGGAATCTTTAGCATTGTGAAGATCCACATTCAGGAATATCCTGCACTGTGAAGAACCAAATCCTGGAATCTCCTGCAGTGTGAAGACCCACATTCTGGAAATACCTGCCGTGTGACAATCCACATCCTCGAATCTCCTGCAGTGAAAAAATCCACATCCTGGGATCTACTGCAGTGTGAAGATCCACATCATGGAATCTCCTGCAGCATGATGATCCACATCCTGGAATCTCCAGCATTGTGAAGATCCACATCCTGGAAACTCTTGCAGTGTGAAGATACACATCGTGGAATCTCTGCTTTGGAATGATTCCCATCCTGGAATTGCAGCAGAGTGAATATCCTCTTCCAGGAATTTTGTGCAGTGCTATGATCCAGATTCTGTATTCTCCTGCAGTGAGAAGATCCACATCCTGGAATATCATGCTTTGAGAAGACCACATCCTGGAAAGTGCAGCAGAGTGAAGAACAATGTCCTGGAATCTCCTGCAGTGAGATGCTCCACATTCTGGAAATGCCTGCAGTATGAAGATCCAAATCCTGTAATTTCCAGCAGTGAAAAAATCTACATCCTGGAATCCACTTTCATGTGAAGAACCATATCCTGGAAAGTCCTGCTGTGTGAATTTCCACATCCTTGAATCAAATGTAGCGAGAAGATCCACATCCTGGAAATTCCTGCAGTGTAACGATCCACATTCTGGAATCTCAAGCTGTGAAAAGATCCACATCCTGGAAACGACTGCAGTGTGATGATCCACATCAAGGAATCTCCTGCAGAATGATGATCCACATCTTGGAATCTCATGCAATGTACAGATCCACATCCTGGAATCCCTCCATTGTAAAGATCCACATGCTGGAATCTCCTGTAGTGAGCAGATCCACATCCTGGAATCTCTGCTTTGAGAAGAGCCATATCCTGGAAGGTGCAGCGGAGTGAAGAACCACAAATGGAAACTCCTGCAGTTTAAGGATCCACATCCTGGAATCTCCTGCAGAGTGAAAAAAAGATATCATGGAATCTCCTGCAGTGAGATGATCCGCATCCTGGAACTGCCTGCGTTATAAAGATCCACTTTCTGGTATCTCCTGCAGTGGGAAGATCCACATCCTGGAATCTTATGCTTTGAGAAGATCCACATCCTGGAATCTGATGCTTTGAGAAGATCTACATCCTGAAAGGTGCAGCAGAGTGAAGAACCACATCCTGCTTTCTCCTGCAATGTAAAGAACCACATCCTGAAAACTCCTGCAGTGAGAAGATCAACATCCTGGAAACGCCTTTAATGTGAAGATCCACATTCTGGAAACTCATGCAGTGTGAAGATACAAATCCTGGATTCTCCTGCAATGTAAAGATCCAAATCCTGAAATTTCCAGCAGTGAGAAGATCCACATCCTGGAATCACCTGTCATGTGAAGATCCACATCCTGGAATCCCCTGTCATGTTAAAATCCACACCCTGGAATCTCCTGCAGTTTAATGATCCACATCCTGGAATCCTTCACACTGGGAAGATCCACATCCTGGGATCTCCTGCAGCATGTTGATCCACATCCTGAATCTCATGCAACGTGAACATCCAAATTCTGGAAGATCCACATTCTGGAAATGCCTGCAGTATGAAGATCCAAATCCTGTAATTTCCAGCAGTGAAAAAACTACATCCTGGAATCCACTTTCATGTGAAGAACCACATTTTGGGAACTCCTGTCGTTTGAATTTCCACATCCTGGAATCAAATGTAGCAAGAAGATCCACATCCTGGAAATTCCTGCAGTGTAACGATCCACAGTCTGGAATCTCAAGCTGTGAAAAGATCCACATCCTTGGAATCAACTGCAGTGTGATGATCCACATCATGGAATCTCCTGCAGAATGATGATCCACATCTTGGAATCTCATGCAATGTGCAGATCCACATCCTGGAATCCCTCCATTGTAAAGATCCACATGCTGGAATCTCCTGTAGTGAGCAGATCCACATCCTGGAATGTCTGCTTTGAGAAGAGCCATATCCTGGAAAGTGCAGCGGAGTGAAGAACCACATCCTGGAAACTCCTGCAGTTTAAGGATCCACATCCTGGAATCTCCTGCAGAGTGAAATAAAATATCATGGAATCTCCTGCAGTGAGATGATCCGCATCCTGGAATTGCCTGCATTATAAAGATACACTTGTTGGAATCTCCTGCAGTGGGAAGATCCAGATCCTAAATTATTATGCTGTGAGAAGATCCACATCCTGAAAGGTGCAGCAGGAGGTTCTTCACATCCTGGATTCTACTGCAATGTAAAGAACAACATCCTGAAATCTCCTGCAGTGCGAAGATCCACAACCTGGAAACGCCTATAATGTGAAGATCCACATCCTGAAAACACATGCATTGAGAAGATCCAAATCCTGGATTCTCCTGCAATGTAAACAACCACATCCTGGAATCTCCTGCAGTGAGAAGATTCACATCTAGGAAACTATTGCAATGTGAAGATCCACCTCCTGGAAATGCCTGCAGTGTGAAGATCCAAATCCTGAAATTTCCAGCAGTGAAAAGATCCACATGCTGGAATCCCCTGTCGTGTGAAGATCCACATCCTGGAATCCCCTGTCATATTAAAATCCACACCCTGGAATCTCCTGCAGTTTAATGATTCACATCCTGGAATCTCTAGCACTGGGAAGATCCACATCCTGGGATCTTCTGCACTGCGAAGAACCAGATCCTGGAATCTCCTTCTGTTTGAAGATCCACATCCTGGAATCTACTGCAGTGTGAATATCCACATCATGGAATCTCCTGCTGTGTAACAATCCACATCCTGGAATCTCCTGCAGTGAAGAGATCCACATCCTGGAATCTACTGTAGTGTGAAGATCCACATCATGGGATCTCGTGCAGTATAATGATCCACATCCTGGAATCTCCTGCAGTGAAAAGATCCACATCCTGGAATCTACTACAGTGAGAAGATCCACATCATAGGATCTCCTGCAGAATGTCGATCCACTTCCTAAATCTCATGCAACGTGAACATCCAAATCCTGGAATCCCCTACATTGTAACGATCCACATGCTGGATTATCATGCAGTGAGAATATCCACATCCTGGAATCTATGCTTTGAGAAGAACCATATCCTGGAAAGTGCAGCAGAGTGAAGAACCACATCCTGGAAACTACAGCAGTTTAAGGATCCACATCCTGGCATCTCCTGCAGTGTAAAGATCCTCAACCTGGAATCTCTAGCATTGTGAAGATCCACATCCTGGAATCTCCTGCAGTATGAAGAACCAAATCTCAGAATTACAGTGAGAAGATCCACATTCTGGAATGCCCTGTCATGCGAACATCCACAGCATGGAATCTCCTGCAGAGTAAAGATCCTGATGCTGGAATCTCTAGCACTGTGAAGATCCACATTCGGGAATATCCTGCACCGTGAAGAACCAAATCCTGGAATCTCCTGCAGTGTGAAGAACCACATTCTGGAAATTCCTGCTGTGTGACAATCCACATCCTCGAATCTCCTGCAGTGAAAAAATCCACATCCTGGGATCTACTGCAGTGTGAAGATCCACATCATGGAATCTCCTGCAGCATGATGATCCACATCCTGGAATCTCCAGCATTGTGAAGATCCACATCCTGGAAACTCTTGCAGTGTGAAGATACACATCGTGGAATCTCTGCTTTGGAATGATTCCCATCCTGGAATTGCAGCAGAGTGAATATCCACATCAAGGAATTTTGTGCAGTGCTATGATCCAGATTCTGTATTCTCCTGCAGTGTGAAGATCCACATCCTGGAATCTCATGCTTTGAGATCATCCACATCCTGGAAAGTGCAGCAGAGTGAAGAACGATGTCCTGGAATCTCCTGCAGTGTGAAGCTCCACATTCTGGAAATGCCTGCAGTATGAAGATCCAAATCCTGTAATTTGCAGCAGGGAAAAAATCCACATCCTGGAATCCCCTTTCTTGTGAAGAACCACATCCTGGAATCTCCTGCCGTGTGAAGTTCCACATCCTGGAATCAAATGTAGCGAGAAGATCCACCACCTGGAAATTCCTGCAGTGTAACGATCCACATTCTGGAATCTCAAGCTGTGAAAAGATGAGCATCCTGGAATCTCCTGCAGTGTGATGATTCACATCATGGAATCTCCTGCAGAATGATGATCCACATCTTGGAATCTCATGCAATGTGCAGATCCACATCCTGGAATCCCTCCATTGTAAAGATCCACATGCTGGAATCTCCTGTAGTGAGCAGATCCACATCCTGGAATCTCTGCTTTGAGAAGAGCCATATCCTGGAAAGTGCAGTGGAGTGAAGAAACACATCCTGGAAACTGCTGCAGTTGAAGGATCCACATCCTGGAATCTCCTGCAGAGTGAAAAGAAGATGTCAGGAAATCTCCTGCAGTGAGATGATCCACATCCTGGAATTGCTTGCATTGTAAAGATCTACTTGCTGGTATCTCCTGCAGTGGGAAGATCCACATCTTGGAATCTTATGCTTTGAGAAGATCCACATCCTGAAAGGTGCAGCAGAGTGAAGAACCACATCCTGATTTCTCCTGCAATGTAAAGAACCACATCCTGAAATCTCCTGCAGTGAGAAGATCCACATCCTGGAAACACCTATAATGTGAAGATCCACATCCTGGAAACTCATGCAGTGTGAAGATCCAAATCCTGGATTCTCCTGCAATGTAATGAACCACATCCTGGAATCTCCTGCAGTGAGAAGATTCACATCCTGGAAACTCTTGCAATGTGAAGCTCCACCTGCTAGAAATGCCTGCAGTGTGAAGATCCAAATCCTGAAATTTCCAGCAGTGAGAAGTTCCACATCCTGGAATCCCCTGTCGTGTGAATATCCACATCCTGGAATCCCATGTCATAATAAAATCCACATCCTGGAATCTCTTGCAGTTTAATGATCCACATCCTGGAATGTCTAGCATTGAGAAGATCCACATCCTGGGATCGACTGCAGTGTGAAGAATCACATCCTGGAATCTCCTTCTGTTTGAGGATCCACATCCTGGAAACTACTGCAGTGTGAAGATCCACATCATGGAATCTCCTGCAGTGTAACGATCCACATCCTGGAATCTCCTGCAGTGAAAAGAACAACATCCTGGAATCTACTGCAGTGTGAAGATCCACATCATGGGACCTCCTGCAGCATGATGATCATCATCCTGAATCTCATGCAACGTGAACATCCAAATCCTGGAATCCCCTCCATTGTAACGATCCATAAGCTGGATTCTCCTGCAGTGAGAAGATCCACATCCTGGAATCTATGCTTTGAGAAGAACCATATCCTGGAAAGAGCAGCAGAGTGAAGAACCACATCCTGGAAACTCCTGCAGTTTAAGGATACACATCCTGGAATCTCCAGCAATGTAAAGATCCTCATCCTGGAATCTCTAGCATTGTGAAGATCCACATCCTGGAATCTCCTGCAGTGTGAAGATGCAAACCTCAGAATTTCCAGCAGTGAGAAGATCCACATCCTGGAATGCCCTGTCATGTGAAGATCCACATCATGGAATCTCCTGCAGAGTAAAGATCCTGATGCTGGAATCTCTAGCATTGTGAAGATCCACATTCAGGAATATCCTGCACTGTGAAGAACCAAATCCAAAAATCTCCTGCAGTGTGAAGACCCACATTCTGGAAATTCCTGCTGTGTGACAATCCACATCCTGGAATCGCCTGCAGTGAAAAGATCCACATCCTTGGATCTACTGCAGTGTGTAGATTCACATCATGGAAACACATGCAGCATGATGATCCACGTCCTGGAATCTCCAGCATTGTGAAGATCCAAGTCCTGGAAACTACTGCAGTGTGAAGATACACATCGTGGAATATCCTGCTTTGTAACGATCCACATCCTGGAATCTCCTGCAGTGAAAAGAACAACATCCTGGAATCTACTGCAGTGTGAAGATCCACATCATGGGACCTCCTGCAGCATGATGATCATCATCCTGAATCTCATGCAACGTGAACATCCAAATCCTGGAATCCCGTCCATTGTAACGATCCATATGCTGGATTCTCCTGCAGTGAGATGATCCACATCCTGGAATCTATGCTTTGAGAAGAACCATATCCTAGAAAGAGCAGCAGAGTGAAGAACCACATCCTGGAAACTCCTGCAGTTTAAGGATACACACATCCTGGAATCTCCGGCAGTGTAAATATCCTCATCCTGGAATCTCTAGCATTGTGAAGATCCACATCCTGGAATCTCCTGCAGTGTGAAGATGCAAATCTCAGAATTTCCAGCAGTGAGAAGATCCACATCCTGGAATGCCCTGTCATGTGAAGATCCACATCATGGAATCTCCTGCAGAGTAAAGATCCTGATGCTGGAATCTCTAGCATTGTGAAGATCCACATTCAGGAATATCCTGCACTGTGAAGATCCAAATCCAAAAATCTCCTGCAGTGTGAAGACCCACATTCTGGAAATTCCTGCTGTGTGACAATCCACATCCTCGAATCTCCTGCAGTGAAAAGATCCACATCCTTGGATCTACTGCAGTGTGTAGATCCACATCATGGAAACTCATGCAGCATGATGATCCACGTCCTGGAATCTCCAGCATTGTAAAGATCCAAGTCCTGGAAACTCCTGCAGTGTGAAGATACACATCGTGGAATCTCTGCTTTGAAATGATCCCCATCGTGGAATTGCAGCAGAGTGAATAACCACAACCTGGAATTTCCTGCAGTGCCATGATCCAGATTCTGGATTCTCCTGCAGTGAGAAGATCCACATTTTGGAATCTCATGCTTTGAGAAGATCCACATCCTGGAAAGTGCAGCAGAGTGAAGAACGAGGTCCTGGAATCTCCTGCAGTGAGAAGCTCCACGTTCTGGAAATGCCTGCAGTGTGAAGATCCAAATCCTGTAATTACCAGCAGTGAGAAGATCCACGTCTTGGAATCCCCTATTGTGTGAAGGACCACACCCGGGAATCACCTGTTGTGTGAAGTTCCACGTCCTGGAATCAAATTTAGTGAGAAGATCCACATCCTGGAATCGACTGCAGTGTGAAGATCCACATCATGCAATCTCCTGCAGAGTGATCATCCACATCTTGGAATCTCATGCAATGTGCAGATCCACATCCTGGAATCCCTCCATTGTAAAGATCCACATGCTGGAATATGCTGCAGATTGAAAAAAAGACATCAAGGAATCTCCTGCAGTGAGATGATCCACATCCTTGAATCTCATGCTTTGAGAATATCCACATCCTGGAAAGTGCAGCAATGAGATCATGGAATCTCCTGCAGTGAGAAGCTCCACATTCTGGAAATGCCTGCAGTATGAAGATCCAAATCCTGTAATTTCCAGCAGTGAGAAGATCCACATCCTAGAATCCACTGTCGTGTGAAGAATGACATCCTGGAATCTCCTGCCGTGTGAAGTTCCACATCCTGGAATCAAATGTAGTGAGAAGATCCACATCCAGGAAACTCCTGCATTGTAACGATCCACATCCTGGAATCACATGCAGTGAAAAGATCCACATCCTGGAATCAACTGCAGTGTGACGAACCACATCATGCAATCTCCTGCAGAGTGATGATACACATCTTGGAATCTCATGCAATGTGCATATCCACATCCTGGAATCCCTCCATTGTAAAGATCCACATGCTGGAATATGCTGCAGATTGAAAAAAAGACATCATGGAATCTCATGCAGTGAGACTATCCACATCCTGTAATCACCTTCATTGTAAAGATCCACTTGATGGTATCTCCTGCAGTGGGAAGATCCAGATCCTGGAATCTTATGCTTTGAGAAGATCCACATCCTGGAATCTCATGCAGTGAAAAGATCCACATCCTGGAATCAACTGCAGTGTGACGAACCACATCATGCAATCTCCTGCAGAGTGATGATACACATCTTGGAATCTCATGCAATGTGCATATCCACATCCTGGAATCCCTCCATTGTAAACATCCACATGCTGGAATATGCTGCAGATTGAAAAAAAGACATCATGGAATCTCATGCAGTGAGATTATCCACATCCTGTAATCACCTTCATTGTAAAGATCCACTTGATGGTATCTCCTGCAGTGGGAAGATCCAGATCCTGGAATCTTATGCTTTGAGAAGATCCACATCCTGGAATCCACTGTCGTGTGAAGAACCACATCCTTGATTCTCCTGCAATGTAAAGAACCACATCCTGAAATCTCCTGCAGTGAGAAGATCCACATCCTGGAAACGCCTATAATGTGAAGATCCACATCCTGCAAACTCCTGCAGTGTGAAGATACACATCGTGGTATCTCTGCTTTGAAATAATCCCCATTGTGGAATTTCAGCAGAGTGAATAACCACAACCTGGAATTTCCTGCAGTGCAATGATCCAGATTCTGGATTCTCCTGCAGTGAGAAGATCCACATTTTGGAATCTCATGCTTTGAGAAGATCCACATCCTGGAAAGTGCAGCAGAGTGAAGAACGAGGTCCTGGAATCTCCTGCAGTGAGAAGCTTCACATTCTGGAAATGCCTGCAGTGTGAAGATCCAAATCCTGTAATTACCGGCAGTGAGAAGATCCACATGCTGGAATCCCCTATCGTGTGAAGAACCACATCCTGGAATCTCCTGCCGTGTGAAGTTCCACATCCTGGAATCAAATGTAGTGAGAAGATCCACATCCAGGAAACTCCTGCACTGTAACGATCCACATCCTGGAATCTCATGCAGTGAAAAGATCCACATCCTGGAATCTCCTGCAGTGTGATGATCCACATCATGGAATCTCCTGCAGAATGATGATCCACATCTTGGAATCTCATGCAATGTGCAGATCCACATCCTGGAATCCCTCCATTGTAAAGATCCACATGCTGGAATCTCCTGTAGTGAGCAGATCCACATCCTGGAATCTCTGCTTTGAGAAGAGCCATATCCTGGAAAGTGCAGCGGAGTGAAGAAACACATCCTGGAAACTGCTGCAGTTGAAGGATCCACATCCTGGAATCTCCTGCAGAGTGAAAAGAAGATGTCAAGAAATCTCCTGCAGTGAGATGATCCACATCCTGGAATTGCTTGCATTGTAAAGATCTACTTGCTGGTATCTCCTGCAGTGGGAAGATCCACATCTTGGAATCTTATGCTTTGAGAAGATCCACATCCTGAAAGGTGCAGCAGAGTGAAGAACCACATCCTGATTTCTCCTGCAATGTAAAGAACCACATCCTGAAATCTCCTGCAGTGAGAAGATCCACATCCTGGAAACACCTATAATGTGAAGATCCACATCCTGGAAACTCATGCAGTGTGAAGATCCAAATCCTGGATTCTCCTGCAATGTAATGAACCACATCCTGGAATCTCCTGCAGTGAGAAGATTCACATCCTGGAAACTCTTGCAATGTGAAGCTCCACCTGCTAGAAATGCCTGCAGTGTGAAGATCCAAATCCTGAAATTTCCAGCAGTGAGAAGTTCCACATCCTGGAATCCCCTGTCGTGTGAATATCCACATCCTGGAATCCCATGTCATAATAAAATCCACATCCTGGAATCTCTTGCAGTTTAATGATCCACATCCTGGAATGTCTAGCATTGAGAAGATCCACATCCTGGGATCGACTGCAGTGTGAAGAATCACATCCTGGAATCTCCTTCTGTTTGAGGATCCACATCCTGGAAACTACTGCAGTGTGAAGATCCACATCATGGAATCTCCTGCAGTGTAACGATCCACATCCTGGAATCTCCTGCAGTGAAAAGAACAACATCCTGGAATCTACTGCAGTGTGAAGATCCACATCATGGGACCTCCTGCAGCATGATGATCATCATCCTGAATCTCATGCAACGTGAACATCCAAATCCTGGAATCCCCTCCATTGTAACGATCCATAAGCTGGATTCTCCTGCAGTGAGAAGATCCACATCCTGGAATCTATGCTTTGAGAAGAACCATATCCTGGAAAGAGCAGCAGAGTGAAGAACCACATCCTGGAAACTCCTGCAGTTTAAGGATACACATCCTGGAATCTCCAGCAGTGTAAAGATCCTCATCCTGGAATCTCTAGCATTGTGAAGATCCACATCCTGGAATCTCCTGCAGTGTGAAGATGCAAACCTCAGAATTTCCAGCAGTGAGAAGATCCACATCCTGGAATGCCCTGTCATGTGAAGATCCACATCATGGAATCTCCTGCAGAGTAAAGATCCTGATGCTGGAATCTCTAGCATTGTGAAGATCCACATTCAGGAATATCCTGCACTGTGAAGAACCAAATCCAAAAATCTCCTGCAGTGTGAAGACCCACATTCTGGAAATTCCTGCTGTGTGACAATCCACATCCTGGAATCGCCTGCAGTGAAAAGATCCACATCCTTGGATCTACTGCAGTGTGTAGATTCACATCATGGAAACTCATGCAGCATGATGATCCACGTCCTGGAATCTCCAGCATTGTGAAGATCCAAGTCCTGGAAACTCCTGCAGTGTGAAGATACACATCGTGGAATATCCTGCTTTGTAACGATCCACATCCTGGAATCTCCTGCAGTGAAAAGAACAACATCCTGGAATCTACTGCAGTGTGAAGATCCACATCATGGGACCTCCTGCAGCATGATGATCATCATCCTGAATCTCATGCAACGTGAACATCCAAATCCTGGAATCCCGTCCATTGTAACGATCCATATGCTGGATTCTCCTGCAGTGAGATGATCCACATCCTGGAATCTATGCTTTGAGAAGAACCATATCCTGGAAAGAGCAGCAGAGTGAAGAACCACATCCTGGAAACTCCTGCAGTTTAAGGATACACACATCCTGGAATCTCCGGCAGTGTAAATATCCTCATCCTGGAATCTCTAGCATTGTGAAGATCCACATCCTGGAATCTCCTGCAGTGTGAAGATGCAAATCTCAGAATTTCCAGCAGTGAGAAGATCCACATCCTGGAATGCCCTGTCATGTGAAGATCCACATCATGGAATCTCCTGCAGAGTAAAGATCCTGATGCTGGAATCTCTAGCATTGTGAAGATCCACATTCAGGAATATCCTGCACTGTGAAGATCCAAATCCAAAAATCTCCTGCAGTGTGAAGACCCACATTCTGGAAATTCCTGCTGTGTGACAATCCACATCCTCGAATCTCCTGCAGTGAAAAGATCCACATCCTTGGATCTACTGCAGTGTGTAGATCCACATCATGGAAACTCATGCAGCATGATGATCCACGTCCTGGAATCTCCAGCATTGTAAAGATCCAAGTCCTGGAAACTCCTGCAGTGTGAAGATACACATCGTGGAATCTCTGCTTTGAAATGATCCCCATCGTGGAATTGCAGCAGAGTGAATAACCACAACCTGGAATTTCCTGCAGTGCCATGATCCAGATTCTGGATTCTCCTGCAGTGAGAAGATCCACATTTTGGAATCTCATGCTTTGAGAAGATCCACATCCTGGAAAGTGCAGCAGAGTGAAGAACGAGGTCCTGGAATCTCCTGCAGTGAGAAGCTCCACGTTCTGGAAATGCCTGCAGTGTGAAGATCCAAATCCTGTAATTACCAGCAGTGAGAAGATCCACGACTTGGAATCCCCTATTGTGTGAAGGACCACACCCGGGAATCACCTGTTGTGTGAAGTTCCACGTCCTGGAATCAAATTTAGTGAGAAGATCCACATCCTGGAATCGACTGCAGTGTGAAGATCCACATCATGCAATCTCCTGCAGAGTGATCATCCACATCTTGGAATCTCATGCAATGTGCAGATCCACATCCTGGAATCCCTCCATTGTAAAGATCCGCATGCTGGAATATGCTGCAGATTGAAAAAAAGACATCAAGGAATCTCCTGCAGTGAGATGATCCACATCCTTGAATCTCATGCTTTGAGAATATCCACATCCTGGAAAGTGCAGCAATGAGATCATGGAATCTCCTGCAGTGAGAAGCTCCACATTCTGGAAATGCCTGCAGTATGAAGATCCAAATCCTGTAATTTCCAGCAGTGAGAAGATCCACATCCTAGAATCCACTGTCGTGTGAAGAATGACATCCTGGAATCTCCTGCCGTGTGAAGTTCCACATCCTGGAATCAAATGTAGTGAGAAGATCCACATCCAGGAAACTCCTGCATTGTAACGATCCACATCCTGGAATCACATGCAGTGAAAAGATCCACATCCTGGAATCAACTGCAGTGTGACGAACCACATCATGCAATCTCCTGCAGAGTGATGATACACATCTTGGAATCTCATGCAATGTGCATATCCACATCCTGGAATCCCTCCATTGTAAAGATCCACATGCTGGAATATGCTGCAGATTGAAAAAAAGACATCATGGAATCTCATGCAGTGAGACTATCCACATCCTGTAATCACCTTCATTGTAAAGATCCACTTGATGGTATCTCCTGCAGTGGGAAGATCCAGATCCTGGAATCTTATGCTTTGAGAAGATCCACATCCTGGAATCTCATGCAGTGAAAAGATCCACATCCTGGAATCAACTGCAGTGTGACGAACCACATCATGCAATCTCCTGCAGAGTGATGATACACATCTTGGAATCTCATGCAATGTGCATATCCACATCCTGGAATCCCTCCATTGTAAACATCCACATGCTGGAATATGCTGCAGATTGAAAAAAAGACATCATGGAATCTCATGCAGTGAGATTATCCACATCCTGTAATCACCTTCATTGTAAAGATCCACTTGATGGTATCTCCTGCAGTGGGAAGATCCAGATCCTGGAATCTTATGCTTTGAGAAGATCCACATCCTGGAATCCACTGTCGTGTGAAGAACCACATCCTTGATTCTCCTGCAATGTAAAGAACCACATCCTGAAATCTCCTGCAGTGAGAAGATCCACATCCTGGAAACGCCTATAATGTGAAGATCCACATCCTGCAAACTCCTGCAGTGTGAAGATACACATCGTGGTATCTCTGCTTTGAAATAATCCCCATTGTGGAATTTCAGCAGAGTGAATAACCACAACCTGGAATTTCCTGCAGTGCAATGATCCAGATTCTGGATTCTCCTGCAGTGAGAAGATCCACATTTTGGAATCTCATGCTTTGAGAAGATCCACATCCTGGAAAGTGCAGCAGAGTGAAGAACGAGGTCCTGGAATCTCCTGCAGTGAGAAGCTTCACATTCTGGAAATGCCTGCAGTGTGAAGATCCAAATCCTGTAATTACCGGCAGTGAGAAGATCCACATGCTGGAATCCCCTATCGTGTGAAGAACCACATCCTGGAATCTCCTGCCGTGTGAAGTTCCACATCCTGGAATCAAATGTAGTGAGAAGATCCACATCCAGGAAACTCCTGCACTGTAACGATCCACATCCTGGAATCTCATGCAGTGAAAAGATCCACATCCTGGAATCTCCTGCAGTGTGATGATCCACATCATGGAATCTCCTGCAGAATGATGATCCACATCTTGGAATCTCATGCAATGTGCAGATCCACATCCTGGAATCCCTCCATTGTAAAGATCCACATGCTGGAATCTCCTGTAGTGAGCAGATCCACATCCTGGAATCTCTGCTTTGAGAAGAGCCATATCCTGGAAAGTGCAGCGGAGTGAAGAAACACATCCTGGAAACTGCTGCAGTTGAAGGATCCACATCCTGGAATCTCCTGCAGAGTGAAAAGAAGATGTCAAGAAATCTCCTGCAGTGAGATGATCCACATCCTGGAATTGCTTGCATTGTAAAGATCTACTTGCTGGTATCCCCTGCAGTGGGAAGATCCACATCTTGGAATCTTATGCTTTGAGAAGATCCACATCCTGAAAGGTGCAGCAGAGTGAAGAACCACATCCTGATTTCTCCTGCAATGTAAAGAACCACATCCTGAAATCTCCTGCAGTGAGTAGATCCACATCCTGGAAACACCTATAATGTGAAGATCCACATCCTGGAATCTCATGCAGTGTGAAGATCCAAATCCTGGATTCTCCTGCAATGTAATGAACCACATCCTGGAATCTCCTGCAGTGAGAAGATTCATATCCTGGAAACTCTTGCAATGTGAAGATCCACCTACTGGAAATGCCTGCAGTGTGAAGATCCAAATCCTGAAATTTCCAGCAGTGAGAAGTTCCACATCCTGGAATCCCCTGTCGTGTGAATATCCACATCCTGGAATCCCATGTCATGTTAAAATCCACATCCTGGAATCTCCTGCATTTTAATGATCCACATCCTGGAATGTCTAGCATTGAGAAGATCCACATCCTGGGATCGACTGCAGTGTGAAGAATCACATCCTGGAATCTCCTTCTGTTTGAGGATCCACATCCTGGAAACTACTGCATTGTGAAGATCCACATTATGGAATCTCCTGCAGTGTAACGATCCACATCCTGGAATCTCCTGCAGTGAAACGAACAACATCCTGGAATCTACTGCAGTGTGAAGATCCACATCATGGGACCTCCTGCAGCATGATGATCATCATCCTGAATCTCATGCAACGTGAACATCCAAATCCTGGAATCCCCTCCATTTTAACGATCCATATGCTGGATTCTCCTGCAGTGAGATGATCCACATCCTGGAAATTCCTGCTTTGTGACGATCCACATCATGGAATCTCCTGCAGCATTATGATCCTCATACCAGAATCTCCATTATTGTGACATTAAGCATCCTGGAATCTCTGCTTTGAGAAGATCCCCATCCTGGAAAGTGTAAAAGTGTGAAGAATAACATGCTGGAATCTACTGTAGTGTGAAGATCTCAATTCTGGATTCTCCTGCAGTGTACAGAACCACATCCTGGAATCTCCTGCAGTGAGAAGATCCACATCCTGGAATCTATGCTTTGAGAAGAACCATATCCTGGAAAGAGCAGCAGAGTGAAGAACCACATCCTGGAAACTCCTGCAGTTTAAGGATACACATCCTGGAATCTCCGGCAGTGTAAAGATCCTCATCTTGGAATCTCTAGCATTGTGAAGATCCACATCCTGGAATCTCCTGCAGTGTGAAGATGCAAATCTCAGAATTTCCAGCAGTGAGAAGATCCACATCTTGGAATGCCCTGTCATGTGAACATCCACATCATGGAATCTCCTGCAGAGTAAAGATCCTGATGCTGGAATCTCTAGCATTGTGAAGATCCACATTCAGGAATATCCTGCACTGTGAAGATCCAAATCCAAAAATCTCCTGCAGTGTGAAGACCCACATTCTGGAAATTCCTGCTGTGTGACAATCCACATCCTGGAATCTCCTGCAGTGAAAAGATCCACATCCTTGGATCTACTGCAGTGTGTAGATCCTCATCATGGAAACTCATGCAGCATGATGATCCACATCCTGGAATCTCCAGCATTGTGAAGATGCAAGTCCTGGAAACTCCTGCAGTGTGAAGATACACATCGTGGTATCACTGCTTTGAAATGATCCCCATCGTGGAATTGCAGCAGCGTGAATAACCACAAACTGGAATTTCCTGCAGTGCCATGATCCAGATTCTGGATTCTCCTGCAGTGAGAAGATCCACATTTTGGAATCTCATGCTTTGAGAAGATCCACATCCTGGAAAGTGCAGCAGAGTGAAGAACGAGGTCCTGGAATCTCCTGCAGTGAGAAGCTCCATGTTCTGGAAATGCCTGCAGTGTGAAGATCCAAATCCTGTAATTACCAGCAGTGAGAAGATCCACATCTTGGAATCCCCTATTGTGTGAAGGACCACACCCGGGAATCGCCTGTTGTGTGAAGTTCCACATCCTGGAATCAAATTTAGTGAGAAGATCCACATCCTGGAATCGACTGCAGTGTGAAGATCCACATCCTGGAATCTCATGCAGTGAAAAGATCCACATCCTGGAATCTCCTGCAGTGAGATGATCCACATCCTGGAATCACCTTCATTGTAAAGATCCACTTGATGGTATCTCCTGCAGTGGGAAGATCCAGATCCTGGAATCTTATGCTTTGAGAAGATCCACATCCTGGAATCCCCTGTTGTGTGAAGAACCAAATCCTTGATTCTCCTGCAATGTAAAGAACCACATCCTGAAATCTCCTGCAGTGAGAAGATCCACATCATGGAAACGCCTATAATGTGAAGATCCACATCATAGAAACTCCTGCAGTGTGAAGATCCAAATCCTGGATTCTCCTGCAATGTAATGAACCAGATCCTGGAATCTCCTGCAGTGAGAAGATTCACATCCTGGAAACTCCTGCAATGTGAGGATCCATATCCTGGAATTTCCTACAGTTTAATGATCCACATCCTGGAATCTCCTGCCGTGTGAAGATCCACATCCTGGGATCTCCTGCAGTGCGAAGAACCACATACTGGAATCTCCTTCCGTTTGAAGATCCACATCCTGGAATCTACTGCAGTCTGAAGATCCACATCATGGAATCTCCTGCAGTGTAATGATCCACATCCTGGAATCTGCTGCAGTGAAAAGATCCACATCCTGGAATCTACTGCAGTGTGAAGATCCACGTCATGGGATCTCCTGCAGTGTGATGATCCACATCCTAAATCTCATGCAACGTGAACATCCAAATCCTGGTATCCCCTGCATTGCAACGATCCACATGCTGGAATCGCCTGCAGTGAGAAGATTCACATCCTGGAATCTATGCTTTGAGAAGAACCATATCCTGGAAAGTGCAGCAGAGTGAAGAACCACATCCTGGAAACTCCTGCAGTTTAAGGATCCACATCCTGTTATCCCCTGCAGTGTGAAGATCCCCATCCTGGGATCTCTAGCATTGTGTAGATCCACATCCTGGAATCTGCTGCAGTGTGAAATCCAAATCTCAGAATTTCCAGCAGTGAGAAGATCCACATCCTGGAACCTGTGCTTTGAGAAGAGCCATATCTTGGAAAGTGCAGCGAAGTGAGGAACCACATCCTGGAAACTCCTGCAGTTTAAGGATCCACATCCTGGAATCTCCTGCAGAGTGAAATAAAATATCATGGAATCTCCTGCAGTGAGATGATCCGTATCCTGGAATTGCCTGCATTATAAAGATCCACTTACTGGTATCTCCTGCAGTGGGAAGATCCAGATCCTGGATTATTATGCTTTGAGAAGATCCACATCCTGAAAGGTGCAGCAGAGTGAAGAACCACGTCCTGGGTTATCCTGCAATGTAAAGAACAACATCCTGAAAACTCCTGCAGTGAGAAGATCCACATCCTGGAAACGCCTATAATGTGAAGATCCACATCCTGGAAAATCTTGCAATGTGAAGATCCAAATCCTGGATTCTCCTGCAATGTAAAGAACCACATCCTGGAATCTCCTTCAGTGTGAAGATTCACATCCTGGAATATCCTGCAGTGTGAAGATCCACATCCTGGAATCCGCTGTTATGTTAAAATACACATCCTGGAATCTCCTGCAGTTTAATGATCCACATCCTGGAATCTCTAGCATTGAGAAGATCCACATCCTGGGATGTCCTGCAGTGTGAAGAACCACATCCTGCAATCTCCGTCCGTTTGAAGATCCACATCCTGGAATCTACTGCAGTGTGAATATGCACATCATGGAATCTGCTGCAGTGTAACGATCCACATCCTGGAATCTCCTGCTGTGAAAAGATCCACATCCTGGAATCTACTGCAGTGTGAAGATACACATCATGGGAAATCCTGCAGTGTAACGATCCACATCCTGGAATCACCTGCAGTGAAAAGATCCACATCCTGGAATTTCCTGCAGTGCAATGATCCAGATTCTGTATTCTCCTGCAGTGAGAAGATCCACGTCCTGGAATCTCATGCTTTGAGAATATCCACATCCTGAAAGGTGCAGCAGAGTGTAGAACCACATCCTCCTTTCTCCTGCAATGTAAGAAACCACATCCTGAAATCTCTTGCAGTGAGAAGATCCACATCCTGGAAAGGCCTTTAATGTGAATATCCACATCCTGGAAACTCATGCAGTGTGAAGATCCAAATCCCAGATTCTCCTGCAATCTAAAGAACCACATCCTGGAATCTCCTGCAGTGAGAATATTCACATCCTGGAAACTCTTGCTATGTGAAGATCCACCTCCTGGAAATGCCTGCAGTGTGAAGATCCAAATCCTGAAATTTCCAGCAGTGAGAAGATCCACATCCTGGAATCCCCTGTCGTGTGAAGATCCACATCCTGGAATCCCCTGCCATGTTAAAATCCACATCCTGGAATCCCCTGCCATGTTAAAATCCACATCCTGGAATCTCCTGCATTGAGAAGATCCACATCCTGGGATGTCCTGCAGTGTGAAGAAGCATATCCTTGAATCTCCGTCTGTTTGAAGATCCACATCCTGGAATCTACTGCAGTGTGAATATGCACATCATGGAATCTGCTGCAGTGTAACGATCCACATCCTGGAATCTCCTGCAGTGAAAAGATCCACATCCTGGAATCACCTGCAGTGAAAAGATCCACATCCTGGAATTTCCTGCAGTGCAATGATCCAGATTCTGTATTCTCCTGCAGTGAGAAGATCCACATCCTGGAATATCATGCTTTGAGAATATCCAGATCCTGGAAAGTGCAGCAGAGTGAAGAACGATGTCCTGGAATCTCCTGCAGTGAGAAGCTCCACATTCTGGAAATGCCTGCAGTATGAAGATCCAAATCCTGTAATTTCCAGCAGTGAAAAAAATCTACATCCTGGAATCCACTTTCATGTGAAGAACCACATCCTGGAAACTCCTGCCGTGTGAATTTCCACATCCTGGAATCAAATGTAGTGAGAAGATCCACATCCTGGAAATTCCTGCCGTGTAACGATCCACATCATGGAATCTCAAACTGTGAAAAGATCCACATCCTGGAATCGACTGCAGTGTGGTGATCCACATCATGGAATCTCCTGCAGAATGATGATCCACATATTGGAATCTCATGCAATGTGCAGATCCACATCCTGGAATCCCTCCATTGTAAAGATCCACATGCTGGAATCTCCTGTAGTGAGCAGATCCACATCCTGGAATGTCTGCTTTGAGAAGAGCCATATCCTGGAAAGTGCAGCGGAGTGAAGAACCACATCCTGGAAACTCCTGCAGTTTAAGGATCCACATCCTGGAATCTCCTCCTGAGTGAAAAAAAGATATCATGGAATCTCCTACAGTGAGATGATCCACATCCAGGAATTGCGTTCATTTTAAAGATCCACTTGCTGGTATCTCCTGCAGTGGGAAGATTCACATCCTGGAATCTTATGCTTTGAGAAGATACACATCCTGGAATCTTATGCTTTGAGAAGATCCACATCCTGAAAGATGCAGCAGAGTGTAGAACCACATCCTCCTTTCTCCTGCAATGTAAGAAACCACATCCGGAAATCTCTTGCAGTGAGAAGATCCACATCCTGGAAAGGCCTTTAATGTGAATATCCACATCCTGGAAACTCATGCAGTGTGAAGATCCAAATCCTGGATTCTCCTGCAATGTAAAGAACCACATCCTGGAATCTCCTGCAGTGAGAATATTCACATCCTGGAAACTCTTGCTATGTGAAGATCCACCTCCTGGAAATGCCTGCAGTGTGAAGATCCAAATCCTGAAATTTCCAGCAGTGAGAAGATCCACATCCTGGAATCCCCTGTCGTGTGAAGATCCACATCCTGGAATCCCCTGCCATGTTAAAATCCACATCCTGGAATCTCCTGCAGTTTAATGATCCACATCCTGGAATCTCTAGCATTGAGAAGATCCACATCCTGGGATGTCCTGCAGTGCGAAGAACCATATCCTTGAATCTCCGTCTGTTTGAAGATCCACATCCTGGAATCTACTGCAGTGTGAATATGCACATCATGGAATCTGCTGCAGTGTAACGATCCACATCCTGGAATCTCCTGCTGTGAACAGATCCACATCCTGGAATCTACTGCAGTGTGAAGATACACATCATGGGAAATCCTGCAGTGTAACGATGCACATCCTGGAATCACCTGCAGTGAAAAGATCCACATCCTGGAATTTCCTGCAGTGCAATGATCCAGATTCTGTATTCTCCTGCAGTGAGAAGATCCACATCCTGGAATCTCATGCTTTTAGAATATCCAGATCCTGGAAAGTGCAGCAGAGTGAAGAACGATGTCCTGGAATCTCCTGCAGTGAGAAGCTCCACATTCTGGAAATGCCTGCAGTATGAAGATCCAAATCCTGTAATTTCCAGCAGTGAAAAAATCTACATCCTGGAATCCACTTTCATGTGAAGAACCACATCCTGGAAACTCCTGCCGTGTGAATTTCCACATCCTGGAATCAAATGTAGTGAGAAGATCCACATCCTGGAAATTCCTGCCGTGTAACGATCCACATCATGGAATCTCAAACTGTGAAAAGATCCACATCCTGGAATCGACTGCAGTGTGGTGATCCACATCATGGAATCTCCTGCAGAATGATGATCCACATATTGGAATCTCATGCAATGTGCAGATCCACATCCTGGAATCCCTCCATTGTAAAGATCCACATGCTGGAATCTCCTGTAGTGAGCAGATCCACATCCTGGAATGTCTGCTTTGAGAAGAGCCATATCCTGGAAAGTGCAGCGGAGTGAAGAACCACATCCTGGAAACTCCTGCAGTTTAAGGATCCACATCCTGGAATCTCCTCCTGAGTGAAAAAAAGATATCATGGAATCTCCTACAGTGAGATGATCCACATCCAGGAATTGCGTTCATTTTAAAGATCCACTTGCTGGTATCTCCTGCAGTGGGAAGATTCACATCCTGGAATCTTATGCTTTGAGAAGATACACATCCTGGAATCTTATGCTTTGAGAAGATCCACATCCTGAAAGATGCAGCAGAGTGTAGAACCACATCCTCCTTTCTCCTGCAATGTAAGAAACCACATCCGGAAATCTCTTGCAGTGAGAAGATCCACATCCTGGAAAGGCCTTTAATGTGAATATCCACATCCTGGAAACTCATGCAGTGTGAAGATCCAAATCCTGGATTCTCCTGCAATGTAAAGAACCACATCCTGGAATCTCCTGCAGTGAGAATATTCACATCCTGGAAACTATTGCTATGTGAAGATCCACCTCCTGGAAATGCCTGCAGTGTGAAGATCCAAATCCTGAAATTTCCAGCAGTGAGAAGATCCACATCCTGGAATCCCCTGTCGTGTGAAGATCCACATCCTGGAATCCCCTGCCATGTTAAAATCCACATCCTGGAATCTCCTGCAGTTTAATGATCCACATCCTGGAATCTCTAGCATTGAGAAGATCCACATCCTGGGATGTCCTGCAGTGCGAAGAACCATATCCTTGAATCTCCGTCTGTTTGAAGATCCACATCCTGGAATCTACTGCAGTGTGAATATGCACATCATGGAATCTGCTGCAGTGTAACGATCCACATCCGGGAATCTCCTGCTGTGAACAGATCCACATCCTGGAATCTACTGCAGTGTGAAGATACACATCATGGGAAATCCTGCAGTGTAACGATGCACATCCTGGAATCACCTGCAGTGAAAAGATCCACATCCTGGAATTTCCTGCAGTGCAATGATCCAGATTCTGTATTCTCCTGCAGTGAGAAGATCCACATCCTGGAATCTCATGCTTTTAGAATATCCAGATCCTGGAAAGTGCAGCAGAGTGAAGAACGATGTCCTGGAATCTCCTGCAGTGAGAAGCTCCACATTCTGGAAATGCCTGCAGTATGAAGATCCAAATCCTGTAATTTCCAGCAGTGAAAAAATCTACATCCTGGAATCCACTTTCATGTGAAGAACCACATCCTGGAAACTCCTGCCGTGTGAATTTCCACATCCTGGAATCAAATGTAGTGAGAAGATCCACATCCTGGAAATTCCTGCAGTGTAACGATCCACATCATGGAATCTCAAGCTGTGAAAAGATCCACATCCTGGAATCGACTGCAGTGTGGTGATCCACATCATGGAATCTCCTGCAGAATGATGATCCACATATTGGAATCCATGCAATGTGCAGATCCACATCCTGGAATCCCTCCATGTAAAGATCCACATGCTGGAAACTACTGTAGTGAGCAGATCCAGATCCTGGAATGTCTGCTTTGAGAAGAGCCATATCCTGGAAAGTGCAGCGGAGTGAAGAACCACATCCTGGAAACTCCTGCATTTTAAGGATCCACATCCTGGAATCTCCTCCTGAGTGAAAAAAAGATATCATGGAATCTCCTGCAGTGAGATGATCCGCATCCTGGAATTGCCTTCATTATAAAGATCCACTTGCTGGTATCTCCTGCAGTGGGAAGATTCACATCCTGGAATCTTATGCTTTGAGAAGATACATATCCTGGAATCTTATGCTTTGAGAAGATCCACATCCTGAAAGGTGCAGCAGAGTGTAGAACCACATCCTCCTTTCTCCTGCAATGTAAGAAACCACATCCGGAAATCTCTTGCAGTGAGAAGATCCACATCCTGGAAAGGCCTTTAATGTGAATATCCACATCCTGGAAACTCATGCAGTGTGAAGATCCAAATCCTGGATTCTCCTGCAATGTAAAGAACCACATCCTGGAATCTCCTGCAGTGAGAATATTCACATCCAGGAAACTCTTGCTATGTGAAGATCCACCTCCTGGAAATGCCTGCAGTGTGAAGATCCAAATCCTGAAATTTCCAGCAGTGAGAAGATCCACATCCTGGAATCCCCTGTCGTGTGAAGATCCACATCCTGGAATCCCCTGCCATGTTAAAATCCACATCCTGGAATCCCCTGCCATGTTAAAATCCACATCCTGCAATCTCCTACATTGAGAAGATCCACATCCTGGGATGTCCTGCAGTGCGAAGAACCATATCCTTGAATCTCCGTCTGTTTGAAGATCCACATCCTGGAATCTACTGCAGTGTGAATATGCACATCATGGAATCTGCTGCAGTGTAACGATCCACATCCTGGAATCTCCTGCAGTGAAAAGATCCACATCCTGGAATCTACTGCAGTGTGAAGATACACATCATGGGAAATCCTGCAGTGTAATGATCCACATCCTGGAATCTCCTGCAGTGTAACGATCCACATCCTGGAATTTCCTGCAGTGCAATGATCCAGATTCTGTATGCTACTGCAGTGAGAAGATCCACATCCTGGAATCTCATGCTTTGAGAATATCCAGATCCTGGAAAGTGCAGCAGAGTGAAGAACGATGTCCTGGAACCTCCGGCAGTGAGAAGCTCCACATTCTGGAAATGCCTGCAGTATGAAGATCCAAATCCTGTAATTTCCAGCAGTGAAAAAATCTACATCCTGGAATCCACTTTCATGTGAAGAACCACATCCTGGAAACTCCTGCCGTGTGAATTTCCACATCCTGGAATCAAATGTAGTGAGAAGATCCACATCCTGGAAATTCCTGCAGTGTAACGATCCACATCATGGAATCTCAAGCTGTGAAAAGATCCACATCCTGGAATCGACTGCAGTGTGTTGATCCACATCATGGAATCTCCTGCAGAATGATGATCCACATCTTGGAATCTCATGCAATGTGCAGATCCACATCCTGGAATCCCTCCATTGTAAAGATCCACATGCTGGAATCTACTGTAGTGAGCAGATCCACATCCTGGAATGTCTGCTTTGAGAAGAGCCATATCCTGGAAAGTGCAGCGGAGTGAAGAACCACATCCTGGAAACTCCTGCATTTTAAGGATCCACATCCTGGAATCTCCTCCTGAGTGAAAAAAAGATATCATGGAATCTCCTGCAGTGAGATGATCCGCATCCTGGAATTGCCTTCATTATAAAGATTCACTTGCTGGTATCCCCTGCAGTGGGAAGATTCACATCCTGGAATCTTATGCTTTGAGAAGATGCATATCCTCGAATCTTATGCTTTGAGAAGATCCACATCCTGAAAGGTGCAGCAGAGTGTAGAACCACATCCTCCTTTCTCCTGCAATGTAAGAAACCACATCCGGAAATCTCTTGCAGTGAGAAGATCCACATCCTGGAAAGGCCTTTAATGTGAATATCCACATCCTGGAAACTCATGCAGTGTGAAGATCCAAATCCTGGATTCTCCTGCAATGTAAAGAACCACATCCTGGAATCTCCTGCAGTGAGAATATTCACATCCTGGAAACTATTGCTATGTGAAGATCCACCTCCTGGAAATGCCTGCTGTGTGAAGATCCAAATCCTGAAATTTCCAGCAGTGAGAAGATCCACATCCTGGAATCCCCTGTCGTGTGAAGATCCTCATCCTGGAATCCCCTGCCATGTTAAAATCCACATCCTGGAATCTCCTGCAGTTTAATGATCCACATCCTGGAATCTCTAGCATTGAGAAGATCCACATCCTGGGATGTCCTGCAGTGCGAAGAACCATATCCTTGAATCTCCGTCTGTTTGAAGATCCACATCCTGGAATCTACTGCAGTGTGAATATGCACATCATGGAATCTGCTGCAGTGTAACGATCCACATCCTGGAATCTCCTGCTGTGAAAAGATCCACATCCTGGAATCTACTGCAGTGTGAAGATACACATCATGGGAAATCCTGCAGTGTAATGATCCACATCCTGGAATCACCTGCAGTGAAAAGATCCACATCCTGGAAATTCCTGCAGTGCAATGATCCAGATTCTGTATTCTCCTGCAGTGAGAAGATCCACATCCTGGAATCTCATGCTTTGAGAATATCCAGGACCTGGAAAGTGCAGCAGAGTGAAGAACGATGTCCTGGAATCTCCTGCAGTGTGAAGCTCCACATTCTGGAAATGCCTGCAGTATGAAGATCCAAATCCTGTAATTTCCAGCAGTTAAAAGATCTACATCCTGGAATCCACTTTCATGTGAAGAACCACATCTTGGGAACTCCTGCCGTGTGAATTTCCACATCCTGGAATCAAATGTAGTGAGAAGATCCACATCCTGGAAATTCCTGCAGTGTAACAATCCACATCATGGAATCTCAACCTGTGAAAAGATCCACATCCTGGAATCAACTGCAGTGTGGTGATCCACATCATGGAATCTCCTGCAGAATGATGATCCACATCTTGGAATCTCATGCAATGTGCAGATCCACATCCTGGAATCCCTCCATTGTAAAGATCCACATGCTGGAATCTACTGTAGTGAGCAGATCCACATCCTGGAATGTCTGCTTTGAGAAGAGCCATATCCTGGAAAGTGCAGCGGAGTGAAGAACCACATCCTGGAAACTACTGCAGTTTAAGGATCCACATACTGGAATCTCCTCCTGAGTGAAAAAAAGATATCATGGAATCTCCTGCAGTGAGATGATCCGCATCCTGGAATTGCCTTCATTATAAAGATCCACTTGCTGGTATCTCCTGCAGTGGGAAGATTCACATCCTGGAATCTTATGCTTTGAGAAGATACATATCCTGGAATCTTATGCTTTGAGAAGATCCACATCCTGAAAGGTGCAGCAGAGTGTAGAACCACATCCTCCTTTCTCCTGCAATGTAAGAAACCACATCCGGAAATCTCTTGCAGTGAGAAGATCCACATCCTGGAAAGGCCTTTATTGTGAATATCCACATCCTGGAAACTCATGCAGTGTGAAGATCCAAATCCTGGATTCTCCTGCAATGTAAAGAACCACATCCTGGAATCTCCTGCAGTGAGAATATTCACATCCTGGAAACTCTTGCTATGTGAAGATCCACCTCCTGGAAATGCCTGCAGTGTGAAGATCCAAATCCTGAAATTTCCAGCAGTGAGAAGATCCACATCCTGGAATCCCCTGTCGTGTGAAGATCCACATCCTGGAATCCCCTGCCATGTTAAAATCCACATCCAGGAATCCCCTGCCATGTTAAAATCCACATCCTGCAATCTCCTGCATTGAGAAGATCCACATCCTGGGATGTCCTGCAGTGTGAAGAACCATATCCTTGAATCTCCGTCTGTTTGAAGATCCACATCCTGGAATCTACTGCAGTGTGAATATGCACATCATGGAATCTGCTGCAGTGTATCGATCCACATCCTGGAATCTCCTGCAGTGAAAAGATCCACATCCTGGAATCTACTGCAGTGTGAAGATACACATCATGGGATATCCTGCAGTGTAATGATCCACATCCTGGAATCTCCTGCAGTGTAACGATCCACATCCTGGAATTTCCTGCAGTGCAATGATCCAGATTCTGTATGCTACTGCAGTGAGAAGATCCACATCCTGGAATCTCATGCTTTGAGAATATCCAGAACCTGGAAAGTGCAGCAGAGTGAAGAACGATGTCCTGGAACCTCCGGCAGTGAGAAGCTCCACATTCTGGAAATGCCTGCAGTATGAAGATCCAAATCCTGTAATTTCCAGCAGTGAAAAAATCTACATCCTGGAATCCACTTTCATGTGAAGAACCACATCTTGGGAACTCCTGTCGTGTGAGTTTCCACATCCTGGAATCAAATGTAGTGAGAAGATCCACATCCTGGAAATTCCTGCAGTGTAATGGTCCACATCGTGGAATCTCAAGCTGTGAAAAGATCCACATCCTGGAATCCCTCCATTGTAAAGATCCACATGCTGGAATCTACTGTAGTGAGCAGATCCACATCCTGGAATTTCTGCTTTGAGAAGAGCCATATCCTGGAAAGTGCAGCGGAGTGAAGAACCACATCCTGGAAACTCCTGCAGTTTAATGATCCACATCCTGGAATCTCCTGCAGAGTGAAATAAAGATATCATGGAATCTCCTGCAGTGAGATGATCCGCATCCTGGAATTGCCTTCATTATAAAGATCCACTTGGTGGTATCTCCTGCAGTGGGAAGATTCACATCCTGGAATCTTATGCTTTGAGAAGATCCACATGCTGGAATCTTATGCTTTGAGAAGATACACATCCTGGAATCTTATGCTTTGAGAAGATCCACATCCTGAAAGGTGCAACAGAGTGTAGAACCACATCCTCCTTTCTCCTGCAATGTAAGAAACCACATCCTGAAATCTCTTGCAGTGAGAAGATCCACATCCTGGAAAGGCCTTTAATGTGAATATCCACATCCTGGAAACTCATGCAGTGTGAAGATCCAAATCCTGGATTCTCCTGCAATGTAAAGAACCACATCCTGGAATCTCCTGCAGTGAGAATATTCACATCCTGGAAACTCTTGCTATGTGAAGATCCACCTCCTGGAAATGCCTGCAGTGTGAAGATCCAAATCCTGAAATTTCCAGCAGTGAGAAGATCCACATCCTGGAATCCCCTGCCATGTTAAAATCCACATCCTGGAATCCCCTGCCATGTTAAAATCCACATCCTGGGATGTCCTGCAGTGTGAAGAACCATATCCTTGAATCTCCGTCTGTTTGAAGATCCACATCCTGGAATCTACTGCAGTGTGAATATGCACATCATGGAATCTGCTGCAGTGTAATGATCCACATCCTGGAATCTCCTGCAGTGAAAAGATCCACATCCTGGAATCTACTGCAGTGTGAAGATACACATCATGGGAAATCCTGCAGTGTAATGATCCACATCCTGGAATTTCCTGCAGTGCAATGATCCAGATTCTGTATGCTACTGCAGTGAGAAGATCCACATCCTGGAATCTCATGCTTTGAGAATATCCAGATCCTGGAAAGTGCAGCAGAGTGAAGAACGATGTCCTGGAATCTCCGGCAGTGAGAAGCTCCACATTCTGGAAATGCCTGTAGTATGAAGATCCAAATCCTGTAATTTCCAGCAGTGAAAAAATCTACATCCTGGAATCCACTTTCATGTGAAGAACCACATCTTGGGAACTCCTGTCGTGTAAGTTTCCACATCCTGGAATCAAATGTAGTGAGAAGATCCACATCCTGGAAATTCCTGCAGTGTAATGGTCCACATCGTGGAATCTCAAGCTGTGAAAAGATCCACATCCTGGAATCCCTCCATTGTAAAGATCCACATGCTGGAATCTACTCTAGTGAGCAGATCCACATCCTGGAATTTCTGCTTTGAGAAGAGCCATATCCTGGAAAGTGCAGCGGAGTGAAGAACCACATCCTGGAAACTCCTGCATTTTAATGATCCACATCCTGGAATCTCTTGCAGAGTGAAATAAAGATATCATGGAATCTCCTGCAGTGAGATGATCCGCATCCTGGAATTGCCTTCATTATAAAGATCCACTTGCTGGTATCTCCTGCAGTGGGACGATTCACATCCTGGAATCTTATGCTTTGAGAAGATCCACATCCTGGAATCTTATGCTTTGAGAAGATCTAAAGATGCAGCAGAGTGTAGAACCACATCCTCCTTTCTCCTGCAATGTAAGAAACCACATCCTGAAATCTCCTGCAGTGAGAAGATCCACATTCTGGAAAGGCCTTTAATGTGAATATCCACATCCTGGAATCTCATGCAGTGTGAAGATCCAATTCCTGGATTCTCCTGCAATGTAAAGAACCACATCCTGGGATCTCCTGCAGTGTGAAGAACCACATCCTGGAATCTCCTTCTGTTTGAAGATACACGTCCTGGAAACTACTGCAGTGTGAAGATCCACATCATGTCATCTCCTGCAGAGTGGTGATACACATCTTGGAATCTAATGCAATGTGCAGTTCCACATCCTGGAATCCCTCCATTGTAAAGATCCACATGCTGGAATCTCCTGTAGTGAGAAAATCCACATCCTTGAATCTATGCTTTGAGAAGAACCACATCCAGGAAAGTGCAGCAGAGTGAAGAACTTCATCCTGGAAACACCTGCAGTTTAAGGATCCACATCTTGGTATCTCCTGCAGTGTAAAGATCCCCATCCTGGGATCTGCTGCAGTGTGAAGATCCAAATCTCAGAATTTCCAGCAGTGAGAAGATCCACATCCTGGAATGCCCTGTCATGTGAAGATCCACATCATGGAATCTCCTGCAGTGTAAAGATCCTGATGCTGGAATCTCTAGCATTGTGAAGATCCACATTCGGGAATATCCTGCACTGTGAAGAACCAAATCCTGGAATCTCCTGCAGTGTGAAGAACCACATTCTGGAAATTTCTGCTGTGTGACAATCCACGTCCTCCAATCTCCTGCAGTGAAAAGATCCACATCCTGGGATCGACGGCAGTGTGATGATCCACATCATGGAATCTCCTGCAGAATGATGATCCACATCTTGGAATCTCATGCAATGTGCAGATCCACATCCTGGAATCCCTCCATTGCAAAGATCCACATGCTGGAATCTCCTTTAGTGAGCAGATCCACATCCTGGAAACACTGCTTTGAGAAGCGCCATATCCTGGAAAGTGCAGCGGAGTGAAGAACCACATCCTGGAAACTGCTGCAGTTTAAGGGTCCACATCCTGAAATCTCCTGCAGAGTGAAAAAAAAATATCATGGAATCTCCTGCAGTGAGATGATCCGCATCCTGGAATTGCCTGCATTATAAAGATACACTTGCTGGTATCTCCTGCAGTGGGAAGATCCACATCCTGGAATCTTATGCTTTGAGAAGATCCACATCCTGAAATGTGCAGCAGAGTGAAGAACCACATCCTGCTTTCTGTTGCAATGTAAAGAACCATATCGTGAAATCTCCTGCAGTGAGAAGATCCACATCCTGGAAAGACCTTTAATGTGAAGATCCACATCCTGGAAACTCATGCAGTGTGAAGATCCAAATCCTGGATTCTCCTGCAATGTAAAGAACCACATCCTGGAATCTCCTGCAGTGAGACGATTCACATCCTGGAAACTCTTGCAATGTGAAGATCCACCTACTGGAAATGCCTGCAGTGTGAAGATCCAAATCCTGAAATTTCCAGCAGTGAGAAGATCCACATCCTGGAATCCCCTGTCGTGTGAAGATCCTCATCCTGGAATCCCATGTCATGTTAAAATCCACATCCTGGAATCTCCTGCAGTTTAATGATCCACATCCTGGAATCTCTAGCATTGAGAAGATCCACATCCTGGGATCTCCTGCAGTGCGAAGAACCACATCCTGGAATCTCCTTCTGTTTGAAGATCCACATCCTGGAATCTACTGCAGTGTGAAGATCCACATCATTGAATCTCCTGCAGTGTAATGATCCAGATCCTGGAATCTCCTGCAGTGAAAATATCCACATCCTGGAATCCATGCAGTGTGAAGATCCACATCATGGGATCTCCTGCAGCATTATGATCCTCATACTGGAATCTCCATTATTGTGACAATAGACATTCTGGAATCTCTGCTTTGAGAATATCCCCATCCTGGAAAGCGCAAATGTGTGAAGAATAACATGCTGGAATCTCCCGCAGTGTGAAGATCCCAATTCTGGATTCTCCTGCAGTGTACAGAACCACATCCTGGAATCTCCTGCAGTGAGAAGATCCACATGCTGGAATCTCTGCTTTGAGAAGAATCATATCCTGGAAAGTGCAGCAGAGTGAAGAACCACATCCTGGAATCTCCGGCAGTTTAAGGATCCACATCCTGGAATCTCCGGCAGTGTAAAGATCCTCATCCTGGAATCTCTAGCATTGTGAAGATCCACATCCTGGAATCTCCTGCAGTGTGAAGATACAAATCTCAGAATTTCCAGCAGTGAGAAGATCCACATCCTGGAATGCCCTGTCATGTGAAGATCCACATCATGGAATCTACTGCAGTGTAAAGATCCTGATGCTGGAATCTCTAGCATTGTGAAGATCCACATTCGGGAATATCCTGCACTGTGAAGATCCAAATCCAAAAATCTCCTGCAGTGTGAAGACCCACATTCTGGAAATTCCTGCTCTGTGACAATCCACATCCTCGAATCTCCTACAGTGAAAAGATCCACATCCTGGGATCTACTGCAGTGAGAGGATCCACATAATGGAATCTCCTGCAGCATGATGATCCACGTCCTGGAATCTCCAGCATTGTGAAGACCCACATCCTGGAAACTCCTGCAGTGTGAAGATACACATCGTGGAATCTCTGCTTTGAAATCATCCCCATCGTGGAATGCAGCAGAGTGAATAACCACAACCTGGAATTTCCTGCAGTGCAATGATCCAGATTCTGGAGACTCCTGCAGTGTGAAGATCCACATCCTGGAAAGTACAGCAGAGTGAAGAACGAGGTGCTGGAATCTCCTGCAGTGAGAAGCTCCACAATCTGGAAATGCCTGCAGTATGAAGATCCAAATCCTGTAATTTCCAGAGGTGAGAAGATCCACATCCTGCAATCCCCTATCGTGTGAAGAACCACATCCTGGAATCTTCAGCTGTGTGAAGTTCCACATCCTGGAATCAAATGTAGTGAGAAGATCGACATCTAGGAAACTCCTGCAGTGTAACGATCCACATCCAGAATCTCAAGCAGTGAAAAAATCCGCATCCTGGAATCGACTACAGTGTGAGGATCCACATCTTGCAATGTACTGCAGAGTGATGATCCACATCTTGGAATCTCATGCAATGTGCAGATCCACATCCTGGAATCCCTCCACTGTAAAGATCCACATGCTGGAATATGCTGCAGATTGAAAAAAAGACATCATGGAATCTCAAGCAGTGAGATGATCCACATCCTGGAATCACCTTCATTGTAAAGATCCACTTGATGGTATCTCCTGCAGTGGGAAGATCCAGATCCTGGAATCTTATGCTTTGAGAAGATCCACATCCTGGAATGCCCTGTCGTGTGAAGAAGCACATCCTTGATTCTCCTGCAATGTAAAGAACCACATCCTGAAATCTCCTGCAGTGAGAAGATCCACATCCTGGAAATGCCTATAATGTGAAGATCCACATCCTGGAAACTCCTGCAGTGTGAAGATCCAAATCCTGGATTATCCTGCAATGTAATGAATTACATCCTGGAATCTCCTGCAGTGAGAAGATTCACATCTTGGAAACTCCTGCAATGTGAAGATCCACCTCCTGGAAGTGCCTGCAGTGTGAAGATCCAAATCCTGAAATTTCCAGCAGTGAGAAGATCCACATCCTGGAATCCCCTGTCGTGCGAAGAACCACATTCTGGAATCTCCTTCCGTTTGAAGAGCCACATCCTGGAATCTACTGCAGTGTGAAGATCCACATCATGGAATCTCCTGCAGAGTGATGATACACATCTTGGAAACTCATGCAATGTGCAGATCCAGATCCTGGAATCCCCTCCATTGTAAAGAACCACATGCTGGAATCTCCTGTAGTGAGAAGATCCACATCCTGGAATCTATGTTTTGAGAAGAACCATATCGTGGAAAGTGCAGCAGATTGAAGAACCACATCCTGGAAACTCCTGCAGTTTAAGGATCCACATCCTGGTATCTCCTGCAGTGTAAAGAGCACCATCCTGGAATCTCTAGCATTGTGCAGATCCATATCCTGGAATCTGCTGCTGTGTGAAGATCCAAATCTCAGAATTTCCAGCAGTGAGAAGATCCACATCCTTGAATGCCCTGTCATGTGAAGATCCACATCATGGAATCTCCTGCAGTGTAAAGATCCTGATGTTGGAATCTCTAGCATTGTGAAGATCCACATTCGGGAATATCCTGCACTGTGAAGAACCAAATCCTGGAATCTCCTGCAGTGTGAAGAACCACATTCTGGAATTTTCTGCTGTGTGACAATCCACATCCTCCAATCCCCTGCAGTGAAAAGATCCACATCCTGGGATCTACTGCAGTGTGAATATCTACATCATGGAATCTCCTGCAGCATGATGACCCACATCCTGGAGTCTCCAGCATTGTGCAGATCCACATCCTGGAAAATCCTGCAGAGTGAAAATACACATCGTGGAATCTCTGCTTTGAAATGATCCGCATCCTGGAATTGGAGCAGATTGAATAACCACGTGCTGGAATTTCCTGCAGTGCAATGATCCAGATGCTGGATTCTCCTGCAGTGAGAAGATCCACATCCTCGAATCTCATGCTTTGAGAAGATCCACATCCTGGAATCTCATGCTTTGAGAAGATCCACATCCTGGAAAGTGCAGCAATGAGATCATGGAATCTCCTGCAGTGAGAAGCTCCACATTCTGGAAATGCCTGCAGTATGAAGATCCTAATCCTGTAATTTCCAGCAGTGAGAAGATCCACATCCTGGAATCCCCAGACATGTGAAGAACCACATCCTGGTATCTCCTGCCGTGTGAAGTTCCACATCCTGGAATCAAATGCAGTGAGAAGATCCACATCCAGGAATCTCCTGCAGTGTAACGATCCACATCCTGGAATCTGATGCAGTGAAAAGATCCACATCCTGGAATCAACTGCAGTGTGATGATCCACATCATGGAATCTCCTGAAGAGTGGTGATACACAACTTGGAATCTCATGCAATGTGCATATCCACATCCTGGAATCCCTCCACTGTAAAGATCCACATGCTGGAATATCCTGCAGATTGAAAAAAAGACATCATGCAATCTCCTGCAGTGAGATGATCCACATCCTGGAATCACCTTCATTGTAAAGATCCACTTGATGGTATCTCCTGCAGTGGGAAGATCCAGATCCTGGAATCTTATGCTTTGAGAAGATCCACATCCTGGAATCCCCTGTCGTGTGAAGAACCACATCCTTCATTCTCCTGCAATGTAAAGAACCACATCCTGAAATCTCCTGCAGTGAGAAGATCCACATCCTGGAAACGCCTATAATGTGAAGATCCACATCCTGGAAACTCCTGCAGTGTGAAGATCCAAATCCTGGATTCTCCTGCAATGTAATGAATTATCCTGGAATCTCCTGCAGTGAGAAGATTCACATCCTGGAAACTCCTGCAATGTGAAGATCCACCTCCTGGAAATGCCTGCAGTGTGAAGATCCAAATCCTGAAATTTCCAGCAGTGAGAAGATCCACATCCTGGAATCCCCTGTCGTGTGAAGATCCACATCCTGGAATCTCCTGCAGTTTAATGATCCACATCCAGGAATCTCTAGCATTGTGAAGATCCACATCCTGGGATCTCCTGCAGTGCGAAGAACCACATCCTGGAATATCCTTCTGTTTGAAGATCCACATCCTGGAATCTACTGCAGTGTGAAGATCCACATCATGGAATCTCCTGCAGAGTGATGATGCACATCTTGGAATCTCATGCAATGTGCAGATCCATATCCTGGAATCCCCTCCATTGTAAAGAACCACATGCTGGAATCTACTGTAGTGTGAAGATCCACATCCTGGAATCTATGTTTTGAGAAGAACCATATCGTGGAAAGTGCAGCAGATTGAAGAACCACATCCTGGAAACTCCTGCAGTTTAAGGATCCACATCCTGGTATCTCCTGCAGTGTAAAGATCCCCATCCTGGGATCTCTAGCATTGTGTAGATCCACATCCTGGAATCTGCTGAAGTGTGAAATCCAAATCTCAGAATTTCCAGCAGTGAGAAGATCCACATCCTGGAATGCCCTGTCATGTGAAGATCCACATCATGGAATCTCCTGCAGTGTAAAGATCCTGATGCTGGAATCTCTAGCATTGTGAAGATCCACATTCGGGAATATCCTGCACTGTGAAGAACCAAATCCTGGAATCTCCTGCAGTGTGAAGAACTACATACTGGAATTTTCTGCTGTGTGACAATCCACATCCTCCAATCTCCTGCAGTGAAAAGGTCCACATCCTGGGATCTACTGCAGTGTGAATATCTACATCATGGAATCTCCTGCAGCATGATGACCCACATCCTGGAGTCTCCAGCATTGTGCAGATCCACATCCTGGAAAATCCTGCAGAGTGAAAATACACATCGTGGAATCACTGCTTTGAAATGATCCGCATCCTGGAATTGGAGCAGATTGAATAACCACATGCTGGAATTTCCTGCAGTGCAATGATCCAGATGCTGGATTCTCCTGCAGTGAGAAGATCCACATCCTCGAATCTCATGCTTTGAGAAGATCCACATCCTGGAATCTCATGCTTTGAGAAGATCCACATCCTGGAAAGTGCAGCAACGAGATCATGGAATCTCCTGCAGTGAGAAGCTCCACATTCTGGAAATGCCTGCAGTATGAAGATCCTAATCCTGTAATTTACAGCAGTGAGAAGATCCACATCCTGGAATCCCCAGATATGTTAAGAACCACATCCTGGTATCTCCTGCCGTGTGAAGTTCCACATCCTGGAATCAAATGTAGTGAGAAGATCCACATCCAGGAATCTCCTGCAGTGTAACGATCCACATCCTGGAATCTGATGCAGTGAAAAGATCCACATCCTGGAATCAACTGCAGTGTGATGATCCACATCATGGAATCTCCTGCAGAGTGGTGATACACAACTTGGAATCTCATGCAATGTGCAGATCCACATCCTGGAATCCCTCCACTGTAAAGATCCACATGCTGGAATATCCTGCAGATTGAAAAAAAGACATCATGCAATCTCCTGCAGTGAGATGATCCACATCCTGGAATCACCTTCATTGTAAAGATCCACTTGATGGTATCTCCTGAAGTGGGAAGATCCAGATCCTGGAATCTTATGCTTTGAGAAGATCCACATCCTGGAATCCCCTGTCGTGTGAAGAACCACATCCTTCATTCTCCTGCAATGTAAAGAACCACATCCTGAAATCTCCTGCAGTGAGAAGATCCACATCCTGGAAACGCCTATAATGTGAAGATCCACATCCTGGAAACTCCTGCAGTGTGAAGATCCAAATCCTGGATTCTCCTGCAATGTAATGAATTACCTCCTGGAATCTCCTGCAGTGAGAAGATTCACATCCTGGAAACTCCTGCAATGTGAAGATCCACCTCCTGGAAATGCCTGCAGTGTGAAGATCCAAATCCTGAAATTTCCAGCAGTGAGAAGATCCACATCCTGGAATCCCCTGTCGTGTGAAGATCCACATCCTGGAATCTCCTGCAGTTTAATGATCCACATCCAGGAATCTCTAGCATTGTGAAGATCCACATCCTGGGATCTCCTGCAGTGCGAAGAACCACATCCTGGAATATCCTTCTGTTTGAAGATCCACATCCTGGAATCTACTGCAGTGTGAAGATCCACATCATGGAATCTCCTGCAGAGTGATGATGCACATCTTGGAAACTCATGCAATGTGCAGATCCATATCCTGGAATCCCCTCCATTGTAAAGAACCACATGCTGGAATCTACTGTAGTGTGAAGATCCACATCCTGGAATCTATGTTTTGAGAAGAACCATATCGTGGAAAGTGCAGCAGATTGAAGAATCACATCCTGGAAACTCCTGCAGTTTAAGGATCCACATCCTGGTATCTCCTGCAGAGTGAAGATACACATCGTGGAATCTCTGCTTTGAAATGATCCGCATCCTGGAATTGGAGCAGATTGAATAACCACATGCTGGAATTTCCTGCAGTGCAATGATCCAGATTCTGGATTCTCCTCCAGTGAGAAGATCCACATCCTGGAAATGCCTATAATGTGAAGATCCACATTCTGGAAACTCCTGCAGTGTGAAGATCCAAATCCTGGATTCTCCTGCAATGTAATGAACTACATCCTGGAATCTCCTGCAGTGAGAAGATTCACATCCTGGAAACTCCTGCAATGTGAAAATCCACCTCCTGGAAAAGCCTGCAGTGTGAGGATCCGAATCTTGAAATTTTCAGCAGTGAGAAGATCCACAATCCCCTGTCGTGTGAAGATCCACATCCTGGAATCTCCTGCAGTTTAATGATCCACATCCTGGAATCTCTAGCATTGTGAAGATCCACATCCTGGGATCTCCTGCAGTGCAAATAACCACATCCTGGAATCTCCTTCCGTTTGAAGATCCACATCCTGGAATCTACTGCAGTGTGAAGATCCACATCATGGAATCTCCTGCAGAGTGATGATACACATCTTGGAATCTCATGCAATGTGCAGATCCACATCCTGGAATCCCCTCCATTGTAAAGATCCACATGCTGGAATCTCCTGTAGTGTGAAGATCCACATCCTGGAATCTATGTTTTGAGAAGAACCATATCCTGCAAAGTGCAGCAAAGTGAAGAACCACTTCCTGGAAACTCCTGCAGTTTAAGGATCCACATCCTGGTATCTCCTGCAGTGTAAAGATCCCCATCCTGGGATCTCTAGCATTGTGTAGATCCACATCCTGGAATCTGCTGCAGTGTGAAATCCAAATCTCAGAATTTCCAGCAGTGAGAAGATCCACATCCTGGAATGCTCTGTCATGTGAAGATCCACATCATGGAATCTCCTGCAGTGTAAAGATCCTGATGTTGGAATCTCTAGCATTGTGACGATCCACATTCGGGAATATCCTGCACTGTGAAGAACCAAATCCTGGAATCTCCTGCAGTGTGAAGAACTACATACTGGAATTTTCTGCTGTGTGACAATCCACATCCTCCAATCTCCTGCAGTGAAAAGATCCACATCCTGGGATCTACTGTAGTGTGAAGATCTACATCATGGAATCTCCTGCAGCATGATGACCCACATCCCGGATAATCCAGCATTGTGCAGATCCACATCCTGGAAACTCCTGCAGAGTGAAGATACACATCATGGAATCTCTGCTTTGAAATGATCCGCATCCTGGAATTGGAGCAGATTGAATAACCACATGCTGGAATTTCTTGCACTGCAATGATCCAGATGCTGGATTCTCCTGCAGTGAGAAGATCCACATCCTGGAAATGCTGATAATGTGAAGATCCACATCCTGGAAACTCCTGCAGTGTGAAGATCCAAATCCTGGATTCTCCTGCAATGTAATGAACTACATCCTGGAATCTCCTGCAGTGAGAAGATTCACATCCTGGAAACTCCTGCAATGTGAAAATCCACCTCCTGGAAATGCCTGCAGTGTGAAGATCCAAATCTTGAAATTTTCAGCACTGAGAAGATCCACAATCCCCTGTCGTGTGAAGATCTACATCCTGGAATCTCCTGCAGTTTAATGATCCACATCCTGGAATCTCTAGCATTGTGAAGATCCACATCCTGGAATCTCCTTCTGTTTGAAGATCCACATCCTGGAATCTACTGCAGTGTGAAGATCCACATCATGGAATCTACTGCAGAGTGATGATACACATCTTGGAATCTCATGCAATGTGCAGATCCACAGCCTGGAATCCCCTCCATTGTAAAGATCCACATGCAAGAATCTCCTGTAGTGTGATGATCCACATCCTGGAATCTGTGCTTTGAGCAGAACCATATCCTGGAAAGTGCAGCAAAGTGAAGAACCACATCCTGGAAACTCCTGCAGTTTAAGGATCCGCATCCTGGTATCTCCTGCAGTGTAAAGAGCCCCATCCTGGGATCTCTAGCATTGTGCAGATCCATATCCTGGAATCTGCTGCTGTGTGAAGATCCAAATCTCAGAATTCCCAGCAGTGAGAAGATCCACATCCTGGAATGCCCTGTCATGTGAAGATCCACATCCTGGAATCTCCTGCAGTGTGAAGAACTACATTCTGGAATTTTCTGCTGTGTGACAATCCACATCCTCCAATCTCCTGCAGTGAAAAGATCCACATCCTGGGATCTACTGCAGTGTGAATATCTACATCATGGAATCTCCTGCAGCATGATGACCCACATCCTGGAGTCTCCAGCATTGTGCAGATCCACATCCTGGAAAATCCTGCAGAGTGAAAATACACATTGTGGAATCAGTGCTTTGAAATGATCCACATCCTGGAATTGGAGCAGATTGAATAACCACGTGCTGGAATTTCCTGCAGTGCAATGATCCAGATGCTGGATTCTCCTGCAGTGAGAAGATCCACATCCTCGAATCTCATGCTTTGAGAAGATCCACATCCTGGAATCTCATGCTTTGAGAAGATCCACATCCTGGAAAGTGCCGCAACGATATCATGGAATCTCCTGCAGTGAGAAGCTCCACATTCTGGAAATGCCTGCAGTATGAAGATCCTAATCCTGTAATTTCCAGCAGTGAGAAGATCCACATCCTGGAATCCCCAGACATGTGAAGAACCACATCCTGGTATCTCCTGCCGTGTGAAGTTCCACATCCTGGAATCAAATGTAGTGAGAAGATCCACATCCAGGAATCTCCTGCAGTGTAACGATCCACATCCTGGAATCTGATGCAGTGAAAAGATCCACATCCTGGAATCAACTGCAGTGTGATGATCCACATCATGGAATCTCCTGCAGAGTGGTGATACACATCTTGGAATCTCATGCAATGTGCATATCCACATCCTGGAATCCCTCCACTGTAAAGATCCACATGCTGGAATATCCTGCAGATTGAAAAAAAGACATCATGGAATCTCCTGCAGTGAGATGATCCACATCCTGGAATCACCTTCATTGTAAAGATCCACTTGATGGTATCTCCTGCAGTGGGAAGATCCAGATCCTGGAATCTTATGCTTTGAGAAGATCCACATCCTGGAATCCCCTGTCGTGTGAAGAACCACATCCTTCATTCTCCTGCAATGTAAAGAACCACATCCTGAAATCTCCTGCAGTGAGAAGATCCACATCCTGGAAACGCCTATAATGTGAAGATCCACATCCTGGAAACTCCTGCAGTGTGAAGATCCAAATCCTGGATTCTCCTGCAATGTAATGAATTACCTCCTGGAATCTCCTGCAGTGAGAAGATTCACATCCTGGAAACTCCTGCAATGTGAAGATCCACCTCCTGGAAATGCCTGCAGTGTGAAGATCCAAATCCTGAAATTTCCAGCAGTGAGAAGATCCACATCCTGGAATCCCCTGTCGTGTGAAGATCCACATCCTGGAATCTCCTGCAGTTTAATGATCCACATCCAGGAATCTCTAGCATTGTGAAGATCCACATCCTGGGATCTCCTGCAGTGCGAAGAACCACATCCTGGAATCTCCTTCTGTTTGAAGATCCACATCCTGGAATCTACTGCAGTGTGAAGATCCACATCATGGAATCTCCTGCAGAGTGATGATGCACATCTTGGAATCTCATGCAATGTGCAGATCCATATCCTGGAATCCCCTCCATTGTAAAGAACCACATGCTGGAATCTACTGTAGTGTGAAGATCCACATCCTGGAATCTATGTTTTGAGAAGAACCATATCGTGGAAAGTGCAGCAGATTGAAGAACCGCATCCTGGAAACTCCTGCAGTTTAAGAATCCACATCCTGGTATCTCCTGCATTGTAAAGATCCCCATCCTGGGATCTCTAGCATTGTGTAGATCCACATCCTGGAATCTGCTGCAGTGTGTAGATCCAAATCTCAGAATTTCCAGCAGTGAGAAGATCCACATCCTGGAATGCCCTGTCATGTGAAGATCGACATCATGGAATCTCCTGCAGTGTAAAGATCCTGATGCTGGAATCTCTAGCATTGTGAAGATCCACATTCGGAAATATCCTGCACTGTGAAGAACCAAATCCTGGAATCTCCTGCAGTGTGAAGAACCACATTCTGGAATTTTCTGCTGTGTGACAATCCACATCCTCCAAACTCCTGCATTGAAAAGATCCACATCCTGGGATCTACTGCAGTGTGAAGATCTACATCATGGAATCTCCTGCAGCATGATGACCCACATCCCGGATTATCCAGCATTGTGCAGATCCACATCCTGGAAACTCCTGCAGAGTGAACATACACATCGTGGAATCTCTGCTTTGAAATGATCCGCATCCTGGAAATGGAGCAGATTGAATAACCACATGCTGGAATTTCCTGCAGTGCAATGATCCAGATTCTGGATTCTCCTCCAGTGAGAAGATCCACATCCTGGAAATGCCTATAATGTGAAGATCCACATCCTGGAAACTCCTGCAGTGTGAAGATCCAAATCCTGGATTCTCCTGCAATGTAATGAACTACATCCTGGAATCTCCTGCAGTGAGAAGATTCACATCCTGGAAACTCCTGCAATGTGAAAATCCACCTCCTGGAAAAGCCTGCAGTGTGAGGATCCGAATCTTGAAATTTTCAGCAGTGAGAAGATCCACAATCCCCTGTCGTGTGAAGATCCACATCCTGGAATCTCCTGCAGTTTAATGATCCACATCCTGGAATCTCTAGCATTGTGAAGATTCACATCCTGGGATCTCCTGCAGTGCGAAGAACCACATCCTGGAATCTCCTTCCGTTTGAAGATCCACATCCTGGAATCTACTGCAGTGTGAAGATCCACATCATGGAATCTCCTGCAGAGTGATGATACACATCTTGGAATCTCCTGCAATGTGCAGATCCACATCCTGGAATCCCCTCCATTGTAAAGATCCACATGCTGGAATCTCCTGTAGTGTGAAGATCCACATCCTGGAATCTATGCTTTGAGAAGAACCATATCCTGGAAAGTGCAGCAAAGTGAAGAACCACATCCTGGAAACTCCTGCAGTTTAAGGATCCACATCCTGGAAATTTCTGCAGTGTAAAGATCCCCATCCTGGGATCTCTAGCATTGTGTAGATCCATATCCTGGAATCTGCTGCTGTGTGAAGATCCAAATCTCAGAATTTCCAGCAGTGAGAAGATCCACATCCTGGAATGCCCTGTCATGTGAAGATCGACATCATGGAATCTCCTGCAGTGTAACGATCCTGATGCTGGAATCTCTAGCATTGTGAAGATCCACATTCGGGAATATCCTGCACTGTGAAGAACCAAATCCTGGAATCTCCTGCAGTGTGAAGAACCACATTCTGGAAATTTCTGCTATGTGACAATCCACATCCTCCAATCTCCTGCATTGAAAAGATCCACATCCTGGGATCTACTGTAGTGTGAAGATCTACATCACGGAATCTCCTGCAGCATGATGACCCACATCCCGGATTATCCAGCATTGTGCAGATCCACATCCTGGAAACTCCTGCAGAGTGAAGATACACATCATGGAATCTCTGTTTTGAAATGATCCGCATCCTGGAATTGGAGCAGATTGAATAACCACATGCTGGAATTTCCTGCAGTGCAATGATCCAGATTCTGGATTCTCCTGCAGTTTAATGATCCACATCCTGGAATCTCTAGCATTGTGAAGATCCACATCCTGGGATCTACTGCAGTGCGAAGAACCACATCCTGGAATCTACTGCAGTGTGAAGATCCACATCATGGAATCTCCTGCAGAGTGATGATACACATCTTGGAATCTCATGCAATGTGCAGATCCACAGCCTGGAATCCCCTCCATTGTAAAGAACCACATGCAAGAATCTCCTGTAGTGTGAAGATCCACATCCTGGAATCTATGCTTTGAGAAGAACCATATCCTGGAAAGTGCAGCAAAGTGAAGAACCACTTCCTGGAAACTCCTGCAGTTTAAGGATCCGCATCCTGGTATCTCCTGCAGTGTAAAGATCCCCATCCTGGGATCTCTAGCATTGTGTAGATCCATATCCTGGAATCTGCTGCTGTGTGAAGATCCAAATCTCAGAATTTCCAGCAGTGAGAAGATCCACATCCTGGAATGCCCTGTCATGTGAAGATCCCCATCCTGGAATCTCCTGCAGTGTAAATATCCTGATGTTGGAATCTCTAGCATTGTGAAGATCCACATTCGGGAATATCCTGCACTGTGAAGAACCAAATCCTGGAATCTCCTGCAGTGTGAAGAACTACATTCTGGAATTTTCTGCTGTGTGACAATCCACATCCTCCAATATCCTGCAGTGAAAAGATCCACATCCTGGGATCTACTGCAGTGTGAAGATCTACATCATGGAATCTCCTGCAGCATGATGACCCACATCCTGGAGTCGCCAGCATTGTGCAGATCCACATCCTGGAAACTCCTGCAGAGTGAAGATACTCATCGTGGAATCTCTGTTTTGAAATGATCCGCATCCTGGAATTGGAGCAGATTGAATAACCACATGCTGGAATTTCCTGCAGTGCAATGATCCAGATTCTGGATTCTCCTGCAGTGAGAAGATCCACATTCTGGAAATGCCTATAATGTGAAGATCCACATCCTGGAAACTCCTGCAGTGTGAAGATCCAAATCCTGGATTCTCCTGCAATGTAATGAAGTACATCCAGGAATCTCCTGCAGTGAGAAGATTCACATCCTGGAAACTCCTGCAATGTGAAAATCCACCTCCTGGAAAAGCCTGCAGTGTGAAGATCCAAATCTTGAAATTTTCAGCACTGAGAAGATCCACAATCCCCTGTCGTGTGAAGATCCACATCCTGGAATCTCCTGCAGTGTAAAGATCCACATCCTGGAATCTCCTGCAGTGTGAAGATCCACATTCTGAAATCTCCCGCAGTGAGAAAATTCGCATCCTGGAACTTCCTAGTGTGTGAAGATCCACATCCCGGAATCTCGCGCTGTGAGAAGATCCAAATCCTGGAAACAGCTTCAGGGTAAACATCCACATCCAGGAATCTCCAACAATGTGAAGATCCACATCCTGGAAACATCATTCATGTGAAGATCGACATCTTGGAATCCCCAGCAGAATGAAGATCCACATCCTGGAATCTCCTGCAGTGTGATGGTCGACATCCTGGAATGTTCTGCAGTGTGAAGAAGCACATTCTGGAATCTCCTGCAATATGAAGATCCACATCCTGAATATCCTGCAGTGTGAAGATTTGAATCATGGAATCTCCTGAAGTATGAAGATACACATCCTGGAATCCTCTGCAGTGTGAATATCCATTCCATGGAATCTCCTGCAGTGTGAAAGTCCACATAGTGGAATCCACAGCGGTGTGAAGATCCACATCCTGGAAATTCCTGCAGTGTGAAGATCGACATCCTGGAAACACCCACAGTGTAACCATCCACATCCTGCAATATACCGCAGTGTAACGATCAGCATCTTGGAATCTCCTGCAGTGTAAAGATCCACATCCAAGAATCTCCTGCAGGGTGAAGATCCACATCCTGGAAATGCTTGCAGATTGAAAAACCACCTCCTTGATTCTCCTGCAGTGATAAGATCCACATCCTGGAATTTCCTTCAGTGTAAGGATTCAGGTGCTGGGATCTCCTGCAGTGAGAAGATCCACATCCTGGAAAGTCGTGCAGAGAGATGAACCACATCCTGGAATCTACTGCAGTGTGAATATCCACAACCTGGAATCTCCACCAGTGTGAAGATCCACATGCTGGAATCTCCTGCAGTGTGAAGATACATTTCCTGGAAACTCCTGCAGTGTGAAGATCCACATCCTGGAAACTCCGGCAGTGTAAAGATTCAAATCTCGGAAGCTACATCAGTGAAGAGATCCACATGCTGGAATCCCCAGTAGTGTGAAAATCCACATCATGTAATCTCCACCAGTGTGAAGATCCATATCCTGGAATCTCCTGCCATGTGAAGATCCACATCCTGGAATCTCTTGCAGTGTGAAGAACCACATCATGGAATCTCCTGCAGTGTGAAGTTCCTCATACTAGAATCTACTGCAGTGTGAATAATCACATCATGTAATCTCCTGCAGAGAGAAGAACCACTTCCTGGAAGCTACTGCAGCCTGAAAATCCACAACCTGCAATCTGCAGCAGTGTGAAGATGCACATTCTGGAATCTGCAGCAGTGTGAAGATTCACATCCTGGAAACTCCTGCAGTGTGAAGATCCACATCTTGGAATCTCCTGCAGTGTAAAAAACCTCATCCCAGAATCTCCTGCAAGGTGATGATCCATATCCTGGAAATGCTTGCAGATTGAAAAACCACCTCCTGGAATCTCCTGCAGTGATAAGATCCACGTCCTGGAATCTCCTTCAGTGTAAGAATTCAAGTGCTGGGATCTCCTGCAGTGAGAAGATCCACATCCTGGAAAGTCGTGCAGAGAGATGAACCACATCCTGGAATCTACTGCAGTGTGAATATCCACAACCGGGAATCTCCACCAGTGTGAAGATCCACATGCTGGAATCTCCTGCAGTGTGAAGATACATTTCCTGGAAACTCCTGCAGTGCGAAGATCCACATCCTGGAAACTCCGGCAGTGTGAAGATCCAAATCTCGGAAGCTACAGCAGTGAAGAGATCCACATGCTGGAATCCCCAGTAGTGTGAAAATCGACATCATGTAATCTCCACCAGTGTGAAGATCCATATCCTGGAATCTCCTGCCGTATGAAGATCCACATCCTGGAATCTCCTGCAGTGTGAAGAACCACATCCTGGAATCCCTGCAGTGTGAAGTTCCACATAATAGAATCTAATGCAGTGTGAATAATCACATCATGTAATCTCCTGCAGAAAGAAGAACCACTTCCTGGAAGCTACTACAATCTGAATATCCACAACCTGCAATCTGCATCAGTGTGAAGATGCACATCCTGGAATCTGCAGCAGTGTGAAGATTCACATCCTGGAAACCCCTGCAGTGTGAAGATCCACATCTTGGAAACACCTCCCGTGTGAAGATCCACATGCTGGAATCTCCTGCAGTATAAATATTCATATTCTGGACTCGCCTGCAATGTGAAAATCGACATCCTGGAATCTCCTGCATTGTAGGAATCCACATCCTGGAATCTCCTGCAGTGAGAAGATCCACATCCTGTGAACTCATGCAGAGTGAAGAAAAAACATCCTGGAATCTACTGCTGTGTGAAGATACACATCATGGAAAATCCACCAGTGTGAAGATCCACATCCTGGATACAACTGCAATTTAAAGATTGACATTCTGGAAACTCCAGCATTGAGAAGATCCACATCCTGGAATCTCCTGCAGTGTATAGATCCATATCCTGGAATCGCCTGCACTGTGAAAATCCATATCCTGGAATCTACTGCAGTGTAACGATCACCATCCTGGAATCACCTGCAAGGTGATCATCCACATTCTGGAAACTCCTGCAGAGCGAAAAATTACATCCTGGAATCTACTGCAGTGAAAAGATTCACAAAGTGGCATCTTCTGCCTTGTGTAGATTTAGATAATGGAAAGACATCCAGTGTGAAGATCCACAGCCTGGAATCTCCTGCAGTGTAAAGATCCATATCCTGGACTCTCCTGCAATGTTAAGATAGACATCCTGGAATCTCCTGCAGTGTAAAGATCCACATCCTGGTATCTCCTGCAGTATGAAGATCCATATCCTGAAATCTCCTGCAGTGAGAAAATTCGCATTCTGGAATTTCTATGCAGTTTGAAGATCCACATCCCGGAATCTCGCGCTGTGAGAAGATCCACATCCTGGAAACAGCTTCAGGGTGAACATCCACATCCAGGAATCTCCAGCAATGTGAAGATCCACATCCTGGAAACACCTGTCATGTGAAGATCCACATCTTGGAATCCCCAGCAGAATGAAAATCCACATCCTGGAATCTTCTGCAGTGTGAAGGTCGACATCCAGGAATGTTCTGCAGTGTGAAGAAGCACATTCTGGAATCTCCTGCTGCGTGAAGATCCACATATTTGCATCACCTGCAGCATGAAGATCCACATCCTGGAATCTCCAGCAATGTGAAGGTAAACATCCTGGAATCTGCTCCAGTGTGAAGATCCACATCCCGGAATCTTGCTCTGTGAGAAGATCCACATCCTGGAAACTTCTGCAGGGTGAACAACCACATCCAGGAATCTCCAGCAATGTGAAGATCCACATCCTGGAAACACCTGTCGTGTGAAGATCCACATCTTGGAATCCACGGCAGAATGAAGATCCACATCCTGCAATGTCCTGCAGTGTGAAGAACCACATCCTGGAATCTCCTGCAGTGTGAAGATCAACATATTTGCATCACCTGCAGCTTGAAGATGCACATCCTGGAATCTCCAGCAGTGTGAAGATCCACATCTTGGATACTCCTGCAGAGTGAAAAAACATATCATGGAATCTCCTGCAGGGAGATGATCAACATCCTGGAATCTCCTGCAATATGAAGATCCACATCCTGAATCTCCTGCAGTGTGAAGATTTGAATCATGGAATCTCCTGAAGTATGAAGATACACATCCTGGAATCCGCTGCAGTGTGAATATCCATTCCATGGAATCTCCTGCAGTGTGAAGGTCCACATCATGGAATCCACAGCAGTTTGAAGATCCACATCCTGGAAATTCCTGCAGTGTGAAGATCGACATCCTGGAAACACCCACAGTGTAACCATCCACACCTGCAATATACTGCAGTGTAACGATCAGCATCTTGGATTCTCCTGCAGTGTAAGGATCCACATCCTGGAAGCTCCAGCAGGGTGATGATCCACATCCTGGAAATGCCTGCAGAGTGAAAAACCACATCCTGGAATCTCCTGTAGTGAGAAGATCCACATCCTGGAATCTCCTGCAATGTGAAGATTCAAATCCTGGAATCTCCTGCAGTGTAAGGATCCGCATGCTGGAAACTCCTTCAGTGAGAAGAGCCACATCCTGGAATCTCCTGCAGCGAGAGGAATCACATACTAGAATCTACAGCAGTGAGAACATCCACAACCTGGAATCTCCATGAGTCTGAAGATCCACATCCTGGAATCTCCTGCAGTGTGAAGAACCACATCCTCTAATCTCCTACAGTGTGAAGTTCCGCATCCTGGAAACTACTGATGTGTACCGATCCACATCCTGCAATCTACTGCAGTGTAAAGGTCAACATCCTGGAAACCCGTGCAGGGTGATCATCCACATCATGAAAAACCACATCCTGGAATCTAATGCAGTGAGAAGATCCACAAATTGGAATTTTCACCAGTGAGAGGATTACAGATCATGGAAAGAACTCCGGTGTGAAGATCCACAGCCTGGAATCTCCTGCAGTGTAAAGATTCATATCCTGGACTCTACTGCAATGTGAAGATAGACATCCCGGAATCTCCTTCAATGAGAAAATCCACATCCAGGAATCGCCTGCAGTGTGAACATTCAAATCCTGTAACCTCCTACAGAGTGAAGAACCACATCCTGGAATCTACTGCTATGTGAAGATCTACATCATGGAAAAACCACACGTGTGAAGATCCACATCCTGAAATCTCCTGCAGTGTGAAGATCCACATCCTGGAGACTCCTGAAGTGAGAAGATTTGCATCCTGGAATATCCTGCAGAATGAAGATCCACATCCTGGAATCTCCTGCAGTTTGAAGATTCACATCATGGAATCTGCTGCTGTGTGAAGATCCACATATTGTACTCTCCTTCAGTGTGAAGATCCACATCCTGGAATCTCCAGCAGTGTGAAGATCCATATCCTGGAAACTCCTGCAGTGTAACAAATCACTTTCTGCAATCGACTGCAGTATAAAGCTCAACATCCTGCAATCTCCAGCAGTGAGAAGATCCACATCCTGGATTCCCCTGTAGTGTAAAAATCCATATCGTGGAATCTCCTGCAGTGTAAAGATCCATATCCTGGAATCTACTGTAGTGTGAATATCCACATCATATAATCTGCTGCCACGTGAAAATCCACATCCTGGAAAATCCTGCAGTGTGAAGATCCAGACCCTGGAAACATTTGCAGTGTAATGATCAACATCCTGGAATCTCCTGCAGTGTAAAGTTTCACATCCTGGAAACTATTGAAGTGTACCGATCCACATCCTTCAAACTACTGCAGTGTCAAGGCCAACATCCTGGAAACCCCTGCAGGCTGATCAATCACATCCCAGAAACTTCTGCAGAGTGAAAAACCACATCCTGGAATCTAACGCAGTGAGAAGATCCACAAACTGGAATCTTCCACAGTGTGAAGATATAGATTGTGGAAATACTTCTGGTGTGAAGATCCACAACCTGGAATCCCCTGCAGAGTAAAGATCCATATCCTGGACTCTCCTGCAATGTGAAGATTGACATCCTGGAATCTCCTGCATTGTAAGGATCCACAACCTGGAATCTCCTGCACTGAGAAGATCCACATCCTGTGAACTCGTGCAGTGCGAAGAACCACATCCAGGAATCCCATGCTGTGAGAAGATCCACATCCAGGAAACTGCTGCAGGGTGAACATCCACATCCCGGAATCTCCAGCTGTGTGATGATCCACATACTGGAAACAACTGTTGTGTTAAGATCCATAACTTGGAATATCCTGCAGAATGACGATCCACATCCTGGAAACTCCTGCAGTGTGATGAAGCACATCCTGGAATCTCCTGCATTCTGAATATCTACATCCTGGAATCTACTGCAGTGTGAAGATCCACATCGTGGAATCCAATGTAGTGTGAAGATCTACATCATGAAGTCTGCAGCGTGAAGGTCCACATTGTGGAACCTCCAGCAGTGTAAAGATCCACATCCTGGAATCTAGTGTGGTGTGAAGATCCACATCATGTAATCTCCTGCCGTGTGATAATGTCCATTCTGTAAACTACTGCAGTGTAAAGATACACATCCTGGAAACTCCTGAAGTGTACCGTTCCACATAATGCAATCTACTGCAGTGTAATGATCAACTTCCTGGAACACCCTACAAGGTGATCATCCACATCCTGGAATCTACTGCAGAGTGAAAAACCACATTCTGGAATCTACTGCAGTGAAAAGATCCACCAGCTAGAATCTTCTGCCCTGTGAAGATATAGATAATGGAAAGACATCCAGGGTGAAGGTCCACAGACTAGAGTCGCCTGCAGTGTAAAGATCCATATCCTGGACTCTCCTGCAATGTGAAGATTGACATCCTGGAAACTCTTGCAGTGTAAGGATCCACAACCTGGAATCTCCTGCAGTGAGGACATCCAAAGCCTGGAAGCTCCTGCAGTGTGATGATTCGCATTCTGGAATCTCCTGCAGTGTGAAAATCCACATCCTGTAACCTCCTACGGTGTGAAGAAACACATCCTGGAATCTACTGCTGTGTGAAGATCCACATCATGGAAACTCCTGCAGTGTAAAAATACAGATCCTGGAGTCTCCTGCAGTGTGAATATCGACATCCTGGAATCTCCTGCAGTGTGAAGATTCGCATCCTGGAATCTCCTGCAGGGTGAAGATCCATATCCCCAAATCTCCAGCAGTGTGAAGATCTACATCCTGGAAACAACTGTCATGTGAAGATCCACATCTTGGAATCTGCAGCAGAATGCATATCCACATCATGGAATCTCCTGCAGTTTGAAGTTCCACATCCTGGGAACAACTGCAGTGTAAAGTTATGCATCCTGGAATCTACTGCAGTGTGAAGATCCATTTCCCCGAATCTGTAGAAGTGTGAAGATCTACATCATGAAGTCTGCAGCGTGAAGGTCCACATTGTGGAACCTCCAGCAGTGTAAAGATCCACATGCTGGAATCTAGTGTGGAGTGAAGATCCACATCATGTAATCTCCTGCCACGTGAAAATGTCCATCCTGTAAACTACTGCAGTGTAAAGATACACATCCTGGAAACTCCTGAAGTGTACCGTTCCACATAATGCAATCTACTGCAGTGTAATGATCAACTTCCTGGAACCCCCTACAAGGTGATCATCCACATCCTGGAATCTCCTGCAGAGTTGAAAACCACATTCTGGAATATACTGCAGTGAAAAGATCCACCAGCTGGAATCTTCTGCCTTGTGAAGATATAGATAATGGAAAGACATCCAGGGTGAAGGTCCACAGCCTAGAGTCGCCTGCAGTGTAAAGATCCATATCCTGGACTCTCCTGCAATATGAAGATAGACATCCTGGAATCTCCTGCAGTGTAAGGATCCACAACCTGGAATCACCTACAGTGAGGACATCCAAATCCTGGAAGCTCCTGCAGTGAGAAGATCCACATCCTGTAACCTCCTACAGTGTGAAGAAACACATCCTGGAATCTACTGCTGTGTGAAGATCCAATTCATGGAAACTCCTGCAGTGTAAAGATACAGATCCTGGAGTCTCCTACAGTGTGAATATCGACATCCTGGAATCTCCTGCAGTGTGAAGATTCGCATCCTGGAATCTCCAGCAGGGTGAAGATCCATATCCCCGAATCTCCAGCAGTGTGAAGATCTACATCCTGGAAACAACTGTCATGTGAAGATCCACATCTTGAAATCTCCGGCAGAATGCATATCCACATCATGGAATCTCCTGCAGTTTGAAGTTCCACATCCTGGGAACAACTGCAGTGTAAAGATCCAGATCCTGGAGTCTCCTGAAGTGTGAAGATCGACATCCTGGAATCTCCTGCAGTGTGAAGATATGCATCCTGGAATCTACTGCAGTGTGAAGATCCCTTTCCCCGAATCTCTAGAAGTGTGAAGATCTACATTCTAGAAACAACTGTCATGTGAAAATCCACATCTTGGGATCTCCTGCAGAATGAAGATCCACATCCTGGAATCTCCTGCAATGTAACAAACCACATTCTGCAATCTACTGCAATATAAAGCTCAACATCCTGCAATCTCCTGCAGTGAGAAGATCCAAATCCTGCAACCTCCTGCAGAGTGAAGAACCACATCCTGGAATCTACTGCTGTGTGAAGATCCACATCATGGAAAATCCACAAGTGTGAAGATCCACATCTTGGAAACTCCTGCAGTGTGAAGATCCACAACCTGGAGTCTCCTGCAGTGTGAAGATCCACACCCTGGAATCACCTGCAGTGTGAAGATTCACATCCTGGAATCTCCTGCAGTGTGAAGATCCATATCCCTGAATCTCCAGCAGTGTGAAGATCTCTATCCTAGAAACACCTTTCATGTGATTATCTACATCTTGGAATCTCCTGAGAATGAATATCCACATCCAGGAATCTGCTTCAGTTTGAAGATCCACATCCTGTAAACTCCTGCAGTGTCAAGATCCAAATCTCGGTATCTCCAGCAGTGAGAAGATCCACATCCTGGAATCCACTGCAGTGTAAAGATTCATATCGTGGAATCTCTAGCAGTGTGAAGATCCATATCCTGGAATCTACTGTAGTGTGAATATCCACATCATATAATCTGCTGCCACACGAAAATCCACATCCTGAAAACTCCTGCAGTCTGGAGATCCACACCCTGGAAACCTCTGCAGTGTAACGATTCACATCCTGGAATCTCCAGCAGTGTAAAGTTCCACATCCTGGAAACTACTGAAGTGTACCGATCCACATCATTCAAACTACTGCAGTGTAAAGGCCAACATCCTGGAAACCCCTGCAGGCTGATCACTCACATCCCGGAAACGTCTGCAGAGTGAAAAACCACATCCTGGAATCTAATGCAGAGAAGATCCACAAACTGGAATCTTCTGCAGTGTGAAGATATAGATCACGGAAAGACTTCCGGTGTGAAGATCCACAACCTGGAATCCCCTGCATTGTAAAGATCCATATAGTGGACTCCTCTGCAATGTGAAGATCGACATCCTGGAATCTCCTGCACTGTAAGGATCCACGACCTGGAATCTCCTGCAGTGTGAAGATCCACATCCTGTGAACTCGTGCAGCGTAAAGATCCACATGCTGCAGTCTCCTGCAGTTTGAAGATCCACATCATGGAATCTCCTGCAGTGAGATGATCCACATCCTGGAATCTCCTGCAATATGAAGATCCACATCCTGGATCTCCTGCAGCGTTAAGATCTGTATCATGGAATCTGCTGCATATGAAGATCCTGATCCTCAAATCCAGTTCAGTGTGAATAGCCGCACTATGGAATCACCTGCAGTGTGAAGGACCACATGGTGGAATCTCCAGCATTGTGAAGATCCACATCTTGAACACACCCACAATGTAACGATTCACATCCTGCAATGTACTGAAGTGTAACGATCAACATCTTGGAAGATCCAGCAGGTTCATGATCCACATGCTGGAATCTCCTGCAGGGTGCACATCCACATGCCGGAATCTACTGCAGTTTGAAGATCAGCATCCTGGAATCTACTGCAGTTTGAAGTTCCACATCCTGGAATCTAGTGCAGTGTGAAGATCCACATCCTGGAATCACCTGCAGGGTAAAGATCCACATCCTGGAAACTCCTGAAGTGTACTGATCCACATCCTGCAATACACTGCAGTGTAACGATCAACATCCGGGAGTCCACTGCAGGATGATCATCCTCATCCTGAAACACCTGCAGAGTGAAAAACCACATCCTGGAATCTCCTGCAGTGTAAGTATCCACAACCTGGTATCTCCTGCAGTGAGAAAATCCACATCCTGGAATCTCCTGCAGTGTGAAAATCCACATCCTAGAATCTACTGCAGTGTGAAGATTCGCATTCTGGAATCTCCTGCAGCAGGATGATCCACATCCTGTAACCTCCTACAGAGTGAAGAACCACATCCAGGAATCTACTGTGGTGTGAAGATCCACATCATGGAAAATCCACGAGTGTGAAACTCCACATCCTGGAATCTCCTGCGTTTTAAAGATCCACATCCGGGAAACTCCTGCAGTGTAAAGATCCACATTCTGGAGTCTCCTGCAGTGCGAAGATCCACATGCTGGAATCTCCTGCAGTGTGAAGATCTGCATCCTGGAATCTCCTGCTGTTTGAAGATCGGCATCCTGGAATCAACAGCAGTGTGAAGATCCACAAATATGAATCTCCTGCAGTGTAAAGATCCAGATCCTGGAGTCTCTTGCAGTGTGAAGATCCACATCCTGGAATCTCCTGCACGGTAAAGATCCACATCCTGGAAACTCCTGAAGTGTACTGATTTACATCCTGCAATCCACTTTCGTGTAACGATCAACATCCTGGAATCCTCTTCAGGATGATCATCCACATCCTGGAAACACCTGCAGAGTGAAAAATCACACCCTGGAAACTACTGCAGTGAAAACATCCACAAATTGGAATCTTCTGCCATGTGAAGATTTAGATAATGGAGAGAACTCCAGTGTGAAGATCCACAGCCTGGAACCTCCTGCAGTGTAAAGATCCATATCCTGGACTCTTCGGCAATGTGACGATAGACATCCTGGAATCTCCTACATTGTAAGTATCCACAACCTGGAATCTCCTGCAGTGAGAACATCCACGTCCTTGAATCTCCAGCAGTGTGAAGATTCGCATTCTGGAATATCCTGCAGCAATATGATCCACATCCTGTAACCTCCTACAGAGTGAAGAACCACTTCCAGGAATCTACTGCTATGTGAAGATCCACATTATGGAAAATGCACGAGTGTGAAACTCCACATCCTGGAATCTCCTGCGGTTTAAAGATCCACAACTTGGAAACTCCTGCAGTGTAAAGATCCACATGCTGGAGTCTCCGGCAGTGTGAAGATCCACATGCTGGAATCTCCTGCAGTGTGATGATTCGCATCCAGGAATCTCCTGCAGTGTGAAGATCCATATCCCCGAATGTCCAGCAGTGTGAAGATCCACATTCTGGAAACACCTGTCATGTGAATACCCACATTCTGGAATCTACTGCAGTGTAAAGATTCACATCCTGGAAACTCCTGCCATGTAATGATCCACATGCTGGAGTCTCCTGCAGTATGAAGATACACATCCTCGAATTTCCTGCAGTGTGAAGATACACATCTTCGAATCTCCTGCAGTGAGAACATCCACTTCCTGGAATCTCCTGCAGTGTGAAGAACCACATCCTGGAATTAAAGGCTGTGTGAAGATCCACATATTTGCATCTCCTGCAGCGTGAAGATCCTCATCCTGGAATCTCCAGCAGTTTGAAGATCCATATGCTGGAATCCACTGCAGTGTGAATATCCACACCATGGAATCTCCTGCAGTGTGAAGGTTCACATTGTGGAATCTCCAGGAGTGTGAAGATACACATCCTGGAAACACCCACAGTGTAACGATCCACATCCTGCATTGTAATGCAGTGTAACGATAAACATCTTGGAAATGCCTACAGTGTAAATATCCACAATCTGGAAGCTCCAGCAGCATGATGATCCACATCCTTGGAAACTGCTGCATGGTGAAGAACCACATCATGGAATCTCCTGCAGGGTAAAGATTCGCATTCTTGAATCTCCTGCAGTGAGATGATCCACATCCTGTAACCTCCGACAGCGTGAAGAACCACATCCAGGAATCTACTGCTGTGTGAAGATCCACATCATGGAAAATCCACAAGTGTGAAACTCCACATCCTGGAATCTCCTGCGGTTTAAAGATCCACATCATGGAAACTCGTGCAGTGTAAACATCCACATGCTGGAATCTCCTGCAGTGTGAAGATCCATATCCCCGAATGTCCAGCAGTGTTAAGATCCACATTCTGGAAACACCCGTCGTGTGTATACCCACATCCTTGAAACTCCTGCCATGTAAAGATCCAAATGCTGCAGTCTCATGTATTGTGAAGATCCACATTCTGGAAACACCTGTCGTGTGAATACCCACATCCTGGAAACTCCTGCCATGTAAAGATCCAAATGCTGCAGTCTCATGCATTGTGAAGATCCACATTCTGGAAACACCTGTCGTGTGAATACCCACATCCTGGAAACTCCTGCCATGTAAAGATCCACATGCTGGAGTCTCCTGCAGTGTGAAGATCCACATCCAGGAATCTCCTGCAGTGAGATGATCCACATCCTGTAACCTCCTACAGAGTGAAGAACCACATCCAGGAATCTACTGCTGTGTGAAGATCAACATCATGTAAAATCCACGAGTGTGAAACTCCTCATCCTGGAATCTCCTGCAGTTTAAAGATCCACATCCTGGAAACTCCTGCAGTGTAAAGATCCACATGCTGGAGTCTACTGAAGTGTGAAGATCCACATTCAGGACACACCTGTCGTGTGAATACCAACATCCTGGAAACTCCTGCCATGTAAAGATTCAGATGCTGCAGTCTCCTGCAGTGTGAAGATCCACATTCTGGAAACACCTGTTATGTGAATACCCACATGCTGGAAACTCCTGCCATGTAAATATTCTCATGCTGGAGTCTCCTGCAGTGTGAAGATCGACATCCAGGAATCTCCTGCAGTGTGAAGATCCACATCCTGGAAGCTCCTGCAGTGTGAAGATATAAATCGCAGAATGAATTCCGGTGTGAAGATCCACAACCTGGAATCCCCTGCAATGTAAAGATCCATATCCTGGACTCCCCTGCAATGTGAAGATCGACATCCTGCAATCTCCTGCAGTGTAAGTATCCACAACCTGGAATCTCCTGCAATGAGTAGATCCACATCCTGTGAACTCGTGCAGAGTGAAGAACCACATCCTCGAATCTCCTGCAGTGTAATGAAGCACATCCTGGAATCTCCTGCATTCTGAATATCTACATCCTGGAATTTAGTGCAGTGTGAAGATCCACATCCTGGAATCTTCTGCAGTGTGATGATCCACATCCAGGAAACTCCTGCAGATTGAAAAACACATCATAGAATCTCCTGCAGTGAGATGATGAACATCCTGGATCTCCTGCAATATAAAGATACACATCCTGAAATCTCGTGCTTCGAGAAGATCCACATCCAGGAAACTGCAGCAGAATGATGAACCACATCCTGAATCTTCTGCAGCGTGAAGATCGACATCGTGGAATCCAATGCAGTGTGAGGATCCACATCATGAAATCTAGTGTGGTGTGAAGATCCACATCATGTAATCTCCTACCGCGTGCAAATGTATTTCCTGTAAACTCCTGCAGTGTAAAGATACACATCCTGGAAACTGTGGAAGCGTACCGATCCACATAATGCAATCTACTGCAGTGTAATGATCAACATCCTGGAATCCCTTTCAAGATGATCATCCACATCCTGGAAACTCCTGCAGAGTGAAAAACCACATCCTGGAATCTACTGCAGAGAAAGATTCACCAGCTGGAAACTTCTGCCTTGTGAAGATATCGATAATGAAAAGACATCCAGTGTGAAGATCCACAGCCTGGAATCTCCTGCAGTGTAAAGATCCATATCATGGACTCTCCTGCAATGTGAAGATAGACATCCTGGAATCACCTGCAGTGAGGACATCCACATCCTGGAATCTCCTGCAGTGTGAAGATCCAGATTCCTGGAATTCCCTGCAGTGTGATGATTTGCATTCTGGAAACTCCTGCAGTGAGAAGATCCACATCCTGTGACCTCCTACAGTGTGAAGAGCCACATCCTGGAATCTACTGCTGTGTGAAGATCCACATCATGGAAAATCCACGATTGCGAAACTCCACATCCTGGAATCTAATGCAGTGTGAAGATCCACATTCTGGAAACACTTGCAGCATAAATATCCACATGCTGGAATCTCCTGAAATGTACGTATCCACAACCTGGAATCTCCTGCAGTGAGAACATCCACATCCTGGAATCACCAGCAGTTTGAAGATCCACATCATGGAAACTCCTACAGTGCAACGATTCACATTGTGGAAAGGCCTGAAGAGTGAAAAACCACATCATGGAATCTCCTGCAGTGAAATGATCCACATCCTGGAATCTCCTGCAATATGAAGATCCACATCCTAGATCTCCTGCATTGTGAAGATTTGAATCATGGAATCTCCTGCAGTATGAAGATCCACATCCTGGAATCCACTGCAGTGTGAATATCCACACAATGGAATCTCCTGCAGTGTGAAGGTCCACGTTGTGGATTCTCCAGCAGTGTGAAGATCCACATCCTGGAAACACCCACAGCGTAACGATCCACATCCTGCAATGTACTGCAGTGTAACAATCAACATCTTGGAAACGCCTGCAGTGTAAAGATCCACATCCAGGAAGATCCAGCAGGGTGATTATCCAATGCTGGAAACTGCTGCAGGGTGCACCAACACATCACGGAATCTCCAGCAATGTGATGATCCATATCCTGGAAACACCTGTCGTGTGAAAATCCACATCCTGGAATCTACTGCAGTGTGAAGATCAGGATCCTGGAATCTCCTGCAGTTAGAAGTTCCACATCCTGGAATCAATGGTAGTGTGCAGATCCACATATTTGAATCTCCTGCAGCGTGAAGATCCACATCCTGGAATCTCCAGCAGTGTGAAGATCCACATCCCGGAAACTCCTGCAGAGTGAAAAACGACACCATGGAATCCCCTGCAGTGAGATGATCCACATCCTGGAATCTCCTGCAGTGTGAACATCCACATCCTGGTAGCTTCTGCAGAGTAACGATCCACATCCGGGAATCTGCAGCAGGGACAAGATCCACATCCTGGAAACTCCTGGAGTGTACCGATCCACATCCTGCAATCCACTGTAGTGTAACGATCAACATCCAGGAATCCCCTGCAGGATGATCATCCACATCCTGAAACACCTGCAGAGTGAAAAACCACATCCTGGAATCTACTGCAGTGAAAACATCCACAAATTGGAATCTTCTGCCTAGTGAAGATTTAATCAATGGAGAGACCTCCAGTGTGAAGATCCACAGCCTGGAATCTCCTGCAGGTGAAAGATCCATATCCTGGACTCTCCTGCAATGTGAAGATAGACATCCTGGAATCTCCTGCAGTGTAAGTATCCACAACCTGGAATCTCCTGCAGTGAGAACATCCACATCCTGGACTCTCCTGCAGTGTGAAGAACCACATCCCGGAATCTCCCGCAGTGTGAAGATCCATATCCTGGAAACTCCGGCAGTGTAAAGATCCAAATGCTGGAGTCTCTTGCAGTGTGAAGATCCACATGGTGAAATCTCCAGCAGTGGGAAGATTCACATCCTGGAATCTCCAGCAGTGTGAAGATCCACATGCTGGAATTTCCTGCAGTGTGAAGATTCACAACGCGGAATCTGCTGCAGGGTGAAGGTTCACATTGTGGAATCTCCAGGAGTGTGAAGATCCACATCCAGGAAAAACCCACAGTGTAACGATTCACATCCTGCAATATAATGCAGTGTAACGATCAACATCCTGGAAATGCCTGTAGTGTAAAGATCCACATTCTGGAAGCTCCAGCAGCGTGATGATCCACATCCTGGAAACTGCTGCATGGTGAAGAACCACATCCTGGAATCTCCTGCAGGGTAAACATTCATATTCTGGAAATTCCTGCAGTGTAAAGATCCACATGCTGGAGTCTCCTGCAGCGTGAAGATCCACATACTGGAATCGCCTGCAGTTTGAAGATCCACATCCTGGAATCTCCTGCAGTGTGAAGATCCACATCCTGGAAACTCCTGCAATGTAAAGATCCAGATCCTGGCGTCTCCTGCCATGTGAAGATCCAGATGCTGTAATCTCCTGCAGGGTAAAGATCCACATCCTGGAAACTCCTGAAGTGTACTGATCCAAATCCTGCAATCCACTGGAGTGTAACGATCAATATCCTGGAATCCCCTGCAGGATGATCATCCACTTCCTGGGAAAACCTGCAGAGTGAAAAACCACATCCTGGAATCTACTGCAGTGAAACATCCATAAATTGGCATCTTCTGATTTGTGAAGGTTTAGAAAATGGAGAGACCTCCAGTGAGAAGATACACAGCCTGGAACCTCCTGCAGTGTAAAGATCCATATCCTGGACTCTCCTGCATTGTAAAGATAGAAATCCTGGAATCTCCTGCAGTGAGAACATCCACATCCTGGAATCTCCTGCAGTGTGAAGATCTGAATCCTGGAATCTCCTGCTGTTTGAAGATCCACATCCTGGAATCAATGGCAGTGTGAAGATCCACATATTTGAATCTCCTGCAGCATAAAGATCCAGAACCTGGAATCTCCTGCAGTGTGATGATCCACATTCTGGAAACTCCTGCAGTGTAAAGATCCAGATACAGGAGTCTCCTGCAGTGTGATGATCTGCATCCTGGAATCTCCTGCAGTTTTAGAATCCACATCCTTGACTCTCCTGCAGTGTGAAGCAACACATCCTGGAATCTCCTGCAGTGCAAAGATTCACATTCTGGAATCTCCTGCAGTGAGATGATCCACATCTTGTAACCTCCTACAGAGTGAAGAACCACATCCAGGAATCTGCTGCTGTGTGATGATCCAGATCATGGAAAATCCACGATTGTGAAACTCCACATCCTAGAAACTCCTGCAGTTCAAAGATCCACACCCTAAAAACTCCTGCAGTGTAAAGATCCACATGCTGGAGTCCACTGCAGTGTGAAGATCCACATGCTGGAATATCCTGCAGTGTGAAGATTCGCATCCAGGAATCTCCTGCAATGTGAAGATCCATATCCCTGAATCTCCAGCAGTGTGAAGATCCACATTCTGGAAACACCTGTCGTGTGAATACCCACAACCAGGAAAGTCCAGCCACGTAAAGATCCAAATGCTGCAGTCTCCTGCAGTCTGAAGATCCACATTCTGGAAACATGTTTCCTGTGAATACCCACATCCTGGAAACTCCTGCCATGTAAAGAACCACATGCTGGAGTCTCCTGCAGTGTGAAGATCGACATCCAGGAATCTCTTGCAGTATGATGATCCACATCCTGGAAACTCCTGCAGTGTAAATATCCAGATCCTGGAGTCTCCTGCAGTGTGAAGATAAACATCCTCAAATCTCCTGCAGTGTGAAGATCTGCATCCTGGAATCTCCTGCAGTTTGAGGATCCACATCCTGGAATCAACGGCAGTGTGAAGATCCAAATATTTGAATCTCCTGCAGCGTGAAGATCCACATCCTGGAATCTCCAGCAGTGTGAAGATCCACATCTTGGAAACTCCTGCAGTGTAAAGATCCAGATACAGGAGTCCCTGCAGTGTGAAGATCCAGATCCTGGAATCTCCTGCAGTATGAAGATCTGCATCCTCGAATATCCTGCAGTTTGATGATCCACATCCTGGAATCTCCTGCAGTGTGAAGAAGCACATCATGGAATCTCCTGCAGTGTAAAGATTCACATTCTGGAATCTCCTGCAGTGAGATGATCCACGTCCTGTAACCTCCTACAGAGTGAAAAACCACATCCAGGAATCTACTGCTGTGTGAAGATCCACATCATGGAAAATCCACGAGTGTGAAAATCCACATCTAAGAATTTCCTGCAGTGTAAAGATCCACATCCTGGAAACTTCTGCTATGTAAGGATCCACATGCTGGAGTCTCCTGCAGTGTGAAGGTCCACATGCTGGAATCTCCTGCAGTGTGAAGATTCGCATCCTGGAATCTCCTGCAGTGTGAAGATCCATATCCCTGAATCTCCAGCTTTGTGAAGATACACATTCTGGAAACACCTGTCATGTGAAGACACACATTCTGGAATCACCTTCAGTGTGAAGATCCCCATTCTGGAATCACCTGCCGTTTGAAGATACACATCCTGGTATCAATGGCAGTGTGAAGATCCATATCCTGGAATCTCCTGCAGTGTGAAGATCCACATACTGGTGTCTACTGCAGTGTGAAGATCCACATCCTGGAATCTCCTGCAGTGTGCAGATCCACATCCTGGACACTCCTCCAGTGGAATGAACCACATCCTGGAAACTCCTGACGTGTGAGGATCCAGATCCTGGAATTTCCTGCAAAGTAAAGATCCACATCCTTGAAACTCCTGAATTGGACTGATCCACATCCTGGAATCCACTGCAGTGTAACAATCAACATCCTAGAATCCCCTGCAGGATGATCGTCCGCATCCTGGAAACACCTGCATAGTGAAAAACCACTTTGTGGAATCTACTGCTGTGAAAACATCCACAAATTGGAATCTTCTGCCTTGTGAAGATTTAGATAATGGAGAGACCTCCAGTGTGAAGATCCACAACCTGGAACCTCCTACAGTGTAAAGATCCATATCCTGGACTCTCCTGCAATGTGAAGATAGAAATCCTGGAATCTCCTGCATTATGAAAATCCACTTCCTGGAACCTCCTGCAGTGTGAACATTGGCATTCTGGAATCTCCTGCAGTGAGATGATCCACATCCTGTAACCTCCAACAGAGTGAAGAACCACATCCAGGAATCTACTGCTGTGTGAAGATCTACATCACGGAAAATCTACGAGTGTGAAACTCCACATCCTGGAATCTCCTGCAGTTTAAAGATCCACATCCTAAAAACATTTGCAGTGTAAAGATCCACATGCTGGAGTCCACTGCAGTGTGAAGATCCACATGCTGGAATATCCTGCAGTGTGAAGATTCACATCTGGAATCTCCTGCAATATGAAGATCCACATCCTAGATCTCCTGCATTGTGAAGATTTGAATCATGGAATCTCCTGCAGTATGAAGATCCACATCCTGGAATCCACTGCAGTGTGAATATCCACACAATGGAATCTCCTGCAGTGTGAAGGTCCACATTGTGGAATCTCCAGCAGTGTGATGATCCACATCCTGGATACACCCACAGTGTAACGATCCATGTCCTGCAATGTACTGCAGTGTAACGATCAACATCTTGGAAACGCCTGCAGTGTAAAAATCCACATCCTGGAAGATCCAGCAGGGTGATTATCCACATGCTGGAAACTGCTGCAGGGTGCACCTGCACATCCTGGAATCTCCAGCAATGTGATGATCCACATCCTGGAAACACCTGTCGTGTGAAGATCCACATCCTGGAATCTACTGCAGTGTGAAGATCAGCATCCTGGAATCAACTGCAGTTAGAAGTTCCACATCCTGGAATCTACTGCAGTGTGAAGATCCAGATATTGGAATCATCTGCAGTGTGAAGATCCATATCCTGGAATCTCCAGCAGTGTGAAGATCCACATCCTGGAATCTCCAGCAGTGTGAAGATCCACATCCTGGGAACTCCTTCAGTGTGATGATTCACATCGTGATATCTCCTGCAGTGTGAAGATTCGCATCCTGGAATCTCCTGCAGTGTGAAGATCCATATCCCCGAATCTCCAGCAGTGTGTAGATGCACATCCTGGAAACACCTGTCATGTGAAGATCCACATCTTGGAATCTCCTGCAGTGTGAAGATCTGCATCCTGGAATCTCCTGCAGTTTGAAGATCCATTTCCTGGAATCAACGGTAGTGTGCAGATCCACATATTTGAATCTCCTGCAGCATGAAGATCCACATCCTGGAAACTCCTGCAGAGTGAAAAACAACACCATGGAATCCCCTGCAGTGAGATGATCCACATCCTGGAATCTCCTGCAGTGTGAACATTCACATCCTGGTAACTTCTGCAGAGTAACGATCCACATCCGGGAATCTGCTGCAGGGAAATGATCCACATCCTGGAAACTCCTGGAGTGTACCGATTCACATCCTGCAATCCACTGCAGTGTAACGATCAACATCCGGGAATCCCCTGCAGGATGATCATCCACATCCTGAAACACCTGCAGAGTGAAAAACCACATCCTGGAATCTACTGCAGTGAAAACATCCACAAATTAGAATCTTCTGCCTCGTGAAGATTGAGATAATGGAGAGACCTCCAGTGTGAAGATCCACAGCCTGGAATCTCCTGCAGGTGAAAGATTCATATCCTGGACTCTCCTGCAATGTGAAGATAGACATCCTGGAATCTCCTGCAGTGTAAGTATCCAAAACCTGGAATCTCCGGCAGTGAGAACATTCACATCTTGGACTCTCCTGCAGTGTGAAGAACACATCCCGGAATCTCCCGCAGTGTGAAGATCCATATCCTGGAAACTCCAGCAGTGTAAAGATCCACATGCTGGAGTCTCTTGCAGTGTGAAGATCCACATGGTGAAATCTCCAGCAGTGGGAAGATTCACATCCTGGAATCTCCTGCAGTGTGAAGATCCACATGCTGGAATTTCCTGCAGTGTGAAGATTCACAACGTGGAATCTGCTGCAGGGTGAAGGTTCACATTGTGGAATCTCCAGGAGTGTGAAGATCCACATCCAGGAAAAACCCACAGTGTAACGATTCACATCCTGCAATATAATGCAGTGTAACGATCAACATCCTTGAAACGCCTGTAGTGTAAAGATCCACATTCTGGAAGCTCCAGCAGCGTGATGATCCACATCCTGGAAACTGCTGCTTGGTGAAGAACCACATCCTGGAATCTCCTGCAGGGTAAAGATTTGCATTCTGGAAACTCCTGCTGTGTAAAGATCCAGATCCTGGCGTCTCCTGTCATGTGAAGATCCAGATGCTGTAATCTCCTGCAGGGTAATGATCCACATCCTAGAAACTCCTGAAGTGTACCGATCCACATCCTGCAATCCACTGCAGTGTAACGATCAATATCCTAGAATCCCCTGCAGGATGATCATCCACTTCCTGGAACACCTGCAGAATGAAAAACCACATCCTGGAATCTACTGCAGTGAAACATCCATAAATTGGCATCTTCTGCCTTGTGAAGATTTAGAAAATGGAGAGACCTCCAGTGAGAAGAACCACAGCCTGGAACCTCCTGCAGTGTAAAGATCCATATCCTGGACTCTCCTGCATTGTGAAGATAGAAATCCTGGAATCTCCTGAAGTGAAAACATCCACATCTTAGAATCTCCTGCAGTGTGAAGATCTGAATCCTGGAATCTCCTGCTGTTTGAAGATCCACATCCTGGAATCAATGGCAGTGTGAAGATCCACATATTTGAATCTCCTGCAGTGGAAAGATCCAGAACCTGGAGTCTCCTGCAGTGTGAAGATCCATATCGTAGAAACTCCTGCAGAGTGAAAAATGACACCATGGAATCCCCTGCAGTGAGATGATCCACATCCTGGAATCTCCTGCAGTGTGAACATCCACATCCTGGTAACTTCTGCAGAGTAATGATCCACATCCGGGAATCTGCTGCAGGGAAAAGATCCACATCCTGGAAACTCCTGCAGTGTACCGATCCACATCCTGCAATCCACTGCAGTGTAACGATCAACATCCGGGAATCCCCTGCAGGATGATCATCCACATCCTGAAACACCTGCAGAGTGAAAAACCACATCCTGGAATCTCCTGCAGTGTAAGTATCAACAACCTGGAATCTCCTGCAGTGAGAATATCCACATCCTGGAATCTCCTGCAGCATGAAATTTGCATTCTGGAATCTCCTGCAGTAAGATGATCCACATCCTGTAACCTCCTACAGAGTGTAGAACCACATCCAGGAATCTACTGCGTTGTGAATATCCACATCATGGAAAATCCACGAGTTTGAAACTCCACATCCTGGAATCTCCTGCGGTTTAAAGATCCACATTCCAGAAACTCCTGCAGTGTAAAGATCCACGTGCTGGACTCTCCTGCAGTGTGAAGATCCACATGCTGGAATCAACTGCAGTGTGAAGATCTGCATCCTGGAATCTCCTGCTGTTTGAAGATCTACATCCTGGAATCAACGGCAGTGTGAAGATCCAGATCCTGGAGTTTCTTGCAGTGTGAAGATCGACATCCTTCCATCTCCTGCAGTGTAAAGATACAGGTCCTGGGGTCTCCTACCGTGTGAAAATCCACTTCCGGGAATCTCCTGCAGGGTAAAAATCCACATCCTGGAAACTCCTGAAGTGAACTGATCCACATCCTGCAATCCACTGCAGTGCAACGATCAACATCCTGGAATCCACTGCAGGATCATCATCCACATCCTGGAAACACCTGCAGAGTGAAAAACCACATCCTGGAATCAACTGCAGTGAAAACATCCACAATTGAAATCTTCTGCCTTGTGAAGATTTAGATAATGGAGAGACCTCCAGTGTGAAGATCCACAGCCTGGAACCTCCTGTAGTTTAATGATGCATATCCTGGACTCTCCCACAATGTGATGACAGACATCCTGGAATCTCCTGCAGTGTATGTATCCACAACCTGGAATCTCCTGCAGTGAGAACATCCACATCCTGGAATCTCCTGCAGAGTGAAGACTCGCATTGTGGAATATCCTGCAGCAGGATGATCCACATCCTGTAACCTCCTACAGAGTGAAGAACGTCTTCCAGGAATCTACTGCTGTGTGAAGATCCACATGATGGAAAATCCACGAGTGTGAAACTCCACATCCTGGAATCACCTGCAGTTTAAAGATCCACATCCTGGAAACTCCTGAAGTGTAAAGATCCACATGCTGGAGTCTCCTGAAGTGTGAAGATCCACATCCTGGACTCTCCTGCAGTGTGAAGAATCACATCCTGGAATCAAAGGCAGTGTGAAGATCCACATATTTGCATCTCCTGCATTGTGAAGATCCTCATCCTGAAATCTCCAGCAGTTTGAAGATCCATATGCTGGAATCCACTGCCATGTGAATATCCATACCATGGAATCTCCTGCAGTGTGAAGGTTCACATTGTGGAATCTCCAGCAGTGTGATGATACACATCCTGGAAACACCCACAATGTAACGATCCACATCCTGCAATATAATGCAGTGTAACGATCAACATCTTGGAAACGCCTGCAGTGTAAAGATCCACAATCTGGAAGCTCCAGCAGCATGATGATCCACATCCTGGAAACTGCTGCATGGTGAAGAACCACATCATGGAATCTCCTGCAGGATAAAGATTCACATTCTTGAATCTCCTGCAGCTAGATGATCCACATCCTGTAACCTCCTAAAGAGTGAAGAACCACATCCAGGAATCTACAGCAGTGTGAAGATCCACATGATGGAAAATCCACGAGTGTGAAACTCCACATCCTGGTAATCTCCTGTGATTTAAAGATCCACATCCTGGAAACTCCTGCATTGTGAAGATCCACATGCTGGAATCTCCTGCAGTGTGAAGATTCGCATCCAGGAATCTCCTGCAGTGTGAAGATCCACATTCTGGAAATGCCTGTCATGTGAATACCCACATCCTGGAATTTTCTGCAGTGTAAAGATCCACATCCTGAAACTCCTGCCATCTAAAGATCCACATGCTGGAGTCTCCTGCATTGTGAAGATCCACATCCAGGAATCTCCTACATTGTGAAGATCCACATCCTGGAAAATGCTGTGGTGTAAAGATCCAGATCCTGGAGTCTCCTGCAGTGTGAAGATACACATCCAGGAATCTCCTGCAATGTGAAGTTCTGCATCCTGGAACCTCCTGCAGTTTGAAGATCCACATCCTGGAATCAACGGCAGTTTGAAGATCCACATATTTGAATCTCCTGCAGCGTGATGATCCACATCCTGGAATCTCCAGCAGTGTAAAGATCCACATACTGGAAACTCCTGCAGTGTGAAGATGCACATCAGGGAAACTCCTGCAGTGTAATGATCCACAACCTGGAAACTCCTGCAGACTGAAACGACACCATGGAATGACCTGCAGTGAGATGATCCACATCCTGGAATCTCCTGCAAAGTGAAAATCCACATCCTGGTAACTTCTGAAGTGTACCGATCCACATCCTGCAATCCACTGCAGTGTAACGATCATCGTCCTGGAATCCCCTGCATGATGATCATCTACATCGTGGAAACTCCTGCACAGTGAAAAACCACATCCTGGAATCTACTGCAGTGAAAAAATCCACAAATTGGAAACTTCTGCCTTGTGAAGAATTAGATAATGGAGAGACCTCCAGTGTGAAGATCCACAGCCTGGAAACTCCTGCAGTGTGATGAACCATATCCTGGACTCTCCTGCAATGTGAAGATAGACATCCTGGAATCTCCTGCCGTGTAAGTATCCACAACCTGGAATCTCCTGCAATGAGAACATCCAAATCCTGGAATCTCCTACAGTGTGAAGAACCACATCCTGGAATCAAAGGCAAAGTTAAGATACACACATTTGCATCTCCTGCAGCGTGAAGATCCTCATCCTGGAATCTCCAGCAGTTTGAAGATCCACATGCAAGAATCCACTGCAGTGTGAATATCCAAATCATGTAATCTTCTGCAGTGTGAAGGTTCAAATTGTGGAATCTCCAGGAGTGTGAACATCCACATCCTGGAAACACCCACAGCGTAATGATTCACATCCTGCAATATAATGCAGTGTAAAGATCAACATCTCGGAAACGCCTGCAGTGTAATGATCCACATTCGGGAAGCTCCAGCAGGGTGATGATACACATCCTGGAAAATGCTGCATGGTGAAGAACCACATCCTGGAATCTCCTGCAGGGTAAAGATTCGCATTCTGGAATCTCCTGCAGTGTGAAGATCTGCATCCTGAAATCTCCAAAAGCTTGAAGATCCACATCCTGGAATCAACAGGACTGTGAAGATCCACTTATTTGAATATCCTGCAGTTTACAGATCCAGATCCTGGAGTCTCTTGCAGTGTGAAGATCCACATCCTGGAATCTCCTGCAGTGAGAACATTCACATCCTGGAATCTCCTGCAGTGTGAAAAACCACATCATGGAATCTCCTGCAGTGAGATGATCCACATCCTGTAACCTCCAACAGAGTGAAGACCCATATGCAGGAATCTACTGCTGTGTGAAGATCCACATCATGGAAAATCCACGAGTGTGAAACTCCACATCCTGGAAACTCCTGCAGTGTGAAGATCCACAGGCTGGAATCTCCTGAAGTGTGACGATTCACATCCAAGAAACTCCTGCAGTGTGAAGATCCATATCCCCAAATCTCCAGCAGTGTGAAGATCCACATTCTGGGAACACCTGTCGTGTGAATACCCACATCCAGCAATCTCCTGCATTGTGAAGATGCACATCCTGGAAACTCCTGCAGTGTAAAGATCCAGATCATGGGGTCTCCTACAGTGTGAAGATACAGATCCTGGAATCTCCTGCAGTGTGAAGATCTGCATCCTGGAATCTCCAGCCGTTTGAAGATCCACATCTTGGAATCAATGGCAGTGTGAAGATCCACAAATTTGAATCTCCAGCAGCATGAAGATCCACAGCCTGGAATCTCCAGCAGTGTAAAGATCCACATTCTGGAAACAGCTGCAGTGTGAAGATCCACATCAGGGAAACTCCTGCAGTGTAATGATCCACAACCTGGAAACTCCAGCAGACTAAAACAACACCATGGAATGACCTGCAGTGAGATGATCCACATCCTGGAATCTCCTGCAAAGTGAAAATCCACATCCTGGTAACTTCTGAAGCGTACCGATCCACATCCTGCAATCCACTGCAGTGTAACGATCATCGTCCTGGAATACCCTGCATGATGATCATCCACATCGTGGAAAATCCTGCACAGTGAAAAACCACATCCTGGAATCTACTGCAGTGAAAAAATCCACAAATTGGAATCTTCTGCCTTGTGAAGAATTAGATAATGGAGAGATATCCAGTGTGAAGATCAACAGCCTGGAAACTCCTGCAGTGTGATGAACCACATGCTGTACTCTCCTGCAATATGAAGATAGACATCCTGGAATCTCCTGATGTGTAAGTATCCACAACCTGGAATCTCCTGCAGTGAGAACATCCACATCCTGGAATCTGCTGCAATGTGAAGAATCACATCCTGGAAACAAAGGCAGTGTTAAGATCCACACATTTGCATCTCCTGCAGCATGAAAATCCTCATCCTGGAATCTCCAGCAGTTTGAAGGTCCACGTGCTGGAATCCACTGCAGTTTGAATATCCACATCATGGAATCTCCTGCAGTGTGAAGGTTCACATTATGGAATCTCCTGGAGTGTGAAGATCCACATCCTTGAAACACCCACAGTGTAATGATTCACATCCTGCAATATAATGCAGTGTAAACATCAACATCTCGGAAACGCCTGCAGTGTAAACATTCACATTTGGGAAGCTCCAGCAGGGTGATGATCCACATCCTGGAAAATGCTGCATGGTGAAGAAGCACATCCTGGAATATCCTGCAGGGTAAAGATTCACATTCTGGAATCTCCTGCAGTGTGAAGATCTGCATCCTGGAATCTCCAAATGCTTGAAGATCCACATTCTGAAATCAACGGGAGTGTGAAGATCCAGTTATTTGAATCTCCTGCAGTGTAAAGACCCAGATTCTGGAGTATCTTGCAGTGTGAAGATCCACATCCTGGAATCTCCTGCAGGGTGAAGATCCACAGCATGGAAACACCTGAAGTGTACTGATCCACATCCTGCAATACACTGCAGTGTAACGATCAACATCCTGGAATTCCCTGCAGGATGATCATCCACATCCTGGAAACAACTGCAGAGTGAAAAACGACATCCTGGAATCTAAAGCAGTGAAAACATCCACAAAATGGAATCTTCTGCCTTGTGAAGATTTAGATAATTGAGAGACCTCCAGTGTGAAGATCCAAAGCCTGGAACCTACTGCAGTGTAAAGATCCATATCTTGGACTCTCATGCAATGTGAAGATAGACATCCTGGAATCTCCTGCAGTGAGAACATCCACATCCTGGAATTTCCGGCAGTGTGAAAAACCACATTCTGGAATCTCCTGCAGTGAGATGATCCACATCCTGTAACCTGATACAGAGTGAAGACCCATATGCAGGAATCTACTGCTGTGTGAAGATCCACATCATGGAAAATCCACGAGTGTGAAACTCCACATCCAGGAATCTCCTGCAGTGTAAAGATCCACATCCTGGAAACTCCTGCAGTGTGAAGATCCACAGGCTGGAATCTCCTGAAGTGTGACGATTCGCATCCATGAAACTACTGCTGTGTGAAGATCCATATCCCCAAATCTCCAGCAGTGTGAAGATCCACATCCTGGGAACACCTGTTGTGTGAATACCCACACCCTGGAATCTCCTGCAGTGTAAAGATCCACATCCTGGAAACTCCTGCCATGTAAAGTTCCACATGCTGGAGTCTCCTGCAGTGTGAAGATGCACATCCAGGAATCTCCTGCAGTGTGAAGATCCAGATCATGGTGTCTCCTGCAGTGTGAAGATACATTTCCTGGAATCTCCTGCAGTGTGAAGATCTGCATCCTGGAATCTCCTGCAGTTTGAAGATCCACATCTTGGAATCAATGGCAGTGTGAAGATCCTCAAATTTAATTCTCCAGCAGCATGAAGATCGACAGCCTGGAATCTCGTGCAGTGTAAAGATCCACATTCTGGAAACACCTGCAGTGCGAAGATCCACATCAGGGAAACTCCTGCAGTGTAATGATCCACATCCTGGAAACTCCTGCAGAGCGAAAAACGACAACCTGGAATCTCCTGCAGTGAGATGATCCACAACCTGGAATCTCCTGCAATGTGAAAATCCACATCCTGGTAACTTCTGACATGTACCGTTCCACATCCTGCAATCCACTGCAGTGTAATGATCAACGTCCTGGAATCCCCTGCAGGATGATCATCCGCATCCTGGAAACTCCTGCAGAGTGAAAAACCACATCCTGGAATCTACTGCACTGAATACAACCACAAATTGGAATCATCTGCCTTGCGAAGAGTTAGATAATGGAGAGACCTCAAGTGTGAAGATCTACAGCCTGGAATCTCCTGCAGTGTGAAGATCCATATCCTGGAATCTCCTGCCATGTGAAGATAGACATCCTGGAAACTCCTGCCTTGTAAGTATCCAGAACCTGGAATCTCCTGCAGTGAGAACATCCACATCCTGGAATCTCCTACAGTTTGAAGAACCACATCCTGGAATCAAAGGCAGTGAGAAGATACAAATATATGCATCGCCTGCAGTGTGAAAATCCTCATCTTGGAATCTCCAGCAGTTTGAAGGTCCACATGCTGGAATCCACTGCAGTGTGAATATCCACACCATGGAATCACCTGCAGTGTGAAGGTTCACTTTGTGGAATCTCCAGCAGTGTGAAGATCCACATCCTGGAAACACCCACATTGTAATGATTCACATCCTGCAATATAATGCAGTGTAATGATCAACATTTTGAAAATGCCTGCAATGGAAATATCCACATTTTGGAAACTCCAGCAGGGTGATGATCCACATCCTGGGAACTGCTGCATGGTGAAGAATCACATCCTGGAATCTCCTGCAGGGTAAAGATTCATATTCTGGAATCTCCTGCAGTGAGCTGATTCACATCCTGTAACCTCCTACAGAGTGAAGAACCACATCCAGGAATATACTGCTGTGTGAAGATACACATCATGGAAAATCCACGAGTGCGAAACTCCACATTCTGGATTCTCCTGAAGTGTAAAGATCCACATCCTGGAAACTCCTGCAGTGTACAGATCCACATGCTGGAGTCTCCTGCAGTGTGAAGATCCACATGTTGGAATCTTCTGCAGTGTGAAGATTCACATCCTGCAATCTCCTGCAGTTTGAAGATCCACATCCTGGAATCTACTGCACTATGAAGATACACATATTGGAATCTCCTGCATTGAGAAAATCCACATCCTGGAAACTCCTGCATTTAAAGAACCAGATCCTGGAGTCTCCTGCAGTGTGAAGATCCATATCCTGGAATCGACTGCAGGGTAAATATACATATCCTGGAAACTCCTGAAGTGTACCGATGCACAGCCTGCAATCCACTGCAGTGTAACGATCGACATCCTGGAATCCCCTGCAGGATGATCATCCACATCCTGGAAACACCTGCAGTGTGAAAAACCACATCCAGGAATCTACTGCAGTGAAAACATCCCCAAAATGGAATCTTCTGCCTTGTGAAGATTTAGATAATGGAGAGAACTCCAGTGTGAAGATCCAAAGCCTGCAATCTCCTGCAGTGTAAAGATCCGTATCCTGGAAACGCCTGCAGTGTAAAGATACAAATGCTGGTGTCTCCTGCAGTGTGAAGATCCACATCCTGGAATCTCCTGCAGTGTGAAGATCTGCATCCTGGAATCTCCTGCTCCTTGAAGATCCATGTCCTGGAATCAATGGCAGTGTGAAAATCCACAAAATTTGAATCTCATGCCGTGGAAAGATCCAGAACCTGGAGTCTCTTGCAATGTGAAGATCCACATCCTGCAAACACCTGCAGTGTGAAAATAGACACCCTGGAATCTCCTGCAGTGTAAGTATCCACAAGCTGGAATCTCCTGCAATGAGTACATCCACATCCTGGAATCTCCTGCAGTGTGATGATTCACATCCAGGAATCTCATGCAGTGTATAGATCCATATCTCCAAATCTCCAGCAATGTGAAGATCCACAGATTGGGAACACCTGGCGTGTGAATACCCACATCTTGGAATCTCCTGCAGTGTAAAGATCCACATCCTGGAAACTCCTGCCATGTAAAGATCCACATGCTGGAGACTCCTGCAGAGTGAAGATCTGCATCCTGGAATCTCCTGCTCCTTGAAGATCCATTTCCTGGAATCAATGGCAGTGCGAAAATCCACAAAATTTGAATCTCATGCAGTGGAAAGATCCAGATCCTGGAGTCTCTTGCAATGTGAAGATCCACATCCTGCAAACACCTGCAGTGTGAAAATAGACATCCTGGAATCTCCTGCAGTGTAAGTATCCACAAGCTGGAATCTCCTGCAGTGAGTACATCCACATCCTGGAATCTCCTGCAGTGAGAACATCCACATCCTGGAATCTCCTGCAGTGTGAAAAACCACATCATGGAATCTCCTGCAGTGTGAAGATACGCATTCTGGAATATCCTGCATTGAGATGATCCACATCCTGTACCTCCTACAGAGTGAAGAACCACATCCAGGAATCTACTGCTGTGTGAAGATCCACATCATGGAAAATCCACGAGTGTGAAACTCCACATCCTGGAATCTCCTGCGGTGTAAAGATCCTCATCCTGGAAACTCCTGCAGTGTGAAGATCCACAGGCTGGAATCTCCTGCAGTGTAACGATTCTCATCCAGGAATCTCATGCAGTGTATAGTTCCATATCTCCAAATCTCCAGCAGTGTGAAGAGCCACATCTTGGGAACACCTGGCGTGTGAATACTAACATCTTGGAATCTCCTGCAGTGTAAAGATCCACATCCTGGAAACTCCTGCCATGTAAGGATCCACCTGCTGGAGACTCCTGCAGTGTGAAGATCCACATCCAGGAATCTCCTGCCATGTGAAGATCCACATCCTGGAAACCCCTGCAGTGTAATGATCCAGATCCTGGATTCTCCTGCAGTGTGAAGGTACACATCCTGGAATCTCTTGCAGTGTGAAGACCTGCATCCTGGAATCTCCTGCAGTTTGAAGATCCACATCAGGGAAACTCCAGCAGTGCAATGATGCACATCCTGGAACCTCCTGCAGAGTGAAAACTGACACAATGAAATCTCCTGCAGTGTGAATATATGCATCCTGGAATCTCCAAATGCTTGAAGATCCACAGCATGGAATCAACGGGAGTGTGAAGATCCACTTATTTGAATCTCCTGCAGTGTACAGATCCAGATCCTGGAGTCTCTTGCAGTGTGAAGATCAACATCCTGGAATCTCCTGCAGGGTGAAGATCCACATCATGGGAACACCTGAAGTGTACTGATCCACATCCTGCAATCCACTGCAGTGTAATGATCAACATCCTGGAATTCCCTGCAGGATGATCATCCACATCCTGGAAACAACTGCAGAGTGGAAAACCACATCCTGGAATCTACTGCAGTGAAAACATCCACAAAATGGAATCTTCTGCCTTGTGAAGATTTAGATAATTGAGAGAACTCCAGTGTGAAGATCCATATCCTGGACTCTCCTGCAATGTGAAGATAGACATCCTGGAAACGCCTACAGTGAAAATAGCCACATCCTGTAATCTCCTGCAGTGAGAACATCCACATCCTGGAATCTCGTACAGAGTGAAAAACCACATCATGGAATCTCCTGCAGTGAGATGATCCACATCCTATAACCTCCTACAGAGTGAAGACCCATATGCAGGAAACTACTGCTGTGTGAACATCCACATCACGGAAAATCCACGCGTGTGAAACTCCACATCGTGGAATATCTTGCGCTGTAAAGATCCTCATCCTGGAAACTCCTGCAGTGTGAAGATCCACAGGCTGGAATCTCCTGCAGTGTGATGATTCACATCCAGGAATCTCATGCAGTGTATAGATCCATATCTCCAAATCTCCAGCAATGTGAAGATCCACAGATTGGGAACACCTGGCGTGTGAATACCCACATCTTGGAATCTCCTGCAGTGTAAAGATCCACATCCTGGAAACTCCTGCCATGTAAAGATCCACCTGCTGGAGACTCCTGCAGTGTGAAGATCCAGATCCAGGAATCTCCTGCAGTGTGAATATCCACATCCTGGAAACCCCTGCAGCGTAATGATCCAGATGCTGGATTCTCCTGCAGTGTGAAGATACACATCCTGGAATCTCCTGCAGTGTGAAGGTCTGCATCCTGGAATCTCCTGCAGTTGGAAGATCCACATCAGGGAATCTCCTGCAGTGTAATGATGCACATCCTGGAACCTCCTGCAGAGTGAAAAAAGACACCATGAAATCTCCTGCAGTGTGAAGATCTGCATCCTGAAATCTCCTGCAGTTTGAAGATCCACATCCTGGAAACAACAGCAATGTGAAGATCCACATCCTGGAAACTCCTGCAGTGTAAAGATCCAGATACAGGAGTCTCCTGCAGCGTGAACATCCACATCCTGGAATCTCCTGAAGTGTGAAGAAGCACATCATGGAATATCCTGCAGTGTAAAGATTCGCATTCTGGAATCTCCTGCTTTGAGATGATTCACATCCAGTAACCTCCTACAGAGTGAAGAACCACATCCAAATATCTACTGCTGTGTGAAGATCCACATCAAGGAAAATCCACGAGTGTGAAACTCCACATCCAAGAATTTCCTGCAGTGTAAAGATCCACATCCTGGAAACTCCTGCTTTGTAAGGATCCACATGCTGGAATCTCCAGCAGTGTGAAGATCCATATCCCTGAATCTCCAGCATTTTGAAGATCCACATTCTGGAAATACCTGTCGCATGAAGACCCATATCTTGGCATGACCTGCAGTGTGAATATCCACACCATGGAATCACCTGCAGTGTGAAGGTTCACTTTGTGGAATCTCCAGCAGTGTGAAGATCCACATCCTGGAAACACCCACATTGTAATGATTCACATCCTGCAATATAATGCAGTGTAATGATCAACATTTTGAAAATGCCTGCAATGGAAATATCCACATTTTGGAAACTCCAGCAGGGTGATGATCCACATCCTGGAAACTGCTGCATGGTGAAGAATCACATCCTGGAATCTCCTGCAGGGTAAAGATTCATATTCTGGAATCTCCTGCAGTGAGCTGATTCACATCCTGTAACCTCCTACAGAGTGAAGAACCACATCCAGGAATATACTGCTGTGTGAAGATACACATCATGGAAAATCCACGAGTGTGAAACTCCACATTCTGGAATCTCCTGAAGTGTAAAGATTCACATCCTGGAAACTCCTGCAGTGTACAGATCCACATGCTGGAGTCTCTTGCAGTTTGAAGATCCACAAGCTGGAATCTTCTGCAGTGTGAAGATTCGCATCCTGCAATCTCCTGCAGTTTGAAGATCCACATCCTGGAATCTACTGCAGTATGAAGATACACATATTGGAATCTCCTGCATTGTGAAAATCCACATCCTGGAATCTCCTGCAGTGTAAAGAACCAGATCCTGGAGTCTCCTGCAGTGTGAAGATCCATATCCTGGAATCGCCTGCAGGGTAAATATACATATCCTGGAAACTCCTGAAGTGTACCAATGCACAGCCTGTAATCCACTGCAGTGTAGCGATCAACATCCTGGAATCCCCTGCAGGATGATCATCCACATCCTGGAAACAACTGCAGTGTGAAAAACCACATCCAGGAATCTCCTGCAGTGAAAACATCCCCAAAATGGAATCTTCTGCCTTGTGAAGATTTAGATAACGGAGAGAACTCCAGTGTGAAGATCCACAGTCTGCAATCTCCTGCAGTGTAAAGATCCATATCCTGGAAACGCCTGCAATGTAAAGATCCAAATGCTTGAGTCACCTGCAGTGTGAAGATCCACATCCTGGAATCTCCTGCAGTGTGAAGATCTGCATCCTGGAATCTCCTGCTCCTTGAAGATCCATTTCCTGGAATCAACGGCAGTGTGAAAATCCACATATTTGAATCTCATGCAGTGGAAAGATCCAGATCCTGGAATCTCTTGCAATGTGAAGATCCATATCCTGCAAACACCTGCAGTGTGAAAATAGACATCCAGGAATCTCCTGCAGTGTAAGTATCCACAAGCTGGAATCTCCTGTAGTGAGTACATCCACATCCTGGAATCTCCTGCAGTGAGAACATCCACATCCTGGAATCTCCTGCAGTGTGAAAAACCACATCATGGGATCTCCTGCAGTGTGAAGATACGCATTCTGGAATACCTTGCATTGAGATGATTCACATCCTGTACCTCCTACAGAGTGAAGAACCACATCCAGGAATCTACTGCTGTGTGAAGATCCACATCATGGAAAATCCACGAGTGTGAACATCCACATCCAAGAATTTCCTGCAGTGTAAAGATCCACATCCTGGAAACTCCTGCTTTGTAAGGATCCACATGCTGGAATCTCCTCCAGTGTGAAGATCCACATGCTGGAATCTCCTGCAGTGTGAAGATCCTTATCCCTGAATCTCCAGCATTTTGAAGATCCACATTCTGGAAATACCTGTCGCGTGAAGTCCCACATCTTGGCATCACCTGCAGTGTGAATATCCACACCATGGAATCACCTGCAGTGTGAAGGTTCACTTTGTGGAATCTCCAGCAGTGTGAAGATCCACATCCTGGAAACACATTGTAATGATTCACATCCTGCAATATAATGCAGTGTAATGATCAACATTTTGAAAATGCCTGCAATGTAAATAACCACATTTTGGTAACTCCAGCAGGGTGATGATTCACATCCAGGAAACTGCTGCATGGTGAAGAATCACATCCTGGAATCTCCTGCAGGGTAAAGATTCATATTCTGGAATCTCCTGCAGTGAGCTGATTCACATCCTGTAACCTCCTACAGAGTGAAGAACCACATCCAGGAATATTCTGCTGTGTGAAGATACACATCATGGAAAATCCACGAGTGTGAAACTCCACATTCTGGAATCTCCTGAAGTGTAAAGATCCACATCCTGGAAACTCCTGCAGTGTACAGATCCACATGCTGGAGTCTCCTGCAGTGTGAAGATCCACATGCTGGAATGTCCTGCAGTGTGAAGATTCGCATCCTGCAATCTCCTGCAGTTTGAAGATCCACATCCTGGAATCTACTGCAGTATGAAGATACACATATTGGAATCTCCTGCATTGTGAAAATCCACATCCTGGAATCTCCTGCAGTGTAAAGAACCAGATCCTGGAGTCTCCTGCAGTTTGAAGATCCATATCCTGGAACCGCCCGCAGGGTAAATATGCATATCCTGGAAACTCCTGAAGTGTACCGATGCACAGCCTGCAATCCACTGCAGTGTAACGATCAACATCCTGGAATCCCCTGCAGGATGATCATCCACATCCTGGAAATGCCTGCAGTGTGAAAAACCACATCCAGGAATCTACTGCAGTGAAAACATCCTCAAAATGGAATCTTCTGCCTTGTGAAGATTTAGATAATGGAGAGAACTCCAGTGTGAAGATCCACAGCCTGGAACCTACTGCAGTGTAAAGATCCATATCCTGGAAACGCCTGCAATGTAAAGATCCAAATGCTGGAGTCTCCTGCAGTGTGAAGATTCACATCCTGGAATCTCCTGCAGTGTGAAGATCTGCATCCTGGAATCTCCTGCTCCTTGAAGATCCATTTCCTGGAATCAACGGCAGTGTAAAAATCCACATATTTGAATCTCATGCAGTGGAAAGATCGAGATCCTGGAGTCTCTTGCAATGTGAAGATCCACATCCTGCAATCACCTGCAGTGTGAAAATAGACATCCTGGAATCTCCTGCAGTGTAAGTATCCACAACCTGGAATCTCCTGCAGTGAGTACATCCACATCCTTGGTTCTCCTGCAGTGAGAACATCCACATCCTGGAATCTCCTGCAGTGTGAAAAACCACATCATGGAATCTCCTGCAGTGTGAAGATACGCATTCTGGAATATCCTGCATTGAGATGATCCACATCCTGTACCTCCTACAGAGTGAAGAACCACATCCATGAATCTACTGCTGTGTGAAGATACACATCATGGAAAATCCACGAAGTGTGAAACTCGACATCCTGGAATCTCCTGCGGTGTAAAGATCCTCATCCTGGAAACTCCTGCAGTGTGAAGAGCCACAGGCTGAAATCTCCTGCAGTGTAACGATTCACATCCAGGAATCTCATGCAGTGTATAGATCCATATCTCCAAATCTCCAGCAGTGTGAAGATCCACATTTTGGGAACACCTGGCGTGTGAATACACATATCTTGGAATCTCCTGCAGTATAAAGATCCACATCCTGGAAACTCCTGCTATGTAAAGATCCACATGCTGGAGACTCCTGCAGTGTGAAGATCCACATCCAGGAATCTCCTGCAGTGTGAAGATCCACATCCTGGAAACCCCTGCAGTGTAATGACCCAGCCTGGATTCTCCTGCAGTGTGAAGATACACATCCTGGAATCTCCTGCAGTGTGAAGATGTGCATCCTGGAATCTCCTGCAGTTTGAAGATCCACATCAGGGAAACTCCTGCAGTGTAATGATGCACATCCTGGAACCTCCTGCAGAGTGAAAAATGACACCATGAAATCTCCTGCAGTGTGAAGATCTGCATCATGAAATCTCCTGCAGTTTTAAGATCCACATCCTGGAATCAACGGCAGTGTGAAGATCCACATCCTGGAAACTCCTGCAGTGTAATGATGCACATCCTGGAACCTCCTGCAGAGTGAAAAATGACACCATGAAATCTCCTGCAGTGTGAAGATCTGCATCATGAAATCTCCTGCAGTTTTAAGATCCACATCCTGGAATCAACGGCAGTGTGAAGATCCACATCCTGGAAACTCCTGCAGTGTAAAGATCCAGATACAGGAGTCTCCTGCAGTGTGAAGATCCAGATCCTGGAATTTCCTGCAGTGTGAAGATCTGCATCCGGGAATCTCCTGCAGTTTGAAGCTCCACATCCTGGAATCTCCTGAAGTGTGAAGAAGCACATCATGGAATCTCCTGCAGTGTAAAGATTCGCATTCTGGAATCTCCTGCATTGACATGATCCACATCCTGTAACCTACTACAGAGTGAAGAACCACGTCCAGGAATCTACTGCTGTGTGAAGATCCACATCAAGGAAAATCCACGAGTGTGAAACTCCACATCCAAGAATTCCCTGCAGTGTAAAGATCCAAATCCTGGAAACTCCTGCTTTGTAAGGATCCACATGCGGGAATCTCCTGCAGTGTGAATATCCACATGCTGGAATCTCCTGCAGTGTGAAGATCCATATCCCTGAATCTAAAGTATTTTGAAGATCCACATTCTGGAAATACCTGTCGCGTGAAGACCCACATCTTGGCATCACCTACAGTGTGAAAATCCGCAACCTGGAATCACCTGCAGTTTGAAGATACTCATCCTGGTATCATTGGCAGTGTGAAGATCCATATATTTGCATCTCCTGCAGCATGAAGATCCTCATCCTGGAATCTCCAGCAGTTTGAAGACCCACATCCTGGTGTTTCCTGCAGTGTGAAGATCCACATTTTGGAATCTCCTGCAGTGTGAAGATCCACATCCTGGAAACTCCTGCAGTGGAATGATCCACATCCTGGAAACTCCTGCCGTATGAGGATCCACATCCTGGAATCTCCTGCAGGGTAAAGATCCACATCCTGGAAACTCCTGAAGTGTACTGATCCACATCCTGCAATCCACTGCAGTGTCACGATCAACATCCTTGAATCCCCTGCAGGATGATCATCCGCATCCTGGAAACACCTGCAGAGTGAAAAACCACATCCTGGAATCTACTGCAGTGAAAACATCCACAAATTGGAATCTTCTGCCTTGTGAAGATTTAGATAATGGAGAGACCTCCAGTGTGAAGATCCACAGCCTGGAACCTTCTGTAGTTTAATGATGCATATCCTGGACTCTCCTGCAATGTGATGACAGACATCCTGGAATCTCCTGCAGTGTAAGTATCCACAACATGGAATCTCCTGCAGTGAGAACATCCACATCCTGGAATCTCCTGCAGTGTGAAGATTCACATTGTGGAATATCCTGCAGCAGAATGATGCACATCCTGTAACCTCCTAAAGAGTGAAGAACCACTTCCAGGAATCTATTGCTGTGTGAAGATCCACATCATGGAAAATATACGAGTGTGAAACTCCATATCCTGGAATCTGCTGTGGTTTAAAGTTCCACATCCTGTAAACTACTGCAGTGTGAAGATCCACATTCTGGAGTCTCCTGCAGTGTGAAGATCCACATGCTGGAATCTCCTGCAGTGCGAAGATCTGCATCCTGGAATCTCCTGCTCCATGAAGATCCATATCCTGAAATCACCGGCAGTGTGAAAATCCACATATTTGAATCTCCTGCAGTGGAAAGATCCAGATCCTGGAGTCTCTTGCAATGTGAAGATCCACATCCTGCAATCACCTGCAGTGTGAAAATAGACATCCTGGAATCTCCTGCAGTGTAAGTATCCACAACCTGGAATCTCCTGCAGTGTAAGTATCCACAACCTGGAATCTCCTGCAGTGAGTACATCCACAACCTGGAATCTCCTGCATTGAGATGATCCACATCCTGTACCTCCTACAGAGTGAAGAACCACATCCAGGAATCTACTGCTGTGTGAAGATCCACATCATGGAAAATCCACAAGTGCGAAACTCCACATCCTGGAATCTCCTGCGGTGTAAAGATCCTCATCCTGGAAACTCCTGCAGTATGAAGATCCACAGACTGGAATCTCCTGCAGTGTGATGATTCACATCCAGGAATCTCATGCAGTGTATAGATCCATATCTCCAATTCTCCAGCAGTGTGAAGATCCATATTTTGGGAACACCTGGCATGTGAATACCCACTTCTTGGAATCTCCTGCAGTGTAAATATCCACATCCTGGAAACTCCTGCCATGTAAAAATCCACCTGCTGGAGACTCCTGCAGTGTGAAGATCCACATCCAGGTATCTCCAGCAGTGTGAAGATCCACATCCAGGAATCTCCTGCAGTTTGAAGATCCACATCAGGGAAACTCCTGCAGTGTAATGATACTCATCGTGGAACCTCCTGCAGAGTGAAAAATGACACCATGTAATCTCCTGCAGTGAGATGATCCACATCCTGGAATCTCCTGCAGTGTAATGATCCACATCCTAGTAACTTCCGAAGTTTACCGATCCACATCCTGAATTCCACTGAAGTGTAACGATCAACTTCCTGGAATCCCCTGCAGGATGATCATCCTCATCCTGGAAACTCCTGCAGAGTGAAAAACCACATCCTGGTATCTACTGCGGTGAAAACATCCACTACTTGGAGTCTTCTGCCTTGTGAAAATTTAGATAATGGAAAGATGTCCAGTGCGAAGATCCACAGCCTGGAATCTCCTGCATTGTGAAGATCCATATCCTGGACACTCCTGCAATGTGAAGATAGACATCCTGGAATCTCCGCCGTGTAAGGATCCACAACCTCGAATCTCTTGCTGTGATAACATCCACATCATGGAATCTCCTGCGGTGTGAAGAACCACATCCTGTAATCAAAGGCAATGTGAAGATCCATATATTTGCATCTCCTGCAGCATGAAGATCCTCATCCTGGAATGTCCAGCAGTTTGAAGATCCACATGCTGGAATCCACTGCAGTGTGAATATCCACACCATGGAATATCCTGCAGTGTGACGGTTCACATTGTGGAATCTCCAGCAGTGTGAAGATCCACACCCTGGAAAAACCCACAGTGTAATCATCCACATCCTGCAATATAATGCAATGTAATGATCAACATCTTGGAAACACCTGCAGTGTAAAGATCCACATTCTGGAAGCTCCAGCATGGTGATGATCCACATCCTGGAAAGTGCTGCATGGTGAAGAACCACATACTGGAATCTCCTGCAGGGTAAAGATTCGCATTCTGGAATCTCCTGCAGTGAGATGATCCACATCCTGTAACCACCTACAGAGTGAAGAACCACACCCAGGAATATACTGCAGTTTGAAGATCCACATCATAGAAAATCCATGAGTGTGAAACTCCACATGCTGGAATCTCCTGAAGTGTAAACATCAACATCCTGGAAACTCCTGCAGTGTACAGATCCACACGCTGGTATCTCCTGCAGTGTGAAGATCCACATGCTGGAATCTCCTGCAGTGTGAAGATTCGCATCCTGGAATCTCCTGCAGTGTGAAGATCCACTGCCTGGAATCTACTGTAGTGTGAAGATACACATATTGGAATCTCCTGTAGTGTGAAGATCCACATCCTGGATACTCCTGCAGTGTAAAGATCCAAATCCTGGAGCCTCCTGCAGTGCGAACATCCACATCCTGGAATCTCCTGCAGTGTGAAGAACCACATCCTGGAATCAAAGGCAGTGTTAAGATACACACATTTGCATCTCCTGCAGCGTGAAGAATCTCATCCTGGACTCTCCAGAAGTTTGAAGATCCACATGCAAGAATCCACTGCAGTGTGAATATCCACATCATGGAATCTCCTGCAGTGTGAAGGTTCACATTGAGGAATCTCCAGGAGTGTGAAGATCCACATCCTGGAAACACCCACAGCGTAACGATTCACATCCTGCAATATAATGCACTGTAAAGATCAACATCTCGGAAACGCCTGCAGTGTAAAGATCCACATTCTGGAAGCTCCAGCAGGGTGATGATACACATCCTGGAAACTGCTGCATGGTGAAGAACCACATCCTGGAATCTCCTGCAGGGTAAAGATTCACATTCTGGAATCTCCTGCAGTGTGAAGATCTGCATCCTGGAATCTCCAAAAGCTTGAAGATCCACATTCTGGAATCAACAGGACTGTGAAGATCCACTTATTTGAATCTCCTGCAGTTTACAGATCCAGATCCTGGAGTCTCTTGCAGTGTGAAGATCCACATCCTAGAATCTCCTGCAGTGTGAAGATCCACATCCTGGAAACTCCTGCAGTGTAGAGATCCAGCTCCTGGGGTCTCCTGCCATGTGAAGATTCACATTGTGGAATCTCCAGCAGTGTGAAGATCCACATCCTGGAAACACCCACAGTGTAAAGATTCACATCCTGCAATATAATGCGGTGTAAATATCAACATCTCGGAAACACCTGCATTGTAAAGATCCACATTCGGGAAGCTCCAGCAGGGTGATGATCCACATCCTGGAAAGTGCTGCATGGTGAAGAACCACATCCTGGAATCTCCTGCAGGGTAAAGATTCACATTCTGGAATCTCCTGCAGTGAGATGATCCACATCATGTAACCGCCTACAGAGTGAAGAACCACATCCAGGAATATACTGCAGTTTGAAGATCCACATAATAGAAAATCCACGAGTGTGAAACTCCACATGCTGGAATCTCCTGAAGTGTAAACATCAACATCCTGGAAACTTCTGCAGTGTACAGATCCACATGTTGGTATCTCCTGCATGTGAAGATCCACATGCTGGAATCTCCTGCAGTGTGAAGATCCACATCCTGGAATCTACTGCAGTGTGAAGATACACATATTGGAATCTCCTGTAGTGTGAAGATCCACATCCTGGATACTCCTGCAGTGTAAAGATCCAGATCCTGGAGTCTCCTGCAGAGTGAAGATCGACATCCTGGAATCTCCTGCAGTGTGAAGAGCCACATCCAGGAAACTCCTGCAGTGTAAAGATCCATATCCTGGGGTCTCCTGCCGTGTGAAGATCCACAACCTGGAATCTCCTGCAGGGTAAAAATCCACATCCTGGAAACTCCTGAAGTGTACCGATCCACATCCTGCAATCCTCTGCAGTGTAATGATCAACATACTGGAATCCCCTGAAGGATGATCATCCACATCCTGGAAACACCTGCAGAGTGAAGAACCACATCCAGGAATCTACTGCAGTGAAAACATCCACAAATTGGAATCTTCTGCCTGGTGAAGATTAAGATAATGGAGAGACCTCCAGTGTGAAGATCCACAGCCTGCAACCTCCTGCAGTGTATAGATCCATATCCTGGAAATTCCTGCACTGTAAAGATCCAAATGCTGGGGTCTCCTGCAGTGTGAAGATCCACATGCTGGAAACTCCTGCAGTTTGAAGATCTGCATCCTGGAATCTCCTGCTGTTTGAAGATCCACAGCCTGGAATCAATGGCAGTGTGAAAATCCACATATTTGAATCTCCTGCAGTGTAAAGATCCAGATCCTAGAGTCTCTTGCAGTTTGAAGATCCACATCCTGGAATCTCCTGCAGTGTGAAGATCAACATCCTGGAATCCCGGCAGTGTAAAGATCCTGACGTGTGAAGATCCACTTCCTGGAATCTGCTGCAGGGTAAAGATCCACATCCGGGAAACTCCTGAAGTGTACTGATCCGCATCCTGCAATCCACTGCAGTGTAACGATCAACAGCCTGGAATCCCCTGCAGGATGATCACCCACATCCTGGAATCTCCTGCAGTGTGAACATCCAAATCCTGGTAACTACTGAAGTGTACCAATCCACATTCTGCTATCCACTGAAGTGTAATGATCAACTTCCTGGAATCTCCTGCAGTGTAAGTATCCACAACCTGGAACCTGCTGCAGTGAGTACATCCACATCCTGCAATCTCCTGCAGCGTGAAAAACCACATCCTGGAATCTCCTGCAGTGAAATGATCCACATCCTGTAACCTCATACAGAGTGAAGAACCACATCCAGGAATCTCCTGCAGTGTAAAGATCCACATCCGGGAAACTCCGGCAGTGTGAACGTCCGCATGCTGGAGTCTCCTGTAGTGTGACGATTCACATCCAGGAATCTCCTGCGGTGTGAAAATCCACATCCTGGATTCTCCTGCAGTGTGAAGATTCACATTGTGGAATCTCCTGCAGTGAATTGATGCACATCCTGTAACCAAATCTCCAGCAGTGTGAAGATCCACATTCTTGAAACACCTGTCGTGTGAATACCCACATTTTGGTATCTCCTGCAGTTTCAAGAACTACATCCAGGAATCTACAGTTGTGTGAAGATGCACATCATGGAAAATCCAAAAGTGAGAACATCCACATCCTGGATTCTCCTGCAGTGTGCAGATCCACATCCTGGAAACTCCTGCAGTGTAAAGATCCACATCCAGGATTCTCCTGCAGTGCGATGATCCATATCCAGGAATCTTCTGCCGTGTGAAGATCTGCATCCTGGAATCTCCTGCAGTTTGAAGATCCACATCCTGGAATCTCCTACAGTGTGAAGATCCACATCCTGAAAATGCCTGCAGTGTGAAGATCCACATCATGGAAATTCCTGCAGTGTAATGATGCACATCCTGGAAACTCCTGCAGAGTGAAACACAACACCATGGAATCTCCTGCAGTGAGATGACCCACTTCTTGGAATCTCCTGCAGTGTAAATATCCACATCCTGGAAACTCCTGCCATGTAAAAATCCACCTGCTGGAGACTCCTGCAGTGTGAAGATCCACATCCAGGTATCTCCAGCAGTGTGAAGATCCACATCCAGGAATCTCCTGCAGTTTGAAGATCCACATCAGGGAAACTCCTGCAGTGTAATGATACTCATCGTGGAACCTCCTGCAGAGTGAAAAATGACACCATGTAATCTCCTGCAGTGAGATGATCCACATCCTGGAATCTCCTGCAGTGTAATGATCCACATCCTAGTAACTTCCGAAGTTTACCGATCCACATCCTGAATTCCACTGAAGTGTAACGATCAACTTCCTGGAATCCCCTGCAGGATGATCATCCTCATCCTGGAAACTCCTGCAGAGTGAAAAACCACATCCTGGTATCTACTGCGGTGAAAACATCCACTACTTGGAGTCTTCTGCCTTGTGAAAATTTAGATAATGGAAAGATGTCCAGTGCGAAGATCCACAGCCTGGAATCTCCTGCATTGTGAAGATCCATATCCTGGACACTCCTGCAATGTGAAGATAGACATCCTGGAATCTCCGCCGTGTAAGGATCCACAACCTCGAATCTCTTGCTGTGATAACATCCACATCATGGAATCTCCTGCGGTGTGAAGAACCACATCCTGTAATCAAAGGCAATGTGAAGATCCATATATTTGCATCTCCTGCAGCATGAAGATCCTCATCCTGGAATGTCCAGCAGTTTGAAGATCCACATGCTGGAATCCACTGCAGTGTGAATATCCACACCATGGAATATCCTGCAGTGTGACGGTTCACATTGTGGAATCTCCAGCAGTGTGAAGATCCACACCCTGGAAAAACCCACAGTGTAATCATCCACATCCTGCAATATAATGCAATGTAATGATCAACATCTTGGAAACACCTGCAGTGTAAAGATCCACATTCTGGAAGCTCCAGCATGGTGATGATCCACATCCTGGAAAGTGCTGCATGGTGAAGAACCACATACTGGAATCTCCTGCAGGGTAAAGATTCGCATTCTGGAATCTCCTGCAGTGAGATGATCCACATCCTGTAACCACCTACAGAGTGAAGAACCACACCCAGGAATATACTGCAGTTTGAAGATCCACATCATAGAAAATCCATGAGTGTGAAACTCCACATGCTGGAATCTCCTGAAGTGTAAACATCAACATCCTGGAAACTCCTGCAGTGTACAGATCCACACGCTGGTATCTCCTGCAGTGTGAAGATCCACATGCTGGAATCTCCTGCAGTGTGAAGATTCGCATCCTGGAATCTCCTGCAGTGTGAAGATCCACTGCCTGGAATCTACTGTAGTGTGAAGATACACATATTGGAATCTCCTGTAGTGTGAAGATCCACATCCTGGATACTCCTGCAGTGTAAAGATCCAAATCCTGGAGCCTCCTGCAGTGCGAACATCCACATCCTGGAATCTCCTGCAGTGTGAAGAACCACATCCTGGAATCAAAGGCAGTGTTAAGATACACACATTTGCATCTCCTGCAGCGTGAAGAATCTCATCCTGGACTCTCCAGAAGTTTGAAGATCCACATGCAAGAATCCACTGCAGTGTGAATATCCACATCATGGAATCTCCTGCAGTGTGAAGGTTCACATTGAGGAATCTCCAGGAGTGTGAAGATCCACATCCTGGAAACACCCACAGCGTAACGATTCACATCCTGCAATATAATGCACTGTAAAGATCAACATCTCGGAAACGCCTGCAGTGTAAAGATCCACATTCTGGAAGCTCCAGCAGGGTGATGATACACATCCTGGAAACTGCTGCATGGTGAAGAACCACATCCTGGAATCTCCTGCAGGGTAAAGATTCACATTCTGGAATCTCCTGCAGTGTGAAGATCTGCATCCTGGAATCTCCAAAAGCTTGAAGATCCACATTCTGGAATCAACAGGACTGTGAAGATCCACTTATTTGAATCTCCTGCAGTTTACAGATCCAGATCCTGGAGTCTCTTGCAGTGTGAAGATCCACATCCTAGAATCTCCTGCAGTGTGAAGATCCACATCCTGGAAACTCCTGCAGTGTAGAGATCCAGCTCCTGGGGTCTCCTGCCATGTGAAGATTCACATTGTGGAATCTCCAGCAGTGTGAAGATCCACATCCTGGAAACACCCACAGTGTAAAGATTCACATCCTGCAATATAATGCGGTGTAAATATCAACATCTCGGAAACACCTGCATTGTAAAGATCCACATTCGGGAAGCTCCAGCAGGGTGATGATCCACATCCTGGAAAGTGCTGCATGGTGAAGAACCACATCCTGGAATCTCCTGCAGGGTAAAGATTCACATTCTGGAATCTCCTGCAGTGAGATGATCCACATCATGTAACCGCCTACAGAGTGAAGAACCACATCCAGGAATATACTGCAGTTTGAAGATCCACATAATAGAAAATCCACGAGTGTGAAACTCCACATGCTGGAATCTCCTGAAGTGTAAACATCAACATCCTGGAAACTTCTGCAGTGTACAGATCCACATGTTGGTATCTCCTGCATGTGAAGATCCACATGCTGGAATCTCCTGCAGTGTGAAGATCCACATCCTGGAATCTACTGCAGTGTGAAGATACACATATTGGAATCTCCTGTAGTGTGAAGATCCACATCCTGGATACTCCTGCAGTGTAAAGATCCAGATCCTGGAGTCTCCTGCAGAGTGAAGATCGACATCCTGGAATCTCCTGCAGTGTGAAGAGCCACATCCAGGAAACTCCTGCAGTGTAAAGATCCATATCCTGGGGTCTCCTGCCGTGTGAAGATCCACAACCTGGAATCTCCTGCAGGGTAAAAATCCACATCCTGGAAACTCCTGAAGTGTACCGATCCACATCCTGCAATCCTCTGCAGTGTAATGATCAACATACTGGAATCCCCTGAAGGATGATCATCCACATCCTGGAAACACCTGCAGAGTGAAGAACCACATCCAGGAATCTACTGCAGTGAAAACATCCACAAATTGGAATCTTCTGCCTGGTGAAGATTAAGATAATGGAGAGACCTCCAGTGTGAAGATCCACAGCCTGCAACCTCCTGCAGTGTATAGATCCATATCCTGGAAATTCCTGCACTGTAAAGATCCAAATGCTGGGGTCTCCTGCAGTGTGAAGATCCACATGCTGGAAACTCCTGCAGTTTGAAGATCTGCATCCTGGAATCTCCTGCTGTTTGAAGATCCACAGCCTGGAATCAATGGCAGTGTGAAAATCCACATATTTGAATCTCCTGCAGTGTAAAGATCCAGATCCTAGAGTCTCTTGCAGTTTGAAGATCCACATCCTGGAATCTCCTGCAGTGTGAAGATCAACATCCTGGAATCCCGGCAGTGTAAAGATCCTGACGTGTGAAGATCCACTTCCTGGAATCTGCTGCAGGGTAAAGATCCACATCCGGGAAACTCCTGAAGTGTACTGATCCGCATCCTGCAATCCACTGCAGTGTAACGATCAACAGCCTGGAATCCCCTGCAGGATGATCACCCACATCCTGGAATCTCCTGCAGTGTGAACATCCAAATCCTGGTAACTACTGAAGTGTACCAATCCACATTCTGCTATCCACTGAAGTGTAATGATCAACTTCCTGGAATCTCCTGCAGTGTAAGTATCCACAACCTGGAACCTGCTGCAGTGAGTACATCCACATCCTGCAATCTCCTGCAGCGTGAAAAACCACATCCTGGAATCTCCTGCAGTGAAATGATCCACATCCTGTAACCTCATACAGAGTGAAGAACCACATCCAGGAATCTCCTGCAGTGTAAAGATCCACATCCGGGAAACTCCGGCAGTGTGAACGTCCGCATGCTGGAGTCTCCTGTAGTGTGACGATTCACATCCAGGAATCTCCTGCGGTGTGAAAATCCACATCCTGGATTCTCCTGCAGTGTGAAGATTCACATTGTGGAATCTCCTGCAGTGAATTGATGCACATCCTGTAACCAAATCTCCAGCAGTGTGAAGATCCACATTCTTGAAACACCTGTCGTGTGAATACCCACATTTTGGTATCTCCTGCAGTTTCAAGAACTACATCCAGGAATCTACAGTTGTGTGAAGATGCACATCATGGAAAATCCAAAAGTGAGAACATCCACATCCTGGATTCTCCTGCAGTGTGCAGATCCACATCCTGGAAACTCCTGCAGTGTAAAGATCCACATCCAGGATTCTCCTGCAGTGCGATGATCCATATCCAGGAATCTTCTGCCGTGTGAAGATCTGCATCCTGGAATCTCCTGCAGTTTGAAGATCCACATCCTGGAATCTCCTACAGTGTGAAGATCCACATCCTGAAAATGCCTGCAGTGTGAAGATCCACATCATGGAAATTCCTGCAGTGTAATGATGCACATCCTGGAAACTCCTGCAGAGTGAAACACAACACCATGGAATCTCCTGCAGTGAGATGATCCACATCCTGGAAACTCCTGCAGTGTGTACTTCCACATCCTGGTAACTTGTGCACTTTAACGATCCACATCTGGGAATCTCCTGCAGGGTAAACATCTACATCCTGGAAACTCCTGAAGTGTGCCGATCCACATCCTGCAATGTACTGCAGTGTAATGATCAACATCCTGGAATACTCTTCAGGATGATCATACACATCCTGGAAACACCTGCAGAGTGAAAAACCAGATCCTGGAATCTACTGCAGTGAAAACATCCACAAATCGTAATCTTTTGCCTTGTGAAGTTTTAGATAATGGAGAGACCTCCAGTGTGAAGATCCACAGCCTGGACCTCCTGCAGTGTAAAGATCCATATCCTGGACTCTCCTGCAATGTGACGATAGACATTCTGGAATCTCCTGCAGTGTAAGTATCCACAGCCTGGAATCTCCTGCAGTGAGTACATCCACATCCTGGAATATCCTGCAGTGAGAACATTCACATCCTGGAATCTCCTGCAGTGTGAAAATCCACATCCTGAAATCTCCTGCAGTGTGAAGATTCGCATTCTGGAATCTCCTGCAGTGAATTGATCCACATCCTGTAACCTCCTACAGAGTGAAAAACCACATCCAGGAATCTACTGCTGTGTGAAGATCCACGTCATGGAAAATCCACGAGTGTGAAACTCCACATCCTGGAATCTCCTGCAGTTTAAAGATCCACATGTACTGGAAACTCCTGCAGTGTAAAGATCCACATGCTGGAGTCTCCTGCAGTGTGAAGATCCACATGCTGGAATCTCCTACAGTGTGATGATTCACATCCAGGAATCTCCTGCAGTGTGAAGATCCATATCCACAAATCTCCAGCAGTGTGAAGATCCACATTCTGGAAACATCTGTCATGTGAATACCAACATCTTGGAATCTACTGCAGTGTTAAGAACCACATCCTGGAATCTATTGCTGTGTGAAGATGCACATCATGGAAAATTCACAAGTGAGAACATCTACTTCCTGGATTCTCCTGCAGTGTGAAGATCCAAATCCTGGAAACTGCTGCAGTGTAAAGATCCAGATCCTAGAGTCTCCTGCATTGTGAAGATCCACATCCTGGAATCTCCTGAAGTGTACTGATCCACATCCTGCACTGTACAGCAGTGTAACGATCAACGTTCTAGAATCATCTGTAGGATGATCATACACATCATGGACACACCTGCATTGTGAAAAACCACATCCTGGAATCTACTGCAGTGAAAACTCTCACAAATTGGAATCTTCTGCCTTGTGAAGTTTTAGATAATGGAGAGACCTCCAGTGTGAAGATCCACAGCCTGGAACCTCCTGCAGTGTACAGATCCATATCGTGGACTCTCCTGCAATGTGAAGATAGACATCCTGGAATCTACTGCAGTGTAAGTATCTACAAACTAGAATCTCCTGCAGTGAGTACATCCACATCCTGGAATATCCTGCAGTGAGAACATCCACATCCTGGAATCTCCAGCAGTGTGAAGATCCACATCCTGGAAACTCCTGCAGTGTGAAGATCGACATCAGTGAAAGTCCTGCAGTGTTATGATCCACATCCTGTAAACTCCTGCAGAGTGAAAAACAACACCATGGAATCTCCTTCAGTGAGATGATCCACATCCTGGAATCTCTGGCAGTGTGAACATTCACATCCTAGGAACCTCAGCAGTGTAATGATCCATATCTGGGAATCTCCTGCAGGGTAAAGAGCCACATCCTGGAAACTCCTGAAGTGTACCACTCCACATCCTGGAATCTCCTGCAGTGTAATGATCAACGTCCTGGAATACCCTGCAGGATGATCATCCACATCTCGGAAACACCTTCAGAGTGAAAAACCACATCCTGGAAACTACTACAGTGAAAACAACCACAAATTGGAATCTTCTGCCTTATGAAGATTTAGATAATGGAGAGACCTCCAGTGTGAAGATCCACAGCCTGGCATCTCCTGCAGTGGAAAGATCCATATCCTGGAGTCTCCTGCAATGTGAAGATAGACATCCTGGAATCTCCTGCAGTGTAAGTATCCACAACCTGGAATCTCCTGCAGTGAGAACATTCACATCCTGGAATCTCCTGCAGAGTGATGAACCACATTCAGGAATCTCCTGCAGTGCGAAGATTCGCATTCTGGAATCTCCTGCAGTGAGATGATCCACATCCTGTAACCTCCTACAGAGTGAGGAAACACCTCCAGGAAACTACTGCTGTGTGAATATCTACATCATGGAATCTCCTGAGGTGAAAAGATCCACTTCCTGGAACCTGCTGCAGTGTGAAGATCCACATGCTAGAATCTCCTGCAGTGTGACGATTTGCATCCAGTAATCTCCTCCAGTGTGAAGATCCATATCCCCAAACATCCAGCAGAGTGAAGATCCACATTCTGGAAACACCTGTCGTGTGAATACCCACATCTTGGAATCTCCTGCAGAGTTAAGAACCACATCCTGGAATCTACTGCTGTATGAAGATGCAAATCATGGAAAATCCACAAGTGAGAACATCCACATCCTGGATTCTGCTGAGGTATGAAGATCCGCATCCTGGAAAATCCTGCAGTGTAAAGATCCAGATCCTGGAGTCTCCTGCAGGGTGAAGATCCACATCTTTGAATCTCCTGCAATGTGAAGATCTGAATCCTGTAATCACCTGCAGTTTCAAGATCCACATCCTGTAATCTACTACAGAGTGAAGAACCACATCCAGGAATCTACTGCTGTGTGAAGATCCACATCATGGAAAAACCATGAGTGTGAAAATCCACATCCCGGAATCTCCTGCAGTGTAAAGTTCCAAATCATGGAAACTCCTGCAGAATAAAAATCCACTTGCTGGATTCTCCTTCAGTGTGAAGATCCACATGCTGGAATCTCCTGCAGTTTGAAGATTCGCTTCCTGGAATCTCCTGCAGTGTGAAGATCCATATCCCTGAATCTCCAGGTGTGTGAACATCCACATTATGGAAACACCTGTTGTGTGAAGACCCACATCTTGGAATGTACTGCAGTGTGAAGATCCGCATCCTGGAATCACCTGCAGTTTGAAGATACACATCCTGGAATCAAAGGCAGTGTGAAGATCCACATATTTGCATCTCCTGCAGCGTGAAGATCCTCATCCTGGAATCTCCAGCAGTTTGAAGATCCACATCCTGGAATCTTCTGCAGTGTGAAGCTCCAAATCCTGGAATCTCCTGCAATGGAAAGATCCACATCTTGGAATCTAATGCAGGTGAAGATACACATATTGGAATCTCCTGCAGTCTGAAGATCCTCATCCTGGAAACACCAGCAGTGTAAAAATCCACATCCTGGAAACTCCTGAAGTGTAATGATGCACATCCTGGAAACTCCTGCAGAGTGAAAAACGACACTATGGAATCTGCTGCAGTGAGATGATCCACATCCTGGAATATGCTGCAGTGTGAACATCCGCATCCTGGGGCCTCCTGCTGTGTGAAGATCCACATCCTGGAATCTCCTGCAGAGTAAAGATCCACATCATGCAATCCACTGCAGTGTAATGATCAACATCGTGGAATACCCTGCAGTATGATCATCCATATCCTGGAAACACATTCAGAGTGAAAAACCACATCCAGGAATCTACTGCAGTGAAAACATTTACAAATTGGAATCTTCTGCCTTGTGAAGATTTAGATGATGGAGAGACATCCGGTGTGAAGATCCAAAGCAGGAACCTCCTGCAGTGTCAAGATCCAGGTCCTGGACTCTCCTGCAATGTGAAGATAGACATCCTGGAATCTCATGCAGTGTAAGTATCCACAACCTGGAATCTCCTCCAGTGAGAACATCCACATCCTGGAATCTCCTGCAGTGTGAAAAACCACATCCCGCAATCTCCTGCAGTGTGAAAATTCGCCATACAGAGTGAAGAACCACATCCAGGAATCAACTGCTGTGTAAAGATCCACATCATGGAAAATCCAGGAAGTTGAAACTCCACATCCTGGAATCTCCTGCGGTGTAAAGATCCACATCCTGGAAAATTCTGCAGGGTAAAGATCCACATGCTGGAGTTTACTGAAGTGTGAAGATCCACATGCTGGAATCTCCTGCAGTGTGAAGATGCATATCCCCAAATCTCCAGCAGTGTGAAGATCCACATTCTGGAATCACCTGTCGTGTGAATACCCACATATTGGAAACTCCTGCTGTGTAAAGAACCACATCCTGGAATCTACAGCTGTGTGAAGATGCACTTCATGGAAAATCCACAAGTGAGAACACCCACTTCCTGGATTCTCCTGCAGTGTGAAGATCCAGATCCTGGAGTCTCTGCATTGTGAAGATCCACATCCTGGAATCTCCTGCACTTTGAAAATCCACATCCAGGAATCTCCAGCAGTGATAAGATCCACATCCTGGAAACTCCTGCAGAGTGAAGATCTACATCCTGGAAACTCCTGCAGTGAAATGATCCAGATCCTGGAAACTCCTGCAGAGTGAAAAACGACACCATGGAATCTCCATCAGTGAGATGATCCACCTCTTGGAATCTCCAGCAGTGTGAACATCCACATCCTGTTAACCTCTGCAGTGTAACGATCCATATCCGGGAATATCCTGCAGGGTAAACATTCACATCCTGGAAACTCCTGAAGTGTACCGATCCACATCCTGAAATCCACCGCAGTGTAATGATCAACATCCTGGAATCACCTGCAGGATGATCATGCACATCCTGGAAACACCTGCAGAGTGAAAAACCACATCCTGGAATCTACTGCAGTGAAAATATCCACAATTTGGAATCTTTTGCCTTGTGAAGATTTAGATAATGGAGAGACCTTGAGTGCAAAGATCCACAGCCTGGCATCTCCTGCAATGTAAAGATCCATATCCTGAACTCTCCTGCAATGTGAAGATAGACAACCTGGAAACTCCTGCAGTGCATGTATCCACAACCTGGAATCTCCTGCAGTGAGTACATGCACATCCTGGAATCACCTGCAGTGAGAACATCAGCATCCTGGAAGCTCCTTCAGCATGAAAAACCATATCCTGGAATCTCCTGCAGTGTGAAGATTCACTTTCTGGAATCTCCTGCAGTGAGATGATCCACATCCTGTAACTTCCTACAGAGTGAAGAACCACATGCAGGAATCTCCTGCAGTTTGAAGATCCAAACCCTGGAATCTTCAGCAGTATGAAGATCCACATCCTGGAAACTCCTGCAGTGCAAAGATCTACATCAGGGAAACTCCTGCAGTGTAATGATCCACATCCTGGAATCTCCTGCAGTGTGAACATCCACATCCTGGTAACCTCTGCAGTGTAACGATCCACATCCGGGAATCTCCTGCAGGGTAAAGATGCACATCCTGGAAATTCCTGAATGTACTGATCCACATCCTACAATCTCCTGCAGTGTAACGATCAATGTCCTGGAATCCCCTGCAGGATGATCATCCACACCCTGGAAATTCCTGCAGAGTAAAAAACCACATCCTGGAATCTACTGCAGTGAAAACATTCACAAATTGGAATCTTCTGCCTTGTGAAGATTTAGATAATGGAGAGAACTCCAGTGTGAAAATCCACAGCCTGGCATCTCCTGCAGTGTAAAGACCCATATCCTGGAATCTCCTGCAATGTGAAGATAGACATCCTGGAATCTCCTGCAGTGTAACTATCCACAACCTGGAATCTCCTGCAGTGAGAACATCCACAGCCTGGAATCTCCTGCAATGTGATGAACCACATCCTGGAATCTCCTGCAATGTGAAGATTCACATTCTGGAATCTCCTGCAGTGAGATGATCCAAATCCTGTAACCTCCTACAGAGTGAAGAACCACATCCAGGAATCTCCTGCTGTGTGAAGATCCACAAACTCGAAACTCCTGCATTGTAAAGATCCACATGCTGGAATCTCCAGCATTGTGAAGATTCACATCCTGGAATCTCCTGTAGTGTGAAGATCCATATCCCTGAATCGCCAGCAGTGTGAAGATCCACATTCTGGAAACACCTTTTGTGTGAAAACCCTCATCTTGTAATCTCCTGCAGTGTGAAGATCCACATATTTGCATCTCCTGCAGCGTGAAGATCCTCATCCTCGAATCTCCAGCAGTTTGAAGATCCACATGCTGGAATCCACTGCAGTGTGAACATCCACATCCTGGTAAGTTCTACAGAGTAACGATCCACATTCGGGAATCTCCTGCCACGTAAGGGTCCACATCCTGGACACTCCAGAAGTGTACTGATCCACATCCTTCAATCCACTGCAGTGTAACGATCAACATCCTTTAATCCCCTGCAGGATGAACATCCACATCCTGGAAACTCCTGCAGAGTGAAAAACTACATCATGGAATCTAATGCAGTGAAAACATCCACAAATTGGAACCTTCTGCCTTGTGAAGAGTTACATAATGGAGAGACCTCCAGTGTGAAGATCAACAGCCTGGAATCTACTGGAGTGGAAAAATCCATATCCTGGACTCTCCTGCAATGTGAAGATCGACATCCTGGAATCTCCTGCAGTGTAAGTATCCACAACCTGGAATCTCCTGCAGTGAGAACATCCACATCCTGGAATCTCCTGCAATATGAAGATCCACATTCCAGCTCTCCTGCAGTGTGAAGATTTGAATCATGGAATCACCTGCAGTATGAAGATCCACATCCTGGAATCCACTGCATTGTGAATATCCACACAATGGAATCTCCTGCAGTGTGAAGGTCCACATTGTGGAATCTCCAGCAGTGTGAAGATCCACATCCTGGAAAAACCCACAGTGTAACGATGCACATCCTGCAATATAATGCAGTGTAACGATCAACATTTTGGAAATGCCTACAGTGTAAAGACCACAACATGGAAGCTCCAGCAGGGTGATGATCCTCTTCCTGGACACTGCTGCATGGTGAAGAACCACATGCTGGAATCTCCTGTAGTGTAAAGATCCACATGCTGGAATCTCCTGCAGTGTGAAGATTCGCATCCTGGAATATACTGCAGTGTGAAGATCCATATCCCTGAATCTTCAGCAGTGTGAAGATCCACATTCTGGAAACAGCTGTCGTGTGAAGACCCACATCTTGGAATCTCTTGCACTGTGAAGATCCACATTACGGAATCAACGGCAGTGTGAAGATCCACATATTGGCATCTCTTGCACCGTGAAGATCCTCATCCTGGAATCTCCAGCAGGTTGAAGAACCACCTCCTTGTAACTCCTACAGTGTAATGATTCACATCGTGGAAAGGCCTGCAGAGTGAAAACCCACATCATGGATATCTCCTGCAGTGAGATGATCCACATTCTGGAATCTGCAGCAATATGAAGATCGACATCCTGGATCTCCAGCAGTACGTTGATTTGAATCATGGAATCTCCTGCAGTGTGAAGATCCACATTGTGGAAACTCCAGCAGTCTGAAGGTCCACATCTTGGAAACATACACAGTGTAACGATCAACAGCCTGCAATATAATGCAGTGTGATGATCAACATCCTGGAAACTGCTGCCGGGTGAAGATCCACATCCTGGAATCTCCTGCAGTGTAAAGATTTGCATTCTGGAATCTCCGGCAGTGAGATGATCCACATCCTGGAAACACCTGTTGTATGAAGATCCACATCTTGGAATCTCCGGCAGAATGAGGATCCACATCCTGGAATCTCCTGCAGTTTGAAGATCCACATCCTGGAATCTAATGCAGTGTGAAGATCCAGATATTGGAATTTCCTGCAGTGTAAAGATCCTCATCCTGGAAACCTCTGCAGTGTGAAGATCCACAACCTGGAAACTCCAGCAGTGAGAAGATCCAAATCCTGTAGCGTCCTGCAGATTGAAGAACCACATCCGGGAATCTACTGCTGTGTGATGATCCATATCATGGGAAATACACAATTGAGAACTTCCACATCCTGGATTCTGCTACAGTGTGAAGATCCACATCCTGGAAGCTCCTGCAGAGTGAAGATCGACATTCTGGAAACTCCTGCAGTGTAATGATCCAGATCCAGAGTGAAAAACGACACCATGGAATCTCCTTCAGGGAGATGATACACTTCTTGGAATCTCCAGCAGTGTGAGCATCCACATCCTGTTAATCTCTGCAGTTTAACGATCCATATCTGGGAATATCCTGCAGGGTAAAGATCCACATCCTGGAAACTCCTGAAATGTACCGATCCACATCCTGAAATCCACCGCAGTGTAACGATCAACATCCTGGAATCACCTGCAGGATGATCATGCACATCCTGGAAACACCTGCAGAGTGAAAAACCACATCCTGGAATCTACTGCAGTGAAAATATCCACAATTTGGAATCTTTTGCCTTGTGAAGATTTAGATAATGGAGAGACCTTGAGTGCGAAGATCCACAGCCTGGCATCTCCTGCAATGTAAAGATCCATATCCTGAACTCTCCTGCAATGTGAAGATAGACATCCTGGAAACTCCTGCAGTGCATGTATCCACAACCTGGAATTTCCTGCAGTGAGTACATGCACATCCTGGAATCACCTGCAGTGAGAACATCAGCATCCTGGAAGCTCCTTCAGCATGAAAAACCATATCCTGGAAGCTCCTGCAGTGTGAAGATTCACTTTCTGGAATCTCCTGCAGTGAGATGATCCACATCCTGTAACTTCCTACAGAGTGAAGAACCACATCCAGGAATCTCCTGCAGTTTGAAGATCCAAACCCTGGAATCTTCAGCAGAATGAAGATCCACATCCTGGAAACTCCTGCAGTGCAAAGATCCACATCAGGGAAACTCCTGCAGTGTAATGATCCACATCCTGGAATCTCCTGCAGTGTGAACATCCACATCCTGGTAACCTCTGCAGTGTAACGATCCACATCCAGGAATCTCCTGCAGGGTAAAGATGCACATCCTGGAAACTCCTGAATGTACCGATCCACATCCTACAATCTCCTGCAGTGTAACGATCAACGTCCTGGAATCCCCTGCAGGATGATCATCTACACCCTGGAAATTCCTGCAGAGTGAAAAACCACATCCTGGAATCTACTGCAGTGAAAACATCCACAAATTGGAATCTTCTTCCTTGTGAAGATTTAGATAATGGAGAGAACTCCAGTGTGAAAATCCACAGCCTGGCATCTCCTGCAGTGTAAAGACCCATATCCTGGAATCTCCTGCAATGTGAAGATAGACATCCTGGAATCTCCTGCAGTGTAACGATCCACAACCTGGAATCTCCTGCAGTGAGAACATCCACATCCTGGAATCTCCTGCAGTGTGATGAACCACATCCTGGAATCTCCTGCAGTTTGAAGATCCACATCCTGGAATCTAATGCAGTGTGAAGATCCAGATATTGGAATTTCCTGCAGTGTGAAGATCCTCATCCTGGAAACTCCTGCAGTGTGAAGATCCACAACCTGGAAACTCCAGCAGTGGGAAGATCCAAATCCTGTAGCGTCCTGCAGAGTGAAGAACCACATCCTGGAATCTACTGCAGTGAAAATATCCACAATTTTGAATCTTTTGCCTTGTGAAGATTTAGATAATGGAGAGACCTTGAGTGCGAAGATCCACAGCCTGGCATCTCCTGCAATGTAAAGATCCATATCCTGAACTCTCCTGCAATGTGAAGATAGACAACCTGGAAACTCCTGCAGTGCATGTATCCACAACCTGGAATCTCCTGCAGTGAGTACATGCACATCCTGGAATCACCTGCAGTGAGAACATCAGCATCCTGGAAGCTCCTTCAGCATGAAAAACCATATCCTGGAATCTCCTGCAGTGTGAAGATTCACTTTCTGGAATCTCCTGCAGTGAGATGATCCACATCCTGTAACTTCCTACAGAGTGAAGAACCACATCCAGGAATCTCCTGCAGTTTGAAGATCCAAACCCTGGAATCTTCAGCAGTATGAAGATCCACATCCTGGAAACTCCTGCAGTGCAAAGATCCACATCAGGGAAACTCCTGCAGTGTAATGATCCACATCCTGGAATCTCCTGCAGTGTGAACATCCACATCCTGGTAACCTCTGCAGTGTAACGATCCACATCCAGGAATCTCCTGCAGGGTAAAGATGCACATCCTGGAAACTCCTGAATGTACCGATCCACATCCTACAATCGCCTGCAGTGTAACGATCAACGTCCTGGAATCCCCTGCAGGATGATCATCTACACCCTGGAAATTCCTGCAGAGTGAAAAACCACATCCTGGAATCTACTGCAGTGAAAACATCCACAAATTGGAATCTTCTGCCTTGTGAAGATTTAGATAATGGAGAGAACTCCAGTGTGAAAATCCACAGCCTGGCATCTCCTGCAGTGTAAAGACCCATATCCTGGAATCTCCTGAAATGTGAAGATAGACATCCTGGAATCTCCTGCAGTGTAACGATCCACAACCTGGAATCTCCTGCAGTGAGAACATCCACATCCTGGAATCTCCTGCAGTGTGATGAACCACATCCCGGAATGTCCTGCAGTTTGAAGATCCACATCCTGGAATCTAATGCAGTGTGAAGATCCAGATATTGGAATTTCCTGCAGTGTGAAGATCCTCATCCTGGAAACTCCTGCAGTGTGAAGATCCACAACCTGGAAACTCCAGCGGTGAGAAGATCCAAATCCTGTAGCGTCCTGCAGAGTGAAGAACCACATCCTGGAATCTACTGCAGTGAAAATATACACAATTTGGAATCTTTTGCCTTGTGAAGATTTAGATAATGGAGAGACCTTGAGTGCGAAGATCCACAGCCTGGCATCTCCTGCAATGTAAAGATCCATATCCTGAACTCTCCTGCAATGTGAAGATAGACATCCTGGAAACTCCTGCAGTGCATGTATCCACAACCTGGAATCTCCTGCAGTGAGTACATGCACATCCTGGAATCACCTGCAGTGAGAACATCAGCATCCTGGAAGCTCCTTCAGCATGAAAAACCATATCCTGGAATCTCCTGCAGTGTGAAGATTCACTTTCTGGAATCTCCTGCAGTGAGATGATCCACATCCTGTAACTTCCTACAGAGTGAAGAACCACATCCAGGAATCTCCTGCAGTTTGAAGATCCAAAACCTGGAATCTTCAGCAGTATGAAGATCCACATCCTGGAAACTCCTGCAGTGCAAAGATCCACATCAGGGAAACTCCTGCAGTGTAATGATCCACATCCTGGAATCTCCTGCAGTGTGAACATCCACATCCTGGTAACCTCTGCAGTGTAACGATCCACATCCAGGAATCTCCTGCAGGGTAAAGATGCACATCCTGGAAACTCCTGAATGTACCGATCCACATCCTACAATCTCCTGCAGTGTAACGATCAACGTCCTGGAATCCCCTGCAGGATGATCATCTACACCATGGAAATTCCTGCAGAGTGAAAAACCACATCCTGGAATCTACTGCAGTGAAAACATCCACAAATTGGAATCTTCTGCCTTGTGAAGATTTAGATAATGGAGAGAACTCCAGTGTGAAAATCCACAGCCTGGCATCTCCTGCAGTGTAAAGACCCATATCCTGGAATCTCCTGCAATGTGAAGATAGACATCCTGGAATCTCCTGCAGTGTAACGATCCACAACCTGGAATCTCCTGCAGTGAGAACATCCACATCCTGGAATCTCCTGCAGTGTGATGAACCACATCCTGGAATCTCCTGCAGTTTGAAGATCCACATCCTGGAATCTAATGCAGTGTGAAGATCCAGATATTGGAATTTCCTGCAGTGTGAAGATCCTCATCCTGGAAACTCCTGCAGTGTGAAGATCCACAACCTGGAAACTCCAGCAGTGAGAAGATCCAAATCCTGTAGCGTCCTGCAGAGTGAAGAACCACATCCTGGAATCTACTGCTATGTGATGATCCATATCATGGGACATCCACAATTGAGAACATCCACATCCTGGAAGCTCCTGCAGAGTGAAGATCTACATTCTGGAAACTCCTGCAGTGTAATGATCCAGATCCTGCAAAATCCAGCAGAGTGAAAAACGACACCATGGAATCTCCTTCAGTGAGATGATCCACTTCTTGGAATCTCCAGCAGTGTGAACACCCACATCCTGTTAACCTCTGCAGTGTAACGATCCATATCCGGGAATATCCTGCAGGGTAAAGATCCTCATCCTGGAAACTCCTGCAGTGTGAAGATCCACAACCTGGAAACTCCAGCAGTGAGAAGATCCAAATCCTGTAGCGTCCTGCAGAGTGAAGAACAACATCCTGGAATCTACTGCTGTGTGATGATCCATATCATGGGAAATCCACAACTGAGAACATCCACATCCTGGATTCTGCTACAGTGTGAAGATCCACATCCTGGAAGCTCCCGCAGAGTGAAGATCGACATTCTGGAAACTCCTGCAGTGTAATGATCCAGATCCTGGAAACTCCTGCAGAGTGAAAAACGACACCATGGAATCTCCTTCAGGGAGATGATCCACTTCTTGGAATCTCCAGCAGTGTGAACATCCACATCCTGTTAACCTCTGCAGTGTAACGATCCATATCCGGGAATATCCTGCAGGGTAAACATTCACATCCTGGACACTCCTGAAGTGTACCGATCCACATCCTGAAATCCACCGCAGTGTAATGATCAACATCCTGGAATCACCTGCAGAATGATCATGCACATCCTGGAAACACCTGCAGACTGAAAAACCACATCCTGGAATCTACTGCAGTGAAAATATCCACAATTTGGAATCTTTTGCCTTGTGAAGATTTAGATAATGGAGAGACCTTCAGTGCGAAGATCCACAGCCTGGCATCTCCTGCAATGTAAAGATCCATATCCTGAACTCTCCTGCAATGTGAAGATAGACATCCTGGAAACTGCTGCAGTGCATGTATCCACAACCTGGAATCTCCTGCAGTGAGTACATGCACATCCTGGAATCACCTGCACTGAGAACATCCACATCCTGGAAGCTCCTTCAGCATGAAAAACCATATCCTGGAAACTCCTGCAGTGTGAAGATTCACTTTCTGGAATCTCCTGCAGTGAGATGATCCACATCCTGTAACTTCCTACAGAGTGAAGAACCACATCCAGGAATCTCCTGCAGTTTGAAGATCCAAACCCTGGAATCTTCAGCAGTATGAAGATCCACATCCTGGAAACTCCTGTAGTGCAAAGATCTACATCAGGGAAACTCTTGCAGTGTAATGATCCACATCCTGGAATCTCCTGCAGTGTGAACATCCACATCCTGGTAACCTCTGCAGTGTAACGATCCACATCCGGGAATCTCCTGCAGGGTAAAGATGCACATCCTGGAAATTCCTGAATGTACTGATCCACATCCTACAATCTCCTGCAGTGTAATGATCAACGTCCTGGAATACCCTGCAGGATGATCATCCACACCCTGGAAATTCCTGCAGAGTGAAAAACCACATCCTGGAATCTACTGCAGTGAAAACATCCACAAATTGGAATCTTCTGCCTTGTGAAGATTTAGATAATGGAGAGAACTCCAGTGTGAAAATCCACAGCCTGGCATCTCCTGCAGTGTAAAGACCCATATCCTGGAATTCCCTGCAATGTGAAGATAGACATCCTGGAATCTCCTGCAGTGTAACTATCCACAACCTGGAATCTCCTGCAGTGAGAACATCCACATCCTGGAATCTCCTGCAATGTGATGAACCACATCCTGGAATCTCCTGCAATGTGAAGATTCGCATTCTGGAATCTCCTGCAGTGAGATGATCCAAATCCTGTAACCTCCTACAGAGTGAAGAACCACATCCAGGAATCTCCTGCTGTGTGAAGATCCACAAACTCGAAACTCCTGCATTGTAAAGATCCACATGCTGGAATCTCCTGCATTGTGAAGATTCACATCCTGGAATCTCCTGTAGTGTGAAGATCCATATCCCTGAATCGCCAGCAGTGTGAAGATCCACATTCTGGAAACACCTTTTGTGTGAAAACCCTCATCTTGTAATCTCCTGCAGTGTGAAGATCCACATATTTGCATCTCCTGCAGCGTGAAGATCCTCATCCTCGAATCTCCAGCAGTTTGAAGATCCACATGCTGGAATCCACTGCAGTGTGAACATCCACATCCTGGTAAGTTCTACAGAGTAACGATCCACATTCGGGAATCTCCTGCCACGTAAGGGTCCACATCCTGGACACTCCAGAAGTGTACTGATCCACATCCTTCAATCCACTGCAGTGAAACGATCAACATCCTTTAATCCCCTGCAGGATGAACATCCACATCCTGGAAACTCCTGCAGAGTGAAAAACTACATCATGGAATCTAATGCAGTGAAAACATCCACAAATTGGAACCTTCTGCCTTGTGAAGAGTTACATAATGGAGAGACCTCCAGTGTGAAGATCAACAGCCTGGAATCTACTGGAGTGGAAAAATCCATATCCTGGACTCTCCTGCAATGTGAAGATCGACATCCTGGAATCTCCTGCAGTGTAAGTATCCACAACCTGGAATCTCCTGCAGTGAGAACATCCACATCCTGGAATCTCCTGCAATATGAAGATCCACATTCCAGCTCTCCTGCAGTGTGAAGATTTGAATCATGGAATCACCTGCAGTATGAAGATCCACATCCTGGAATCCACTGCATTGTGAATATCCACACAATGGAATCTCCTGCAGTGTGAAGGTCCACATTGTGGAATCTCCAGCAGTGTGAAGATCCACATCCTGGAAAAACCCACAGTGTAACGATCCACATCCTGCAATATAATGCAGTGTAACGATCAACATTTTGGAAATGCCTACAGTGTAAAGACCACAACATGGAAGCTCCAGCAGGGTGATGATCCTCTTCCTGGACACTGCTGCATGGTGAAGAACCACCTGCTGGAATCTCCTGTAGTGTAAAGATCCACATGCTGGAATCTCCTGCAGTGTGAAGATTCGCATCCTGGAATATACTGCAGTGTGAAGATCCATATCCCTGAATCTTCAGCAGTGTGAAGATCCACATTCTGGAAACAGCTGTCGTGTGAAGACCCACATCTTGGAATCTCTTGCACTGTGAAGATCCACATTACGGAATCAACGGCAGTGTGAAGATCCACATATTGGCATCTCTTGCACCGTGAAGATCCTCATCCTGGAATCTCCAGCAGGTTGAAGAACCACCTCCTTGTAACTCCTACAGTGTAATGATTCACATCGTGGAAAGGCCTGCAGAGTGAAAACCCACATCATGGATATCTCCTGCAGTGAGATGTTCCACATTCTGGAATCTGCAGCAATATGAAGATCGACATCCTGGATCTCCAGCAGTACGTTGATTTGAATCATGGAATCTCCTGCAGTGTGAAGATCCACATTGTGGAAACTCCAGCAGTCTGAAAGTCCACATCTTGGAAACATACACAGTGTAACGATCAACAGTCTGCAATATAATGCAGTGTGATGATCAACAACTTGGAAACTGCTGCCGGGTGAAGATCCACATCCTGGAATCTCCTGCAGTGTAAAGATTTGCATTCTGGAATCTCCGGCAGTGAGATGATCCACATCCTGGAAACACCTGTTGTGTGAAGATCCATATCTTGGAATCTCCGGCAGAATGAGGATCCACATCCTGGAATCTCCTGCAGTTTGAAGATCCACATCCTGGAATCTAATGCAGTGTGAAGATCCAGATATTGGAATTTCCTGCAGTGTGAAGATCCTCATCCTGGAAACTCCTGCAGTGTGAAGATCCACAACCTGGAAACTCCAGCAGTGAGAAGATCCAAATCCTGTAGCGTCCTGCAGAGTGAAGAACCACATCCTGGAATCTACTGCTATGTGATGATCCATATCATGGGACATCCACAATTGAGAACATCCACATTCTGGAAGTTCCTGCAGAGTGAAGATCTACATTCTGGAAACTACTGCAGTGTAATGATCCAGATCCTGCAAAATCCTGCAGAGTGAAAAACGACACCATGGAATCTCCTTCAGTGAGATGATCCACTTCTTGGAATCTCCAGCAGTGTGAACATCCACATCCTGTTAACCTCTGCAGTGTAACGAACCATATCCGGGAATATCCTACAGGGTAAAGATCCTCATCCTGGAAACTCCTGCAGTGTGAAGATCCACAACCTGGAAACTCCAGCAGTGAGAAGATCCAAATCCTGTAGCGTCCTGCAGAATGAAGAACAACATCCTGGAATCTACTGCTGCGTGATGATCCATATCATGGGAAATCCACAACTGAGAACATCCACATCCTGGATTCTGCTACAGTGTGAAGATCCACATCCTGGAAGCTCCTGCAGAGTGAAGATCGACATTCTGGAAACTCCTGCAGTGTAATGATCCAGATCCTGGAAACTCCTGCAGAGTGAAAAACGACACCATGGAATCTCCTTCAGTGAGATGATCCACTTCTTGGAATCTCCAGCAGTGTGAACATCCACATCCTGTTAACCTCTGCAGTGTAACGAACCATATCCGGGAATATCCTACAGGGTAAAGATCCTCATCCTGGAAACTCCTGCAGTGTGAAGATCCACAACCTGGAAACTCCAGCAGTGAGAAGATCCAAATCCTGTAGCGTCCTGCAGAATGAAGAACAACATCCTGGAATCTACTGCTGCGTGATGATCCATATCATGGGAAATCCACAACTGAGAACATCCACATCCTGGATTCTGCTACAGTGTGAAGATCCACATCCTGGAAGCTCCTGCAGAGTGAAGATCGACATTCTGGAAACTCCTGCAGTGTAATGATCCAGATCCTGGAAACTCCTGCAGAGTGAAAAACGACACCATGGAATCTCCTTCAGGGAGATGATCCACTTCTTGGAATCTCCAGCAGTGTGAACATCCACATCCTGTTAACCTCTGCAGTGTAACGATCCATATCTGGGAATATCCTGCAGGGTAAACATTCACATCCTGGACACTCCTGAAGTGCACCGATCCACATCCTGAAATCCACCGCAGTGTAATGATCAACATCCTGGAATCACCTGCAGGATGATCATGCACATCCTGGAAACACCTGCAGACTGAAAAACCACATCCTGGAATCTACTGCAGTGAAAATATCCACAATTTGGAATCTTTTGCCTTGTGAAGATTTAGATAATGGAGAGACCTTCAGTGCGAAGATCCACAGCCTGGCATCTCCTGCAATGTAAAGATCCATATCCTGAACTCTCCTGCAATGTGAAGATAGACATCCTGGAAACTGCTGCAGTGCATGTATCCACAACCTGGAATCTCCTGCAGTGAGTACATGCACATCCTGGAATCACCTGCAGTGAGAACATTCACATCCTAAAAGCTCCCTCAGCATGAAAAACCATATCCTGGAATCTCCTGCAGTGTGAAGATTCACTTTCTGGAATCTCCTGCAGTGAGATGATCCACATCCTGTAACTTCCTACAGAGTGAAGAACCACATCCAGGAATCTCCTGCAGTTTGAAGATCCAAACCCTGGAATCTTCAGCAGTATGAAGATCCACATCCTGGAAACTCCTGCAGTGCAAAGATCCACATCAGGGAAACTCCTGCAGTGTAATGATCCACATCCTGGAATCTCCTGCAGTGTGAACATCCACATCCAGGTAACCTCTGCAGTGTAACGATCCACATCCTGGAATCTCCTGCAGGGTAAAGATGCACATCCTGGAAACTCCTGAATGTACCGATCCACATCCTACAATCTCCTGCAGTGTAATGATCAACGTCCTGGAATCCCCTGCAGGATGATCGTCTACACCCTGGAAATTCCTGCAGAGTGAAAAACCACATCCTGGAATCTACTGCAGTGAAAACATCCACAAATTGGAATCTTCTGCCTTGTGAAGATTTAGATAATGGAGAGAACTCCAGTGTGAAAATCCACAGCCTGGCATCTCCTGCAGTGTAAAGACCCATATCCTGGAATCTCCTGCAATCTGAAGATAGACATCCTGGAATCTCCTGCAGTGTAACGATCCACAACCTGGAATCTCCTGCAGTGAGAACATCCACATCCTGGAATCTCCTGCAGTGTGATGAACCACATCCTGGAATCTCCTGCAGTGTGAAGATTCGCATTCTGGAATCTCCTGCAGTGAGATGATCCAAATCCTGTAACCTCCTACAGAGTGGAGAACCACATCCAGGAATCTCCTGCTGTGTGAAGATCCACAAACTCGAAACTCCTGCATTGTAAAGATCCACATGCTGGAATCTCCTGCATTGTGAAGATTCACATCCTGGAATCTCCTGTAGTGTGAAGATCCATATCCCTGAATCGCCAGCAGTGTGAAGATCTACATTCTGGAAACACCTTTTGTGTGAAAACCCTCATCTTGTAATCTCCTGCAGTGTGAAGATCCACATGCTGGAATCCACTGCAGTGTGAACATCCACATCCTGGTAAGTTCTACAGAGTAACGATCCACATTCGGGAATCTCCTGCCACGTAAGGGTCCACATCCTGGACACTCCAGAAGTGTACTGATCCACATCCTTCAATCCACTGCAGTGTAATGATCAACATCCTTTAATCCCCTGCAGGATGAACATCCACATCCTGGAAACTCCTGCAGAGTGAAAAACTACATCATGGAATCTAATGCAGTGAAAACATCCACAAATTGGAACCTTCTGCCTTGTGAAGAGTTACATAATGGAGAGACCTCCAGTGTGAAGATCAACAGCCTGGAATCTGCTGGAGTGGAAAAATCCATATCCTGGACTCTCCTGCAATGTGAAGATCGACATCCTGGAATCTCCTGCAGTGTAAGTATCCACAACCTGGAATCTCCTGCAGTGAGAACATCCACATCCTGGAATCTCCTGCAATATGAAGATCCACATTCCAGCTCTCCTGCAGTGTGAAGATTTGAATCATGGAATCACCTGCAGTATGAAGATCCACATCCTGGAATCCACTGCATTGTGAATATCCACACAATGGAATCTCCTGCAGTGTGAAGGTCCACATTGTGGAAACTCCAGCAGTGTGAAGATCCACATCCTGGAAAAACCCACAGTGTAACGATGCACATCCTGCAATATAATGCAGTGTAACGATCAACATTTTGGAAATGCCTACAGTGTAAAGACCACAACATGGAAGCTCCAGCAGGGTGATGATCCTCTTCCTGGACACTGCTGCATGGTGAAGAACCACATGCTGGAATCTCCTGTAGTGTAAAGATCCACATGCTGGAATCTCCTGCAGTGTGAAGATTCGCATCCTGGAATATACTGCAGTGTGAAGATCCATATCCCTGAATCTTCAGCAGTGTGAAGATCCACATTCTGGAAACAGCTGTCGTGTGAAGACCCACATCTTGGAATCTCTTGCACTGTGAAGATCCACATTACGGAATCAACGGCAGTGTGAAGATCCACATATTGGCATCTCTTGCACCGTGAAGATCCTCATCCTGGAATCTCCAGCAGGTTGAAGAACCACCTCCTTGTAACTCCTACAGTGTAATGATTCACATCGTGGAAAGGCCTGCAGAGTGAAAACCCACATCATGGATATCTCCTGCAGCGAGATGTTCCACATTCTGGAATCTGCAGCAATATGAAGATCGACATCCTGGATCTCCAGCAGTACGTTGATTTGAATCATGGAATCTCCTGCAGTGTGAAGATCCACATTGTGGAAACTCCAGCAGTCTGAAAGTCCACATTTTGGAAACATAAACAGTGTAACGATCAACAGCCTGCAATATAATGCAGTGTGATGATCAACAACTTAGAAACTGCTGCCGGGTGAAGATCCACATCCTGGAATCTCCTGCAGTGTAAAGATTTGCATTCTGGAATCTCCGGCAGTGAGATGATCCACATCCTGGAAACACCTGTTGTGTGAAGATCCACATCTTGGAATCTCCGGCAGAATGAGGATCCACATCCTGGAATCTCCTGCAGTTTGAAGATCCACATCCTGGAATCTAATGCAGTGTGAAGATCCAGATATTGGAATTTTCTGCAGTGTGAAGATCCTCATCCTGGAAACTCCTGCAGTGTGAAGATCCACAACCTGGAAACTCCAGCAGTGAGAAGATCCAAATCCTGTAGCGTCCTGCAGAGTGAAGAACCACATCCTGGAATCTACTGCTATGTGATGATCCATATCATGGGAAATCCACAATTGAGAACATCCACATCCTGGATTCTCCTACAGTGTGAAGATCCACATCCTGGAAGCTCCTGCAGAGTGAAGATCTACATTCTGGAAACTCCTGCAGTGTAATGATCCAGATCCTGCAAACTCCTGCAGAGTGAAAAACGACACCATGGAATCTCCTTCAGTGAGATGATCCACTTCTTGGAATCTCCAGCAGTGTGAACATCCACATCCTGTTAACCTCTGCAGTGTAACGATCCATATCCGGGAATATCCTGCAGGGAAGCATTCACATCCTGGAAACTCCTGAAGTGTACCGATCCACATCCTGAAATCCACCGCAGTGTAACGATCAACATCCTGGAATCAGCTGCAGGATGATCATGCACATCCTGGAAACACCTGCAGAGTGAAAAACCACATCCTGGAATCTAATGCAGTGAAAATATCCACAATTTGGAATCTTTTGCCTTGTGAAGATTTAGATAATGGAGAGACCTTCAGTGTGAAGATCCACAGCCTGGCATCTCCTGCAATGTAAAGATCCATATCCAGAACTCTTCTGCAATGTGAAGATAGACATCCTGGAAACTCCTGCAGTGCATGTATCCACAACCTGGAATCTCCTGCAGTGAGTACATGCACATCCTGGAATCACCTGCAGTGAGAACATTTGCATCCTGGAAGCTCCTACAGCATGAAAAACCATATCCTGGAATCTCCTGCAGTGTGAAGATTCACTTTCTGGAATCTCCTGCAGTGAGATGATCCACATCCTGTAACTTCCTACAGAGTGAAGAACCACATCCAGGAATCTCCTGCAGTTTGAAGATCCAAACCCTGGAATCTTCAGCAGTATGAAGATCCACATCCTGGAAACTCCTGCAGTGCAACGATCCACATCAGGGTATCTCCTGCAGTGTAATGATCCACAACCTGGAATCTCCTGCAGTGTGAACATCCGCATCCTGGTAATCTCTGCAGTGTAACGATCCACATCCGGGAATCTCCTGCAGGGTAAAGATGCACATCCTGGAAACTCCTGAATGCACCGATCCACATCCTACAATCTCCTGCAGTGTAATGATCAACGTCCTGGAATCCCCTGCAGGATGATCATCCACACCCTGGAAATTCCTGCAGAGTGAAAAACCACATCCTGGAATCTACTGCAGTGAAAACATCCACAAATTGGAATTTTCTGCCTTGTGAAGATTTAGATAATGGAGAGAACTCCAGTGTGAAAATCCACAGCCTGGCATCTCCTGCAGTGTAAAGACCCATATCCTGGAATCTCCTGCAATGTGAAGATAGACATCCTGGAATCTCCTGCAGTGTAACGATCCACAACCTGGAATCTCCTGCAGTGAGAACATCCACATCCTGGAATCTCCTGCAGTGTGATGAACCACATCCTGGAATCTCCTGCAGTGTGAAGATTCGCATTCTGGAATCTCCTGCAGTGAGATGATCCAAATCCTGTAACCTCCTACAGAGTGGAGAACCACATCCAGGAATCTCCTGCTGTGTGAAGATCCACAAACTCGAAACTCCTGCATTGTAAAGATCCACATGCTGGAATCTCCTGCATTGTGAAGATTCACATCCTGGAATCTCCTGTAGTGTGAAGATCCATATCCCTGAATCGCCAGCAGTGTGAAGATCCACATTCTGGAAACACCTTTTGTGTGAAAACCCTCATCTTGTAATCTCCTGCAGTGTGAAGATCCACATGCTGGAATCCACTGCAGTGTGAACATCCACATCCTGGTAAGTTCTACAGAGTAACGATCCACATTCGGGAATCTCCTGCCACGTAAGGGTCCACATCCTGGACACTCCAGAAGTGTACTGATCCACATCCTTCAATCCACTGCAGTGTAATGATCAACATCCTTTAATCCCCTGCAGGATGAACATCCACATCCTGGAAACTCCTGCAGAGTGAAAAACTACATCATGGAATCTAATGCAGTGAAAACATCCACAAATTGGAACCTTCTGCCTTGTGAAGAGTTACATAATGGAGAGACCTCCAGTGTGAAGATCAACAGCCTGGAATCTGCTGGAGTGGAAAAATCCATATCCTGGACTCTCCTGCAATGTGAAGATCGACATCCTGGAATCTCCTGCAGTGTAAGTATCCACAACCTGGAATCTCCTGCAGTGAGAACATCCACATCCTGGAATCTCCTGCAATATGAAGATCCACATTCCAGCTCTCCTGCAGTGTGAAGATTTGAATCATGGAATCACCTGCAGTATGAAGATCCACATCCTGGAATCCACTGCATTGTGAATATCCACACAATGGAATCTCCTGCAGTGTGAAGGTCCACATTGTGGAAACTCCAGCAGTGTGAAGATCCACATCCTGGAAAAACCCACAGTGTAACGATGCACATCCTGCAATATAATGTAGTGTAACGATCAACATTTTGGAAATGCCTACAGTGTAAAGACCACAACATGGAAGCTCCAGCAGGGTGATGATCCTCTTCCTGGACACTGCTGCATGGTGAAGAACCACATGCTGGAATCTCCTGTAGTGTAAAGATCCACATGCTGGAATCTCCTGCAGTGTGAAGATTCGCATCCTGGAATATACTGCAGTGTGAAGATCCATATCCCTGAATCTTCAGCAGTGTGAAGATCCACATTCTGGAAACAGCTGTCGTGTGAAGACCCACATCTTGGAATCTCTTGCACTGTGAAGATCCACATTACGGAATCAACGGCAGTGTGAAGATCCACATATTGGCATCTCTTGCACCGTGAAGATCCTCATCCTGGAATCTCCAGCAGGTTGAAGAACCACCTCCTTGTAACTCCTACAGTGTAATGATTCACATCGTGGAAAGGCCTGCAGAGTGAAAACCCACATCATGGATATCTCCTGCAGCGAGATGTTCCACATTCTGGAATCTGCAGCAATATGAAGATCGACATCCTGGATCTCCAGCAGTACGTTGATTTGAATCATGGAATCTCCTGCAGTGTGAAGATCCACATTGTGGAAACTCCAGCAGTCTGAAAGTCCACATTTTGGAAACATAAACAGTGTAACGATCAACAGCCTGCAATATAATGCAGTGTGATGATCAACAACTTAGAAACTGCTGCCGGGTGAAGATCCACATCCTGGAATCTCCTGCAGTGTAAAGATTTGCATTCTGGAATCTCCGGCAGTGAGATGATCCACATCCTGGAAACACCTGTTGTGTGAAGATCCACATCTTGGAATCTCCGGCAGAATGAGGATCCACATCCTGGAATCTCCTGCAGTTTGAAGATCCACATCCTGGAATCTAATGCAGTGTGAAGATCCAGATATTGGAATTTTCTGCAGTGTGAAGATCCTCATCCTGGAAACTCCTGCAGTGTGAAGATCCACAACCTGGAAACTCCAGCAGTGAGAAGATCCAAATCCTGTAGCGTCCTGCAGAGTGAAGAACCACATCCTGGAATCTACTGCTATGTGATGATCCATATCATGGGAAATCCACAATTGAGAACATCCACATCCTGGATTCTCCTACAGTGTGAAGATCCACATCCTGGAAGCTCCTGCAGAGTGAAGATCTACATTCTGGAAACTCCTGCAGTGTAATGATCCAGATCCTGCAAACTCCTGCAGAGTGAAAAACGACACCATGGAATCTCCTTCAGTGAGATGATCCACTTCTTGGAATCTCCAGCAGTGTGAACATCCACATCCTGTTAACCTCTGCAGTGTAACGATCCATATCCGGGAATATCCTGCAGGGAAGCATTCACATCCTGGAAACTCCTGAAGTGTACCGATCCACATCCTGAAATCCACCGCAGTGTAACGATCAACATCCTGGAATCAGCTGCAGGATGATCATGCACATCCTGGAAACACCTGCAGAGTGAAAAACCACATCCTGGAATCTAATGCAGTGAAAATATCCACAATTTGGAATCTTTTGCCTTGTGAAGATTTAGATAATGGAGAGACCTTCAGTGTGAAGATCCACAGCCTGGCATCTCCTGCAATGTAAAGATCCATATCCAGAACTCTTCTGCAATGTGAAGATAGACATCCTGGAAACTCCTGCAGTGCATGTATCCACAACCTGGAATCTCCTGCAGTGAGTACATGCACATCCTGGAATCACCTGCAGTGAGAACATTTGCATCCTGGAAGCTCCTACAGCATGAAAAACCATATCCTGGAATCTCCTGCAGTGTGAAGATTCACTTTCTGGAATCTCCTGCAGTGAGATGATCCACATCCTGTAACTTCCTACAGAGTGAAGAACCACATCCAGGAATCTCCTGCAGTTTGAAGATCCAAACCCTGGAATCTTCAGCAGTATGAAGATCCACATCCTGGAAACTCCTGCAGTGCAACGATCCACATCAGGGTATCTCCTGCAGTGTAATGATCCACAACCTGGAATCTCCTGCAGTGTGAACATCCGCATCCTGGTAATCTCTGCAGTGTAACGATCCACATCCGGGAATCTCCTGCAGGGTAAAGATGCACATCCTGGAAACTCCTGAATGCACCGATCCACATCCTACAATCTCCTGCAGTGTAATGATCAACGTCCTGGAATCCCCTGCAGGATGATCATCCACACCCTGGAAATTCCTGCAGAGTGAAAAAACACATCCTGGAATCTACTGCAGTGAAAACATCCACAAATTGGAATTTTCTGCCTTGTGAAGATTTAGATAATGGAGAGAACTCCAGTGTGAAAATCCACAGCCTGGCATCTCCTGCAGTGTAAAGACCCATATCCTGGAATCTCCTGCAATGTGAAGATAGACATCCTGGAATCTCCTGCAGTGTAACGATCCACAACCTGGAATCTCCTGCAGTGAGAACATCCACATCCTGGAATCTCCTGCAGTGTGATGAACCACATCCTGGAATCTCCTGCAGTGTGAAGATTCGCATTCTGGAATCTCCTGCAGTGAGATGATCCAAATCCTGTAACCTCCTACAGAGTGGAGAACCACATCCAGGAATCTCCTGCTGTGTGAAGATCCACAAACTCGAAACTCCTGCATTGTAAAGATCCACATGCTGGAATCTCCTGCATTGTGAAGATTCACATCCTGGAATCTCCTGTAGTGTGAAGATCCATATCCCTGAATCGCCAGCAGTGTGAAGATCCACATTCTGGAAACACCTTTTGTGTGAAAACCCTCATCTTGTAATCTCCTGCAGTGTGAAGATCCACATGCTGGAATCCACTGCAGTGTGAACATCCACATCCTGGTAAGTTCTACAGAGTAACGATCCACAGTCGGGAATCTCCTGCCACGTAAGGGTCCACATCCTGGACACTCCAGAAGTGTACTGATCCACATCCTTCAATCCACTGCAGTGTAATGATCAACATCCTTTAATCCCCTGCAGGATGAACATCCACATCCTGGAAACTCCTGCAGAGTGAAAAACTACATCATGGAATCTAATGCAGTGAAAACATCCACAAATTGGAACCTTCTGCCTTGTGAAGAGTTACATAATGGAGAGACCTCCAGTGTGAAGATCAACAGCCTGGAATCTGCTGGAGTGGAAAAATCCATAACCTGGACTCTCCTGCAATGTGAAGATCGACATCCTGGAATCTCCTGCAGTGTAAGTATCCACAACCTGGAATCTCCTGCAGTGAGAACATCCACATCCTGGAATCTCCTGCAATATGAAGATCCACATTCCAGCTCTCCTGCAGTGTGAAGATTTGAATCATGGAATCACCTGCAGTATGAAGATCCACATCCTGGAATCCACTGCATTGTGAATATCCACACAATGGAATCTCCTGCAGTGTGAAGGTCCACATTGTGGAAACTCCAGCAGTGTGAAGATCCACATCCTGGAAAAACCCACAGTGTAACGATGCACATCCTGCAATATAATGTAGTGTAACGATCAACATTTTGGAAATGCCTACAGTGTAAAGACCACAACATGGAAGCTCCAGCAGGGTGATGATCCTCTTCCTGGACACTGCTGCATGGTGAAGAACCACATGCTGGAATCTCCTGTAGTGTAAAGATCCACATGCTGGAATCTCCTGCAGTGTGAAGATTCGCATCCTGGAATATACTGCAGTGTGAAGATCCATATCCCTGAATCTTCAGCAGTGTGAAGATCCACATTCTGGAAACAGCTGTCGTGTGAAGACCCACATCTTGGAATCTCTTGCACTGTGAAGATCCACATTACGGAATCAACGGCAGTGTGAAGATCCACATATTGGCATCTCTTGCACCGTGAAGATCCTCATCCTGGAATCTCCAGCAGGTTGAAGAACCACCTCCTTGTAACTCCTACAGTGTAATGATTCACATCGTGGAAAAGCCTGCAGAGTGAAAACCCACATCATGGATATCTCCTGCAGCGAGATGTTCCACATTCTGGAATCTGCAGCAATATGAAGATCGACATCCTGGATCTCCAGCAGTACGTTGATTTGAATCATGGAATCTCCTGCAGTGTGAAGATCCACATTGTGGAAACTCCAGCAGTCTGAAAGTCCACATTTTGGAAACATAAACAGTGTAACGATCAACAGCCTGCAATATAATGCAGTGTGATGATCAACAACTTAGAAACTGCTGCCGGGTGAAGATCCACATCCTGGAATCTCCTGCAGTGTAAAGATTTGCATTCTGGAATCTCCGGCAGTGAGATGATCCACATCCTGGAAACACCTGTTGTGTGAAGATCCACATCTTGGAATCTCCGGCAGAATGAGGATCCACATCCTGGAATCTCCTGCAGTTTGAAGATCCACATCCTGGAATCTAATGCAGTGTGAAGATCCAGATATTGGAATTTTCTGCAGTGTGAAGATCCTCATCCTGGAAACTCCTGCAGTGTGAAGATCCACAACCTGGAAACTCCAGCAGTGAGAAGATCCAAATCCTGTAGCGTCCTGCAGAGTGAAGAACCACATCCTGGAATCTACTGCTATGTGATGATCCATATCATGGGAAATCCACAATTGAGAACATCCACATCCTGGATTCTCCTACAGTGTGAAGATCCACATCCTGGAAGCTCCTGCAGAGTGAAGATCTACATTCTGGAAACTCCTGCAGTGTAATGATCCAGATCCTGCAAACTCCTGCAGAGTGAAAAACGACACCATGGAATCTCCTTCAGTGAGATGATCCACTTCTTGGAATCTCCAGCAGTGTGAACATCCACATCCTGTTAACCTCTGCAGTGTAACGATCCATATCCGGGAATATCCTGCAGGGAAGCATTCACATCCTGGAAACTCCTGAAGTGCACCGATCCACATCCTGAAATCCACCGCAGTGTAACGATCAACATCCTGGAATCAGCTGCAGGATGATCATGCACATCCTGGAAACACCTGCAGAGTGAAAAACCACATCCTGGAATCTAATGCAGTGAAAATATCCACAATTTGGAATCTTTTGCCTTGTGAAGATTTAGATAATGGAGAGACCTTCAGTGTGAAGATCCACAGCCTGGCATCTCCTGCAATGTAAAGATCCATATCCAGAACTCTTCTGCAATGTGAAGATAGACATCCTGGAAACTCCTGCAGTGCATGTATCCACAACCTGGAATCTCCTGCAGTGAGTACATGCACATCCTGGAATCACCTGCAGTGAGAACATTTGCATCCTGGAAGCTCCTACAGCATGAAAAACCATATCCTGGAATCTCCTGCAGTGTGAAGATTCACTTTCTGGAATCTCCTGCAGTGAGATGATCCACATCCTGTAACTTCCTACAGAGTGAAGAACCACATCCAGGAATCTCCTGCAGTTTGAAGATCCAAACCCTGGAATCTTCAGCAGTATGAAGATCCACATCCTGGAAACTCCTGCAGTGCAACGATCCACATCAGGGTATCTCCTGCAGTGTAATGATCCACAACCTGGAATCTCCTGCAGTGTGAACATCCGCATCCTGGTAATCTCTGCAGTGTAACGATCCACATCCGGGAATCTCCTGCAGGGTAAAGATGCACATCCTGGAAACTCCTGAATGCACCGATCCACATCCTACAATCTCCTGCAGTGTAATGATCAACGTCCTGGAATCCCCTGCAGGATGATCATCCACACCCTGGAAATTCCTGCAGAGTGAAAAACCACATCCTGGAATCTACTGCAGTGAAAACATCCACAAATTGGAATTTTCTGCCTTGTGAAGATTTAGATAATGGAGAGAACTCCAGTGTGAAAATCCACAGCCTGGCATCTCCTGCAGTGTAAAGACCCATATCCTGGAATCTCCTGCAATGTGAAGATAGACATCCTGGAATCTCCTGCAGTGTAACGATCCACAACCTGGAATCTCCTGCAGTGAGAACATCCACATCCTGGAATCTCCTGCAGTGTGATGAACCACATCCTGGAATCTCCTGCAGTGTGAAGATTCGCATTCTGGAATCTCCTGCAGTGAGATGATCCAAATCCTGTAACCTCCTACAGAGTGGAGAACCACATCCAGGAATCTCCTGCTGTGTGAAGATCCACAAACTCGAAACTCCTGCATTGTAAAGATCCACATGCTGGAATCTCCTGCATTGTGAAGATTCACATCCTGGAATCTCCTGTAGTGTGAAGATCCATATCCCTGAATCGCCAGCAGTGTGAAGATCCACATTCTGGAAACACCTTTTGTGTGAAAACCCTCATCTTGTAATCTCCTGCAGTGTGAAGATCCACATGCTGGAATCCACTGCAGTGTGAACATCCACATCCTGGTAAGTTCTACAGAGTAACGATCCACATTCGGGAATCTCCTGCCACGTAAGGGTCCACATCCTGGACACTCCAGAAGTGTACTGATCCACATCCTTCAATCCACTGCAGTGTAATGATCAACATCCTTTAATCCCCTGCAGGATGAACATCCACATCCTGGAAACTCCTGCAGAGTGAAAAACTACATCATGGAATCTAATGCAGTGAAAACATCCACAAATTGGAACCTTCTGCCTTGTGAAGAGTTACATAATGGAGAGACCTCCAGTGTGAAGATCAACAGCCTGGAATCTGCTGGAGTGGAAAAATCCATATCCTGGACTCTCCTGCAATGTGAAGATCGACATCCTGGAATCTCCTGCAGTGTAAGTATCCACAACCTGGAATCTCCTGCAGTGAGAACATCCACATCCTGGAATCTCCTGCAATATGAAGATCCACATTCCAGCTCTCCTGCAGTGTGAAGATTTGAATCATGGAATCACCTGCAGTATGAAGATCCACATCCTGGAATCCACTGCATTGTGAATATCCACACAATGGAATCTCCTGCAGTGTGAAGGTCCACATTGTGGAAACTCCAGCAGTGTGAAGATCCACATCCTGGAAAAACCCACAGTGTAACGATGCACATCCTGCAATATAATGCAGTGTAACGATCAACATTTTGGAAATGCCTACAGTGTAAAGACCACAACATGGAAGCTCCAGCAGGGTGATGATCCTCTTCCTGGACACTGCTGCATGGTGAAGAACCACATGCTGGAATCTCCTGTAGTGTAAAGATCCACATGCTGGAATCTCCTGCAGTGTGAAGATTCGCATCCTGGAATATACTGCAGTGTGAAGATCCATATCCCTGAATCTTCAGCAGTGTGAAGATCCACATTCTGGAAACAGCTGTCGTGTGAAGACCCACATCTTGGAATCTCTTGCACTGTGAAGATCCACATTACGGAATCAACGGCAGTGTGAAGATCCACATATTGGCATCTCTTGCACCGTGAAGATCCTCATCCTGGAATCTCCAGCAGGTTGAAGAACCACCTCCTTGTAACTCCTACAGTGTAATGATTCACATCGTGGAAAGGCCTGCAGAGTGAAAACCCACATCATGGATATCTCCTGCAGCGAGATGTTCCACATTCTGGAATCTGCAGCAATATGAAGATTGACATCCTGGATCTCCAGCAGTACGTTGATTTGAATCATGGAATCTCCTGCAGTGTGAAGATCCACATTGTGGAAACTCCAGCAGTCTGAAAGTCCACATTTTGGAAACATAAACAGTGTAACGATCAACAGCCTGCAATATAATGCAGTGTGATGATCAACAACTTAGAAACTGCTGCCGGGTGAAGATCCACATCCTGGAATCTCCTGCAGTGTAAAGATTTGCATTCTGGAATCTCCGGCAGTGAGATGATCCACATCCTGGAAACACCTGTTGTGTGAAGATCCACATCTTGGAATCTCCGGCAGAATGAGGATCCACATCCTGGAATCTCCTGCAGTTTGAAGATCCACATCCTGGAATCTAATGCAGTGTGAAGATCCAGATATTGGAATTTTCTGCAGTGTGAAGATCCTCATCCTGGAAACTCCTGCAGTGTGAAGATCCACAACCTGGAAACTCCAGCAGTGAGAAGATCCAAATCCTGTAGCGTCCTGCAGAGTGAAGAACCACATCCTGGAATCTACTGCTATGTGATGATCCATATCATGGGAAATCCACAATTGAGAACATCCACATCCTGGATTCTCCTACAGTGTGAAGATCCACATCCTGGAAGCTCCTGCAGAGTGAAGATCTACATTCTGGAAACTCCTGCAGTGTAATGATCCAGATCCTGCAAACTCCTGCAGAGTGAAAAACGACACCATGGAATCTCCTTCAGTGAGATGATCCACTTCTTGGAATCTCCAGCAGTGTGAACATCCACATCCTGTTAACCTCTGCAGTGTAACGATCCATATCCGGGAATATCCTGCAGGGAAGCATTCACATCCTGGAAACTCCTGAAGTGTACCGATCCACATCCTGAAATCCACCGCAGTGTAACGATCAACATCCTGGAATCAGCTGCAGGATGATCATGCACATCCTGGAAACACCTGCAGAGTGAAAAACCACATCCTGGAATCTAATGCAGTGAAAATATCCACAATTTGGAATCTTTTGCCTTGTGAAGATTTAGATAATGGAGAGACCTTCAGTGTGAAGATCCACAGCCTGGCATCTCCTGCAATGTAAAGATCCATATCCAGAACTCTTCTGCAATGTGAAGATAGACATCCTGGAAACTCCTGCAGTGCATGTATCCACAACCTGGAATCTCCTGCAGTGAGTACATGCACATCCTGGAATCACCTGCAGTGAGAACATTTGCATCCTGGAAGCTCCTACAGCATGAAAAACCATATCCTGGAATCTCCTGCAGTGTGAAGATTCACTTTCTGGAATCTCCTGCAGTGAGATGATCCACATCCTGTAACTTCCTACAGAGTGAAGAACCACATGCAGGAATCTCCTGCAGTTTGAAGATCCAAACCCTGGAATCTTCAGCAGTATGAAGATCCACATCCTGGAAACTCCTGCAGTGCAACGATCCACATCAGGGTATCTCCTGCAGTGTAATGATCCACAACCTGGAATCTCCTGCAGTGTGAACATCCGCATCCTGGTAATCTCTGCAGTGTAACGATCCACATCCGGGAATCTCCTGCAGGGTAAAGATGCACATCCTGGAAACTCCTGAATGCACCGATCCACATCCTACAATCTCCTGCAGTGTAATGATCAACGTCCTGGAATCCCCTGCAGGATGATCATCCACACCCTGGAAATTCCTGCAGAGTGAAAAAACACATCCTGGAATCTACTGCAGTGAAAACATCCACAAATTGGAATTTTCTGCCTTGTGAAGATTTAGATAATGGAGAGAACTCCAGTGTGAAAATCCACAGCCTGGCATCTCCTGCAGTGGAAAGACCCATATCCTGGAATCTCCTGCAATGTGAAGATAGACATCCTGGAATCTCCTGCAGTGCAAGTATCCACAACCTGGAATCTCCTGCAGTGAGAACATCCACATCCTGGAATCTCCTGCAGTGTGATGAACACATCCTGGATTCTCCTGCAATGTGAAGATTTGCATTCTGGAATCTCCTGCAGTGAGATGATCCAAATCCTGTAACCTCCTACAGAGTGAAGAACCACATCCAGGAATCTCCTGCTGTGTGAAGATCCACAAACTCGAAACTCCTTCATTGTAAAGATCCACATGCTGGAACCTCCTGCATTGTGAAGATTCACATCCTGGAATCTCCTGTAGTGTGAAGATCCATATCCCTGAATTGCCAGCAGTGTGAACATCCACATTCTGGAAACACCTTTTGTGTGAAGACCCTCATCTTGTAATCTCCGCCAGTGTGAAGATCCACATATTTGCATCTCCTGCAGCGTGAAGATCTTCATCCTGGAATCTCCAGCAGTTTGAAGATCCACATGCTGGAATCCACTGCAGTGTGAACATGCACATCCTGGTAAGTTCTACAGAGTAACGAACCACATTCAGAAATCTCCTGCCGTGTTAGGGTCCACAGCCTGGACACTCCAGAAATGTACTGATCCACAACCTTCAATCCACTGCAATGTAACAATCAACATCTTTTAATCACCTGCAGGATGAACATCCTCATCCTGGAAACTCCTGCAGAGTGAAAAACTACATCATGGAATCTAAAGCAGGGAAAACATCCACAAATTGGAACCTTCTGCCTTGTGAAGAGTTAGATAATGGAGAGACCTCCAGTGTGAAGATCAACAGCCTGGAATCTGCTGGAGTGGAAAAATCCATATCCTGGACTCTCCTGCAATGTGAAGATCGACATCCTGGAATCTCTTGCAGTGTGAAGATCCGCATAATGGAATATCCTGCAGTTTGAAGATACACATCCTGGAATCTCCAGCAGTGTGAAGATCCACATATTGGAATCTCCTGCAGTGTGCTGATCCACATCCTGGAATCTCCAGCAGTGTGAATATCGACATCCTGGAAACTCCTGCCGTGTAAAGATCCTCATCCTTGAAACTCCAGCAGTCTAACAAAAAACAGTCTGCAATCTACTGCAGTAAAAATCTCAACATCATGGAATCTTCCTGCAGAGTAAATATACAAATTCTGGAATCTCCTGCAGTTAGAAGTTCCAAATCCTGTAAACTCCTGCAGAGTGAAGAACCACATCCTGGAATCAACTGCTGTGTGAAGATCCACATCATGGAAAATACACAAGAGTGAAGATCCACATCATGGAGTCTCCTGCAGTGTAAATTTCCAGATCCTGGAGAATCCATCAGTGTGAATATCCACATCATGGAATCTCCTGCAGTGTGAAGATTCACATCCTGGAAACTCCTGCAGTGTAACAAACCACTTTCTGCAATTTCCAGCAGGATAAAGCTCAACATCCTGTAATCTCCTGCAGTGTAAAGATCCACTACCTGGAATCTCCAGCAGTGATAAGATCCACATCCTGGAATCTCCTGCAGTGAGTAGATCCAAATCATGTAACTTCCTGCAGAGTGAAGAACCACATCCTGGAATCTACTTCTGTGTGAAGATCCACATCATGGAAAATCCAGAAGTGTGAACATCCACATCCTGGAATCACCTACAGTGAGAAGGTCCAAATCATGTAAACTCCTGCAGAGTGAAGAATCACATCCTGGAATCTGCTGCTGTGGGAAGATGCACAACATGGAAAATCCAGCAGTGCGAACTTCCAGATACTGCAATCTGCTGCAATGTAAATATCTGCATCCTGGAAAATCCTGCAATGTAAGACCTGCATCCTGGTATCTCCTGCAGTGTGAAGATCCACATCCTGGAATCTCCCGCAGTGTGAAGATCCACATCCTGGAGTCTCCTGCAGTGTGAAGATCCAAATCCTGGAATCTCCTGCAGTTTGAAGATTCGCATCCTGGAATATCCTGCAGTGTGCAGATCCATATCTCCGAATCTCCAGCAGTGTGAAGATCCACATCCTGGAAACATCTGTCGAGTGAAATTCCACATCCTGGAAACACATGTCGTGTGAAGATCCATATCCTGGAATCTCTTGCAGTTTGAAGATCCGCATCCTGGAATATCCTGCAGTTTGAAGTTCCACATCCTGGAATCTCCAGCAGTGTGAAGATCCATATATTGGAATCTCCTGTACTGTGATGATCCACATCCTGTAAACTCCAGCAGTGTGAATATCCACATCCTGGAAACTCCTGCCGTGTAAAGATCCACATCCTTGAAACTCCTGCAGCGTAACAAAAAATATTTTGCAATCTACTGCAGTATAAAGCTCAACATCCTGGAATCTCCTGCAGTGTAAAGATCCACATCCTGAAATCTCCTGCAGTGAGAAGATCCAAATCCTGTAGTCTCGTGCGGAGTGAAGTACCACATCCTGGAATCAACTGCTGTGTGAAGATCCACATCATGGAAAATCAACAAGACTGAAGATCCACATCCTGGAATCTCCTGCAGTGTGTAGATTCGCAACCTGGATTCTCCTGCAGTGTGTAGATCCATATCCCCGAATCTCCAGCAGGGAGAAGATCCACCTCCTGGAAGCACATGTCATGTGAAGATTCACATCCTGGAAGTTCTTGCAGTGTGAAGATCCGCATCCTGGAATATCCTGCAGTTTGAAGATCCACATCCTGGAATCTCCAGCAGTCTGAAGATCCACATATTGGAATCACCTGCAGCGTGAAGATCCATACCCTGGAATCTTTTGCAGTTTGAAGTTCCATATCGTGGAAACACCTGTCTTGTGAAGATCCACATCTTGGAATCTCCTGCAGTGTGAAGATCCACATCCTGGAAATACCCACAGTGTAACGATCCACATCCTGCAATATACTGCAATGTAACAATCAACACCTTGTATGCTACTGCAATGTAAAGATCCACATCCTGGAAGCTCCAGCAGGTTGATGATCCACATCCTGGAAACACCTGCAGAGTGAAAAACCATATCTTGGAATCTCCTGCAGTGTAAGGATCCGCATACTGGAATCTCCTTCTGTGAGAAGATCCACATCCTGGAAACTCCTGCAGCGAGAGGAATCACATCCTGGAATCTAAGGCAGTGTGAATATCCACAACCTGGAATCCCCTGTCGTTTGAAGATCCACATCCTGGAATCTCCTGCACTGTGAAGAACCACATCCTGGAATCTCCTGCAGTGCGAAGTTCCACATCCTGGAAACTACTGACGTGTACAAATCCACTACCTGCAATCTACTGCTGTGAAAAGGTCAACATCCTGGAAATCCCTGCAGGGTGATCATGCATACCCTGGAAACTCACAAAAAGTGAAAAAGCACATCCTGCAATCTGATGATGTGAGAAGATCCACAAATTGGAATCTTCTGCAGTATGTGGATAGAGATCGTGGAAAGAACTCCAGTGTGAAGATCCACAGCCTAGAATCTCCTGCAGTATAAAGATCCATATCCAGGGCTCTCCTGCAAAGTGAAGATCGACATCCAGGAATCTCCTGCAGGGAGAATATCCACATACTGTAAACTTCTGCAGAGTGAAGAATCACATCCTGGAATCTACTGCTGTGTGAAGATCCACAACATGGAAAATCCAGCAGTGCGAAGTTCCACACCCTGCAATCTGATGCAATGTAAAGATCAGCATCCTGGAAACTACTGCAGTGTAAAGCTCCACATCCTGGTATCTCCTGCAGGGTGAAGATGCACAACCTGGAATCTCCCGCAGTGTGAAGATCCATATCAGCAATCTCCTGCAGTGTGAAGATCCAAATCCTGGAATCTATTGCAGTGTGAAGATTCGCATCCTGGAATCTCCTTCAGTGTGCAGATTCATATCGCTGAATCTCTAGCAGTGTGAAGATCCACATCCTGGAAACATCTGTCGTGTGAAGATCCACATCCTGGAAACATATGTCGAGTGAAGATCCACATTTTAGAATCTCTTGCAGTGTGAAGATCCACATCCTGGAATCTCCTGCAGTGTGATGATCCACATCCTGGAATCTCCGGCAGTGTGAATATCCACATGCTGGAAACTCCTGCCATGTAAAGATCCACATCCTGGAAACTCCTGCGGTGTAACAAAAAACATTCTGCAATATACTGCAGTACAAAGCTCAACATCCTGGAATCTCCTGCAGTATAAAGATCCACATCCTGGAATCTCCTGCAGTGAGAAGATCCAAATCCTGTAAGCTCCTTCAGAGTGAAGAACCACATCCTGGAATCAACTGCTGTGTGAAGATCCACATCATGGAAAATCCACAAGAGTGAAGATCCACATCATGGAGTCTCCTGCAGTGTAAAGTTCCAGATCGTGGAGTCTCCTGCAGTTTGAAGATCCACATCCTGGAATCTCCTGCAGTGTGAAGATTCACATCCTGGAATCTCCTGCAGTGTGAAGATCTGCATCCTGAAATCTCCTGCAGTTTGAAGATCCACAACAGGGAATCTCCTGCAGTGTAATGATGCACATCCTGGAACCTCCTGCAGAGTGAAAAATGACACCATGAAATCTCCTGCAGTGTGAAGATTTGCATCCTGAAATCTCCTGCAGTTTGAAGATCCACATCCTGGAATCTCCAGCAGTGATAAGATCCACATCCTGGAATCTCCTGCAGTGAGAAGATGCAAATCATGTAACCTCCTGCAGAGTGAAGAACCACATCCTGGAATCTACTTCTGTGTGAAGATTCACATCATGGAAAATCCAAAAGTGTGAACATCCAAATCATGGAATCTCCTGCAGTGTGAAGAACCACATCTGGAAACTCATGCAGTGTAAAGATCCAGATCCGGGAGTCTAATGCAGTGTGAAGATCCACATCCTAGAGTCTCTGGCAATGTGAACATAGACATCCTGGAATCTCCTGTAGTGTAAGGATACACAACCTGGAATCTCCAGCTTTGAGAAGATCCACATCCTGGAATTTCCTGCAGTGAGAAGATCCAAATCCTGTTACCGCCTGCAGAGTCAATAGTTACATCCTGGTATAAACTGCTGTGTGAAGATCTACATCATGGAAAATCCACAAGAGTGAAGATCCACATCCTGGAATCTCCTGCAGCCTGAAGATTCTCATCCTGGAAACAGCTGTCATGTGAAAATCCATATCCTAGAAACAACTGTCGTGTGTTGATCCACATATTGGAATCTCCAGCAGAATGAAGATCCACATCCTGGAAACACCTGTCGCGTGAAGATGGACATCCTTGAATCTCTTGCAGAGTGAAGATCCGCATCCGGGAATATACTGCAGTTTGAAAATCCACATCCTAGTATCTCCAGCAGTTTGAAGATCCACATATTGGAATCTCCTGCAGTGTGAAGATTCACAACCTGGCATCTCCAGCAGTGTGAATATCCACATCCTGGAAACTCCTGCAGTGTAAAGATCCACATCCTGGAATCTACTTCTGTGTGAAGATCCACATCATGGAAAATCCAAAAGTGTGAACATCCACATCCTGGAATCTCCTGCAGTTTGAAGAACCACATCCTGGAAAATCATGCAGTGTAAAGATCCAGATCCTGGAGTCTCCTGCAGTGTGAAAATCCATATCCTGGAAACTCCTGAAGTGTAACAAAACACATTCTGCAATCTACTGCAGTATAAAGCTCAACATCCTGGAATCTCCTGCAGTGTAAAGATCCACATTCTGTAATCTCCTGCAGTGTAAAAATCCATATTCTGGACTCTCGAGCAATGTGAAGATAGACATCTTGGAATCTCCTGCAGTGTAAGGATCTACATTCTAGAAACTCCTGCAGTGTAAAGATCCATATCCCGGACTCTCCTGCAATGTGAAGAGAGACATCCTGGAATCTCCTGCAGTGCAAGGATCCACAACCTGTAATCTCCAGCAGTGAGAAGATCCACATCATGGAATCTCCTTCATTGTGAAGACCCAAATCCTGTAAACTCCTGCAGAGTGAAGAACTATATCCTGGAATCAACTGCTGTGTGAAGATCCACATCATGGAATCTCCTGCAGTGTGAAGATCTACATCCTGGAAACAACTGTCATGGGAAGATCCACATCTTGGAATCTCCTGCAGAATGAAGATCCACATCCTGGAATCTCCTGCAGTTTGAAGATCCACATCCTGGAATCTCCAGCAGTTTGCAGATCCACATCCTGGAAACTCCTGCAGTTTAACAAACGACAAACTGCTATCTACTGCAGTAAAAAGCTCAACATCCTGGAATCTCCTGCAGTGTTAAGATCTATATCCTGGACTCTACTGCAATGTGAAGATAGACATCCTGGAATATCCTGTAGTGTAAGAATCCAAAACCTGAAATCTCCAGCAGTGTGAAGATCCACATTCTGGAAACTCCTGCAGTGTAAAGATCTATATCCTGGATTCTCCTGCAATGTGAAGATAGACATCCTGGAAACTCCAGCAGTGTAAGGATCCACAACCTGGAATCTCCAGCAGTGAGATGATCCACATCAATGAATCTCCTTCATTGTGAAGATCCAAATCCTGTAAACTCCTGCAGAGTGAAGAACTACATCCTGGAATCAAATGCTGTGTGAAGATCCACATCATGGAAAATACACAAGAGTGAAGATGCACATCGTGGAATCTACTGCAGTGTGAAGATCTACATCCTGGAAACAACTGTCATGGGAAGATCCACATCTTTGAATCTCCTGCAGTTTGAAGATCCACATCCTGGAATCTCCAGCAGTTTGCAGATCCACATCCTGGAAACTCCTGCAGTTTAACAAACGACAGACTGCTATCTACTGAAGTAAAAAGCTCAACATCCTGGAATCTCCTGCAGTGTAAAATCTATATCCTCGACTGTCCTGCAATGTGAAGATAGACATCCTGGAATCTCCTGTAGTGTAAGAATCCTAAACCTGAAATCTCCAGCAGTGTGAAGATCCACATTCTGGAAACTCCTGCAGTGTAAAGATCGATATCCTGGACTCTCCTGCAATGTTAAGATCGACATCCTGGAATCTCCTCTAGTGTAAGAATCCAAAACCTGAAATCTCCAGCAGTGAAAAGATCCACATCCTGGATTCTCCTGCAGTGAGAAGATCCATATCCTGTAACCTCCTGCAGACTAAAGAACTACATACTGGAATCAACAGCTGCATGAAGATCCACATCATGGAAAATCCACAAGAGTGAAGATCCACATCCTGGAATCTCCTGCAGGAATCTCCTACCTCCAGGAAACAACTGTCATGGGAAGTTCCACATCTTGGAATCTCCTGCAGAATGAAGATCCACATCTTGGAATCTCCTGCAGTTTGAAGATCCAAATCCTGGAATCTGCAGCAGTGTGCAGATCCAAATCCTGGAAACTCCTGCAGTGTAACAAACCAATTTCTGCTATCTACTGCAGTAAAAAGCTCAACATCCTGGAATCTACTGCATTCTAAAGATCTAATCCGGGACTCTCCTGCAATGTGAAGATAGACATCCTGGAATCTCCTGTAATGTAAGAATGCAAAGCCTGGAATCTCCAGCAGTGATAAGATCCACATCATGGATTCTCCTGCAGTGAGGAGATCCAAATCCTGTAACCTCCTGCAGAGTGAAGAACCACATCCTGGAATCAACTGCTGTGTGAAGATCCACATCCTTGAATCTCCTGCAGTGTTAAGATCCACATCCTGGAAACTCCTGCAGTCTTAACAACCAGGTCCTGGAGCATCCTGCAGTGTGAAGTTTCGCATCATGGAATCTCCTGCAAAGTGAGGATCCATATCCCCGAATCTGCAGCAGTGTGAAGATCCACATCCTTGAAACACCTGTCGTGTAAAGATCCGCATCATAGAATATCCTGCAGTTTGAAGATCCACATCCTGGAATCTCCTGCAGTGAAAAGATCCAAATCCTGTAACCTCCTGCTGAGTGAAGGACCATATCCTGGAATCTACTGATGTGAGAAGATCCACATCATGGAAAATGAACATCCACATCCTGGAATTTACTGCAGTGTGAAGATCCACATCCTGGAAACTCCTGCAGTGTAAAGATCCAGTTCCTGGTGTCTCCTGCAGTGCGAAGATCCACATCCTGGAATCTCCAGCAGAGTGTAGATTTGCAACCTGGAATCTCTTGCAGCATGAAGATCCATATCGTGGAAAGACCTGTCATGTGAAGATCCACATCTTGGAATCTCCTGCTGCGTGAAGATACGCATCCTGGAAACACCCACAGTGTAACGATCCATAACCTGCAAGGTACTTCAGTGTAACGATCAACATCTTGGATTCTCCTGCAATACAAAGATACACATCCTGGAACCTCCGGCAAGGTGATGATCCACATCCTGGAAACGCCTGCAGAGTGAAAAACAACATCCTGGAATCTTCTGCAGTTTAAGGATCCACATGCTGTAATCTCCTTCTGTGAGAAGATCCACATCCTGGAAACTCCTGCAGCGAGAGGAATCACATTGTGGAATCTACGGCAGTGTGAATATCCTCAACCTGGAATCTCCACGAGTGTGAGGATCCAAATCCTGGAAACTCCTGCAGTGTGAAGATTCACATCCTGCAAACTCCTGCAATGTGAAGATCCAAATCTCGGAATTTCCAGCAGTGAGAAGATCCACATGCTGGAATCCCCTGTCGTGTGAAGATCCACATCCTGAAATCTACTGCACCGTGAAGAACCACATCCTGGAATCTCCTGAAGTGCGAAGTTCCACATCCTGGAAAATACTGACGTGTACCGATCCACATGCTGCAATCTACTGCAGTGTAAAAGTCAACATCCTGGAAACCCCTGCAGGGTGATCATGCAAATCCTGGAAACTACTACAAAGTGAAAAACTACATCCTGGAATCTAATGCAGTGAGAAGATCCACAAATTGGAATCTTCTGCAGTGTGAGGTTTTAGATCATGGAAAGACCTCCGGTGTAAAGATCCACAGCGTAGAATCTCCTGCTGTGTAAAGATTGATATCCTGGACTCTCCTGCAATGTGAAGATCGACATTCTGGAAACTCCTGCAGTGAGAATATCCACATCCTGGAATCTGCTGCAAAGTAAAGATCTGCATCCTGGAAACTCCTACATTGTAATGATGCAAATCCTGGTAAGTCCTGCAGTGTGAAGATCCACATCCTAGAATCTCCCACAGTGTGAAGATCCACATCCTGGAAAAACATGTTGTGCAAATATCCAAATCCTGGAATCACTTGCAGTGTGAAGATCTTCATCCTGGAATATCCTGCAGTTTGAAGATCGATATCCTGGAAACTACAGCAGTGTGAAGATCCACAGAATGGAATCTACTGCAATATGAAGATCCACATCCGGGAATATCCAGCAGTGTGAATATGCACACCCTGGAAACTCCTGCAGTGTGAAGATGCAATTCCTGGAAACTCCTGCAGTTTAACAAACCACATTCTGCAATCTACTGCAGTATAAAGCTAAACATCCTGGAATCTCCTGCGTTGTAAAGATCCATATCCAGGACTCTCCTGCAATGTGAAGATAGACATCCTGGAATCTCCTGCAGTGTAATGATCCACATCTGGGAATCTCCAGTAGTGTGAATATCCACATTCTGGGAACTACTGCAGTGTAAAGATCCAGATCCTGGAGTCTCCTGCAGTGTGATGATCCACATCCTGGAATCTCCAGCAGTGTGAAGATTTGCATCCTGGAAACTCCTGCAGTGTAACAAACCACTTTCTGCAATCTACTGCAGTATAATGCTCAACATCCTGGAATCTGCTGCAGTGTAAAAATCCAGATCCTGGACTCTCCTGCAATGTGAAAATAGACATCCTGGAATCTCCTGCAGTGTCAAAATCCACAACTAGAATCTCCAGCAGTGATAAGATCAACATCCTGGAATCTCCAGCAGTGAGAAGATCCAAATCATGTAACCTCCTGCAGAGGGAAGAACCAGATCCTGGAATCAACTGCTGTGTGAAGACCCACATCCTGGAAACACCTGTCATGTGAAGATCCACATCCTGGAATCTCCTGCAGTGTTAAGATCCAGAACCTGGATTCTCATGCAGTGTGAAGATTCGCATCCTGCAATCTCCTGCAGTGTGAAGATCCATATTCCCGAATCTCCAGCAGTGTGAAGATCCACATCCTGGAAATACCTGCCGTGTGAATATCCACATCCTGGAAATACATGTCGTGTGGTAATCCACATCTTGGAATATCTTGCAATGTGAAGATCAGCATCCACGAATATCCTGCAGTTTGAAGATCCAAATCCTGGAATCTACTGCAGTGTGAAGATCCACATATTGGAATCAGCTGCAGTATGAAGATCCACATATGGGAATCTCCAGCAGTGTAAATATCCACATCCTTGAAACTCCTGCAGTGTGAAGATCCAATTCCTGGAAACTCTGCAGTGTAACAAATTACATTCTTCAAACTACTACAGTATAAAACACAACATCCTGGAATCTCCTGCATTGTAATGATCCATATCACGGACTCTCCTACAGTGTGAAGATAGACATCCTGGAATCTCCTGCAGAGTAAAGATCCACATCTGGGAATCTCCATGAGTGTGAAGATCCACATCCTGGAAACTCCTGCAGTAAGAAGATCCAAATCCTGGAGTCTCCTGCAGAGTGAAGATCCACATCGTGGAATCAACTGCTGTGTGAAGATCCACATCAAGGAAAATGCACAAGAGTGAAGATCCACATCACTGAATCTCCAGCAGTGTGAATATCCACATCCTGGAAACTCCTGCAGTGTCAAGATCCAATTCCTGGAAACAGTGTAACAAATTACATTATTCAAACTACTGCAGTATAAAGCTCAACATCCTGGAATCTCCTGCATCGTCATGATCCATATCCTGGACTCACCTGCAGTGTGAAGATAGACATCCTGGAATCTCCTGCAGAGTAAAGATCCACATCTGGGAATCTCCAAGAGTGTGAATATACACATCCTGGAAACTCCTGCAGTAAGAAGATCCAAATCCTGTAGTCTCCTGCAGAGTGAAGATCCATATCCTGGAATCAACTGCTGTGTGAAGATCCACATCATGGAAAATGTACAAGAGTGAAGATCCACATCATTGAATCTCCTGCAGTGTGAAGATCCACATTCTGGAAAGGCCTGCAGTGTAAAGATCCAGAACCTGGAGTCTCCTGCAGTGTGAAGATCCACAACCTGGAATCACCTGCAATGTGAAGATTCACATCTTAGTAACTCCTGCATTGCAACAAACAACATTCTGCAATCTACTGCAGTATAAACCACAACATCCTGGAATCACCAGCAGTGTAAAGATCCATATCCTGGACTCCCTTGCACTGTGAAAATAGACATTCGGGATACTCCTGCAGGGGAAGAATCCAAAACCTGGATTCTCCAGCAGTGATAAGATCCACATCCTGAAATTTCCTGCAGTGAGAAAATCCAAATCATGTAACCACTTGCAGAGTGAAGAACCACATCGTGGAATCTACTGCAGTGTGAAGATCAAGATATTGGAAACTCCTCCAATATGAAGATCCACATCAGTGAATCTCCAGCAGTGTGAATATCCAAATCCTGTAAACTCCTGCAGAGTGAAGAACCACATCCTGTAATCAACTGCTGTGTGAAGATCCACATCATGGAAAATCCACAAGTGTTAAGATCCACATCATGGAACATCCTGCAGTGTGAAGATCCATGTTCTGGAAACCCATGCACTGTAAAGATCCAGATCCTGGAGTCTCCTGCTTTGTGTAGATCCACAACCTGGAATCTCCTGCAGTGTGAAGATTCACTTCCTGGAATCTCATGCACTGTAACAAACCACATTCTGCAATCTACTGCAGTACAAAGCTCAACATCCTGGAATCTACTGCAGTGTAAAGATTCATATCCTGGACTCTCCTGCAATGTGAAGATAGACATCCTGGAATCTCCTGCAGTTTCAGAATCCACAACTGGAATCACGAAAAGCGATAAGATCCACATAATGGAATCTCCTGCAGTGAGAAGATCCAAATCATGTAACCTCCTGCAGATTGAAGAACCACTTCCTGGAAACACCTGATGTGTGAAGATCCACATCCTGGAAATACCTGCCGTGTGAATATCCACATCCTGGAAATACATGTCGTGTGGTAATCCACATCTTGGAATATCTTGCAATGTGAAGATCAGCATCCACGAATATCCTGCAGTTTGAAGATCCAAATCCTGGAATCTACTGCAGTGTGAAGATCCACATATTGGAATCAGCTGCAGTATGAAGATCCACATATGGGAATCTCCAGCAGTGTAAATATCCACATCCTTGAAACTCCTGCAGTGTGAAGATCCAATTCCTGGAAACTCTGCAGTGTAACAAATTACATTCTTCAAACTACTACAGTATAAAACACAACATCCTGGAATCTCCTGCATTGTAATGATCCATATCACGGACTCTCCTACAGTGTGAAGATTGACATCCTGGAATCTCCTGCAGAGTAAAGATCCACATCTGGGAATCTCCATGAGTGTGAAGATCCACATCCTGGAAACTCCTGCAGTAAGAAGATCCAAATCCTGGAGTCTCCTGCAGAGTGAAGATCCACATCGTGGAATCAACTGCTGTGTGAAGATCCACATCAAGGAAAATGCACAAGAGTGAAGATCCACATCACTGAATCTCCAGCAGTGTGAATATCCACATCCTGGAAACTCCTGCAGTGTCAAGATCCAATTCCTGGAAACAGTGTAACAAATTACATTATTCAAACTACTGCAGTATAAAGCTCAACATCCTGGAATCTCCTGCATCGTCATGATCCATATCCTGGACTCACCTGCAGTGTGAAGATAGACATCCTGGAATCTCCTGCAGAGTAAAGATCCACATCTGGGAATCTCCAAGAGTGTGAATATACACATCCTGGAAACTCCTGCAGTAAGAAGATCCAAATCCTGTTGTCTCCTGCAGAGTGAAGATCCATATCCTGGAATCAACTGCTGTGTGAAGATCCACATCATGGAAAATGTACAAGAGTGAAGATCCACATCATTGAATCTCCTGCAGTGTGAAGATCCACATTCTGGAAAGGCCTGCAGTGTAAAGATCCAGAACCTGGAGTCTCCTGCAGTGTGAAGATCCACAACCTGGAATCACCTGCAATGTGAAGATTCACATCTTAGTAACTCCTGCATTGCAACAAACAACATTCTGCAATCTACTGCAGTATAAACCACAACATCCTGGAATCACCAGCAGTGTAAAGATCCATATCCTGGACTCCCTTGCACTGTGAAAATAGACATTCGGGATACTCCTGCAGGGGAAGAATCCAAAACCTGGATTCTCCAGCAGTGATAAGATCCACATCCTGAAATTTCCTGCAGTGAGAAAATCCAAATCATGTAACCACTTGCAGAGTGAAGAACCACATCGTGGAATCTACTGCAGTGTGAAGATCAAGATATTGGAAACTCCTCCAATATGAAGATCCACATCAGTGAATCTCCAGCAGTGTGAATATCCAAATCCTGTAAACTCCTGCAGAGTGAAGAACCACATCCTGTAATCAACTGCTGTGTGAAGATCCACATCATGGAAAATCCACAAGTGTTAAGATCCACATCATGGAACATCCTGCAGTGTGAAGATCCATGTTCTGGAAACCCATGCACTGTAAAGATCCAGATCCTGGAGTCTCCTGCTTTGTGTAGATCCACAACCTGGAATCTCCTGCAGTGTGAAGATTCACTTCCTGGAATCTCATGCACTGTAACAAACCACATTCTGCAATCTACTGCAGTACAAAGCTCAACATCCTGGAATCTACTGCAGTGTAAAGATTCATATCCTGGACTCTCCTGCAATGTGAAGATAGACATCCTGGAATCTCCTGCAGTTTCAGAATCCACAACTGGAATCACGAAAAGCGATAAGATCCACATAATGGAATCTCCTGCAGTGAGAAGATCCAAATCATGTAACCTCCTGCAGATTGAAGAACCACTTCCTGGAAACACCTGATGTGTGAAGATCCACATCCTGGAAACTCCTGCAGTGTTAATATCCAGATCCTGGAGTCTCCTGCAGTGTGAAGATTCGCATCTTGGAATATTCTGCAGTGTGAAGATCCATATCCCCGAGTCTCTAGCAGTGTGATGATCCAAATATTGAAATCTCCTGCAGAATGAATATCCACATCCTGGAATCCCCTGCAGTTTGAAGATCCATATCCTGGCATTGTCTGCAGTGTAAAGATACATATTGTAATCTCCTGCAGTGAAAGGATCCACAACCTGCAATCTCCTGCAGTGAGAACATCCAGATCCTGGAATCTGCTGCAGTGAGAAGATCCAAAAGCTGTAACCTCCTGCAGAGTGAAGAACCAAATCTTGGAATCTACTGCTGTGTGAAGATCCACATCATGGAAAATCCAAACGTGTGAACATCCAGATCTTGGAATCTCATGCAGTGTGATCATTCACATCCTGGAATCTCCTTCAGTGTGAAGATCCATATTCCACAATCTCCAGCAGGTTGAAGATCCACATCCTGGAAACACCTGCCGTGTGAATATCCACATCTTGGAAACACATGTCGTGTGAAGATCCACATCCTGGAATCTCTTGCAGTGTGAAGATCCGCATCCTGGAATATCCTGCAGTTTGAAGATCCACATCCTGGAATCTACTGCAGTGTGAAGATCCACATATTGGAATCTCCTGCAGTATGAAGATCCACATCTGGGAATCTCCAGCAGTGTGATTATCCACATCCTGGAAACTCCTGAAGTGTGAAGTTCCAATTCCTGGAAACTCCTGCAGTGTAATAAATTACATTCTTCAAACTACTGCAGCATAAATCTCAACATCCTGGAAACTCAGCATTGTAATGATCCATATCCTGGACTCTCCTGCAGTGTGAAGATAGACATCCTAGAAGCAACTGCAGAGTAAAGATCCACATCTGGGAATCACCATGAGTGTGAAGATCCACATCCTGGAAACTCCTGCAGTAAGAAGATTCAAATCCTGTAGTGTCCTGCAGAGTGAAGATCCACATCCTGGAATCAACTGCTGTGTGAAGATCCACATCATGAAAAATGCACAAGAGTGAAGATCCACATCATGGAATCTCCTGCAGTGTGCAGATCCACAATCTGGAATCACCTGCAATGTGAAGATTCTAGGAAACACCTGCATTGAAACAAGCCACAATCTGCAATCCACTGCAGTATAAAGCTCAACATCCTGGAATCACCAGCAGTGTTAAGAACAATATCCTGGACTCCCCTGCAATGTGAAAATAGACATCCGGGAATCTCCTGCAGGGGAAGAATCCACAACCTGGATTCTGCAGCAGTGATAAGATCCACATCCTGAAATCTCCTGCAGTGAGAAGATTCAAATCATGTAACCTCTTGCAGAGTGAAGAACCACATCGTGGAACCGACTGCAGTGTGAAGATCAACATATTGGAATCTCCTGCAGTATGAAGATCCACATCAGTGAATCTCCAGCAGTGTGAATATCCAAATCCTGTAAACTGCTGAAGAGTGAAGAACCACATCCTGGAATCAACTGCTGTGTGAAGATCCACATCATAGAAAATCCACAAGTGTTAAGATCCACATCATGGAATCTCCTGCAGTGTGAATATCCGATTCTGGAAACCCATGCACTGTAAAGATCCAGATCCTGGGGTCTCCTGCTTTGTGTAGATCCACAACCTGGAATCTCCTGCAGTGTGAATATTCGCATCCTGGAAACTCCTGCAGTGAAACAAATCACATTCTGCACTCTACTGCAGTATAAAACTCAACATCATGGAATCTCCTGCAGTGTAAAGATCCAAATCATGGACTCTCCTGCTATGTGAAGATAGACATCCTTCAATTTCATGCAGTGTAAGAATCCACAAACTGGATTCTCCAGCAGTGATAACATCCACATCCTGGAATCACCTGCAGTGAGAAGATCCAAATCCTGTAAACTCCTGCAGAGTGAAGAACCAACTCCAGGAATCAACTGCTGTGTGAAGATCCACATCATGGAAAATCCACAAGTGTTAAGATCCACATCATGGAATCTCCTGCAGCGTGAAGATCCAAGTTCATGAAACCCATGCACTGTAAAGATCCAGATCCTGGAGTCTCCTGCTTTGTGTAGATCCACAACCTGGAATCTCCTGCAGTGTGAATATTCGCATCCTGGAAACTCCTGCAGTGAAACAAATCACATTCTGCAATCTACTGCAGTATAAAGCTCAACATCCTGGAATCTCCTGCAGTGTAAAGATCCAAATCATGGACTTTCCTGCTATGCGAAGATAGACATCCTGGAATTTCCTGCGGTGTAAGGATCCACAACCTGGAAACTCCAGCACTGAGAAGATCCACATCCTGGAATCTCCTGCAGTGAGAACATCCAAATCCTGTAAACTCCTGCAGAGTGAAGAACCACATCCTGGAATGAACTGCTGTGTGAAGATCCACATCTTGGAAAATCCACAAGAGTGAAGATCCACATCATGGAATCTCCTGCCGTATGAAGATCCACAGTCTGGAAACTCCTGCAATGTAAAGTTCCAGATCCTGGAGTCTCCTGCAGTGTGAAGATTCACTTCCTGGAATCTCCTGCACTTTTACAAACCACATTCTGCAATCTACTACAGTACAAAGCTCAACATCCTGGAATCTACTGCAGTGTAAAGATCCATATCCTGGACTCTCCTGCAATGTGAAGATAGACATCCTGGAATCTCCTGCAGTTTCAGAATCCACAACTGGAATCACCAAAAGTGATATGATCCACATCATGGAATCTCCTGCAATGAGAATATCCAAATCATGTAACCCCCTGCAGAGTGAAGAACCACATCCTGGAAACACCTGATGTGTGAAGATCCACATCCTGGAAACTCCTACAGTGTTATGATCCAGATCCTGGAGTATCCTGCAGTGTGATGAGTTGCATCTTGGAATATTCTGCAGTGTGAAGATCCATATCCCCCGAATCTCCAGCAGTGTGATGATCCACATATTGAAATCTCCTGCAGAATGAATATCCACATCCTGGAATCCCCTGCAGTTTGAAGATCCATATCCTGGCATTGTCTGCAGTGTGAAGATACATATTGTAATCTCCTGCAGTGAAAGGATGCACAACCTGCAATCTCCTGCAGTGAGAACATCCACATCCTGGAATCTGCTGCAGTGAGAAGATCCAAAATCGGTAACCTCCTGCAGAGTGAAGAACCAAATCTTGGAATCTACTGCTGTGTGAAGATCCACATCATGGAAAATCCAAACATGTGAACATCAAGATCTTGGAATCTCATGCAGTGTGAACATTCACATCCTGGAATCTCCTTCAGTGTGAAGATCCATATTCCACAATCTCCAGCAGGGTGAAGATCCACATCCTGGAAACACCTGCCGTGTGAATATCCACATCTTGGAAACACATGTCGTGTGAAGATCCACATCCTGGAATCTCTTGCAGTGTGAAGATCCGCATCCTGGAATATCCTGCAGTTTGAAGATCCACATCCTGGAATCTACTGCAGTGTGAAGATCCACATATTGGAATCTCCTGCAGTATGAAGATCCACATCTGGGAATCTCCAGCAGTGTGATTATCCACATCCTGGAAACTCCTGAAGTGTGAAGTTCCAATTCCTGGAAACTCCTGCAGTGTAATAAATTACATTCTTCAAACTACTGCAGCATAAGTCTCAACATCCTGGAAACTCAGCATTGTAATGATCCATATCCTGGACTCTCCTGCAGTGTGAAGATAGACATCCTAGAAGCAACTGCAGAGTAAAGATCCACATCTGGGAATCACCATGAGTGTGAAGATCCACATCCTGGAAACTCCTGCAGTAAGATGATCCAAATCCTTTAGTGTCCTGCAGAGTGAAGATCCTTATCCTGGAATCAACTGCTGTGTGAAGATCCACATCATGGAAAACCCACAAGAGTGAAGATCCACATCATGGAATCTCCTGCCGTGTGAAGATCCACATTCTGGAAACTCCTGCAATGTAAAGTTCCAGATCCTGGAGTCTCCTGCAGTGTGAAGATTCACATCCTGGAATCTCCTGCACTGTAACAAATCAGATTCTGCAATCTAATGTAGTACAAAGCTCAACATCCTGGAATCTACTGCAGTGTAAAGATCCATATCCTGGACTCTCCTGCAATGTGAAGATAGACATCCTGGAATCTCCTGCAGTGTCAGAATCCACAACTGGAATCACCAAAAGTGATAAGATCCACATCATGGAATCTCCTGCAGTGAGAAGGTCCAAATCATGTAACCTCCTGCAGAGTGAAGAACCACTTCCTGGAATCAACTGCTGTTGAAGTTCCACATCCTGGAAACACCTGTTGTGTGAAGATTCACATCCTGGAAACTCCTGCAGTGTTAAGATCCAGATCCTGGAGTCTCCTACTGTGTGAAGATTCACATCTTGGAATATTCTGCAGTGTGAAGTTCCATATCCCCTAATCTCCAGCAGTGTGATGATCCACATATTGAAATCTCCTGCAGAATGAATTTCCACATCCTGGAATCCCCTGCAGTTTGAAGATCCATATCCTGGCATTGTCTGCAGTGTGAAGATAGATATTGTAATCTCCTGCAGTGAAAGGAACCACAACCTGCAATCTGCTAGGTGAGAACATTCACATCCTGGAATATGCTGCAGTGAGAAGATCCAAATCCTGCAACCTCCTGCAGAGTGAAGAACCAAATCTTGGAATCTACTGCTGTGTGAAGATCCACATCATGGAAAATCCAAACGTGTGAACATCCAGATTCTGGAATCTTATGCACTGTGATCATTCACATCCTGGAATCTCCTGCAGTGTGAAGATCCATATTCCCGAATCTCCAGCAGTGTGAAGATCCACATCCTGGAAACACCTGCCGTATGAATATCCACATAATGGAAACACATGTCGTGTGAAGATCCACATCCTGGAATCTCTTGCAGTGTGAAAATCCGTATCGTGGAATATCCTGCAGTTTGAAGATCCACATCCTGGAATCTACTGCAGTGTGAAGATCCACATCTTGGAATCTCCTGCAGTATGAAGATCCACATCTGGGAATTTCCAGCAGTGTGAATATCCACATCCGGGAAACTCCTGCAGTGTAATAAATTACATTCTTCAAACTACTGCAGTATAAGGATCAACATCCTGGAAACTCAGCATTGTAATGATCCATATATTGGACTCTCCTGCAGTGTGAAGATAGACATCCTAGCATATCCTGCAGAGTAAAGATCCACATCTGGGAATCTCCATGAGTGTGAAGATCCACATCATGGAAAATCCTGCAGTAAGACGATCCAAATCCTGTAGTGTCCTGCAGAGTGAAGATCCACATCCTGGAATCAACTGCTGTGTGAAGATCCACATCATGGAAAATGCACAAGAGTGAAGATCCACATCATGGAATCTCCTGCAGTGTGAAGATCCACAATCTGGAATCACCTGCAATGTGAAGATTCTTGGAAACTCCTGCATTGAAACAAGCCACTTTCTGCAATCCACTGCAGTATAAAGCTCAACATCCTGGAATCACCAGCAGTGTAAAGATGCATATACTGGACTCCCCTGCAATGTGAAAATAGACATCCGGGAAACTCCTGCAGGGGAAGAATCCACAACCTGGATTCTCCAGCAGTGATAAGATCCACATCCTGAAATCTCCTGCAGTGAGAAGATTCAAATCATGTAACCTCTTCCAGAGTGAAGAACCACATCGTGGAATCTACTGCAGTGTGAAGATCAACATATTGGAATCTCCTGCAATATCAAGATCCACATCAGTGAATCTCCAGCAGTGTGAATATCCAAAAACCTGTAAATTCCTGAAGAGTGAAGAACCACATCCTGGAATCAACTGCTGTGTGAAGATCCACATCATAGAAAATCCACAAGTGTTAAGATCCACATCATGGAATCTCCTGCAGTGTGAAGATCCACGTTCTGGAAACCCATGCACTGTAAAGATCCAGATCCTGGGGTCTCCTGCCTGGTGTAGATCCAAAACATGGAATCTCCTGCGATGTGAATATTCGCATCCTGGAAACTCCTGCAGTGAAACAAATCACATTCTGCAATCTACTGCAGTATAAAGCTCAACATCCAGCAATCTACTGCAGTGTCAAGATCCAAATCCTGGACTCTCCTGCTATGTGAAGTTAGATATCCTTCAATTTCATGCAGTGTAAGGATCCAGACCTGGAATCTCCAGCACTGAGCAGAATCACATCCTGGAATCTCCTGCAGTGAGAAGCTCCAAATCCTGTAAACTCCTGAAGAGTGAAGAACTACATCCTGGAATCAACTGCTGTGCGAAGATCCACATCATGGAAAATCCACAATTGTTAAGATCCACATCATGGAATCTCCTGCAGTGTGAAGATCCACGTTCTGGAAACCCATGCACTGTAAAGATCCAGATCCTGGGGTCTCCTGCCTGGTGTAGATCCACAACATGGAATCTCCTGCGGTGTGAATATTCGCATCCTGGAAACTCCTGCAGTGAAATAAATCACATTCTGCAATCTACTGCAGTATAAAGCTCAACATCCAGGAATCTACTGCAGTGTAAAGATCCAAATCCTGGACTCTCCTGCTATGTGAAGATAGATATCCTTCAATTTCATGCAGTGTAAGGATCCAGACCTGGAATCTCCAGCACTGAGCAGAATCACATCCTGGAATCTCCTGCAGTGAGAAGCTCCAAATCCAGTAAACTCCTGAAGAGTGAAGAACCACATCCTGGAATCAACTGCTGTGTGAAGATCCACATCATGGAAAATCCACAATTGTTAAGATCCACATCATGGAATCTCCTGCAGTGTGAAGATCCACGTTCTGGAAACCCATGCACTGTAAAGATCCAGATCCTGGTGTCTCCTGCCTGGTGTAGATCCACAACATGGAATCTCCTGCGGTGTGAATATTCGCATCCTGGAAACTCCTGCAGTGAAACAAATCACATTCTGCAATCTACTGCAGTATAAAGCTCAACATCCAGGAATCTACTGCAGTGTAAAGATCCAAATCCTGGACTCTCCTGCTATGTGAAGATAGATATCCTTCAATTTCATGCAGTGTAAGGATCCAGACCTGGAATCTCCAGCACTGAGCAGAATCACATCCTGGAATCTCCTGCAGTGAGAAGCTCCAAATCCTGTAAACTCCTGAAGAGTGAAGAACCACATCCTGGAATCAACTGCTGTGTGAAGATCCACATCATGGAAAATCCACAATTGTTAAGATCCACATCATGGAATCTCCTGCAGTGTGAAGATCCATATTCACGAATCTCCAGCTGTGTGAAGATCCACATCCTGGAAACACCTGCCGTATGAATATCCACATCATGGAAACACATGTCGTGTGAAGATCCACATCCTGGAATCTCTTGCAGTGTGAAAATCCGTATCGTGGAATATCCTGCAGTTTGAAGATCCACATCCTGGAATCTACTGCAGTGTGAAGATCCACATCTCGGTATCTCCTGCAGTATGAAGATCCACATCTGGGAATTTCCAGCAGTGTGATTATCCACATCCAGGAAACTCCTGCAGTGTAATAAATTACATTCTTCAAACTACTGCAGTATAAGGATCAACATCCTGGAAACTCAGCATTGTAATGATCCATATATTGGACTCTCCTGCAGTGTGAAGATAGACATCCTAGCATATCCTGCAGAGTAAAGATACACATCTGGGAATCTCCATGAGTGTGAAGATCCACATCCTGGAAAATCCTGCAGTAAGACGATCCAAATCCTGTAGTGTCCTGCAGAGTGAAGATCCACATCCTGGAATCAACTGCTGTGTGAAGATCCACATCATGGAAAATGCACAAGAGTGAAGATCCACATCATGGAATCTCCTGCAGTGTGAAGATCCACAATCTGGAATCACCTGCAATGTGAAGATTCTTGAAAACTCCTGCATTGAAACAAGCCACTTTCTGCAATCCACTGCAGTATAAAGCTCAACATCCTGGAATCACCAGCAGTGTAAAGATGCATATACTGGACTCCCCTGCAATGTGAAAATAGACATCCGGGAATCTCCTGCAGGGGAAGAATCCACAACCTGGATTCTCCAGCAGTGATAAGATCCACATCCTGAAATCTCCTGCAGTGAGAAGATTCAAATCATGTAACCTCTTCCAGAGTGAAGAACCACATCGTGGAATCTACTGCAGTGTGAAGATCAACATATTGGAATCTCCTGCAATATCAAGATCCACATCAGTGAATCTCCAGCAGTGTGAATATCCAAAAACCTGTAAATTCCTGAAGAGTGAAGAACCACATCCTGGAATCAACTGCTGTGTGAAGATCCACATCATAGAAAATCCACAAGTGTTAAGATCCATATCATGGAATCTCCTGCAGTGTGAAGATCCACGTTCTGGAAACCCATGCACTGTAAAGATCCAGATCCTGGGGTCTCCTGCCTGGTGTAGATCCAAAACATGGAATCTCCTGCGATGTGAATATTCGCATCCTGGAAACTCCTGCAGTGAAACAAATCACATTCTGCAATCTACTGCAGTATAAAGCTCAACATCCAGGAACTTACTGCAGTCTAAAGATCCAAATCCTGGACTCTCCTGCTATGTGAAGTTAGATATCCTTCAATTTCATGCAGTGTAAGGATCCAGACCTGGAATCTCCAGCACTGAGCAGAATCACATCCTGGAATCTCCTGCAGTGAGAAGCTCCAAATCCTGTAAACTCCTGAAGAGTGAAGAACCACATCCTGGAATCAACTGCTGTGTGAAGATCCACATCATGGAAAATCCACAATCGTTAAGATCCACATCATGGAATCTCCTGCAGTGTGAAGATCCACGTTCTGGAAACCCATGCACTGTAAAGATCCAGATCCTGGAGTCTCCTGCTTTGTGTAGATCCACAACCTGAAATCTCCTGCAGTGTGAATATTCGCATCCTGGAAACTCCTGCAGTGAAACAAATCACATTCTGCAATCTACTGCAGTATAAAGCTCAACATCCTGGAATCTCCTGCAGTGTAAAGATCTAAATCCTGGCCTCTCCTGCTATGTGAAGATAGACATCCTGGAACTTCCTGCAGTGTAAGGATACACATCCTGGAATCTCTAGCACTGAGTAGATCCACATCATGGAATCTCCTGCAGTGAGAATATCCAAATCCTGTAATCTCCTGCAGAGTGAAGAATCACATTTTGGAATGAACTGCTGTGTGAAGATCTACATCATGGAAAACCCACAAGAGTGAAGATTCACATCATGGAATCTCCTGCAGTGTGAAGATCCAAATTCTGGAAACTCCTGCAATGTAAAGTTCCAGATCGTGGAGTCTCCGGCAGTGTGAAGATTCACATCCTGGAATCTCCTGAACTGTAACAAACCACAGTCTGCAATCTACTGCATTATAAAGCTCAACATCCTGGAATCTACTGCAGTGTAAAGATCCATATCCTGGACTCTCCTGCAATGTGAAGATAGACATCCTTGAATCTCCTGCAGTGTCAGATTCCACAACTGGAATCTCCAGCAGTGATAAGATCCACATCGTGGAATCTAGTGCAGTGTGAAGATCCACATATTGGATTCTCCTGCAGTATGAAGATCGACATCTGGGAATCTCCAGCAGTGTGAATATGCACATCCTGGAATCTCCTGCAGAGTGAAGATCCAATTCCTGGAAACTCCTGCAGTGCAACAAATTACATTCTTCAAACTACAGCAGCATAAAGCTCAACATCCTGGAATCTCCTGCATTGTAATGATCCATATCCTGGACTCACCTGCAGTGTGCAGATAGACATCCTGGAATCTCCTGCAGAGTAAAGATCCACATCTGGGATCCTCCAAGAGTGTGAATATCCACATCCTGGAAACTCCTGCAGTAAGAAGATCCAAATCCTGTAGTCTCCTGCAGAGTGAAGATCCACATCCTGGAATCAACTGCTGTGTGAAGATCCACATCATGGAAAATGCACAAGAGTTAAGATCCAAATCATGGAATATCCAGCAGTGTGAAGCTCCACATTCTGGAAACCCCTGCAGTGTAAAGATCCAGGTCCTGGAGTCTCCTGCAGAGTGAAGATCTACAATCTGGAATCCCCTGCAATGTGAAGATTCGCATCTTGGAAACTCATGCATTGAAGCAAACCACATTCTGCAATCAACTGCAGTATAAAGCTCAACATCCTGGAATCACCAGCAGTGAAAAGATCCACATCCTGGACTCCCCTGCAATGTGAAAGTAGACATCCAGGAAACTCCAGCAGTTGAAGAATCCACAAACTGGATTCTCCAGCAGTGATAAGATCCACATCCTGAAATCTCCTGCAGTGTAAAGATCCAAATCATGTAACCTCTTGCAGAGTGAAGAACCACATCGTGGAATCTACTGCAGTGTCAAGATCAAGATATTGGAATCTCCTGCAATATGAAGATCCACATCCTGGAAAATCCTGCAGTAAGACGATCCAAATCCTGTAGTGTCCTGCAGAGTGAAGATCCACATCCTGGAATCAACTGCTGTGTGAAGATCCACATCATGGAAAATGCACAAGAGTGAAGATCCACATCATGGAATCTCCTGCAGTGTGAAGATCCACAATCTGGAATCACCTGCAATGTGAAGATTCTTGGAAACTCCTGCATTGAAACAAGCCACTTTCTGCAATCCACTGCAGTATAAAGCTCAACATCCTGGAATCACCAGCAGTGTAAAGATGCATATACTGGACTCCCCTGCAATGTGAAAATAGACATCCGGGAATCTCCTGCAGGGGAAGAATCCACAACCTGGATTCTCCAGCAGTGATAAGATCCACATCCTGAAATCTCCTGCAGTGAGAAGATTCAAATCATGTAACCTCTTCCAGAGTGAAGAACCACATCGTGGAATCTACTGCAGTGTGAAGATCAACATATTGGAATCTCCTGCAATATCAAGATCCACATCAGTGAATCTCCAGCAGTGTGAATATCCAAAAACCTGTAAATTCCTGAAGAGTGAAGAACCACATCCTGGAATCAACTGCTGTGTGAAGATCCACAACATGGAAAATCCACAATTGTTAAGATCCACATCATGGAATCTCCTGCAGTGTGAAGATCCACGTTCTGGAAACCCATGCACTGTAAAGTTCCAGATCCTGGGGTCTCCTGCCTGGTGTAGATCCACAACATGGAATCTCCTGCGGTGTGAATATTCGCATCCTGGAAACTCCTGCAGTGAAACAAATCACATTCTGCAATCTACTGCAGTATAAAGCTCAACATCCAGGAATCTACTGCAGTGTAAAGATCCAAATCCTGGACTCTCCTGCTATGTGAAGATAGATATCCTTCAATTTCATGCAGTGTAAGGATCCAGACCTGGAGTCTCCAGCACTGAGCAGAATCACATCCTGGAATCTCCTGCAGTGAGAAGCTCCAAATCCTGTAAACTCCTGAAGAGTGAAGAACCACATCCTGGAATCAACTGCTGTGTGAAGATCCACATCATGGAAAATCCACAATTGTTAAGATCCACATCATGGAATCTCCTGCAGTGTGAAGATCCATGTTCTGGAAACCCATGCAATGTAAAGATCCAGATCCTGGAGTCTCCTGCTTTGTGTAGATCCACAACCTGAAATCTCCTGCAGTGTGAATATTCGCATCCTGGAAACTCCTGCAGTGAAACAAATCACATTCTGCAATCTACTGCAGTATAAAGCTCAACATCCTGGAATCTCCTGCAGTGTAAAGATCTAAATCCTGGCCTCTCCTGCTATGTGAAGATAGACATCCTGGAACTTCCTGCAGTGTAAGTATACACATCCTGGAATCTCTAGCACTGAGTAGATCCACATCATGGAATCTCCTGCAGTGAGAATATCCAAATCCTGTAATCTCCTGCAGAGTGAAGAATCACATTTTGGAATGAACTGCTGTGTGAAGATCTACATCATGGAAAACCCACAAGAGTGAAGATTCACATCATGGAATCTCCTGCAGTGTGAAGATCCAAATTCTGGAAACTCCTGCAATGTAAAGTTCCAGATCGTGGAGTCTCCGGCAGTGTGAAGATTCACATCCTGGAATCTCCTGAACTGTAACAAACCACAGTCTGCAATCTACTGCATTATAAAGCTCAACATCCTGGAATCTACTGCAGTGTAAAGATCCATATCCTGGACTCTCCTGCAATGTGAAGATAGACATCCTTGAATCTCCTGCAGTGTCAGATTCCACAACTGGAATCTCCAGCAGTGATAAGATCCACATCGTGGAATCTAGTGCAGTGTGAAGATCCACATATTGGATTCTCCTGCAGTATGAAGATCGACATCTGGGAATCTCCAGCAGTGTGAATATCCACATCCTGGAATCTCCTGCAGAGTGAAGATCCAATTCCTGGAAACTCCTGCAGTGTAACAAATTACATTCTTCAAACTACAGCAGCATAAAGCTCAACATCCTGGAATCTCCTGTATTGTAATGATCCATATCCTGGACTCACCTGCAGTGTGCAGATAGACATCCTGGAATCTCCTGCAGAGTAAAGATCCACATCTGGGATCCTCCAAGAGTGTGAATATCCACATCCTGGAAACTCCTGCAGTAAGAAGATCCAAATCCTGTAGTCTCCTGCAGAGTGAAGATCCACATCCTGGAATCAACTGCTGTGTGAAGATCCACATCATGGAAAATGCACAAGAGTGAAGATCCACATCATGGAATATCCAGCAGCGTGAAGCTCCACATTCTGGAAACCCCTGCAGTGTAAAGATCCAGGTCCTGGAGTCTCCTGCAGAGTGAAGATCTACAACCTGGAATCCCCTGCAATGTGAAGCTTCGCATCTTGGAAACTCATGCATTGAAGCAAACCACATTCTGCAATCAACTGCAGTATAAAGCTCAACATCCTGGAATCACCAGCAGTGAAAAGATCCACATCCAGGACTCCCCTGCAATGTGAAAGTAGACATCCAGGAAACTCCAGCAGTTGAAGAATCCACAAACTGGATTCTCCAGCAGTGATAAGATCCACATCCTGAAATCTCCTGCAGTGTAAAGATCCAAATCATGTAACCTCTTGCAGAGTGAAGAACCACATCGTGGAATCTACTGCAGTGTCAAGATCAAGATATTGGAATCTCCTGCAATATGAAGATCCACATCAGAGAATCTCCAGCAGTGTGAATATCCAAATCCTGTAAATTCCTGCAGAGTGAAGAACCACATCCTGGAATCAACTGCTGTGTGAAGATCCACATCATGGAAAATCCACAAGTGTAAAGATCCACATCATGGAATCTCCTGCAGTGTGAAGATCCACGTTCTGGAAACCCATGCAATGTAAAGATGCAGACCCTGGAGTCTCGTGCTTTGTGTAGATCCACAACCTGGAATCTCCTGCAGCATGAATATTTGCATCCTGGAAAGTCCTGCAGTGAAACAAATCCGATTCTGCAATCTACTGCAATATAAAGCTCAACATCCTGGAATCTCCTGCAGTGTAAAGATCCATATCCTGGACTCTCCTGCTATGTGAAGATAGACATCCTTCAATTTCATGCAGTGTAAGGATCCAGACCTGGAATCTCCAGCACTGAGCAGAATCACATCCTGGAATCTCCTGCAGTGAGAAGCTCCAAATCCAGTAAACTCCTGAAGAGCGAAGAACCACATCCTGGAATCAACTGCTGTGTGAAGATCCACATCATGGAAAATCCACAATTGTTAAGATCCACATCATGGAATCTCCTGCAGTGTGAAGATCCACGTTCTGGAAACCCATGCACTGTAAAGATCCAGATCCTGGGGTCTCCTGCCTGGTGTAGATCCACAACATGGAATCTCCTGCGGTGTGAATATTCGCATCCTGGAAACTCCTGCAGTGAAACAAATCACATTCTGCAATCTACTGCAGTATAAAGCTCAACATCCAGGAATCTACTGCAGTGTAAAGATCCAAATCCTGGACTCTCCTGCTATGTGAAGATAGATATCCTTCAATTTCATGCAGTGTAAGGATCCAGACCTGGAATCTCCAGCACTGAGCAGAATCACATCCTGGAATCTCCTGCAGTGAGAAGCTCCAAATCCTGTAAACTCCTGAAGAGTGAAGAACCACATCCTGGAATCAACTGCTGTGTGAAGATCCACATCATGGAAAATCCACAAGTGTTAAGATCCACATCATGGAATCTCCTGCAGTGTGAAGATCCATGTTCTGGAAACCCATGCAATGTAATGAACCAGATCCTGGAGTCTCCTGCTTTGTGTAGATCCACAACCTGAAATCTCCTGCAGTGTGAATATTCACATCCTGGAAACTCCTGCAGTGAAACAAATCACATTCTGCAATCTACTGCAGTATAAAGCTCAACATCCTGGAATCTCCTGCAGTGTAAAGATCTAAATCCTGGCCTCTCCTGCTATGTGAAGATAGACATCCTGGAACTTCCTGCAGTGTAAGTATACACATCCTGGAATCTCTAGCACTGAGTAGATCCACATCATGGAATCTCCTGCAGTGAGAATATCCAAATCCTGTAATCTCCTACAGAGTGAAGAATCACATTTTGGAATGAACTGCTGTGTGAAGATCTACATCATGGAAAACCCACAAGAGTGAAGATTCACATCATGGAATCTCCTGCAGTGTGAAGATCCAAATTCTGGAAACTCCTGCAATGTAAAGTTCCAGATCGTGGAGTCTCCGGCAGTGTGAAGATTCACATCCTGGAATCTCCTGAACTGTAACAAACCACAGTCTGCAATCTACTGCATTATAAAGCTCAACATCCTGGAATCTACTGCAGTGTAAAGATCCATATCCTGGACTCTCCTGCAATGTGAAGATAGACATCCTTGAATCTCCTGCAGTGTCAGATTCCACAACTGGAATCTCCAGCAGTGATAAGATCCACATCGTGGAATCTAGTGCAGTGTGAAGATCCACATATTGGATTCTCCTGCAGTATGAAGATCAACATCTGGGAATCTCCAGCAGTGTGAATATGCACATCCTGGAATCTCCTGCAGAGTGAAGATCCAATTCCTGGAAACTCCTGCAGTGTAACAAATTACATTCTTCAAACTACAGCAGCATAAAGCTCAACATCCTGGAATCTCCTGCATTGTAATGATCCATATCCTGGACTCACCTGCAGTGTGCAGATAGACATCCTGGAATCTCCTGCAGAGTAAAGATCCACATCTGGGATCCTCCAAGAGTGTGAATATCCACATCCTGGAAACTCCTGCAGTAAGAAGATCCAAATCCTGTAGTCTCCTGCAGAGTGAAGATCCACATCCTGGAATCAACTGCTGTGTGAAGATCCACATCATGGAAAATGCACAAGAGTGAAGATCCACATCATGGAATATCCAGCAGCGTGAAGCTCCACATTCTGGAAACCCCTGCAGTGTAAAGATCCAGGTCCTGGAGTCTCCTGCAGAGTGAAGATCTACAACCTGGAATCCCCTGCAATGTGAAGCTTCGCATCTTGGAAACTCATGCATTGAAGCAAACCACATTCATTAATCAACTGCAGTATAAAGCTCAACATCCTGGAATCACCAGCAGTGAAAAGATCCACATCCTGGACTCCCCTGCAATGTGAAAGTAGACATCCAGGAAACTCCAGCAGTTGAAGAATCCACAAACTGGATTCTCCAGCAGTGATAAGATCCACATCCTGAAATCTCCTGCAGTGTAAAGATCCAAATCATGTAACCTCTTGCAGAGTGAAGAACCACATCGTGGAATCTACTGCAGTGTCAAGATCAAGATATTGGAATCTCCTGCAATATGAAGATCCACATCAGAGAATCTCCAGCAGTGTGAATATCCAAATCCTGTAAATTCCTGCAGAGTGAAGAACCACATCCTGGAATCAACTGCTGTGTGAAGATCCACATCATGGAAAATCCACAAGTGTAAAGATCCACATCATGGAATCTCCTGCAGTGTGAAGATCCACGTTCTGGAAACCCATGCAATGTAAAGATGCAGACCCTGGAGTCTCGTGCTTTGTGTAGATCCACAACCTGGAATCTCCTGCAGCATGAATATTTGCATCCTGGAAAGTCCTGCAGTGAAACAAATCTCATTCTGCAATCTACTGCAGTATAAAGCTCAACATCCTGGAATCTCCTGCAGTGTAAAGATCCATATCCTGGACTCTCCTGCTATGTGAAGATAGACATCCTTCAATTTCATGCAGTGTAAGGATCCACAACCTGGAATCTCCAGCAGTGAGAAGATCCACATCCTGGAATCTCCGGCAATGAGAAGATCCAAATCCTGTAGACTCCTGCAGAGTGAAGAACCACATCCTGGAATCAACTGCTGTGTGAAAATTCACATCCTGGAAACACTTGATGTTTGAAGATCCACATCCTGGAAACTCCTGCAGTGTTAAGTTCCAGATCCTGGTGTCTCCTGCACTGTGAAGATTCGCATCTTGGAATATCCTGCAGTGTGAAGATCCATATCCCTGAATCTCCAGCAGTGTGATGATCCACATATTGAAATCACCTGCAGAATGAATATCCACATCCTGGAATCCCCTGCAGTTTGAAGATACATGTCCAGGCATTTTCTGCAGTCTGAAGATACATATTGTAATCTCCTGCAGTGAAAGGATCCACAACCTGCAATCTCCTGCAGTGAGAACATCCACATCCTGGAATCTGCTGCAGTGAGAAGATCCAAATCCTGTAACCTCCTGCAGAGTGAAGAACCAAATCTTGGAATCTACTGCTGTGTGAAGATCCACATCATGGAAAATCCAAACGTGTGAACATCCAGATCTTGGAATCTCCTGCAGTGTGAACATTCACATCCTGGAATTTCCTGCAGTGTGAAGATCCATATTCCAGAATCTACAGCAGTGTGTTGATCCACATCCTGGAAACAAATGCTGTGTGAATATCCACATCTTGGAAACACATGTCGTCTGAAGATCCACTTCCTGGAATCTCTTGCAGTGTGAAGATCCGCATCCTGGAATATCCTGCAGTTTGAAGATCCACATCCTGGAATCTACTGCAGTGTGAAGATCCACATATTGGAATCTCCTGCAGTATGAAGATCCACATCTGGGAATCTCCAGCAGTGTGATTATCCACATCCTGGAAACTCCTGCAGTGTGAAGATCCAATTCCTGGAAACTCCTGCAGTGTAATAAATTACATTCTTCAAACTAATGCAGTATAAATCTCAATATCCTGGAAACTCAGCATTGTAATGATCCACATCCTGGACTCTCCTGCAGTGTGAAGATAGAAATCCTAGAATCTCCTGCAGAGTAAAGATCCACATCTGGGAATCTCCATGAGTGTGAAGATCCACATCCTGGAAACTCCTGCAGTAAGAAGATCCAAATCCTGTAGTGTCCTGCAGAGTGAAGATCCACATCCTGGAATCAACTGCTGTGTGAAGATCCACATCATGGAAAATGCACAAGAGTGAAGATCCACATCATGGAATCTCCTGCAGTGTGAAGATCCACAACCTGGAATCACCTGCAATGTGAAGATTCTTGGAAACTCCTGAATTGAAACAAACTACAATCTGCAATCCACTGCAGTATAAAGCTCAACATCCTGTAATCACCAGCAGTGTAAAGATCCATATCCTGGACTCCCCTGCAATGTGAAAATAGACATCCGGGAATCTCCTGCAGGGGAAGAATCCAACACCTGGATTCTCCAGCAGTGATAAGATCCACATCCTGAAATCTCCTGCAGTGAGAAGATTCAAATCATGTAACTTGTTGCAGAGTGAAGAACCACATCGTGGAATCTACTGCAGTGTGAAGATCAACATATTGGAATCACGTGCAGTATGAAGATCCACATCAGTGAATCTCCAGCAGTGTGAATATCCAAATCCTGTAAACTCCTGCAGAGTGAAGAACCACATCCAGGAATCAACTGCTGTGTGAAGATCCACATTATAGAAAATCCACAAGTGTTAAGATCCACATCATGGAAACTCCTGCAGTGTGAATATCCATGTTCTGGAAACCCATGCACTGCAAAGATCCAGATCCTGGGGTCTCCTGCTTTGTGTAGATCCACAAGCTGGAATCTCCTGCAGTGTGAATATTCACATCCTGGAAACTCCTGCAGTGAAACAAATCACATTCTGCAATCTACTGCAGTATAAAGCTCAACATTCTGGAATCTCCTGCAGTGTAAAGATCCAAATCCTGGACTCTCCTGCTATGTGAAGATCGACATTCTTCAATTTCATGCAGTGGAAGGATCCACAACCTGGAATCTCCAGCAGTGAGAAGTAGCAGATCCTGGAATCTCCTTCTGTGAGAAGATCCAAATCCTGTAAACACCTTCAGGGTGAAGAACCACATTCTGGAATCAACTGCTGTGTGAAGATCCACATCAAGGAAAATCGACAAGTGTTAAGATCCACATCATGGAAACTCCTGCAGTGTGAAGATCCATGTTCACGAAACCCATGCACTGTGAAGATCCAGATCCTGCAGTCTCCTGCTTTGTGTAGATCCACAACCTGGAATCTCCTGCATAGTGAATGTTCGCATCCTGGAAACTCCTGCAGTGAAACAAATTACATTCTGCAATCTACTGCAGTAGAAAGCTCAACATTCTGGAATCTCCTGCAGTGTAAAGATCCAAATCATGGTCTCGCCTGCTATGTGAAGATAGACACCCTGGAATTTCCTGCAGTGTAAGGATCCACAACCTGGAATCTCCAGCACTGAGAAGATCCACATCCTGGAATTTCCTGCAATGAGAAGATCCAAATCCTGGAAACTCCTGCAGAGTGAAGAACCACATCCTGGAATGAACTGCTGTGTGAAGATCCACATCATGGAAAATCCATAAGAGTGAAGATCCACATCATGGAATCTACTGCCGTATGAAGATCCACATTCTGGAAACACCTGCAACATAATGTTCAAGATCCTGGAGTCTCCTGCAGTGTGAAGATTCACTTCCTGGAATCTCCTGCACTGTAACAAACCACATTCTGCAATCTACTGCAGTACAAAGCTCAACATCCAGGAAGCTACTGCAGTGTAAAGATCCATATCCTGGACTCTCCTGCAATGTGAAGATAGACATCCTGGAATCTCCTGCAGTGTCAGAATCCACAACTGGAATCACCAAAAGTGATAAGATCCACATCATGGAATCTCCTGCAGTGCGAAGATCCCAATCATGTAACCTCCTGCAGAGTGAAGAACCACATCCTGGAATCAACTGCTGTGTGAAGATCCACATCCTGGAAACACCTGATGTGTGAAGATCCACATCCTGGAAACTCCTGCAGTGTTAAGATCCAGATCCTGGAGTCTCCTGCAGTGTGAAGAATCACATCTTGGAATATTCTGCAGTGTGAAGATCCATATCCCCGAATCTCCAGCAGTGTGATGATCAACATATTGAAATCTCCTGCAGAATGAATATCCACATCCTGGAATCCCCTGCAGTTTGAAGATCCATATCCTGAAATTGTCTGCAGTGTGAAGATACATATTGTAATCTCCTGCAGTGAAAGGATCCACAAATTGCAATCTCCTGCAGTGAGAACATCCACATCCAGGAATCTGCTGCAGTGAGAAGATCCAACTCCTGTAACCTCCTGCAGAGTGAAGCACCAAATCTTGGAAACTACTGCTGTGTGAAGATCCACATCATGGAAAATCTAAACGTGTGAACATCCAGATTCTGGAATCTCCTGCATGTGATAATTCACAACCTGGAATCTCCTGCAGTGTGAAGATCCATATTCCAGAATCTCCAACAGTCCGTTGATCCACATCCTGGAAACACCTGCCGTGTGAATATCCACATCTTGGAAACACATGTCGTGTGAAGATCCACATCCAGGAATCTCTTGCAGTGTGAAGATCCGCATCCTGGAATATCCTGCAGTTTGAAGATCCACATCCTGGAATCTACTGCAGTGTGAAGATCCACATATTGGAATCTCCTGCAGTATGAAGATCCACATCTGGGAATCTCCATGAGTGTGAAGATCCACATCCTGGAAACTCCTGCAGTAAGAAGATCCAAATCCTGTAGTGTCCTGTAGAGTGAAGATCCACATCCTGGAATCAACTGCTGTGTGAAGATCCACATCATGGAAAATCCACAAGTGTTAAGATCCACATCATGGAATCTCCTGCAGTGTGAAGATCCACGTTCTGCTAACCCATGCACTGTAAAGATCCAGATGCTGGGGTCCCCTGCTTTGTGTAGATCCACAACCCAGAATCTCCTGCAGTGTGAATATTCGCATCCTGGAAACTCCTGCAGTGAAACAAATCACATTCTGCAATCTAATGCAGTATAAAGCTCAACATCCTGGAATCTTCTGCAGTGTAAAGTTCCAAATCCTGGACTCTCCTGCTATGTGAAGATAGACATCCTTCAATTTCATGCAGTGTAAGAATCCACAACCTGGAATCTCCAGCAGTGGGAAGAATCACATCCTGGAATCTCCTGCAGTGAGATGATCCAAATCCTGTAAACTCCTGCAGAGTGAAGAACCACATCCTGGAATCAACTGCTGTGTGAAGATCCACATCATGGAAAATCCACAAGTGTAAAGATCCACATCATGGAATCTCCTGCAGTGTGAAGATCCATGTTCACGAAACCCATGCACTGTAAAGATCCAGATCCTGGAGTCTCCTGCTTTGTGTAGATCCACAACCTGGAATCTCCTGCAGTGTGAATATTCGTATCCTGGAAACTCCTGCAGTGAAACAAATCACATTCTGCAATGAACTGCAGTATAAAGTTCAACATCCTGGAATCTCCTGCAGTGTAAAAATGCAAATCCTGTAAACTCCTGCAGAGTGAAGAACCACATCCTGGAATCAATTGCTGTGTGAAGATCCACATCATGGAAAATCCTGCAGTGTGAAGATCCACATTCTGGAAAGCCATGAAATGTAAAGATCCAGATCCTGGAGTCTCCTGCTTTGTGTAGATCCACAACCTGAAATCTCCTGCAGTGTGAATATTCGCATCCTGGAAACTCCTGCAGTGAAACAAATTACATTCTGCAATCTAATGCAGTATAAAGCTCAACATTCTGGAATCTCCTGCAGTGTAAAGATCCAAAAGCTGGACTCTCCTGTGATGTGAAGATAGACATCCTGGTACTTCCTGCAGTGTAGGGATACACATCATGGAATCTCTAGCACTGAGAAGATCCACATCCTGGAATCTCCTGCCGTGAGAAGATCCAAATCCTGTAATCTCTTGCAGAGTGAAGAATCACATCCTGGAATCAACTGTTGTGTGAAGATCCACATCATGGAAAACCCACAAGACTGAAGATCCACATCATGGAATCTCCTGCCGTGTGAAGATCCACATTCTGGAAACTCCTGCGATGTAAAGTTCCAGATCCTGGAGTCTCCTGCATTGTGAAGATTCACATCCTGGAATCTCCTGCACTGTAGCAAATCAGATTCTGCAATCTACTGCAGTATAAAGCTCAACATCTTGGAATCTACTGCAGTGTAAAGATCCATAACCTGGACTCTCCTGCAATGTGAAGATAGACATCCTTGAATCTCCTGCAGTGTCAGAATCCACAACTGGAATCTCCAGCAGTGATAAGATCCACATTGTGGAATCTCTTGCAGTGTGCAGAACTGCATCCTGGAATATCGTGCAGTTTGAAGATCCACATCCTTGAATCTACTGCAGTGTGAAGATCAACATCTGGGAATCTCCAGCAGTGTGAATATCCACATCCTGAAAACTCCTGCAGTGTGAAGATCCAATTCCTGGAAACTCCTGCAGAGTAACAAATTACATTCTTCAAATTACTGCAGTATAAATCTCAACGTCCTGGAATCTCCTGCATTGTAATGATCCATATCCTGGACTCACCTGCAGTGTGCAGATAGACATCCTGGAATCTCCTGCAGAGTAAAGATTCATATCTGGGATTCTCCAAGAGTGTGAATATCCACATCCTGGAAACTCCTGCAGTAAGAAGATCCAAATCCTGTAGTCTCCAGCAGCGTGAAGATCCACATTCTGGAAACCACTGCAGTGTAAAGATCCAGATCCTGGAGTCTCCTGCAGTGTGAAGATCTACAACCTGGAATCACCTGCAATGTGAAGATTCGCATCTTGGAAACTCCTGCATTGAAACAAATCACATTCTGCAATCTACTGCAGTATAAAGCTCAACATCCTGGAATCACCAGCAGTGTAAAGATCCATATCCTGGACTCCACTGCCATGTGATAATAGACATCTGGGAATCTGCTGCAGTGGAAGAATCCACAACCTGGATTCTCCAGCAGTGATAAGATCCACATTCTGAAATCTCCTGCAGTGAGAAGATCCAAATCATGTAACCTCTTGCAGAGTGAAAAACCACATCGTGGAATCTACTGCAGTGTGAAGATCAAGATATTGGAATCTCCTGCAATATGAAGATCCACATCAGTGAATCTCCAGCAGTGTGAATATCCAAATCCTGTAAACTCCTGCAGAGTGAAGAACCACATCCTGGAAACAAATGCTGTGTGAAGATCCACATCATGAAAAATCCACAAGTGTTAAGATCCACATCATGGAATCTCCTGCAGTGTGAAGATCCACGTTCTGGATACCCATGCAATGTAAAGATCCAGATGCTGGATTCTCCTGCTTTGTGTAGGTCCACAACCTGTAATCTCCTGCAGCATGAATATTCGCATCCTGGAATCTCCTGCAGTGAAACAAATCTCATTCTGCAATCTACAGCTGTTTTAAGCTCAACATCCTGGAATCTCCTGCAGTGTAAAGATCCAAATCCTGGACTCTCCTGCTATGTGAAGATAGACATCCTGGAACTTCCTGCAGTGTAAGGATCCACAACCTGGAATCTCCAGCAGTGAGAAGATCCACATCCTGGAATCTCCTGCAGTGAGAAGATCCAAATCCTGTAAACACCTGCGGAGTGAAGAACCACAACCTGGAATGAACTGCTGTGTGAAGATCCACATCATGGAAAATCCACAAGAGTGAAGATCCACATCATGGAATCACCTGCCATGTGAAGATCCACATTCTGGAATCTCCTGCAATGTAAAGTTCCAGTTCCTGGAGTCTCCTGCAGTGTGAAGATTCACATCCTGGAATCTCCTGCACTGTAACAAACCACATTCTGCATTCTACTGCAGTATAAAGCTCAACATCCTGGAATCTACTGCAGTGTAAAGATCCATACCCTCGACTCTCCTGCAATGTGAAGATAGACATCCTGGAATCTCCTCCAGTGTCAAAATCCACAACTGGAATCACCAGCAGTGATAAGATCAACATCATGGAATCTCCTGCAGTGAGAAGATCTGAATCATGTATCTTCCTGCAGAGTGAAGAACCACTTCCTGGAATCAACTGCTGTGTGAAGATTCACATCCTGGAAACACCTGATGTGTGAAGATCCATGTTCTGGAAACCCATGCACTGTAAAGATCCAGATCCTGGAGTCTCCTGCTTTGTGTAGATCCACAACCTGGAATCTCCTGCAGTGTGAATATTCGCATCCTGGAAACTCCTGCAGTGAAACAAATCACATTCTGCAATCTACTGCAGTATAAAGCTCAACATCCTGGAATCTCCTGCAGTGTAAAGATCCAAATCCTGGACTGTCCTGCTATGTGAAGATAGACATCCTTCAATTTCATGCAGTGTAAGGATCCACAACCAGGAATCTCCAGCAGTGAGAAGATCCACATCCTGGAATGTCCTGCAGTGAGAAGATCCAAATCCAGTAAACTCCTGCAGAGTGAAGAACCACATCCTGGAATCAATTGCTGTGTGAAGATCCACATCATGGAAAATCCACAAGTGTTAAGATCCACATCATGGAATCTCCTGCAGTGTGAAGATCCACGTTCTGGAAAGCCATGAAATGTAAAGATCCAGATCCTGGAGTCTCCTGCTTTGTGCAGATCCACAACCTAAAATCTCCTGCAGTGTGAATATTCACATCCTGGAAACTCCTGCAGTGAAACAAATTACATTCTGCAATCTACTGCAGTATAAAGCTCAACATCCTGGAATCTCCTGCAGTGTAAAGATCCAAAAGCTGGACTCTCCTGCGATGTGATGATTGACATCCTGGAACTTCCTGCAGTGTAGTGATACACATCCTGGAATCTATAGCACTGAGAAGATCCACATCCTGGAAACTCCTGCCGTGAGAAGATCCAAATCCTGTAATCTCTTGCAGAGTGAAGAATCACATCCTGGAATCAACTGTTGTGTTAAGATCCACATCATGGAAAACCCACAAGACTGAAGTTCCACATCATGGAATCTCCTGCCGTGTGAAGATCCACATTCTGGAAACTCCTGCAATGTAAAGTTCCAGATCCTGGAGTCTCCTGCAGAGTGAAGAATCACATCCTGGAATCAACTGTTGTGTGAAGATCCACATCATGGAAAACCCACAAGACTGAAGATCCACATCATGGAATCTACTGCCGTGTGAAGATCCACATTCTGGAAACACCTGCAATGTAAAGTTCCAGATCCTGGAGTCTCCTGCGTGTGAAGATTCACATCCTGGAATCTCCTGCACTGTAAAAAATCACATTCTGCAATCTATTGCAGTTTAAAGCTCAACATCCTGGAATCTACTGCAGTGTAAAGATCCATAACCTGGACTCTCCTGCAATGTGAAGATAGACATCCTTGAATCTCCTGCAGTGTCAGAATCCACAACTGGAATCTCCAGCAGTGATAAGATCCACATCGTGGAATCTCTTGCAGTGTGCAGAACTGCATCCTGGAAAATCGTGCATTTTGAAGATCCACATCCTGGAATCTACTGCAGTGTGAAGATCCACATATTGGAATCTCCTGCAGTATGAAGATCAACATCTGGGAATCTCCAGCAGTGTGAATATCAACATCCTGGAAACTCCTGCAGTGTGAAGATCCAATTCCTGGAAACTCCTGCAGTGTAACAAATTACATTCTTCAAATTACTGCAGTATAAAGCTCAACATCCTGGAATCTCCTGCATTGTAATGATCCATATCCTGGACTCACCTGCAGTGTGCAGATAGACATCCTGGAATCTCCTGCAGAGTAAAGATTCATATCTGGGATTCTCCAAGAGTGTGAATATCCACATCCTGGAAACTCCTGCAGTAAGAAGATCCAAATCCTGTAGTCTCCTGCAGAGTGAAGATCCACATCCTGGAATCAACTGCTGTGTGAAGATCCACATCATGGAAAATGCACAAGAGTGAAGATCAACATAATGGAATCTCCAGCAGCATGAAGATCCACATTCTGGAAACCACTGCAGTGTAAAGATCCAGATCCTGGAGTCTCCTGCAGTGTGAAGATCTACAACCTGGAATCACCTGCAATGTGAAGATTCGCATCTTGGAAACTCCTGCATTGAAACAAACCACATTCTGCAATCTACTGCAGTATAAAGCTCAACATCCTGGAATCACCAGCAATGTAAAGATCCATATCCTGGACTCCCCTGCCATGTGATAATAGACATCAGGGAATCTCCTGCAGTGGAAGAATCCACATCCTGGATTCTCCAGCAGTGATAAGATCCACATTCTGAAATCTCCTGCAGTGAGAAGATCCAAATCATGTAACCTCTTGCAGAGTGAAAAACCACATCGTGGAATCTACTGCAGTGTGAAGATCAAGATATTGGAATCTCCTGCAATATGAAGATCCACATCAGTGAATCTCCAGCAGTGTGAATATCCAAATCCTGTAAACTCCTGCAGAGTGAAGAACCACATCCTGGAAACAAATGCTGTGTGAAGATCCACATCATGAAAAATCCACAAGTGTTAAGATCCACATCATGGAATCTCCTGCAGTGTGAAGATCCACGTTCTGGATACCCATGCAATGTAAAGATCCAGATGCTGGATTCTCCTGCTTTGTGTAGGTCCACAACCTGTAATCTCCTGCAGCATGAATATTCGCATCCTGGAATCTCCTGCAGTGAAACAAATCTCATTCTGCAATCTACAGCAGTTTTAAGCTCAACATCCTGGAATCTCCTGCAGTGTAAAGATCCAAATCCTGGACTCTCCTGCTATGTGAAGATAGACATCCTGGAACTTCCTGCAGAGTAAGGATCCACAACCTGGAATCTCCAGCAGTGAGAAGATCCACATCCTGGAATCTCCTGCAGTGAGAAGATCCAAATCCTGTAAACACCTGCGGAGTGAAGAACAACAACCTGGAATGAACTGCTGTGTGAAGATCCACATCATGGAAAATCCACAAGAGTGAAGATCCACATCATGGAATCACCTGCCATGTGAAGATCCACATTCTGGAATCTCCTGCAATGTAAAGTTCCAGTTCCTGGAGTCTCCTGCAGTGTGAAGATTCACATCCTGGAATCTCCTGCACTGTAACAAACCACATTCTGCATTCTACTGCAGTATAAAGCTCAACATCCTGGAATCTACTGCAGTGTAAAGATCCATACCCTCGACTCTCCTGCAATGTGAAGATAGACATCCTGGAATCTCCTGCAGTGTCAGAATCCACAACTGGAATCACCAGCAGTGATAAGATCAACATCATGGAATCTCCTGCAGTGAGAAGATCCGAATCATGTAACTTCCTGCAGAGTGAAGAACCACTTCCTGGAATCAACTGCTGCGTGAAGATTCACATCCTGGAAACACCTGATGTGTGAAGATCCACATCCTGGAAACTCCTGCAGTGTTAAGATCCAGATCCTGGAGTCTCCTGCAGTGTGAAGATTCGCATCTTGGAATATCCTGCAGTGTGAAGTTCCAAATCTCCGAATCTCCAGCAGTGTGATGATCCACATATTGAAATCACCTGCAGAATGAATATCCACATCCTGCAATCCCCTGCAGTTTGAAGATCCGTATCATGGCATTGTCTGCAGTGTGAAGGTACATATTTTAATCTGCTGCAGTGAAAGGATCCACAACCTGCAATCTCCTGCAGTGAGAACATTCACATCCTGGAATCTGCTGCAGTGAGAAGATCCAAATCCTGTAACCTCCTGCAGAGTGAAGAACCAAATCTTGGAATCTACTGCTGTGTGAAGATCCACATCATGGAAAATCCAAACGTGTGAACATCCAGATCTTGGAATCTCCTGCAGTGTGAATATTCACATCCTGGAATCTCCTGCAGTGTGAAGATCCATATTCCAGTATCTACAGCAGTGTGTTGATCCACATCCTGGAAACACCTGCCGTGTGAATATCCACATCTTGGAAACACATGTCTTGTGAAGATCCACATCCCGGAATCTATTGCAGTGTGAAGATCCGCATCCTGGAATATCCTGCATTTTCAAGATCCACATCCTGGAATCTACTGCAGTGTGAAGATCCACATATTGGAATCTCCTGCATTATGAAGATCCACATCTCGGAATCTCCAGCAGTGTGATTATCCACATGCTGGAAACTCCTGCAGCGTGAAGATCCAATTCCTGGAATCTCCTGCAGTGTAACAAAGTACATTCTTCAAACTAATGCAGTATAAAGCTCAACATCCTGGAATCTCAGCATTGTAATAATCCATATTCAGGACTCTCCTGCAGTGTGAATATAGACATCCTGGAATCTCCTGCAGTGTCAAGATCCACATCTGGGAATCTCCATGAGTGTGAAGATCCACATCCTGGAAACTCCTGCAGTAAGAAGATCCAAATCCTGTAGTGTCCTGCAGAGTGAAGATCCACATCCTGGAATTAACTGTTGTGTGAAGATCCACATCATGGAAAATGCACAAGAGTGAAGATCCACATCATGGAATCTCCTGCAGTGTGAAGATCCACAACCTGGAATCACCTGCAATGTGAAGATTCTTGGAAACTCCTGCATTGAAACAAACCACATTCTGCAATCCACTGCAGTATAAAGCTCAACATCCTGGAATCACCAGCAGTGTAAAGATCCATATCCTGGACTCCCCTGCAATGTGAAAATAGACAGCCGGGAATCTCCTGCAGGGGAAGAATCCACAACCTGGATTCTCCAGTAGTGAAAAGATCCACATTCTGAAATCTCCTGCAGTGAGAAGATTCAAATCATGTAACCTCTTGCAGACTGAAGAAGCAAATCGTGGAATCTAATGCAGTGTGAAGATCAACATATTGGAATCTCCTGCAGTATGAAGATCCACATCAGTGAATCTCCAGCAGTGTGAATATCCAAATCCTGTAAACTCCTGAAGAGTGAAGAACCACATCCTGGAATCAATTGCTGTGTGACGTTCCAGATCATGGAAAATCCACAAGTGTTAAGATCAACATCATGGAATCTCCAGCAGTGTGAAGATCCAAGTTCTGGAAACCCATGCACTGTAAAGATCCAGATCCTGGAGTCTCCTGCTTTGTGTAGATCCACAACCTGGAATCTCCTGCAGTGTGAATATTCGCATCCTGGAAACTCCTGCAGTGAAACAAATCACATTCTGCAATTACTGCAGTATAAAGCTCAACATCCTGGAATCTCCTGCAGTGTAAAGAGCCAAATCCTGGACTGTCCTGCTATGTGAAGATTGACATCCTTCAATGTCATGCAGTGTAAGGATCCACAACCAGGAATCTCCAGCAGTGAGAAGATCCACATCCTGGAATCTCCTGCAGTGAGAAGATCCAAATCCTGTAAACTCCTGCAGAGTGAAGAACCACATCCTGGAATCAATTGCTGTGTGAAGATCCACATCATGGAAAATCCACAAGTGTTAAGATCCACATCATGGAATCTCCTGCAGTGTGAAGATCCACGTTCTGGAAAGCCATGAAATGTAAAGATCCAGATCCTGGAGTCTCCTGCTTTGTGTAGATCCACAACCTAAAATCTCCTGCAGTGTGAATATTCACATCCTGGAAACTCCTGCAGTGAAACAAATTACATTCTGCAATCTACTGCAGTATAAAGCTCAACATCCTGGAATCTCCTGCAGTGTAAAGATCCAAAACCTGGACTCTCCTGCGATGTGATGATTGACATCCTGGAACTTCCTGCAGTGTAGTGATACACATCCTGGAATCTATAGCACTGAGAAGATCCACATCCTGGAAACTCCTGCCGTGAGAAGATCCAAATCCTGTAATCTCTTGCAGAGTGAAGAATCACATCCTGGAATCAACTGTTGTGTTAAGATCCACATCATGGAAAACCCACAAGACTGAAGATCCACATCATGGAATCTCCTGCCGTGTGAAGATCCACATTCTGGAAACTCCTGCAATGTAAAGTTTCAGATCCTGGAGTCTCCTGCAGAGTGAAGAATCACATCCTGGAATCAACTGTTGTGTGAAGATCCACATCATGGAAAACCCACAAGACTGAAGATCCACATCATGGAATCTCCTGCCGTGTGAAGATCCACATTCTGGAAACACCTGCAATGTAAAGTTCCAGATCCTGGAGTCTCCTGCGTGTGAAGATTCACATCCTGGAATCTCCTGCACTGTAAAAAATCACATTCTGCAATCTATTGCAGTTTAAAGCTCAACATCCTGGAATCTACTGCAGTGTAAAGATCCATAACCTGGACTCTCCTGCAATGTGACGATAGACATCCTTGAATCTCCTGCAGTGTCAGAATCCACAACTGGAATCTCCAGCAGTGATAAGATCCACATCGTGGAATCTCTTGCAGTGTGCAGAACTGCATCCTGGAAAATCGTGCATTTTGAAGATCCACATCCTGGAATCTACTGCAGTGTGAAGATCCACATATTGGAATCTCCTGCAGTATGAAGATCAACATCTGGGAATCTCCAGCAGTGTGAATATCAACATCCTGGAAACTCCTGCAGTGTGAAGATCCAATTTCTGGAAACTCCTGCAGTGTAACAAATTACATTCTTCAAATTACTGCAGTATAAAGCTCAACATCCTGGAATCTCCTGCATTGTAATGATCCATATCCTGGACTCACCTGCAGTGTGCAGATAGACATCCTGGAATCTCCTGCAGAGTAAAGATTCATATCTGGGATTCTCCAAGAGTGTGAATATCCACATCCTGGAAACTCCTGCAGTAAGAAGATCCAAATCCTGTAGTCTCCTGCAGAGTGAAGATCCACATCCTGGAATCAACTGCTGTGTGAAGATCCACATCATGGAAAATGCACAAGAGTGAAGATCAACATAATGGAATCTCCAGCAGCATGAAGATCCACATTCTGGAAACCACTGCAGTGTAAAGATCCAGATCCTGGAGTCTCCTGCAGTGTGAAGATCTACAACCTGGAATCACCTGCAATGTGAAGATTCGCATCTTGGAAACTCCTGCATTGAAACAAACCACATTCTGCAATCTACTGCAGTATAAAGCTCAACATCCTGGAATCACCAGCAGTGTAAAGATCCATATCCTGGACTCCCCTGCCATGTGATAATAGACATCAGGGAATCTCCTGCAGTGGAAGAATCCACATCCTGGATTCTCCAGCAGTGATAAGATCCACATTCTGAAATCTCCTGCAGTGAGAAGATTCAAATCATGTAACCTCTTGCAGAGTGAAAAACCACATCGTGGAATCTACTGCAGTGTGAAGATCAAGATATTGGAATCTCCTGCAATATGAAGATCCACATCAGTGAATCTCCAGCAGTGTGAATATCCAAATCCTGTAAACTCCTGCAGAGTGAAGAACCACATCCTGGAAACAAATGCTGTGTGAAGATCCACATCATGAAAAATCCACAAGTGTTAAGATCCACATCATGGAATCTCCTGCAGTGTGAAGATCCACGTTCTGGATACCCATGCAATGTAAAGATCCAGATGCTGGATTCTCCTGCTTTGTGTAGGTCCACAACCTGTAATCTCCTGCAGCATGAATATTCGCATCCTGGAATCTCCTGCAGTGAAACAAATCTCATTCTGCAATCTACAGCAGTTTTAAGCTCAACATCCTGGAATCTCCTGCAGTGTAAAGATCCAAATCCTGGACTCTCCTGCTATGTGAAGATAGACATCCTGGAACTTCCTGCAGTGTAAGGATCCACAACCTGGAATCTCCAGCAGTGAGAAGATCCACATCCTGGAATCTCCTGCAGTGAGAAGATCCAAATCCTGTAAACACCTGCGGAGTGAAGAACAACAACCTGGAATGAACTGCTGTGTGAAGATCCACATCATGGAAAATCCACAAGAGTGAAGATCCACATCATGGAATCACCTGCCATGTGAAGATCCACATTCTGGAATCTCCTGCAATGTAAAGTTCCAGTTCCTGGAGTCTCCTGCAGTGTGAAGATTCACATCCTGGAATCTCCTGCACTGTAACAAACCACATTCTGCATTCTACTGCAGTATAAAGCTCAACATCCTGGAATCTACTGCAGTGTAAAGATCCATACCCTCGACTCTCCTGCAATGTGAAGATAGACATCCTGGAATCTCCTGCAGTGTCAGAATCCACAACTGGAATCACCAGCAGTGATAAGATCAACATCATGGAATCTCCTGCAGTGAGAAGATCCGAATCATGTAACTTCCTGCAGAGTGAAGAACCACTTCCTGGAATCAACTGCTGCGTGAAGATTCACATCCTGGAAACACCTGATGTGTGAAGATCCACATCCTGGAAACTCCTGCAGTGTTAAGATCCAGATCCTGGAGTCTCCTGCAGTGTGAAGATTCGCATCTTGGAATATCCTGCAGTGTGAAGTTCCAAATCTCCGAATCTCCAGCAGTGTGATGATCCACATATTGAAATCACCTGCAGAATGAATATCCACATCCTGCAATCCCCTGCAGTTTGAAGATCCGTATCGTGGCATTGTCTGCAGTGTGAAGGTACATATTTTAATCTGCTGCAGTGAAAGGATCCACAACCTGCAATCTCCTGCAGTGAGAACATTCACATCCTGGAATCTGCTGCAGTGAGAAGATCCAAATCCTGTAACCTCCTGCAGAGTGAAGAACCAAATCTTGGAATCTACTGCTGTGTGAAGATCCACATCATGGAAAATCCAAACGTGTGAACATCCAGATCTTGGAATCTCCTGCAGTGTGAACATTCACATCCTGGAATCTCCTGCAGTGTGAAGATCCATATTCCAGTATCTACAGCAGTGTGTTGATCCACATCCTGGAAACACCTGCCGTGTGAATATCCACATCTTGGAAACACATGTCTTGTGAAGATCCACATCCCGGAATCTATTGCAGTGTGAAGATCCACATCCTGGAATATCCTGCATTTTCAAGATCCACATCCTGGAATCTGCTGCAGTGTGAAGATCCACATATTGGAATCTCCTGCATTATGAAGATCCACATCTCGGAATCTCCAGCAGTGTGATTATCCACATGCTGGAAACTCCTGCAGTGTGAAGATCCAATTCCTGGAAACTCCTGCAGTGTAACAAATTACATTCTTCAAACTAATGCAGTATAAAGCTCAACATCCTGGAATCTCAGCATTGTAATAATCCATATTCAGGACTCTCCTGCAGTGTGAATATAGACATCCTGGAATCTCCTGCAGCGTAAAGATCCACATCTGGGAATCTCCATGAGTGTGAAGATCCACATCCTGGAAACTCCTGCAGTAAGAAGATCCAAATCCTGTAGTGTCCTGCAGAGTGAAGATCCACATCCTGGAATTAACTGTTGTGTGAAGATCCACATCATGGAAAATGCACAAGAGTGAAGATCCACATCATGGAATCTCCTGCAGTGTGAAGATCCACAACCTGGAATCACCTGCAATGTGAAGATTCTTGGAAACTCCTGCATTGAAACAAAGCACATTCTGCAATCCACTGCAGTATAAAGCTCAACATCCTGGAATCACCAGCAGTGTAAAGATCCATATCCTGGACTCCCCTGCAATGTGAAAATAGACAGCCGGGAATCTCCTGCAGGGGAAGAATCCACAACCTGGATTCTCCAGTAGTGAAAAGATCCACATCCTGAAATCTCCTGCAGTGAGAAGATTCAAATCATGTAACCTCTTGCAGACTGAAGAAGCAAATCGTGGAATCTAATGCAGTGTGAAGATCAACATATTGGAATCTCCTGCAGTATGAAGATCCACATCAGTGAATCTCCAGCAGTGTGAATATCCAAATCCTGTAAACTCCTGAAGAGTGAAGAACCACATCCTGGAATCAACTGCTGTGTGACGTTCCAGATCATGGAAAATCCACAAGTGTTAAGATCAACATCATGGAATCTCCAGCAGTGTGAAGATCCAAGTTCTGGAAACCCATGCACTGTAAAGATCCAGATCCTGGAGTCTCCTGCTTTGTGTAGATCCACAACCTGGAATCTCCTGCAGTGTGAATATTCACATCCTGGAAACTCCTGCAGTGAAACAAATTACATTCTGCAATCTACTGCAGTATAAAGCTCAACATCCTGGAATCTCCTGCAGTGTAAAGATCCAAAACCTGGACTCTCCTGCGATGTGATGATTGACATCCTGGAACTTCCTGCAGTGTAGTGATACACATCCTGGAATCTATAGCACTGAGAAGATCCACATCCTGGAAACTCCTGCCGTGAGAAGATCCAAATCCTGTAATCTCTTGCAGAGTGAAGAATCACATCCTGGAATCAACTGTTGTGTTAAGATCCACATCATGGAAAACCCACAAGACTGAAGATCCACATCATGGAATCTCCTGCCGTGTGAAGATCCACATTCTGGAAACTCCTGCAATGTAAAGTTTCAGATCCTGGAGTCTCCTGCAGAGTGAAGAATCACATCCTGGAATCAACTGTTGTGTGAAGATCCACATCATGGAAAACCCACAAGACTGAAGATCCACATCATGGAATCTCCTGCCATGTGAAGATCCACATTCTGGAAACACCTGCAATGTAAAGTTCCAGATCCTGGAGTCTCCTGCGTGTGAAGATTCACATCCTGGAATCTCCTGCACTGTAAAAAATCACATTCTGCAATCTATTGCAGTTTAAAGCTCAACATCCTGGAATCTACTGCAGTGTAAAGATCCATAACCTGGACTCTCCTGCAATGTGACGATAGACATCCTTGAATCTCCTGCAGTGTCAGAATCCACAACTGGAATCTCCAGCAGTGATAAGATCCACATCGTGGAATCTCTTGCAGTGTGCAGAACTGCATCCTGGAAAATCGTGCATTTTGAAGATCCACATCCTGGAATCTACTGCAGTGTGAAGATCCACATATTGGAATCTCCTGCAGTATGAAGATCAACATCTGGGAATCTCCAGCAGTGTGAATATCAACATCCTGGAAACTCCTGCAGTGTGAAGATCCAATTCCTGGAAACTCCTGCAGTGTAACAAATTACATTCTTCAAATTACTGCAGTATAAAGCTCAACATCCTGGAATCTCCTGCATTGTAATGATCCATATCCTGGACTCACCTGCAGTGTGCAGATAGACATCCTGGAATCTCCTGCAGAGTAAAGATTCATATCTGGGATTCTCCAAGAGTGTGAATATCCACATCCTGGAAACTCCTGCAGTAAGAAGATCCAAATCCTGTAGTCTCCTGCAGAGTGAAGATCCACATCCTGGAATCAACTGCTGTGTGAAGATCCACATCATGGAAAATGCACAAGAGTGAAGATCAACATAATGGAATCTCCAGCAGCATGAAGATCCACATTCTGGAAACCACTGCAGTGTAAAGATCCAGATCCTGGAGTCTCCTGCAGTGTGAAGATCTACAACCTGGAATCACCTGCAATGTGAAGATTCGCATCTTGGAAACTCCTGCATTGAAACAAACCACATTCTGCAATCTACTGCAGTATAAAGCTCAACATCCTGGAATCACCAGCAGTGTAAAGATCCATATCCTGGACTCCCCTGCCATGTGATAATAGACATCAGGGAATCTCCTGCAGTGGAAGAATCCACATCCTGGATTCTCCAGCAGTGATAAGATCCACATTCTGAAATCTCCTGCAGTGAGAAGATCCAAATCATGTAACCTCTTGCAGAGTGAAAAACCACATCGTGGAATCTACTGCAGTGTGAAGATCAAGATATTGGAATCTCCTGCAATATGAAGATCCACATCAGTGAATCTCCAGCAGTGTGAATATCCAAATCCTGTAAACTCCTGCAGAGTGAAGAACCACATCCTGGAAACAAATGCTGTGTGAAGATCCACATCATGAAAAATCCACAAGTGTTAAGATCCACATCATGGAATCTCCTGCAGTGTGAAGATCCACGTTCTGGATACCCATGCAATGTAAAGATCCAGATGCTGGATTCTCCTGCTTTGTGTAGGTCCACAACCTGTAATCTCCTGCAGCATGAATATTCGCATCCTGGAATCTCCTGCAGTGAAACAAATCTCATTCTGCAATCTACAGCAGTTTTAAGCTCAACATCCTGGAATCTCCTGCAGTGTAAAGATCCAAATCCTGGACTCTCCTGCTATGTGAAGATAGACATCCTGGAACTTCCTGCAGTGTAAGGATCCACAACCTGGAATCTCCAGCAGTGAGAAGATCCACATCCTGGAATCAACTGCTGCGTGAAGATTCACATCCTGGAAACACCTGATGTGTGAAGATCCACATCCTGGAAACTCCTGCAGTGTTAAGATCCAGATCCTGGAGTCTCCTGCAGTGTGAAGATTCGCATCTTGGAATATCCTGCAGTGTGAAGTTCCAAATCTCCGAATCTCCAGCAGTGTGATGATCCACATATTGAAATCACCTGCAGAATGAATATCCACATCCTGCAATCCCCTGCAGTTTGAAGATCCGTATCGTGGCATTGTCTGCAGTGTGAAGGTACATATTTTAATCTGCTGCAGTGAAAGGATCCACAACCTGCAATCTCCTGCAGTGAGAACATTCACATCCTGGAATCTGCTGCAGTGAGAAGATCCAAATCCTGTAACCTCCTGCAGAGTGAAGAACCAAATCTTGGAATCTACTGCTGTGTGAAGATCCACATCATGGAAAATCCAAACGTGTGAACATCCAGATCTTGGAATCTCAGATCATGGAAAATCCACAAGTGTTAAGATCAACATCATGGAATCTCCAGCAGTGTGAAGATCCAAGTTCTGGAAACCCATGCACTGTAAAGATCCAGATCCTGGAGTCTCCTGCTTTGTGTAGATCCACAACCTGGAATCAATTGCTGTGTGAAGATCCACATCATGGAAAATCCACAAGTGTTAAGATCCACATCATGGAATCTCCTGCAGTGTGAAGATCCACGTTCTGGAAAGCCATGAAATGTAAAGATCCAGATCCTGGAGTCTCCTGCTTTGTGCAGATCCACAACCTAAAATCTCCTGCAGTGTGAATATTCACATCCTGGAAACTCCTGCAGTGAAACAAATTACATTCTGCAATCTACTGCAGTATAAAGCTCAACATCCTGGAATCTCCTGCAGTGTAAAGATCCAAAACCTGGACTCTCCTGCGATGTGATGATTGACATCCTGGAACTTCCTGCAGTGTAGTGATACACATCCTGGAATCTATAGCACTGAGAAGATCCACATCCTGGAAACTCCTGCCGTGAGAAGATCCAAATCCTGTAATCTCTTGCAGAGTGAAGAATCACATCCTGGAATCAACTGTTGTGTTAAGATCCACATCATGGAAAACCCACAAGACTGAAGATCCACATCATGGAATCTCCTGCCGTGTGAAGATCCACATTCTGGAAACTCCTGCAATGTAAAGTTCCAGATCCTGGAGTCTCCTGCAGAGTGAAGAATCACATCCTGGAATCAACTGTTGTGTGAAGATCCACATCATGGAAAACCCACAAGACTGAAGATCCACATCATGGAATCTCCTGCCGTGTGAAGATCCACATTCTGGAAACACCTGCAATGTAAAGTTTCAGATCCTGGAGTCTCCTGCGTGTGAAGATTCACATCCTGGAATCTCCTGCACGGTAAAAAATCACATTCTGCAATCTATTGCAGTTTAAAGCTCAACATCCTGGAATCTACTGCAGTGTAAAGATCCATAACCTGGACTCTCCTGCAATGTGAAGATAGACATCCTTGAATCTCCTGCAGTGTCAGAATCCACAACTGGAATCTCCAGCAGTGATAAGATCCACATCGTGGAATCTCTTGCAGTGTGCAGAACTGCATCCTGGAAAATCGTGCATTTTGAAGATCCACATCCTGGAATCTACTGCAGTGTGAAGATCCACATATTGGAATCTCCTGCAGTATGAAGATCAACATCTGGGAATCTCCAGCAGTGTGAATATCAACATCCTGGAAACTCCTGCAGTGTGAAGATCCAATTCCTGGAAACTCCTGCAGTGTAACAAATTACATTCTTCAAATTACTGCAGTATGAATCTCAACATCCTGGAATCTCCTGCATTGTAATGATCCATATCCTGGACTCACCTGCAGTGTGCAGATAGACATCCTGGAATCTCCTGCAGAGTAAAGATTCATATCTGGGATTCTCCAAGAGTGTGAATATCCACATCCTGGAAACTCCTGCAGTAAGAAGATTCAAATCCTGTAGTCTCCTGCAGAGTGAAGATCCACATCCTGGAATCAACTGCTGTGTGAAGATCCACATCATGGAAAATGCACAAGAGTGAAGATCAACATAATGGAATCTCCAGCAGCATGAAGATCCACATTCTGGAAACCACTGCAGTGTAAAGATCCAGATCCTGGAGTCTCCTGCAGTGTGAAGATCTACAACCTGGAATCACCTGCAATGTGAAGATTCGCATCTTGGAAACTCCTGCATTGAAACAAACCACATTCTGCAATCTACTGCAGTATAAAGCTCAACATCCTGGAATCACCAGCAGTGTAAAGATCCATATCCTGGACTCCCCTGCCATGTGATAATAGACATCAGGGAATCTCCTGCAGTGGAAGAATCCACATCCTGGATTCTCCAGCAGTGATAAGATCCACATTCTGAAATCTCCTGCAGTGAGAAGATCCAAATCATGTAACCTCTTGCAGAGTGTAAAACCACATCGTGGAATCTACTGCAGTGTGAAGATCAAGATATTGGAATCTCCTGCAGTATGAAGATCCACATCAGTGAATCTCCAGCAGTGTGAATATCCAAATCCTGTAAACTCCTGAAGAGTGAAGAACCACATCCTGGAATCAACTGCTGTGTGACGTTCCAGATCATGGAAAATCCACAAGTGTTAAGATCAACATCATGGAATCTCCAGCAGTGTGAAGATCCAAGTTCTGGAAACCCATGCACTGTAAAGTTCCAGATCCTGGAGTCTCCTGCTTTGTGTAGATCCACAACCTGGAATCTCCTGCAGTGTGAATATTCGCATCCTGGAAACTCCTGCAGTGAAACAAATCACATTCTGCAATTACTGCAGTATAAAGCTCAACATCCTGGAATCTCCTGCAGTGTAAAGATCCAAATCCTGGACTGTCCTGCTATGTGAAGATAGACATCCTTCAATGTCATGCAGTGTAAGGATCCACAACCAGGAATCTCCAGCAGTGAGAAGATCCACATCCTGGAATCTCCTGCAGTGAGAAGATCCAAATCCTGTAAACTCCTGCAGAGTGAAGAACCACATCCTGGAAACAAATGCTGTGTGAAGATCCACATCATGAAAAATCCACAAGTGTTAAGATCCACATCATGGAATCTCCTGCAGTGTGAAGATCCACGTTCTGGATACCCATGCAATGTAAAGATCCAGATGCTGGATTCTCCTGCTTTGTGTAGGTCCACAACCTGTAATCTCCTGCAGCATGAATATTCGCATCCTGGAATCTCCTGCAGTGAAACAAATCTCATTCTGCAATCTACAGCAGTTTTAAGCTCAACATCCTGGAATCTCCTGCAGTGTAAAGATCCAAATCCTGGACTCTCCTGCTATGTGAAGATAGACATCCTGGAACTTCCTGCAGTGTAAGGATCCACAACCTGGAATCTCCAGCAGTGAGAAGATCCACATCCTGGAATCTCCTGCAGTGAGAAGATCCAAATCCTGTAAACACCTGCGGAGTGAAGAACAACAACCTGGAATGAACTGCTGTGTGAAGATCCACATCATGGAAAATCCACAAGAGTGAAGATCCACATCATGGAATCACCTGCCATGTGAAGATCCACATTCTGGAATCTCCTGCAATGTAAAGTTCCAGTTCCTGGAGTCTCCTGCAGTGTGAAGATTCACATCCTGGAATCTCCTGCACTGTAACAAACCACATTCTGCATTCTACTGCAGTATAAAGCTCAACATCCTGGAATCTACTGCAGTGTAAAGATCCATACCCTCGACTCTCCTGCAATGTGAAGATAGACATCCTGGAATCTCCTGCAGTGTCAGAATCCACAACTGGAATCACCAGCAGTGATAAGATCAACATCATGGAATCTCCTGCAGTGAGAAGATCCGAATCATGTAACTTCCTGCAGAGTGAAGAACCACTTCCTGGAATCAACTGCTGCGTGAAGATTCACATCCTGGAAACACCTGATGTGTGAAGATCCACATCCTGGAAACTCCTGCAGTGTTAAGATCCAGATCCTGGAGTCTCCTGCAGTGTGAAGATTCGCATCTTGGAATATCCTGCAGTGTGAAGTTCCAAATCTCCGAATCTCCAGCAGTGTGATGATCCACATATTGAAATCACCTGCAGAATGAATATCCACATCCTGCAATCCCCTGCAGTTTGAAGATCCGTATCGTGGCATTGTCTGCAGTGTGAAGGTACATATTTTAATCTGCTGCAGTGAAAGGATCCACAACCTGCAATCTCCTGCAGTGAGAACATTCACATCCTGGAATCTGCTGCAGTGAGAAGATCCAAATCCTGTAACCTCCTGCAGAGTGAAGAACCAAATCTTGGAATCTACTGCTGTGTGAAGATCCACATCATGGAAAATCCAAACGTGTGAACATCCAGATCTTGGAATCTCCTGCAGTGTGAACATTCACATCCTGGAATCTCCTGCAGTGTGAAGATCCATATTCCAGTATCTACAGCAGTGTGTTGATCCACATCCTGGAAACACCTGCCGTGTGAATATCCACATCTTGGAAACACATGTCTTGTGAAGATCCACATCCCGGAATCTATTGCAGTGTGAAGATCCGCATCCTGGAATATCCTGCATTTTCAAGATCCACATCCTGGAATCTGCTGCAGTGTGAAGATCCACATATTGGAATCTCCTGCATTATGAAGATCCACATCTCAGAATCTCCAGCAGTGTGATTATCCACATGCTGGAAACTCCTGCAGTGTGAAGATCCAATTCCTGGAAACTCCTGCAGTGTAACAAATTACATTCTTCAAACTAATGCAGTATAAAGCTCAACATCCTGGAATCTCAGCATTGTAATAATCCATATTCAGGACTCTCCTGCAGTGTGAATATAGACATCCTGGAATCTCCTGCAGCGTAAAGATCCACATCTGGGAATCTCCATGAGTGTGAAGATCCACATCCTGGAAACTCCTGCAGTAAGAAGATCCAAATCCTGTAGTGTCCTGCAGAGTGAAGATCCACATCCTGGAATTAACTGTTGTGTGAAGATCCACATCATGGAAAATGCACAAGAGTGAAGATCCACATCATGGAATCTCCTGCAGTGTGAAGATCCACAACCTGGAATCACCTGCAATGTGAAGATTCTTGGAAACTCCTGCATTGAAACAAACCACATTCTGCAATCCACTGCAGTATAAAGCTCAACATCCTGGAATCACCAGCAGTGTAAAGATCCATATCCTGGACTCCCCTGCAATGTGAAAATAGACAGCCGGGAATCTCCTGCAGGGGAAGAATCCACAACCTGGATTCTCCAGTAGTGAAAAGATCCACATCCTGAAATCTCCTGCAGTGAGAAGATTCAAATCATGTAACCTCTTGCAGACTGAAGAAGCAAATCGTGGAATCTAATGCAGTGTGAAGATCAACATATTGGAATCTCCTGCAGTATGAAGATCCACATCAGTGAATCTCCAGCAGTGTGAATATCCAAATCCTGTAAACTCCTGAAGAGTGAAGAACCACATCCTGGAATCAACTGCTGTGTGACGTTCCAGATCATGGAAAATCCACAAGTGTTAAGATCAACATCATGGAATCTCCAGCAGTGTGAAGATCCAAGTTCTGGAAACCCATGCACTGTAAAGATCCAGATCCTGGAGTCTCCTGCTTTGTGTAGATCCACAACCTGGAATCTCCTGCAGTGTGAATATTCGCATCCTGGAAACTCCTGCAGTGAAACAAATCACATTCTGCAATTACTGCAGTATAAAGCTCAACATCCTGGAATCTCCTGCAGTGTAAAGATCCAAATCCTGGACTGTCCTGCTATGTGAAGATAGACATCCTTCAATGTCATGCAGTGTAAGGATCCACAACCAGGAATCTCCAGCAGTGAGAAGATCCACATCCTGGAATCTCCTGCAGTGAGAAGATCCAAATCCTGTAAAATCCTGCAGAGTGAAGAACCACATCCTGGAATCAATTGCTGTGTGAAGATCCACATCATGGAAAATCCACAAGTGTTAAGATCCACATCATGGAATCTCCTGCAGTGTGAAGATCCACGTTCTGGAAAGCCATGAAATGTAAAGATCCAGATCCTGGAGTCTCCTGCTTTGTGCAGATCCACAACCTAAAATCTCCTGCAGTGTGAATATTCACATCCTGGAAACTCCTGCAGTGAAACAAATTACATTCTGCAATCTACTGCAGTATAAAGCTCAACATCCTGGAATCTCCTGCAGTGTAAAGATCCAAAACCTGGACTCTCCTGCGATGTGATGATTGACATCCTGGAACTTCCTGCAGTGTAGTGATACACATCCTGGAATCTATAGCACTGAGAAGATCCACATCCTGGAAACTCCTGCCGTGAGAAGATCCAAATCCTGTAATCTCTTGCAGAGTGAAGAATCACATCCTGGAATCAACTGTTGTGTTAAGATCCACATCATGGAAAACCCACAAGACTGAAGATCCACATCATGGAATCTCCTGCCGTGTGAAGATCCACATTCTGGAAACTCCTGCAATGTAAAGTTCCAGATCCTGGAGTCTCCTGCAGAGTGAAGAATCACATCCTGGAATCAACTGTTGTGTGAAGATCCACATCATGGAAAACCCACAAGACTGAAGATCCACATCATGGAATCTCCTGCCGTGTGAAGATCCACATTCTGGAAACACCTGCAATGTAAAGTTCCAGATCCTGGAGTCTCCTGCGTGTGAAGATTCACATCCTGGAATCTCCTGCACTGTAAAAAATCACATTCTGCAATCTATTGCAGTTTAAAGCTCAACATCCTGGAATCTACTGCAGTGTAAAGATCCATAACCTGGACTCTCCTGCAATGTGAAGATAGACATCCTTGAATCTCCTGCAGTGTCAGAATCCACAACTGGAATCTCCAGCAGTGATAAGATCCACATCGTGGAATCTCTTGCAGTGTGCAGAACTGCATCCTGGAAAATCGTGCATTTTGAAGATCCACATCCTGGAATCTACTGCAGTGTGAAGATCCACATATTGGAATCTCCTGCAGTATGAAGATCAACATCTGGGAATCTCCAGCAGTGTGAATATCAACATCCTGGAAACTGCTGCAGTGTGAAGATCCAATTCCTGGAAACTCCTGCAGTGTAACAAATTACATTCTTCAAATTACTGCAGTATAAAGCTCAACATCCTGGAATCTCCTGCATTGTAATGATCCATATCCTGGACTCACCTGCAGTGTGCAGATAGACATCCTGGAATCTCCTGCAGAGTAAAGATTCATATCTGGGATTCTCCAAGAGTGTGAAGATCCACATCCTGGAAACTCCTGCAGTAAGAAGATCCAAATCCTGTAGTGTCCTGCAGAGTGAAGATCCACATCCTGGAATTAACTGTTGTGTGAAGATCCACATCATGGAAAATGCACAAGAGTGAAGATCCACATCATGGAATCTCCTGCAGTGTGAAGATCCACAACCTGGAATCACCTGCAATGTGAAGATTCTTGGAAACTCCTGCATTGAAACAAAGCACATTCTGCAATCCACTGCAGTATAAAGCTCAACATCCTGGAATCACCAGCAGTGTAAAGATCCATATCCTGGACTCCCCTGCAATGTGAAAATAGACAGCCGGGAATCTCCTGCAGGGGAAGAATCCACAACCTGGATTCTCCAGTAGTGAAAAGATCCACATCCTGAAATCTCCTGCAGTGAGAAGATTCAAATCATGTAACCTCTTGCAGACTGAAGAAGCAAATCGTGGAATCTAATGCAGTGTGAAGATCAACATATTGGAATCTCCTGCAGTATGAAGATCCACATCAGTGAATCTCCAGCAGTGTGAATATCCAAATCCTGTAAACTCCTGAAGAGTGAAGAACCACATCCTGGAATCAACTGCTGTGTGACGTTCCAGCTCATGGAAAATCCACAAGTGTTAAGATCAACATCATGGAATCTCCAGCAGTGTGAAGATCCAAGTTCTGGAAACCCATGCACTGTAAAGATCCAGATCCTGGAGTCTCCTGCTTTGTGTAGATCCACAACCTGGAATCTCCTGCAGTGTGAATATTCGCATCCTGGAAACTCCTGCAGTGAAACAAATCACATTCTGCAATTACTGCAGTATAAAGCTCAACATCCTGGAATCTCCTGCAGTGTAAAGATCCAAATCCTGGACTGTCCTGCTATGTGAAGATAGACATCCTTCAATGTCATGCAGTGTAAGGATCCACAACCAGGAATCTCCAGCAGTGAGAAGATCCACATCCTGGAATCTCCTGCAGTGAGAAGATCCAAATCCTGTAAAATCCTGCAGAGTGAAGAACCACATCCTGGAATCAATTGCTGTGTGAAGATCCACATCATGGAAAATCCACAAGTGTTAAGATCCACATCATGGAATCTCCTGCAGTGTGAAGATCCACGTTCTGGAAAGCCATGAAATGTAAAGATCCAGATCCTGGAGTCTCCTGCTTTGTGCAGATCCACAACCTAAAATCTCCTGCAGTGTGAATATTCACATCCTGGAAACTCCTGCAGTGAAACAAATTACATTCTGCAATCTACTGCAGTATAAAGCTCAACATCCTGGAATCTCCTGCAGTGTAAAGATCCAAAACCTGGACTCTCCTGCGATGCGATGATTGACATCCTGGAACTTCCTGCAGTGTAGTGATACACATCCTGGAATCTATAGCACTGAGAAGATCCACATCCTGGAAACTCCTGCCGTGAGAAGATCCAAATCCTGTAATCTCTTGCAGAGTGAAGAATCACATCCTGGAATCAACTGTTGTGTTAAGATCCACATCATGGAAAACCCACAAGACTGAAGATCCACATCATGGAATCTCCTGCCGTGTGAAGATCCACATTCTGGAAACTCCTGCAATGTAAAGTTCCAGATCCAGGAGTCTCCTGCAGAGTGAAGAATCACATCCTGGAATCAACTGTTGTGTGAAGATCCACATCATGGAAAACCCACAAGACTGAAGATCCACATCATGGAATCTCCTGTCGTGTGAAGATCCACATTCTGGAAACACCTGCAATGTTAAGTTCCAGATCCTGGAGTCTCCTGCAATGTGAAGATACACTTCCTGTAATGTCCTGCACTGTAAAAAATCACATTCTGCAATCTATTGCAGTATAAAGCTCAACATCCTGGAATCTACTGCAGTGTAAAGATCCATAACCTGGACTCTCCTGCAATGTGAAGATAGACATCCTTGAATCTCCTGCAGTGTCAGAATCCACAACTGGAATCTCCAGCAGTGATAAGATCCACATCGTGGAATCTCTTGCAGTGTGCAGAACTGCATCCTGGAAAATCGTGCGTTTTGAAGATCCACATCCTGGAATCTACTGCAGTGTGAAGATCCACATATTGGAATCTCCTGCCGTATGAAGATCAACATCTGGGAATCTCCAGCAGTGTGAATATCCACATCCTGGAAACTGCTGCAGTGTGAAGATCCAATTCCTGGAAACTCCTGCAGTGTAACAAATTACATTCTTCAAATTACTGCAGTATAAAGCTCAACATCCTGGAATCTCCTGCATTGTAATGATCCATATCCTGGACTCACCTGCAGTGTGCAGATAGACATCCTGGACTCTCCTGCAGAGTAAAGATTCACATCTGGGATTCTCCAAGAGTGTGAATATCCACATCCTGGAAATTCCTGCAGTAAGAAGATCCAAATCCTGTAGTCTCCTGCATAGTGAAGATCCACATCCTGGGATCAACTGCTGTGTGAAGATCCACATCATGGAAAATGCACAAGAGTGAAGATCAACATAATGGAATCTCCAGCAGCGTGAAGATCCACATTCTGGAAACCACTGCAGTGCAAAGATCCAGATCCGGGAGTCTCCTGCAGTGTGAAGATCTACAACCTGGAATCACCTGCAATGTGAAGATTCGCATCTTGGAAACTCCTGCATTGAAACAAACCACATTCTGCAATCTACTGCAGTATAAAGCTCAACATCCTGGAATCACCAGCAGTGTAAAGATCCATATCCTGGACTCCCCTGCCATGTGATAATAGACATCTGGGAATCTCCTGCAGTGGAAGAATCCACAACCTGGATTCTCCAGCAGTGATAAGATCCACATTCTGAAATCTCCTGCAGTGAGAAGATGCAAATCATGTAACCTCTTGCAGAGTGAAAAACCACATCGTGGAATCTACTGCTGTGTGAAGATCAAGATATTGGAATCTCCTGCAAATGAAGATCGACATCAGTGAACCTCCAGCAGTGTGTATATCCAAATCCTGTAAACTCCTGCAGAGTGAAGAACCACATCCTGGAAACAAATGCTGTGTGAAAATCCACATCGTGAAAAATCCACAAGTGTTAAGATCCACATCATGGAATCTCCTGCAGTGTGAAGATCCACATTCTGGATACCCATGCAATGTAAAGATCCAGATGCTGGAGTCTCCTGCTTTGTGTAGATCCACAACCTGTAATCTCCTGCAGCATGAATATTTGCATCCTGGAATCTCCTGCAGTGAATCAAATCTCATTCTGCAATCTACTGCAGTATAAAGCTCAACATCCTGGAATCTCCTGCAGTGTAAAGATCCAAATCCTGGACTCTCCTGCTATGTGAAGATAGACATCCTGGAACTTCCTGCAGTGTAAGGATCCACAAACTGGAATCTCCAGCAGTGAGAAGATCCACATCCTGGAATCTCCTGCAGTGAGAAGATCCAAATCCTGTAAACTCCTGCAGAGTGAAGAACCACAACCTGGAATGAACTGCTGTGTGAAGATCCACATCATGGAAAATCCACAAGAGTGAAGATCCACATCATGGAATCACCTGCAATCTGAATATCCACATTCTGGAATCTCCTGCAATGTAACGTTCCAGTTCCTGGAGTCTCCTGCAGTGTGAAGATTCACTTCCTGGAATCTCCTGCACTGTAACAGACCACATTCTGCAATCTACTGCAGTATAAAGCTCAACATCCTGGAATCTACTGCAGCGTAAAGATCCATACCCTGGACTCTCCTGCAATGTGAAGATAGACATCCTGGAATCTCATGCAGTGTCAGAATCCACAACTGGAATCACCAGCAGGGATAAGATCAACATCATGGTATCTCCTGCAGTGAGAAGATCCGATATCATGTAACTTCCTGCAGAGTGAAGAACCACTTCCTGGAATCAACTGCTTTGTGAAGATCCACATCCTGGAAACACCTGATGTGTGAAGATCCACATCCTGGAAACTCCTGCAGTGTTAAGAACCACATCCTGGAGTCTCCTGCAGTTTGAAGATTCGTATCTTGGCTTTTCCTGCAGTGTGAAGTTCCATATCTCCGAAACTCCAGCAGTGTGATGATCCACATATCGAAATCACCTGCAGAATGAATATCCACATCCTGCAATCCCCTGCAGTTTGAAGATCCATATCCTGGCATTGTCTGCAGTGTGAAGATACATATTGTAATCTCCTGCAGTGAAAGGATCCACAACCTGCAATCTCCTGCAGTGAGAACATTCACATCCTGGAATCTGATGCAGTGAGAAGATCCAAATCCTGTAACCTCCTGCAGAGTGAAGAACCAAATCTTGGAATCTACTGCTGTGTGAAGATCCACATCATGGAAAGTCCAAACGTGTGAACATCCAGATTTTGGAATCTCATTCAGTGTGAACATTCACATCCTGGAATCTCCTGCAGTGTGAAGATCCATATTAAAGTATCGACAGCAGTGTGTTGATCCACATCCTGGAAACACCTGCCATGTGAATATCAACATCTTGGAAACACAAGTCGTGTGAAGATCCACATCCCGGAATCTCTTGCAGTGTGAAGATCCGCATCCTGGAATATCCTGCATTTTCAAGATCCACATCCTGGAATCTACTGCAGTGTGAATATCCACATATTGGAATCTCCTGCAGTATGAAGATCCACATCTTGGAATCTCCAGCAGTGTGATTATCCACATCCTGGAAACTCCTGCAGTGTGAAGATCCAATTCATGGAAACTCCTGCAGTGTAACAAATTACATTCTTCATACTAATGCAGTATAAAGCTCAACATCCTGGAATCTCAGCATTGTAATAATCCATATTCAGGACTCTCCTGCAGTGTGAATATAGACATCCTGGAATCTCCTGCAGCGTAAAGATACACATCTGGGAATCTCCATGAGAGTGAAGATCCACATCCTGGAAACTCCTGCAGTAAGACGATCCAAATCCTGTAGTGTCCTGCAGAGTGAAGATCCACATCCTGGAATTAACTGTTGTGTGAAGATCCACATCATGGAAAATGCACAAGAGTGAAGATCCACATCATGGAATCTCCAGCAGTGTGAAGATCCACAACCTGGAATCACCTGCAATGTGAAGATTCTTGGAAACTCCTGCATTGAAACAAACCACATTCTGCAATCCACTGCAGTATAAAGCTCAACATCCTGGAATCACCAGCAGTGTAAAGATCCATATCCTGGACTCCCCTGCAATGTGAAAGTAGACATCCAGGAAACTCCAGCAGTTGAAGAATCTCCTGCGGGGGAAGAATCCACAACCTGGATTCTCCAGTAGTGAAAAGATCCACATCCTGAAATCTCCTGCAGTGAGAAGTTTGAAATCATGTAACCTCTTGCAGAGTGAAGAAGCACATCGTGGAATCTACTGCAGTGTGAAGATCAACATATTGGAATCTCCTGCAGTATGAAGATCCACATCAGTGAATCTCCAGCAGTGTGAATATCCAAATCCTGTAAACTCCTGAAGAGTGAAGAACCACATCCTGGAATCAACTGCTGTGTGAAGTTCCACATCATGGAAAATCCAAAAGTGTTAAGATCAACATCATGGAATTTCCAGCAGTGTGAAGATCCACGTTCTGGAAACCCATGCACTGTAAAGATCCAGATCCTGGAGTCTCCTGCTTTGTGTAGATCCACACCCAGGAATCTCCTGCAGTGTGAATATTTGCATCCTGGAAACTCCTGCAGTGAAACAAATCACATTCTGCAATCTACTGCAGTATAAAGCTCAACATCCTGGAATCTCCTGCAGTGTAAAGATCCAAATCCTGGACTGTCCAGCTGTGTGAAGATAGACATCCTTCAATTTCATGCAGTGTAAGGATCCACAACCAGGAATCTCCAGCAGTGAGAAGATCCACATCCTGGAATCTCCAGCAGTGAGAAGATCCAAATCCTGTAAACTCCTGCAGAGTGAAGAAGCACATCCTGGAATCAAATGCTGTGTGAAGATCCACATCATGGAAAATCCACAAGTGTTAAGATCCACATCATGGAATCTCCTGCAGTGTGAAGATCCACGTTCTGGACAGCCATGAAATGTAAAGATCCAGATCCTGGAGTCTCCTGCTTTGTGTAGATCCACAACCTGAAATCTCCTGCAGTGTTAATATTCGCATCCTGGAAACTCCTGCAGTTAAACAAATTACATTCTGCAATCTACTGCAGGAAAAAGCTGAACATCCTACAATCTCCTGCAGTGTAAAGATCCAAATCCTGGACTCTCCTGCGATGTGAAGATAGACATCTTGGAACTTCCTGCAGTGTAGGGATACACATCCTGGAATCTCTAGCACTGAGAAGATCCACATCCTGGAATCTCCTGCAGTGAGGACATCCAAATCCTGTAATCTCTTGCAGAGTGAAGAATCACATCCTGGAATCAATTGTTGTGTGAAGATCCACATCATGGAAAACCCACAAGAGTGAAGATCCACATGATGGAATCTCCTGCCGTGTGAAGATCCACATTCTGGAAGCTCCTGCAATGTAAAGTTCCAGATCCTGGAGTCTCCTGCAGTGTGAAGATTCACATCCTGGAATCTCCTGCACTGTAACAAATCAGATTCTGCAATCTACTGCAGTATAAAGCTCAACATCCTGGAATCTACTGCAGTGTAAAGATCCATACCCTCGACTCTCCTGCAATGTGAAGATAGACATCCTTGAATCTCCTGCAGTGTCACAATCCACAACTGGAATCTCCAGCAGTGATAAGATCCACATCATGCAATCTCTTGCAGTGTGCAGAACTGCATCCTGGAATATCCGGCAGTTTCAAGATCCACATCCTGGAATCTACTGCAGTGTGAAGATGCACATATTGGAATCTCCTGCAGTATGAAGATCAACATCTGGGAATCTCCAGCAGTGTGAATATCCACATCCTGGAAACTCCTGCAGTGTGAAGATCCAATTCCTGGAAACTCCTGCAGTGTAACAAATTACATTCTTCAAATTACTGCAGTATAAAGCCCAACATCCTGGAATCTCCTGCATTGTAATGATCCATATCCTGGACTCACCTGCAGTGTGCAGATGGACATCCTGGAATCTCCTGCAGAGTAAAGATCCACATATGGGATTCTCCAAGAGTGTGAATATCCACATCCTGGAAACTCCTGCAGTAAGAAGATCCAAATCCTGTAGTCTCCTGCAGAGTGAAGATCCACATCCTGGAATCAACTGCTGTGTGAAGATCCACATCATGGAAAATGCACAAGAGTGAAGATCAACATAATGGAATCTCCAGCAGCATGAAGATCCACATTCTGGAAACCCCTGCAGGGTAAAGATCCAGATCCTGGAGTCTCCTGCAGTGTGAAGATCTACAACCTGGAATCACCTGCAATGTGAAGATTCGCATCTTGGAAAATCGTGCATTGAAACAAACCACATTCTGCAATCTACTGCAGTACAAAGCTCAACATCCTGGACTCACCAGCAGTGTAAAGATTCATATCCTGGACTCCCCTGCCATGTGATAATACACATCCGGGAATCACCTGCAGTGGAAGAATCCGCAACCTGGATTCTCCAGCAGTGATAAGATCCACATCCTGAAATCTCCAGCAGTGAGAAGATCCAAATCATGTAACCTCTTGCAGAGTGAAAAACCACATCGTGGAATCTACTGCAGTGTGAACATCAAGATACTGGAATCACCTGCAATATGAAGATCCACATCAGTGAATCTCCAGCAGTGTGAATATCCAAATCCTGTAAACTCCTGCAGAGTGAAGAACCACATCCTGGAAACAACTGCTGTGTGAAGATCCACATCATGGAAAATCCACAAGTGTTAAGATCTACATCATGAAATCTACTGCAGTGTGAAGATCCATGTTCTGGATACCCATGCAATGTAAAGATCCAGATACTGGAGTCTCCTGCTTTGTGTAGATCCACAACCTGTAATCACCTGCAGCATGAATATTCGCATCCTGGAATCTCCTGCAGTGAAACAAATTTCATTCTGCAGTCAACTGCAGTATAAAGCTCAGCATCCTGGAATCTCCTGCAGTGTAAGGATCCACAACCTGGAATCTCCAGCAGTGAGAAGATCCACATCCTGGAATCTCCTGCAGTGAGAAGATCCAAATCCTGTAAACTCCTGCAGAGTGAAGAACCACAACCTGGAATGAACTGCTGTGTGAAGATCCACATCATGGAAAATCCAAAAGAGTGAAGATCCACATCATGGAATCACCTGCCATGTGAAGATCCACATTCTGGTATCTCCTGCAATGTAAAGTTGCAGTTTCTGGAGTCCCCTGCAGTGTGAAGATTCACTTCCTGAAATTTCCTGCACTGTAACAAACCACATTCTGCAATCTAATGCAGTATAAAGCTCAACATCCTGGAATCTACTGCAGTGTAAAGATCCATATCCTGGACTCTCCTGCAATGTGAAGATAGAAATCCTTGAATCTCCTGCAGTGTCAGAATCCACAACTGGAATCACCAGCAGTGATAAGATCAACATCATGGAATCTCCTGCAGTGAGAAGATCCAAATCATGTAACCTCCTGCAGAGTGAAGAACCACATCCTGGAATCAACTGCTGTGTGAAGATCCACATCCTGGAAACACCTGATGTGTGAAGATCCACATCCTGGAAACTCCTGCAGTGTTAAGATCCAGATCCTGGAGTCTCCTGCAATGTGAAGATTCGCATTTTGGAATATTCTGCAGTGTGAAGATTCATATCCCCGAATTTCCAGCAGGGTGATGATCCACATATTGAAATCACCTGCAGAATGAATATCCACATCCTGCAATCCCCTGCAGTTTGAAGATCCATATCCTGGCATTGTCTGCAGTGTGAAGATACATATTGTAATCTCTGCAGTGAAAGGATCCACAACCTGCAATCTCCTGCAGTGAGAACATTCACATCCTGGAATCTGCTGCAGTGAGAAGATCCAAATCCTGTAACATCCTGCAGAGTGAAGAACCACATCCTGGAATCTACTGCTGTGTGAAGGTCCACATTATGGAAAATCCAAACGTGTGAACATCCAGATCTTGGAATCTCCTGCAGTGTGAACATTCACATCCTGGAATCTCCTGCAGTGTGAAGATCCATATTCCAGAATCTACAGCAGTGTGTTCATCCACATCCTGGAAACACCTGCCGTATGAATATCCACATCATGGAAACACATGTCGTGTGAAGATCCAAATCCTGGAATCTCTTGCAGTGTGAAGATCCGCATCCTGGAATATCCTGCTGTTTCAAGATCCACATCCTGGAATCTACTGCAGTGTGAAGATCCACATCTGGGAATCTCCAGCAGTGTGATTATCCACATGCTGGAAACTCCTGCAGTGTGAAGTTCCAATTCCTGGAAACTCCTGCAGTGTAACAAATTACATTCTTCAAACTACTGCAGTATAAAGCTCAACATCCTGGCATCTCCTGCATTGTAATGATGCATATGCAGGACTCTCCTGCAGTGTGAAGATAGACATCCTGGAATCTCCTGCAGAGTAAAGATCCACATCTGGGAATCTCCATCAGCGTGAATATCCACATCCTGGAAACTCGTGCAGTAAGAAGATCCAAATCCTGTAGTCTCCTGCAGAGTGAATTTCCACATCCAGGAATCACATGCTGTGTGAAGATCCACATCATGGAAAATGCACAAGAGTGAAGATCCACATCATGGGATCTCCAGCAGTGTGAATATCCACAACCTGGAATCACCTGCAATATGAAGATTCGCATCTTGGAAACACCTGCACTGTAACAAACCACATTCTGCAATCTACGGCAGTATAAAGCTCAACATCCTGGAATCTACTTCAGTGTAAAGATCCATTTACTGGAATCTCCTGCAATGTGAAGATAGACATCCTGGAATCTCCTGCAGTGTCAGAATCCACAACTGGAATCACCAGCAGTGATAAGATCCACATCCGGTAAAAACTTCAGTATAAAGGTCAACATCCTGGAATCTCCTGCAGTGCAAAGATCCACATCCTGGAATCTCCTGCAGTGAGGAGATCCAAATCCTGTCAACTCCTGCAGAGTGAAGAACCACATCCTGGAATCAACTGCTGTGTGAAGATACACATCATGGAAAATCCACAAGAGTGAAGATCCACATCATGGAGTCTCTCGCAGTGTGAAGATCCACATCCTGGTATATCCTGCAGTGTGAAGATACACATCCTGGAATATTCCACGGTGTGAAGATCCACATCCTGGAATCTCTTGCATTGTGAATATCCAGATCCTGGACTCTCCTGCAGTGCCAAGATCCAAATCCTGGAATCTGCTGCAGTATGAAGATTCGCATCCTGGAATCTCCTGCAGTGTGCAGATCCATATCGCCGAATCTTCAGCAGTGTGAAGATCCACATCCTGGAAACATCTGTCGTGTGAAGATCCACATTCTGGAAACACATTTTGTGTGAAGATCCACATCCTGGAATCACTTGCAGTGTGAAGATCCACATCCTGGAATATTCTGCAGTTTGAAAATCTACATCCTGGAATCTCCAGCAGTGTGAAGATCCAAATATTGGAATCTCCTGCAGTGTGCTGATCCACATCCTGGAATCTCCAGCAGTGTGAATATCCACATCCTGTAAACTCCTGCCTTGTAAAGATCCATATCGTTGAAACTCCAGCAGTGTAACAAAAAACATTCTGCAATTTCCAGCAGGACAAAATCAACATCCAGCAATCTCCTAGAGTGTAAACATCCACTACCTGGAATCTCCTGCAGTGTAAAGATCCACATACTGGAATCTCCTGCTGTGTGAGGGTCCAAATCCTGTAAACTCCTGCGGAGTGAAGAACCACATCCTGAAATCAACTGCTGTGTGAAAATCCACATCATGGAAAATCCACAGGACTGAAGATCCACATCATGGAATCTCCTGCAGTGTGAAGATTTGCATCCTGGAAACTACTGCAGTGTAACAAACCACATTCTGCAATTTCCAGCAGGATAAACTCAACATCCTGTAATCTCCAAGAGTGTAAAGATCCACTACCTGGAATCTCCAGCAGTGATAAGATCCACATCCTGGAAACTCCTGCAATGTGAAGATCCACATCCTGGAATCTCCTGCAGCGTAAGGATACACAACCTGGAATCTCCAGCAGTGAGAAGATCCACATCCTGGAATTTCCTGCAGTGAGAAGATCCAAATCATGTCAACGCCTGCAGAGTGAAGAATCACATCCTGGAATCAACTGCTGTGTGAAGATCCACATCATGGAAAATCCACAAGAGTGAAGATCCACATCCTGGAATCTCCTGCAGCCTGAAGATTCTCATCCTGGACACAGCTGTCATGTGAAAATCCACATCCTAGAAACAACTGTCGTATGTTGATCCACATCATGGAATCTCTGGCAGAATGAAGATCCACATCCTGGAAACATCTGTTGTGTGAAGGTCCACATCCTGGAAACACATTTCGTGTGAAGATCCACATCGTGGAGGCTTTTGCAGTGTGAAGATCCGCATCCAGGAAAATCCTGGCAGTTTGAAGATCCACATCCTGGAATCTCCAGCAGTGTGAAGATTCAAATATTGGAATCTCCTGCAGTGTAAAGATCCACATCCTGGAATCTCCTGCAGTGAGAAGATCCAAATCCTGTAAACTCCTGCAGAGTGAAGAACCACATCCTGGAATCAACTTCTGTGTGAAGATCCACATCATGGAAAATCCACAAGACTGAAGATCCACATCATGGAATCCCCTGCAGTGTGAAGAATCACATCCTGGAAACTACTGCAGTGTAACAAACCACATTCTGCAATTTCCAGCAGGATAAACTCAACATCCTGTAATCTCCTAGAGTGTAAAGATCCACTACCTGGAATCTCCAGCAGTGATAAGATCCACATCCTGGAATCTCCTGCATTGAGAAGATCCAAATCATATAACCTCCTGCAGAGTGAAGAACCACATCCTGGAATCTACTTCTGTGTTAAGATCCACGTCACGGAAAATCCAAAAGTGTGAACATCCACATCCTGGAATCTCCTGCAGTGTGAAGAACCACATCCTGGAAACTATGGCAGTATAAAGATCCAGATCCAGGAGTCTAATGCAGTGTGAAGATCCATATCCTAGAGTCTCCAGCAATGTGAAGATCCACATCCTGGAATCTCCTGCAGCGTAAAGATACACAACCTGGAATCTCCAGCAGTGAGAAGATCCACAGCCTGGAATTTCCTGCAGTGAGAAGATACAAATCCTGTTAACGGCTGCAGAGTGAAGAATCACATCCTGGAATCAACTGCTGTGTGAAGATCCACATCATGGAAAATCCACAAGAGTAAAGATCCACATCCTGGAATCTCCTGCAGCCTGAAGATTCTCATCCTGGACACAGCTGTCATGTGAAAATCCACATCCTAGAAACAACTGTCATGTGTTGATCCACATCGTGGAATCTCCGGCAGAATGAAGATCCACATCCTGGAAACAGCTGTCGTGTGAAGATCCACATCCTGGAAACACATTTCGTGTGAAGATCCACATTGTGGAATCTCTTGCAGTGTGAAGATCCGCATCCAGGAAAATCCTGCAGTTTAAAGATCGACATCCTGGAATCTCCAGCAGTGTGAAGATCCATATATTGGAATCTCCTGCAGTGTGATGATCCACATCCTGGAAGCTCCAGCAGTGTGAATACCCACAACCTGGAAACTCCTGCAGTGGAAAGATCCACATCCATGAAACTCCTGCAGTGTAACAAAAAATATTCTGCAATCTGCTACAGTATAAAGCTCAACATCCTGGAATCTCCGGCTATGTAAAGATCCACATCTTGTAATCTCCTGCAGTGAGAAAATCCAAATCCTGTAAACTCCTGCAGAGTGAAGAACCACTTCCTGGAATCAACTGCTGTGTGAAGATCCACATCATGGAAAATCCACAAGAGTGAAGATCCACATCATGGAGTCTCCTGCACTGTAAAGTTCCAGATCCTGAAGTCTCCTACAGTGTGAAGATCCACATCCTGAAATCTCCTGCAGTGTGAAGAATCACATCCTGGTATATCCCGCAGTGTGAAGATCCACATCCTGGAATCTCTTGCATTGTGAAGATCCAGATCCTGGACTCTCCTGCAGTGCGAAGATCCAAATCCTGGAATCTGCTGCAGTGCCAAGATTCGCATCCTGGAATCTCCTGCAGTGTGCAGATCCATATTGCCGAATCTACAGCAGTGTGAAGATCCACATCCTGGAAACACATTTCGTGTGAAGATCCACATCCTGGAATCTCTTGCAGTGTGAAGTTCCACATCGTGGAATAATCTGCAGTTTGAAAATCTACATCCTGGAAACTCAAGCAGTGTGAAGATCCAAATATTGGAATCTCCTGCAGTGTGCTGATCCACATCCTGGAATCTCCAGCAGTGTGAATATCCACATCCTGGAACCTCCTGCCTTGTAAAGATCCACATCGTTGAAACTCCTGCAGTGTAACAAAAAACATCCTGCAATCTACTGCAGTATAAAGGTCAACATCCTGGAATCTCCTGCAGTGCAAAGATCCACATCCTGGAATCTCCTGCAGTGAGGAGATCCAAATCCTGTAAACTCCTGCAGAGTGAAGAACCACATCCTGGAATCAACTGCTGTGTGAAGATCCACATCATGGAAAATCCACAAGACTGAAGATCCACATCATGGAACCTCCTGCAGTGTGAAGATTTGCATCCTGGAAACTACTGCAGTGTAACAAATCACATTCTGCAATTTCCAGCAGGATAAACTCAACATCCTGTAATCTCCGAGAGTGTAAAGATCCACTACCTGGATTCTCCAGCAGTGATAAGATCCACATCCTGGAATCTCCTGCATTGAGAAGATCCAAATCATATAACCTCCTGCAGAGTGAAGAACCACATCCTGGAATCTAATTCTGTGTGAAGATCCACATCATGGAAAATCCAAAAGTGTGAACATCCACATCCTGGAAACTCCTGGAGTGTGAAGAACCACATCCTGGAAACAATGGCAGTATAAAGATCCAGATCCAGGAGTCTAATGCAGTGTGAAGATCCACTTCCAAGAGTCTCCAGCAATGTGAAGATCCACATCCTGGAAACTCCTGCAGCATAAGGATACACAACCTGGAATCTCCACCAGTGAGAAGATCCACATCCTGGAATTTCCTGCAGTGAGAAGATCCAAATCATGTCAACGCCTGCAGAGTGAAAAATTACTACCTGGAATCAACTGCTTTGTGAAGATCCACATCATGGAAAATCCAAAAGAGTGAAGATCCACATCCTGGAATCTCCTGCAGCCTGAAGATTCTCATCCTGGACACAGCTGTCATGTGGAAATACACATCCCAGAAACAACTGTCGTGTGTTGATCCATATCATGGAATCTCTGGCAGAATGAAGATCCACATCCTGGAAACAGCTGTCGTGTGAAGATCCACATCCTGGAAACACATTCCGTGTGAAGATCCACAACGTGGAATCTTTTGCAGTGTGAAGATCCGCATCCAGGAAAATCCTACAGTTTGAAGATCCACATCCTGGAATCTCCAGCAGTGTGAAGATTCATATATTGGAATCTCCTGCAGTGTAAAGATCCACATCATGGATTCTCCTGCAGTGAGAATATCCAAATCCTAGTAACTCCTGCAGAGTGAAGAACCACATCCTGGAATCAACTGCTGTGTGAAGATACACATCATAGAAAAGCCACAAGAGTGAAGATCCACATCATGGAATCTCTTGCACTTTAAAGATCCACATCCTGGTATATCCTGCAGTGTGAAGATCACATCCTTGTATATCCCGCAGTGTGAAGATCCACATCCTGGAATCTCTTGCATTGTGAAGATCCAGATCCTGGACTCTCCTGCAGTGCGAAGATCCAAATCCTGGAATCTGCTGTAGTGCCAAGATTCGCATCCTGGAAACTCCTGCAGTGTGCAGATCCATATTGCCGAATCTTCAGCAGTGTGAAGATCCACATCCTGGAATATTCTGCAGTTTGAAAATCTACATCCTGGAATCTCCAGCAGTGTGAAGATCCAAATATTGGAATCTCCTGCAGTGTGCTGATCCACATCCTGGAATCTCCAGCAGTGTGTATATCCACATCCTGGAACCTCCTGCCTTGTAAAGATCCACATCATTGAAACTCGTGCAGTGTAACAAAAAACATCCTGCAATCTACTGAAGTATAAAGGTCAACATCCTGAAATCTCCTGCAGTGCAAAGATCCACATCCTGGAATCTCCTGCAGTGAGGAGATCCAAATCCTGTAAACTCCTGCAGAGTGAAGAATCACATCCTGGAATCTACTTCTGTGTGAAGATCCACATCATGGAAAATCCAAAAGTGTGAACATCCACATCCTGGAATCTCCTGCAGTGTGAAGAACCACATCCTGGAAGAAATGGCAGTGTAAAGATCCAGATCCAGGAGTCTAATGCAGTGTGAAGATTCACATCCAAGCGTCTCCAGCAATGTGAAGATCCACATCCTGGAAACCCCTGCAGCATAAGGATACACAACCTGGAATCTCCAGCAGTGAGAAGATCCACATCCTGGAATTTCCTGCAGTGAGAAGATCCAAATCATGTCAACACATGCAGAGTGAAGAATCACATCCTGTAATCAACTGCTGTGTGTAGATCCACATCATGGAAAATCCAAAAGAGTGAAGATCCACATCCTGGAATCTCCTGCAGCCTGAAGATTCTCATCCTGGACACAGCTGTCATGTCGAAATCCACATCCTAGAAACAACTGTCATGTGTTGATCCATATTGTGGAATCTCCGGCTGAATGAAGATCCACATCCTGGAAACAGCTGTCGTGTGAAGATCCACATCCTGGAAACACATTTCGTGCGAAGATCCACAACGTGGAATCTCTTGCAGTGTGAAGATCCGCATCCAGGAAAATCCTGCAGTTTGAAGATCCACATCCTGGAATCTCCAGCAGTGTGAAGATTCATATATTGGAATCTCCTGCTGTGTAAAGATCCACATCATGGATTCTCCTGCAGTGAGAAGATCCACAACATGGAAACTCCTGCAGTGTAAAGATCCACATCCATGAAACTCCTGCAATGTAACAAAAAACATTCTGCAGTCTACTGCAGTATAGAGCTCAACATCCTGGAATCTCCTGCTGTAAAAGATCCATATCCTGGACTCTCCTGCAATGTGAAGATAGACATCCTAGAATCTTCTGCATTGTAAGGATCCACAACCTGGAATCTCCAGCAGTGAGAAGATCCACTTAATGAAAGCTCCTCCAGTGAGAAAGTCCAAATCCGGTAAACTCCTGCAGAGTGAAGAACAAAATCCTGGAATCAACTGCTGTGTGAAGATACACATCATGGAAAAGCTACAAGAATGAAGATCCACATCATGGAGTCTATTGCAGTGTTAAGATCCACATCCTGGTATATCCTGCAGTGTGAAGATCCACATCCTGGAATAGCCCGCAGTGTGAAGATCCACATCCTGGAATCTCTTGCATTGTGAAGATCCAGATCCTGGACTCTCCTGCAGTGTGAAGATCCAAATCCTGGAATCTGCTGCAGGGTGAAGATTCGCATCCTGGAATCTCCTGCAGTGTGCAGATCCATATCGCCGAATCTTCAGCAGTGTGAAGATCCACATCCTGGAAAAATCTGTCGTGTGAAGATCCACATCCTGGAAACACATTTCGTGTGAAGATCCACATCCTGGAATCTCTTGCAGTGTGAAGTTCCACATCCTGGAATATTCTGCAGTTTGAAAATCTACATCCTGGAATCTCCAGCAGTGTGAAGATCCAAATATTGGAATCTCCTGCAGTGTGCTGATCCACATCCCGGAATCTCCAGCAGTGCGAATATCCACATCCTGGAACCTCCTGCCTTGTAAAGATCCAGATCGTTGAAACTCCTGCAGTGTAACAAAAAACATCCTGCAATCTACTTCAGTATAAAGGTCAACATCCTGGAATCTCCTGCAGTGCAAAGATCCACATCCTGGAAACACATTTCGTGTGAAGATCCACATCCTGGAATCTCTTGCAGTGTGAAGTTCCACATCCTGGATTACTCTGCAGTTTGAAAATCTACATCCTGGAATCTCCAGCAGTGTGAAGATCCAAATATTGGAATCTCCTGCAGTATGCTGATCCACATCCTGGAATCTTCAGCGGTATGAATATCCACATCCTGGAACCTCCTGCCTTGTAAAGATCCACATCGTTGAAACTCCTGCAGTGTAACAAAAAACATCCTGCAATCTACTGCAGTATAAAGGTCAACATCCTGGAATCTCCTACAGTGCAAAGATCCACATCCTGGAATCTCCTGCAGTGAGGAGATCCAAATCCTGTAAACTCCTGCAGAGTGAAGAACCACATCCTGGAATCAACTGCTGTGTGAAGATCCACATCATGGAAAATCCACAAGACTGAAGATCCACATCATGGAACCTCCTGCAGTGTGAAGATTTGCATCCTGGAAACTACTGCAGTGTAACAAACCACATTCTGCAATTTCCAGCAGGATAAACTCAACATCCTGTAATCTCCTAGAGTGTAAAGATCTACATCCTGGATTCTCCAGCAGTGATAAGATCCACATCCTGGAATCTACTGCATTGAGAAGATCCAAATCATAAAACCTCCTGCAGAGTGAAGAACCACATCCTGGAATCTAATCCTGTGTGAAGATCCACATCATGGAAAATCCAAAAGTGTGAACATCCACATCCTGGAATCTCCTGCAGTGTGAAGAACCACATCCTGGAAACAATGGCAGTGTAAAGAGCCAGATCCAGGAGTCTAATGCAGAGTGAAGATCCACATCCAAGAGTCTCCAGCAATGTGAAGATCCACATCCTGGAATCTCCTACAGCGTAAGGATACGCAAACTGGAATCTCCAGCAGTGAGAAGATCCACATCCTGGAATTTCCTGCAGTGAGAAGATCCAAATCATGTCAATGCCTGCAGAGTGAAGAATCACATCCTGGAATCAACTGCTGTGTGAAGATCCACATCATGGAAAATCCACAAGACTGAAGATCCACATCATGGAATCTCCTGCAGTGTGAAGATTTGCATCCTGGAAACTACTGCAGTGTAACAAACCACATTCTGCAATTTCCAGCAGGATAAACTCAACATCCTGTAATCTCCTAGAGTGTAAAGATCCACATCCTGGAATCTCCAGCAGTGATAAGATCCACATCCTGGAATCTACTGCATTGAGAAGATCCAAATCATAAAACCTCCTGCAGAGTGAAGAACCACATCCTGGAATCTAATCCTGTGTGAAGATCCACATCATGGAAAATCCAAAAGTGTGAACATCCACATCCTGGAATCTCCTGCAGTGTGAAGAACCACATCCTGGAAACAATGGCAGTGTAAAGAGCCAGATCCAGGAGTCTAATGCAGAGTGAAGATCCACATCCAAGAGTCTCCAGCAATGTGAAGATCCACATCCTGGAATCTCCTACAGCGTAAGGATACGCAAACTGGAATCTCCAGCAGTGAGAAGATCCACATCCTGGAATTTCCTGCAGTGAGAAGATCCAAATCATGTCAATGCCTGCAGAGTGAAGAATCACATCCTGGAATCAACTGCTGTGTGAAGATCCACATCATGGAAAATCCACAAGACTGAAGATCCACATCATGGAATCTCCTGCAGTGTGAAGATTTGTATCCTGGAAACTACTGCAGTGTAACAAACCACATTCTGCAATTTCCAGCGGGATAAACTCAACATCCTGTAATCTCCTAGAGTGTAAAGATCCACTACCTGGAATCTCCAGCAGTGATAAGATCCACATCCTGGAATCTCCTGCATTGAGAAGATCCAAATCATATAACCTCCTGCAGAGTGAAGAACCACATCCTGGAATCTCCTTCTGTGTGAAGATCCACATCATGGAAAATCCAAAAGTGTGAACATCCACATCCTGGAATCTCTTGCAGTGTGAAGAACCACATCCTGGAAGCTATGGCAGTGTAAAGATCCAGATCCGGGACTCTAATGCAGTGTGAAGATCCACATCCTAGAGTCTCCAGCAATGTGAAGATCCACATCCTGGAATCTCCTACAGCGTAAGGATACACAACCTAGAATCTCCACCAGTGAGAAGATCCACATCCTGGAATTTCCTGCAGTGAGAAGATCCAAATCCTGTAAACTCCTGCAGGGTGAAGAACCACATCCTGGAATCAACTGCTGTGTGAAGATCCACATCATGGAAAATCCACAAGACTGAAGATCCACATCATGGAACCTCCTGCAGTGTGAAGATTTGCATCCTGGAAACTACTGCAGTGTAACAAACCACATTCTGCAATTTCCAGCAGGATAAACTCAACATCCTGTAATCTCCTTGAGTGTAAAGATCCACTACCTGGAATCTCTAGCAGTGATAAGATCCACATCCTGGAATCTCCTGCATTGAGAAGATCCAAATCATATAACCGCCTGCAGAGTGAAGAACCACATCCTGGAATCTACTTCTGTGTGAAGATCCACATCATGGAAAATCCAGAAGTGTGAACATCCACATCCTGGAATCTCCTGCAGTGTGAAGAACCACATCCTGGAAGAAATGGCAGTGTAAAGATCCAGATCCAGGAGTCTAATGCGGGGTGAAGATTCACATCCAAGCGTCTCCAGCAATGTGAAGATCCACATCCTGGAAACTCCTGCAGCATAAGGATACACAACCTGGAATCTCCAGCAGTGAGAAGATCCACATCCTGGAATTTCCTGCAGTGAGAAGATCCAAATCATGTCAACGCCTGCAGAGTGAAGAATCACATCCTGTAATCAACTGCTGTGTGTAGATCCACATCATGGAAAATCCAAAAGAGTGAAGATCCACATCCTGGAATCTCCTGCAGCCAGAAGATTCTCATCCTGGACACAGCTGTCATGTGGAAATCCACATCCTAGAAACAACTGTCATGTGTTGATCCATATTGTGGAATCTCCGGCTGAATGAAGATCCACATCCTGGAAACAGCTGTCGTGTGAAGATCCACATCCTGGAAACACATTTCGTGTGAAGATCCACAACATGGAATCTCTTGCAGTGTGAAGATCCGCATCCAGGAAAATCCTGCAGTTTGAAGATCCACATCCTGGAATCTCCAGCAGTGTGAAGATTCATATATTGGAATCTCCTGCTGTGTAAAGATCCACATCATGGATTCTCCTGCAGTGAGAAGATCCACAACCTGGAAACTCCTGCAGTGTAAAGATCCACATCCATGAAACTCCTGCAATGTAACAAAAAACATTCTGCAGTCTACTGCAGTATACAGCTCAACATCCTGGAATCTCCTGCTGTAAAAGATCCAAATCCTGGACTCTCCTGCAATGTGAAGATAGACATCCTAGAATCTTCTGCATTGTAAGAATCCACAACCTGGAATCTCCAGCAGTGAGAAGATCCACTTCCTGAAAGCTCCTCCATTGAGAAAGTCCAAATCCGGTAAACTCCTGCAGAGTGAAGAACCACATCCTGGAAGCTATGGCAGTGTAAAGATCCGGATCCGGGACTCTAATGCAGTGTGAAGATCCACATCCTAGAGTCTCCAGCAATGTGAAGTTCCACATCCTGGAATCTCCTGCAGCGTAAGGATACACAACCTGGAATCTCCAGCAGTGAGAAGATCCACATCCTGGAATTTCCTGCAGTGAGAAGATCCAAACCCTGTTAACGGCTGCAGAGTGAAGAATCACATCCTGGAATCAACTGCTGTGTGAAGATCCACATCATGGAAAATCCAAAAGAGTGAAGATCCACATCCTGGAATCTCCTGCAGCCTGAAGATTCTCATCCTGGACACAGCTGTCATGTGGAAATCCACATCCTAGAAACAACTGTCATGTGTTGATCCATATTGTGGAATCTCCGGCTGAATGAAGATCCACATCCTGGAAACAGCTGTCGTGTGAAGATCCACATCCTGGAAACACATTTCGTGTGAAGATCCACAACATGGAATCTCTTGCAGTGTGAAGATCCGCATCCAGGAAAATCCTGCAGTTTGAAGATCCACATCCTGGAATCTCCAGCAGTGTGAAGATTCATATATTGGAATCTCCTGCTGTGTAAAGATCCACATCATGGATTCTCCTGCAGTGAGAAGATCCACAACCTGGAAACTCCTGCAGTGTAAAGATCCACATCCATGAAACTCCTGCAATGTAACAAAAAACATTCTGCAGTCTACTGCAGTATACAGCTCAACATCCTGGAATCTCCTGCTGTAAAAGATCCATATCCTGGACTCTCCTGCAATGTGAAGATAGACATCCTAGAATCTTCTGCATTGTAAGAATCCACAACCTGGAATCTCCAGCAGTGAGAAGATCCACTTCCTGAAAGCTCCTCCATTGAGAAAGTCCAAATCCGGTAAACTCCTGCAGAGTGAAGAACCACATCCTGGAAGCTATGGCAGTGTAAAGATCCGGATCCGGGACTCTAATGCAGTGTGAAGATCCACATCCTAGAGTCTCCAGCAATGTGAAGTTCCACATCCTGGAATCTCCTGCAGCGTAAGGATACACAACCTGGAATCTCCAGCAGTGAGAAGATCCACATCCTGGAATTTCCTGCAGTGAGAAGATCCAAATCCTGTTAACGGCTGCAGAGTGAAGAATCACATCCTGGAATCAACTGCTGTGTGAAGATCCACATCATGGAAAATCCAAAAGAGTGAAGATCCACATCCTGGAATCTCCTGCAGCCTGAAGATTCTCATCCTGGACACAGCTGTCATGTGAAAATCCACATCCTAGAAACAACTGTCGTGTGTTGATCCACATCGTGGAATCTCCGGCAGAATGAAGATCCACATCCTGGAAACAGCTGTCGTGTGAAGATCCACATCCTGGAAACACATTTCGTGTGAAGATCCACAACGTGGAATCTCTTGCTGTGTGAAGATCCGCATCCAGGAAAATCCTGCAGTTTGAAGATCACATCCTGGAATCTCCAGCAGTGTGAAGATTCAAATATTGGAATCTCCTGCTCTGTAAAGATCCACATCATGGATTCTCCTGCAGTGAGAAGATCCACAACCTGGAAACTCCTGCAGTGTAAAGATCCACATCCATGAAACGCCTGCAGTGTAACAAAAAACATTCTGCAGTCTACTGCAGTATACAGCTCAACATCCTGGAATCTCCTGCTGTAAAAGATCCATATCCTGGACTCTCCTGCAATGTGAAGATAGACATCCTAGAATCTTCTGCAGTGTAAGGATCCACAACCTGGAATCTCCAGATGTGAGAAGATCCACTTCCTGAAAGCTCCTCCAGTGAGAAGGTCCAAATCCGGTAAACTCCTGCAGAGTGAAGAACAACATCCTGGAATCAACCGCTGTGTGAAGATACACATCATGGAAAAGCTACAAGAATGAAGATCCACATCATGGAGTCTATTGCAGTGTTAAGATCCACATCCTGGTATATCCTGCAGTGTGAAGATCCACATCCTGGAATAGCCCGCAGTGTGAAGATCCACATCCTGGAATCTCTTGCATTGTGAAGATCCAGATCCTGGACTCTCCTGCAGTGCGAAGATCCAAATCCTGGAATCTGCTGCAGGGTGAAGATTCGCATCCTGGAATCTCCTGCAGTGTGCAGATCCATATCGCCGAATCTGCAGATCCACATCCTGGAAACATCTGTCGTGTGAAGATCCACATCCTGGAAACACATTTCGTGTGAAGATCCACATCCTGGAATCTCTTGCTGTGTGACGTTCCACATCCTGGAATATTCTGCAGTTTGAAAATCTACACCTGGAATCTCCAGCAGTGTGAAGATCCAAATATTGGAATCTCCTGCAGTGTGCTGATCCACATCCTGGAATCTCCAGCAGTGCGAATATCCACATCCTGGAACCTCCTGCCTTGTAAAGATCCAGATCGTTGAAACTCCTGCAGTGTAACAAAAAACATCCTGCAATCTACTTCAGTATAAAGGTCAACATCCTGGAATCTCCTGCAGTGCAAAGATCCACATCCTGGAATCTCCTGCAGTGAGGAGATCCAAATCCTGTCAACTCCTGCAGAGTGAAGAACCACATCCTGGAATCAACTGCTGTGTGAAGATCCACATCATGGAAAATCCACAAGACTGAAGATCCACATCATGGAATCTCCTGCAGAGTGAAGATTTGCATCCTGGAAACTACTGCAGTGTAACAAATCACATTCTGCAATTTCCAGCAGGATAAACTCAACATCCTGTAATCTCCTAGAGTGTAAAGATCCACTACCTGGAATCTCCAGTAGTGATAAGGTCCACATCCTGGAATCTCCTGCATTGAGAAGATCCAAATCATATAACCTCCTGCAGAGTGAAGAACCACATCCTGGAATCTCCTTCTGTGTGAAGATCCACATCATGGAAAATCCAAAAGTGTGAACATCCACATCCTGGAATCTCCTGCAGTGTGAAGAACCACATCCTGGAAACTATGGCAGTGTAAAGATCCAGATCCGGTAGTGTAATGCAGTGTGAAGATCGACATCCTAGAGTCTCCAGCAATGTGAAGATCCACATCCTGGAATCTCCTGCAGCGTAAGGATACACAACCTGGAATCTCCAGCAGTGAGAAGATCCACATCCTGGAATTTCCTGCAGTGAGAAGATCCAAATCCTGTTAACGGCTGCAGAGTGAAGAATCACATCCTGGAATCAACTGCTGTGTGAAGATCCACATCATGGAAAATCCAAAAGAGTGAAGATCCACAACCTGGAATCTCCTGCAGCCTGAAGATTCTCATCCTGGACACAGCTGTCATGTGAAAATCCACATCCTAGAAACAACTGTCGTGTGTTGATCCACATCGTGGAATCTCCGGCAGAATGAAGATCCACATCCTGGAAACAGCTGTCGTGTGAAGATCCACATCCTGGAAACACATTTCGTGTGAAGATCCACATTGTGGAATCTCTTGCAGTGTGAAGATCCGCATCCAGGAAAATCCTACAGTTTGAAGATCCACATCCTGGAATCTCCAGCAGTGTGAAGATTCATATATTGGAATCTCCTGCAGTGTAAAGATCCACATCCTGGAATCTTCTGCAGTGAGAAGATCCAAATCCTATAAACTCCTGCAGAGTGAGGAACCACATCCTGGAATCAACTGCTGTGTGAAGATACACATCATGGAAAAGCCACAAGAGTGAAGATCCACACCATGGAGTCTCTTGCACTTTAAAGATCCACATCCTGGTATATCCTGCAGTGTGAAGATCACATCCTGGTATATCCCACAGTGTGAAGATCCACATCCTGGAATCTCTTGCATTGTGAAGGTCCAGATCCTGGACTCTCCTGCAGTGCGAAGATCCAAATCCTGGAATCTGCTGCAGTGCCAAGATTCGCTTCCTGGAATCTCCTGCAGTGTGCAGATCCATATTGCCGAATCTTCAGCAGTGTGAAGATCCACATCCTGGAAACATCTGTCATGTGAAGATCCACATCCTAGAAACACATTTCGTGTGAAGATCCACATCCTGGAATCTCTTGCAGTGTGAAGATCCACATCCTGGAATATTCTGCAGTTTGAAAATCGACATCCTGGAATCTCCAGCAGTGTGAAGATCCAAATATTGGAATCTCCTGCAGTGTGCTGATCCACATCCTGGAATCTCTAGCAGTGTAAATATCCACATCCTGGAATCTCCTGACTTGTAAAGATACACATCGTTGAAACTCCTGCAGTGTAACAAAAAACATCCTGCAATCTACTGCAGTATAAAGGTCAACATCCTGGAATCTCCTGCAGTGCAAAGATCCACATCCTGTAATCTCCTAGAGTGTAAAGATCCACTACCTGGAATCTCCAGCAGTGATAAGATCCACATCCTGGAATCTCCTGCATTGAGAAGATCCAAATCATATAACCTCCTGCAAAGTGAAGAACCACATCCTGGAATCTACTTCTGTGTGAAGATCCACATCATGGAAAATCCAAAAGTGTGAACATCCACATCCTGGAATCTCCTGCAGTGTGAAGATCCACATCCTGGAAACATCTGTCATGTGAAGATCCACATCCTGGAAACACATTTCGTGTGAAGATCCACATCCTGGAATCTCTTGCAGTGTGAAGATCCACATCCTGGAATATTCTGCAGTGTAAAGATCCACATCCTTGAAACTCCTGCAGTGCAACAAAAAACATTCTGCAATCTGCTACAGTATAAAGCTCAACATCATAAAATCTCCTGCTGTAAAATATCCATCTCCTGGACTCTCCTGCAATGTGAAGATAGACATCCTAGAATCTTCTGCAGTGTAAGGATCCACAACCTGGAATCTCCAGCAGTGAGAAGATCCACTTCCTGAAAGCTCCTCCAGTGAGAAGATCCAAATCCGGTAAACTCCTTCAGAGTGAAGAACCACATCCTGGAATCAACTGCTCTGTGAAGAAACACATCATGGAAAAGCTACAAGAGTGAAGATACACATCATGGAGTCTCTTGCAGTTCAAGGATCCACATCCTGGAATATCCCGCAGTGTGAAGATCCACATCCTGGAATCTCTTGCATTGTGAAGATCCAGATCCTGGAGTCTCCTGCAGTGCGAAGATCCAAATCCTGGAATGTGCTGCAGTGTGAAGATAAGCATCCTGGAATCTCCTGCAGTGTGCAGATCCATATCGCCGAATCTTCAGCATTGTGAAGATCCACATCCTGGAAACATCTGTCATGTGAAGATCCACATCCTGAAAACACATTTCGTGTGAAGATCCACATCCTGGAATCATTTGCAGTGTGAAGATCCACATCCTGGTATATTCTGCAGTTAGAAAATCTACATCCTGGAATCTCCAGCAGTGTGAAGATACAAATATTGGAATCTCCTGCAGTGTGCTGATCCACATCCTGGAATCTCCAGCAGTGTGTACATCCACATCCTGGAAACTCCTGCCTTGTAAAGATCCACATCATTGAAACTCCTGCAGTGTAACAAAAAACATCCTGCAATCTACTGAAGTATAAAGGTCAACATCCTGAAATCTCCTGCAGTGCAAAGATCCACATCCTGGAATCTCCAGCAGTGATAAGATCCAAATCCTGGAATCTGCTGCAGTGTGAAGATTCACATCCTGGAATCTCCTGCAGTGTGCAGATCCATATCGCCGAATCTTCAGCAGTGTGAAGATCCACATCCTGGAAACATCTGTTGTGTGAAGATCCACATCCTGGAAACACATTTCGTGTGAAGATCCATATCCTGGAATCTCTTGCAGTGTGAAGTTCCACATCCTGGCATATTCTGCAGTTTGAAAATCTACATCCTGGAATCTCCAGCAGTGTGAAGATCCAAATATTGGAATCTCCTGCAGTGTGCTGATCCACATCCTGGCATCTCCAGCAGTGCGAATATCCACATCATGGAACCTCCTGCCTTGTAAAGATCCACATCGTTGAAACTCCTACAGTGTAACAAAAAACATCCTGGAATCTCCTGCAGTGCAAAGATCCACATCCTGGAATCTCCTGCAGTGAGGAGTTCCAAATCCTGTAAACTACTGCAGAGTGAAGAACCACATCCTGGAATCAACTGCTGTGTGAAGATCCACATCATGGAAAATCCACAAGACTGAAGATCCACATCATGGAATCTCCTGCAATGTGAAGATTTGCATCCTGGAAACTACTGCAGTGTAACAAACCACATACTGCAATTTCCAGCAGGATAAACTCGACATCCTGTAATCTTCTAGAGTGTAAAGATCCACTACCTGGAATCTCCAGTAGTGATAAGATCCACATCCTGGAATCTACTGCATTGAGAAGATCCAAATCATATAACCTCCTGCAGAGTGAAGAACCACATCCTGGAATCTACTTCTGTGTGAATATCCACATCATGGAAAATCCAAAAGTGTGAACATCCATATCCTGGAATCTCCTGCAGTGTGAAGAACCACATCCTGGAAACTATGGCAGTGTAAAAATCCAGATCCGGGAGTCTAATGCATTGTGAAGATCCAGATCCTGGACTCTCCTGCAGTGCGAAGATCCAAATCCTGGAATCCGCTGCAGTGTGAAGATTCGCATCCTGGAATATCCTGCAGTGTGCAGATCCATATCGCCGAATCTTCAGCAGTGTGAAGATCCACATCCTGGAATATTCTGCAGTTTGAAAATCTACATCCTGGAATCTCCAGCAGTGTGAAGATCCAAATATTGGAATCTCCTGCAGTGTGCTGATCCAAATCCTGGAATCTCCAGCAGTGTGAATATCCACATCCTGGAACCTCCTGCCTTGTAAAGATCCACATCGTTGAAACTCCTGCAGTGTAACAAAAAACATCCTGCAATCTACTGAAGTATAAAGGTCAACATCCTGAAATCTCCTGCAGTGCAAAGATCCACATCCTGGAATCTCCTGCAGTGAGGAGATCCAAATCCTGTAAACTCCTGCAGAGTGAAGAATCACATCCTGGAATCAACTGCTGTGTGAAGATCCACATCATGGAAAATCCACAAGACTGAAGATCCACATCATGGAATCTCCTGCAGTGTGAAGATTTGCATCCTGGAAACTACTGCAGTGTAACAAACCACATTCTGCAATTTCCAGCAGGATAAACTCAACATCCTGTAATCTCCTAGAGTGTAAAGATCCACTACCTGGAATCTCCAGCAGTGATAAGATCCACATCCTGGAATCTCCTGCATTTAGAAGATCCAAATCATATAACCTCCTGCAGAGTGAAGAACCACATCCTGGAATCGAATTCTGTGTGAAGATCCACATCATGGAAAATCCAAAAGTGTGAACATCCTCATCCTGGAATCTCCTGCAGTGTGAAGAACCACATCCTGGAAACAATGGCAGTATAAAGATCCAGATCCAGGAGTCTAATGCAGTGTGAAGATCCACATCCAAGAGTCTCCAGCAATGTGAAGATCCACATCCTGGAAACTCCTGCAGCATAACGATACACAACCTGGAATCTCCAGCAGTGAGAAGATCCACATCCTGGAATTTCCTGCAGTGAGAAGATCCAAATCATGTCAACGCCTGCAGAGTGAAGAATCACATCCTGTAATCAACTGCTGTGTGAAGATCCACATCATGGAAAATCCAAAAGAGTGAAGATCCACATCCTGGAATCTCCTGCAGCCTCAAGATTCTCATCCTGGACATAGCTGTCATGTGGAAATCCACATCCTAGAAACAACTGTCGTGTGTTGATCTATATCGTGGAATCTCTGGCAGAATGAAGATCCACATCCTGGAAACAGCTGTCGTGTGAAGATCCACATCCTGGAAACACATTTCGTGTGAAGATCCACAAGGTGGAATCTCTTGCAGTGTGAAGATCCGCATCGAGAGAAATCCTGCAGTTTGAAGATCCACATCCTGGAATCTCCAGCAGTGTGAAGATTCATATTTTGGAATCTCCTGCAGTGTAAAGATCCACATCATGGATTCTCCTGCAGTGAGAAGATCCACAACCTGGAAACTCCTGCAGTATAAAGATCCACATCCTTGAAACTCCTGCAGTGTAACAAAAAACATTCTGCAATCTGCTACAGTATAAAGCTCAACATCATAAAATCTCCTGCTGTAAAATATCCATATCCTGGACTCTCCTGCAATGTGAAGATAGACATCCTAGAATCTTCTGCAGTGTAAGGATCCACAACCTGGAATCTCCAGCAGTGAGAAGATCCACTTCCTGAAAGCTCCTCCAGTGAGAAGATCTAAATCCGGTAAACTCCTGCAGAGTGAAGAACCACATCCTGGAATCAACTGCTGTGTGAAGATACACATCATGGAAAAGCGACAAGAGAGAAGATCCACATCATGGAGTCTCTTGCAGATCAAGGTTCCACTTCCTGGTACATCCTGCAGTGTGAAGATCCACATCCTGGAATATCCCGCAGTGTGAAGATCCACATCCTGGAATCTCTTGCATTGTGAAGATCCAGATCCTGGAATCTCCTGCAGTGTGAAGATCCAAATCCTGGAATCTGCTGCAGTGTGAAGATTCGCATCCTGGAATCTCCTGCAGTGTGCAGATCCTTATCGCCGAAACTTCAGCAGAGTGAAGATCCACATCCTGGAAACATCTGTCATGTGAAGATCCACATCCTGGAAACACATTTCATGTGAAGATCCACATCCTGGAATAATTTGCAGTGTGAAGATCCACATCCTGGAATATTCTGCAGTTTGAAAATCTACATCCTGGAATCTCCAGCAGTGTGAAGATCCAAATATTGGAATCTCCTGCAGTGTGCTGATCCACATCCTGGAATCTCCAGCAGTGTGAATATCCACATCCTGGAACCTCCTGCCTTGTAAAGATCCACATCATTGAAAGTCCTGCAGTGTAACAAAAAACATCCTGCAATCTACTGAAGTATAAAGGTCAACATCCTGAAATCTCCTGCAGTGCAAAGATCCACATCCTGGAATCTCCTGCAGTGAGGAGATCCAAATCCTGTAAACTCCTGCAGAGTGAAGAACCACATACTGGAATCAACTGCTGTGTGAAGATCCACATCATGGAAAATCCACAAGACTGAAGGTCCACATCATGGAATCTCCTGCAGTGTGAAGATTTGGATCCTGGAAACTACTGCAGTGTAACAAACCACATTCTGCAATTTCCAGCAGGATAAACTCAACATCCTGTAATCTCCTAGAGTGTAAAGATCCACTACCTGGAATCTCCAGCAGTGATAAGATCCACATCCTGGAATCTCCTGCATTGAGATGATCCAAATCATATAACCTCCTGCAGAGTGAAGAACCACATCCTGGAATCTAATTCTGTGTGAAGATCCACATCATGGAAAATCCAAAAGTGTGAACATCCTCATCCTGGAATCTCCTGCAGTGTGAAGAACAACATCCTGGAAACAATGGCAGTATAAAGATCCAGATCCAGGAGTCTAATGCAGTGTGAAGATCCACATCCAAGAGTCTCCAGCAATGTGAAGATCCACAATCTGGAAACGCCTGCAGCATAAGGATACACAACCTGGAATCTCCAGCAGTGAGAAGATCCACATCCTGGAATTTCCTGCAGTGAGAAGATCCAAATCATGTCAACGCCTGCAGAGTGAAGAATCACATCCTGGAATCAACTGCTGTGTGAAGATCCACATCATGGAAAATCCAAAAGAGTGAAGATCCACATCCTGGAATCTCCTGCAGCCTGAAGATTCTCATCCTGGACACAGCTGTCATGTGGAAATCCACATCCTAGAAACAACTGTCATGTGTTGATCCATATTGTGGAATCTCCGGCTGAATGAAGATCCACATCCTGGAAACAGCTGTCGTGTGAAGATCCACATCCTGGAAACACATTTCGTGTGAAGATCCACAACGTGGAATCTCTTGCAGTGTGAAGATCCGCATCCAGGAAAATCCTGCAGTTTGAAGATCCACATCCTGGAATCTCCAGCAGTGTGAAGATTCATATATTGGAATCTCCTGCTGTGTAAAGATCCACATCATGGATTCTCCTGCAGTGAGAAGATCCACAACCTGGAAACTCCTGCAGTGTAAAGATCCACATCCATGAAACTCCTGCAATGTAACAAAAAACATTCTGCAGTCTACTGCAGTATACAGCTCAACATCCTGGAATCTCCTGCTGTAAAAGATCCATATCCTGGACTCTCCTGCAATGTGAAGATAGACATCCTAGAATCTTCTGCATTGTAAGAATCCACAACCTGGAATCTCCAGCAGTGAGAAGATCCACTTCCTGAAAGCTCCTCCATTGAGAAAGTCCAAATCCGGTAAACTCCTGCAGAGTGAAGAACCACATCCTGGAAGCTATGGCAGTGTAAAGATCCGGATCCGGGACTCTAATGCAGTGTGAAGATCCACATCCTAGAGTCTCCAGCAATGTGAAGTTCCACATCCTGGAATCTCCTGCAGCGTAAGGATACACAACCTGGAATCTCCAGCAGTGAGAAGATCCACATCCTGGAATTTCCTGCAGTGAGAAGATCCAAATCCTGTTAACGGCTGCAGAGTGAAGAATCACATCCTGGAATCAACTGCTGTGTGAAGATCCACATCATGGAAAATCCAAAAGAGTGAAGATCCACATCCTGGAATCTCCTGCAGCCTGAAGATTCTCATCCTGGACACAGCTGTCATGTGAAAATCCACATCCTAGAAACAACTGTCGTGTGTTGATCCACATCGTGGAATCTCCGGCAGAATGAAGATCCACATCCTGGAAACAGCTGTCGTGTGAAGATCCACATCCTGGAAACACATTTCGTGTGAAGATCCACAACGTGGAATCTCTTGCTGTGTGAAGATCCGCATCCAGGAAAATCCTGCAGTTTGAAGATCACATCCTGGAATCTCCAGCAGTGTGAAGATTCAAATATTGGAATCTCCTGCTCTGTAAAGATCCACATCATGGATTCTCCTGCAGTGAGAAGATCCACAACCTGGAAACTCCTGCAGTGTAAAGATCCACATCCATGAAACGCCTGCAGTGTAACAAAAAACATTCTGCAGTCTACTGCAGTATACAGCTCAACATCCTGGAATCTCCTGCTGTAAAAGATCCATATCCTGGACTCTCCTGCAATGTGAAGATAGACATCCTAGAATCTTCTGCAGTGTAAGGATCCACAACCTGGAATCTCCAGATGTGAGAAGATCCACTTCCTGAAAGCTCCTCCAGTGAGAAGGTCCAAATCCGGTAAACTCCTGCAGAGTGAAGAACAACATCCTGGAATCAACCGCTGTGTGAAGATACACATCATGGAAAAGCTACAAGAATGAAGATCCACATCATGGAGTCTATTGCAGTGTTAAGATCCACATCCTGGTATATCCTGCAGTGTGAAGATCCACATCCTGGAATAGCCCGCAGTGTGAAGATCCACATCCTGGAATCTCTTGCATTGTGAAGATCCAGATCCTGGACTCTCCTGCAGTGCGAAGATCCAAATCCTGGAATCTGCTGCAGGGTGAAGATTCGCATCCTGGAATCTCCTGCAGTGTGCAGATCCATATCGCCGAATCTGCAGATCCACATCCTGGAAACATCTGTCGTGTGAAGATCCACATCCTGGAAACACATTTCGTGTGAAGATCCACATCCTGGAATCTCTTGCTGTGTGACGTTCCACATCCTGGAATATTCTGCAGTTTGAAAATCTACACCTGGAATCTCCAGCAGTGTGAAGATCCAAATATTGGAATCTCCTGCAGTGTGCTGATCCACATCCTGGAATCTCCAGCAGTGCGAATATCCACATCCTGGAACCTCCTGCCTTGTAAAGATCCAGATCGTTGAAACTCCTGCAGTGTAACAAAAAACATCCTGCAATCTACTTCAGTATAAAGGTCAACATCCTGGAATCTCCTGCAGTGCAAAGATCCACATCCTGGAATCTCCTGCAGTGAGGAGATCCAAATCCTGTCAACTCCTGCAGAGTGAAGAACCACATCCTGGAATCAACTGCTGTGTGAAGATCCACATCATGGAAAATCCACAAGACTGAAGATCCACATCATGGAATCTCCTGCAGAGTGAAGATTTGCATCCTGGAAACTACTGCAGTGTAACAAATCACATTCTGCAATTTCCAGCAGGATAAACTCAACATCCTGTAATCTCCTAGAGTGTAAAGATCCACTACCTGGAATCTCCAGTAGTGATAAGGTCCACATCCTGGAATCTCCTGCATTGAGAAGATCCAAATCATATAACCTCCTGCAGAGTGAAGAACCACATCCTGGAATCTCCTTCTGTGTGAAGATCCACATCATGGAAAATCCAAAAGTGTGAACATCCACATCCTGGAATCTCCTGCAGTGTGAAGAACCACATCCTGGAAACTATGGCAGTGTAAAGATCCAGATCCGGTAGTGTAATGCAGTGTGAAGATCGACATCCTAGAGTCTCCAGCAATGTGAAGATCCACATCCTGGAATCTCCTGCAGCGTAAGGATACACAACCTGGAATCTCCAGCAGTGAGAAGATCCACATCCTGGAATTTCCTGCAGTGAGAAGATCCAAATCCTGTTAACGGCTGCAGAGTGAAGAATCACATCCTGGAATCAACTGCTGTGTGAAGATCCACATCATGGAAAATCCAAAAGAGTGAAGATCCACAACCTGGAATCTCCTGCAGCCTGAAGATTCTCATCCTGGACACAGCTGTCATGTGAAAATCCACATCCTAGAAACAACTGTCGTGTGTTGATCCACATCGTGGAATCTCCGGCAGAATGAAGATCCACATCCTGGAAACAGCTGTCGTGTGAAGATCCACATCCTGGAAACACATTTCGTGTGAAGATCCACATTGTGGAATCTCTTGCAGTGTGAAGATCCGCATCCAGGAAAATCCTACAGTTTGAAGATCCACATCCTGGAATCTCCAGCAGTGTGAAGATTCATATATTGGAATCTCCTGCAGTGTAAAGATCCACATCCTGGAATCTTCTGCAGTGAGAAGATCCAAATCCTATAAACTCCTGCAGAGTGAGGAACCACATCCTGGAATCAACTGCTGTGTGAAGATACACATCATGGAAAAGCCACAAGAGTGAAGATCCACACCATGGAGTCTCTTGCACTTTAAAGATCCACATCCTGGTATATCCTGCAGTGTGAAGATCACATCCTGGTATATCCCACAGTGTGAAGATCCACATCCTGGAATCTCTTGCATTGTGAAGGTCCAGATCCTGGACTCTCCTGCAGTGCGAAGATCCAAATCCTGGAATCTGCTGCAGTGCCAAGATTCGCTTCCTGGAATCTCCTGCAGTGTGCAGATCCATATTGCCGAATCTTCAGCAGTGTGAAGATCCACATCCTGGAAACATCTGTCATGTGAAGATCCACATCCTAGAAACACATTTCGTGTGAAGATCCACATCCTGGAATCTCTTGCAGTGTGAAGATCCACATCCTGGAATATTCTGCAGTTTGAAAATCGACATCCTGGAATCTCCAGCAGTGTGAAGATCCAAATATTGGAATCTCCTGCAGTGTGCTGATCCACATCCTGGAATCTCTAGCAGTGTAAATATCCACATCCTGGAATCTCCTGACTTGTAAAGATACACATCGTTGAAACTCCTGCAGTGTAACAAAAAACATCCTGCAATCTACTGCAGTATAAAGGTCAACATCCTGGAATCTCCTGCAGTGCAAAGATCCACATCCTGTAATCTCCTAGAGTGTAAAGATCCACTACCTGGAATCTCCAGCAGTGATAAGATCCACATCCTGGAATCTCCTGCATTGAGAAGATCCAAATCATATAACCTCCTGCAGAGTGAAGAACCACATCCTGGAATCTACTTCTGTGTGAAGATCCACATCATGGAAAATCCAAAAGTGCGAACATCCACATCCTGGAATCTCCTGCAGTGTGAAGATCCACATCCTGGAAACATCTGTCATGTGAAGATCCACATCCTGGAAACACATTTCGTGTGAAGATCCACATCCTGGAATCTCTTGCAGTGTGAAGATCCACATCCTGGAATATTCTGCAGTGTAAAGATCCACATCCTTGAAACTCCTGCAGTGCAACAAAAAACATTCTGCAATCTGCTACAGTATAAAGCTCAACATCATAAAATCTCCTGCTGTAAAATATCCATCTCCTGGACTCTCCTGCAATGTGAAGATAGACATCCTAGAATCTTCTGCAGTGTAAGGATCCACAACCTGGAATCTCCAGCAGTGAGAAGATCCACTTCCTGAAAGCTCCTCCAGTGAGAAGATCCAAATCCGGTAAACTCCTTCAGAGTGAAGAACCACATCCTGGAATCAACTGCTCTGTGAAGAAACACATCATGGAAAAGCTACAAGAGTGAAGATACACATCATGGAGTCTCTTGCAGTTCAAGGATCCACATCCTGGAATATCCCGCAGTGTGAAGATCCACATCCTGGAATCTCTTGCATTGTGAAGATCCAGATCCTGGAGTCTCCTGCAGTGCGAAGATCCAAATCCTGGAATGTGCTGCAGTGTGAAGATAAGCATCCTGGAATCTCCTGCAGTGTGCAGATCCATATCGCCGAATCTTCAGCATTGTGAAGATCCACATCCTGGAAACATCTGTCATGTGAAGATCCACATCCTGAAAACACATTTCGTGTGAAGATCCACATCCTGGAATCATTTGCAGTGTGAAGATCCACATCCTGGTATATTCTGCAGTTAGAAAATCTACATCCTGGAATCTCCAGCAGTGTGAAGATACAAATATTGGAATCTCCTGCAGTGTGCTGATCCACATCCTGGAATCTCCAGCAGTGTGTACATCCACATCCTGGAAACTCCTGCCTTGTAAAGATCCACATCATTGAAACTCCTGCAGTGTAACAAAAAACATCCTGCAATCTACTGAAGTATAAAGGTCAACATCCTGAAATCTCCTGCAGTGCAAAGATCCACATCCTGGAATCTCCAGCAGTGATAAGATCCAAATCCTGGAATCTGCTGCAGTGTGAAGATTCACATCCTGGAATCTCCTGCAGTGTGCAGATCCATATCGCCGAATCTTCAGCAGTGTGAAGATCCACATCCTGGAAACATCTGTTGTGTGAAGATCCACATCCTGGAAACACATTTCGTGTGAAGATCCATATCCTGGAATCTCTTGCAGTGTGAAGTTCCACATCCTGGCATATTCTGCAGTTTGAAAATCTACATCCTGGAATCTCCAGCAGTGTGAAGATCCAAATATTGGAATCTCCTGCAGTGTGCTGATCCACATCCTGGCATCTCCAGCAGTGCGAATATCCACATCATGGAACCTCCTGCCTTGTAAAGATCCACATCGTTGAAACTCCTACAGTGTAACAAAAAACATCCTGGAATCTCCTGCAGTGCAAAGATCCACATCCTGGAATCTCCTGCAGTGAGGAGTTCCAAATCCTGTAAACTACTGCAGAGTGAAGAACCACATCCTGGAATCAACTGCTGTGTGAAGATCCACATCATGGAAAATCCACAAGACTGAAGATCCACATCATGGAATCTCCTGCAATGTGAAGATTTGCATCCTGGAAACTACTGCAGTGTAACAAACCACATACTGCAATTTCCAGCAGGATAAACTCGACATCCTGTAATCTTCTAGAGTGTAAAGATCCACTACCTGGAATCTCCAGTAGTGATAAGATCCACATCCTGGAATCTACTGCATTGAGAAGATCCAAATCATATAACCTCCTGCAGAGTGAAGAACCACATCCTGGAATCTACTTCTGTGTGAATATCCACATCATGGAAAATCCAAAAGTGTGAACATCCATATCCTGGAATCTCCTGCAGTGTGAAGAACCACATCCTGGAAACTATGGCAGTGTAAAAATCCAGATCCGGGAGTCTAATGCATTGTGAAGATCCAGATCCTGGACTCTCCTGCAGTGCGAAGATCCAAATCCTGGAATCCGCTGCAGTGTGAAGATTCGCATCCTGGAATATCCTGCAGTGTGCAGATCCATATCGCCGAATCTTCAGCAGTGTGAAGATCCACATCCTGGAATATTCTGCAGTTTGAAAATCTACATCCTGGAATCTCCAGCAGTGTGAAGATCCAAATATTGGAATCTCCTGCAGTGTGCTGATCCAAATCCTGGAATCTCCAGCAGTGTGAATATCCACATCCTGGAACCTCCTGCCTTGTAAAGATCCACATCGTTGAAACTCCTGCAGTGTAACAAAAAACATCCTGCAATCTACTGAAGTATAAAGGTCAACATCCTGAAATCTCCTGCAGTGCAAAGATCCACATCCTGGAATCTCCTGCAGTGAGGAGATCCAAATCCTGTAAACTCCTGCAGAGTGAAGAATCACATCCTGGAATCAACTGCTGTGTGAAGATCCACATCATGGAAAATCCACAAGACTGAAGATCCACATCATGGAATCTCCTGCAGTGTGAAGATTTGCATCCTGGAAACTACTGCAGTGTAACAAACCACATTCTGCAATTTCCAGCAGGATAAACTCAACATCCTGTAATCTCCTAGAGTGTAAAGATCCACTACCTGGAATCTCCAGCAGTGATAAGATCCACATCCTGGAATCTCCTGCATTTAGAAGATCCAAATCATATAACCTCCTGCAGAGTGAAGAACCACATCCTGGAATCGAATTCTGTGTGAAGATCCACATCATGGAAAATCCAAAAGTGTGAACATCCTCATCCTGGAATCTCCTGCAGTGTGAAGAACCACATCCTGGAAACAATGGCAGTATAAAGATCCAGATCCAGGAGTCTAATGCAGTGTGAAGATCCACATCCAAGAGTCTCCAGCAATGTGAAGATCCACATCCTGGAAACTCCTGCAGCATAACGATACACAACCTGGAATCTCCAGCAGTGAGAAGATCCACATCCTGGAATTTCCTGCAGTGAGAAGATCCAAATCATGTCAACGCCTGCAGAGTGAAGAATCACATCCTGTAATCAACTGCTGTGTGAAGATCCACATCATGGAAAATCCAAAAGAGTGAAGATCCACATCCTGGAATCTCCTGCAGCCTCAAGATTCTCATCCTGGACATAGCTGTCATGTGGAAATCCACATCCTAGAAACAACTGTCGTGTGTTGATCTATATCGTGGAATCTCTGGCAGAATGAAGATCCACATCCTGGAAACAGCTGTCGTGTGAAGATCCACATCCTGGAAACACATTTCGTGTGAAGATCCACAAGGTGGAATCTCTTGCAGTGTGAAGATCCGCATCGAGAGAAATCCTGCAGTTTGAAGATCCACATCCTGGAATCTCCAGCAGTGTGAAGATTCATATTTTGGAATCTCCTGCAGTGTAAAGATCCACATCATGGATTCTCCTGCAGTGAGAAGATCCACAACCTGGAAACTCCTGCAGTATAAAGATCCACATCCTTGAAACTCCTGCAGTGTAACAAAAAACATTCTGCAATCTGCTACAGTATAAAGCTCAACATCATAAAATCTCCTGCTGTAAAATATCCATATCCTGGACTCTCCTGCAATGTGAAGATAGACATCCTAGAATCTTCTGCAGTGTAAGGATCCACAACCTGGAATCTCCAGCAGTGAGAAGATCCACTTCCTGAAAGCTCCTCCAGTGAGAAGATCTAAATCCGGTAAACTCCTGCAGAGTGAAGAACCACATCCTGGAATCAACTGCTGTGTGAAGATACACATCATGGAAAAGCGACAAGAGAGAAGATCCACATCATGGAGTCTCTTGCAGATCAAGGTTCCACTTCCTGGTACATCCTGCAGTGTGAAGATCCACATCCTGGAATATCCCGCAGTGTGAAGATCCACATCCTGGAATCTCTTGCATTGTGAAGATCCAGATCCTGGAATCTCCTGCAGTGTGAAGATCCAAATCCTGGAATCTGCTGCAGTGTGAAGATTCGCATCCTGGAATCTCCTGCAGTGTGCAGATCCTTATCGCCGAAACTTCAGCAGAGTGAAGATCCACATCCTGGAAACATCTGTCATGTGAAGATCCACATCCTGGAAACACATTTCATGTGAAGATCCACATCCTGGAATAATTTGCAGTGTGAAGATCCACATCCTGGAATATTCTGCAGTTTGAAAATCTACATCCTGGAATCTCCAGCAGTGTGAAGATCCAAATATTGGAATCTCCTGCAGTGTGCTGATCCACATCCTGGAATCTCCAGCAGTGTGAATATCCACATCCTGGAACCTCCTGCCTTGTAAAGATCCACATCATTGAAAGTCCTGCAGTGTAACAAAAAACATCCTGCAATCTACTGAAGTATAAAGGTCAACATCCTGAAATCTCCTGCAGTGCAAAGATCCACATCCTGGAATCTCCTGCAGTGAGGAGATCCAAATCCTGTAAACTCCTGCAGAGTGAAGAACCACATACTGGAATCAACTGCTGTGTGAAGATCCACATCATGGAAAATCCACAAGACTGAAGGTCCACATCATGGAATCTCCTGCAGTGTGAAGATTTGGATCCTGGAAACTACTGCAGTGTAACAAACCACATTCTGCAATTTCCAGCAGGATAAACTCAACATCCTGTAATCTCCTAGAGTGTAAAGATCCACTACCTGGAATCTCCAGCAGTGATAAGATCCACATCCTGGAATCTCCTGCATTGAGATGATCCAAATCATATAACCTCCTGCAGAGTGAAGAACCACATCCTGGAATCTAATTCTGTGTGAAGATCCACATCATGGAAAATCCAAAAGTGTGAACATCCTCATCCTGGAATCTCCTGCAGTGTGAAGAACAACATCCTGGAAACAATGGCAGTATAAAGATCCAGATCCAGGAGTCTAATGCAGTGTGAAGATCCACATCCAAGAGTCTCCAGCAATGTGAAGATCCACAATCTGGAAACGCCTGCAGCATAAGGATACACAACCTGGAATCTCCAGCAGTGAGAAGATCCACATCCTGGAATTTCCTGCAGTGAGAAGATCCAAATCATGTCAACGCCTGCAGAGTGAAGAATCACATCCTGTAATCAACTGCTGTGTGAAGATCCACATCATGGAAAATCCAAAAGAATGAAGATCCACATCCTGGAATCTCCTGCAGCCTCAAGATTCTCATCCTGGACATAGCTGTCATGTGGAAATCCACATCCTAGAAACAACTGTCGTGTGTTGATCCATATCGTGGAATCTCTGGCAGAATGAAGATCCACATCCTGGAAACAGCTGTCGTGTGAAGATCCACATCCTGGAAACACATTTCGTGTGAAGATCCACAATGTGGAATCTCTTGCAGTGCGAAGATCCGCATCCAGGGAAATCCTGCAGTTTAAAGATCCACATCCTGGAATCTCCAGCAGTGTGAAGATTCATATATTGGAATCTCCTGCAGTGTAAAGATCCACATCATGGATTCTCCTTCAGTGAGAAGATCCACAACCTGGAATCTCCTGCAGTGTAAAGATCCACATCCTGGAATCTCCAGCAGTAAGAAGATCCAAATCCTGTAAACTCCTGCAGAGTGAAGAACCACATCCTGGAATCAACTGCTGTGTGAAGATCCACATCATGGAAAATCCACAAGTGTGAAGATCCACATCATGGCGTCTCCTGCAGTTTAATGTTCCAGATCCTGGAGTCACCTGCAGTGTGAAGATCCACATCCTGGAATCTCCTGCATTGTGAAGATTCACATCCTGGAAACTACTGCAGTGGAACAAACCACATTCTGCAATTTCCAGCAGGATAAAGCTCAACATGCTGTAATCTTTTGCAGTGTAAAGATCCACTACCTGGAATCTCCAGCAGTGATGAGATCCACATCCCGGAATCTCCTGCATTGAGAAGGTCCACGTCATATAACTGCCTGCAGAGTGAAGAGCCACATCCTGGAATTTACATCTGTGTGAAGATCCACATCATGGAAAATCCAAAAGTGTGAACATCCACATCATGGAATCCCCTGTAGTGTGAAGAACCACATCGTGGACACTCATGCAGTGTAAAGATCCAGATCAGGGAGTCTAATGCAGTGTGAAGGTCCACATCCTCGAGTCTCCAGCAATGTGAAGATAGACATCCTGGAATCTCCTGCAGTGTAAGGATACACAACCTGGAATCTCCAGCAGTGAGAAGATCCACATCATGGAATTTCCTGCAGTGAGATGATCCAAATCCTGTTAACGCCTGCAGAGTGAAGAATCACATCCTGGAATCAACTGCTGTGTGAAGATCCACATCCTGGAATATCCAGCAGTGTGAATATCCACATATTGGAATCTCCTGCATTGTGAAGATCCACAACCTGGCATCTCCAGCAGTGTGAATATCCACATCCTGGAAACGCCTGCAGTGTAAAGATCCACATCCTGGAAACTCCTGCAGTGTAACAAACAACATTCTGCAGTCTACTGCAGCATACAGCTCAACATCCTGGAATCTCCTGCAGTCTAATGATCCATATCCTGGACTCCCCTGCAATATAAAGATAGAAATCCTGAAATCTTCTGCAGTTTAAGGATCCACAACCTGGAATCTCCAGCAGTGAGAAGATGCACTTCCTGAAATATCCTCCAATGAGAAGATCCAACTCCGGTAAACTCCTGCAGAGTGAAGAACCTCATCCTGGAACCAACTGCTGTGTGAAGATACACATCATGGAAAAGCCACAAGAGTGAAGATCCACATCATGGAGTCTTCTGCAGTGTACAGATCGACATCCTGGTATATCCTGCAGTGTGAAGATCCAAATCCTGGAATATACCGTAGTGTGAAGATCCACATCCTGGAATCTCTTGCATTGTGAAGATCCAGATCCTGTTGCCTCCTGCAGTGTGAAGAGCGAAATCCTGGAATCTGCTGCAGTGTGAAGATTCGCATCATGTAATCTCCTGCAGTGTGCAGATCCATATCACCGAATCTTCAGCAGTGTGAAGATCCACATCCTGGAATCTCCAGCTGTGTGAATATCCACAACCTGGAAACTCGTGCCGTGTAAAGATCCACTTCCTTGAAACTCCTGCAGTGTAACAAAAAACATTCTGCAATCTACTACAGTATAAAGCTCAACATCATGGTATCTCCTGCAGTGCAAAGATCCACATCTTGGAATCTCCTGCAGTGAGAAGATCCAAATCCTGTAAACTCCTGCAGAGTGAAGAACCACATCCTGGAATCAACTGCTGTGTGAAGATACACATCATGGAAAAGCTACAAGAGTGAAGATCCACATCATGGAGTCTCTTGCAGTTCAAGGTTCCACATCCTGGTATATCCTGCAGTGTGAAGATCCACATCCTGGAATATCCCGCAGTGTGAAGATCCACATCCTGGAATCTCTTGCATTGTGAAGATCCAGATTCTGGACTCTCCTGCAGTGCGAAGATCCAAATCCTGGAATCAGCTGCAGTGTGAAGATTCGCATCCTGGAATCTCCTGCAGTGTGCAGATCCATATCGCTGAAACTTCAGCAGTGTGAAGATCCACATCCTGGAAGCATCTGTCATGTGATGATCCACATCCTGGAAAGACATTTCGTGTGAAGATCCACATCCTGGAATAATTTGCAGTGTGAAGATCCACATCCTGGAATATTCTGCAGTTTGAAAATCTACATCCTGGAATCTCCAGCAGTGTGAAGATCCAAATATTGGAATCTCCTGCAGTGTGCTGATCCACATCCTGGAATCTCCAGCAGTGTGAATATCCACATCCTGGAACCTCCTGCCTTGTAAAGATCCACATCATTGAAACTCCTGCAGTGTAACAAAAAACATCCTGCAATCTACTGCAGTATAAAGTTCAACATCCTGAAATCTCCTGCAGTGCAAAGATCCACATCCTGGAATCTCCTGCAGTGAGGAGATCTAAATCCTGTAAACTCCTGCAGAGTGAAGAACCACATCCTGGAATCAACTGCTGTGTGAAGATCCACATCATGAAAAATCCACAAGACTGAAGATCCACATCATGGAATCTCCTGCAGTGTGAAGATTTGCATCCTGGAAACTACTGCAGTGTACCAAACCACATTCTGCAATTTCCAGCAGGATAAACTCAACATCCTGTAACCTCCTAGAGTGTAAAGATCCACTACCTGGAATCTCCAGCAGTGATAAGATCCACATCCTGGAATCTCCTGCATTGAGAAGATCCAAATCATATAACCTACTGCAGAGTGAAGAACCACATCCTGGAATCGACTTCTGTGTGAAGATCCACATCATGGAAAATCCAAAAGTGTGAACATCCACATCCTGGAATCTCCTGCAGTGTGTAGAACCACATCCTGGAAGCTATGGCAGTGTAAATATCCAGATCCGGGAGTCTAATGCAGTGTGAAGATCCACATCCTAGAGTCTCCAGCAATGTGAAGATCCACATCCTGGATTCTCCTACAGCGTAAGGATACACAACCTGGAATCTCCAGCAGTGAGAAGATCCACATCCTGGAATTTCCTGCAGTGAGAAGATCCAAATCATGTCAACGCCTGCAGAGTGAAGAATCACATCCTCCAATCAGCTGCTGTGTGAAGATCCACATCATGGAAAATCCACAAGAGTGAAGATCCACATCCTGGAATCTCCTGCAGCCTGAAGTTTCTCATCCTGGACACAGCTCTCATGTGAAAATCCACATCCTAGAAACAACTGTTGTGTGTTGATCCACATCATGGAATCTCCAGCATAATGAAGATCCACATCCTGGAAACAGCTGTCGTGTGAAGATCCACATCCTGGAAACACATTTCGTGTGAAGATCCACATCGTGGAATCTCTTGCAGTGTGAAGATCCGCATCCAGGAAAATCCTGCAGTTTGAAGATCCACATCCTGGAATCTCCAGCAGTGTGAAGTTTCATATATTGGAATCTCCTGCAGTGTAAAGATCCACTTCCTGGAATCTCCTGCAGCGAGAAGATCCAAATCCTATAAACTCCTGCAGAGTGAAGAACCACATCCTGGAATCAACTTCTGTGTGAAGATACACATCATGGAAAAGCCACAAGAGTGAAGATCCACATCATGGAGTCTCTTGCAGTTTAAAGATCCACATCCTGGTATATCCTGCAGTGTGAAGAACCACATCCTGGAATATCCTGCAGTGTGAAGATCCACATCCTGGAATCTCCTGCAGTGAGGAGATCCAAATCCTGTAAACTCCTGCAGAGTGAAGAACCACATCCTGGAATCAACTGCTGTGTGAAGATCGACATCATGGAAAAACCACAAGACTGAAGATCCACATCATGGAATCTCCTGCAGTGTCAAGATTTGCATCCTGGAAACTACTGCAGTGTACCAAACCACATTCTGCAATTTCCAGCAGGATAAACTCAACATCCTGTAATCTCCTAGAGTGTAAAGATCCACTACCTGAAATCTCCAGCAGTGATAAGATCCACATCCTGGAATCTCCTGCATTGAGAAGATCCAAATCATATAACCTCCTGCAGTTTGAAGATCCACATCCTGGAATCTCGAGCAGTGTGAAGTTTCATATATTGGAATCTCCTGCAATGTGAAGATCCACTTCCTGGAATCTCCTGCAGCGAGAAGATCCAAATCCTATAAACTCCTGCAGAGTGAAGAACCACATCCTGGAATCAACTTCTGTGTGAAGATACACATCATGGAAAAGCCACAAGAGTGAAGATCCACATCATGGAGTCTCTTGCGGTTTAAAGATCCACATCCTGGTATATCCTGCAGTGTGAAGAACCACATGCTGGAATGTCCCGCAGTGTGAAGATCCACATCCTGGAATCTCTTGCATTGTGAAGATCCAGATCATGGACTCTCCTGCAGTGCGAAGTTCCAAATCCTGGAATCTGCTGCAGTGTGAAGATTCGCATCCTGGAATCTCCTGCAGTGTGCAGATCCATATCGCCGAATCTTCAGCAGTGTGAAGATCCACATCCTGGAAACATCTGTCGTGTGAAGATCCACATCCTGGAAACACATTTTGTGTGAAGATCCATATCCTGGAATCATTTGCAGTGTGAAGTTCCACATCCTGGAATATTCTGCAGTTTGAAAATCTACATCCTGGAATCTCCAGCAGTGTGAAGATCCAAATATTGGAATCTCCTGCAGTGTGCTGATCCACATCCTGGAATCTCCATCAGTGCGAATATCCACATCCTGGAACCTCCTGCCTTGTAAAGATCCACATCGTTGAAACTCCTGCAGTGTAACAAAAAACATCCTGCAATCTACTGCAGTATAAAGGTCAACATCCTGAAATCTCCTGCAGTGCAAAGATCCACATCCTGGAATCTCCTGCAGTGAGGAGATCCAAATCCTGTAAACTCCTGCAGAGTGAAGAACCACATCATGGAATCAACTGCTGTGTGAAGATCCACATCATGGAAAATCCACAAGACTGAAGATCCACATCATGGAATCTCCTGCAATGTGAAGATATGCATCCTGGAAACTACTGCAGTGTACCAAACCACATACTGCAATTTCCAGCAGGATAAACTCGACATCCTGTAATCTCCTAGAGTGTAAAGATCCACTACCTGGAATCTCCAATAGTGATAAGATCCACATCCTGGAATGGCCTGCATTGAGTAGATCCAAATCATATAACCTCCTGCAGAGTGAAGAACCACATCCTGGAATCTCCTTCAGTGTGAAGATCCACATCATGGAAAATCCAAAAGTGTGAACATCCACATCCTGGAATCTCCTGCAGTGTGAAGAACCAATCCTGGAAACTATGGCAGTGTAAAGATCCAGATCCGGGAGTCAAATGCATTGAGAAGATCCAGATCCTGGACACTCCTGCAGTGCGAAGATCCAAATCCTGTAAACTCCTGCAGAGTGAAGAACCACATCCTGGAATCAACTGCTGTGTCAAGATCCACATCATGGAAAATCCACAAGACTGAAGATCCACATCATGGAATCTCCTGCAGTGTGAAGAACCACATCCTGGAAACAATGGCAGTATAAAGATCCAGATCCGGGAGTCTAATGCAGTGTGAAGATCCACATCCAAGAGTCTCCAGCAATGTGAAGATCCACATCCTGGAAACTCCTGCAGCGTAATGATACACAACCTGGAATCTCCAGCAGTGAGAAGATCCACATCCTGGAATTTCCTGCAGTGAGAAGATCCAAATCATGTCAACGCCTGCAGAGTGAAGAATCACATCCTGTAATCAACTGCTGTGTGAAGATCCACATCATGGAAAATCCAAAAGAGTGAAGATCCACATCCTGGAATCTCCTGCAGCCTCAAGATTCTCATCCTGGACATAGCTGTCATGTGGAAATCCACATCCTAGAAACAACTGTCGTGTGTTGATCCATATCGTGGAATCTCTGGCAGAATGAAGATCCACATCCTGGAAACAGCTGTCGTGTGAAGATCCACATCCTGGAAATACATTTTGTGTGAAGATCCACAACGTGGAATCTCTTGCAGTGTGAAGATCCGCATCCAGGGAAATCCTGCAGTTTGAAGATCCACATCCTGGAATCTCCAGCAGTGTGAAGATTCATATATTGGAATCTCCTGCAGTGTAAAGATCCACATCATGGATTCTCCTGCAGTGAGAAGATCCACAACCTGGAAACTCCTGCAGTGTAAAGATCCACATCCTTGAAACTCCTGCAGTGTAACAAAAAACATTCTGCAATCTGCTACAGTATAAAGCTCAACATCATAAAATCTACTGCTGTAAAATATCCATATCCTGGACTCTCCTGCAATGTGAAGATAGACATCCTAGAATCTTCTGCAGTGTAATAATCCACAACCTGGAATCTCCAGCAGTGAGAAGATCCACTTCCTGAAAGCTCCTCCAGTGAGAAGGTCCAAATCCGGTAAATTCCTGCAGAGTGAAGAACCACATCCTGGAATCAACTGCTGTGTGAAGATACTCATCATGGAAAAGCTACAAGAGTGAAGATCCACATCATGGAGTCTCTTGCAGTTCAAGGTTCCACATCCTGGTATATCCTGCAGTGTGAAGATCCACATCCTGGAATATCCCGCAGTGTGAAGATCCACATCCTGGAATCTCTTGCATTGTGAAGATCCAGATCCTGGACTCTCCTGCAGAGCGAAGATCCAAATCCTGGAATCTGCTGCAGTGTGAAGATTCGCATCCTGGAATCTCCTGCAGTGTGCAGATCCATATCGCCGAATCTTCAGCAGTGTGAAGATCCACATCCTGGAAACAACTGTCATGTGAAGATCCACATCCTGGAAACACATTTCGTGTGAAGATCCACATGCTGGCATCATTTGCAGTGTGAAGATCCACATCCTGGAATATTCTGCAGTTTGAAAATCTGCATCCTGGAATCTCCAGCAGTGTGAAGATCCAAATATTGGAATCTCCTGCAGTGTGCTGATCCACATCCTGGAATCTCCAGCAGTGTGAATATCCACATCCTGGAACCTCCTGCCTTGTAAAGATCCACATCATTGAAAGTCCTGCAGTGCAACAAAAAACATCCTGCAATCTACTGCAGTATAAAGGTCAAGATCCTGGAATCTCCTGCAGTGCAAAGATCCACATCCTGGAATCTCCTGCTGTGAGGAGTTCCAAATCCTGTCAACTCCTGCAGAGTGAAGAACCACATCCTTCAATCAACTGCTGTGTGAAGATCCACATCATGGAAAATCCACAAGACTGAAGATCCACATCATGGAATCTCCTGCAGTGTGAAGTTTTGCATCCTGAAAACTACTGCAGTGTAACAAACCACATTCTGCTATTTCCAGCAGGATAAACTCAACATCCTGTAATCTCCTAGAGTGTAAAGATCCACTACCTGGAATCTCCAGCAGTGATAAGATCCACATCCTGGAATCTCCTGCATTGAGTAGATCCAAATCATATAACCTCCTGCAGAATGAAGAACCACATCCTGGAATCTCCTTCTGTGTGAAGATCCACATCATGGAAAATCCAAAAGTGTGAACATCCATATCCTGGAATCTCCTGCAGTGTGAAGAACCACATCCTGGAAACTATGGCAGTGTAAAGATCCAGATCCGGGAGTCTAATGCAGTGTGAAGATCCACATCCTAGAGTCTCCAGCAATGTGAAGATCCGCATCCTGGAATCTCCTACAGCGTAAGGATACACAACCTGGAATCTCCAGCAGTGAGAAGATCCACATCCTGGAATTTCCTGCAGTGAGAAGATCCAAATCCTGTTAACGGCTGCAGAGTGAAGAATCACATCCTGGAATCAACTGCTGTGTGAAGATCCACATCATGGAAAATCCAAAAGAGTGAAGATCCACATCCTGGAATCTCCTGCAGCCTGAAGATTCTCATCCTGGACACAGCTCTCATGTGAAAATCCACATCCTAGAAACAACTGTTGTGTGTTGATCCACATCGTGGAATCTCCGGCAGAATGAAGATCCACATCCTGGAAACATCTGTCGTGTGAAGATCCAAATCCTGGAAACACATTTCGTGTGAAGATCCACATTGTGGAATCTCTTGCAGTGTGAAGATCTGCATCCAGAAAAATCCTGCAGTTTGAAGATCCACATCCTGGAATCTCCAGCAGTGTGAAGATTCATATATTGGAATCTCCTGCAGTGTAAAGATCCACATCCTGGTATATCCTGCAGTGTGAAGATCCACATCCTGGAATCTCTTGCATTGTGAAGATCCAGATCCTGGACTCTCCTGCAGTGCGAAGATCCAAATCCTGGAATCTGCTGCAGTGCCAAGATTCGCATCCTGGAATCTCCAGCAGTGTGAAGTTTCATATATTGGAATCTCCTGCAGTGTAAAGATCCACTTCCTGGAATCTCCTGCAGCGAGAAGATCCAAATCCTATAAACTCCTGCAGAGTGAAGAACCACATCCTGGAATCAACTTCTGTGTGAAGATACACATCATGGAAAAGCCACAAGAGTGAAGATCCACATCATGGAGTCTCTTGCAGTTTAAAGATCCACATCCTGGTATATCCTGCAGTGTGAAGAACCACATCCTGGAATATCCCGCAGTGTGAAGATCCACATCCTGGAATCTCTTGCTTTGTGAAGTTCCAGATCCTGGACTCTCCTGCAGTGCAAAGATCCAAATCCTGGAATCTGCTGCAGTGTGAAGATTCGCATCCTGGAATCTCCTGCTGTGTGCAGATCCATATCACCGAATCTTCAGCAGTGTGAAGATCCACATCCTGGAAACATCTGTCGTGTGAAGATCCACATCGTGGAAACACATTTCGTGTGAAGATCCACATCCTGGAATCTCTTGCAGTGTGAAGTTCCACATCCTGGAATATTCTGCAGTTTGAAAATCTACATCCTGGAATCTCCAGCAGTCTGAAGATCCAAATATTGGAATCTCTTGCAGTGTGTTGATCCACATCCTGGAATCTACAGTAGTGTGAATATCCACATCCTGGAACCACCTACCTTGTAAAGATGCACATCGTTGAAACTCCTGCAGTGTAACAAACAACATCCTGCAATCTACTGCAGTATGAAGGTCAACATCCTGGAATCTCCTGCAGTGCAAAGATGCACATCCTGGAATCTCCTGCAGTGAGGAGATCCAAATCCTGTAAACTCCTGCAGAGTGAAGAACCACATCCTGGAATCAACTGCTGTGTGAAGATCCACGTCATGGAAAATCCACAAGACTGAAGATCCACATCATGGAATCTCGTGCAGTGTGAAGATTTGCATCCTGGAAACTACTGCAGTGTAACAAACCACATTCTGCAATTTCCAGCAGGATAACCTCAACATCCTGTAATCTACTAGAGTGTAAAGATCCACTACCTGGAATCTCCAGCAGTGATAAGATCCACATCCTGGATTCTCCTGCATTGAGTAGATCCAAATCATATAACCTCCTGCAGAGTGAAGAACCACATCCTGGAATCTACTTCTGTGTGAAGATCCACGTCATGGAAAATCCAAAAGTGTGAAGATCCACATCCTGGAATCTCCTGCAGTGTGAAGAACCACATCCTGGAAACTATGGCAGTGTAAACATCCAGAACCGGGAGTCTAATGCAGTGTGAAGATCCACATCCTAGAGTCTCCAGCAATGTGAAGATTCACATCCTGGAATCTCCTGCAGCGTAAGGATACACAACCTGCAATCTCCAGCAGTGAGAAGATCCACATCCTGGAATTTCCTGCAGTGAGAAGATCCAAATCCTGTCAACGCCTGCAGAGTGAAGAATCACATCCTGGAATCAACTGCTGTGTGAAGTTCCACATCATGGAAAATCCAAAAGAGTGAAGGTCCACATCCTGGAATCTCCTGCAGCCTGAAGATTCTCATCCTGGACACAGCTCCCATGTGAATGTCCACATCCTAGAAACAACTGTCGTGTGTTGATCCACATCGTGGAATCTCCGGCAGAATGAAGATCCACATCCTGGAAACAGCTGTCGTGTGAAGATCCACCTTCTGGAACCACATTTCGTGTGAAGATCCACATCGTGGAATCTCATGCAGTGTGAAGATCCGCATCCAGGAAAATCCTGCAGTTTAAAGATCCACATCCTGGAATCTCCAGCAGTGTGAGGATTCGTATATTGGAATCTCCTGCAGTGTAAAGATCCACATCCTGGAATCTCCTGCAGTGAGAAGATCCAAATCCTATAAACTCCTGCAGAGAGAAGAATCACATCCTGGAATCAACTGCTGTGTGAAGATCCACATCATGGAAAATCCACAAGAGTGAAGATCCACATCATGGAGTCTCCTGCAGTGTAAAGTTCCAGATTCTGGAGTCTCCTGCTGTGTGAAGATCCTCATCCTGGGATCTCCTGCATTGTGAAGATTCACATCCTGGAAACTAGTGCCGTGTAACAAACCACAATCTGCAATTTCCAGCAGGATAAAGCTCAACATCCTGTAATCTTTTGCAGTGTAAAAATCCACTACCTGGAATCTCCAGCAGAGATAAGATTCACATCGAATAATCTCCTGCAGTGAGAAGATCCAAATCATATAACCTCCTTCAGATTGAAGAACCACATCCTGGAATCTACTTCTGTGTGAAGATCCACATCATGGAAAATCCAAAAGTGTGAACATCCACATCCTGGAATCTCCTGTAGTGTGAAGAACCACATCCTGGAAACTCATGCTGTGTAAACATCCAGATCCGGGAGTTTAATGCAGTGTGAAGATCCACATCCTAGAGTCTCCGTCATAGTGAAGATAGACATCCAGGAATCTCCTGCAGTGTAAGGATACACAACCTGGAATCTCCAGCAGTGAGATGATCCACAACCTGGAATTTCCTGCATTGAGATGATCCAAGTCCTGTTAACGCCTGCAGAGTGAAGATTCACATCCTGGAATCAACTGCTGTGTGAAGATCCACATCATGGAAAATCCAAAAGAGTGAAGATCCACATCCTGGAATCTCCTGCAGCCTTAAGATTCACATCCTGGACACAGCTGTCATGTGAAAATCCACATCCTAGAAACAACTGTCGTGTGTTGATCACATCTTGGAATCTCCGGCCGAATGAAGATCCACATGCTGGAAACACCTGTCGTGAGAAGATCCACATCCTGGAAACACATGTCGTGTGAAGATCCACATCCTGGAATCTCCAGCAGTGTGAAGATCCATATATTGGAATCTCGTGCAGTGTGATGATCCACATCCTGGCATCTCTAGCAGTGTGAATATCCACATCCTGGAAACGCCTGCAGTGTAAAGATCCACATCCTGGAAACTACTGCTGTGTAACAAACAACATTCTGCAGTCTACTGCTGTATACAGCTCAACATCCTGGAATCTCCTGCAGTGTAAAGATCCATATCCTGGACTCTCCTGCAATGTGAAGATAGAGATCCTATAATCTTCTGCAGTGTATGGATCCACAACCTGGAATCTCCAGCAGTGAGAAGATGCACTTCCTGAAATCTCCTCCAATGAGAAGATCCAAATCCGGTAAACTCCTGCAGAGTGAAGAACCACATCCTGGAATCAACTGCTGTGTGAAGATACACATCATGGAAAAGCCACAAGAGTGAAGATCCACATCATGGAGTCTCTTGCAGTGTGAAGATCCACATCCTGGAATATCCCGCAGTGTGAAGATCCACATCCTGGAATCTCTTGCATTGTGAAGATCCAGATCCTGGACTCTCCTGCAGTGTGAAGATCCAAATCCTGGATCTGCTGCAGTGTGAAGATTCGCATCCTGGAATCTCCTGCAGTGTGCAGATCCATATCGCCGAATCTTCAGCAGTGTGAAGATCCACATCCTGGAAACATCTGTCATGTGAAGATCCACATCCTGGAAACACATTTCGTGTGAAGATCCACATCCTGGAATCTCTTGCAGTGTGAAGATCCACATCCTGGAATATTCTGCGGTTTGAAAATCTACATCCTGGAATCTCCAGCAGTGTGAAGATTCAAATATTGGAATCTCCTGCAGTGTGCTGATCCACATCCTGGAATCTCCAGCAGTGTGAATATCCACAAACTGGAACCTCCTGCCTTGTAAACATCCACATCGTTGAAACTCCTGCAGTGTAACAAAAAACATCCTGCAATCTAATGCAGTATAAAGGTCAACATCCTGGAATCTCCTGCAGTGCAAAGATCCACATCCTGGAATCTCCTGCAGTGAGGAGATCCAAATCCTGTAAACTCCTGCAGAGTGAAGAACCACATCCTGGAATCAACTGCTGTGTGAAGATCCCATCATGGAAAATCCACAAGACTGAAGATCCACATTATGGAATCTCCTGCAGTGAGAAGATTTGCATCCTTGAAACTACTGCAGTGTAACAAACCACATTCTGCAATTTCCAGCAGGATAAACTCAACATCCTGTAATCTCCTAGAGTGTAAAGATCCACTACCTGGAATCTCCAGCAGTGATAAGATCCACATCCTGGAATCTCCTGCATTGAGAAGTTCAAAATCATGTAACCTCCTGCAGAGTGAAGAACCACATCCTGAAATCTACTTCTGTGTGAAGATCCACATCATGGAAAATCCAAAAGTGTGAACATCCACATCCTGGAATCTCCTGCAGTGTGAAGAACCACATCCTGGAAACTATGGCAGTGTAAAGATCCATATCCGGGAGTCTAATGCAGTGTGAAGATCCACATCTTAGAGACTCCAGCAATGTGAAGATCCACATCCTGGAATTTCCTGCAGTTAGAAGATCCAAATCCTGTTAACGGCTGCAGAGTGAAGAATCACATCCTGGAATCAACTGCTGTGTGAAGATCCACATCATGGAAAATCCACAAGAGTGAAGATCCACATCCTGGAATCTCCTGCAGCCTGAAGATTCTCATCCTGGACACAGCTCTCATGTGAAAATCCACATCCTAGAAACAACTGTCATGTGTTGATCCACATCGTGGAATCTCCGGCAGAATGAAGATCCACATCCTGGAAACAGCTGTCGTGTGAAGATCCACATCCTGGAAACACATTTCGTGTGAAGATACACATTGTGGAATCTCTTGCAGTGTGAAGATCCGCATCCAGGAAAATCCTGCAGTTTGAAGATCCACATCCTGGCATCTCCAGCAGTGTGAAGATTCATATCTTGGAATCTCCTGCAGTGTAAAGATCCACATCCTGGAATCTCCAGCAGTAAGAAGATCCAAATCCTGTAAACTCCTGCAGAGTGAAGAACCACATCCTGGAATCAACTGCTGTGTGAAGATCCACATCATGGAAAATCCACAAGTGTGAAGATCCACATCATGGCGTCTCCTGCAGTTTAATGTTCCAGATCCTGGAGTCACCTGCAGTGTGAAGATCCACATCCTGGAATCTCCTGCATTGTGAAGATTCACATCCTGGAAACTACTGCAGTGGAACAAACCACATTCTGCAATTTCCAGCAGGATAAAGCTCAACATGCTGTAATCTTTTGCAGTGTAAAGATCCACTACCTGGAATCTCCAGCAGTGATGAGATCCACATCCCGGAATCTCCTGCATTGAGAAGGTCCACGTCATATAACTGCCTGCAGAGTGAAGAGCCACATCCTGGAATTTACATCTGTGTGAAGATCCACATCATGGAAAATCCAAAAGTGTGAACATCCACATCATGGAATCCCCTGTAGTGTGAAGAACCACATCGTGGACACTCATGCAGTGTAAAGATCCAGATCAGGGAGTCTAATGCAGTGTGAAGGTCCACATCCTCGAGTCTCCAGCAATGTGAAGATAGACATCCTGGAATCTCCTGCAGTGTAAGGATACACAACCTGGAATCTCCAGCAGTGAGAAGATCCACATCATGGAATTTCCTGCAGTGAGATGATCCAAATCCTGTTAACGCCTGCAGAGTGAAGAATCACATCCTGGAATCAACTGCTGTGTGAAGATCCACATCATGGAAAATCCACAAGACTGAAGATCCACATCATGGAATCTCCTGCAATGTGAAGATATGCATCCTGGAAACTACTGCAGTGTACCAAACCACATACTGCAATTTCCAGCAGGATAAACTCGACATCCTGTAATCTCCTAGAGTGTAAAGATCCACTACCTGGAATCTCCAATAGTGATAAGATCCACATCCTGGAATGGCCTGCATTGAGTAGATCCAAATCATATAACCTCCTGCAGAGTGAAGAACCACATCCTGGAATCTCCTTCAGTGTGAAGATCCACATCATGGAAAATCCAAAAGTGTGAACATCCACATCCTGGAATCTCCTGCAGTGTGAAGAACCAATCCTGGAAACTATGGCAGTGTAAAGATCCAGATCCGGGAGTCAAATGCATTGAGAAGATCCAGATCCTGGACACTCCTGCAGTGCGAAGATCCAAATCCTGTAAACTCCTGCAGAGTGAAGAACCACATCCTGGAATCAACTGCTGTGTCAAGATCCACATCATGGAAAATCCACAAGACTGAAGATCCACATCATGGAATCTCCTGCAGTGTGAAGAACCACATCCTGGAAACAATGGCAGTATAAAGATCCAGATCCGGGAGTCTAATGCAGTGTGAAGATCCACATCCAAGAGTCTCCAGCAATGTGAAGATCCACATCCTGGAAACTCCTGCAGCGTAATGATACACAACCTGGAATCTCCAGCAGTGAGAAGATCCACATCCTGGAATTTCCTGCAGTGAGAAGATCCAAATCATGTCAACGCCTGCAGAGTGAAGAATCACATCCTGTAATCAACTGCTGTGTGAAGATCCACATCATGGAAAATCCAAAAGAGTGAAGATCCACATCCTGGAATCTCCTGCAGCCTCAAGATTCTCATCCTGGACATAGCTGTCATGTGGAAATCCACATCCTAGAAACAACTGTCGTGTGTTGATCCATATCGTGGAATCTCTGGCAGAATGAAGATCCACATCCTGGAAACAGCTGTCGTGTGAAGATCCACATCCTGGAAATACATTTTGTGTGAAGATCCACAACGTGGAATCTCTTGCAGTGTGAAGATCCGCATCCAGGGAAATCCTGCAGTTTGAAGATCCACATCCTGGAATCTCCAGCAGTGTGAAGATTCATATATTGGAATCTCCTGCAGTGTAAAGATCCACATCATGGATTCTCCTGCAGTGAGAAGATCCACAACCTGGAAACTCCTGCAGTGTAAAGATCCACATCCTTGAAACTCCTGCAGTGTAACAAAAAACATTCTGCAATCTGCTACAGTATAAAGCTCAACATCATAAAATCTACTGCTGTAAAATATCCATATCCTGGACTCTCCTGCAATGTGAAGATAGACATCCTAGAATCTTCTGCAGTGTAATAATCCACAACCTGGAATCTCCAGCAGTGAGAAGATCCACTTCCTGAAAGCTCCTCCAGTGAGAAGGTCCAAATCCGGTAAATTCCTGCAGAGTGAAGAACCACATCCTGGAATCAACTGCTGTGTGAAGATACTCATCATGGAAAAGCTACAAGAGTGAAGATCCACATCATGGAGTCTCTTGCAGTTCAAGGTTCCACATCCTGGTATATCCTGCAGTGTGAAGATCCACATCCTGGAATATCCCGCAGTGTGAAGATCCACATCCTGGAATCTCTTGCATTGTGAAGATCCAGATCCTGGACTCTCCTGCAGAGCGAAGATCCAAATCCTGGAATCTGCTGCAGTGTGAAGATTCGCATCCTGGAATCTCCTGCAGTGTGCAGATCCATATCGCCGAATCTTCAGCAGTGTGAAGATCCACATCCTGGAAACAACTGTCATGTGAAGATCCACATCCTGGAAACACATTTCGTGTGAAGATCCACATGCTGGCATCATTTGCAGTGTGAAGATCCACATCCTGGAATATTCTGCAGTTTGAAAATCTGCATCCTGGAATCTCCAGCAGTGTGAAGATCCAAATATTGGAATCTCCTGCAGTGTGCTGATCCACATCCTGGAATCTCCAGCAGTGTGAATATCCACATCCTGGAACCTCCTGCCTTGTAAAGATCCACATCATTGAAAGTCCTGCAGTGCAACAAAAAACATCCTGCAATCTACTGCAGTATAAAGGTCAAGATCCTGGAATCTCCTGCAGTGCAAAGATCCACATCCTGGAATCTCCTGCTGTGAGGAGTTCCAAATCCTGTCAACTCCTGCAGAGTGAAGAACCACATCCTTCAATCAACTGCTGTGTGAAGATCCACATCATGGAAAATCCACAAGACTGAAGATCCACATCATGGAATCTCCTGCAGTGTGAAGTTTTGCATCCTGAAAACTACTGCAGTGTAACAAACCACATTCTGCTATTTCCAGCAGGATAAACTCAACATCCTGTAATCTCCTAGAGTGTAAAGATCCACTACCTGGAATCTCCAGCAGTGATAAGATCCACATCCTGGAATCTCCTGCATTGAGTAGATCCAAATCATATAACCTCCTGCAGAATGAAGAACCACATCCTGGAATCTCCTTCTGTGTGAAGATCCACATCATGGAAAATCCAAAAGTGTGAACATCCATATCCTGGAATCTCCTGCAGTGTGAAGAACCACATCCTGGAAACTATGGCAGTGTAAAGATCCAGATCCGGGAGTCTAATGCAGTGTGAAGATCCACATCCTAGAGTCTCCAGCAATGTGAAGATCCGCATCCTGGAATCTCCTACAGCGTAAGGATACACAACCTGGAATCTCCAGCAGTGAGAAGATCCACATCCTGGAATTTCCTGCAGTGAGAAGATCCAAATCCTGTTAACGGCTGCAGAGTGAAGAATCACATCCTGGAATCAACTGCTGTGTGAAGATCCACATCATGGAAAATCCAAAAGAGTGAAGATCCACATCCTGGAATCTCCTGCAGCCTGAAGATTCTCATCCTGGACACAGCTCTCATGTGAAAATCCACATCCTAGAAACAACTGTTGTGTGTTGATCCACATCGTGGAATCTCCGGCAGAATGAAGATCCACATCCTGGAAACATCTGTCGTGTGAAGATCCAAATCCTGGAAACACATTTCGTGTGAAGATCCACATTGTGGAATCTCTTGCAGTGTGAAGATCTGCATCCAGAAAAATCCTGCAGTTTGAAGATCCACATCCTGGAATCTCCAGCAGTGTGAAGATTCATATATTGGAATCTCCTGCAGTGTAAAGATCCACATCCTGGTATATCCTGCAGTGTGAAGATCCACATCCTGGAATCTCTTGCATTGTGAAGATCCAGATCCTGGACTCTCCTGCAGTGCGAAGATCCAAATCCTGGAATCTGCTGCAGTGCCAAGATTCGCATCCTGGAATCTCCAGCAGTGTGAAGTTTCATATATTGGAATCTCCTGCAGTGTAAAGATCCACTTCCTGGAATCTCCTGCAGCGAGAAGATCCAAATCCTATAAACTCCTGCAGAGTGAAGAACCACATCCTGGAATCAACTTCTGTGTGAAGATACACATCATGGAAAAGCCACAAGAGTGAAGATCCACATCATGGAGTCTCTTGCAGTTTAAAGATCCACATCCTGGTATATCCTGCAGTGTGAAGAACCACATCCTGGAATATCCCGCAGTGTGAAGATCCACATCCTGGAATCTCTTGCTTTGTGAAGTTCCAGATCCTGGACTCTCCTGCAGTGCAAAGATCCAAATCCTGGAATCTGCTGCAGTGTGAAGATTCGCATCCTGGAATCTCCTGCTGTGTGCAGATCCATATCGCCGAATCTTCAGCAGTGTGAAGATCCACATCCTGGAAACATCTGTCGTGTGAAGATCCACATCGTGGAAACACATTTCGTGTGAAGATCCACATCCTGGAATCTCTTGCAGTGTGAAGTTCCACATCCTGGAATATTCTGCAGTTTGAAAATCTACATCCTGGAATCTCCAGCAGTCTGAAGATCCAAATATTGGAATCTCTTGCAGTGTGTTGATCCACATCCTGGAATCTACAGTAGTGTGAATATCCACATCCTGGAACCACCTACCTTGTAAAGATGCACATCGTTGAAACTCCTGCAGTGTAACAAACAACATCCTGCAATCTACTGCAGTATGAAGGTCAACATCCTGGAATCTCCTGCAGTGCAAAGATGCACATCCTGGAATCTCCTGCAGTGAGGAGATCCAAATCCTGTAAACTCCTGCAGAGTGAAGAACCACATCCTGGAATCAACTGCTGTGTGAAGATCCACGTCATGGAAAATCCACAAGACTGAAGATCCACATCATGGAATCTCGTGCAGTGTGAAGATTTGCATCCTGGAAACTACTGCAGTGTAACAAACCACATTCTGCAATTTCCAGCAGGATAACCTCAACATCCTGTAATCTACTAGAGTGTAAAGATCCACTACCTGGAATCTCCAGCAGTGATAAGATCCACATCCTGGATTCTCCTGCATTGAGTAGATCCAAATCATATAACCTCCTGCAGAGTGAAGAACCACATCCTGGAATCTACTTCTGTGTGAAGATCCACGTCATGGAAAATCCAAAAGTGTGAAGATCCACATCCTGGAATCTCCTGCAGTGTGAAGAACCACATCCTGGAAACTATGGCAGTGTAAACATCCAGAACCGGGAGTCTAATGCAGTGTGAAGATCCACATCCTAGAGTCTCCAGCAATGTGAAGATTCACATCCTGGAATCTCCTGCAGCGTAAGGATACACAACCTGCAATCTCCAGCAGTGAGAAGATCCACATCCTGGAATTTCCTGCAGTGAGAAGATCCAAATCCTGTCAACGCCTGCAGAGTGAAGAATCACATCCTGGAATCAACTGCTGTGTGAAGTTCCACATCATGGAAAATCCAAAAGAGTGAAGGTCCACATCCTGGAATCTCCTGCAGCCTGAAGATTCTCATCCTGGACACAGCTCCCATGTGAATGTCCACATCCTAGAAACAACTGTCGTGTGTTGATCCACATCGTGGAATCTCCGGCAGAATGAAGATCCACATCCTGGAAACAGCTGTCGTGTGAAGATCCACCTTCTGGAACCACATTTCGTGTGAAGATCCACATCGTGGAATCTCATGCAGTGTGAAGATCCGCATCCAGGAAAATCCTGCAGTTTAAAGATCCACATCCTGGAATCTCCAGCAGTGTGAGGATTCGTATATTGGAATCTCCTGCAGTGTAAAGATCCACATCCTGGAATCTCCTGCAGTGAGAAGATCCAAATCCTATAAACTCCTGCAGAGAGAAGAATCACATCCTGGAATCAACTGCTGTGTGAAGATCCACATCATGGAAAATCCACAAGAGTGAAGATCCACATCATGGAGTCTCCTGCAGTGTAAAGTTCCAGATTCTGGAGTCTCCTGCTGTGTGAAGATCCTCATCCTGGGATCTCCTGCATTGTGAAGATTCACATCCTGGAAACTAGTGCCGTGTAACAAACCACAATCTGCAATTTCCAGCAGGATAAAGCTCAACATCCTGTAATCTTTTGCAGTGTAAAAATCCACTACCTGGAATCTCCAGCAGAGATAAGATTCACATCGAATAATCTCCTGCAGTGAGAAGATCCAAATCATATAACCTCCTTCAGATTGAAGAACCACATCCTGGAATCTACTTCTGTGTGAAGATCCACATCATGGAAAATCCAAAAGTGTGAACATCCACATCCTGGAATCTCCTGTAGTGTGAAGAACCACATCCTGGAAACTCATGCTGTGTAAACATCCAGATCCGGGAGTTTAATGCAGTGTGAAGATCCACATCCTAGAGTCTCCGTCATAGTGAAGATAGACATCCAGGAATCTCCTGCAGTGTAAGGATACACAACCTGGAATCTCCAGCAGTGAGATGATCCACAACCTGGAATTTCCTGCATTGAGATGATCCAAGTCCTGTTAACGCCTGCAGAGTGAAGATTCACATCCTGGAATCAACTGCTGTGTGAAGATCCACATCATGGAAAATCCAAAAGAGTGAAGATCCACATCCTGGAATCTCCTGCAGCCTTAAGATTCACATCCTGGACACAGCTGTCATGTGAAAATCCACATCCTAGAAACAACTGTCGTGTGTTGATCACATCTTGGAATCTCCGGCCGAATGAAGATCCACATGCTGGAAACACCTGTCGTGAGAAGATCCACATCCTGGAAACACATGTCGTGTGAAGATCCACATCCTGGAATCTCCAGCAGTGTGAAGATCCATATATTGGAATCTCGTGCAGTGTGATGATCCACATCCTGGCATCTCTAGCAGTGTGAATATCCACATCCTGGAAACGCCTGCAGTGTAAAGATCCACATCCTGGAAACTACTGCTGTGTAACAAACAACATTCTGCAGTCTACTGCTGTATACAGCTCAACATCCTGGAATCTCCTGCAGTGTAAAGATCCATATCCTGGACTCTCCTGCAATGTGAAGATAGAGATCCTATAATCTTCTGCAGTGTATGGATCCACAACCTGGAATCTCCAGCAGTGAGAAGATGCACTTCCTGAAATCTCCTCCAATGAGAAGATCCAAATCCGGTAAACTCCTGCAGAGTGAAGAACCACATCCTGGAATCAACTGCTGTGTGAAGATACACATCATGGAAAAGCCACAAGAGTGAAGATCCACATCATGGAGTCTCTTGCAGTGTGAAGATCCACATCCTGGAATATCCCGCAGTGTGAAGATCCACATCCTGGAATCTCTTGCATTGTGAAGATCCAGATCCTGGACTCTCCTGCAGTGCGAAGATCCAAATCCTGGATCTGCTGCAGTGTGAAGATTCGCATCCTGGAATCTCCTGCAGTGTGCAGATCCATATCGCCGAATCTTCAGCAGTGTGAAGATCCACATCCTGGAAACATCTGTCATGTGAAGATCCACATCCTGGAAACACATTTCGTGTGAAGATCCACATCCTGGAATCTCTTGCAGTGTGAAGATCCACATCCTGGAATATTCTGCGGTTTGAAAATCTACATCCTGGAATCTCCAGCAGTGTGAAGATTCAAATATTGGAATCTCCTGCAGTGTGCTGATCCACATCCTGGAATCTCCAGCAGTGTGAATATCCACAAACTGGAACCTCCTGCCTTGTAAACATCCACATCGTTGAAACTCCTGCAGTGTAACAAAAAACATCCTGCAATCTAATGCAGTATAAAGGTCAACATCCTGGAATCTCCTGCAGTGCAAAGATCCACATCCTGGAATCTCCTGCAGTGAGGAGATCCAAATCCTGTAAACTCCTGCAGAGTGAAGAACCACATCCTGGAATCAACTGCTGTGTGAAGATCCCATCATGGAAAATCCACAAGACTGAAGATCCACATTATGGAATCTCCTGCAGTCAGAAGATTTGCATCCTTGAAACTACTGCAGTGTAACAAACCACATTCTGCAATTTCCAGCAGGATAAACTCAACATCCTGTAATCTCCTAGAGTGTAAAGATCCACTACCTGGAATCTCCAGCAGTGATAAGATCCACATCCTGGAATCTCCTGCATTGAGAAGTTCAAAATCATGTAACCTCCTGCAGAGTGAAGAACCACATCCTGAAATCTACTTCTGTGTGAAGATCCACATCATGGAAAATCCAAAAGTGTGAACATCCACATCCTGGAATCTCCTGCAGTGTGAAGAACCACATCCTGGAAACTATGGCAGTGTAAAGATCCATATCCGGGAGTCTAATGCAGTGTGAAGATCCACATCTTAGAGACTCCAGCAATGTGAAGATCCACATCCTGGAATTTCCTGCAGTTAGAAGATCCAAATCCTGTTAACGGCTGCAGAGTGAAGAATCACATCCTGGAATCAACTGCTGTGTGAAGATCCACATCATGGAAAATCCACAAGAGTGAAGATCCACATCCTGGAATCTCCTGCAGCCTGAAGATTCTCATCCTGGACACAGCTCTCATGTGAAAATCCACATCCTAGAAACAACTGTCATGTGTTGATCCACATCGTGGAATCTCCGGCAGAATGAAGATCCACATCCTGGAAACAGCTGTCGTGTGAAGATCCACATCCTGGAAACACATTTCGTGTGAAGATACACATTGTGGAATCTCTTGCAGTGTGAAGATCCGCATCCAGGAAAATCCTGCAGTTTGAAGATCCACATCCTGGCATCTCCAGCAGTGTGAAGATTCATATCTTGGAATCTCCTGCAGTGTAAAGATCCACATCCTGGAATCTCCAGCAGTAAGAAGATCCAAATCCTGTAAACTCCTGCAGAGTGAAGAACCACATCCTGGAATCAACTGCTGTGTGAAGATCCACATCATGGAAAATCCACAAGTGTGAAGATCCACATCATGGCGTCTCCTGCAGTTTAATGTTCCAGATCCTGGAGTCACCTGCAGTGTGAAGATCCACATCCTGGAATCTCCTGCATTGTGAAGATTCACATCCTGGAAACTACTGCAGTGGAACAAACCACATTCTGCAATTTCCAGCAGGATAAAGCTCAACATGCTGTAATCTTTTGCAGTGTAAAGATCCACTACCTGGAATCTCCAGCAGTGATGAGATCCACATCCCGGAATCTCCTGCATTGAGAAGGTCCACGTCATATAACTGCCTGCAGAGTGAAGAGCCACATCCTGGAATTTACATCTGTGTGAAGATCCACATCATGGAAAATCCAAAAGTGTGAACATCCACATCATGGAATCCCCTGTAGTGTGAAGAACCACATCGTGGACACTCATGCAGTGTAAAGATCCAGATCAGGGAGTCTAATGCAGTGTGAAGGTCCACATCCTCGAGTCTCCAGCAATGTGAAGATAGACATCCTGGAATCTCCTGCAGTGTAAGGATACACAACCTGGAATCTCCAGCAGTGAGAAGATCCACATCATGGAATTTCCTGCAGTGAGATGATCCAAATCCTGTTAACGCCTGCAGAGTGAAGAATCACATCCTGGAATCAACTGCTGTGTGAAGATCCACATCGTGGAATATCCAGCAGTGTGAATATCCACATATTGGAATCTCCTGCATTGTGAAGATCCACAACCTGGCATCTCCAGCAGTGTGAATATCCACATCCTGGAAACGCCTGCAGTGTAAAGATCCACATCCTGGAAACTCCTGCAGTGTAACAAACAACATTCTGCAGTCTACTGCAGCATACAGCTCAACATCCTGGAATCTCCTGCAGTCTAATGATCCATATCCTGGACTCCCCTGCAATATAAAGATAGAAATCCTGAAATCTTCTGCAGTTTAAGGATCCACAACCTGGAATCTCCAGCAGTGAGAAGATGCACTTCCTGAAATATCCTCCAATGAGAAGATCCAACTCCGGTAAACTCCTGCAGAGTGAAGAACCTCATCCTGGAATCAACTGCTGTGTGAAGATACACATCATGGAAAAGCCACAAGAGTGAAGATCCACATCATGGAGTCTTCTGCAGTGTACAGATCGACATCCTGGTATATCCTGCAGTGTGAAGATCCAAATCCTGGAATATACCGCAGTGTGAAGATCCACATCCTGGAATCTCTTGCATTGTGAAGATCCAGATCCTGTTGCCTCCTGCAGTGTGAAGAGCGAAATCCTGGAATCTGCTGCAGTGTGAAGATTCGCATCATGTAATCTCCTGCAGTGTGCAGATCCATATCACCGAATCTTCAGCAGTGTGAAGATCCACATCCTGGAAGCATCTGTCGTGTGAAGATCCAAATCCTCGAAAGACATTTCGTGTGAAGATCCACATTGTCGAATCTCTTGCAGTGTGAATATCCGCAACCAGGAAAATCCTGCAGTTTGAAGATCCACATCCTGGAATCTCCAGCAGTGTGAAGATCCATATATTGGAATCTCCTGCAGTGTGATGATCCACATCCTGGAATCTCCAGCTGTGTGAATATCCACAACCTGGAAACTCGTGCCGTGTAAAGATCCACTTCCTTGAAACTCCTGCAGTGTAACAAAAAACATTCTGCAATCTACTACAGTATAAAGCTCAACATCATGGTATCTCCTGCAGTGCAAAGATCCACATCTTGGAATCTCCTGCAGTGAGAAGATCCAAATCCTGTAAACTCCTGCAGAGTGAAGATCCAAATCATGGAATCAACTGCTGTGTGAAGATCCACATCATGGAAAAGCTACAAGAGTGAAGATCCACATCATGGAGTCTCCTGCAGTGTAAAGTTCCAGATCCTGTAGTCTCCTGCAGTGTGAAGATCCACATCCTGGAATCTCCTGCAGTGTGAAGATTCACATCCTGGAAACTAGTGCAGTGTAACAAACCACATTCTGCAATTTCCAGCAGGATAAATCTCAACATCCTGTAATCTCCTGCAGTGTAAAGATCCACTACCTGGTATCTCCAGCAGTGGTATGATCCACATCCTATAATCTCCTGCAGTGAGCAGATCCAAAACATATAACCTCCTTCAGATTGAAGATCCACATCCTGGAACCTCTTGCAGCCTGAAGATTCTCATCCTGGACAAAGCTCTCATGTGAAAATCCATATCCTAGAAACAACTGTCGTGTGTTGATCCACATCTTGGAATCTCCGGCCGAATGCAGATCCACATGCTGGAAACACCTGTTGTGTGAAGATCCACATCCTGGAAACACATGTCGTGTGAAGATCCTGGAATCTCCAGCAGTGTGAAGATCCATATATTGGAATCTCCTGCAGTGTGATGATGCACATCCTGGCATCTCCAGCAGTGTGAATATCCACATCCTGGAAACTCCTGCAGTGTAAAAAACAACATTCTGCAATCTACTGCAGTATACAGCTCAACATTCTGGAATCTCCTGCAGTGTGAAGATCCATATCCTGCACTCTCTTGCAATGTGGAGATAGACATCCTGGAATCTTCTGCAGTGTAAGGATCCACAGCCTGGAATCTCCAACAGTGGGAAGATCCACATCCTGGAATCACCTGCAGTGAGAAGATCCTAATCCGGTAAACTCCTGCAGAGTGAAGAACCATATCCTGGAATCAACTGCTGTGTGAAGATACACATCATGGAAAATCCACAACAGTGAAGATCCACATCATGGTGTCTCCTGCAGTCTAAAGATCCAGATCCTGGAATCTCCTGCAGTGTGAAGTTCCACATCCTGGAATCTCCTGCAGAGTGAAGATTTGCCTCCAGGAAACTCCTGCAGTGTAACAAACCACATTCTGCAATTTACTGCAGTATAAAGCTCATCATCCTGTAATCTCCTGCAGTATAAATATCCACAACATGGAATCTCCAGCAGTGATAAGATCCACATCCTGGAATCTTCAGCAGTGAGAAGGTCCAAATCATGCAATCTCCTGCAGAATGAAGAACCACATCCTGGAATCTACTTCTGTGTGAAGATCCACATCATGTAAAATCCAAAAGTGTGAACATCCACATCCTGGAATCTCCTGCAGTGAGAAGGTCCAAATCATGTAACCTCCTGCAGAGTGAAGAATAACAGCCTGGAATCTACTGCTGTGTGAAGATCCACAACATGGAAAATCGAGCAGTGCGAAGTTCCACATATTGCAAACTGCTGCAATGTAAACATCTGCATCCTGGAAACTCCTGCAGTGTAAAGATCCACATCCTGGTATCTCCTGCAGTATGAAGATACACATCCTGGAATCTCCCACAGTGTGAAGATCCACATCCTGGAATCTCTTGCTTTGTGAAAATCCCGATACTGGAGTCTCCTGCAGTGTGAAGATCCAATTCCTGGAATCTCCTGCAGTGTGCAGAAACATATCGCCGAATCTCCAGCAGTGTGAAGATCCGCATCCTGGAAACATCTGATGTGTGAAGATCCACATCCTGGAAACACATGTCATGTGAAGATCAACATCCTGGAATCACCTGCAGTGAGAAGATCCTAATCCGGTAAACTCCTGCAGAGTGAAGAACCATATCCAGGGATCAACTGCTGTGTGAAGATACACATCATGGAAAATCCACAACAGTGAAGATCCACATCATGGTGTCTCCTGCAGTCTAAAGATCCAGATCCTGGAATCTCCTGCAGTGTGAAGTTCCACATCCTGGAATCTCCTGCAGAGTGAAGATTTGCCTCCAGGAAACTCCTGCAGTGTAACAAACCACATTCTGCAATTTACTGCAGTATAAAGCTCATCATCCTGTAATCTCCTGCAGTGTAAATATCCACAACATGGAATCTCCAGCAGTGATAAGATCCACATCCTGGAATCTCTTGCAGTGTGAAGATCCGCATAATGGAATATCCTGCAGTTTGAAGATACACATCCTGGAATCTCCAGCAGTATGAAGATCCACATATTGGAATCTCCTGCAGTGTGATGATCCAAATCCTGGAATCTCCAGCAGTGCAAATATCCACATCCTGGAAACTCCTGCCGTGTAAAGATCCTCATCCTTGAAACTCCTGCAGTGTAACAAAAAACATTCTGCGATCTACTGCAGTATAAATCTCAACATCCTGGAATCTTCCTGCAGAGTAAATATCCACATTCTGGAAGCTCCTGCAGTTAGAACTTCCAAATCCTGTAAACTCCTACAGAGTGAAGAACCACATCCTGGAATCAACTGCTGTGTGAAGATCCACATCATGGAAAATCCACAAGAGTGAAGATCCACATCATGGAGTCTCCTGCAGTGTAAAGTTCCAGATCCTGGAGAAACCATCAGTGTGAATATGCACATCCTGGAATCTCCTGCAGTGTGAAGATTCACATCATGGAAACTCCTGCAGTGTAACAAACCACATTCTGCAATTTCCAGCAGGATAAAGCTCAACATCCTGTAATCTCCTGCAGTGTAAAGATCCACTACCTGGAATCTCCAGCAGTGAAAAGATCCACATCCTCGAATCTCCTGCAGGGAGATGATCCAAATCATGTAACCTCCTGCAGAGTGAAGAATCACATCCTGGTATCTACTGCTGTGTGAAGATCCACAACATGGAAAATCCAGCATTGTGAAGTTCCACATCTTGCAATCCGCTGCAATGTAAATATCTGCATCCTGGAAAATCCTGCAATGTAAGATCCACATCCTGGTATCTCCTGCAGTGCGAAGAACCACATCCTGGAATCTCCCGCAGTGTGCATATCCACATCCTGGAGTCTCCTGCAGTGTGAAGATTCGCATCCTGGAATATCCTGCAGTGTGCAGACACATATCTCCGAATCTCCAGCAGTGTGAAGATCCACATCCTGGAAACATCTGTCGAGTGAAATTCCACATCCTGGAAACACATGTCGTGTGAAGATCCACATCCTGGAATCTCTTGCAGTGTGAAGATCCACTTCCTGGAATATCCTGCAGTTTGAAGATCCACATCCTGGAATCTCCAGCAGTGTGAAGATCCACATATTGGAATCTCCTGTACTGTGATGATCCACATCCTGGAAACTCCAGCAGTGTGAATATCCACATTCTTGAAACTCCTGCAGCGTAACAAAAAATATTCTGCAATCTACTGCAGTATAAAGCTCAACATCCTGGAATCTCCTGCAGTGAGAAGATCCAAATCCTGGAGTCTCGTGCGGAGTGAAGAACCACATCCTGGAAACAACTGCTGTGTGAAGATCCACATCATGGAAAATCAACAAGAGTGAAGATCCACATCCTGGAATCTCCTGCAGTGTGATGATCCACATCCTGGTATCTCCTGCAGTATGAAGATCCACATCCTGGAATCTCCCGCAGTGTGAAGATCCACATCCTGGAATCTCCTGCAGTGAGACAATCCAAATCAAGTAACCTCCTGCAGAGTGAAGAACCACATCCTGGAATCTACTTCTGTGTGAAGATCCACATCATGGACAATGCAGAAGTGTGAACATCCACATCCTGGAATCACCTGCAGTGAGAAGGTCCAAATCATGTAAACTCCTGTAGAGTGAAGAATCACATCCTGGAATCTAGTGCTGTGTGAAGATCCACAACATGGAAAATCCAGCAGTGCGAAGTTCCACATCCTGCAATCTGCTGCAATGTAAATATCTGCTTCCTGGAAACTCCTGCAGTGTAAAGATCCACATCCTGGTATCTCCTGCAGTATGAAGACCCACATCCTGGAATCTCCCGCAGTGTGAAGATCCACATCCTGGAATCTCTTGCTTTGTGAAGATCCCGATACTGGAGTCTCCTGCAGTGTGAAGATCCACATCCTGGAATCTCCTGCAGTGTGCAGATACATATCGCCGAATCTCCAGCAGTGTGAAGATCCGCATCCTGGAAACATCTGTCGTGTGAAGATCCACATCCTGGAAACACATGTCATGTGAAGATCCACATCCTGGAATCTCTTGCAGTGTGAAGATCCGCATAATGGAATATCCTGCAGTTTGAAGATCGACATCCTGGAATCTCCAGCAGTGTGAAGATCCATATAATGGAATCTCCTGCAGTGTGATGATCCAAATCCTGGAATCTCCAGCAGTGTGAATATCCACATCCTGGAAACTCCTGCCGTGTAAAGATCCTCATCCTTGAAACTCCTGCAGTGTAACAAAAAACATTCTGCAATCTACTGCAGTATAAATCTCAACATCCTGGAATCTTCCTGCAGAGTAAATATCCACATTCTGGAATCTCCTGCAGTTAGAACTTCCAAATCCTGTAAACTCCTACAGAGTGAAGAACCACATCCTGGAATCAACTGCTGTGTGAAGATCCACATCATGGAAAATCCACAAGAGTGAAGATCCACATCATGGAGTCTCCTGCAGTGTAAAGTTCCAGATCCTGGAGAATCCATCAGTGTGAATATGCACATCCTGGAATCTCCTGCAGTGTGAAGATTCACATCATGGAAACTCCTGCAGTGTAACAAACCACATTCTGCAATTTCCAGCAGGATAAAGCTCAACATCCTGTAATCTCCTGCAGTGTAAAGATCCACTACCTGGAATCTCCAGCAGTGATAAGATCCACATCCTGGAATCTCCTGCAGTGAGACGATCCAAATCATGTAACCTCCTGCAGAGTGAAGAACCACATCCTGGAATCTACTTTTGTGTGAAGATCCACATCATAGAAAATCCAGAAGTGTGAACATCCACATCCTGGAATCACCTGCAGTGAGAAGGTCCAAATCATGTAAACTCCTGTAGAGTGACGAATCACATCCTGGAATCTACTGCTGTGTGAAGATCCACAACATGGAAAATCCAGCAGTGCGAAGTTCCACATCCTGTAATCTGCTGCAATGTAAATATATGCAACCTGGAAAATCCTGCAATGTAAGATCCACATCCTGGTATCTCCTGCACTGCGAAGATCCACATCCTGGAATCTCCCGCAGTGTGCATATCCACATCCAGGAGTCTCCTGCAATGTGAAGATCCAAATCCTGGAATCTCCTGCAGTGTGAAGATTCGCATCCTGGAATATCCTGCAGTGTGCAGACACATATCTCCGAATCTCCAGCAGTGTGAAGATCCACATCCTGGAAACATCTGTCGAGTGAAATTCCACATCCTGGAAACACATGTCGTGAGAAGATCCACAGCCTGGAATCTCTTGCAGTGTGAAGATCCACTTCCTGGAATATCCTGCAGTTTGAAGATCCACAACCTGGAATCTCCAGCAGTGTGAAGATCCATATATTAGAATCTCCTGTACTGTGATGACCCACATCCTGGAAACTCCAGCAGTGTGAATATCCACATCCTTGAAACTCCTGCAGCGTAACAAAAAATATTCTGCAATCTACTGCAGTATAAAGCTCAACATCCTGGAATCTCCTGCAGTGAGAAGATCCAAATCCTGTAGTCTCGTGCGGAGTGAAGAACCACATCCTGGAAACAACTGCTGTGTGAAGATCCACATCATGGAAAATCAACAAGAGTGAAGATCCACATCCTGGAATCTCCTGCAGTGTGATGATCCACATCCTGCAATCTCCAGCAATGTGAATATCCACATCCTGGAAACTCCTGCCGTGTAAAGATCCACATCCTGGAATCTCCTGAGTGAGAAGATCCAAATCCTGTAAACTCCTGCAGAGTGAAGAACCACAGCCTGGAATCAACTGCTGTGTGAAGATCCACATCATGGAAAATCCACAAGAGTGAAGATCCACATCATGGAGTCTCCTGCAGTGTAAAGTTCCAGATCCTGGAGAATCCATCAGTGTGAATATCCACATCATGGAATCTCCTGCAGTGTCAAGATTTGCATCCTGGAAACTACTGCAGTGTACCAAACCACATTCTGCAATTTCCAGCAGGATAAAGCTCAACATCCTGTAATCTCCTGCAGTGTAAAGATCCACTACCTGGAATCTCCAGCAGTGATAAGATACACATCCTGGAATCTCCTGCTGTGAGAAGATCCAAATCATGTAACCACCTGCAGAGTGAAGAACCACATCCTGGAATCTACTTCTGTGTGAAGATCCACATCATGGAAAATCCAGAAGTGTGAACATCCACATCCTGGAATCACCTGCAGTGAGAAGGTCCAAATCATGTAAACTCCTGTAGAGTGAAGAATCACATCCTGGAATCTACTGCTGTGTGAAGATCCACAACATGGAAAATCCAGCAGTGCGAAGTTCCACATCCTGCAATCTCCTGCAGTGCGAAGATCCACATCCTGGAATTTCCCGCAGTGTGAAGATCCACATCCTGGAGTCTCCTGCAGTTTGAAGATCCCGATACTGGTGTCTCCTGCAGTGTGAAGATTCGCATCCTGGAATATCCTGCAGTGTGCAGATCCATATCTCCGAATCTCCAGCAGTGTGAAGATCCACATCCTGGAAACACATGTCGTGTGAAGATCCACATCCTGGAATCTCTTGCAGTTTAAAGATCTGCATCCTGGAATATCCTGCAGTTTGAAGATCCACATCCTGGAATCTCCAGCATTGTGAATATCCACATCCTGGAAACTCCTGCCGTGTAAAGATCCTCATCCTTGAAACTCCTGCAGTGTAAAAAAAAACATTCTGCAATCTACTGCAGTATAAAGCTCAATATTCTGGAATCTCCTGCAGTGTAAAGATCCACATCCTGGAATCTCCTGCAGTGAGACGATCCAAATCCTGTAAACTCCTGCAGAGTGAAGAACCACATCCTGGAATCAACTGCTGTGTGAAGATCCTCATCATGGAAAATCCACAAGAGTGAAGATCCACATCATAGAGTCTCCTGCAGTGTCAAGTTCCAGATCCTGGAGTCTCCTGCAGTGTGAAGATCCACATCGTGGAATCTCCTGCAGTGTGAAGATTCACATCCTGGAAACTCCTGCAGTGTAACAAACCACATTCTGCAATTTCCAGCAGGATAAAGCTCAACATCCTGTAATTTTCTGCAGTGTAAAGATCCACTACCTGGAATCTCCAGCTGTGATAAGATGCACATCCCGGAATATCCTGCAGTGAGAAGATCCAAATCATGTAACCTCCTGCTGAGTGAAGAACCACATCCTGGAATCTACTTCTGTGTGAAGATCCACATCATAGAAAATCCAAAAGTGTGAACATCCACATCCTGGAATCTCCTGCTGTGTGAAGAACCACATCCTGGAAACTCATGCAGTGTAAAGATCCAGATCCTGGAGTCTACTGCTGTGGGAAGATCCACATCCTAGAGTCTCCGGCAATGTGAAAATAGACATCCTGGAATCTCCTGCAGTGTAAGGGTACACAAGCTGGAATCTCCAGCAGTGAGAAGATCTACATCCTGGAATTTCCTGCAGTGAGAAGATCCAAATCCTGTTAAAGCCTGCAGAGTGAAGAATCACATCCTCGAATCAACTGCTGTGTGAAGATCTACATCATGGAAAATCCACAAGCGTGAAGATCCACATCATGGAATCTCCTGCAGCCTGAAGATTCTCATCCTGGAAACTGCTGTCATGTGAAAATCCACATCCTAGAAACAACTGTCGTGTGTTGATCCACATCTTGGAATCTCTGGCAGAATGAAGATCCTCATCCTGGAAACACCTGTCGTGTGAAGATCCACATATTGGAATCAACTGCTGTGTGGAGATCCACATCCTTGAAACTTCTGCAGTGTTAAGATCCACATCCTGGAAATTCCTGCAGTGTTAAGATCCAGATCCTGGAGTCTCCTGCAGTGTGAAGATCTGCATCCTGGAATCTCCTGCAGTGTGAAGATCCATATCCCTGAATCTCCTGCAGTGTGAAGATCCACATCCTGGAAACAACTGTCGTGTGAAGATCCACATCCTGGAATCTCTTGCAGTGTGAAGATCCACATCCTGGAATCTCCTGCAGTTTGAAGATCCACATCCTGGAATCTACTGCAGTGTGAAGATCCACATATTGTAATCACCTGCATTGTGAAGATCCACATCCTGGAAACTCCTGCACTGTAACAAATCACATTCTGCAAACTACTGCAGTATAATAATAATAAAAACAAAAAAACTGCAGATGCTGGAAAGCCAAAAGGTTTAAGGTGTGTGTGTGTGTGTGGCGGGTGGGGGGCTGGGGGTTTCGGGGGGTGGCGGGGTGCGGAGAGAGAGAGAGAGAGAGAGAAGTGGAGGAGGTGGTGTCGTTGTAGGGACAAACAAGCAATGATAGAAGCAGAGTGAAGAACCACATCCTGGAATCTACTGCTCTGTGAAGATCCACATCATGGAAAATCCACAAGTCTGAACATCCACATCCTGGAAACTCCTGCAGTGTAAAGATCCAGTTCCTGGAGTCTCCTGCAGTGTGACGATCCACATCCTGGAACCTCTTGCATTGTGTAGATCCAGATCCTGGAGTCTCCTGCAGTGTGAAGATCCAAATACTGGAATCTCCTGCAGTGTGAAGATTTGCATCCTGGAATCTCCTGCAGTGTGTAGATCCATATCCCCGAATCTCCAGCAGAGTGAAGATCCACCTCCTGGAAACACATGTCGTGTGAAGATCCACATCCTGGAATTTCTTGCAGTTTGAAGATCCACATCCTGGAATCTCCAGCAGTCTGAATATCCACATATTGGAATCACCTGCAGCGTGAAGATCCATACCCTGGAATCTTTTGCAGTTTGATTATCCATATCGTGGAAACACCTGTCTTGTGAAGATCCAATTCTTGGAATCTCCTGCAGTGTGAAGATCCACATCCTGGAAATACCCACAGTGTAACGATCCACAACCTGCAATATACTGCAGTGTAACAATCAACACCTTGTATTCTACTGCAATGTAAAGATCCACATCCTGGAAGCTCCAGCAGGTTGATGATCCACATCCTGGAAACGCCTGCAGAGTGAAAAACCATATCCTGGAATCTCCTGCAGTGTAAGGATCCGCTTACTGGAATCTCCTTCTGTGAGAAGATCCACATCCTGGAAACTCCTGCAGCGAGAGGAATCACATCCTGGAATCTACGGCAGTGTGAATATCCACAACCTGGAATCCCCTGTCGTTTGAAGATCCACATCCTGGAATCTCCTGCAGTGCGAAGTTCCACATCCTGGAAACTACTGACGTGTACAAATCCACTACCTGCAATCTACTGCAGTGAAAAGGTCAACATCCTGGAAACCCCTGCAGGGTGATCATGCATACCCTGGAAACTCACAAAAAGTGAAAAAGCACATCCTGCAATCTGATGCAGTGAGAAGATCCACAAATTGGAATCTTCTGCAGTATGCGGATAGAGATCGTGGAAAGAACTCCAGTGTGAACATCCACAGCCTAGAATCTCCTGCAGTGTAAATATCCATATCCTGGGCTCTCCTGCAAAGTGAAGATCGACATCCTGGAATCTCCTGCAGCGAGAATATCCACATACTCTAAACTCCTGCAGAGTGAAGAATCACATCCTGGAATCTACTGCGTGTGAAGCTCCACAACATGGAAAATCCAGCAGTGCGAAGTTCCACACCCTGCAATCTGCTGCAATGTAAAGCTCCACATCCTGGTATCTCCTGCAGTGTGAAGATCCACATCCTGCAGTCTCCTGCAGTGTGAAGATCCAAATCTTGGAATCTCCTGCAGTGTGAAGATTCGCATCCTGGAATCTCCCGCAGTGTGCAGATTCATATCGCCGAATCTCTAGCAGTGTGAAGATTCACATCATGGAAACATCTGTCGTGTGAAGATGCACATCTTGGAAACACATGTCGAGTGAAGATCCACATCCTGGAATCTCTTGCAGTGTGAAGATCCGCATCCTGGAATCTCCTGCAGTGCGATGATCCACATCCTGGAATCTCCAGCAGTGTGAATATCCATATGCTGGAAACTCCTGCCGTATAAAGATCCACATCCTGGAAACTCCTGCAGTGTAACAAAAAACATTCTGCAATCTACTGCAGTATAAAGCTCAACATCCTGGAATCTCCCGCAGTGAGAAGATCCAAATCCTGTAAGCTCCTGCAGAGTGAAGAACCACATTCTGGAATCAACTGCTGTGTGAAGATCCACATCATGGAAAATCCACAAGAGTGAAGATCCACATCATGGAGTCTCCTGCAGTGTAATGTTCCAGATCCTGAAGTCTCCTGCAGTGTGAAGATTAACATCCTGGAAACTCCTGCAGTGTAGCAAACCACATTCTGCAATTTCAAGCAGCATAAACCTGAACATCCCATAATCTCCTGCAGTGTAAAGATCCACTACCTGGAATCTCCAGCAGTGATAAGATCCACATCCTGGAATCTCCTGCAGCGAGAAGATCCAAATCATGTAACCTCCTGCAAAGTGAAGAACCACATCCTGGAATCTACTTCTGTGTGAAGATTCACATCATGGAAAATCCAAAAGTGTGAACATCCAAATCATGGAATCTCCTGCAGTGTGAAGAACCACATCCTGGAAACTATGGCAGTGTAAAGATCCAGATCCGGAAGTCTAATGCAGTGTGAGGATCCACATCCTAGAGTCTCTGGCAATATGAAGATAGACATCCTGGAATCTCCTGTAGTGTAAGGATACACAACCTGGAATCTCCAGCTTTGAGAAGATCCACATCCTGGAATTTTCTGCAGTGAGAAGATCCAAATCCTGTTACCGCCTGCAGAGTCAATAGTTACATCCTGGAATCAACTGCTGTGTGAAGATCTACATCATGGAAAATCCACAAGAGTGAAGATCCACATCCTGGAATCTCCTGCAGCCTGAAGATTCTCATCCTGGAAACAGCTGTCATGTGAAAATCCACATCCTGGAAACAACTGTCGTGTGTTGATCCACATATTGGAATCTCCAGCAGAATGAAGATCCACATCCTGGAAACACCTGTCGTGTGAAGATCCACATCCTGGAAACACATGTCATGTGAAGATCGACATCCTGGAATCTCTTGCAGAGTGAAGATCCGCATCCGGGAATATACTGCAGTTTGAAGATCAACATCCTGGAATCTCCAGCAGTTTGAAGATCCACATATTGGAATCTCCTGCAGTGTGAAGATTCACAACCTGGCATCTCAAGCAGTGTGAATATCCACATCCTGGAAACTCCTGCAGTGTAAAGATCCACATCCTGGAATCTACTTCTGTGTGAAGATCCACATCATGGAAAATCCAAAAGTGTGAACATCCACATCCTGGAATCTCCTGCAGTTTGAAGAACCACATCCTGGAAACTCATGTAGTGTAAAGATCCAGATCCTGGAGTCTGCTGCAGTGTGAAAATCCATATCCTGGAAACTCCTGAAGTGTAACAAAACACATTCTGCAATCTACTGCAGTATAAAGCTCAACATCCTGGAATCCCCTGCAGTGTAAAGATCCACATTGTGTAATCTCCTGCAGTGTAAAGATCCATATTTTGGACTCTCGAGCAATGTGAAGATAGACATCTTGGAATCTCCTGCAGTGTAAGGATCAAATTCTAGAAACTCCTGCAGTGTAAAGATCCATATCCTGGACTCTCCTGCAATGTGAAGAGAGACATCCTGGAATCTCCTGCAGTGCAAGGATCCACAACCTGTAATCTCCAGCAGTGAGAAGATCCACATCATGGAATCTCCTTCATTGTGAAGACCCAAATCCTGTAAACTCCTGCAGAGTGAAGAACTAAATCCTGGAATCAACTGCTGTGTGAAGATCCACACATGGAATCTCCTGCAGTGTGAAGATCTACATCCTGGAAACAACTGTCATGGGAAGATCCACATCTTGGAATCTCCTGCAGAATGAAGATCCACATCCTGGAATCTCCTGCAGTTTGAAGATCCACATCCTGGAATCTCCAGCAGTTTGCAGATCCACATCCTGGAAACTCCTGCAGTTTAACAAACAACAAACTGTTATCTACTGCAGTAAAAAGCTCAACATCCTGGAATCTCCTGCAGTGTAAAGATCTATATCCTGGACTCTCCTGCAATGTGAAGATAGACATCCTGGAATCTCCTGTAGTGTAAGAATCCAAAACCTGGAATCTCCAGCAGTGTGAAGATCCACATTCTGGAAACTCCAGCAGTGTAAGGATCCACAACCTGGAAACTCCAGCAGTGAGATGATCCACATCAACGAATCTCCTTCATTGGGAAGATCCCAAATCCTGTAAACTCCTGCAGAGTGAAGAACCACATCCTGGAATCAAATGCTGTGTGAAGATCCTTATCATGGAAAATCCACAGGAGTGAAGATCCACATCCTGGAATCTACTGCAGTGTGAAGATCTACATCCTGGAAACAACTGTCATGGGAAGATCCACATCCTGGAATCTCCTGCAGTTTGAAGATCCACATCCTGGAAACTCCTGCAGTTTAACAAACGACAGACTGCTATCTACTGAAGTAAAAAGCTCAACATCCTGGAATCTCCTGCAGTGTAAAATCTATATCCTGGACTGTCCTGCAATGTGAAGATAGACATCCTGGAATCTCCTGTAGTGTAAGAATCCTAAACCTGGAATCTCCAGCAGTGTGAAGATCCACATTCTGGAAACTCCTGCAGTGTAAAGATCGATATCCTGGACTCTCCTGCAATGTTAAGATTGACATCCTGGAATCTCCTCTAGTGTAAGAATCCAAAACCTGAAATCTCCAGCAGTGAAAAGATCCACATCCTGGATTCTCCTGCAGTGAGAAGATCCAAATCCTGTAACCTCCTGCAGACTGAAGAACTACATACTGGAATCAACAGCTGCATGAAGATCCACATCATGGAAAATCCACAAGAGTGAAGATCCACATCCTGGAATCTCCTGCAGGAATCTCCTACCTCCAGGAAACAACTGTCATGGGAAGTTCCATATCTTGGAATCTCCTGTAGAATGAAGATCCACATCTTGGAATCTCCTGCAGTTTGAAGATCCAAATCCTGGAATCTGCAGCAGTGTGCAGATCCAAATCTTGGAAACTCCTGCAGTGTAACAAACCAATTTCTGCTATCTACTGCAGTAAAAAGCTCAACATCCTGGAATCTACTGCATTGTAAAGATCTATATCCGGGACTCTCCTGCAATGTGAAGATAGACATCCTGGAATCTCCTGTAATGTAAGAATGCAAAACCTGGAATCTCCAGCAGTGATAAGATCCACATCATGGATTCTCCTGCAGTGAGGAGATCCAAATCCTGTAACCTCCTGCAGAGTGAAGAGCCACATCCTGGAATCAACTGCTGTGTGAAGATCCACATCCTTGAATCTCCTGCAGTGTTAAGATCCACATCCTGGAAACTCCTGCAGTCTTAAGATCCAGGTCCTGGAGCGTCCTGCAGTGTGAAGTTTCGCATCATGGAATCTCCTGCAAAGTGAGGATCCATATCCCCGAATCTGCAGCAGTGTGAAGATCCACATCCTTGAAACACCTGTCGTGTAAAGATCCACATCATAGAATATCCTGCAGTTTGAAGATCCACATCCTGGAATCTCCTGCAGTGAAAAGATCCAAATCCTGTAACCTCCTGCTGAGTGAAGAACCATATCCTGGAATCTACTGATGTGAGAAGATCCACATCATGGAAAATCCACAAGTGTTAACATCCACATCCTGGAATTTACTGCAGTGTGAAGATCCACATCCTGGAAACTCCTGCAGTGTAAAGATCCAATTCCTGGTGTCTCCTGCAGTGTGAAGATCCACATCCTGGAATCTCCAGCAGTGTGTAGATTTGCATCCTGGACTCTCTTGCAGCATGAAGATCCATATCGTGGAAAGACCTGTCATATGAAGATCCACATCTTGGAATCTCCTGCTGTGTGAAGATACACATCCTGGAAACACCCACAGTGTAATGATCCATATCCTGCAAGATACTTCAGTGTAACGATCAACATCTTGGATTCTCCTGCAATGCAAAGATGCACATCCTGGAACCTCCAGCAAGGTGATGATCCACATCCTGGAAATGCCTGCAGAGTGAAAAACAACATCCTGGAATCTTCTGCAGTTTAAGGATCCACATGCTGTAATCTCCTTCTGTGAGAAGATCCACATCCTGGAAACTCCTGCAGCGAGAGGAATCACATCGTGTAATCTACGGCAGTGTGAATATCCACAACCTGGAATCTCCACGAGTGTGAGGATCCAAATCCTGGAAACTCCTGCAGTGTGAAGATCCACATCTTGCAAACTCCTGCAGTGTGAAGATCCAAATCTCGGAATTTCCAGCAGTGAGAAGATCCACATGCTGGAATCCCCTGTCGTGTGAAGATCCACATCCTGGAATCTACTGCACCGTGAAGAACCACATCCTGGAATCTCCTGAAGTGCGAAGTTCCACATCCTGGAAAATACTGACGTGTACCGATCCACATGCTGCAATCTACTGCAGTGTAAAGGTCAACATCCTGGAAACCCCTGCAGGTGATCATGCAAATCCTGGAAACTACTACAAAGTGAAAAACTACATCCTGACATCTAATGCAGTGAGAAGATCCACAAATTGGAATCTTCTGCAGTGTGAGGTTTTAGATCATGGAAAGACCTCCGGTGTGAAGATCCACAGCCTAGAATCTCCTGCTGTGTAAAGATCGATATCCTGGACTCTCCTGCAATGTGAAGATTGACATTCTGGAAACTCCTGCAGTGAGAATATCCACATCCTGGAATCTGCTGCAAAGTAAAGATCTGCATCCTGGAAACTCCTACAGTGTAATGATCCAAATCCTGGTATCTCCTGCACTGTGAGGAACCACATCCTAGAATCTCCCACAGTGTGAAGATCCAAATCCTGGAATCACGTGCAGTGTGAAGATCTTCATCCTGGAATATCCTGCAGTTTGAAGATCGATATCCTGGAAACTACTGCAGTGTGAAGATCCACAGATTGGAATCTCCTGCAGTATGATGATCCACATCCGGGAATCTCCAGCAGTGAGAATATCCACATCCTGGAAACTCCTGCAGTGTGAAGATCCAATTCCTGGAAACTCCTGCAGTTTAACAAACCACATTCTGCAATCTACTGCAGTATAAAGCTAAACATCCTGGAATCTCCTGCATTGCAAAGATCCATATCCAGGACTCTCCTGCAATGTGAAGATAGACATCCTGGAATCTCCTGCAGTGTAATGATCCACATCTGGGAATCTCCAGTAGTGTGAATATCCACATTCTGGAAACTCCTGCAGTGTAAAGATCCAGATCCTGGAGTCTCCTGCAGTGTGATGATCCACATCCTGGAATCTCCAGCAGTGTGAAGATTCGCATCCTGGAAACTCCTGCAGTGTAACAAACCACTTTCTGCAATCTACTGCAGTATAATGCTCAACATCCTGGAATCTGCTGCAGTGCAAAAATCCAGATCCTGGACTCTCCTGCAATGTGAAAATAGACATCCTGGAATCTCCTGCAGTGTCAGAATCCACAAATAAAATCTCCAGCAGTGATAAGATCAACATCCTGGAATCTCCTGCAGTGAGAAGATCCAAATCATGTAACCTCCTGCAGAGGGAAGAACCACAACCTGGAATCAACTGCTGTGTGAAGACCCACATCCTGGAAATACCTGTCATGTGAAGATCCACATCCTGGAAACTCCTGCAGTGTTAAGATCCAGATCCTGGAGTCTCCTGCAGTGTGAAGATTCGCATCCTGGAATCTCCTGCAGTGTGAAGATCCATATTCCCGAATCTCCAGCAGTGTGAAGATCCACATCCTGGAAACACCTGCCGTGTGAATATCCACATCCTGGAAATACATGTCGTGTGGTAATCCACAGCTTGGAATATCTTGCAATGTGAAGATCAGCATCCAGTAATATCCTGCATTTTGAAGATCCAAATCCTGGAATCTACTGCAGTGTGAAGATCCAGATATTGGTATCTCCTGCAGTATGAAGATCCACATATGGGAATCTCCAGCAGTGTGAATATCCACATCCTGGAAACTCCTGCAGTGTGAAGATCCAATTCCTGGAAACTCCTGCAGTGTAACAAATTACATTCTTCAAACTACTACAGTATAAAGCTCAACATCCTGGAATCTCCTGCATTGTAATGATCCATATCCTGGACTCTTCTACAGTGTGAAGATAGACATCCTGGAATCTCCTGCAGAGTAAAGATTCACATCTGGGAATCTCCAGTAGTGTGAATATCCACATTCTGGAAACTCCTGCAGTGTAAAGATCCAGATCCTGGAGTCTCCTGCAGTGTGATGATCCACATCCTGGAATCTCCAGCAGTGTGAAGATTCGCATCCTGGAAACTCCTGCAGTGTAACAAACCACTTTCTGCAATCTACTGCAGTATAATGCTCAACATCCTGGAATCTGCTGCAGTGTAAAAATCCAGATCCTGGACTCTCCTGCAATGTGAAAATAGACATCCTGGAATCTCCTGCAGTGTCAGAATCCACAACTAGAATCTCCAGCAGTGATAAGATCAACATCCTGGAATCTCCTGCAGTGAGAAGATCCAAATCATATAAACTCCTGCAGAGGGAAGAACCACAACCTGGAATCAACTGCTGTGTGAAGACCCACATCCTGGAAACACCTGTCATGTGAAGATCCACATCCTGGAAACACCTGTCATGTGAAGATCCACATCCTGGAAACTCCTGCAGTGTTAAGATCCAGATCCTGGAGTCTCCTGCAGTGTGAAGATTCGCATCCTGGAATCTCCTGCAGTGTGAAGATCCATATTCCCGAATCTCCAGCAGTGTGAAGATCCACATCCTGGAAACACCTGCCGTGTGAATATCCACATCCTGGAAATACATGTCATGTGGTAATCCACAGCTTGGAATATCTTGCAATGTGAAGATCAGCATCCAGTAATATCCTGCATTTTGAAGATCCAAATCCTGGAATCTACTGCAGTGTGAAGATCCAGATATTGGTATCTCCTGCAGCATGAAGATCCACATATGGGAATCTCCAGCAGTGTGAATATCCACATCCTGGAAACTCCTGCAGTGTGAAGATCCAATTCCTGGAAACTCCTGCAGTGTAACAAATTACATTCTTCAAAATACTACAGTATAAAGCTCAACATCCTGGAATCTCCTGCATTGTAATGATCCATATCCTGGACTCTTCTACAGTGTGAAGATAGACATCCTGGAATCTCCTGCAGAGTAAAGATTCACATCTGGGAATCTCCATGAGTGTGAATATCCACATCCTGGAAACTCCTGCAGAAAGAAGATCCAAATCCTGTAGTCTCCTGCAGAGTGAAGATCCACATCCTGGAATCAACTGCTGTGTGAAGATCCACATCATGGAAAATGCACAAGAGTGAACATCCACATCATTGAATCTCCTGCAGTGTGAAGATCCACATTCTGGAAACGCCTGCAGTGTAAAGATCCAGAACCTGGAGACTCCTGCAGTGTGAAGATCCACAACCTGGAATCACCTGCAATGTGAAGATTCGCATCTTAGTAACTCCTGCATTGAAACAAATCACATTCTGCAATCTACTGCAGAAAAAACCACAACATCCTGGAATCACCAGCATTGTAAAGATCCGTATCCTTGACTCCCCTGCAATGTGAAAATAGACATCCGAGATACACCTGCAGTGGAAGAATCCACAACCTGGATTCTCCAGCAGTGATAAGATCCACATCCTGAAATTTGCTGCATTGAGAAGATCCAAATCATGTAACCTCTTGCAGAGTGAAGAACCACATCTTGGAATCTACTGCAGTGTGAAGATCAAGATATTGGAATCGCCTGCAATATGAAGATCCACATCAGTGAATCTCCAGCAGTATGAATATCCAAATCCTGTAAACTCCTGCAGAGTGAAGAACCACATCCTGTAATCAACTGCTGTGTGAAGATCCACATCACAGAAAATCCACGTGTTAAGATCCACATCATGGAATCTCCTGCAGTGAGAAGATCCATGTTCTGGAAACCCATGCACTGTAAAGATCCAGATCCTGGAGTCTCCTGCTTTGTGTAGATCCACAACCTGGAATCTCCTGCAGTGTGAATATTCGCATCCTGGAAACTCCTGCAGTGAAACAAATCACATGCTGCAATCTACTGCAGTATAAAGCTCAACATCCTGGAATCTCCTGCCGTGTAAAGATCCAAATCATGGACTCTCCTGCTATGTGAAGATAGACACCCTGGAATTTCCTGCAGTGTAAGGATCCACAACCTGGAATCTACAGCAGTGAGAAGATCCACATCCTGGAATATCCTGCAGTGAGAAGATCCAAATCCTGTAAACTCCTGCAGAGTGAAGAACCACATCCTGGAATGAACTGCTGTGTGAAGATCCACATCTTGGAAAATCTACAAGAGTGAAGATCCACATCATGGAATCTCCTGCCGTATGAAGATCCACATTCTGGAAACTCCTGCAATGTAAAGTTCCAGATCCTGGAGTCTCCTGCAGTGTGAAGATACACTTCCTGGAATCTCCTGCACTGTAACAAACCACATTCTGCAATCTACTGCAGTACAAAGCTCAACATCCTGCAATCTACTGCAGTGTAAAGATCCAGATCCTGGACTCTCCTGCAATGTGAAGATAGACATCCTGGAATCTCCTGCAGTGTCAGAATCCACAACTGGAATCACCAGCAGTGATAAGATCCACATCATGGAATCTCCTGCAGTGAGAAGATCCAAATCATGTAACCTCCTGCAGAGTGAAGAACCACATCCTGGAATCAACTGCTGTGTGAAGATCCACATCCTGGAAACACCTGATGTGTGAAGATCCACATCCTGGAAACTCCTGCAGTGTTAAGATCCACATCCTGGAGTCTCCTGCAGTGTGAAGATTCGCATCTTGGGATATTCTGCAGTGTGAAGATCCATATCCCCGAATCTCCAGCAGTGTGATGATCCACATACTGAAATCTCCTGCAGAATGAATATCCACATCCTGGAATCCCCTGCAGTTTGATCCATATCGTGGCATTGTCTGCAGTGTGAAGATACATATTGTAATCTCCTGCAGTGAAAGGATCCACAACCTGCAATCTCCTGCAGTGAGAACATCCACATCCTGGAATCTGCTGCAGTGAGAAGATCCAAATCCTGTAACCTCTTGCAGAGTGAATAACCAATTCTTGGAATCTACTGCTGTGTGAAAATCCACATTATGGAAAATACAAACGTGTGAACGTCCAGATCTTGGAATCTCCTGCAGTGTGATCATTCACATCCTGGAATCTCCTGCAGTGTGAAGATTCATATTCCCGAATCTCCAGCAGTGTGAAGATCCACATCTTGGAAACACCTGCCATGTGAATATCCACAACTTGGAAACACATGTCGTGTGAAGATCCACATCCTGGAATCTCTTGCAGTATGAAGATCCGCATCCTGGAATATCCTGCAGTTTGAAGATTCAAATCATGTAACCTCTTGCAGTGTGAAGAACCACATCGTGGAATCTACTGCAGTGTGAAGATCCACATATTGGAATCTCCTGCAGTATGAAGATCCACATCTGGGAATCTCCAGCAGTGTGAATATCCACATCCTGGAAACAACTGCAGTGTGAAGATCCAATTCCTGGAAACTCCTGCAGTGTAACAAATTACATTCTTCAAACTACTGCAGTATAAATCTCAACATCCTGGAAACTCAGCATTGTAATGATCCATATCCTGGACTCTCCTGCAGTGTGAAGATAGACATCCTAGAATCTCCTGCAGAGTAAAAATCCACATCTGGGAATCTCCATGAGTGTGAAGATCCACTTCCTGGAAACTCCTGCAGTAAGAAGATCCAAATCCTGTAGTGTCCTGCAGAGTGAAGATCCACAACCTGGAATCAACTGCTGTGTGAAGATCCACATCATGGAAAATGCACAAGAGTGAAGATCCACATCATGGAATCTCCTGCAGTGTGAAGATCCACAACCTGGAATCACCTGCAATGTGAAGATTCTTGGAAACTCCTGCATTGAAACAAACCACATTCTGCAATCCACTGCAGGAAAAGCTCAACATCCTGGAATCACCAGCAGTGTAAAGATCCATATCCTGGACTCCTCTGCAATGTGAAAATAGACATCCGGGAATCTCCTGCAGGGGAAGAATCCACAACCTGGATTCTCCAGCAGTGATAAGATCCACATCCTGTATTCTCCTGCAGTGAGAAGATTCAAATCATGCAACTTCTTGCAGAGTGAAGAAGCACATCGTGGAATCTACTGCAGTGTGAAGATCAACATATTGGAATCTCCTGCAGTATGAAGTATCCACGTTCTGGATACCCATGCACTGTAAAGATCCAGATCCTGGAGTCTCCTGCTTTGTGTAGATCCACAACCTGGAATCTCCTGCAGTGTGAATATTTGCATCCTGGAAACACCTGCAGTGAAACAAATCACATTCTGCAATCTACTGCAGTATAAAGCTCAGAGAAAAGCTACAAGAGTGAAAATCCACATCTTGGAATCTCCTGCAGTGTGAAGATCCACATCCTGGATTCTCCTGTAGTGTAAAGATCAAAATCCTGGACTCTCCTGCTATGTTAAGATAGACATCCTGGAACTTCCTGCAGCGTAAGGAGACACATCCTGGAATCTCCAACACTGAGAAGATCCACATCCAGGAATCTCCTGCACTGAGAGGATCCAAATCCTGTAATCTGCTGCAGAGTGAAGAATAACATACTGGAATCAACTGCTGTGTGAAGATTCACATCATGGAAAACCCACAAGGGTGAAGATCCACATCATGGAATCTCCTGCAGTGTGAAGATCCACATTCTGGTAACTCCTGCAATGTAAAGTTCCAGATCCTGGAGTCTCCTGCAGTGTGAAGATTCACATCCTGGAATCTCCTGAACTGAAACAAACCACATTCTGCAATCTACTGCAGTATAAAGCTCAACATCCTGGAATCTACTGCAGTGTAAAGATCCATATCCTGGACTCTCCTGCAATGTGAAGATAGACATCCTTGAATCTCCTGCAGTGTCAGAATCCACAACTGGAATCTTCAGCAGTGATAAGATCCACATCCTGGAATCTCTTGCAGTGTGCAGAACCGCATCCTGGAATATCTTGCAGTTTGAAGATCCACATCCTGGAATCTACTGCAGTGTGAAGATCCACATATTGGAATCTCCTACAATATGAAGATCCACATCAGTGAATCTCCAGCAGTGTGAATTTCCAAATCCTGTCAACTACTGCAGAGTGAAGAACCACATCCGAGAATCAACTGCTGTGTGAAGATCCACATCATGGAAAATCCACAAGTGTTAAGATCCACATCATGGAATCTCCTGCAGTGTGAAGATCCACGTTCTGGAAACCCATGCAATGTAAAGATCCAGATCCTGGAGTCTCCTGCTTTGTGTAGATCCACAACCTGGAATCTGCTGCAGTGTGAATATGCGCATCCAGGAATCTCCTGCAGTGAAACAAATCACATTCTGCAAACTACTGCAGTAAAAAGCTCAACATCCTGGAATCTCCTGCAGTGTAAAGATCCAAATACTGGACTCTCCTTCTATGTGAAGATAGACATTCTGGAATTTCCTGCAGTGTAAGGATCCACAACCTGGAATCTCCAGCAGTGAGAAGATCCACATCCTGGAATCTCCTGCAGTGAGAAGATCCAAATCCTGTAATCTCCTGCAGAGTGAAGAATCACATCCTGGAATGAACTGCTGTGTGAAGATCAAAATCATGGAAAATCCACAAGAGTGAAGATCCACATCATGGAATCTCCTGCCGTGTGAAGATACACATTTTTGAAATTCCTGCAATGTAAAGTTCCAGATCCTGGAGTCTCCTGCAGTGTGAAGATCCACATCCTGGAATCTCCTGCAGTGTGAACATGCACATCCTGGAAACTCCTGCAGTTTAACAAACCACATTCTGCAATCTACTGCAGTATAAAGCTCAACATCCTGGAATCTACTGCAGTGTAAAGATCCATATCCTGGACTCTCCTGCAATGTGAAGATAGACATCCTGGAATCTCCTGCAGTGGAATAATCCACAACTGGAATCTCCAGCAGTGATAAGATCCACATCCTGGATTCTCCTGCAGTGAGAAGATCCAAGTCATGTAACCTCCTGCAGAGTGAAGAACCACATCCTGGAATCAATTGCTGTGTGAAGATCCACATCCTAGAAACACCTGATGTGTGAAGATCCGTATCCTGGAAACACCTGTAGTGTTAAGATCCAGATCCTGGAGTCTCCTACAGTGTGAAGATTCACATCTTGGAATATCCTGCAGTGTGAAGATCCATATCCTCGAATCTCCTGCAGTGTGAAGATTCGCATCTTGGAATATCCTGCAATGTGAAGATCCACATATTGGAATCTCCTGCAGAATGAATATCCACATCCTGGAATCCCCTGCAGTTTGAAGATCCATATGCTGGCATTGAAAGCAGTGCGAAGATACATATTGTAATCTGCTGCAGTGAAAGGATCCACAACCTCCAATCTCCTGCAGTGAGAACATCCACATCCTGGAATCTCCTGCATTGAGAAGATCCAAGTCCTGTAACCTCCTGCAGAGTGATGAACCACATCCTGAAATCTACTGCTGAGTGAAGATCCACATCATGGAAAATCCAAACGTGTGAACATCCAGATCCTGGAATCTCCTGCAGTGTGACCATTCACAACCTGGAATCCCCTGCAGTGTGAAGATCCAGATTCCCGAATCTCCAGCAGTGTGAAGATCCACATCCTGGAAACACCTGCCGTGTGGATATCCACATCTTGGAAACACATGTCGTGTGAAGATCCACATCCTGGAATCTCTTGCAGTGTGAAGATCCGCATCCTGGAATATCCTGCAGTTTGAAGATCCACATCCTGAAATCTACTGCAGTGTGAAGATCCAGATATTGGAATCTCCTGCAGTATGAAGATCAACATCTGAGAATCACCAGCTGTGTGAATATCCACATCCTGGAAACTCCTGCAGTGTGAAGATCCAATTCCTGGAAACTCCTGCAGTGTAACAAATTACATTCTTCAAACTACTGCAGAATAAAGCTCAACATCCTGGAATCTCCTGCATTGTAATGATCCATATCCTGGACTCTCCTGCAGTGTGCAGATAGACATCCTGGAATCTCCTGCAGAGTAAAGATCCACATCTGGGAATCTCCATGAGTGTGAATATCCACATCCTGGAAACTCCTGCAGTAAAAAGATCCAAATCCTGTAGTCTCCTGCAGAGTGAAGATCCACATCCTGGAATCAACTGCTGTGTGAAAATCCACATCATGCAAAATGCACAAGAGTGAAGATCCACATCATGGAATCTCCTGCAGTGTGAAGATCCACAACATGGAATCACCTGCAATGTGAAGATTCGCATCTTGGAAACTCCTGCATTGAAACAAACCACATTCTGCAATCTACTGCAGTATAAAGCTCAACATCCTGGAATCTACTGCAGTGTAAATATCCATATCCTGGACTCCCCTGCAATGTGAAAATACACATCCGGGAATCTCCTGCAGTGTCAGAATCCACAACTGGAATCTCCAGCAGTGATAAGATCTACATCCTGGAATCTCCTGCAGAGAGAAGATCCAAATCATGTAACCTCCTGCAGAGTGAAGAACCACATCGTGGAATCAACTGCTGTGTGAAGATCCACATCCTGGAAACATCTGATGTGTGAAGATACACATCCAGGAAACACCTACAGTGTTAAGATCCAGATCCTGGAGTCTCCTGCAGTGTGAAGATTCGTATCTTGGAATATCGTGCAGTGTGAAGATCCATATCCCCGAATCTCCAGCAGTGTGAAGATCCACATCTTGGAATCTCCTGCAGAATGAATATCCACATCCTGGAATCCCCTGCAGTTTGAAGATCCATATCCTGGCATTGTCAGCAGTGTGAAGACACATATTGTCATCTCCTGCAGTGAAATGATCCACAACCTGCAATCTCCTACAGTGACAACATCCACATCCTGGAATCTCCTGCAGTGAGAAGATCCAAATCTTGTAACCTCCTGCAGAGTGAAGAACCACATCCTGGAAACTACTGCTGTGTGAAGCTCCACATCATGGAAAATCCAAACGTGTGAACATCCAGATCCTGGAATCTACTGCTGTGTGAAGCTCCACATCATGGAAAATCCAAACTTGTGAACGTCCAGATCCTGGAATCTCCTGCAGTGTGAACATTCACATCCTGGAATCTCGTGCAGTGTGAAGAAAAATATTCCCGAATCTCCAGCAGTGTGAAGATACACATCCTGGAAATACATGCCGTGTGAATATCCACAACCTGGAATCACATGTCGTGTGAAGATCCACATCCTGGAATCTCTTGCAGTGTGAAGATCTGCATCCTGGAATATCCTGCAGTGTGAAGATCCACATATTGGAATCTCCTGCAGTATGAAGATCCACATTTGGGAATCTCCAGCAGTGTGAATATCCACATCCTGGAAACAATTGCAGTGTCAAGATTCAATTTCTGGAAACAGTGTAACAAATTACATTCATCAAATTACTGCAGTATAAAGCTCAACATCCTGGAACCTCCTGCATCGTCATGATCCATATCCTGGACTCTCCTGCAGTGTGAAGATAGACATCCTGGAATCTCCTGCAGAGAAAAGATCCACATCTGGGAATCTCCATGAGTGTGAATATCCACATCCTGGAAACTCCTGCAGTAAGAAGATCCAAATCCTGTAGTGTCCTGCAGAGTGAAGATCCACATCCTGGAATCAACTGCTGTGTGAAGATCCACATCATGGAAAATCCACAAGAGTGAAGATCCAATCATGGAATCACCTGCCATGTGAAATCCACATTCTGGAAATTCCTGCAATGTAAATTTCCAGATCCTGGAATCGCCGGCAGTGTCAAGATCCATATCCTGGAATCTCCTGCAGTGTGAAGATTCGCATCTTGGAAACTACTGCAATGTGAAGATAGACATCCTGGAATTTCCTGCCGTGTAAGGATCCACAAACTGGAATCTCCAGCAATGAAAACATCCACATCCTGGAAACTCCTGCAGTGAGAACTAAATTCTGTAAACACCTGCAGAGTGAAGAATCACATGCCGGAATCAACTGCTGTGTGAAGATCCACATCATGGAAAATCCACAAGAGTGAGGATCCAATCATGGAATCACCTGCCATGTGAAGATCCACATTCTGGTAACTCCTGCAATGTAAATTTCCAGATCCTGGAGTCTCCGGCAGTGTCAAGATCCATATCCTGGAATCTCCTGCAGTGTGAAGATTCGCATCTTGGAAACTCCTGCAGTGTAACAAACCACAGTCTGCAATCTACTGCAGAATAATGCTCAACATCCTGGAATCTCCTGCAATGTAAAGATCCAGAACCTGGAGTCTCCTGCAGTGTGAAGATCCACATCCTAGAATCTACTGCAATGTGAAGATAGACATCCTGGAATCTCCTGCAATGTTTGGATCCACAACCTGGAATCTCCAGCATTGAGAAGATCCACATCCAGGAATCACCTACAGTGAGAACATCCAAATCCTGTAAACTACTGCAGAGTGAAGAACCACATCCTGGAATAAACTGCTGTGTGAAGATCCACATCATGGAAAATCCACAAGAGTTAAGAACCACATCATGGAATCTCCTGCAGTGTGTAGATCGAAGTTCTGGAAACACCTGCAGTGTAAAGATCCAGATCCTGGAGTCTCCTGCTTTGTGTAGATAAACAACCTGGAATCTCCAGCAGTGTGAATATTCGCATCCTGGAAACTCCTGCAGTGAAACAAACAACATTCTGCAATCTACTCCAGTATAAAGCTCAACATCCTGGAATCTCTTGCAGTGTAAAGATCCAAATACAGGCCTCTCCTGCAATGTGAAGATAGATATCCTGGAATTTCCTGCTATGTAAGGATCCACAAACTGGAATCTCCAGCAGTGAAAAGATCCACATCCTGGAATCTCCTGCAGTGAGAAGAACCAAATTCTTTAAACACCTGCAGAGTGAAGAACCACATCCTGGAATAAACTGCTGTGTGAAGATCCACATCATGGAAAATCCACAAGAGTTAAGATCCACATCATGGAATCTCCTGCAGTGTGAAGATCGACGTTCTGGAAACCCCTGCACATCCTGGAATAAACTGCTGTGTGAAGATCCAGATCCTGGAGTTTCCTGCTTTGAGTAGATCCACAACCTGGAATCTCCAGCAGTGTGAATATTCACATCCTGGAAACTCCTGCAGTGAAACAAACAACATTCTGCAATCTACTCCAGTATAAAGCTCAACATCCTGGAATCTCCTGCAGTGTAAAGATCCAAATCCTGGCCTCTCCTGCAATGTGAAGATAGACATCCTGGAATTTCCTGCCATGTAAGGATCCACAAACTGGAATCTCCAGCAAGGAAAAGATCCACATCCTGGAATCTCCTGCAGTGAGAAGAACTAAATTCTGTAAACACCTGCAGAGTGAAGAATCACATGCCGGATTCAACTGCTGTGTGAAGATCCACATCATGGAAAATCCACAAGAGTGAAGATCCAATCATGGAATCACCTGCCATGTGAAGATCCACATTCTGGAAACTCCTGCAATGTAAAATTCCAGATCCTGGAGTCTCCGGCAGTGTCAAGATCCATATCCTGGAATCTCTTGCTGTGTGAAGATTCGCATCTTGGAAACTCCTGCAGTGTAACAAACCACAGTCTGCAATCTACTGCAGAATAATGCTCAACATCCTGGAATCTCCTGCAATGTAAAGATCCAGAACCTGGAGTCTCCTGCAGTGTGAAGATCCACATCCTAGAATCTACTGCAATGTGAAGATAGACATCCTGGAATCTCCTGCAATGTTTGGATCCACAACCTGGAATCTCCAGCATTGAGAAGATCCACATCCAGGAATCACCTGCAGTGAGAACATCTAAATCCTGTAAACTACTGCAGAGTGAAGAACCACATCCTGGAATAAACTGCTGTGTGAAGATCCACATCATGGAAAATCCACAAGAGTTAAGATCCACATCATGGAATCTCCTGCAGTGTGTAGATCGAAATTCTGGAAACCCCTGCAGTGTAAAGATCCAGATCCTGGAGTCTCCTGCTTTGTGTAGATCCACATCCTGGAATCTCCAGCAGTGTGAATATTCGCATCCTGGAAACTCCTGCATTGAAACAAACAACATTCTGCAATCTACTCCAGTATAAAGCTCAACATCCTGGAATCTCCTGCAGTGCAAAGATCCAAATACTGGCCTCTCCTGCAATGTGAAGATAGATATCCTGGAATTTCTTGCTGTGTAAATATCCACAAACTGGAATCTCCAGCAGTGAAAAGATCCACATCCTGGAATCTCCTGCAGTGAGAAGAACCAAATTCTTTAAACACCTGCAGAGTGAAGAACCACATCCTGGAATAAACTGCTGTGTGAAGATCCACATGATGGAAAATCCACAAGAGTTAAGATCCACATCATGGAATCTCCTGCAGTGTGAAGATCGACGTTCTGGAAACCCCTGCACATCCTGGAATAAACTGCTGTGTGAAGATCCAGATCCGGGAGTCTCCTGCTTTGAGTAGATCCACAACCTGGAATCTCCAGCAGTGTGAATATTCACATCCTGGAAACTCCTGCAGTGAATCAAACAACATTCTGCAATCTACTCCAGTATAAAGCTCAACATCCTGGAATCTCCTGCAGTGTAAAGATCCAAATCCTGGACTCTCCTGCAATGTGAAGATAGACATCCTGGAATTTCCTGCCGTGTAAGGATCCACAAACTGGAATCTCCAGCAATGAAAACATCCACATCCTGGAAACTCCTGCAGTGAGAACTAAATTCTGTAAACACCTGCAGAGTGAAGAATCACATGCCGGAATCAACTGCTGTGTGAAGATCCACATCATGGAAAATCCACAAGAGTGAAGATCCAATCATGGAATCACCTGCCATGTGAAGATCCACATTCTGGTAACTCCTGCAATGTAAAATTCCAGATCCTGGAGTCTCCGGCAGTGTCAAGATCCATATCCTGGAATCTCCTGCAGTGTGAAGATTCGCATCTTGGAAACTCCTGCAGTGTAACAAACCACAGTCTGCAATCTACTGCAGAATAATGCTCAACATCCTGGAATCTCCTGCAATGTAAAGATCCAGAACCTGGAGTCTCCTGCAGTGTGAAGATCCACATCCTAGAATCTACTGCAATGTGAAGATAGACATCCTGGAATCTCCTGCAATGTTTGGATCCACAACCTGGAATCTCCAGCATTGAGAAGATCCACATCCAGGAATCACCTACAGTGAGAACATCCAAATCCTGTAAACTACTGCAGAGTGAAGAACCACATCCTGGAATAAACTGCTGTGTGAAGATCCACATCATGGAAAATCCACAAGAGTTAAGATCCACATAATGGAATCTCCTGCAGAGTGTAGATCGAAGTTCTGGAAACACCTGCAGTGTAAAGATCCAGATCCTGGAGTCTCCTGCTTTGTGTAGATAAACAACCTGGAATCTCCAGCAGTGTGAATATTCGCATCCTGGAAACTACTGCAGTGAAACAAACAACATTCTGCAATCTACTCCAGTATAAAGCTCAACATCCTGGAATCTCTTGCAGTGTAAAGATCCAAATACAGGCCTCTCCTGCAATGTGAAGATAGATATCCTGGAATTTCCTGCTATGTAAGGATCCACAAACTGGAATCTCCAGCAGTGAAAAGATCCACATCCTGGAATCTCCTGCAGTGAGAAGAACCAAATTCTTTAAACACCTGCAGAGTGAAGAACCACATCCTGGAATAAACTGCTGTGTGAAGATCCACATCATGGAAAATCCACAAGAGTTAAGATCCACATCATGGAATCTCCTGCAGTGTGAAGATCGACGTTCTGGAAACCCCTGCACATCCTGGAATAAACTGCTGTGTGAAGATCCAGATCCTGGAGTTTCCTGCTTTGAGTAGATCCACAACCTGGAATCTCCAGCAGTGTGAATATTCGCATCCTGGAAACTCCTGCAGTGAAACAAACAACATTCTGCAATCTACTCCAGTATAAAGCTCAACATCCTGGAATCTCCTGCAGTGTAAAGATCCAAATCCTGGCCTCTCCTGCAATGTGAAGATAGACATCCTGGAATTTCCTGCCATGTAAGGATCCACAAACTGGAATCTCCAGCAAGGAAAAGATCCACATCCTGGAATCTCCTGCAGTGAGAAGAACTAAATTCTGTAAACACCTGCAGAGTGAAGAATCACATGCCGGATTCAACTGCTGTGTGAAGATCCACATCATGGAAAATCCACAAGAGTGAAGATCCAATCATGGAATCACCTGCCATGTGAAGATCCACATTCTGGAAACTCCTGCAATGTAAAATTCCAGATCCTGGTGTCTCCGGCAGTGTCAAGATCCATATCCTGGAATCTCTTGCTGTGTGAAGATTCGCATCTTGGAAACTCCTGCAGTGTAACAAACCACAGTCTGCAATCTACTGCAGAATAATGCTCAACATCCTGGAATCTCCTGCAATGTAAAGATCCAGAACCTGGAGTCTCCTGCAGTGTGAAGATCCACATCCTAGAATCTACTGCAATGTGAAGATAGACATCCTGGAATCTCCTGCAATGTTTGGATCCACAACCTGGAATCTCCAGCATTGAGAAGATCCACATCCAGGAATCACCTGCAGTGAGAACATCTAAATCCTGTAAACTACTGCAGAGTGAAGAACCACATCCTGGAATAAACTGCTGTGTGAAGATCCACATCATGGAAAATCCACAAGAGTTAAGATCCACATCATGGAATCTCCTGCAGTGTGTAGATCGAAATTCTGGAAACCCCTGCAGTGTAAAGATCCAGATCCTGGAGTCTCCTGCTTTGTGTAGATCCACATCCTGGAATCTCCAGCAGTGTGAATATTCGCATCCTGGAAACTCCTGCATTGAAACAAACAACATTCTGCAATCTACTCCAGTATAAAGCTCAACATCCTGGAATCTCCTGCAGTGCAAAGATCCAAATACTGGCCTCTCCTGCAATGTGAAGATAGATATCCTGGAATTTCCTGCTGTGTAAAGATCCACAAACTGGAATCTCCAGCAGTGAAAAGATCCACATCCTGGAATCTCCTGCAGTGAGAACAACCAAATTCTTTAAACACCTGCAGAGTGAAGAACAACATCCTGGAATAAACTGCTGTGTGAAATCCACATGATGGAAAATCCACAAGAGTTAAGATCCACATCATGGAATCTCCTGCAGTGTGAAGATCGACGTTCTGGAAACCCCTGCACATCCTGGAATAAACTGCTGTGTGAAGATCCAGATCCGGGAGTCTGCTGCTTTGAGTAGATCCACAACCTGGAATCTCCAGCAGTGTGAATATTCACATCCTGGAAACTCCTGCAGTGAATCAAACAACATTCTGCAATCTACTCCAGTATAAAGCTCAACATCCTGGAATCTCCTGCAGTGTAAAGATCCAAATCCTGGCCTCTCCTGCAATGTGAAGATAGACATCCTGGAATTTCCTGCCGTGTAAGGATCCACAAACTGGAATCTCCAGCAATGAAAAGATCCACATCCTGGAATCTCCTGCCGTGAGAAGAACTAAATTCTGTAAACACCTGCAGAGTGAAGAATCACATGCCGGAATCAACTGCTGTGTGAAGATACACATCATGGAAAATCCACAAGAGTGAAGATCCAATCATGGAATCACCTGCCATGTGAAGATCCACATTCTGGAAACTCCTGCAATGTAAATTTCCAGATCCTGGAGTCACCGGCAGTGTCAAGATCCATATCCTGGAATCTCCTGCAGTGTGAAGATTCGCATCTTGGAAACTCCTGTAGTGTAACAAACCACAGTCTGCAATCTACTGCAGAATAATGCTCAACATCCTGGAATCTCCTGCAATGTAAAGATCCAGAACCTGGAGTCTCCTGCAGTGTGAAGATCCATATCCTAGAATCTACTGCAATGTGAAGAGAGACATCCTGGAATCTCCTGCAGTGTTTGGATCCACAACCTGGAATCTCCAGCATTGAGAAGATGCACATCCAGGAATCACCTGCAGTGAGAACATCCAAATCCTGCAAACTATTGCAGAGTGAAGAACCACATCCTGGAATTAACTGCTGTGTGAAGATCCACATTATGGAAAATCCACAAGAGTTAAGATCCACATCATGGAATCTCCTGCAGTGTGTAGATCGATGTTCTGGAAACCCCTGCAGTGTAAAGATCCAGATCCTGGAGTCTCCTGCTTTGTGTAGATCCACATCCTGGAATCTCCAGCAGTGTGAATATTCGCATCCTGGAAACTCCTGCATTGAAACAAACAACATTCTGCAATCTACTCCAGTATAAAGCTCAACATCCTGGAATCTCCTGCAGTGTAAAGATCCAAATACTGGCCTCTCCTGCAATGTGAAGATAGATATCCTGGAATTTCCTGCTGTGTAAAGATCCACAAACTGGAATCTCCAGCAGTGAAAAGATCTACATCCTGGAATCTCCTGCAGTGAGAAGAACCAAATTCTTTAAACACCTGCAGAGTGAAGAACCACATCCTGGAATAAAATGCTGTGTGATGATCCACATCATGGAAAATCCACAAGAGTTAAGATCCACATCATGGAATCTCATGCAGTGTGAAGATTGACGTTCTGGAAACCCCTGCACATCCTGGAATAAACTGCTGTGTGAAGATCCAGATCCTGGAATCTCCTGCTTTGAGTAGATCCACAACCTGGAATCTCCAGCAGTGTGAATATTCACATCCTGGAAACTCCTGCAGTGAAACAAACAACATTCTGCAATCTACTCCAGTATAAAGCTCAACATCCTGGAATCTCCTGCAGTGTAAAGATCCAAATCCTGGCCTCTCCTGCAATGTGAAGATAGACATCCTGGAATTTCCTGCCGTGTAAGGATCCACAAACTGGAATCTCCAGCAATGAAAAGATCCACATCCTGGAATCTCCTGCCGTGAGAAGAACTAAATTCTGTAAACACCTGCAGAGTGAAGAATCACATGCCGGAATCAACTGCTGTGTGAAGATCCACATCATGGAAAATCCACAAGAGTGAAGATCCATTCATGGAATCACCTGCCATGTGAAGATCCACATTCTGGAAACTCCTGCAATGTAAATTTCCAGATCCTGGAGTCTCCGGCAGTGTCAAGATCCATATCCTGGAATCTCCTGCAGTGTGAAGATTCGCATCTTGGAAACTCCTGCAGTGTAACAAACCACAGTCTGCAATCTACTGCAGAATAATGCTCAACATCCTGGAATCTCCTGCAATGTAAAGATCCAGAACCTGGAGTCTCCTGCAGTGTGAAGATCCATATCCTAGAATCTACTGCAATGTGAAGAGAGACATCTTGGAATCTCCTGCAGTGTTTGGATCCACAACCTGGAATCTCCAGCATTGAGAAGATCCACATCCAGGAATCACCTGCAGTGAGAACATCCAAATCCTGTAAACTACTGCAGAGTGAAGAACCACATCCTGGAATAAACTGCTGTGTGAAGATCCACATCATGGAAAATCCACAAGAGTTAAGATCCACATCATGGAATCTCCTGCAGTGTGTAGATCGATGTTCTGGAAACCCCTGCAGTGTAAAGATCCAGATCCTGGAGTCTCCTGCTTTGTGTAGATCCACAACCTGGAATCTCCAGCAGTGTGGATATTCGCATCCTGGAAACTCCTGCAGTGAAACAAACAACATTCTGCAATCTACTCCAGTATAAAGCTCAACATCCTGGAATCTCCTGCAGTGTAAAGATCCAAATACTGGCATCTCCTGCAATGTGAAGATAGATATCCTGGAATTTCCTGCTGTGTAAGGATCCACAAACTGGAATCTCCAGCAGTGAAAAGATCCACATCCTGGAATCTCCTGCAGTGAGAAAAACCAAATTCTTTAAACACCTGCAGAGTGAAGAATCACATCCTGGAATCAACTGCTGTGTGAAGATCCACATCATGGAAAATCCACAAGAGTGAAGATCCAATCATGGAATCACCTGCCATGTGAAGATCCACATTCTGGAAACTCCTGCAATGTAAATTTCCAGATCCTGGAGTCTCCGGCAGTGTGAAGATACACATCCTGGATTCTCCTGCAGTGTGAAGATTCACATCATGGAAACTCCTGCAGTGTAACAAACCACAGTCTGCAATTTACTGCAGAATAAAGCTCAACAACCTGGAATCTCCTGCAATGTAAAGATCCAAAACCTGGAGTCTCCTGCAGTGTGAGGATCCAATTCCTAGAATCTCCTGCAATGTGAAGATAGACATCCTGTAATCTCCTGCAGTGTATGGATCGACAACCTGGAATCTCCAGCATTGAGAAAATCCACATCCAGGAATCACCTGCAGTGAGAACATCCAAATCGTGTAAACTACTGCAGAGTGAAGAACCACATCTTGGAATCAACTGCTGTGTGAAGATCCACATCATGGAAAATCCACAAGAGTTAAGATCCACATCATGGAATCTCCTGCAGTGTGAAGATCGACGTTCTGGAAACCCCTGCAGTGTAACGATCCAGATCCTGGCATCTCCTGCTTTGTGTAGATCCACAAACTGGAATCTCCAGCAGTGTGAATATTCGCATCCTGGAAACTCCTGCAGTGAAACAAAGAACATTCTGCAATCTACTCCAGTATAAAGCTCAACATCTTGGAATCACCAGCCGTGTCAAGATCCATATCCTGGCCTCTCCTGCAATGTGAAAATAGACATCCTGGAATCTCTTGCAGTGGAAGAATCTGCAACCTGCATACTCCAGTAGTGATAAGATCCACATCCTGAAATCTCCTGCAGAGAGAAGATCAAAATCATGTAACCTCATGCAGAGTGAAGAACCACATCGTAGGATCTACGGCAGTGCGAAGAGCAACATATTGGAATCTCCAGCAGTATGAAGATCCACATCTGGGATTCTCCAGCAGTGTGAATATCCACATCCTGGAAACACCTGCAGTGTGAAGATCCTATTCCTGGAAACACCTGCAGTGTAGCATACCACATTCTGCAATCTACTGCAGTATAAAGCTCATCATCCTAGAATCTCCTGCAGTTTAAAGATCCATATCCTGGAATCTCCTGCAATGTGAAGATTGACATCCTGGAATCTCCTGCAGTGTAACCATCCACATCTGGGCATCTCCAGAAATGTGAATATACACATCCTGGAAACTCCTGCAGTGAGAAGATCCAAATTCTGTAATCCCCTGCAGAGTGAAGAACCACATCCTGGAATCAACTGCTGTGTGAAGATCCACATGAAAGAAAATCCACAAGAGTTAAGATCCACATCATGGAATCTCCTGCAGTGTGAAGATCGACGTTCTGGAAACCCCTGCACATCCTGGAATAAACTGCTGTGTGAAGATCCAGATCCGGGAGAATCCTGCTTTGAGTAGATCCACAACCTGGAATCTCCAGCAGTGTGAATATTCACATCCTGGAAACTCCTGCAGTGAAACAAACAACATTCTGCAATCTACTCCAGTATAAAGCTCAACATCCTGGAATCTCCTGCAGTGTAAAGATCTAAATCCTGGCCTCTCCTGCAATGTGAAGATAGACATCCTGGAATTTCCTGCCGTGTAAGGATCCACAAACTGGAATCTCCAGCAATGAAAAGATCCACATCCTGGAATCTCCTGCCGTGAGAAGAACTAAATTCTGTAAACACCTGCAGAGTGAAGAATCACATGCCGGAATCAACTGCTGTGTGAAGATACACATCATGGAAAATCCACAAGAGTGAAGATCCAATCATGGAATCACCTGCCATGTGAAGATCCACATTCTGGAAACTCCTGCAATGTAAATTTCCAGATCCTGGAGTCTCCGGCAGTGTCAAGATCCATATCCTGGAATCTCCTGCAGTGTGAAGATTCGCATCTTGGAAACTCCTGCTGTGTAACAAACCACAGTCTGCAATCTACTGCAGAATAATGCTCAACATCCTGGAATCTCCTGCAATGTAAAGATCCAGAACCGGGAGTCTCCTGCAGTGTGAAGATCCATATCCTAGAATCTACTGCAATGTGAAGAGAGACATCCTGGAATCTCCTGCAGTGTTTGGATCCACAACCTGGAATCTCCAGCATTGAGAAGATCCACATCCAGGAATCACCTGCAGTGAGAACATCCAAATCCTGTAAACTACTGCAGAGTGAAGAACCACATCCTGGAATAAACTGCTGTGTGAAGATCCACACCATGGAAAATCCACAAGAGTTAAGATCCACATCATGGAATCTCCTGCAGTGTGTAAATCAATGTTCTGGAAACCGCTGCAGTGTAAAGATCCAGATCCTGGAGTCTCCTGCTTTGTGTAGATCCACAACCTGGAATCTCCAGCAGTGTGGATATTCGCATCCTGGAAACTCCTGCAGTGAAACAAACAACATTCTGCAATCTACTCCAGTATAAAGCTCAACATCCTGGAATCTCCTGCAGTGTAAAGATCCAAATACTGGCATCTCCTGCAATGTGAAGATAGATATCCTGGAATTTCCTGCTGTTTAAGGATCCACAAACTGGAATCTCCAGCAGTGAAAAGATCCACATCCTGGAATCTCCTGCAGTGAGAAAAACCAAATTCTTTAAACACCTGCAGAGTGAAGAATCACATCCTGGAATCAACTGCTGTGTGAAGATCCACATCATGGAAAATCCACAAGAGTGAAGATCCAATCATGGAATCACCTGCCATGTGAAGATCCACATTCTGGAAACTCCTGCAATGTAAAGTTCCAGATCCTGGAGTCTCCGGCAGTGTGAAGAGACACATCCTGGATTCTCCTGCAGTGTGAAGATTCACATCATGGAAACTCCTGCAGTGTAACAAACCACAGTCTGCAATTTACTGCAGAATAAAGCTCAACAACCTGGAATCTCCTGCAATGTAAAGATCCAAAACCTGGAGTCTCCTGCAGTGTGAGGATCCAATTCCTAGAATCTCCTGCAATGTGAAGATAGACATCCTGTAATCTCCTGCAGTGAGAACATCCAAATCGTGTAAACTACTGCAGAGTGAAGAACCACATCTTGGAATCAACTGCTGTGTGAAGATCCACATCATGGAAAATCCACAAGAGTTAAGATCCACATCATGGAATCTCCTGCAGTGTGAAGATCGACGTTCTGGAAACCCCTGCAGTGTAACGATCCAGATCCTGGCATCTCCTGCTTTGTGTAGATCCACAAACTGGAATCTCCAGCAGTGTGAATATTCGCATCCTGGAAACTCCTGCAGTGAAACAAAGAACATTCTGCAATCTACTCCAGTATAAAGCTCAACATCTTGGAATCACCAGCCGTGTCAAGATCCATATCCTGGCCTCTCCTGCAATGTGAAAATAGACATCCTGGAATCTCTTGCAGTGGAAGAATCTGCAACCTGCATACTCCAGTAGTGATAAGATCCACATCCTGAAATCTCCTGCAGAGAGAAGATCAAAATCATGTAACCTCATGCAGAGTGAAGAACCACATCGTAGGATCTACGGCAGTGCGAAGAGCAACATATTGGAATCTCCAGCAGTATGAAGATCCACATCTGGGATTCTCCAGCAGTGTGAATATCCACATCCTGGAAACACCTGCAGTGTGAAGATCCTATTCCTGGAAACACCTGCAGTGTAGCATACCACATTCTGCAATCTACTGCAGTATAAAGCTCATCATCCTAGAATCTCCTGCAGTTTAAAGATCCATATCCTGGAATCTCCTGCAATGTGAAGATTGACATCCTGGAATCTCCTGCAGTGTAACCATCCACATCTGGGCATCTCCAGAAATGTGAATATACACATCCTGGAAACTCCTGCAGTGAGAAGATCCAAATTCTGTAATCCCCTGCAGAGTGAAGAACCACATCCTGGAATCAACTGCTGTGTGAAGATCCACATGAAAGAAAATCCACAAGAGTTAAGATCCACATCATGGAATCTCCTGCAGTGTGAAGATCGACGTTCTGGAAACCCCTGCACATCCTGGAATAAACTGCTGTGTGAAGATCCAGATCCGGGAGAATCCTGCTTTGAGTAGATCCACAACCTGGAATCTCCAGCAGTGTGAATATTCACATCCTGGAAACTCCTGCAGTGAAACAAACAACATTCTGCAATCTACTCCAGTATAAAGCTCAACATCCTGGAATCTCCTGCAGTGTAAAGATCTAAATCCTGGCCTCTCCTGCAATGTGAAGATAGACATCCTGGAATTTCCTGCCGTGTAAGGATCCACAAACTGGAATCTCCAGCAATGAAAAGATCCACATCCTGGAATCTCCTGCCGTGAGAAGAACTAAATTCTGTAAACACCTGCAGAGTGAAGAATCACATGCCGGAATCAACTGCTGTGTGAAGATACACATCATGGAAAATCCACAAGAGTGAAGATCCAATCATGGAATCACCTGCCATGTGAAGATCCACATTCTGGAAACTCCTGCAATGTAAATTTCCAGATCCTGGAGTCTCCGGCAGTGTCAAGATCCATATCCTGGAATCTCCTGCAGTGTGAAGATTCGCATCTTGGAAACTCCTGCTGTGTAACAAACCACAGTCTGCAATCTACTGCAGAATAATGCTCAACATCCTGGAATCTCCTGCAATGTAAAGATCCAGAACCGGGAGTCTCCTGCAGTGTGAAGATCCATATCCTAGAATCTACTGCAATGTGAAGAGAGACATCCTGGAATCTCCTGCAGTGTTTGGATCCACAACCTGGAATCTCCAGCATTGAGAAGATCCACATCCAGGAATCACCTGCAGTGAGAACATCCAAATCCTGTAAACTACTGCAGAGTGAAGAACCACATCCTGGAATAAACTGCTGTGTGAAGATCCACACCATGGAAAATCCACAAGAGTTAAGATCCACATCATGGAATCTCCTGCAGTGTGTAAATCAATGTTCTGGAAACCGCTGCAGTGTAAAGATCCAGATCCTGGAGTCTCCTGCTTTGTGTAGATCCACAACCTGGAATCTCCAGCAGTGTGGATATTCGCATCCTGGAAACTCCTGCAGTGAAACAAACAACATTCTGCAATCTACTCCAGTATAAAGCTCAACATCCTGGAATCTCCTGCAGTGTAAAGATCCAAATACTGGCATCTCCTGCAATGTGAAGATAGATATCCTGGAATTTCCTGCTGTTTAAGGATCCACAAACTGGAATCTCCAGCAGTGAAAAGATCCACATCCTGGAATCTCCTGCAGTGAGAAAAACCAAATTCTTTAAACACCTGCAGAGTGAAGAATCACATCCTGGAATCAACTGCTGTGTGAAGATCCACATCATGGAAAATCCACAAGAGTGAAGATCCAATCATGGAATCACCTGCCATGTGAAGATCCACATTCTGGAAACTCCTGCAATGTAAAGTTCCAGATCCTGGAGTCTCCGGCAGTGTGAAGAGACACATCCTGGATTCTCCTGCAGTGTGAAGATTCACATCATGGAAACTCCTGCAGTGTAACAAACCACAGTCTGCAATTTACTGCAGAATAAAGCTCAACAACCTGGAATCTCCTGCAATGTAAAGATCCAAAACCTGGAGTCTCCTGCAGTGTGAGGATCCAATTCCTAGAATCTCCTGCAATGTGAAGATAGACATCCTGTAATCTCCTGCAGTGAGAACATCCAAATCGTGTAAACTACTGCAGAGTGAAGAACCACATCTTGGAATCAACTGCTGTGTGAAGATCCACATCATGGAAAATCCACAAGAGTTAAGATCCACATCATGGAATCTCCTGCAGTGTGAAGATCGACGTTCTGGAAACCCCTGCAGTGGAAAGATCCAGATCCTGGCATCTCCTGCTTTGTGTAGATCCACAACCTGGAATCTCCAGCAGTGTGAATATTCGCATCCTGGAAACTCCTGCAGTGAAACAAAGAACATTCTGCAATCTACTCCAGTATAAAGCTCAACATCTTGGAATCACCAGCAGTGTCAAGATCCATATCCTGGCCTCTCCTGCAATGTGAAAATAGACATCCTGGAATCTCTTGCAGTGGAAGAATCTGCAACCTGCATACTCCAGTAGTGATAAGATCCACATCCTGAAATCTCCTGCAGAGAGAAGATCAAAATCATGTAACCTCATGCAGAGTGAAGAACCACATCGTAGGATCTACGGCAGTGCGAAGAGCAACATATTGGAATCTCCTGCAGTATGAAGATCCACATCTGGGATTCTCCAGCAGTGTGAATATCCACATCCTGGAAACACCTGCAGTGTGAAGATCCTATTCCTGGAAACACCTGCAGTGTAGCATACCACATTCTGCAATCTACTGCAGTATAAAGCTCATCATCCTAGAATCTCCTGCAGTTTAAAGATCCATATCCTGGAATCTCCTGCAATGTGAAGATAGACATCCTGGAATCTCCTGCAGTGTAACCATCCACATCTGGGCATCTCCAGAAATGTGAATATACACATCCTGGAAACTCCTGCAGTGAGAAGATCCAAATTCTGTAATCCCCTGCAGAGTGAAGAACCACATCCTGGAATCAACTGCTGTGTGAAGATCCACATGATGGAAAATCCACAAGAGTTAAGATCCACATCATGGAATCTCCTGCAGTGTGAAGATCGACGTTCTGGAAACCCCTGCACATCCTGGAATAAACTGCTGTGTGAAGATCCAGATCCGGGAGTCTCCTGCTTTGAGTAGATCCACAACCTGGAATCTCCAGCAGTGTGAATATTCACATCCTGGAAACTCCTGCAGTGAAACAAACAACATTCTGCAATCTACTCCAGTATAAAGCTCAACATCCTGGAATCTCCTGCAGTGTAAAGATCTAAATCCTGGCCTCTCCTGCAATGTGAAGATAGACATCCTGGAATTTCCTGCCGTGTAAGGATCCACAAACTGGAATCTCCAGCAATGAAAAGATCCACATCCTGGAATCTCCTGCCGTGAGAAGAACTAAATTCTGTAAACACCTGCAGAGTGAAGAATCACATGCCGGAATCAACTGCTGTGTGAAGATACACATCATGGAAAATCCACAAGAGTGAAGATCCAATCATGGAATCACCTGCCATGTGAAGATCCACATTCTGGTAACTCCTGCAATGTAAATTTCCAGATCCTGGAGTCTCCGGCAGTGTCAAGATCCATATCCTGGAATCTCCTGCAGTGTGAAGATTCGCATCTTGGAAACTCCTGCAGTGTAACAAACCACAGTCTGCAATCTACTGCAGAATAATGCTCAACATCCTGGAATCTCCTGCAATGTAAAGATCCAGAACCTGGAGTCTCCTGCAGTGTGAAGATCCATATCCTAGAATCTACTGCAATGTGAAGAGAGACATCCTGGAATCTCCTGCAGTGTTTGGATCCACAACCTGGAATCTCCAGCATTGAGAAGATCCACATCCAGGAATCACCTGCAGTGAGAACATCCAAATCCTGTAAACTACTGCAGAGTGAAGAACCACATCCTGGAATAAACTGCTGTGTGAAGATCCACACCATGGAAAATCCACAAGAGTTAAGATCCACATCATGGAATCTCCTGCAGTGTGTAAATCAATGTTCTGGAAACCCCTGCAGTGTATAGATCCAGATCCTGGAGTCTCCTGCTTTGTGTAGGACCACAACCTGGAATCTCCAGCAGTGTGGATATTCGCATCCTGGAAACTCCTGCAGTGAAACAAACAACATTCTGCAATCTACTCCAGTATAAAGCTCAACATCCTGGAATCTCCTGCAGTGTAAAGATCCAAATACTGGCATCTCCTGCAATGTGAAGATAGATATCCTGGAATTTCCTGCTGTGTAAGGATCCACAAACTGGAATCTCCAGCAGTGAAAAGATCCACATCCTGGAATCTCCTGCAGTGAGAAAAACCAAATTCTTTAAATACCTGCAGAGTGAAGAATCACATCCTGGAATCAACTGCTGTGTGAAGATACACATCATGGAAAATCCACAAGAGTGAAGATCCAATCATGGAATCACCTGCCATGTGAAGATCCACATTCTGGAAACTCCTGCAATGTAAAGTTCCAGATCCTGGAGTCTCCGGCAGTGTGAAGAGACACATCCTGGATTCTCCTGCAGTGTGAAGATTCACATCATGGAAACTCCTGCAGTGTAACAAACCACAGTCTGCAATTTACTGCAGAATAAAGCTCAACAACCTGGAATCTCCTGCAATGTAAAGATCCAAAACCTGGAGTCTCCTGCAGTGTGAGGATCCAATTCCTAGAATCTCCTGCAATGTGAAGATAGACATCCTGTAATCTCCTGCTTTGAGAACATCCAAATCGTGTAAACTACTGCAGAGTGAAGAACCACATCTTGGAATCAACTGCTGTGTGAAGATCCACATCATGGAAAATCCACAAGAGTTAAGATCCACATCATGGAATCTCCTGCAGTGTGAAGATCGACGTTCTGGAAACCCCTGCAGTGGAAAGATCCAGATCCGGGAGTCTGCTGCTTTGAGTAGATCCACAACCTGGAATCTCCAGCAGTGTGAATATTCACATCCTGAAATCTCCTGCAGTGTAACAAACCACATTTTGCAATCAACTGCAGTATAAAGCTCAACATCCTGAAATCACCTGCAGTGTAAAGATCCATATCCTGGACTCTCCTGCAATGTGAAAATAGACATCCTGGAATCTCTTGCAGTGGAAGAATCCACAACATGGATTCTCCAGCAGTGATAAGATCCACATCCTGGACTCTCCTGCAATGTGAAGAGAGACAACGTGGAATTTCCTACCGTGTAAGGATCCACAAACAGGATTCTCCTGCAGTGAAAAAATCCACATCCTAGAATCTCCTGCAGAGCGAAGAACCAAATTCAGTAAACACCTGCTGTGTGAAGATCCACATCATGGAAAATCCACAAGAGTGAAGAACCAATCATGGAATCACCTGCCATGTGAAGATCCACATTCTGGAAACTCCTGCAATGTAAATTTCCAGATCCTGGAGTCTCCGGCAGTGTGAAGATCCACATCCTGGAATCTCCTGCAGTGTGAAGATTCACATCTTGGAAACTCCTGCAGTGTAACAAACCACAGTCTGCAATCTACTGCAGAATAAAGCTCAACATCCTGGAATCTCCTGCAATGTAAAGATCCAGAACCTGGAGTCTCCTGCAGTGTGAAGATCCACATCCTAGAATCTCCTGCAATGTGAAGATAGACATCCTGGAATCTCCTGCAGTGTTAGGATCCACAACCTGGAATCTCCAGCATTGATAAGATCCACATCCAGGAATCACCTGAAGTGAGAACATCCAAATCCTGAAAACTACTGCAGAGTGAAGAACCACATCCTGGAATAAACTGCTGTGTGAAGATCCACATCATCGAAAATCCACAAGAGTTAAGATCCACATCATGGAATCTCCTGCAGTGTGAAGATCGACGTTCTGGAAACCCTTGCAGTGTAGAGATCCAGATCCTGGAGTCTACTGCTTTGTGTAGATCCACAACCTGGAATCTCCAGCAGTGTGAATATTCGCATCCTGGAAACTCCTGCAGTGAAACAAACAACATTCTGCAATCTACTCCAGTATAAAGCTCAACATCCTGGAATCTCCTGCAGTGTAAACATCCAAATCCTGGACTCTCATGCAATGTGAAGATAGACATCCTGGAATTTCCTGCCGTATAAGGATCCACAAACTGGAATATCCAGCAATGAAACGATCCACATCCTGGAATCTCCTGCAGAGAGAAGAACCAAATTCTGTAAACAGCTGCTGTGTGAAGATCCACATCATGGAAAATCCACAAGAGTGAAGATCCACAGCATGGAATCAGCTGCCATGTGAAGATCCACATTCTGGAAACTCCTGCAACGTTATTTTCCAGATCCTGGAGTCTCCGGCAGTGTGAAGATCCAGATCCTGGAGTCTCCTGTAGTGTGAAGATTCGCATCTTGGAAACTCCTGCAGTGTAATAAAGCACAGTCTACAATCTACTGCAGAAAAACTCTCAACATCCTGGAATCCCCTGCAGTGTAAAGATCCAGATCCTGGAGTCTCCTGCTTTGTGTAGATCCACAACGTGGAATCTCCAGCAGTGTGAATATTCGCATCCTGGAAACTCCTGCAGTGAAACAAACAACATTCTGCAATCTTCTCCAATATAAAGCTCAACATCCTGGAATCTCCTGCAGTGTAAAGATCCAAATACTGGCCTCTCATGCAATGTGAAGATAGACATCCTGGAATTTCCTGCTGTTTAAGGATCCACAAACTGGAATCTCCAGCAGTGAGAAGATCCACATCCTGGAATCTCCTGCAGTGAGAAGAACCAAATTCTTTAAACACCTGCAGAGTGAAGAATCACGTCCTGCAATCAACTGCTATGTGAAGATCCACATCATGGAAAATCCACAAGAGTGAAGATCCAATCATGGAATCACCTGCCATGTGAAAATCCACATTCTGGAAACTCCTGCAATGTAAATTTCCAGATCCTGGAGTCTCCGGCAGTGTGAAGATACACATCATGGATTCTCCGGCAGTGTGAAGATTCGCATCTTGGAAACTCCTGCAGTGTAACAAACCACAGTCTGCAATCTACTGCAGAATAAAGCTCAACATCCTGGAATCTCCTGCAATGTAAAGATCCAGAACCTGGAGTGTGAAGAGCCACATCCTAGAATCTCCTGCAATGTGAAGATAGACATCCTGTAATCTCCTGCACTGTATGGATCGACAACCTGGAATCTCCAGCATTGAGAAGATACATATCCAGGATTCACCTGCAGTGAGATGATCCAAATCCTGTAAACTACTGCAGAGTGAAGAACCACATCCTGGAATAAACTGCTGGGTGAAGATCCACATCATGGAAAATCCACAAGAGGTAAGATCCACATCATGGAATCTCCTGCAGTGTGAAGATCGACGTTCTGGAAACCCCTGCAGTGTAAAGATCCAGATCCTGGCGTCTCCAGCTTTGTGTAGATCCACAAACTGGAATCTCCAGCAGTGTGAATATTCACATCCTTGAAACTCCTGCAGTGAAACAAAGAACATTCTGCAATCTACTCCAGTATAAAGCTCAACATCCTGGAATCACTAGCAGTGCAAAGATCCATATCCTGGACACTCCTGCAATGTGAAAATAGACATCCTGGAATCTCTTGCAGTGGAAGAATCTGCAACCTGGATACTCCAGTAGTGATAAGATCCACATCCTGAAATCTCCTGCAGAGAGAAGATCAAAATCATGTAACCTCATGCAGACTGAAGAACCACATCGTAGAATCTACGGCAGTGTGAAAATCAACATATTGGAATCTCCAGCAGTATGAAGATCCACATCTGGGAATCTCCAGCAGTGTGAATATCCACATCCTGGAAACACCTGCAGTGTGAAGATCCTATCCTGGAAACACCTGCAGTGTAGCAAACCACATTCTGCAATCTACTGCAATATAAAGCTCAACATACTGGAATCTCCTGCAGTTTAAAGATCCATAACCTGGAATCTCCTGCAATGTGAAGATAGACATCCTGGAATCTCCTGCAGTGTAACCATCCACATCTGGGCATCTCCAGCAGTGTGAATATACACATCCTGGAATCTCCTGCACTGAGAAGTTCCAAATTCTGTAATCTCCTGCAGAGTGAAGAACCACATCCTGGAATCAACTGCTGTGTGAAGATCCACATCATGGAAAATGCACAAGAGTGAAGATCCACATCCGGGAATCTCCTGCATTGTGAAGATCCACATTCTGGTAACCCATGCAGTGTAAAGATTCAGATCCTGCAGTCTCCTGCAGTGTGAAGATCCACAACCTGGAAGCACGTGCAGTGTGAAGATTCGAATCCTGGAAACTCCTGTATTGTAACAAACAACATTCTGCAATCAACAGCAGTATAAAGCTCAACACCCTGAATTCACCTGCAGTGTAAAAATCCATATCCTGGACTCTCCTGCAATGTGAAGATAGACATCCTGGAATTTCCTGCCGTGTAAGAATTCACAAACTGGAATCTCCAGCAGTGAAAAGATCCACATCCTGGAATCTCCTGCAGAGAGAAGAAGCAAATTCTGTAAACAGCTGCTGTGTGAAGATCCACATCATGGAAAACCCACAAGAGTGAAGTTCGAAAGCATGGAATCAGCTGCCATGTGAAGATCCACATTCTGGAAACTCCTGCAACGTAAATTTCCAGATCCTGGAGTCTCCGGCAGTGTGAAGATCCAGATCCTGGCGTCTCCTGCAGTGTGAAGATTCGCATCTTGGAAACTCCTGCAGTGTAATAAAGCACAGTCTACAATCTACTGCAGAAAAACTCTCAACATCCTGGAATCCCCTGCTGTGTTAAGATCCATATCCTGGAGCCTCCTGCAGTGTGACGATATGCATCCTGAAATCTCCTGCAGTGTAACAAACCACATTCTGCAATCTACTGCAGTATAATGTTCAACATACTGGAATCTCCTGCAGTGTAAGGATCCGTATCCTGGACTATCCTGTCATGTGAAGATAGATTTCCTGGAAGCTCCAGCAGTGCAAGGATAGACAAGCCGCTATCTCCTGCAGTGAGAACATCCACATCCTGGAATCTCCAGCAGTGACAAGATCTAAAGCCTGTAGCCTCATGCAGATTGAAGAACCATGTCCTGGAATCTACTGCTGTGTGAAGATACACATCATGGAAAATCCAAACGTGTGAACATCCATATCCTGGAGTCTCCTGCAGTGTGAAGATACGCATCCTGGATTCTCCTGCAATGTGAAGATAGACATCCTGGAATCTCCTGCAGTGTATGGATCTACAACCTGGAATCTGCAGCATTGAGAAGATCCACATCCAGGAATCACCTGCAGTGAGATGATCCAAATCCTGTAAACTACTGCAGAGTGAAGAAAGACATCTGGGAATCAACTGCTGTGTGAAGATCCACATCAGGGAAAAGCAACAAGAGTGAAGATCCACATCCTGGAATCTCCAGCAGTGTGAAGATCCACATTCTGGAAAGCCCAGCCGTGTAAAGATCCAGATCCTGGAATCTCCTGCAGTGTGAAGATTCACACCCTGGAATCTCCTGCAGTGTGAAGATTCGCATCCTGGAATCTCCTGCAGTGTGAAGATCCATATCCCCGAAACTCCAGCAGAGTGAAGATCCACATTCTGGAAACTCCAGCAGTGTTAAGATCCAGATCCTGGAGTCTCCTGCAATGTGAAGATCGACATCCTGGAATTTCCTGCCGTGTAAGAATTCACAAACTGGAATCTCCAGCAGTGAAAAGATCCACATCCTGGAATCTCCTGCAGAGAGAAGAAGCAAATTCTGTAAACAGCTGCTGTGTGAAGATCCACATCATGGAAAACCCACAAGAGTGAAGTTCCACAGCATGGAATCAGCTGCCATGTGAAGATCCACATTCTGGAAACTCCTGCAACGTAAATTTCCAGATCCTGGAGTCTCCGGCAGTGTGAAGATCCAGATCCTGGCGTCTCCTGCAGTGTGAAGATTCGCATCTTGGAAACTCCTGCAGTGTAATAAAGCACAGTCTACAATCTACTGCAGAAAAACTCTCAACATCCTGGAATCCCCTGCAGTGTAAAGATCCAGATCCTGGAGTCTCCTGCTTTGTGTAGATCCACAACGTGGAATCTCCAGCAGTGTGAATATTCGCATCCTGGAAACTCCTGCAGTGAAACAAACAACATTCTGCATTCTACTCCTGTCTAAAGCTCAACATCCTGGAATCTCCTGCAGTGTAAAGATCCAAATCCTGGCCTCTCATGCAATGTGAAGATAGACACCCTGGAATTTCCTGCCGTGTAAGGATCCACAAACTGGAATCTCCAGCCGTGAAAAGATCCACATCCTGGAATCTCCTGCAGTGAGAAGAACTAGATTCTGTAAACACCTGCAGAGTGAAGAATCACATCCTGGAATCAACTGCTGTGTGAAGATCCACATCATGGAAAATCCACAAGAGTGAAGATCCAATCAAGGAATCACCTGCCATGTGAAGATCTCCATTCTTGAAACTCCTGCAATGTAAATTTCCAGAACCTGGAGTCTCCGGCAGTGTGAAGATCCACATCCTGGAATCTCCTGCAGTGTGAAGGTTCGCATCTTGGAAACTCCTGCAGTGTAACAAACCACAGTCTGCAATCAACTGCAGAATAAAGCTCAACATCCTGGAATCTCCTGTAATGTGAAGATCCAGAACCTGGAGTCTCCTGCAGTGTGAAGATCCACATCCTAGAATCTCCTGCAATGTGAAGATAGACATCCTGGAATCTCCTGCAGTGTTTGGATCCACAACCTGGAATCTCCAGCATTGAGAAGATCCACATCCAGGAATCGCCTGCAGAGAGAACATCCAAATCCTGTAAACTACTGCAGAGTGAAGAACCATATCCTGGAATAAACTGCTGTGTGAAGATCCACATCATGGAAAATCCACAAGAGTTAAGATCCACATCATGGAATCTCCTGCAGTGTGAAGATCGACGTTCTGGAAACCCCTGCAGTGTAAAGATCCAGATCCTAGAATATCCTGCTGTGTGTAGATCCACAACCTGGAATCTCCAGCAGTGTGAATATTCACATCCTGGAAACTCCTGCAGAGAAACAAACAACATTCTGCAATCTACTCCAGTATAAAGCTCAACATCCTGGAATCTCCTGCAGTGTAAAGATCCAAATCCTGGACTCTCCTGCAATGTGAAGATAGACATCCTGGAATTTCCTGCCGTGTAAAGATCCACAAACTGGAATCTCCAGCAATGAAAAGATCAACATCCTGGAATCTCCTGCAGTGAGAAGAACCAAATTCTGTTAACACTTGCAGAGTGAAGAATCACATCCTGTTATCAACTGCTGTGTGAAGATCCACATCATGGAAAATCCACAAGAGTGAAGATCCAATCATGGAATCACCTGCCATGTGAAGATCCACATTCTGGAAACTCCTGCAATGTAAAGTTCCAGATCCTGGAGTCTCCGGCAGTGTGAAAATCCACATCCTGGAATCTCCTGCAGTGTGAAGATTCGCATCTTGGAAACTCCTGCTGTGTAACAAACCACAGTCTGCAATCTACTGCAGAATAAAGCTCAACATCCTGGAATCTCCTGCAATGTAAAGATCCAGAACCTGGAGTCTCCTGCAGTATGAAGATCCACATCCTAGAATCTCCTGCAATGTGAAGACCATCCTGTAATCTCCTGCAATGTTTGGATCCACAACCTGGAATCTCCAGCATTGAGAAGATCCACATCCAGGAATCACCTGCAGTGAGAAGATCTAAATCCTGTAAACTACTGCAGATGAAGAACGATATCCGGGAATCAACTGCTGTGTGAAGATCCACATCATGGAAAATCCACAGAGTGAAGATCCACATCCTGGAATCTCCTGCAGTGTGAAGATCCACATTCAGGAAACCCCAGCGATGGAAAGATCCAGATCCTGGAATCTCCTGCTGTGTTAAGATTCGCATCATGGAATCTCCTGCAGTGTGAAGATTTGCATCCTGGAATCTCCTGCAGTGTGAAGATCCATTTCCCCGAATCTCCAGCATAGTGAAGATCCACATCCTGGAAACACCTGTCATATGAAGATCCATATCCTGGAAACACCTGCTGTGTTAAGATCCATATCCTGGAGCCTCCTGCAGTGTGACGATATGCATCCTGAAATCTCCTGCAGTGTAACAAACCACATTCTGCAATCTACTGCAGTATAATGTTCAACATACTGGAATCCCCTGCAGTGTAAAGATCCGTATCCTGGACTATCCTGTCATGTGAAGATAGATTTCCTGGAAGCTCCAGCAGTGCAAGGATAGACAAGCCGCTATCTCCTGCAGTGAGAACATCCACATCCTGGAATCTCCAGCAGTGACAAGATCTAAAGCCTGTAGCCTCATGCAGATTGAAGAACCATGTCCTGGAATCTACTGCTGTGTGAAGATACACATCATGGAAAATCCAAACGTGTGAACATCCATATCCTGGAGTCTCCTGCAGTGTGAAGATACGCATCCTGGATTCTCCTGCAATGTGAAGATAGACATCCTGGAATCTCCTGCAGTGTATGGATCTACAACCTGGAATCTGCAGCATTGAGAAGATCCACATCCAGGAATCACCTGCAGTGAGACGATCCAAATCCTGTAAACTACTGCAGAGTGAAGAAAGACATCTGGGAATCAACTGCTGTGTGAAGATCCACATCAGGGAAAAGCAACAAGAGTGAAGATCCACATCCTGGAATCTCCAGCAGTGTGAAGATCCACATTCTGGAAAGCCCAGCCGTGGAAAGATCCAGATCCTGGGATCTCCTGCAGTGTGAAGATTCACACCCTGGAATCTCCTGCAGTGTGAAGATTCGCATCCTGGAATCTCCTGCAGTGTGAAGATCCATATCCCCGAAACTCCAGCAGAGTGAAGATCCACATTCTGGAAACTCCTGCAGTTTTAAGATCCAGATCCTGGAGTCTCCTGCAATGTGAAGATCGACATCCTGGAATTTCCTGCCGTGTAAGAATTCACAAACTGGAATCTCCAGCAGTGAAAAGATCCACATCCTGGAATCTCCTGCAGAGAGAAGAAGCAAATTCTGTAAACAGCTGCTGTGTGAAGATCCACATCATGGAAAACCCACAAGAGTGAAGTTCCACAGCATGGAATCAGCTGCCATGTGAAGATCCACATTCTGGAAACTCCTGCAACGTAAATTTCCAGATCCTGGAGTCTCCGGCAGTGTGAAGATCCAGATCCAGGCGTCTCCTGCAGTGTGAAGATTCGCATCTTGGAAACTCCTGCAGTGTAATAAAGCACAGTCTACAATCTACTGCAGAAAAACTCTCAACATCCTGGAATCCCCTGCAGTGTAAAGATCCAGATCCTGGAGTCTCCTGCTTTGTGTAGATCCACAACCTGGAATCTCCAGCAGTGTGAATATTCGCATCCTGGAAACTCCTGCAGTGAAACAAACAACATTCTGCATTCTACTCCTGTCTAAAGCTCAACATCCTGGAATCTCCTGCAGTGTAAAGATCCAAATCCTGGCCTCTCATGCAATGTGAAGATAGACATCCTGGAATTTCCTGCCGTGTAAGGATCCACAAACTGGAATCTCCAGCCGTGAAAAGATCCACATCCTGGAATCTCCTGCAGTGAGAAGAACTAGATTCTGTAAACACCTGCAGAGTGAAGAATCACATCCTGGAATCAACTGCTGTGTGAAGATCCACATCATGGAAAATCCACAAGAGTGAAGATCCAATCAAGGAATCACCTGCCATGTGAAGATCTCCATTCTTGAAACTCCTGCAATGTAAATTTCCAGAACCTGGAGTCTCCGGCAGTGTGAAGATCCACATCCTGGAATCTCCTGCAGTGTGAAGGTTCGCATCTTGGAAACTCCTGCAGTGTAACAAACCACAGTCTGCAATCTACTGCAGAATAAAGCTCAACATCCTGGAATCTCCTGTAATGTGAAGATCCAGAACCTGGAGTCTCCTGCAGTGTGAAGATCCACATCCTAGAATCTCCTGCAATGTGAAGGTAGACATCCTGGAATCTCCTGCAGTGTTTGGATCCACAACCTGGAATCTCCAGCATTGAGAAGATCCACATCCAGGAATCGCCTGCAGAGAGAACATCCAAATCCTGTAAACTACTGCAGAGTGAAGAACCATATCCTGGAATAAACTGCTGTGTGAAGATCCACATCATGGAAAATCCACAAGAGTTAAGATCCACATCATGGAATCTCCTGCAGTGTGAAGATCGACGTTCTGGAAACCCCTGCAGTGTAAAGATCCAGATCCTAGAATATCCTGCTGTGTGTAGATCCACAACCTGGAATCTCCAGCAGTGTGAATATTCACATCCTGGAAACTCCTGCAGAGAAACAAACAACATTCTGCAATCTACTCCAGTATAAAGCTCAACATCCTGGAATCTCCTGCAGTGTAAAGATCCAAATCCTGGACTCTCCTGCAATGTGAAGATAGACATCCTGGAATTTCCTGCCGTGTAAAGATCCACAAACTGGAATCTCCAGCAATGAAAAGATCAACATCCTGGAATCTCCTGCAGTGAGAAGAACCAAATTCTGTTAACACTTGCAGAGTGAAGAATCACATCCTGTTATCAACTGCTGTGTGAAGATCCACATCATGGAAAATCCACAAGAGTGAAGATCCAATCATGGAATCACCTGCCATGTGAAGATCCACATTCTGGAAACTCCTGCAATGTAAAGTTCCAGATCCTGGAGTCTCCGGCAGTGTGAAAATCCACATCCTGGAATCTCCTGCAGTGTGAAGATTCGCATCTTGGAAACTCCTGCTGTGTAACAAACCACAGTCTGCAATCTACTGCAGAATAAAGCTCAACATCCTGGAATCTCCTGCAATGTAAAGATCCAGAACCTGGAGTCTCCTGCAGTGTGAAGATCCACATCCTAGAATCTCCTGCAATGTGAAGACCATCCTGTAATCTCCTGCAATGTTTGGATCCACATCCTGGAATCTCCAGCAGTGTGAAGATCCACATTCTGGAAAGCCCAGCCGTGTAAAGATCCAGATCCTGGAATCTCCTGCAGTGTGAAGATTCACACCCTGGAATCTCCTGCAGTGTGAAGATTCGCATCCTGGAATCTCCTGCAGTGTGAAGATCCATATCCCCGAAACTCCAGCAGAGTGAAGATCCACATTCTGGAAACTCCTGCAGTGTTAAGATCCAGATCCTGGAGTCTCCTGCAGTGTGAAGATACGCATCTTGCAATCTCCTTCAGTGTAACAAACGACATTCTGCAATCTACTGCAGTATAATGCTCAACATCCGGGAATCTCCTACAGTGTAATGATCCATATCCTTGGCTCTCCTGCAATGTGAAGATCGACATCCTGGAATGTCCTGCATTGTAAGGATCCACAACCTGGAATCTCCAGCAGTGAGAAGATCCACATCCTGGAATCTTCTACAGTGAGAAGAATCAAACCCTCTAAACTCCTGCAGAGTGAAGAACCACATCCTGGAATCAACAGCTGTATGAAGATCCACATCATGGAAAATCCACAAGAGTTAAGATCCAGATCATGCAATCTCCTGCAGTGTGAAGATCCACGTTCTGGAAACTCCTGCAGTGTAAAGATCCAGATCCTGGAGTCACATGCATTGTGAAGATCCACAACATGGAATCTCCAGCAGTGTGAAGATTCACATCCTGGAAACTCCTGCAGTGAAACAAAGCACATTCTGCAATCTACTCCAGTATAAAGCTCAACATCCTGGAATCTCCTGCAGTGTAAAGATCCAAATCCTGGACTCTCCTGCAATGTGAAGATAGACATCCTGGAATTTCCTGCCGTGTAAGGATCCACAAACTGGAATCTCCAGCAGTGAAAAGATCCACATCCTGGAATCTCCTGCAGTGAGAAGAACTAAATTCTGTAAACACCTGCAGAGTGAAGAATCACATGCTGGAATCAACTGCTGTGTGAAGATCCACATCATGGAAAATCCACAAGAGTGAAGATCCAATCAAAGAATCACCTGCCATGTGAAGATCTCCATTCTTGAAACTCCTGCAATGTAAATTTCCAGATCCTGGAGTCTCCGGCAGTGTAAAGATCCACATCCTGGAATCTCCTGCAGTGTGAAGGTTCGCATCTTGGAAACTCCTGCAGTGTAACAAACCACAGTCTGCAATCTACTGCAGAATAAAGCTCAACATCCTGGAATCTCCTGTAATGTAAAGATCCAGAACCTGGAGTCTCCTGCAGTGTGAAGATCCACATCCTAGAATCTACTGCAATGTGAAGATAGACATCCTGGAATCTCCTGCAGTGTTTGGATCCACAACCTGGAAACTCCAGCATTGAGAAGATCCACATCCAGGAATCACCTGCAGTGAGAACATCCAAATCCTGTAAACTACTGCAGAGTGAAGAACCACATCCTGGAATAAACTGCTGTGTGAAGATTAACATCATGGAAAATCCACAAGAGATAAGATCCACATCATGGAATCTCCTGCAGTGTGAAGATCGACGTTCTGGAAACCCCTGCAGTGTAAAGATCCAGATCCTAGAGTATCCTCCTGTGTGAAGATCCACAACCTGGAATCTCCAGCAGTGTGAATATTCGCATCCTGGAAACTCCTGCAGAGAAACAAACAACATTCTGCAATCTACTCCAGTATAAAGCTCAACATCCTGGAATCTCCTGCAGTGTAAAGATCCAAATCCTGGACTCTCCTGCAATGTGAAGATAGACATCCTGGAATTTCCTGCCGTGTAAGGATCCACAAACTGGAATCTCCAGCAGTGAAAAGATCCACATCCTGGAATCTCCTGCAGTGAGAAGAACCAAATTCTGTTAACACTTGCAGAGTGAAGAATCGCATCCCGTTATCAACCATTGTGTGAAGATCCACATCATGGAAAATCCACAAGAGTGAAGATCCAATCATGGAATCACCTGCCATGTGAAGATCCACATTCTGGGTACTCCTGCAATGTAAAGTTCCAGATCCTGGAGTCTCCGGCAGTGTGAAAATCCACATCCTGGAATCTCCTGCAGTGTGAAGATTCGCATCTTGGAAACTCCTGCAGTGTAACAAACCACAGTCTGCAATCTACTGCAGAATAAAGCTCAACATCCTGGAATCTCCTGTAATGTAAAGATCCAGAACCTGGAGTCTCCTGCAGTGTGAAGATCCACATCCTAGAATCTCCTGCAATGTGAAGACAGACATCCTGTAATCTCCTGCAGTGTATGGATCCACAATCTGGAATCTCCAGCATTGCGAAGATCCACGTCCAGGAATCACCTGCAGTGAGAAGATCCAAATCCTGTAAACTACTGCAGATGAAGAACGATATCCGGGAATCAACTGCTGTGTGAAGATCCACATCATGGAAAATCCACAGAGTGAAGATCCACATCCTGGAATCTCCTGCAGTGTGAAGATCCACATTCAGGAAACCCCAGCCATGTAAAGATTCAGATCCTGGAATCTCCTGCTGTGTTAAGATTCACATCATGGAAACTCCTGCAGTGTGAAGATTTGCATCCTGGAATCTCCTGCAGTGTGAAGATCCATTTCCTCGAATCTCCAGCAGAGTGAAGATCCACATCCTGGAAACACCTGCAGTGTTAAGATCCAGATCCTGGAGTCTCCTGCAGTGTGACGATACGCATCCTGAAATCTCCTGCAGTGTAACAAACCACATTCTGCAATCTACTGCAGTATAATGTTCAACATACTGGAATCTCCTGCAGTGTAAAGATCCATATCCTGGACTCTCCTGTCATGTGAAGATAGATTTCCTGGAAGCTCCTGCAGTGCAAGGATAGACAAGCTGCTATCTCCTGCAGTGAGAACATCCACATCCTGGAATCTCCAGCAGTGACAAGATCTAAAGCCTGTAGCCTCCTGCAGATTGAAGAACCACGTCCTGGAATCTACTGCTGTGTGAAGAGACACATCATGGAAAATCCAAACATGTGAACATCCATATCCTGGAGTCTCCTGCAGTGTGAAGAAACAAATCCTGGAAACTTCTGCAATGTGAAGATCCAGATCCTGGAGACTCCTGCAGTGTGAAGATACGCATCCTGGAATCTCCTGCAATGTGAAGATAGACATCCTGGAATCTCCTGCAGTGTATGGATCCACAACCTGGAATCTGCAGCATTGAGAAGATCCACATCCAGGAATCACCTGCAGTGAGACGATCCAAATCCTGTAAACTACTGCAGAGTGAAGAACGACATCCGGGAATCAACTGCTGTGTGAAGATCCACATCAGGGAAAAGCCACAAGAGTGAAGATCCACATCCTGGAATCTCCAGCAGTGTGAAGATCCACATTCTGGAAAGCCCAGCCGTGTAAAGATCCAGATCCTGGAATCTCCTGCAGTGTGAAGATTCACACCCTGGAATTTCCTGCAGTGTGAAGATTCGCATCCTGGAATCTCCTGCAGTGTGAAGATTCATATCCCCGAAACTCCAGCAGAGTGAAGATCGACGTTCTGGAAACCCCTGCAGTGTAAAGATCCAGATCCTGGCGTCTCCAGCTTTGTGTAGATCCACAAACTGGAATCTCCAGCAGTGTGAATATTCACATCCTTGAAACTCCTGCAGTGAAACAAAGAACATTCTGCAATCTACTCCAGTATAAAGCTCAACATCCTGGAATCACCAGCAGTGTAAAGATCCATATCCTGGACACTCCTGCAATGTGAAAATAGACATCCTGGAATCTCTTGCAGTGGAAGAATCTGCAACCTGGATACTCCAGTAGTGATAAGATCCACATCCTGAAATCTCCTGCAGAGAGAAGATCAAGATCATGTAACCTCATGCAGACTGAAGAACCACATCGTAGAATCTAAGGCAGTGTGAAAATCAACATATTGGAATCTCCAGCAGTATGAAGATCCACATCTGGGAATCTCCAGCAGTGTGAATATCCACATCCTGGAAACACCTGCAGTGTGAAGATCCTATCCTGGAAACACCTGCAGTGTAGCAAACCACATTCTGCAATCTACTGCAATATAAAGCTCAACATCCTGGAATCTCCTGCAGTTTAAAGATCCATAACCTGGAATCTCCTGCAATGTGAAGATAGACATCCTGGAATCTCCTGCAGTGTAACCATCCACATCTGGGCATCTCCAGCAGTGTGAATATACACATCCTGGAATCTCCTGCACTGAGAAGTTCCAAATTCTGTAATCTCCTGCAGAGTGAAGAACCACATCCTGGAATCAACTGCTGTGTGAAGATCCACATCATGGAAAATGCACAAGAGTGAAGATCCACATCCGGGAATCTCCTGCATTGTGAAGATCCACATTCTGGTAACCCATGCAGTGTAAAGATTCAGATCCTGCAGTCTCCTGCAGTGTGAAGATCCACAACCTGGAAGCACGTGCAGTGTGAAGATTCGAATCCTGGAAACTCCTGTATTGCAACAAACAACATTCTGCAATCAACAGCAGTATAAAGCTCAACACCCTGAAATCACCTGCAGTGTAAAAATCCATATCCTGGACTCTCCTGCAATGTGAAGATAGACATCCTGGAATTTCCTGCCATGTAAGGATCCACAAACTGGAATCTCCAGCAGTGAAAAGATCCACATCCTGGAATCTCCTGCAGTGAGAAGAACCAAATTCTGTTAACACTTGCAGAGTGAAGAATCGCATCCCGTTATCAACTGCTGTGTGAAGATCCACATCATGGAAAATCCACAAGAGTGAAGATCCAATCATGGAATCACCTGCCATGTGAAGATCCACATTCTGGATACTCCTGCAATGTAAAGTTCCAGATCCTGGAGTCTCCGGCAGTGTGAAAATCCACATCCTGGAATCTCCTGCAGTGTGAAGATTCGCATCTTGGAAACTCCTGCAGTGTAACAAACCACAGTCTGCAATCTACTGCAGAATAAAGCTCAACATCCTGGAATCTCCTGCAATGTAAAGATCCAGAACCTGGAGTCTCCTGCAGTGTGAAGATCCACATCCTAGAATCTCCTGCAATGTGAAGACAGACATCCTGTAATCTCCTGCAGTGTATGGATCCACAACCTGGAATCTCCAGCATTGCGAAGATCCACGTCCAGGAATCACCTGCAGTGAGAAGATCCAAATCCTGTAAACTACTGCAGATGAAGAACGATATCCCGGAATCAACTGCTGTGTGAAGATCCACATCATGGAAAATCCACAGAGTGAAGATCCACATCCTGGAATCTCCTGCAGTGTGAAGATCCACATTCAGGAAACCCCAGCCATGTAAAGATTCAGATCCTGGAATCTCCTGCTGTGTTAAGATTCGCATCATGGAAACTCCTGCAGTGTGAAGATTTGCATCCTGGAATCTCCTGCAGTGTGAAGATCCATTTCCTCGAATCTCCAGCAGAGTGAAGATCCACATCCTGGAAACACCTGTCATGTGAAGATCCATATCCTGGAAACACCTGCAGTGTTAAGATCCAGATCCTGGAGTCTCCTGCAGTGTGACGATACGCATCCTGAAATCTCCTGCAGTGTAACAAACCACATTCTGCAATCTACTGCAGTATAATGTTCAACATACTGGAATCTCCTGCAGTGTAAAGATCCATATCCTGGACTCTCCTGTCATGTGAAGATAGATTTCCTGGAAGCTCCTGCAGTGCAAGGATAGACAAGCCGCTATCTCTTGCAGTGAGAACATCCACATCCTGGAATCTCCAGCAGTGACAAGATCTAAAGCCTGTAGCCTCCTGCAGATTGAAGAACCACGTCCTGGAATCTACTGCTGTGTGAAGAGACACATCATGGAAAATCCAAACCTGTGAACATCCATATCCTGGAGTCTCCTGCAGTGTGAAGAAACAAATCCTGGAAACTTCTGCAATGTGAAGATCCAGATCCTGGAGGCTCCTGCAGTGTGAAGATACGCATCCTGGAATCTCCTGCAATGTGAAGATAGACATCCTGGAATCTCCTGCAGTGTATGGATCCACAACCTGGAATCTGCAGCATTGAGAAGATCCACATCCAGGAATCACCTGCAGTGAGACGATCCAAATCCTGTAAACTACTGCAGAGTGAAGAACGACATCCGGGAATCAACTGCTGTGTGAAGATCCACATCAGGGAAAAGCCACAAGAGTGAAGATCCACATCCTGGAATCTCCAGCAGTGTGAAGATCCACATTCTGGAAAGCCCAGCCATGTAAAGATCCAGATCCTGGAATCTCCTGCAGTGTGAAGATTCACACCCTGGAATTTCCTGCAGTGTGAAGATTCGCATCCTGGAATCTCCTGCAGTGTGAAGATTCATATCCCCGAAACTCCAGCAGAGTGAAGATCTACATTCTGGAAACTCCTGCAGTGTTAAGATCCAGATCCTGGAGTCTCCTGCAGTGCGAAGATCGACGTTCTGGAAACCCCTGCAGTGTAAAGATCCAGATCCTGGCGTCTCCAGCTTTGTGTAGATCCACAAACTGGAATCTCCAGCAGTGTGAATATTCACATCCTTGAAACTCCTGCAGTGAAACAAAGAACATTCTGCAATCTACTCCAGTATAAAGCTCAACATCCTGGAATCACCAGCAGTGTAAAGATCCATATCCTGGACACTCCTGCAATGTGAAAATAGACATCCTGGAATCTCTTGCAGTGGAAGAATCTGCAACCTGGATACTCCAGTAGTGATAAGATCCACATCCTGAAATCTCCTGCAGAGAGAAGATCAAAATCATGTAACCTCATGCAGACTGAAGAACCACATCGTAGAATCTACGGCAGTGTGAAAATCAACATATTGGAATCTCCAGCAGTATGAAGATCCACATCTGGGAATCTCCAGCAGTGTGAATATCCACATCCTGGAAACACCTGCAGTGTGAAGATCCTATCCTGGAAACACCTGCAGTGTAGCAAACCACATTCTGCAATCTACTGCAATATAAAGCTCAACATCCTGGAATCTCCTGCAGTTTAAAGATCCATAACCTGGAATCTCCTGCAATGTGAAGATAGACATCCTGGAATCTCCTGCAGTGTAACCATCCACATCTGGGCATCTCCAGCAGTGTGAATATACACATCCTGGAATCTCCTGCACTGAGAAGTTCCAAATTCTGTAATCTCCTGCAGAGTGAAGAACCACATCCTGGAATCAACTGCTGTGTGAAGATCCACATCATGGAAAATGCACAAGAGTGAAGATCCACATCCGGGAATCTCCTGCATTGTGAAGATCCACATTCTGGTAACCCAAGCAGTGTAAAGATTCAGATCCTGCAGTCTCCTGCAGTGTGAAGATCCACAACCTGGAAGCACGTGCAGTGTGAAGATTCGAATCCTGGAAACTCCTGTATTGAAACAAACAACATTCTGCAATCTACAGCAGTATAAAGCTCAACACCCTGAAATCACCTGCAGTGTAAAAATCCATATCCTGGACTCTCCTGCAATGTGAAGATAGACATCCTGGAATTTCCTGCCGTGTAAGGATCCACAAACTGGAATCTCCAGCAGTGAAAAGATCCACATCTTGGAATCTCCTGCAGTGAGAAGAACCAAATTCTGTTAACACTTGCAGAGTGAAGAATCGCATCCCGTTATCAACCGCTGTGTGAAGATCCACATCATGGAAAATCCACAAGAGTGAAGATCCAATCATGGAATCACCTGCCATGTGAAGATCCACATTCTGGATACTCGTGCAATGTAAAGTTCCAGATCCTGGAGTCTCCGGCAGTGTGAAAATCCACATCCTGGAATCTCCTGCAGTGTGAAGATTCGCATCTTGGAAACTCCTGCAGTGTAACAAACCACAGTCTGCAATCTACTGCAGAATAAAGCTCAACATCCTGGAATCTCCTGCAATGTAAAGATCCAGAACCTGGAGTCTCCTGCAGTGTGAAGATCCACATCCTAGAATCTCCTGCAATGTGAAGACAGACATCCTGTAATCTCCTGCAGTGTATGGATCCACAACCTGGAATCTCCAGCATTGCGAAGATCCACGTCCAGGAATCACCTGCAGTGAGAAGATCCAAATCCTGTAAACTAGTGCAGATGAAGAACGATATCCCGGAATCAACTGCTGTGTGAAGATCCACATCGTGGAAAATCCACAGAGTGAAGATCCACATCCTGGAATCTCCTGCAGTGTGAAGATCCACATTCAGGAAACCCCAGCCATGTAAAGATTCAGATCCTGGAATCTCCTGCTGTGTTAAGATTCGCATCATGGAAACTCCTGCAGTGTGAAGATTTGCATCCTGGAATCTCCTGCAGTGTGAAGATCCATTTCCTCGAATCTCCAGCAGAGTGAAGATCCACATCCTGGAAACACCTGTCATGTGAAGATCCATATCCTGGAAACACCTGCAGTGTTAAGATCCAGATCCTGGAGTCTCCTGCAGTGTGACGATACGCATCCTGAAATCTCCTGCAGTGCAACAAACCACATTCTGCAATCTACTGCAGTATAATGTTCAACATACTGGAATCTCCTGCAGTGTAAAGATCCATATCCTGGACTCTCCTGTCATGTGAAGATAGATTTCCTGGAAGCTCCTGCAGTGCAAGGATAGACAAGCCGCTATCTCCTGCAGTGAGAACATCCACATCCTGGAATCTCCAGCAGTGACAAGATCTAAAGCCTGTAGCCTCCTGCAGATTGAAGAACCACGTCCTGGAATCTACTGCTGTGTGAAGAGACACATCATGGAAAATCCAAACGTGTGAACATCCATATCCTGGAGTCTCCTGCAGTGTGAAGAAACAAATCCTGGAAACTTCTGCAATGTGAAGATCCAGATCCTGGAGGCTCCTGCAGTGTGAAGATACGCATCCTGGAATCTCCTGCAATGTGAAGATAGACATCCTGGAATCTCCTGCAGTGTATGGATCCACAACCTGGAATCTGCAGCATTGAGAAGATCCACATCCAGGAATCACCTGCAGTGAGACGATCCAAATCCTGTAAACTACTGCAGAGTGAAGAACGACATCCGGGAATCAATTGCTGTGTGAAGATCCACATCAGGGAAAAGCCACAAGAGTGAAGATCCACATCCTGGAATCTCCAGCAGTGTGAAGATCCACATTCTGGAAAGCCCAGCCGTGTAAAGATCCAGATCCTGGAATCTCCTGCAGTGTGAAGATTCACACCCTGGAATTTCCTGCAGTGTGAAGATTCGCATCCTGGAATCTCCTGCAGTGTGAAGATCCATATCCCCGAAACTCCAGCAGAGTGAAGATCTACATTCTGGAAACTCCTGCAGTGTAAAGATCCAGATCCTGGCGTCTCCAGCTTTGTGTAGATCCACAAACTGGAATCTCCAGCAGTGTGAATATTCACATCCTTGAAACTCCTGCAGTGAAACAAAGAACATTCTGCAATCTACTCCAGTATAAAGCTCAACATCCTGGAATCACCAGCAGTGTAAAGATCCATATCCTGGACACTCCTGCAATGTGAAAATAGACATCCTGGAATCTCTTGCAGTGGAAGAATCTGCAACCTGGATACTCCAGTAGTGATAAGATCCACATCCTGAAATCTCCTGCAGAGAGAAGATCAAAATCATGTAACCTCATGCAGACTGAAGAACCACATCGTAGAATCTACGGCAGTGTGAAAATCAACATATTGGAATCTCCAGCAGTATGAAGATCCACATCTGGGAATCTCCAGCAGTGTGAATATCCACATCCTGGAAACACCTGCAGTGTGAAGATCCTATCCTGGAAACACCTGCAGTGTAGCAAACCACATTCTGCAATCTACTGCAATATAAAGCTCAACATCCTGGAATCTCCTGCAGTTTAAAGATCCATAACCTGGAATCTCCTGCAATGTGAAGATAGACATCCTGGAATCTCCTGCAGTGTAACCATCCACATCTGGGCATCTCCAGCAGTGTGAATATACACATCCTGGAATCTCCTGCACTGAGAAGTTCCAAATTCTGTAATCTCCTGCAGAGTGAAGAACCACATCCTGGAATCAACTGCTGTGTGAAGATCCACATCATGGAAAATGCACAAGAGTGAAGATCCACATCCGGGAATCTCCTGCATTGTGAAGATCCACATTCTGGTAACCCATGCAGTGTAAAGATTCAGATCCTGCAGTCTCCTGCAGTGTGAAGATCCACAACCTGGAAGCACGTGCAGTGTGAAGATTCGAATCCTGGAAACTCCTGTATTGAAACAAACAACATTCTGCAATCTACAGCAGTATAAAGCTCAACACCCTGAAATCACCTGCAGTGTAAAAATCCATATCCTGGACTCTCCTGCAATGTGAAGATAGACATCCTGGAATTTCCTGCCGTGTAAGGATCCACAAACTGGAATCTCCAGCAGTGAAAAGATCCACATCCTGGAATCTCCTGCAGTGAGAAGAACCAAATTCTGTTAACACTTGCAGAGTGAAGAATCGCATCCCGTTATCAACCGCTGTGTGAAGATCCACATCATGGAAAATCCACAAGAGTGAAGATCCAATCATGGAATCACCTGCCATGTGAAGATCCACATTCTGGATACTCGTGCAATGTAAAGTTCCAGATCCTGGAGTCTCCGGCAGTGTGAAAATCCACATCCTGGAATCTCCTGCAGTGTGAAGATTCGCATCTTGGAAACTCCTGCAGTGTAACAAACCACAGTCTGCAATCTACTGCAGAATAAAGCTCAACATCCTGGAATCTCCTGCAATGTAAAGATCCAGAACCTGGAGTCTCCTGCAGTGTGAAGATCCACATCCTAGAATCTCCTGCAATGTGAAGACAGACATCCTGTAATCTCCTGCAGTGTATGGATCCACAACCTGGAATCTCCAGCATTGCGAAGATCCACGTCCAGGAATCACCTGCAGTGAGAAGATCCAAATCCTGTAAACTACTGCAGATGAAGAACGATATCCCGGAATCAACTGCTGTGTGAAGATCCACATCGTGGAAAATCCACAGAGTGAAGATCCACATCCTGGAATCTCCTGCAGTGTGAAGATCCACATTCAGGAAACCCCAGCCATGTAAAGATTCAGATCCTGGAATCTCCTGCTGTGTTAAGATTCGCATCATGGAAACTCCTGCAGTGTGAAGATTTGCATCCTGGAATCTCCTGCAGTGTGAAGATCCATTTCCTCGAATCTCCAGCAGAGTGAAGATCCACATCCTGGAAACACCTGCAGTGTTAAGATCCAGATCCTGGAGTCTCCTGCAGTGTGACGATACGCATCCTGAAATCTCCTGCAGTGTAACAAACCACATTCTGCAATCTACTGCAGTATAATGTTCAACATACTGGAATCTCCTGCAGTGTAAAGATCCATATCCTGGACTCTCCTGTCATGTGAAGATAGATTTCCTGGAAGCTCCTGCAGTGCAAGGATAGACAAGCTGCTATCTCCTGCAGTGAGAACATCCACATCCTGGAATCTCCAGCAGTGACAAGATCTAAAGCCTGTAGCCTCCTGCAGATTGAAGAACCACGTCCTGGAATCTACTGCTGTGTGAAGAGACACATCATGGAAAATCCAAACATGTGAACATCCATATCCTGGAGTCTCCTGCAGTGTGAAGAAACAAATCCTGGAAACTTCTGCAATGTGAAGATCCAGATCCTGGAGACTCCTGCAGTGTGAAGATACGCATCCTGGAATCTCCTGCAATGTGAAGATAGACATCCTGGAATCTCCTGCAGTGTATGGATCCACAACCTGGAATCTGCAGCATTGAGAAGATCCACATCCAGGAATCACCTGCAGTGAGACGATCCAAATCCTGTAAACTACTGCAGAGTGAAGAACGACATCCGGGAATCAACTGCTGTGTGAAGATCCACATCAGGGAAAAGCCACAAGAGTGAAGATCCACATCCTGGAATCTCCAGCAGTGTGAAGATCCACATTCTGGAAAGCCCAGCCGTGTAAAGATCCAGATCCTGGAATCTCCTGCAGTGTGAAGATTCACACCCTGGAATTTCCTGCAGTGTGAAGATTCGCATCCTGGAATCTCCTGCAGTGTGAAGATTCATATCCCCGAAACTCCAGCAGAGTGAAGATCGACGTTCTGGAAACCCCTGCAGTGTAAAGATCCAGATCCTGGCGTCTCCAGCTTTGTGTAGATCCACAAACTGGAATCTCCAGCAGTGTGAATATTCACATCCTTGAAACTCCTGCAGTGAAACAAAGAACATTCTGCAATCTACTCCAGTATAAAGCTCAACATCCTGGAATCACCAGCAGTGTAAAGATCCATATCCTGGACACTCCTGCAATGTGAAAATAGACATCCTGGAATCTCTTGCAGTGGAAGAATCTGCAACCTGGATACTCCAGTAGTGATAAGATCCACATCCTGAAATCTCCTGCAGAGAGAAGATCAAGATCATGTAACCTCATGCAGACTGAAGAACCACATCGTAGAATCTAAGGCAGTGTGAAAATCAACATATTGGAATCTCCAGCAGTATGAAGATCCACATCTGGGAATCTCCAGCAGTGTGAATATCCACATCCTGGAAACACCTGCAGTGTGAAGATCCTATCCTGGAAACACCTGCAGTGTAGCAAACCACATTCTGCAATCTACTGCAATATAAAGCTCAACATCCTGGAATCTCCTGCAGTTTAAAGATCCATAACCTGGAATCTCCTGCAATGTGAAGATAGACATCCTGGAATCTCCTGCAGTGTAACCATCCACATCTGGGCATCTCCAGCAGTGTGAATATACACATCCTGGAATCTCCTGCACTGAGAAGTTCCAAATTCTGTAATCTCCTGCAGAGTGAAGAACCACATCCTGGAATCAACTGCTGTGTGAAGATCCACATCATGGAAAATGCACAAGAGTGAAGATCCACATCCGGGAATCTCCTGCATTGTGAAGATCCACATTCTGGTAACCCATGCAGTGTAAAGATTCAGATCCTGCAGTCTCCTGCAGTGTGAAGATCCACAACCTGGAAGCACGTGCAGTGTGAAGATTCGAATCCTGGAAACTCCTGTATTGCAACAAACAACATTCTGCAATCAACAGCAGTATAAAGCTCAACACCCTGAAATCACCTGCAGTGTAAAAATCCATATCCTGGACTCTCCTGCAATGTGAAGATAGACATCCTGGAATTTCCTGCCATGTAAGGATCCACAAACTGGAATCTCCAGCAGTGAAAAGATCCACATCCTGGAATCTCCTGCAGTGAGAAGAACCAAATTCTGTTAACACTTGCAGAGTGAAGAATCGCATCCCGTTATCAACTGCTGTGTGAAGATCCACATCATGGAAAATCCACAAGAGTGAAGATCCAATCATGGAATCACCTGCCATGTGAAGATCCACATTCTGGATACTCCTGCAATGTAAAGTTCCAGATCCTGGAGTCTCCGGCAGTGTGAAAATCCACATCCTGGAATCTCCTGCAGTGTGAAGATTCGCATCTTGGAAACTCCTGCAGTGTAACAAACCACAGTCTGCAATCTACTGCAGAATAAAGCTCAACATCCTGGAATCTCCTGCAATGTAAAGATCCAGAACCTGGAGTCTCCTGCAGTGTGAAGATCCACATCCTAGAATCTCCTGCAATGTGAAGACAGACATCCTGTAATCTCCTGCAGTGTATGGATCCACAACCTGGAATCTCCAGCATTGCGAAGATCCACGTCCAGGAATCACCTGCAGTGAGAAGATCCAAATCCTGTAAACTACTGCAGATGAAGAACGATATCCCGGAATCAACTGCTGTGTGAAGATCCACATCATGGAAAATCCACAGAGTGAAGATCCACATCCTGGAATCTCCTGCAGTGTGAAGATCCACATTCAGGAAACCCCAGCCATGTAAAGATTCAGATCCTGGAATCTCCTGCTGTGTTAAGATTCGCATCATGGAAACTCCTGCAGTGTGAAGATTTGCATCCTGGAATCTCCTGCAGTGTGAAGATCCATTTCCTCGAATCTCCAGCAGAGTGAAGATCCACATCCTGGAAACACCTGTCATGTGAAGATCCATATCCTGGAAACACCTGCAGTGTTAAGATCCAGATCCTGGAGTCTCCTGCAGTGTGACGATACGCATCCTGAAATCTCCTGCAGTGTAACAAACCACATTCTGCAATCTACTGCAGTATAATGTTCAACATACTGGAATCTCCTGCAGTGTAAAGATCCATATCCTGGACTCTCCTGTCATGTGAAGATAGATTTCCTGGAAGCTCCTGCAGTGCAAGGATAGACAAGCCGCTATCTCTTGCAGTGAGAACATCCACATCCTGGAATCTCCAGCAGTGACAAGATCTAAAGCCTGTAGCCTCCTGCAGATTGAAGAACCACGTCCTGGAATCTACTGCTGTGTGAAGAGACACATCATGGAAAATCCAAACCTGTGAACATCCATATCCTGGAGTCTCCTGCAGTGTGAAGAAACAAATCCTGGAAACTTCTGCAATGTGAAGATCCAGATCCTGGAGGCTCCTGCAGTGTGAAGATACGCATCCTGGAATCTCCTGCAATGTGAAGATAGACATCCTGGAATCTCCTGCAGTGTATGGATCCACAACCTGGAATCTGCAGCATTGAGAAGATCCACATCCAGGAATCACCTGCAGTGAGACGATCCAAATCCTGTAAACTACTGCAGAGTGAAGAACGACATCCGGGAATCAACTGCTGTGTGAAGATCCACATCAGGGAAAAGCCACAAGAGTGAAGATCCACATCCTGGAATCTCCAGCAGTGTGAAGATCCACATTCTGGAAAGCCCAGCCATGTAAAGATCCAGATCCTGGAATCTCCTGCAGTGTGAAGATTCACACCCTGGAATTTCCTGCAGTGTGAAGATTCGCATCCTGGAATCTCCTGCAGTGTGAAGATTCATATCCCCGAAACTCCAGCAGAGTGAAGATCTACATTCTGGAAACTCCTGCAGTGTTAAGATCCAGATCCTGGAGTCTCCTGCAGTGCGAAGATCGACGTTCTGGAAACCCCTGCAGTGTAAAGATCCAGATCCTGGCGTCTCCAGCTTTGTGTAGATCCACAAACTGGAATCTCCAGCAGTGTGAATATTCACATCCTTGAAACTCCTGCAGTGAAACAAAGAACATTCTGCAATCTACTCCAGTATAAAGCTCAACATCCTGGAATCACCAGCAGTGTAAAGATCCATATCCTGGACACTCCTGCAATGTGAAAATAGACATCCTGGAATCTCTTGCAGTGGAAGAATCTGCAACCTGGATACTCCAGTAGTGATAAGATCCACATCCTGAAATCTCCTGCAGAGAGAAGATCAAAATCATGTAACCTCATGCAGACTGAAGAACCACATCGTAGAATCTACGGCAGTGTGAAAATCAACATATTGGAATCTCCAGCAGTATGAAGATCCACATCTGGGAATCTCCAGCAGTGTGAATATCCACATCCTGGAAACACCTGCAGTGTGAAGATCCTATCCTGGAAACACCTGCAGTGTAGCAAACCACATTCTGCAATCTACTGCAATATAAAGCTCAACATCCTGGAATCTCCTGCAGTTTAAAGATCCATAACCTGGAATCTCCTGCAATGTGAAGATAGACATCCTGGAATCTCCTGCAGTGTAACCATCCACATCTGGGCATCTCCAGCAGTGTGAATATACACATCCTGGAATCTCCTGCACTGAGAAGTTCCAAATTCTGTAATCTCCTGCAGAGTGAAGAACCACATCCTGGAATCAACTGCTGTGTGAAGATCCACATCATGGAAAATGCACAAGAGTGAAGATCCACATCCGGGAATCTCCTGCATTGTGAAGATCCACATTCTGGTAACCCAAGCAGTGTAAAGATTCAGATCCTGCAGTCTCCTGCAGTGTGAAGATCCACAACCTGGAAGCACGTGCAGTGTGAAGATTCGAATCCTGGAAACTCCTGTATTGAAACAAACAACATTCTGCAATCTACAGCAGTATAAAGCTCAACACCCTGAAATCACCTGCAGTGTAAAAATCCATATCCTGGACTCTCCTGCAATGTGAAGATAGACATCCTGGAATTTCCTGCCGTGTAAGGATCCACAAACTGGAATCTCCAGCAGTGAAAAGATCCACATCTTGGAATCTCCTGCAGTGAGAAGAACCAAATTCTGTTAACACTTGCAGAGTGAAGAATCGCATCCCGTTATCAACCGCTGTGTGAAGATCCACATCATGGAAAATCCACAAGAGTGAAGATCCAATCATGGAATCACCTGCCATGTGAAGATCCACATTCTGGATACTCGTGCAATGTAAAGTTCCAGATCCTGGAGTCTCCGGCAGTGTGAAAATCCACATCCTGGAATCTCCTGCAGTGTGAAGATTCGCATCTTGGAAACTCCTGCAGTGTAACAAACCACAGTCTGCAATCTACTGCAGAATAAAGCTCAACATCCTGGAATCTCCTGCAATGTAAAGATCCAGAACCTGGAGTCTCCTGCAGTGTGAAGATCCACATCCTAGAATCTCCTGCAATGTGAAGACAGACATCCTGTAATCTCCTGCAGTGTATGGATCCACAACCTGGAATCTCCAGCATTGCGAAGATCCACGTCCAGGAATCACCTGCAGTGAGAAGATCCAAATCCTGTAAACTAGTGCAGATGAAGAACGATATCCCGGAATCAACTGCTGTGTGAAGATCCACATCGTGGAAAATCCACAGAGTGAAGATCCACATCCTGGAATCTCCTGCAGTGTGAAGATCCACATTCAGGAAACCCCAGCCATGTAAAGATTCAGATCCTGGAATCTCCTGCTGTGTTAAGATTCGCATCATGGAAACTCCTGCAGTGTGAAGATTTGCATCCTGGAATCTCCTGCAGTGTGAAGATCCATTTCCTCGAATCTCCAGCAGAGTGAAGATCCACATCCTGGAAACACCTGTCATGTGAAGATCCATATCCTGGAAACACCTGCAGTGTTAAGATCCAGATCCTGGAGTCTCCTGCAGTGTGACGATACGCATCCTGAAATCTCCTGCAGTGCAACAAACCACATTCTGCAATCTACTGCAGTATAATGTTCAACATACTGGAATCTCCTGCAGTGTAAAGATCCATATCCTGGACTCTCCTGTCATGTGAAGATAGATTTCCTGGAAGCTCCTGCAGTGCAAGGATAGACAAGCCGCTATCTCCTGCAGTGAGAACATCCACATCCTGGAATCTCCAGCAGTGACAAGATCTAAAGCCTGTAGCCTCCTGCAGATTGAAGAACCACGTCCTGGAATCTACTGCTGTGTGAAGAGACACATCATGGAAAATCCAAACGTGTGAACATCCATATCCTGGAGTCTCCTGCAGTGTGAAGAAACAAATCCTGGAAACTTCTGCAATGTGAAGATCCAGATCCTGGAGGCTCCTGCAGTGTGAAGATACGCATCCTGGAATCTCCTGCAATGTGAAGATAGACATCCTGGAATCTCCTGCAGTGTATGGATCCACAACCTGGAATCTGCAGCATTGAGAAGATCCACATCCAGGAATCACCTGCAGTGAGACGATCCAAATCCTGTAAACTACTGCAGAGTGAAGAACGACATCCGGGAATCAATTGCTGTGTGAAGATCCACATCAGGGAAAAGCCACAAGAGTGAAGATCCACATCCTGGAATCTCCAGCAGTGTGAAGATCCACATTCTGGAAAGCCCAGCCGTGTAAAGATCCAGATCCTGGAATCTCCTGCAGTGTGAAGATTCACACCCTGGAATTTCCTGCAGTGTGAAGATTCGCATCCTGGAATCTCCTGCAGTGTGAAGATCCATATCCCCGAAACTCCAGCAGAGTGAAGATCTACATTCTGGAAACTCCTGCAGTGTAAAGATCCAGATCCTGGCGTCTCCAGCTTTGTGTAGATCCACAAACTGGAATCTCCAGCAGTGTGAATATTCACATCCTTGAAACTCCTGCAGTGAAACAAAGAACATTCTGCAATCTACTCCAGTATAAAGCTCAACATCCTGGAATCACCAGCAGTGTAAAGATCCATATCCTGGACACTCCTGCAATGTGAAAATAGACATCCTGGAATCTCTTGCAGTGGAAGAATCTGCAACCTGGATACTCCAGTAGTGATAAGATCCACATCCTGAAATCTCCTGCAGAGAGAAGATCAAAATCATGTAACCTCATGCAGACTGAAGAACCACATCGTAGAATCTACGGCAGTGTGAAAATCAACATATTGGAATCTCCAGCAGTATGAAGATCCACATCTGGGAATCTCCAGCAGTGTGAATATCCACATCCTGGAAACACCTGCAGTGTGAAGATCCTATCCTGGAAACACCTGCAGTGTAGCAAACCACATTCTGCAATCTACTGCAATATAAAGCTCAACATCCTGGAATCTCCTGCAGTTTAAAGATCCATAACCTGGAATCTCCTGCAATGTGAAGATAGACATCCTGGAATCTCCTGCAGTGTAACCATCCACATCTGGGCATCTCCAGCAGTGTGAATATACACATCCTGGAATCTCCTGCACTGAGAAGTTCCAAATTCTGTAATCTCCTGCAGAGTGAAGAACCACATCCTGGAATCAACTGCTGTGTGAAGATCCACATCATGGAAAATGCACAAGAGTGAAGATCCACATCCGGGAATCTCCTGCATTGTGAAGATCCACATTCTGGTAACCCATGCAGTGTAAAGATTCAGATCCTGCAGTCTCCTGCAGTGTGAAGATCCACAACCTGGAAGCACGTGCAGTGTGAAGATTCGAATCCTGGAAACTCCTGTATTGAAACAAACAACATTCTGCAATCTACAGCAGTATAAAGCTCAACACCCTGAAATCACCTGCAGTGTAAAAATCCATATCCTGGACTCTCCTGCAATGTGAAGATAGACATCCTGGAATTTCCTGCCGTGTAAGGATCCACAAACTGGAATCTCCAGCAGTGAAAAGATCCACATCCTGGAATCTCCTGCAGTGAGAAGAACCAAATTCTGTTAACACTTGCAGAGTGAAGAATCGCATCCCGTTATCAACCGCTGTGTGAAGATCCACATCATGGAAAATCCACAAGAGTGAAGATCCAATCATGGAATCACCTGCCATGTGAAGATCCACATTCTGGATACTCGTGCAATGTAAAGTTCCAGATCCTGGAGTCTCCGGCAGTGTGAAAATCCACATCCTGGAATCTCCTGCAGTGTGAAGATTCGCATCTTGGAAACTCCTGCAGTGTAACAAACCACAGTCTGCAATCTACTGCAGAATAAAGCTCAACATCCTGGAATCTCCTGCAATGTAAAGATCCAGAACCTGGAGTCTCCTGCAGTGTGAAGATCCACATCCTAGAATCTCCTGCAATGTGAAGACAGACATCCTGTAATCTCCTGCAGTGTATGGATCCACAACCTGGAATCTCCAGCATTGCGAAGATCCACGTCCAGGAATCACCTGCAGTGAGAAGATCCAAATCCTGTAAACTACTGCAGATGAAGAACGATATCCCGGAATCAACTGCTGTGTGAAGATCCACATCGTGGAAAATCCACAGAGTGAAGATCCACATCCTGGAATCTCCTGCAGTGTGAAGATCCACATTCAGGAAACCCCAGCCATGTAAAGATTCAGATCCTGGAATCTCCTGCTGTGTTAAGATTCGCATCATGGAAACTCCTGCAGTGTGAAGATTTGCATCCTGGAATCTCCTGCAGTGTGAAGATCCATTTCCTCGAATCTCCAGCAGAGTGAAGATCCACATCCTGGAAACACCTGTCATGTGAAGATCCATATCCTGGAAACACCTGCAGTGTTAAGATCCAGATCCTGGAGTCTCCTGCAGTGTGACGATACGCATCCTGAAATCTCCTGCAGTGCAACAAACCACATTCTGCAATCTACTGCAGTATAATGTTCAACATACTGGAATCTCCTGCAGTGTAAAGATCCATATCCTGGACTCTCCTGTCATGTGAAGATAGATTTCCTGGAAGCTCCTGCAGTGCAAGGATAGACAAGCCGCTATCTCCTGCAGTGAGAACATCCACATCCTGGAATCTCCAGCAGTGACAAGATCTAAAGCCTGTAGCCTCCTGCAGATTGAAGAACCACGTCCTGGAATCTACTGCTGTGTGAAGAGACACATCATGGAAAATCCAAACGTGTGAACATCCATATCCTGGAGTCTCCTGCAGTGTGAAGAAACAAATCCTGGAAACTTCTGCAATGTGAAGATCCAGATCCTGGAGGCTCCTGCAGTGTGAAGATACGCATCCTGGAATCTCCTGCAATGTGAAGATAGACATCCTGGAATCTCCTGCAGTGTATGGATCCACAACCTGGAATCTGCAGCATTGAGAAGATCCACATCCAGGAATCACCTGCAGTGAGACGATCCAAATCCTGTAAACTACTGCAGAGTGAAGAACGACATCCGGGAATCAATTGCTGTGTGAAGATCCACATCAGGGAAAAGCCACAAGAGTGAAGATCCACATCCTGGAATCTCCAGCAGTGTGAAGATCCACATTCTGGAAAGCCCAGCCGTGTAAAGATCCAGATCCTGGAATCTCCTGCAGTGTGAAGATTCACACCCTGGAATTTCCTGCAGTGTGAAGATTCGCATCCTGGAATCTCCTGCAGTGTGAAGATCCATATCCCCGAAACTCCAGCAGAGTGAAGATCTACATTCTGGAAACTCCTGCAGTGTAAAGATCCAGATCCTGGCGTCTCCAGCTTTGTGTAGATCCACAAACTGGAATCTCCAGCAGTGTGAATATTCACATCCTTGAAACTCCTGCAGTGAAACAAAGAACGTTCTGCAATCTACTCCAGTATAAAGCTCAACATCCTGGAATCACCAGCAGTGTAAAGATCCATATCCTGGACACTCCTGCAATGTGAAAATAGACATCCTGGAATCTCTTGCAGTGGAAGAATCTGCAACCTGGATACTCCAGTAGTGATAAGATCCACATCCTGAAATCTCCTGCAGAGAGAAGATCAAAATCATGTAACCTCATGCAGACTGAAGAACCACATCGTAGAATCTACGGCAGTGTGAAAATCAACATATTGGAATCTCCAGCAGTATGAAGATCCACATCTGGGAATCTCCAGCAGTGTGAATATCCACATCCTGGAAACACCTGCAGTGTGAAGATCCTATCCTGGAAACACCTGCAGTGTAGCAAACCACATTCTGCAATCTACTGCAATATAAAGCTCAACATCCTGGAATCTCCTGCAGTTTAAAGATCCATAACCTGGAATCTCCTGCAATGTGAAGATAGACATCCTGGAATCTCCTGCAGTGTAACCATCCACATCTGGGCATCTCCAGCAGTGTGAATATACACATCCTGGAATCTCCTGCACTGAGAAGTTCCAAATTCTGTAATCTCCTGCAGAGTGAAGAACCACATCCTGGAATCAACTGCTGTGTGAAGATCCACATCATGGAAAATGCACAAGAGTGAAGATCCACATCCGGGAATCTCCTGCATTGTGAAGATCCACCTTCTGGTAACCCATGCAGTGTAAAGATTCAGATCCTGCAGTCTCCTGCAGTGTGAAGATCCACAACCTGGAAGCACGTGCAGTGTGAAGATTCGAATCCTGGAAACTCCTGTATTGTAACAAACAACATTCTGCAATCAACAGCAGTATAAAGCTCAACACCCTGAAATCACCTGCAGTGTAAAAATCCATATCCTGGACTCTCCTGCAATGTGAAGATAGACATCCTGGAATTTCCTGCCGTGTAAGAATCCACAAACTGGAATCTCCAGCAGTGAAAAGATCCACATCCTGGAATCTCCTGCAGAGAGAAGAAGCAAATTCTGTAAACAGCTGCTGTGTGAAGATCCACATCATGGAAAACCCACAAGAGTGAAGTTCCACAGCATGGAATCAGCTGCCATGTGAAGATCCACATTCTGGAAACTCCTGCAACGTAAATTTCCAGATCCTGGAGTCTCCGGCAGTGTGAAGATCCAGATCCAGGCGTCTCCTGCAGTGTGAAGATTCGCATCTTGGAAACTCCTGCAGTGTAATAAAGCACAGTCTACAATCTACTGCAGAAAAACTCTCAACATCCTGGAATCCCCTGCAGTGTAAAGATCCAGATCCTGGAGTCTCCTGCTTTGTGTAGATCCACAACCTGGAATCTCCAGCAGTGTGAATATTCGCATCCTGGAAACTCCTGCAGTGAAACAAACAACATTCTGCATTCTACTCCTGACTAAAGCTCAACATCCTGGAATCTCCTGCAGTGTAAAGATCCAAATCCTGGACTCTCATGCAATGTGAAGATAGACATCCTGGAATTTCCTGCCGTGTAAGGATCCACAAACTGGAATCTCCAGCCGTGAAAAGATCCACATCCTGGAATCTCCTGCAGTGAGAAGAACTAGATTCTGTAAACACCTGCAGAGTGAAGAATCACATCCTGCAATCAACTGCTGTGTGAAGATCCACATCATGGAAAATCCACAAGAGTGAAGATCCAATCAAGGAATCACCTGCCATGTGAAGATCTCCATTCTTGAAACTCCTGCAATGTAAATTTCCAGAACCTGGAGTCTCCGGCAGTGTGAAGATCCACATCCTGGAATCTCCTGCAGTGTGAAGGTTCGCATCTTGGAAACTCCTGCAGTGTAACAAACCACAGTCTGCGATCTACTGCAGAATAAAGCTCAACATCCTGGAATCTCCTGTAATGTAAAGATCCAGAACCTGGAGTCTCCTGCAGTGTGAAGATCCACATCCTAGAATCTCCTGCAATGTGAAGATAGACATCCTGGAATCTCCTGCAGTGTTTGGATCCACAACCTGGAATCTCCAGCATTGCGAAGATCCACATCCAGGAATCACCTGCAGAGAGAACATCCAAATCCTGTAAACTACTGCAGAGTGAAGAACCATATCCTGGAATAAACTGCTGTGTGAAGATTCACATCATGGAAAATCCACAAGAGTTAAGATCCACATCATGGAATCTCCTGCAGTGTGAAGATCGACATTCTGGAAACCCCTGCAGTGTAAAGATCCAGATCCTAGAATATCCTGCTGTGTGTAGATCCACAACCTGGAATCTCCAGCAGTGTGAATATTCACATCCTGGAAACTCCTGCAGAGAAACAAACAACATTCTGCAATCTACTCCAGTATAAAGCTCAACATCCTGGAATCTCCTGCAGTGTAAAGATCCAAATCCTGGACTCTCCTGCAATGTGAAGATAGACATCCTGGAATTTCCTGCCGTGTAAAGATCCACAACCTGGAATCTCCAGCAGTGAGAAGATCCAAATCCTGTAACCCTCCTGCAGAGTGAAGAACCACATCCTGGAATCTACTGCTGTGTGAAGATCCACATCATGGAAAATCTCAAACGTGTGAACATCCAGATCCTGGAATCTCCTGCAGTGTGAAGATTTGCATCCTGGAATCTCCTGTAGTGTGAAGATCCATATTCCCAAAACTCCAGCAGTGTGAAGATCCACATCCTGGAAATACCTGTAGTGTGAAGATTCAAATCCTGGAAACACATGTCGTGTGACGATCCACAACCTGGAATCTCTTGCAGTGTGAAAATTCGCTTCCTGGAATATCCTGCAGTTTGAGGTTCCACATCCTGGAATCTACTGCAGTGTGAAGATCCACATATTGGAATCTCCTGCAGTATGAAGATCCACGTCTGGGAATCTACAGCAGTGTGAATATCCTCATCCTGGAAACTCCCGCAGTGTGAAGATTCAATTCCTGGAAACACCTGCAGAATAACAAAACACATTCTGCAATCTACTGCAGTATAAAGCTCAAATTCCTGAAATCTCCTGCATTGTAAAGATCCATATCCTGGACTCTCCTGCAATGTGAAGATAGATATCCTGGAATCTCCTGCAGTGCAAAGATCCACATCTGGGAATCTCCAGCAGTGTGAATATCCACATCCTGGAAACACCTGCAGTGTGAAGATCCTATCCTGGAAACACCTGCAGTGTAGCAAACCACATTCTGCAATCTACTGCAATATAAAGCTCAACATCCTGGAATCTCCTGCAGTTTAAAGATCCATAACCTGGAATCTCCTGCAATGTGAAGATAGACATCCTGGAATCTCCTGCAGTGTAACCATCCACATCTGGGCATCTCCAGCAGTGTGAATATACACATCCTGGAATCTCCTGCACTGAGAAGTTCCAAATTCTGTAATCTCCTGCAGAGTGAAGAACCACATCCTGGAATCAACTGCTGTGTGAAGATCCACATCATGGAAAATGCACAAGAGTGAAGATCCACATCCGGGAATCTCCTGCATTGTGAAGATCCACATTCTGGTAACCCATGCAGTGTAAAGATTCAGATCCTGCAGTCTCCTGCAGTGTGAAGATCCACAACCTGGAAGCACGTGCAGTGTGAAGATTCGAATCCTGGAAACTCCTGTATTGAAACAAACAACATTCTGCAATCTACAGCAGTATAAAGCTCAACACCCTGAAATCACCTGCAGTGTAAAAATCCATATCCTGGACTCTCCTGCAATGTGAAGATAGACATCCTGGAATTTCCTGCCGTGTAAGGATCCACAAACTGGAATCTCCAGCAGTGAAAAGATCCACATCCTGGAATCTCCTGCAGTGAGAAGAACCAAATTCTGTTAACACTTGCAGAGTGAAGAATCGCATCCCGTTATCAACCGCTGTGTGAAGATCCACATCATGGAAAATCCACAAGAGTGAAGATCCAATCATGGAATCACCTGCCATGTGAAGATCCACATTCTGGATACTCGTGCAATGTAAAGTTCCAGATCCTGGAGTCTCCGGCAGTGTGAAAATCCACATCCTGGAATCTCCTGCAGTGTGAAGATTCGCATCTTGGAAACTCCTGCAGTGTAACAAACCACAGTCTGCAATCTACTGCAGAATAAAGCTCAACATCCTGGAATCTCCTGCAATGTAAAGATCCAGAACCTGGAGTCTCCTGCAGTGTGAAGATCCACATCCTAGAATCTCCTGCAATGTGAAGACAGACATCCTGTAATCTCCTGCAGTGTATGGATCCACAACCTGGAATCTCCAGCATTGCGAAGATCCACGTCCAGGAATCACCTGCAGTGAGAAGATCCAAATCCTGTAAACTACTGCAGATGAAGAACGATATCCCGGAATCAACTGCTGTGTGAAGATCCACATCGTGGAAAATCCACAGAGTGAAGATCCACATCCTGGAATCTCCTGCAGTGTGAAGATCCACATTCAGGAAACCCCAGCCATGTAAAGATTCAGATCCTGGAATCTCCTGCTGTGTTAAGATTCGCATCATGGAAACTCCTGCAGTGTGAAGATTTGCATCCTGGAATCTCCTGCAGTGTGAAGATCCATTTCCTCGAATCTCCAGCAGAGTGAAGATCCACATCCTGGAAACACCTGTCATGTGAAGATCCATATCCTGGAAACACCTGCAGTGTTAAGATCCAGATCCTGGAGTCTCCTGCAGTGTGACGATACGCATCCTGAAATCTCCTGCAGTGCAACAAACCACATTCTGCAATCTACTGCAGTATAATGTTCAACATACTGGAATCTCCTGCAGTGTAAAGATCCATATCCTGGACTCTCCTGTCATGTGAAGATAGATTTCCTGGAAGCTCCTGCAGTGCAAGGATAGACAAGCCGCTATCTCCTGCAGTGAGAACATCCACATCCTGGAATCTCCAGCAGTGACAAGATCTAAAGCCTGTAGCCTCCTGCAGATTGAAGAACCACGTCCTGGAATCTACTGCTGTGTGAAGAGACACATCATGGAAAATCCAAACGTGTGAACATCCATATCCTGGAGTCTCCTGCAGTGTGAAGAAACAAATCCTGGAAACTTCTGCAATGTGAAGATCCAGATCCTGGAGGCTCCTGCAGTGTGAAGATACGCATCCTGGAATCTCCTGCAATGTGAAGATAGACATCCTGGAATCTCCTGCAGTGTATGGATCCACAACCTGGAATCTGCAGCATTGAGAAGATCCACATCCAGGAATCACCTGCAGTGAGACGATCCAAATCCTGTAAACTACTGCAGAGTGAAGAACGACATCCGGGAATCAATTGCTGTGTGAAGATCCACATCAGGGAAAAGCCACAAGAGTGAAGATCCACATCCTGGAATCTCCAGCAGTGTGAAGATCCACATTCTGGAAAGCCCAGCCGTGTAAAGATCCAGATCCTGGAATCTCCTGCAGTGTGAAGATTCACACCCTGGAATTTCCTGCAGTGTGAAGATTCGCATCCTGGAATCTCCTGCAGTGTGAAGATCCATATCCCCGAAACTCCAGCAGAGTGAAGATCTACATTCTGGAAACTCCTGCAGTGTAAAGATCCAGATCCTGGCGTCTCCAGCTTTGTGTAGATCCACAAACTGGAATCTCCAGCAGTGTGAATATTCACATCCTTGAAACTCCTGCAGTGAAACAAAGAACGTTCTGCAATCTACTCCAGTATAAAGCTCAACATCCTGGAATCACCAGCAGTGTAAAGATCCATATCCTGGACACTCCTGCAATGTGAAAATAGACATCCTGGAATCTCTTGCAGTGGAAGAATCTGCAACCTGGATACTCCAGTAGTGATAAGATCCACATCCTGAAATCTCCTGCAGAGAGAAGATCAAAATCATGTAACCTCATGCAGACTGAAGAACCACATCGTAGAATCTACGGCAGTGTGAAAATCAACATATTGGAATCTCCAGCAGTATGAAGATCCACATCTGGGAATCTCCAGCAGTGTGAATATCCACATCCTGGAAACACCTGCAGTGTGAAGATCCTATCCTGGAAACACCTGCAGTGTAGCAAACCACATTCTGCAATCTACTGCAATATAAAGCTCAACATCCTGGAATCTCCTGCAGTTTAAAGATCCATAACCTGGAATCTCCTGCAATGTGAAGATAGACATCCTGGAATCTCCTGCAGTGTAACCATCCACATCTGGGCATCTCCAGCAGTGTGAATATACACATCCTGGAATCTCCTGCACTGAGAAGTTCCAAATTCTGTAATCTCCTGCAGAGTGAAGAACCACATCCTGGAATCAACTGCTGTGTGAAGATCCACATCATGGAAAATGCACAAGAGTGAAGATCCACATCCGGGAATCTCCTGCATTGTGAAGATCCACCTTCTGGTAACCCATGCAGTGTAAAGATTCAGATCCTGCAGTCTCCTGCAGTGTGAAGATCCACAACCTGGAAGCACGTGCAGTGTGAAGATTCGAATCCTGGAAACTCCTGTATTGTAACAAACAACATTCTGCAATCAACAGCAGTATAAAGCTCAACACCCTGAAATCACCTGCAGTGTAAAAATCCATATCCTGGACTCTCCTGCAATGTGAAGATAGACATCCTGGAATTTCCTGCCGTGTAAGAATCCACAAACTGGAATCTCCAGCAGTGAAAAGATCCACATCCTGGAATCTCCTGCAGAGAGAAGAAGCAAATTCTGTAAACAGCTGCTGTGTGAAGATCCACATCATGGAAAACCCACAAGAGTGAAGTTCCACAGCATGGAATCAGCTGCCATGTGAAGATCCACATTCTGGAAACTCCTGCAACGTAAATTTCCAGATCCTGGAGTCTCCGGCAGTGTGAAGATCCAGATCCAGGCGTCTCCTGCAGTGTGAAGATTCGCATCTTGGAAACTCCTGCAGTGTAATAAAGCACAGTCTACAATCTACTGCAGAAAAACTCTCAACATCCTGGAATCCCCTGCAGTGTAAAGATCCAGATCCTGGAGTCTCCTGCTTTGTGTAGATCCACAACCTGGAATCTCCAGCAGTGTGAATATTCGCATCCTGGAAACTCCTGCAGTGAAACAAACAACATTCTGCATTCTACTCCTGACTAAAGCTCAACATCCTGGAATCTCCTGCAGTGTAAAGATCCAAATCCTGGACTCTCATGCAATGTGAAGATAGACATCCTGGAATTTCCTGCCGTGTAAGGATCCACAAACTGGAATCTCCAGCCGTGAAAAGATCCACATCCTGGAATCTCCTGCAGTGAGAAGAACTAGATTCTGTAAACACCTGCAGAGTGAAGAATCACATCCTGCAATCAACTGCTGTGTGAAGATCCACATCATGGAAAATCCACAAGAGTGAAGATCCAATCAAGGAATCACCTGCCATGTGAAGATCTCCATTCTTGAAACTCCTGCAATGTAAATTTCCAGAACCTGGAGTCTCCGGCAGTGTGAAGATCCACATCCTGGAATCTCCTGCAGTGTGAAGGTTCGCATCTTGGAAACTCCTGCAGTGTAACAAACCACAGTCTGCGATCTACTGCAGAATAAAGCTCAACATCCTGGAATCTCCTGTAATGTAAAGATCCAGAACCTGGAGTCTCCTGCAGTGTGAAGATCCACATCCTAGAATCTCCTGCAATGTGAAGATAGACATCCTGGAATCTCCTGCAGTGTTTGGATCCACAACCTGGAATCTCCAGCATTGAGAAGATCCACATCCAGGAATCACCTGCAGAGAGAACATCCAAATCCTGTAAACTACTGCAGAGTGAAGAACCATATCCTGGAATAAACTGCTGTGTGAAGATTCACATCATGGAAAATCCACAAGAGTTAAGATCCACATCATGGAATCTCCTGCAGTGTGAAGATCGACGTTCTGGAAACCCCTGCAGTGTAAAGATCCAGATCCTAGAATATCCTGCTGTGTGTAGATCCACAACCTGGAATCTCCAGCAGTGTGAATATTCACATCCTGGAAACTCCTGCAGAGAAACAAACAACATTCTGCAATCTACTCCAGTATAAAGCTCAACATCCTGGAATCTCCTGCAGTGTAAAGATCCAAATCCTGGACTCTCCTGCAATGTGAAGATAGACATCCTGGAATTTCCTGCCGTGTAAAGATCCACAACCTGGAATCTCCAGCAGTGAGAAGATCCAAATCCTGTAACCCTCCTGCAGAGTGAAGAACCACATCCTGGAATCTACTGCTGTGTGAAGATCCACATCATGGAAAATCTCAAACGTGTGAACATCCAGATCCTGGAATCTCCTGCAGTGTGAAGATTTGCATCCTGGAATCTCCTGTAGTGTGAAGATCCATATTCCCAAAACTCCAGCAGTGTGAAGATCCACATCCTGGAAATACCTGTAGTGTGAAGATTCAAATCCTGGAAACACATGTCGTGTGATGATCCACAACCTGGAATCTCTTGCAGTGTGAAAATTCGCTTCCTGGAATATCCTGCAGTTTGAGGTTCCACATCCTGGAATCTACTGCAGTGTGAAGATCCACATATTGGAATCTCCTGCAGTATGAAGATCCACGTCTGGGAATCTACAGCAGTGTGAATATCCTCATCCTGGAAACTCCCGCAGTGTGAAGATTCAATTCCTGGAAACACCTGCAGAATAACAAAACACATTCTGCAATCTACTGCAGTATAAAGCTCAAATTCCTGAAATCTCCTGCATTGTAAAGATCCATATCCTGGACTCTCCTGCAATGTGAAGATAGATATCCTGGAATCTCCTGCAGTGCAAAGATCCACATCTGGGAATCTCCAGCAGTGTGAATATCCACATCCTGGAAACTCCTGCAGTGAGAAGATCCAAATCCTGTAACCTCCTGCAGAGTGAAGAACCACATCCTGGAATCTACTGCTCTGTGAAGATCCACATCATGGAAAATCCAAACGTGTGAACATCCATATCATGGAATCTCCTGCAGTGTGAAGAACCAAATCCTGGAAACTCCAGCAGTTTAAATATCCAGACCCTGGAGTCTCCTGCAGTGTGAAGAGCCACATCCTAGAATCTCCTGCAATGTAAAGATAGACATCCTGCAATCTCCTGCAGTGTCAGGATCCACAACCTGGAAACTCCAGCATTGAGAAGATCCACATCCAGGAATCTCCTGCAGTTAGAGGAAACAAATATTGGAATCTCCTGCAGTGTGAAGATCCATATCCCTGAACCTCCAGCAGTGTGAAGATCCACATTCTGGAATCGTCTGCAGTGTGAAGATCCACATATTCTAATCTCCTGCAGTGTGAAGATCCACATCCTGTAAACTCCTGCAGTGAGAAGAACCAAATTCTGTAATGTCCTGCAGAGTGAAGATCCACATCCTGGAATCAACTGCTGTGTGAAGATCCACATCATGGGAAATGCACAAGAGTGAAGATCCACATCATGATATCTCCTGCAGTGTGAAGATCCACATTCTGTAAACCCCTGCAGCGTAAAGATCCAGATCCTGCAGTCTCCTGCAGTGTGAAGATCCACAACCTGAAAGCAAGTGCAGTGTGAAGATTCGCATCCTGGAAACTCCTGCATTGTTACAAAGCACATTCTGCAATCTACTTCAGTATAAAGCTCAACATCCTGAAATCACCTGCAGTGTAAAGATCCATATCCTGGACTCTCCTGCAATGTTAAAATAGACATCCTGGAATTTCCTGCAGTGTAAGGATCCACAACCTGGAATCTACAGCAGTGAGAAGATCCACATCCTGGAATCTCCTGCAGTGAGAAGATCCAAATCCTGTAACCTCCTGAGTGAAGAACCACATCCTGGAATCTACTGCTGTGTGAAGATCCACATCATGGAAAATCCAAACGTGTGAACATCCAGATCCTGGAATCTCCTGCAGTGTGAAGATTTGCATCCTGGAATCTCCTGTAGTGTGGAGATCCATATTCCCAAATCTCCAGCTTTGTGAAGATCCACATCCTGGAAATACCTGTAGTGTGAAGATTCAAATCCTGGAAACACATGTCGTGTGACGATTCACATCCTGGAATCTCTTGCAGTGTGAAAATTTGCTTCCTGAAATATCCTGCAGTTTGAGGTTCCACATCCTGGAATCTACTGCAGTGTGAAGATCCACATATTGGAATCTCCTGCAGTATGAAGATCCACATCTGGGAATCTATAGCAGTGTGAATATCCACATCCTGGAAACTCCTGCAGTGAAAAGATCCAAATCCTGTAAATCTCCTGCAGAATGAAGATCCACATCCTGGGATTAACTGCTGTGTGAAGATCCACATCATGGAAAATCCACAAGAGTGAAGATGCACATCATGGAATCTCCTGCAGAGTGAAGATCCACATTCTGGAAATCCCTGCAGTGTAAAGATCCAGATCCTGGAGTCTCCTGCAGTGTGAAGATCCACATCCTGGAAACACCAGTTGTGAGAAGATCCACATTCCGGAAACATCTGCAGTGTTAAGATCCAGGTCCTCGAGTCAACTGCAGTGTGAAGATTCGCATCTTGGAATCTCCAGCAGGGTGAAGATCCATAACCCCGAAACTCCAGCAATGTGAAGATCCACATCTTGGAATCTCCTGCAGAATGAAGATCCACATCCTGGAATCCCCTGCAGTTTGAAGATCCACATCCTGGAATCATCTGAAGTATGATGATCACATATTGTAATCTCCTGCAGTGTGAAGATCCACATCCTGGAAACTCCTGCGCTGTAACAACTCACATTCTGCAATCTACTGCAGTACAATGTTCAACATCCTGGAAACTCCTGCAGTGTAAGATCCACATCCTGGACACTCCTGTCAAGTGAAGATAGACATCATGGAATCTCATGCAGTGTAAGGTCCACAACCTGCAATCTCCTGCAGTGAGAACATCCACATCCTGGAATCTCCTGCACTGAGAAGAACCAAAGACTGGAATCTCCTGCAATGTGAATATCCATATCCCCGAAATTCCAGCAGTGTGAAAATCTACATCTTGGAATCTCCTGCAGAATGAAGATCCACATCCTGGAATCCCCTGCAGTTTGATGATCCACATCCTGGAATCGTCTGCAGTGTGAAGATCCACATATTGTAATCTCCTGCAGTGTGAAGATCCACATCCTGGAAACTCCTGCAGTGAGAAGATCCAAATTCTGTAATCTCCTGCAGAGTGAAGAACCACATCCTGGAATCAACTGCTGTGTGAAGATCCACATCATGGAAAATGCACAAGAGTGAAGATCCACATCATGATATCTCCTGCAGTGTGAAGATCCACATTCTGGAAACCCCTGCAGTGTAAAGATCCAGATCCTGCAGTCTCCTGCAGTGTGAAGATCCACAACCTGGAAGCACGTGCAGTGTGAAGATTCGCATCCTGGAAACTCCTGCATTGTAATAAACCACATGCTGCAATCTACTTCAGTATAAAGCTCAACATCCTGAAATCACCTGCAGTGTAAAGATCCATATCCTGGACTCTCCTGCAATGTTAAAATAGACATCCTGGAATCTCCTGCAGTGGAAGAATCGACAACCTCGATTCTCCAGCAGTGATAAGATCCACATCCTGGAATCCTTTGCAGTGAGAAGAACCAAATCCTGTAATCTCCTACACAGTGAAGAACCACATCCTGGAATCAACTGCTGTGTGAAGATCCACATCATGGAAAATACACAAGAGTTAAGATCCACATCATGGAATCTCCTGCAGTGTGAAGCTCCACGTTCTGGAAACTCCTGCAGTGTAAAGATGCAGATCCTGGAGTCTCCTGCTTTGTGAAGATCCACAACCTGCAATCTCCAGCAGTGTGAATATTCGCATCCTGGAAACTCCTGCAGTGAAACAAACAACATTCTGCAATCTACTGCAGTATACTGCTCAACATCCTGGAATCTCCTGCAGTGTAAAGGTCCAAATCCTGGACTCTCCTGCTATGTGAAGATAGACATCCTGGAATTTCCTGCAGTGTAAGGATCCACAACCTGGAATCTCCAGCAGTGAGAAGATCTAAATCCTGTAACCTCCTGCAGAGTGAAGAACCACATCCTGGAATCTACTGCTGTGTGAAGATCCACATCATGGAAAATCCAAACGTGTGAACATCCAGATCCTGGAATCTCCTGCAGTGCGAAGATTTGCATCCTGGAATCTCCTGTAGTGTGAAGATCCATATTCCCAAAACTCCAGCAGTGTGAAGATCCACATCCTGGAAATACCTGTAGTGTGAAGATTCAAATCCTGGAAACACATGTCGTGTGACGATCCACAACCTGGAATCTCTTGCAGTGTGAAAATTCGCTTCCTGGAATATCCTGCAGTTTGAGGTTCCACATCCTGGAATCTACTGCAGTGTGAAGATCCACATATTGGAATCTCCTGCAGTATGAAGATCCACGTCTGGGAATCTACAGCAGTGTGAATATCCTCATCCTGGAAACTCCCGCAGTGTGAAGATTCAATTCCTGGAAATACCTGCAGAATAACAAAACACATTCTGCAATCTACTGCAGTATAAAGCTCAAATTCCTGAAATCTCCTGCATTGTAAAGATCCATATCCTGGACTCTCCTGCAATGTGAAGATAGATATCCTGGAATCTCCTGCAGTGCAAAGATCCACATCTGGGAATCTCCAGCAGTGTGAATATCCACATCCTGGAAACTCCTGCAGTGAGAAGATCCAAATCCTGTAACCTCCTGCAGAGTGAAGAACCACATCCTGGAATCTACTGCTCTGTGAAGATCCACATCATGGAAAATCCAAACGTGTGAACATCCATATCGTGGAATATCCTGCAGTGTGAAGAACCAAATCCTGGAAACTCCAGCAGTTTAAATATCCAGACCCTGGAGTCTCCTGCAGTGTGAAGAGCCACATCCTAGAATCTCCTGCAATGTAAAGATAGACATCCTGCAATCTCCTGCAGTGTCAGGATCCACAACCTGGAAACTCCAGCATTGAGAATATCCACATCCAGGAATCTCCTGCAGTTAGAAGAAACAAATATTGGAATCTCCTGCAGTGTGAAGATCCATATCACTGAACCTCCAGCAGTGTGAAGATCCACATCCTGGAATCGTTGCAGTGTGAAGATCCACATATTCTAATCTCCTGCAGTGTGAAGATCCACATCCTGTAAACTCCTGCAGTGAGAAGATCCAAATTCTGTAATGTCCTGCAGAGTGAAGATCCACATCCTGGAATCAACTGCTGTGTGAAGATCCACATCATGGGAAATGCACAAGAGTGAAGATCCACATCATGATATCTCCTGCATTGTGAAGATCCACATTCTGGAAACCCCTGCAGTGTAAAGATCCAGATCCTGCAGTCTCCTGCAGTGTGAAGATCCACAACCTGAAAGCAAGTGCAGTGTGAAGATTCGCATCCTGGAAACTCCTGCATTGTTACAAAGCACATTGTACAATCTACTTCAGTATAAAGCTCAACATCCTGAAATCACCTGCAGTGTAAAGATCCATATCCTGGACTCTCCTGCAATGTTAAAATAGACATCCTGGAATCTCCTGCAGTGGAAGAATCCACAACCTGGATTCTCCAGCAGTGATAAGATCCACATCCTGGAATCCTCTGCAGTGAGAAGAACCAAATCCTGTAAACTCCTGCACAGTGAAGAACCACATCCTGGAATCAACTGCTGTGTGAAGATCAACATCATGGAAAATACACAAGAGTTAAGATCCACATCATGGAATCTACTGCAGGGTGAAGATCCACGTTCTGGAAACCCCTGCACTGTAAAGATCCAGATCCTGGAGTCTCCTGCAGTGTGAAGATTCGCATTCTGGAATGTCCTGCAGTGTGAAAACCCATATACCCGAATCTCCAGTAGTGTGAAGATCTACATCCTGGAAACAACTGTCATGTGAAGATCCACATCCTGGAATCCCCTGCAGTCTGAAGATCCAGCTCTTGGAATCTTCTGCAGTGTGAAGATCCACATATTGTAATCTCCTGCAGTGTGAAGATCCACATCCTGGAATGTCCTGCGGTGTAACAAATCACATTCTGCAATTTCCTGCATTATAATGTTCAACATCCTGGAATCTCCTGCAGTGTAAGGATCCACAACATGGAATCTCCAGCAGAGAGAAGATCCAAATCCTGTAACCTCCTGCAGAGTGAAGGAGCGCATCCTGGAATCTACTGCAGTGTGAAGATCCACATCATAGAAAATCCCAACGGTGAACATCCTCATCATGGAATCTCCTGCAATATGAAGATCCACATCCTGAAAACTCCTGCAGTGTAAAGATCCAGATCCTGGAGTCTCGTGCTGCTTGAAGATCCACATCCTGGAATCCACTGCAGTGTGAAGATTCGCATTTTGAAATCTCCTGCACTGTGAAGATCCACATCCTGGAAACACCTCTCATGTGAAGAGCCACATCCTGGGATCTCCTGCAGTGTGAAGATCCACATCCTGGAATCTCCTGCAGTGAGAAGATCCAAATCCTGTCAACTCGTGCAGAGTGAAGAACCACATCCTGGAATCAACTGCTGTGTGAAGATCCACATCATGGAAAATCCACAAGAGTGAGGATCCACATCATGGAATCTCCTACAGGGTGATGATCCACATTCTGGAAACTCCTGCAGTGTAAAGATCCAGATCCGGGAGTCTCCTGCAGAGTGAAGATCCACACCCTGGAATCTCCTGCAGTGTGAAGATTCGCATCCTGGAATCTCCTGCAGTGTGAAGATTCGCATCCTGGAATCTCCTGCAGTGTGAAGATCCATATCCCCGAAACTCCAGCAGAGTGAAGATCCACGTTCTGGAAACTCCTGCAGTGTTAAGATCCAGATCCTGGAGTCACATGCAGTGTGAAGAACCACAACATGGAATCTCCAGCAGTGTGAAGATTCACATCCTGGAAACTCGTGCAGTGAAACAAAGCACATTCTGCAATCTACTCCAGTATAAAGCTCAACATCCTGGAATCTCCTGCAGTGTAAAGATCCAAATCCTGGACTCTCCTGCAATGTGAAGATAGACATCCTGGAATTTCCTGCCGTGTAACGATCCACAAACTGGAATCTCCAGCAGTGAAAAGATCCACATCCTGGAATCTCCTGCAGTGAGAAGAACTAAATTCTGTAAACACCTGCAGAGTGAAGAATCACATGCTGGAATCAACTGCTGTGTGAAGATCCACATCATGGAAAATCCACAAGAGTGAAGATCCAATCAAGGAAACACCTGCCATGTGAAGAGCTACATTCTTGAACTCCGGCAATGTAAATTTCCAGAACCTGGAGTCTCCGGCAGTTTGAAGATCCACATCCTGGAATCTCCTGCAGTGTGAAGGTTCGCAGCTTGGAAACTCCTGCAGTGCAACAAACCACAGTCTGCAATCTACTGCAGAATAAAGCTCAACATCCTGGAATCTCCTGTAATGTAAAGATCCAGAACCTGGAGTCTCCTGCAGTGTGAAGATCCACATACTAGAATCTACTGCAATGTGAAGATAGACAACCTGGAATCTCCTGCAGTGTTTGGATCCACAACCTGGAAACTCCAGCATTGAGAAGATCCACATCCAGGAATCACCTGCAGTGAGAACATCCAAATCCTGTAAACTACTGCAGAGTGAAGAACCACATCCTGGAATAAACTGCTGTGTGAAGATCCACATCATGGAAAATCCACAAGAGATAAGATCCACATCATGGAATCTCCTGCAGTGTGAAGATCGACGTTCTGGAAACCCCTGCAGTGTAAAGATCCAGATCCTAGAGTATCCTGCTGTGTGTAGATCCACAATCTGGAATCTCCAGCAGTGTGAATATTCGCATCCTGGAAACTCCTGCAGAGAAACAAACAACATTCTGCAATCTACTCCAGTATAAAGCTCAACATCCTGGAATCTCCTGCAGTGTAAAGATCCAAATCCTGGACTCTCCTGCAATGTGAAGATAGACATCCTGGAATTTCCTGCTGTGTAAGGATCCACAAACTGGAATCTCCAGAAGTGAAAAGATCCACATCCTGGAATCTCCTGCAGTGAGAAGAACCAAATTCTGTTAACACTTGCAGAGTGAACAATCGCATCCCGTTATCAACCGCTGTGTGAAGATCCACATCATGGAAAATCCACAAGAGTGAAGATCCAATCATGGAATCACCTGCCATGTGAAGATCCACATTCTGGATACTCCTGCAATGTAAAGTTCCAGATCCTGGAGTCTCCGGCAGTGTGAAAATCCACATCCTGGAATCTCCTGCAGTGTGAAGATTCGCATCTTGGAAACTCCTGCAGTGTAACAAACCACAGTCTGCAATCTACTGCAGAATAAAGCTCAACATCCTGGAATCTCCTGCAATGTAAAGATCCAGAACCTGGAGTCTCCTGCAGTGTGAAGATCCACATCCTAGAATCTCCTGCAATGTGAAGACAGACATCCTGTAATCTCCTGCAGTGTATGGATCCACAACCTGGAATCTCCAGCATTGCGAAGATCCACGTCCAGGAATCACCTGCAGTGAGAAGATCCAAATCCTGTAAACTACTGCAGATGAAGAACGATATCCCGGAATCAACTGCTGTGTGAAGATCCACATCATGGAAAATCCACAGAGTGAAGATCCACATCCTGGAATCTCCTGCAGTGTGAAGATCCACATTCAGGAAACCCCAGCCATGTAAAGATTCAGATCCTGGAATCTCCTGCTGTGTTAAGATTCGCATCATGGAAACTCCTGCAGTGTGAAGATTTGCATCCTGGAATCTCCTGCAGTGTGAAGATCCATTTCCTCGAATCTCCAGCAGAGTGAAGATCCACATCCTGGAAACACCTGTCATGTGAAGATCCATATCCTGGAAACACCTGCAGTGTTAAGATCCAGATCCTGGAGTCTCCTGCAGTGTGACGATACGCATCCTGAAATCTCCTGCAGTGTAACAAACCACATTCTGCAATCTACTGCAGTATAATGTTCAACATACTGGAATCTCCTGCAGTGTAAAGATCCATATCCTGGACTCTCCTGTCATGTGAAGATAGATTTCCTGGAAGCTCCTGCAGTGCAAGGATAGACAAGCCGCTATCTCCTGCAGTGAGAACATCCACATCCTGGAATCTCCAGCAGTGACAAGATCTAAAGCCTGTAGCCTCCTGCAGATTGAAGAACCACGTCCTGGAATCTACTGCTGTGTGAAGAGACACATCATGGAAAATCCAAACCTGTGAACATCCATATCCTGGAGTCTCCTGCAGTGTGAAGAAACAAATCCTGGAAACTTCTGCAATGTGAAGATCCAGATCCTGGAGGCTCCTGCAGTGTGAAGATACGCATCCTGGAATCTCCTGCAATGTGAAGATAGACATCCTGGAATCTCCTGCAGTGTATGGATCCACAACCTGGAATCTGCAGCATTGAGAAGATCCACATCCAGGAATCACCTGCAGTGAGACGATCCAAATCCTGTAAACTACTGCAGAGTGAAGAACGACATCCGGGAATCAACTGCTGTGTGAAGATCCACATCAGGGAAAAGCCACAAGAGTGAAGATCCACATCCTGGAATCTCCAGCAGTGTGAAGATCCACATTCTGGAAAGCCCAGCCGTGTAAAGATCCAGATCCTGGAATCTCCTGCAGTGTGAAGATTCACACCCTGGAATTTCCTGCAGTGTGAAGATTCGCATCCTGGAATCTCCTGCAGTGTGAAGATCCATATCCCCGAAACTCCAGCAGAGTGAAGATCTACATTCTGGAAACTCCTGCAGTGTTAAGATCCAGATCCTGGAGTCTCCTGCAGTGTGAAGATACGCATCTTGCAATCTCCTGCAGTGTAACAAACCACATTCTGCAATCTACTGCAGTATAATGCTCAACATCCGGGAATCTCCTACAGTGTAATGATCCATATCATTGGCTCTCCTGCAATGAGAAGATCGACATCCTGGAATGTCCTGCATTGTAAGGATCCACAACCTGGAATCTCCAGCAGTGAGAAGATCCACATCCTGGAATCTTCTGCAGTGAGAAGAATCAAATCCTGTAAACTCCTGCAGAGTGAAGAACCACATCCTGGAATCAACAGCTGTGTGAAGATCCACATCATGAAAAATCCACAAGAGTTAAGATCCAGATCATGCAATCTCCTGCAGTGTGAAGATCCACGTTCTGGAAACTCCTGCAGTGTAAAGATCCAGATCCTGGAGTCTCATGCAGTGTGAAGATTCACATCCTGGAAACTCCTGCAGTGAAACAAAGCACATTCTGCAATCTACTCCAGTATAAATCTCAACATCCTGGAATCTCTTGCAGTGTAAAGATCCAAATCCTGGATTCTCCTGCTATGTGAACTTAGACATCCTGGAATCTCCTGCAGTGAGAAGAACCAAATACTGGAATCCCCTGCAGTGTGAAGATCCATATCCCTGAATCTCCAGCAGTGTGAAGATCCACATCTTGGAAGCTCCTGAAGAATGAAGATCCACATCCTGGAATCCCCTGCAGTTTGACGATCCACATCCTGGAAACTCCTGCAGTGAGAAGATCCAAATTCTGTAATCTCCTGCAGAGTGAAGAACCACATCCTGGAATCAAGGGCTGTGTGAACATCCACATCATGGAAAATGCACAAGGGTGAAGATCCACATCATGGAATCTCCTGCAGTGTGAAGATCCACATTCTGGAAACCCCTGCAGTGTAAAGATCCAGATCCTGCAGTCTCCTGCAGTGTGAAGATCCACAACCTGGAAGCATGTGCAGTGTGAAGATTCGCATCCTGGAAACTCCTGCATTGTAACGAACCACATTCTGCAATCTACTGCAGTATAAAGCTCAACATCATGAAATCACCTGCAGTGTAAATATCCATATCCCGGGCTCTCCTGCAATGTGAAAATAGACATCCTGGAATCTCCTGCAGTGGAAGAATCCACAACCTGGATTCTCCAGCAGTGATAAGATCCACATCCTGGAATCTTCTGCAGTCAGAAGAACCAAATCCTGTAAACTCCTGCACAGTGAAGAACCGCATCCTGGAATCAACTGCTGTGTGAAGATCCACATCATGGAAAATCCACAAGAGTGAAGACCCACATCATGGAATCCCCTACAGTGTGAAGATCCACATTCTGGAAACCACTGCAGTGTAAAGATCCACATCCTGGAATCTACTGCAGTGGAAGAATCTACAACCTGGATTCTCCAGCAGTGATAAGATCCTCATCGTGAAATCTCCTGCAGTGAGAAGATCCAAATCATCTAACCTCTTGCAGAGTGAAGAACCACATCATGGAATCAACTGCTGTGTGAAAATCCACATCCTGGAAGCACCTGTCATGTGAAGATCCACATGCTGGAAACTCCTGCAGTGTTTAGATCCAGATCCGGGAGTCTCCTGCAATGTGAAGATTCGCATCCTGGAATCTCGTGCAGTGTAACAAACTACATTGTGCAATCTACTGCTGTATAAAGCTCAACATCCTGGAATCTCCTGCAATGTGAAAATAGACATCCTGGAATCTCCTGCAGTGTAAGGATCCACAACCTGGAATCTCCAGCAGTGAGAAGAACCACATCCAGGAATCTCCTGCAGTCAGAAGAACCAAATACTGGAATGTCCTGCAATGTGAAGATCCAAATCCCCGAATCTCCAGCAGTGTGAAAATCCACATCCTGGAATCCCCTGCAGTTTGAAGATCCACATCTTGGAATTGTCTGCAGTGTGAAGATCCAAATATTGTAATCTCCTGCAGTGTGAAGATCCACATCCTGGAAACTCCTGCAGTGAGAAGATCCAAATTCTGTAATCTCCTGCAGAGTGAAGAACCACATCATGAAATCAACTGCTGTGTGAAGATCCACATCATGGAAAATGCACAGGAGTGAAGATCCATATCATGATATCTCCTGCAGTGTGAAGATCCACATTCTGGAAAACCCTGCAGTTTAAAGATCCAGATCCTGCAGTCTCCTGCAGTGTGAAGATCCACAACCTGGAAGCATGTGCAGTGTGAAGATTCGCATCCTGGAAACTCCTGCATTGTAACAAACCACATTCTGCAATCTACTGCAGTATAATGCTCAACATCATGAAATCACCTGCAGTGTAAAGATCCATATAATGGACTCTCCTGCAATGTGAAAATAGACATCCTGGAATCTCCTGCAGTGGAAGAACCCCCAACCTGGATTCTCCAGCAGTGAAAAGATCCACATCCTGGAATCCTCTGCAGTGAGAAGAACCAAATCCTGTAAACTCCTACACAGTGAAGAAGCACATCCTGGAATCAGCTGCTGTGTGAAGATCCACATCATGGAAAATCCACAAGAGTTAAGATCCACATCATGGAATGTCCTGCAGTGTGAAGATCCACGTTCTGGAAACTCCTGCAGTGTAAAGATCCAGATCCGGGAGTCTCCTGCTATGTGAAGATCCACAACCTGGAATCTCCAGCAGTGTGAATATTCGCATCCTGGAAACTCCTGCAGTGAAACAAACAACATTCTGCAATCTACTGCAGTAGAATGCTCAACATCCTGGAATCTCCTGCAGTGTAAAGATCCATATCCTGGACTCTCCTGCAATGTTAAAATAGACATCCTGGAATTTCCTGCAGTGTAAGGATCCACAACCTGGAATCTACAGCAGTGAGAAGATCCACATCCTGGAATCTCCTGCAGTGAGAAGATCCAAATCCTGTAACCTCCTGAGTGAAGAACCACATCCTGGAATCTACTGCTGTGTGAAGATCCACATCATGGAAAATCCAAACGTGTGAACATCCAGATCCTGGAATCTCCTGCAGTGTGAAGATTTGCATCCTGGAATCTCCTGTAGTATGGAGATCCATATTCCCAAATCTCCAGCTTTGTGAAGATCCACATCCTGGAAATACCTGTAGTGTGAAGATTCAAATCCTGGAAACACATGTCGTGTGATGATTCACATCCTGGAATCTCTTGCAGTGTGAAAATTTGTTTCCTGAAATATCCTGCAGTTTGAGGTTCCACATCCTGGAATCTACTGCAGTGTGAAGATCCACATATTGGAATCTCCTGCAGTATGAAGATCCACATCTGGGAATCTATAGCAGTGTGAATATCCACATCCTGGAAACTCCTGCAGTGAAAAGATCCAAATCCTGTAAATCTCCTGCAGAATGAAGATCCACATCCTGGGATTAACTGCTGTGTGAAGATCCACATCATGGAAAATCCACAAGAGTGAAGATGCAAATCATGGAATCTCCTGCAGAGTGAAGATCCACATTCTGGAAATCCCTGCAGTGTAAAGATCCAGATCCTGGAGTCTCCTGCAGTGTGAAGAACCACATCCTGGAAACACCAGTTGTGAGAAGATCCACATTCCGGAAACATCTGCAGTGTTAAGATCCAGGTCCTCGAGTCAACTGCAGTGTGAAGATTCGCATCTTGGAATCTCCAGCAGGGTGAAGATCCATAACCCCGAAACTCCAGCAATGTGAAGATCCACATCTTGGAATCTCCTGCAGAATGAAGATCCACATCCTGGAATCATCTGAAGTATGATGATCACATATTGTAATCTCCTGCAGTGTGAAGATCCACATTCTGGAAACTCCTGCGCTGTAACAACTCACATTCTGCAATCTACTGCAGTACAATGTTCAACATCCTGGAAACTCCTGCAGTGTAAGATCCACATCCTGGACACTCCTGTCAAGTGAAGATAGACATCATGGAATCTCATGCAGTGTAAGATCCACAACCTGCAATCTCCTGCAGTGAGAACATCCACATCCTGGAATCTCCTGCACTAAGAAGAACCAAAGACTGGAATCTCCTGCAGTGTGAATATCCATATCCCCGAAATTCCAGCAGTGTGAAAATCTACATCTTGGAATCTCCTGCAGAATGAAGATCCACATCCTGGAATCCCCTGCAGTTTGATGATCCACATCCTGGAATCGTCTGCAGTGTGAAGATCCACATATTGTAATCTCCTGCAGTGTGAAGATCCACATCCTGGAAACTCCTGCAGTGAGAAGATCCAAATTCTGTAATCTCCTGCAGAGTGAAGAACCACATCCTGGAATCAACTGCTGTGTGAAGATCCACATCATGGAAAATGCACAAGAGTGAAGATCCACATCATGATATCTCCTGCAGTGTGAAGATCCACATTCTGGAAACCCCTGCAGTGTAAAGATCCAGATCCTGCAGTCTCCTGCAGTGTGAAGATCCACAACCTGGAAGCACGTGCAGTGTGAAGATTCGCATCCTGGAAACTCCTGCATTGTAATAAACCACATGCTGCAATCTACTTCAGTATAAAGCTCAACATCCTGAAATCACCTGCAGTGTAAAGATCCATATCCTGGACTCTCCTGCAATGTTAAAATAGACATCCTGGAATCTCCTGCAGTGGAAGAATCGACAACCTCGATTCTCCAGCAGTGATAAGATCCACATCCTGGAATCCTTTGCAGTGAGAAGAACCAAATCCTGTAATCTCCTACACAGTGAAGAACCACATCCTGGAATCAACTGCTGTGTGAAGATCCACATCATGGAAAATACACAAGAGTTAAGATCCACATCATGGAATCTCCTGCAGTGTGAAGCTCCACGTTCTGGAAACTCCTGCAGTGTAAAGATGCAGATCCTGGAGTCTCCTGCTTTGTGAAGATCCACAACCTGCAATCTCCAGCAGTGTGAATATTCGCATCCTGGAAACTCCTGCAGTGAAACAAACAACATTCTGCAATCTACTGCAGTATACTGCTCAACATCCTGGAATCTCCTGCAGTGTAAAGGTCCAAATCCTGGACTCTCCTGCTATGTGAAGATAGACATCCTGGAATTTCCTGCAGTGTAAGGATCCACAACCTGGAATCTCCAGCAGTGAGAAGATCCAAATCCTGTAACCTCCTGCAGAGTGAAGAACCACATCCTGGAATCTACTGCTGTGTGAAGATCCACATCATGGAAAATACAGAAGAGTTAAGATCCACATCATGGAATCTACTGCAGGGTGAAGATCCACGTTCTGGAAACCCCTGCAGTGTGAAGATCCAGATCCTGGAGTCTCCTGCTTTGTGAAGATCCACAACCTGCAATGTTAATATTCGCATCCTGGAAACTCCTGCAGTGAAACAAACAACATTCTGCAATCTACTGCAGTATAATGCTCAACATCCTGGAATCTCCTGCAGTGTAAAGGTCCAAATCCTGGACTCTCCTGCTATGTGAAGATAGACATCCTGGAATTTCCTGCAGTGTAAGGATCCACAACCCGGAATCTCCAGCAGTGAGAAGATCCACATCCTGGAATCTCCTATAGTGAGAAGATCCAAATCCTGTAACCTCCTGCAGAGTGAAGAACCACATCCTGGAATCTACTGCTCTGTGAAGATCCACATCATGGAAAATCCAAACGTGTGAACATCCATATCCTGGAATCTCCTGCAGTGTGAAGAACCAAATCCTGGAAACTCCTGCAGTTTAAACATCCAGACCCTGGAGTCTCCTGCAGTGTGAAGAGCCACATCCTAGAATCTCCTGCAATGCAAAGATAGACATCCTGCAATCTCCTGCAGTGTCAGGATCCACAACCTGGAAACTCCCGCATTGAGAAGATCCACATCCAGGAATCTCCTGCAGTTAGAAGAAACAAATATTGGAATCTCCTGCAGTGTGAAGATCCATATCACTGAACCTCCAGCAGTGTGAAGATCCACATCCTGGAATCGTCTGCAGTGTGAAGATCCACATATTCTAATCTCCTGCAGTGTGAAGATCCACATCCTGTAAACTCCTGCAGTGAGAAGATCCAAATTCTGTAATGTCCTGCAGAGTGAAGATCCACATCCTGGAATCAACTGCTGTGTGAAGATCCACATCATGGGAAATGCACAAGAGTGAAGATCCACATCATGATATCTCCTGCATTGTGAAGATCCACATTCTGGAAACCTCTGCAGTGTAAAGATCCAGATCCTGCAGTCTCCTGCAGTGTGAAGATCCACAACCTGAAAGCAAGTGCAGTGTGAAGATTCGCATCCTGGAAACTCCTGCATTGTTACAAAGCACATTGTACAATCTACTTCAGTATAAAGCTCAACATCCTGAAATCACCTGCAGTGTAAAGATCCATATCCTGGACTCTCCTGCAATGTTAAAATAGACATCCTGGAATCTCCTGCAGTGGAAGAATCCACAACCTGGATTCTCCAGCAGTGATAAGATCCACATCCTGGAATCCTCTGCAGTGAGAAGAACCAAATCCTGTAAACTCCTGCACAGTGAAGAACCACATCCTGGAATCAACTGCTGTGTGAAGATCAACATCATGGAAAATACACAAGAGTTAAGATCCACATCATGGAATCTACTGCAGGGTGAAGATCCATGTTCTGGAAACCCCTGCACTGTAAAGATCCAGATCCTGGAGTCTCCTGCAGTGTGAAGATTCGCATTCTGGAATGTCCTGCAGTGTGAAAACCCATATACCCGAATCTCCAGTAGTGTGAAGATCTACATCCTGGAAACAACTGTCATGTGAAGATCCACATCCTGGAATCCCCTGCAGTCTGAAGATCCAGCTCTTGGAATCTTCTGCAGTGTGAAGATCCACATATTGTAATCTCCTGCAGTGTGAAGATCCACATCCTGGAATGTCCTGCGGTGTAACAAATCACATTCTGCAATTTCCTGCATTATAATGTTCAACATCCTGGAATCTCCTGCAGTGTAAGGATCCACAACATGGAATCTCCAGCAGAGAGAAGATCCAAATCGTGTAACCTCCTGCAGAGTGAAGGAGCACATCCTGGAATCTACTGCAGTGTGAAGATCCACATCATAGAAAATCCCAACGGTGAACATCCACATCAAGGAATCTCCTGCAGTGTAAAGATCCAGATCCTGGAGTCTCGTGCTGCTTGAAGATCCACATCCTGAAAACTCCTGCAGTGTAAAGATCCAGATCCTGGAGTCTCGTGCTGCTTGAAGATCCACATCCTGGAATCCACTGCAGTGTGAAGATTCGCATTTTGAAATCTCCTGCACTGTGAAGATCCACATCCTGGAAACACCTCTCATGTGAAGAGCCACATCCTGGGATCTCCTGCAGTGTGAAGATCCACATCCTGGAATCTCCTGCAGTGAGAAGATCCAAATCCTGTCAACTTGTGCAGAGTGAAGAACCACATCCTGGAATCAACTGCTGTGTGAAGATCCACATCATGGAAAATCCACAAGAGTGAGGATCCACATCATGGAATCTCCTACAGGGTGATGATCCACATTCTGGAAACTCCTGCAGTGTAAAGATCCAGATCCGGGAGTCTCCTGCAGAGTGAAGATCCACATCCGAGAATCTCCTGCAGTGTGAAGATTCGCATCCTGGAAACTCCTGCGGCCTAACAAATCACATTGTGCAATCTACTGCAGTATAAAGCCCAACATCCTGGAATCTCCTGCAGTGTAAATATCCATATCTTGAACTCTCCTGCAATGTGAAGATAGATATCCTGGAATCTCCTGCAGTGAGAAGATCCAAATCCTGTAACCTCCTGCTGTGTGAAGATCTACATCCTAGAAACACCTGCTGTGTGAAGGTCCACATATGGAAACTCCTGCAGTGTTAAGATGCAAATCCTGGAGTCTCCTGCAGTGTGAAGATTCACATTCTGGAATGTCCTGCAGTGTGAAGGCCCATATACCCGAATCTCCAGCAGCGTGAAGATCTACTTCCTGGAAACAACGGTCATGTGAAGATCCACATCTTGGAATCTCCTGCAGAATGAAGATCCACATCCTGGAATCCCCTGCAGTTTGAAGATCCACATCCTGGAATTGTCTGCAGTGTGAAGATCGACATATTGTAATCTCCTGCAGTGCGATGATCCACATCTTGGAAACTCCTGCGATGTTGCAAATCACATTCTGCAATCTACTGCAGTATAATGTTCAACATCCTGGAATCTCCTGCAGTGTAAGGATCCACAACCTGGAATTTCCTGCAGTGAGAAAATCCACATCCTGGAATCACCTGCGATGAGAAGATCCAAATCCTGTAACCTACTGCAGAGTGAAGAACCTCATCATGGAATCTACTGCTGTGTGATGATCCACATCATGGAAAATCCAAAAGTGTAAACATCCACATCCTAGAATCTCCTGCAGTGTTAAGAACCACATCTTGGAAACTTCTGCAGTGTAAAGTTTCAGATGCTGGAGTCTCCTGCAGTGTGAAGATCCACATCCTAGAATCTCCTACAATGTGAAGATAGACATCCTGGAATCTACTGCAGTGTAAGGATCCACAAACTGGCATCTCCTGCAGTGAGAACATCCACATCCTGGAATCTCCTGCAATGAGAAGTTCCAATTCCTGTAAACACCTGCAGAGTAAAGAACCACATCCTGCAAACAACTGCTGTGTGAAGAACCACATCAGGGAAAAGCTACAAGAGTGAAGATCCACATTCTGGAATCTCCTGCAGTGTGAAGATCCACATTCTGGAAACTCCTGCAGGGTAAAGATCCACATCCTGGAGTCTCCTGCAGTGTGAAGATTCACATTCTGGAATCTCCTGCAGTGTGAAGATCCATATACCCGAATCTCCACTAGTGTGAAGATCTACATCCTGGAAACAACTGTCATGTGAAGCTCCACATCTTGGAATCTCCTGCAGAATGAAGATCCACATCCTGGAATCCCCTGCAGTTTGAAGATCAACCTCTTGGAATCTTCTGCAGTGTGAAGATCCACATATTGTAATCTCCTGCAGTGTGAAGATCCACATCATGGAATCTCCTGCAGTGTGAAGATCTGCATCCTGGAAACTCCTGCAGTGTGAAAAGTCGCATCCTGGAATCTCCTGCAGTGTGAAGATCCACATCCTGGGATAGCCTGCAGTGACAAGATCCATATCCTGCAAACTCCTGCAATGTGAAGATTCGCATCCGAGACTCTCCTGCAGTGTGAAGATCCACATCCTGGAATCTCCTGCGGTGTGAAAAGTCACAAACCTGGAATCTCCTGCAGTGTGAAGATCCACATCCTGGAAGCACCTGTCATGTGAAGATTGGCATCCGAGACTCTCCTGCAGTGTGAAGATCCACATCCTGGAATCTCCTGCAGTGTGAAAAGTCGCATCCTGGAATCTCCTGCAATTTGAAGATCCAAATCTTGCAAACTCCTGCAGTGTGAACATCCACATCCTGGAATCTACTGTAGTGTGAATATCCACATCATATAATCTCCTGACGCGGGCAAATCCACATCCTGGAAACTACTGAAGTGTACCGATACACATCCTGGAAACTACTGCAGTGTAAAGGTCAACATCCTGGAAACCCCTGCAGAGTGATCACTCACATCCCAGAAACTCCTGCAGAGTGAAAAACCACATGCTGGAATCTAATGCAGTGAGAAGATATAGATCTTGGAAAGACCTCCGGTGTGAAGATCCACAGCCTGGAATCTCCTGCAGTGTAAAGATCCATATCCTGGACTCTCCTGCAACGTGAAGATCGACATCCTGGAATCTCCTGTAGAGTAAGGATCCAAAATCTGGAATATCCTGCAGTGAGAAGATCCACATCCTGTGAACTTGTGCAGAGTGAGGAACCACATCCAGGAATCTACTACGGTGAGAATATACACATCATGAAAAATCCACCAGTGTGAAGATCCACATCCTGGAATCTCCTGCAGTGTGAAGATCCACATCCTGAAATCAACTGCAGAATAATGATCCACATCCTGGAATCAACTGCAGTGTGAAGATCCACATCCTGGAATCAACTGCAGTGTGAAGATCCACATCCTGGAACCTTCTGCAGGGCGATGATCCACATCCTGGAAACTCCTACAAATTGAGAAACACATTGTGGAATTTCCTGCAGTGACATGATCCACATCCTGGAATCTCATGCAATATAAAGATACACATCCTGAAATCTCATGCTTTGAGAAGATCCACATCCTGGAATTTCCTGTAGCATCTAGATCCACATCCTGGAATCCGTGCAGTGTGCAGATCCACATCCTGGAATCTCCTGTAGTGTGAAATCTACATCCTGATATCTCCCGCATTGCCAAGATCCTTATCTTGGAATCTCTTGCAGTGTAAAGATCGACATCCTCCAATCTCCTTCAGTGTGAAGAATCATATAATGGAATCTCCTGCAGTGTGAAGATTCACATCCTGGAATCTGCTGCAGTGTGAAGATCCACATCCTGGTATCTCCTGCAGTGTGAAGATCCACATCCAGGAATCTCCTGCAGTGAGAAGATCCAAATCCTGTCAACTCGTGAAGAGTGAAGAACCACATCCTGGAATCAACTGCTGTGTGAAGATCCACATCATGGAAAATCCACAAGAGTGAAGATCCACTTCATGGAATCTCCTGCAGTGTAAAGATCCAGATTCTGGAGCCTCCTGCAGAGTGAAGATCCACATCCGGGAATCTCCTGCAGTGTGAAGATTCGCATCCTGGAAACTCCTGCGGCATAACAAAACACATTGTGCAATCTACTGCAGTATAAAGCCCAACATCCTGGAATCTCCTGCAGTGTAAATATCCATATCTTGAACTCTCCTGCAATGTGAAGATAGATATCAAGGAATCTCCTGCAGTGAGAAGATCCAAATCATGTAACCTCCTGCAGAGTGAAGAACCACATCCTGGAATCAACTGCTGTGTGAAGATCCACATCAAAGAAACACCTGTCGTGTGAAGATCCACATATGGATACTCCTGCAGTGTTAAGATCCAGATCGTGGAGTCTCCTGCAGTGTGAAGATTCACATTCTGGAATGTCCTGCAGTGTGAAGACCCATATACCTGAATCTCCAGTAGTGTGAAGATCTACTTCCTGGAAACAACTGTCATGTGAAGATCCACAACTTGGAATCTCCTGCAGAATGAAGATCCACATCCTGGAATCCCCTGCAGTTTGAAGATCCACCTCCTGGAATCGTCTGCAGTGTGAAGATCGACATATTGTAATCTCCTGCAGTGTGATGATCAACATCCTGGAAACTCCTGTGATGTCGCAAATCACATTCTGCAATCAACTGCATTATACTGTTCAACATCCTGGAATCTCCTGCAGTGGAAAGATCCATATCCTGGACTCCCCTGTCATGTGAAGAAATACATCCTGGAATCTCCTGCAGTGTAAGGATCCACAACCTGGAATCTCCTGCAGTGAGAACATCCACATCCTGGAATCACCTGCAGTGAGAAGATCCAAATCCTGTAACCTACTGCAGAGTGAAGAACCTCATCATGGAATCTACTGCTGTGTGATGATCCACATCATGGAAAATCCAAAAGTGTGAACACCCACATCCTAGAATCTCCTGCAGTGTTAAGAACCACATCTTGGAAACTTCTGCAGTGTAAAGTTTCAGATGCTGGAGTCTCCTGCAGTGTGAAGATCCACATCCTAGAATCTCCTACAATGTGAAGATAGACATCCTGGAATCTACTGCAGTGTAAGGATCCACAACCTGGAATCTCCTGCAGTGAGAACATCCACATCCTGGAATCTCCTGCAATGAGAAGTTCCAAATCCTGTAAACACCTGCAGAGTAAAGAACCACATCCTGCAAACAACTGCTGTGTGAAGATCCACATCAGGGAAAAGCTACAAGAGTGAAGATCCACATTCTGGAATCTCCTGCAGTGTGAAGATCCACATTCTGGAAACTCCTGCAGGGTAAAGATCCACATCCTGGAGTCCCCTGCAGTGTGAAGATCAACCTCTTGGAATCTTCTGCAGTGTGAAGATCCAAATATTGTAATCTCCTGCAGTCTGAAGATCCACATCCTGGAATGTCCTGTGGTGTAACAAATCACATTCTGCAATTTTCTGCATTATAATGTTCAACATCCTGGAATCTCCTGCAGTGTGAGGATCCACAACCTGGAATCTCCAGCAGTGAGAAGATCCAAATCCTGTAACCTCCTGCAGAGTGAAGAACCACATCCTGGAATCTACTGCAGTGTGAAGATCCACATCATGGAAAATCCCAAGGGTGAACATCCACATCATGGAATTTCCTGCAGTGTGAAGATCCACATCCTGGAATCTCCAGCAGTGTGAAGATTCATATATTGGAATCTCCTGCAGTGTAAAGATCCACATCCTGGAATCTCCTGCAGTGAGAAGTTCCACATTCTGGAAACTCCTGCAGTGTAAAGATCCAGATCCTGGAGTCTCCTGCAGTGTGAAGATCCACATCCTGGAATCTCCTGCAGTGTTAAGATCCAGATCCTGGAGTCTCCTGCAGTGTGAAGTCTCACATCTTGGAATCTCCTGCTGTGTGAAGATCCATATCGCCGAATCTCCAGCAGTGTGAAGATCTACATCCTTGAAACAACTGTCATGTGAAGATCCACATCTTGGAATCACCTGCAGAACAAAGATCCACATCCTGGAATCGTCTGCAGTGTCAAGATGGACATATTGTAATCTCCTGCAGTGTGATGATCCTCATCCTGGAAAGTCCAGTGCTGTTGCAAAACACATTCTGCAATCTACTGCAGTATAATGTTCAACATCCTGGAATCTCCTGCAGTGTAAAGATCCATATCCTGGACTCTACAGTCATGTGAAGATATACATCCTGGAATCTACTGCAGTGTAAGGATCCACAAACTGGAATCTCCTGCACTGAGAACATCCACATCTTGGAATCTCCTGCAGTGAGAAGAGCCAAATCCTGTAACCTCCTGCAGAGTGAAGAGACTCATCATGGAATCTAATGCTGTGTGAAGATCCAAATCACGGAAAATCCAAAAGGGTGAACATTCACATCCTGGGATCAGCTGCAGTGTGAAGAACCACATCCTGGAAACACCTGCAGTGTAAAGATGCAGATCCTGGAGTCTCCTTCAGTGTGAAGATCTACATCCTAGAATCTCCTGCAATGTGAAGATAGACATCCTGGAATCTCCTGCATTGTAAGGATCCACAACCTGGAATCTCCTGCAGTGAGAAGATCCAAATCCTGTAAACGCCTGCAGAGTGAAGAACCACATCCTGCAAACAACTGCCGTGTGAAGATCCACATCAGGGAAAAGTTACAAGAGTGAAGATCCACATCATGGAATCTCCTGCAGTGTGAAGTTCCACATTCTGGAAACTCTGCAGTGTAAACATCCACATCCTGGAATCTCCTGCAGTGTGAAAATTCACGTCCTGGAATCTCCTACACTGTGAAGATCCACATCCTGCAAACACCTCTCATGTGAAGATCCACATCTTGGAATCTCCTGCAGTGTGAAGATCTGCATCCTGGAATCTCCTGCAGTGTGAAAAGTTGCATCCTGGAATCTCCTGTAGTGTGAAGATCCACATCCTGGAATCACCAGCAGTGAGAAGATCCAGATCATTCAAACTCCTGCAGTGTGAAGATTCGCATCCTAGGGTCTCCCGCAGTGTGAAGATCCACATCCTGGAATCTCCAGCATTGTGAAGATTCACATCCTGAAATGTCCTGCAGTGTGAAGATCCACAACCTGGAAACACCTGTCATGTGAAGATTTGCATCCTGCAATCTCCTGAAATTTAAAGATCCACATCTTGCTAACTCCTGCAGTGTCATGATCCATATCTCAGAATCTCCAGCAGTGAGAAGATCCACATGCTGAAATCTCCACCAGTGTGAAGATCCACATCCTGGAATCTCCTGCAGTGTGAAGATCCACATCCTGGAATCAACTGCAGAATAATGATCCACATCCTGGAATCTACTGCACTGTGAAGATCCACATCCTGGAATCTTCTGCAGTGTGATGATCCAAATCCTGGAAACTCCTACAAATTGAGAAACACATCATGGAATTTCCTGCAGTGACATGATCCACATCCTGGAATCTCATGCAATATAAAGATACACTTCCTGAAATCTCATGCTTTGAGAAGATCCACATCCTGGGATCTCCTGTAGCATCAAGATCCACAACCTGGAATCCCTGCAGTGTGTAGATCCACATCCTGGAATCTCCTGTAGTGTGAAATCTACATCCTGATATCTCCCGCATTGCCAAGATCCTCATCTCGGTACCTCCTGCAGTGTAAAGATCGACATCCTCCAATCTCCTGTAGTGTGAAGAATCATATAATGGAATCTCCTGCAGTGTGAAGATTCACATCCTGGAATCTGCTGCAGTGTGAAGATCCACATCCTGGTATCTCCTGCAGTGTGAAGATCCACATCCTGGAATCTCCTGCAGTGAGAAGATCCAAATACTGTCAACTCATGCAGAGTGAAGAACCACATCCTGGAATCAACTGCTGTGTGAAGATCCACATCATGGAAAATCCACAAGAGTGAAGATCCACATCATGGAATTTCCTGCAGGGTGATGATCCACATTCTGGAAACTCCTGCAGAGTAAAGATCCAGATTCTGGAGTCTCCTGCAGTGTGAAAATCCACATGCTGGAAACACCTGTCATGTGAAGATCTGCATCCTGCAATCTCCTGCAATTTGAAGATCCACATCTTGCAAACTCCTGCAGTGCCATGATCCATATCTCGGAATCTCCAGCAGTGAGAAGATCCACATGCTGGAATCTCCACCAGTGTGAAGATCCACATCCTGGAATCTCCAGCAGTGTGAAAATCCAGATCCTGGAATCAACTGCAGAATAATGATCCACATCCTGGAATCTACTTCAGTGTGAAGATCCACATCCTGGAATCAACTGCAGTGTGAAGATCCACATCCTGGAAACTCCTACAAATTGAGAAACACATTGTGGAATTTCCTGCAGTGACATGATCCACATCCTGGAATCTCATGCAATATAAAGATACACATCCTGAAATCTCATGCTTTGAGAAGATCCACATCCTGGAATCTCCTGTAGCATCAAGATCAACATCCTGGAATCCCTGAAGTGTGTAGATCCACATCCTGGAATCTCCTGTAGTATGAAATCTACATCCTGATATCTCCCGCATTGCCAAGATCCTCATCTTGGAATCTCCTGCAGTGTAAAGATTGACATCCTCCAATCTCCTGCAGTGTGAAGAATCATATAATGGAATCTCCCACAGTGTGAAGATTCACATCCTGGAATCCGCTACAGTGTGAAGATCCACATCCTGGTATCTCCCGCAGTGTGAAGATCCACATCCTGGAATCTGCTGCAGTATAAAACTCCACATCCTGGTATCTCCTGCAGTGTGAAGATCCACATCCTGGAATCTCCTGCAGTGAGAAGATCCAAATCCTGTCAACTCGTGCAGAGTGAAGAACCACATCCTGGAATCAACTGCTGTGTGATGATCCACATCATGGAAAATCCACAAGAGTGAAGATCCACATCATGGAATCTCCTGCAGGGTGATGATCCACATTCTGGAAACTCCTGCAGTGTAAAGATCCAGATCCTGGAGTGTCCTGCAGAGTGAAGATCCACATCCGGGAAACTCCTGCAGTGTGAAGATTCGCATCCTGGAAACTCCTGCAGCATAACAAAACACATTGTGCAATCTACTGCAGTATAAAGCCCAACATCCTGGAATCTCCTGCAGTGTAAATATCCATATCTTGAACTCTCCTGCAATGTGAAGATAGATATCGAGGAATCTCCTGCAGTGAGAAGATCCAAATCATGTAACCTCCTGCAGAGTGAAGAACCACATCCTGGAATCAACTGCTGTGTGAAGATCCACATCCTAGAAACACCTGTCGTGTGAAGATCCACATATGGAAACTCCTGCAGTGTTAAGATCCAGATCGTGGAGTCTCCTGCAGTGTGAAGATTCACATTCTGGAATGTCCTGCAGTGTGAAGACCCATATACCTGAATCTCCAGTAGGGTGAAGATCTACTTCCTGGAAACAACTGTCATGTGAAGATCCCCATCTTGGAATCTCCTGCAGAATGAAGATCCACATCCTGGAATCCCCTGCAGTTTGAAGATCCACATCCTGGAATCATCTGCAGTGTGAAGATCTACATCCTGGAAACTCCTGTGATGTTGCAAATCACATTCTGCAATCACTGCAGTATATTGTTCAACATCCTGGAATCTCCTGCAGTGGAAAAATCCATATCCTGGACTCCCCTGTCATGTGAAGATATACATCCTGGAATCTCCTGCAGTGTAAGGATCCACAACCTGGAATCTCCTGCAGTGAGAACATCCACATCCTGGAATCACCTGCAGTGAGAAGATCCAAATCCTGTAACCTACTGCAGAGTGAAGAACCTCATCATGGAATCTACTGCTGTGTGATGATCCACATCATGGAAAATCCAAAAGGGTGAACATCCATATCCTGGAATCTCCTGCAGTGTGAAGAACCAAATCCTGGAAACTCCTGCAATGTGGAGATAGACATCCTGGAATCTCCTGCATTGTAAGGATCCACAACCTGGAATCTCCTGCAGTGAGAAGATCCAAATCCTGCAAACGCCTGCAGAGTGAAGAACCACATCCTGCAAACAACTGCCGTGTGAAGATCCACATCAGGGAAAAGACACAAGAGTGAAGATCCACATCCTGGAATCTCCTGCAGTGTGAAGTTCCACATTCTGGAAACTCCTGCAGTGTAAAGATCCAGATCCTGGAGTCTCCTGCAGTGTGAAGATTCGCATTCTGGAATCTCCTGCAGTGTGATGATCCATATCCCCGAATCTCCAGTAGTGTGAAGATCTACATCCTGTAACCTCCTGCAGAGTGAAGAACCACATCCTGGAATCTACTGCTGTGTGTATTTCCACATCATGTAAAATCCACATGTGTGAACAGCCACATCATGGAATCTCCTGCAGTGTGAAGATCCACATCCTGGAAACTCCAGCAGTGTAAAGATCCAGATACTGGAGTATACTGCAGTGTGAAGATCCACATCCTGGAATCTCCTGCAGTGTGAAAATTCACGTCCTGGAATCTCCTACACTGTGAAGATCCACATCTTGGAATCTCCTGCATGTGAAGATCTGCATCCTGGAATCTCCTGCCGTGTGAAAAGTTGCATCCTGGAATCTCCTGTAGTGTGAAGATCCACATCCTGGAATCGCCAGCAGTGAGAAGATCCATATCATGCAAACTCCTGCAGTGTGAAGATTCGTATCCTAGGGACACCTGCAGTGTGAAGATCCACATCCTGGAAACTCCTGCATTGTGAAGATTTGCATCCTGGAATCTCCTGCAGTGTGAAGATCCACATCCTGGAAACACCTGTCATGTGAAGATCTGCATCCTGCAATCTCCTGCAATTTGAAGATCCACATCTTGCAAACTCCTGCAGTGTCATGATCCACATCTCGGAATCTCCAGCAGTGAGAAGATCCACATGCTGGAATCTCCACCAGTGTGAAGATCCACATCCTGGAATCTCCTGCAGTGTGAAGATCCACATCCTGGAATCAACTGCAGAATAATGATCCACATCATGGAATCTCCTGCAGTGTGAAGATCCACATCCTGGAATCAACTGCAGTGTGAAGATCCACATCCTGGAATCTTCTGCAGTGTGATGATCCACATCCTGGAAACTCCTACAAATTGAGAAACACATCGTGGAATTTCCTGCAGTGACATGATCCACATCCTGGAATCTCATGCAATATAAAGATACACGTCCTGAAATCTCATGCTTTGAGAAGATCCACATCCTGGAATCTCCTGTAGCATCAAGATCAACATCCTAGAATCCCTGCAGTGTGTAGATCCACATCCTGGAATCTCCTGTAGTGTGAAATCTACATCCTGATATCTCCCGCATTGCCAAGATCCTCATCTTGGAATCTCCTGCAGTGTAAAGATTGACATCCTCCAATCTCCTGCAGTGTGAAGAATCATATAATGGAATCTCCTGCACTGTGAAGATTCACATCCTGGAATCTGCTGCAGTGTGAAGATCCACATCCTGGTATCTCCTGCAGTGTGAAGATCCACATCCTGGAATCTCCTGCAGTGAGAAGATCCAAATCCTGTCAACTCGTGCAGAGTGAAGAACCACATCCTGGAATCAACTGCTGTGTGAAGATCCACATCATGGAAAATCCACAAGAGTGAAGATCCACATCATGGAATCTCCTGCAGGGTGATGATCCACATTCTCGAAACTCCTGCAGTGTAAAGATCCAGATCCTGGAGTCTCCTGCAGAGTGAAGATCCACATCTGGGAATCTCCTGCAGTGTGAAGATTCACATCCTGGAAACTGCTGCGGCGTAACAAAACACATTGTGCAATCTACTGCAGTATAAAGCCCAACATCCTGGAATCTCCTGCAGTGTAAATATCCATATCTTGAACTCTCCTGCAATGTGAAGATAGATATCCTGGAATCTCCTGCAGTGAAAAGATCCAAATCATGTAACCTCCTGCAGAGTGAAGAACCACATCCTGGAATCAACTGCTGTGTGAAGATTCACATCCTAGAAGCACCTGTTGTGTGAAGATCCACATATGGAAACTCCTGCAGTGTTAAGATCCAGATCCTGGAGTCTCCTGCAGTGTGAAGATTCACATTCTGGAATGTCCTGCAGTGTGAAGACCCATATACGGGAATCTCCAGTAGTGTGAAGATCTACATCCTGGAAACAACTGTCATGTGAAGATCCACATCTTGGAATCTCCTGCAGAATGAAGATCCACATCCTGGAATCCCCTGCATTTTGTAGATCCACCTCTTGGAATCTTCTGCATTGTGAATATCCACATATTGTAATCTCCTGCAGTCTGAAGATCCACATCCTGGAATGTCCTGTGATGTAACAAATCACATTCTGCAATTTTCTGCATTATAATGTTCAACATCCTGGAATCTCCTGCAGTGTAAGGATCCACAAACTGGAATCTCCAGCAGTGAGAAGATCCAAATCCTGTAACCTCCTGCAGAGGGAAGAACCACATCCTGGAATCTACTGCAGTGTGAAGATCCACATCATGGAAAATCACAAGGGTGAACATCCACATCATGGAATTTCCTGCAGTGTGAAGATCCACATCCTGAAAACTCCTGCAGTGTAAAGATCCAGATCCTGGAGTCTCCTGCAGTGTGAAGATCCACATCTTGGAATCTCCTGCAGTGTGAAGATTCACATTTTGGAATCTCCTGCACTGTGAAGATCCACATCCTGGAAAAACCTCTCATGTGAAGATCCACATGATGGAATCTCCTGCAGTGTGAAGATCTGCATCCTGGAATCTCCTGCAGTGTGAAGATCCACATCCTGGGATCTCCTTCAGTGACAAGATCCATATCCTGCAAACTCCTGCAGTGTGAAGATTCGCATCCGAGACTCTCCTTCAGTGTGAAGTTCCACATCCTGGAATCTCCTGCAGTGTGAAAAGTCACATCCTGGAATCTCCTGCCGTGTGAAGATCCACATCCTGGAAACACCTGTTATGTGAAGATTCGCATCCGAGACTCTCCTGCAGTGTGAAGATCCACATCCTGGAATCTCCTGCAGTGTGAAAAGTCGCATCCTGGAATCTCCTGCAATTTGAAAATCCACATCATGCAAACTCCTGCAGTGTGAAGATCCAAATCCTGGAATCTACTGTAGTGTGAATATCCACATCATACAATCTCCTGCCGCGTGCAAATCCACATCCTGGAAACTACTGAAGTGTACCGATACACATCCTGGAAACTACTGCAGTGTAAAGGTCAACATCCTGGAAAACCCTGCAGAGTGATCACTCATATCCCGGAAACTCCTGCAGAGTGAAAAACCACATGCTGGAATCTAATGCAGTGAGAAGATATAGATCTTGGAAAGAAATCTGGTGTGAAGATCCACAGCCTGGAATCTCCTGCAGTGTAAAGATCCATATCCTGGACTCTCCTGTAATGTGAAGATCGACATCCTGGAATCTCCTGTAGAGTAAGGATCCAAAATCTGGAATATCCTGCAGTGAGAAGATCCATATCCTGTGAATTTGTGCAGAGTGAGGAACCACATCCAGGAATCTACTACGGTGTGAATATACACATCATGAAAAATCCACCAGTGTGAAGATCCACATCCTGGAATCTCCTGCAGTGTGAAGATCCACATCCTGGAATCAACTGCAGAATAATGATCCACATCCTGGAATCTACTGCACTGTGAAGATCCACATCCTGGAATCTTCTGCAGTGTGATGATCCACATCCTGGAAACTCCTACAAATTGACAAACACATCATGGAATTTCCTGCAGTGACATGATCCACATCCTGGAATCTCATGCAATATAAAGATACACATCCTGAAATCTCATGCTTTGAGAAGATCCACATCCTGGAATCTCCTGTAGCATCAAGATCCACATCCTGGAATCCCTGCAGTGTGTAGATCCACATCTTGGAATCTCCTGTAGTGTTAAATCTACATCCTGATATCTCCCGCATTGCCAAGATCCTCATCTTGGAATCTCCTGCAGTGTAAAGATCGACATTCTCCAATCTCCTTCAGTGTGAAGAATCATATAATGGAATCTCCTGCAGTGTGAAGATTCACATCATGGAATCTGCTGCAGTGTGAAGATCCACATCCTGGTATCTCCTGCAGTGTGAAGATCCACATCCTGGAATCTCCTGCAGTGAGAAGATCCAAATCCTGTCAACTCGTGCAGAGTGAAGAACCACATCCTGGAATCAACTGCTGTGTGAAGATCCACATCATGGAAAATCCACAAGAGTGAAGATCCACATCATGGAATCTCCTGCAGGGTGATGATCCACATTCTGGAAACTCCTGCAGTGTAAAGATCCAGATCCTGGAGTCTCCTGCAGAGTGAAGATCCACATCCGGGAATCTCCTGCAGTGTGAAGATTCGCATCCTGGAAACTCCTGCAGCATAACAAAACACATTGTGCAATCTACTGCAGTATAAACCCCAACATCCTGGAATCTCCTGCAGTGTAAATATCCATATCTTGGACTCTCATGCAATGTGAAGATAGATATCCTGGAATCTCCTGCAGTGAGAAGATCCAAATCATGTACCCTCCTGCAGAGTGAAGAACCACATCCTGGAATCAACTGCTGTGTGAAGATCCACATCCTGGAAATACCTCTCGTATGAAGATCCACATCCTGGAATCTCCTGCAGTGTTAAGATCCAGATCCTGGAGTCTCTTGCAGTGTGAAGTCTCACATCTTGGAATCTCCTGCAGTGTGAAAATCCATATCGCCGAATCTCCAGCAGTGTGAAGGTCTACATCCTTGAAACAACTGTCATGTGGAGATCCACTTCTTGGAATCACCTGCAGAACGAAGATCCACATCCTGGAATCGTCTGCAGTGTCAAGAAAGACATATTGTAATCTCCTGCAGTGTGATGATCCTCATCCTGGAAACTCCAGCGCTGTTGCAAATCACATTCTGCAATCTACTGCAGTATAATGTTCAACATCCTGGAATTTCCTGCAGTGTAAAGATTCATATCCTGGACTCTACAGACATGTGAAATATACATCCTGGAATCTCCTGCAGTGTAAGGATCCACAAACTGGAATCTCCTGCAGTGAGAACATCCACATCTTGGAATCTCCTGCAGGGAAAAGAGCCAAATCCTGTAACCTCCTGCAGAGTGAAGAACCTCATCATGGAATCTACTGCTGTGTGAAGATCCAAATCACGGAAAATCCAAAAGGGTGAACATTCACATCTTGGCATCAGCTGCAGTGTGAAGAACCACATCCTGGAAACTCCTGCAGTGTAAAGATCCAGATCCTGGAGTCTCCTTCAGTGTGAAGGTCCACATCCTAGAATCCCCTGCAATGTGAAGATAGAAATCCTGGAATCTCCTGCATTGTAAGGATCCACAACCTGGAATCTCCTGCAGTGAGAAGATCCAAATCCTGCAAACGCCTGCAGAGTGAAGAACCACATCCTGCAAACGTGTGAAGATCCACATCAGGGAAAAGCTACAAGAGTGAAGATCCACATCCTGGAATCTCCTGCAGTGTGAAGTTCCACATTCTGGAAACTCCTGCAGTGTAAAGATCCAGATCCTGGAGTCTCCTGCAGTGTGAAGATTCGCTTTCTGGAATCTCCTGCAGTGTGAAAATCCATATACCCGAATCTCCAGTAATGTGAAGATCTACATCCTGTAAGCTCCTGCAGAGTGAAGAACCACATCCTGGAATCTACTGCTGTGTGTATTTCCACATCATGTAAAATCCACAAGTGTGAACACCCACATCATGGAATCTCCTGCAGTGTGAAGATCCACATCCTGGAAACTCCTGCAGTGTAAAGATCCAGATACTGGAGTATACTGCAGTGTGAAGATCCACATCCTGGAATCTCCTGCAGTGTGAAAATTCACGTCCTGGAATCTCCTACACTGTGAAGATCCACATCCTGGAATCAACTCTCATGTGAAGGTCCACATCTTGGAATCTCCTGCAGTGTGAAGATCTGCATCCTGGCATCTCCTGCAGTGTGAAAAGTTGCATCCTGGAATCTCCTGTAGTGTGAAGATCCACATCCTGGAATCGCCAGCAGTGAGAAGATCCATATCTTGCAAACCCCTGCAGTGTGAAGATTCGCATCCTAGGGTCTCCTGCAGTGTGAAGATCCACATCCTGGAATCTCCTGCATTGTGAAGATTCGCATCCTGGAATCTCCTGCAGTGTGAAGATCCACATCCTGGAAACACCTGTCATGTGAAGATCTGCATCCTGCAAACTCCTGCAATTTGAAGATCCACATCTTGCAAACTCCTGCAATGTCATGATCCATATCTCGGAATCTCCAGCAGTGAGAAGATCCACATTCTGGAATCTCCACCAGTGTGAAGATCCACATCCTGGAATCTCCTGCAGTGTGAAGATCCACATCCTGGAATCAACTGCAGAATAATGATCCACATCCTGGAATCTACTTCAGTGTGAAGATCCACATCCTGGAATCAACTGCAGTGTGAAGATCCACATCCTGGAATCTTCTGCAGTGTTAAGATCCAGATCCTGGAGTCTCCTGCAGTCTGAAGTCTCACATCTTGGAATCTATTGCAGTGTGAAAATCCATATCGCCGAATCTCCAGCAGTGTGAAGATCTACATCCTTGAAACAACTGTCATGTGAAGATCCACATCTTGGAATCACCTGCAGAACGAAGATCCACATCCTGGAATCGTCTGCAGTGTCAAGAAAGACATATTGTAATCTCCTGCAGTGTGATGATCCTCATCCTGGAAACTCCAGCGCTGTTGCAAATCACATTCTGCAATCTACTGCAGTATAATGTTCAACATCCTGGAATCTCCTGCAGTGTCATGATCCACAACCTGGAATCTCCTGCAGTGAGAAGATCCAAATCCTGTAACCTCCTGCAGAGTGAAGAACCACATCCTGGAATCTACTGCTGTATGTATTTCCACATCATGGAAAATCCAAATGTGTGAACAGCCACATCATGGAATCTCCTGCAGTGTGAAGATCCACATCCTGGAAACACCTGCAGTGTAAAGATCCAGATACTGGAGTATACTGCAGTGTGAAGATCCACATCCTGGAATCTTCTGCAGTGTGAAAATTCACATCCTGGAATCTCCTACACTGTGAAGATCCACATCCTGGAAACACATCTCATGTGAAGATCCACATCTTGGAATCTCCTGCATGTGAAGATCTGCATCCTGGAATCTCCTGCCGTGTGAAAATCCATATCGCTGAATCTCCTGCAGTGTGAAGATACACATCCTGGAAACTCCTGCAGTGTAAAGATCCAGATACTGGAGTATACTGCAGTGTGAAGATCCACATCCTGGAATCTCCTGCAGTGTGAAAATTCACGTCCTGGAATCTCCTACACTGTGAAGATCCACATCCTGGAAACACATCTCATGTGAAGATCCACATCTTGGAATCTCCTGCATGTGAAGATCTGCATCCTGGAATCTCCTGCAGTGTGAAAATCCATATCGCCGAATCTCCAGCAGTGTGAAGATCTACATCCTTGAAACAACTGTCATGTGAAGATCCACATCTTGGAATCATCTGCAGAATGAAGATCCACATCCTGGAATCGTCTGCAGTGTCAAGAAAGACATATTGTAATCTCCTGCAGTGTGATGATCCTCATCCTGGAAACTCCAGCGCTGTTGCAAATCACATTCTGCAATCTACTGCAGTATAATGTTCAACATCCTGGAATCTCCTGCAGTGTAAAGATTCATATCCTGGACTCTACAGACATGTGAAATATACATCCTGGAATCTCCTGCAGTGCAAGGATCCACAAACTGGAATCTCCTGCAGTGAGAACATCCACATCTTGGAATCTCCTGCAGTGAAAAGAGCCAAATCCTGTAACCTCCTGCAGAGTGAAGAACCTCATCATGGAATCTACTGCTGTGTGAAGATCCAAATCACGGAAAATCCAAAAGGGTGAACATTCACATCTTGGCATCAGCTGCAGTGTGAAGAACCACATCCTGGAAACTCCTGCAGTGTAAAGATCCAGATCCTGGAGTCTCCTTCAGTGTGAAGGTCCATATCCTAGAATCCCCTGCAATGTGAAGATAGACATCCTGGAATCTCCTGCATTGTAAGGATCCACAACCTGGAATCTCCTGCAGTGAGAAGATCCAAATCCTGTAAAAGCCTGCAGAGTGAAGAACCACATCCTGCAAACAATTGCCGTGTGAAGATCCACATCAGGGAAAAGCTACAAGAGTGAAGATCCACATCCTGGAATCTCCTACAGTGTGAAGTTCCACATTCTGGAAACTCTGCAGTGTAAACATCCAGATCCTGGAGTCTCCTGCAGTGTGAAGATTCGCTTTCTGGAATCTCCTGCAGTGTGAAAATCCATATACTCAAATCTCCAGTAGTGTGAAGATCTACATCCTGTAACCTCCTGCAGAGTGAAGAACCACATCCTGGAATCTACTGCTGTGTGTATTTCCACATCATGGAAAATCCACAAGTGTGAACACCCACATCATGGAATCTCCTGCAGTGTGAAGATCCACATCCTGGAAACTCCTGCAGTGTAAAGATCCAATTACTGGAGTATACTGCAGTGTGAAGATCCACATCCTGGAATCTCCTGCAGTGTGAAAATTCACGTCCTGGAATCTCCTACACTGTGAAGATCCACATCCTGGAAACAACTCTCATGTGAAGATCCACATCTTGGAATCTCCTGCAGTGTGAAGATCTGCATCCTGGCATCTCCTGCAGTGTGAAAGGTTGCATCCTGGAATCTCCTGTAGTGTGAAGATCCACATCCTGGAATCACCAGCAGTGAGAAGATCCATATCTTGCAAACTCCTGCAGTGTGAAGATTCGCATCCTAGGGTCTCCTGCAGTGTGAAGATCCACATCCTGGAATCTCCTGCATTGTGAAGATTCGCATCCTGAAATCTCCTGCAGTGTGAAGATCCACATCCTGGAAACACCTGTCATGTGAAGATCTGCATCCTGCAATCTCCTGCAATTTGAAGATCCACATCTTGCAAACTCCTGCAGTGTCATGATCCACATCTCGGAATCTCCAGCAGTGAGAAGATCCACATGCTGGAATCTCCACCAGTGTGAAGATCCACATCCTGGAATCTCCTGCAGTGTGAAGATCCACATCCTGGAATCAACTGCAGAATAATGATCCACATCATGGAATCTCCTGCAGTGTGAAGATCCACATCCTGGAATCAACTGCAGTGTGAAGATCCACATCCTGGAATCTTCTGCAGTGTGATGATCCACATCCTGGAAACTCCTACAAATTGAGAAACACATCGTGGAATTTCCTGCAGTGACATGATCCACATCCTGGAATCTCATGCAATATAAAGATACACGTCCTGAAATCTCATGCTTTGAGAAGATCCACATCCTGGAATCTCCTGTAGCATCAAGATCAACATCCTAGAATCCCTGCAGTGTGTAGATCCACATCCTGGAATCTCCTGTAGTGTGAAATCTACATCCTGATATCTCCCGCATTGCCAAGATCCTCATCTTGGAATCTCCTGCAGTGTAAAGATTGACATCCTCCAATCTCCTGCAGTGTGAAGAATCATATAATGGAATCTCCTGCACTGTGAAGATTCACATCCTGGAATCTGCTGCAGTGTGAAGATCCACATCCTGGTATCTCCTGCAGTGTGAAGATCCACATCCTGGAATCTCCTGCAGTGAGAAGATCCAAATCCTGTCAACTCGTGCAGAGTGAAGAACCACATCCTGGAATCAACTGCTGTGTGAAGATCCACATCATGGAAAATCCACAAGAGTGAAGATCCACATCATGGAATCTCCTGCAGGGTGATGATCCACATTCTCGAAACTCCTGCAGTGTAAAGATCCAGATCCTGGAGTCTCCTGCAGAGTGAAGATCCACATCTGGGAATCTCCTGCAGTGTGAAGATTCACATCCTGGAAACTGCTGCGGCGTAACAAAACACATTGTGCAATCTACTGCAGTATAAAGCCCAACATCCTGGAATCTCCTGCAGTGTAAATATCCATATCTTGAACTCTCCTGCAATGTGAAGATAGATATCCTGGAATCTCCTGCAGTGAAAAGATCCAAATCATGTAACCTCCTGCAGAGTGAAGAACCACATCCTGGAATCAACTGCTGTGTGAAGATTCACATCCTAGAAGCACCTGTTGTGTGAAGATCCACATATGGAAACTCCTGCAGTGTTAAGATCCAGATCCTGGAGTCTCCTGCAGTGTGAAGATTCACATTCTGGAATGTCCTGCAGTGTGAAGACCCATATACGGGAATCTCCAGTAGTGTGAAGATCTACATCCTGGAAACAACTGTCATGTGAAGATCCACATCTTGGAATCTCCTGCAGAATGAAGATCCACATCCTGGAATCCCCTGCATTTTGTAGATCCACCTCTTGGAATCTTCTGCATTGTGAATATCCACATATTGTAATCTCCTGCAGTCTGAAGATCCACATCCTGGAATGTCCTGTGATGTAACAAATCACATTCTGCAATTTTCTGCATTATAATGTTCAACATCCTGGAATCTCCTGCAGTGTAAGGATCCACAAACTGGAATCTCCAGCAGTGAGAAGATCCAAATCCTGTAACCTCCTGCAGAGGGAAGAACCACATCCTGGAATCTACTGCAGTGTGAAGATCCACATCATGGAAAATCACAAGGGTGAACATCCACATCATGGAATTTCCTGCAGTGTGAAGATCCACATCCTGAAAACTCCTGCAGTGTAAAGATCCAGATCCTGGAGTCTCCTGCAGTGTGAAGATCCACATCTTGGAATCTCCTGCAGTGTGAAGATTCACATTTTGGAATCTCCTGCACTGTGAAGATCCACATCCTGGAAAAACCTCTCATGTGAAGATCCACATGATGGAATCTCCTGCAGTGTGAAGATCTGCATCCTGGAATCTCCTGCAGTGTGAAGATCCACATCCTGGGATCTCCTTCAGTGACAAGATCCATATCCTGCAAACTCCTGCAGTGTGAAGATTCGCATCCGAGACTCTCCTTCAGTGTGAAGTTCCACATCCTGGAATCTCCTGCAGTGTGAAAAGTCACATCCTGGAATCTCCTGCCGTGTGAAGATCCACATCCTGGAAACACCTGTTATGTGAAGATTCGCATCCGAGACTCTCCTGCAGTGTGAAGATCCACATCCTGGAATCTCCTGCAGTGTGAAAAGTCGCATCCTGGAATCTCCTGCAATTTGAAAATCCACATCATGCAAACTCCTGCAGTGTGAAGATCCAAATCCTGGAATCTACTGTAGTGTGAATATCCACATCATACAATCTCCTGCCGCGTGCAAATCCACATCCTGGAAACTACTGAAGTGTACCGATACACATCCTGGAAACTACTGCAGTGTAAAGGTCAACATCCTGGAAAACCCTGCAGAGTGATCACTCATATCCCGGAAACTCCTGCAGAGTGAAAAACCACATGCTGGAATCTAATGCAGTGAGAAGATATAGATCTTGGAAAGAAATCTGGTGTGAAGATCCACAGCCTGGAATCTCCTGCAGTGTAAAGATCCATATCCTGGACTCTCCTGTAATGTGAAGATCGACATCCTGGAATCTCCTGTAGAGTAAGGATCCAAAATCTGGAATATCCTGCAGTGAGAAGATCCATATCCTGTGAATTTGTGCAGAGTGAGGAACCACATCCAGGAATCTACTACGGTGTGAATATACACATCATGAAAAATCCACCAGTGTGAAGATCCACATCCTGGAATCTCCTGCAGTGTGAAGATCCACATCCTGGAATCAACTGCAGAATAATGATCCACATCCTGGAATCTACTGCACTGTGAAGATCCACATCCTGGAATCTTCTGCAGTGTGATGATCCACATCCTGGAAACTCCTACAAATTGACAAACACATCATGGAATTTCCTGCAGTGACATGATCCACATCCTGGAATCTCATGCAATATAAAGATACACATCCTGAAATCTCATGCTTTGAGAAGATCCACATCCTGGAATCTCCTGTAGCATCAAGATCCACATCCTGGAATCCCTGCAGTGTGTAGATCCACATCTTGGAATCTCCTGTAGTGTTAAATCTACATCCTGATATCTCCCGCATTGCCAAGATCCTCATCTTGGAATCTCCTGCAGTGTAAAGATCGACATTCTCCAATCTCCTTCAGTGTGAAGAATCATATAATGGAATCTCCTGCAGTGTGAAGATTCACATCATGGAATCTGCTGCAGTGTGAAGATCCACATCCTGGTATCTCCTGCAGTGTGAAGATCCACATCCTGGAATCTCCTGCAGTGAGAAGATCCAAATCCTGTCAACTCGTGCAGAGTGAAGAACCACATCCTGGAATCAACTGCTGTGTGAAGATCCACATCATGGAAAATCCACAAGAGTGAAGATCCACATCATGGAATCTCCTGCAGGGTGATGATCCACATTCTGGAAACTCCTGCAGTGTAAAGATCCAGATCCTGGAGTCTCCTGCAGAGTGAAGATCCACATCCGGGAATCTCCTGCAGTGTGAAGATTCGCATCCTGGAAACTCCTGCAGCATAACAAAACACATTGTGCAATCTACTGCAGTATAAACCCCAACATCCTGGAATCTCCTGCAGTGTAAATATCCATATCTTGGACTCTCATGCAATGTGAAGATAGATATCCTGGAATCTCCTGCAGTGAGAAGATCCAAATCATGTACCCTCCTGCAGAGTGAAGAACCACATCCTGGAATCAACTGCTGTGTGAAGATCCACATCCTGGAAATACCTCTCGTATGAAGATCCACATCCTGGAATCTCCTGCAGTGTTAAGATCCAGATCCTGGAGTCTCTTGCAGTGTGAAGTCTCACATCTTGGAATCTCCTGCAGTGTGAAAATCCATATCGCCGAATCTCCAGCAGTGTGAAGGTCTACATCCTTGAAACAACTGTCATGTGGAGATCCACTTCTTGGAATCACCTGCAGAACGAAGATCCACATCCTGGAATCGTCTGCAGTGTCAAGAAAGACATATTGTAATCTCCTGCAGTGTGATGATCCTCATCCTGGAAACTCCAGCGCTGTTGCAAATCACATTCTGCAATCTACTGCAGTATAATGTTCAACATCCTGGAATTTCCTGCAGTGTAAAGATTCATATCCTGGACTCTACAGACATGTGAAATATACATCCTGGAATCTCCTGCAGTGTAAGGATCCACAAACTGGAATCTCCTGCAGTGAGAACATCCACATCTTGGAATCTCCTGCAGGGAAAAGAGCCAAATCCTGTAACCTCCTGCAGAGTGAAGAACCTCATCATGGAATCTACTGCTGTGTGAAGATCCAAATCACGGAAAATCCAAAAGGGTGAACATTCACATCTTGGCATCAGCTGCAGTGTGAAGAACCACATCCTGGAAACTCCTGCAGTGTAAAGATCCAGATCCTGGAGTCTCCTTCAGTGTGAAGGTCCACATCCTAGAATCCCCTGCAATGTGAAGATAGAAATCCTGGAATCTCCTGCATTGTAAGGATCCACAACCTGGAATCTCCTGCAGTGAGAAGATCCAAATCCTGCAAACGCCTGCAGAGTGAAGAACCACATCCTGCAAACGTGTGAAGATCCACATCAGGGAAAAGCTACAAGAGTGAAGATCCACATCCTGGAATCTCCTGCAGTGTGAAGTTCCACATTCTGGAAACTCCTGCAGTGTAAAGATCCAGATCCTGGAGTCTCCTGCAGTGTGAAGATTCGCTTTCTGGAATCTCCTGCAGTGTGAAAATCCATATACCCGAATCTCCAGTAATGTGAAGATCTACATCCTGTAAGCTCCTGCAGAGTGAAGAACCACATCCTGGAATCTACTGCTGTGTGTATTTCCACATCATGTAAAATCCACAAGTGTGAACACCCACATCATGGAATCTCCTGCAGTGTGAAGATCCACATCCTGGAAACTCCTGCAGTGTAAAGATCCAGATACTGGAGTATACTGCAGTGTGAAGATCCACATCCTGGAATCTCCTGCAGTGTGAAAATTCACGTCCTGGAATCTCCTACACTGTGAAGATCCACATCCTGGAATCAACTCTCATGTGAAGGTCCACATCTTGGAATCTCCTGCAGTGTGAAGATCTGCATCCTGGCATCTCCTGCAGTGTGAAAAGTTGCATCCTGGAATCTCCTGTAGTGTGAAGATCCACATCCTGGAATCGCCAGCAGTGAGAAGATCCATATCTTGCAAACCCCTGCAGTGTGAAGATTCGCATCCTAGGGTCTCCTGCAGTGTGAAGATCCACATCCTGGAATCTCCTGCATTGTGAAGATTCGCATCCTGGAATCTCCTGCAGTGTGAAGATCCACATCCTGGAAACACCTGTCATGTGAAGATCTGCATCCTGCAAACTCCTGCAATTTGAAGATCCACATCTTGCAAACTCCTGCAATGTCATGATCCATATCTCGGAATCTCCAGCAGTGAGAAGATCCACATTCTGGAATCTCCACCAGTGTGAAGATCCACATCCTGGAATCTCCTGCAGTGTGAAGATCCACATCCTGGAATCAACTGCAGAATAATGATCCACATCCTGGAATCTACTTCAGTGTGAAGATCCACATCCTGGAATCAACTGCAGTGTGAAGATCCACATCCTGGAATCTTCTGCAGTGTTAAGATCCAGATCCTGGAGTCTCCTGCAGTCTGAAGTCTCACATCTTGGAATCTATTGCAGTGTGAAAATCCATATCGCCGAATCTCCAGCAGTGTGAAGATCTACATCCTTGAAACAACTGTCATGTGAAGATCCACATCTTGGAATCACCTGCAGAACGAAGATCCACATCCTGGAATCGTCTGCAGTGTCAAGAAAGACATATTGTAATCTCCTGCAGTGTGATGATCCTCATCCTGGAAACTCCAGCGCTGTTGCAAATCACATTCTGCAATCTACTGCAGTATAATGTTCAACATCCTGGAATCTCCTGCAGTGTCATGATCCACAACCTGGAATCTCCTGCAGTGAGAAGATCCAAATCCTGTAACCTCCTGCAGAGTGAAGAACCACATCCTGGAATCTACTGCTGTATGTATTTCCACATCATGGAAAATCCAAATGTGTGAACAGCCACATCATGGAATCTCCTGCAGTGTGAAGATCCACATCCTGGAAACACCTGCAGTGTAAAGATCCAGATACTGGAGTATACTGCAGTGTGAAGATCCACATCCTGGAATCTTCTGCAGTGTGAAAATTCACATCCTGGAATCTCCTACACTGTGAAGATCCACATCCTGGAAACACATCTCATGTGAAGATCCACATCTTGGAATCTCCTGCATGTGAAGATCTGCATCCTGGAATCTCCTGCCGTGTGAAAATCCATATCGCTGAATCTCCTGCAGTGTGAAGATACACATCCTGGAAACTCCTGCAGTGTAAAGATCCAGATACTGGAGTATACTGCAGTGTGAAGATCCACATCCTGGAATCTCCTGCAGTGTGAAAATTCACGTCCTGGAATCTCCTACACTGTGAAGATCCACATCCTGGAAACACATCTCATGTGAAGATCCACATCTTGGAATCTCCTGCATGTGAAGATCTGCATCCTGGAATCTCCTGCAGTGTGAAAATCCATATCGCCGAATCTCCAGCAGTGTGAAGATCTACATCCTTGAAACAACTGTCATGTGAAGATCCACATCTTGGAATCATCTGCAGAATGAAGATCCACATCCTGGAATCGTCTGCAGTGTCAAGAAAGACATATTGTAATCTCCTGCAGTGTGATGATCCTCATCCTGGAAACTCCAGCGCTGTTGCAAATCACATTCTGCAATCTACTGCAGTATAATGTTCAACATCCTGGAATCTCCTGCAGTGTAAAGATTCATATCCTGGACTCTACAGACATGTGAAATATACATCCTGGAATCTCCTGCAGTGCAAGGATCCACAAACTGGAATCTCCTGCAGTGAGAACATCCACATCTTGGAATCTCCTGCAGTGAAAAGAGCCAAATCCTGTAACCTCCTGCAGAGTGAAGAACCTCATCATGGAATCTACTGCTGTGTGAAGATCCAAATCACGGAAAATCCAAAAGGGTGAACATTCACATCTTGGCATCAGCTGCAGTGTGAAGAACCACATCCTGGAAACTCCTGCAGTGTAAAGATCCAGATCCTGGAGTCTCCTTCAGTGTGAAGGTCCATATCCTAGAATCCCCTGCAATGTGAAGATAGACATCCTGGAATCTCCTGCATTGTAAGGATCCACAACCTGGAATCTCCTGCAGTGAGAAGATCCAAATCCTGTAAAAGCCTGCAGAGTGAAGAACCACATCCTGCAAACAATTGCCGTGTGAAGATCCACATCAGGGAAAAGCTACAAGAGTGAAGATCCACATCCTGGAATCTCCTACAGTGTGAAGTTCCACATTCTGGAAACTCTGCAGTGTAAACATCCAGATCCTGGAGTCTCCTGCAGTGTGAAGATTCGCTTTCTGGAATCTCCTGCAGTGTGAAAATCCATATACTCAAATCTCCAGTAGTGTGAAGATCTACATCCTGTAACCTCCTGCAGAGTGAAGAACCACATCCTGGAATCTACTGCTGTGTGTATTTCCACATCATGGAAAATCCACAAGTGTGAACACCCACATCATGGAATCTCCTGCAGTGTGAAGATCCACATCCTGGAAACTCCTGCAGTGTAAAGATCCAATTACTGGAGTATACTGCAGTGTGAAGATCCACATCCTGGAATCTCCTGCAGTGTGAAAATTCACGTCCTGGAATCTCCTACACTGTGAAGATCCACATCCTGGAAACAACTCTCATGTGAAGATCCACATCTTGGAATCTCCTGCAGTGTGAAGATCTGCATCCTGGCATCTCCTGCAGTGTGAAAGGTTGCATCCTGGAATCTCCTGTAGTGTGAAGATCCACATCCTGGAATCACCAGCAGTGAGAAGATCCATATCTTGCAAACTCCTGCAGTGTGAAGATTCGCATCCTAGGGTCTCCTGCAGTGTGAAGATCCACATCCTGGAATCTCCTGCATTGTGAAGATTCGCATCCTGAAATCTCCTGCAGTGTGAAGATCCACATCCTGGAAACACCTGTCATGTGAAGATCTGCATCCTGCAATCTCCTGAAATTTAAAGATCCACATCTTGCTAACTCCTGCAGTGTCATGATCCATATCTCGGAATCTCCAGCAGTGAGAAGATCCACATTCTGGAATCTCCACCAGTGTGAAGATCCACATCCTGGTATCTCCTGCAGTGTGAAGATCCACATCCTGGAATCAACTGCAGAATAATGATCCACATCCTGGAATCTACTTCAGTGTGAAGATCCACATCCTGCAATCAACTGCAGTGTGAAGATCCACATCCTGGAATCTTCTGCAGTGTGATGATCCACATCCTGGAAACTCCTACAAATTGAGAAACACATCATGGAATTTCCTGCAGTGACATGATCCACATCCTGGAATCTCATGTAATATAAAGATACACATCCTGAAGTCTCATGCTTTGAGAAGATCCACAACCTGGAATCTCCTTTAGCATCAAGATCCACATCCTGGAATCCCTGCAGTGTGTAGATCCACATCCTGGAATCTACTGTAGTGTGAAATCTACATCCTGATATCTCCCGCATTGCCAAGATCCACACCTTGGAATCTCCTGCAGTGTAAAGATCGACATCCTCCAATCTCCTGCAGTGTGAAGAATCATATAAAGGAATCTCCTGCAGTGTGAAGATTCACATCCTGGAATCTGCTGCAGTGTGAAGATCCACATCCTGGTATCTCCTGCAGTGTGAAGATCTACATCCTGGAATCTCCTGCAGTGAGAAGATCCAAATCCTGTCAACTCGTGCAGAGTGAAGAACCACATCCTGGAATCAACTGCTGTGTGAAGATCCACATCATGGAAAATCCACAAGAGTGAAGATCCACATCATGGAATCTCCTGCAGGGTGATGATCCACATTCTCGAAACTCCTGCAGTGTAAAGATCCAGATTCTGGAGTCTCCTGCAGAGTGAAGATCCACATCCGGGAATCTCCTGCAGTGTTAAGATCCGCATCCTGGAAGCTCCTGCGGCATAACAAAACACATTGTGCAATCTACTGCAGTATAAAGCCCAACATCCTGGAATCTCCTGCAGTGTAAATATCCATATCTTGAACTCTCCTGCAATGTGAAGATAGATATCCTGGAATCTCCTGCAGTGAGAAGATCCAAATCATGTAACCTCCTGCAGAGTGAAGAACCACATCCTGGAATCAACTGCTGTGTGAAGATCCACATCCTAGAAACACTTGTTGTGTGAAGATCCATATATGGAAACTCCTGCAGTGTTAAGATCCAGATCCTGGAAACAGCTGTCATGTGAAGATCTGCATCCTGCAATCTCCTGCAATTTGAAGATCCACATCTTGCAAACTCCTGCAGTGTCATTATCCATATCTCGGAATCTCCAGCAGTGAGAAGATCCACATGCTGGAATCCCCTGTAATGTGAAGATCTACATCCTGGAATCTCCTACAGTGTAAAGATCCATATTGTCGAATCGCCTGCAGTGTGAAGATCCACATCCTGGAAACTACTGCAGTGTAAAGGTCTACATCCTGGAAACCCCTGCAGGGCGATCACTCACATCCCGGAAACTCCTGCAGAGTGAAAAAACACATCCTGGAATCTAATGCAGTGAGAAGATATAGATCTTGGAAAGACCTCCGGTGTGAAGATCCACAGCCTGGAATCTCCTGCTTTGTAAAGATCCATATCCTGGACTCTCCTGCAGTGTAAAGATCGACATCCTGGAATCTCCTGCAGAGTAAGGATCCAAAACCTGGAATATACTGCAGTGAAAAGAACCACATCCTGTGAACTCGTGCAATGTGAAGATCCACATCCTGGAATCTCCTGCAGAATAAAGATCCACATCCTGGAATCTACTGCAGTGTGAAGATCCACATCCTGGAATCAACTGCAGTGTGAAGATCCACATCCTGGAATTTTCCACAGCCTGGAAACTCCTACAAATTGAAAAACACATCGTGGAATTTCCTGCAGTGACATGATCCACATCCTGGAATCTCATGCAATATGAAGATACACATCCTGAAATCTCATGCTTTGAGAAGAGCCACATACTCTAATCTCCTGTAGCATCAAGATCCACATCCTGGAATCCCTGCAATGTTTAGATCCACATCTTGGAATCTCCTGTAGTGTGAAATCTACATCCTGATATCTCCTGCATTGCCAAGATCCTCATCTTGGAATCTCCTGCAGTGTAAAGATCCAAATCATGTAACCTCCTGCAGAGTGAAGAACCACATCCTGGAATCAACTGCTGTGTGAAGATCCACATCCTGGAAACACCTGTCGTATGAAGGTCCACATCCTGGAAACTCCTGCAGTGTTAAGATCCAGATCCTGGAGTCTCCTGCAGTGTGAAGATACACATCTTGGAATCTCCTGCAGTGTGAAGATCCATATCGCCGGATCTCCAGCAGTGTGAAGATCTACATCCTTGAAACAATTGTCATGTGAAGATCCACATCTTGGAATCTCCTGCAGAATGAAGATCCACATCCTGGAATCGTCTGCAGTGTGAAGATACACATATTGTAATCTCCGGCAGTGTGATGATCCACATCCTGGAAACTCCAGCGCTGTTGCAAATCACGTTCTGCAATCTACTGCAGTATAATGTTCAACATCCTGGAATCTTCTGCCGTGTAAATATCCACATGCTGGACTCTCCTGTCATGTGAAGATAGACATGCTGGAATCTCCTGCAGTGTAAGGATCCACAACCTGCAATCTCCTGCAGTGAGAACATCCACATCATGGAATCTCCAGCAGTGAGAAGATCCAAATCCTTTAACCTCCTGCTGTGTGAAGATCCACATCATGGAAAATCCAAATGTGTGAACATCCATATCATGGAATCGCCTGCAGTTTGAAGAACCAAATCCTGGAAACTCCTGCAGTGTGAAGATTCACATCCTGGAAACTACTGCTGTGTTATTATCCATATCCTGGACTCTCCTGCAATGTGAAGATAGACATCCTGGAATCTCCTGCAGTGTAAGAATCCACAACCTGGAATCTCCAGCAGTGATAAGATCCACATCCTGGAATCTCCTGCAGTGAGAAGATCCAAATCATGTAAACTCCTGCAGAGTGAAGAACCACATCCTGGAATCAACTGCTGTGTAAAGATCCACATCGTAGAAACACCTGTTGTGTGAAGATCCCCATACTGGAAACTCCTGCTGTGTTAAGATCCAGATCCTGGAGTCTCCTGCAGTGTGAAGATTCACATCATGGAATCTCCAGCAGTGTGAAGATCCATATCACCGAATCTCCTGCAGTGTGAAGATCTACTTCCTGGAAACAACTGTCATGTGAAGATCCACATCTTGGAATCTCCTGCAGAATGAAGATCCATGTCTTGGAATCCCCTGCAGTTTGAAGATCCACATCCTGGAATCATCCGCAGTGTGCAGATCGACATATTGTAATCTCCTGCAGTGTGATCATCCACATCATGGAAACTCCTGCACTGTTGCAAATCACATTCTGCAATCTACTGCAGTATAATGTTCATCATCCTGGAATCTCCTGCAGTGTAAAGATCCATATCCTGGACTCCCCTGTCATGTGAAGATACACATCCTGGAATCTCCTGCAGTGTAAGGATCCACAACCTGGAATCTCCTGCAGTGAGAACATCCACATCCTGGAATCACCTGCAGTGAGAAGATCCAAATCCTGTAACCTACTGCAGAGTGAAAAACCTCATCATGGAATCTACTGCTGTGTGAAGATCCACATCATGGAAAATCCAGAAGTGTGAACAACCACATCCTGGAAACTCCTGCAGTGTTAAGAACCACATCTTGGAAACTTCTGCAGTGTAAAGATCCAGTTGCTGGAGTCTCCTGCAGTGTCAAGATCCACATCCTAGAATCTCCTACAATGTGAAGATAGACATCCGGGAATCTCCTGCAGTGTAAGGATCCACAACCTGGAATCTCCTGCAGTGAGAACATCCACATCCTGGAATCTCCTGCAATGAGAAGATCCAAATCCTGTAAACTCCTGCAGAGTGAAGAACCACATCCTGCAAACAACTGCGGTGTGAAGATCCACATCAGGGTAAAGCTACAAGAGTGAAGATCCACATCCTGGCATCTCCTGCAGCATGAAGATCCACATTCTGGAAACTCCTGCAGTGTAAATATCCAGATCCTGGAGTCTCCTGCAGTGTGTAGATTCACATTCTGGAATCTCCTGCAGTGTGATGATCCATATACCTGAATCTCCAGTAGTGTGAAGAACTACATCCTGGAAACAACTGTCATGTGAAGATCCACATCTTGGAATCTCCTGTAGAATGAAGATCCACATCCTGGAATCCCCTGCAGTTTGAAGATCCACCTCCTGGAATCTTCTGCAGTGTGAAGATCCACATATTGTAATCTCCTGCAGTGTGAAGACCTGCACTCTGGAATGTCCTGCGGTGTAACAAATCACATTCTGCAATCTACTGCAGTATAATGTTCAACATCCTGGAATCTCCTGCAGTGTAAGGATCCACAACCTGGAATCTCCAGCAGTGAGAAGATCCAAATCCTGTAACCTCCTGCAGAGTGAAGAAGCACATCCTGAAATTTACTGCTGTGTGAAGATCCACTTCATGGAAAATCCCAAGGGTGAACATCCACATCATGGAATCTCCTGCAGTGTGAAGATCCACATCCTGAAAACTCCTGCAGTGTAAAGATCCAGATCCTGGAGTCTCCTGCAGTGTGAAGATCCATATCCTGGAATCTCCTGCAGTGTGAAGATTCGCATTTTGGTATCTCCTGCACTGTGAAGATCCACATCCTGGAAACACCTCTCATGTGAAGATCCACATCTTGGAATCTCCTGCAGTGTGAAGATCTGCATCCTGGAATCTCCTGCAGTGTGAAAAGTCGCATCCTGGAATCTCCTGCAGTGTGAAGATCCACATCCTGGGATCTCCTGCAGTGACAAGATCCATATCCAGCAAACTCCTGCAGTGTGAAGATTCGCATCCTAGAGTCTCCTGCAGAGTGAAGATCCACATCCTGGAATCTCCTGCAGTGTGAAGATCCACCTCCTGGAAACACCTGTCATGTGAAGATCAACATCCTGGAATCTCCTGCAATTTGAAGATCCACATCTTGCAAACTCCTGCAGCATAGAGATCCATATCTTGGAATCTCCTGCAGTGTGAAGATCCACATCCTGGAATCTACTGTAGTGTGAATATCCACATCATATAATCTCCTGCCTCGTGCAAATCCACATCCTGGAAACTACTGAAATGTACCAATACACATCCTGGAAACTACTGCAGTGTTAAGGTCAACATCCTGGAAACCCCTACAGAGTGATCACTCACATCCCGGAAACTCCTGCAGAGTGAAAAACCACATGCTGGAATCTAATGCAGTGAGAAGATATAGATCTTGGAAAGACCTCCGGTGTGAAGATCCACAGCCTGGAATCTCCTGCAGTGTAAAGATCCATATCCTGGACTCTCCTGCAACGTGAAGATCGACATCCTGAATCTCCTGTAGAGTAAGGATCCAAAAGCTGGAATATCCTGCAGTGAGAAGATCCACATCCTGTGAACTTGTGCAGAGTGAGGAAGCACATCCAGGAATCTACCACGGTGTGAATATACACATCATGAAAAATCCACCAGTGTGAAGATCCACATCCTGGAATCTCCTGCAGTGTGAAGATCCACATCCTGGAATCAACTGCAGTGTGAAGATCCACATCCTGGAATCTACTGTAGTGTGAATATCCACATCATATAATCTCCTGCCGCGTACAAATCCACATCCTGGAAACTACTGAAGTGTACCAATACACATCCTGGAAACTACTGCAGTGTAAAGGTCAGCATCCTAGAAACCCCTGCTGAGTGATCACTCACATCTCGGAAACTCCTGCAGAGTGAAAAACCACATCCTGGAATCTAATGCAGTGAGAAGATATAGATCTTGGAAAGACCTCCAGTGTGAAGATCCACAGCCTGGAATCTCCTGCAGTGTAAAGTTCCATATCCCGGACTCTCCTGCAACGTGAAGATCGACATCCTGGAATCTCCTGTAGAGTAGCGATCCAAAACCTGGAATATCCTGCAGTGAGAAGATCTACATTCTGTGAACTCGTGCAGTGTGAAGATCCACATCCTGGAATCTCCTGCAGAATAAAGATCCACATCCTGGAATCTTCTGCAGTGTGATGATCCACATCCTGGTAACTCCTACAAATTGAAAAAGACATCGTGGAATTTCCTGCAGTGACATGATCCACATCATGGAATCTCATGCAATATAAAGATACACATACTGAAATCTCATGCTTTGAGAAGATCCACATCCTGGAATCTCCTGTAGCATCAAGATCCACATCCTGGAATCCCTGCAGTGTGTAGATCCACATCCTGGAATCTCCTGTAGTGTGAAATCTACATCCTGATATCTCCCGCATTGCCAAGATCCTCATCTTGGAATCACCTGCAATGTAAAGATTGACCTCCTTCAATATCCTTCAGTGTGAAGAATCATATAATGGAAGCTCCTGCAGTGTGAAGATTTACATCCTGGAATCTCCTGCAGTGTGAAGATCCACATCCTGGTATCTCCTGCAGTGTGAAGATCCACATCCTGGAATCTCCAGCAGTGAGATGATCCAAATCTTGTCAACTCATGCAGAGTGAAGAACCACATCCTGGAATCAACTGCTGTTTGAAGATCCACATCAAGGAAAATCCACAGGAGTGAAGATCCACATCATGGAATCTCCTGCAGGGTGATGATCCACATTCTGGAAACTCCTGCATTGAGAACATCCACATCCTGGAATCTCCTGCGGTGACAAGATCCATATCTTGCAAACTCCTGCAGTGTGAAGATTCGCATCCTAGAGTCTCCTGCAGTGTGAAGATCCACATCCTGGAATCTCCTGCAGTGTGAAGATTTGCATCCTGGAATCTCCTGCAGTGTGAAGTTCCACATCCTGGAAACACCTGTCATGTGAAGATCTGCATCCTGGAATCTCCTGCAATTTGCAGATCCACATCTTGCAAACTCCTGCAGTGTCATGATCCATATCTCGGAATCTCCAGCAGTGAGAAGATCCACATGCTGGAATCCCCTTTAATGTGAAGATCTACATCCTGGAATCTCCTGCAGTTTCATGAAACATATCTCGGAATCTCCAGCACTGAGAAGATCCACATCCTGGAATCCCCAATAATGTGAAGATCTACATCCTGGAATCTCCTACAGTGTAAAGATCCATATCGTGGGATCTCTGGCAGGGTGAAGATCCATATCCTGGAATCTACTGTAGTGTGAATATACACATCATATAATCTCCTGCCGCGTGAAAATCCGTACTGAAGTGTACCGATCTACATCTTGGAAACTACTGCAGTGTAAAGGTCTACATCCTGGAAACCCCAGCAGGGTGATCACTCACATCCCGGAAACTCCTGCAGAGTGAAAAACCACATCCTGGAAACTAATGCAGTGAGAAGATATAGATCGTGGAAAGAGCTCCGGTGTGAAGATCCACAGCCTCGAATCTCCTGCAGTGTGAAGATCCACATCCTGGAATCTCCTGCAGTGAGAAGATCTGAATCCTGACAACTCCTGTAGAGTGAAGAACCACATCCTGGAATCAACTGCTGTGTGAAGATCCACATCACGGAAAATCCACAAGAGTGAAGATCCACATCATGGAATCTCCTGCAGGGTGATGATCCACATTCTGGAAGCTCCTGCAGTGTAAAGATCCAGATCCTGGAGTCTGCTGCAGAGTGAAGATCCATATCCGGGAATCTCCTGCAGTGTGAAGATTTGCATCCTGGAAACTCCTGCAGTGTAACAAACCACATTGTGCAATCTACTGGAGTATAAAGCTCAACATCCTGGAAACTCCTGCAGTGTAAATATCCATATCTTGGACTCTCCTGCAATGTGAAGATAGGCATCCTGGAATCTGCCGCAGTGTAAGAATCCACAACCTGGAATCTCCAGCAGTGATAAGATCCACATCTTGGAATCTCCTGCACTGAGATGATCCAAAACATATAACCTCCTGCAGAGTGAAGAACCACATCCTGGAATCAACTGCTGTGTGAAGATCCACATCCTGGAAACACCTGTCGTGTGAAGATCCACATCCTGGAAACTCCTGCAGTGTTAAGATCCAGATCCTGGAGTCTCCTGCAGTGTGAAGATACACATCTTGGAATCTCCTGCAGTGTGAAGATCAATATCCCCGAATCTCCAGCAGTGTGAAGATCTACATCCTTGAAACAACTGTCATGTGAAGATCTACATATTGTAATCTCCTGCAGAATGAAGATCCACATCCTGGAATCCACTGCAGTTTGACGATCCACATTCTGGAATCGTCTGCAGTGTGAAAATCCACATATTGTAATCGCCTGTAGTGTGATGATCCACATCCTGGAAACACCTGCGCTGTTGCAAATCACATTCTGCAATCTACTGCAGTATAATGTTCAACATCCTGGAATCTCCTGCAGTGTAAAGATCTATATCCTGTTCTCTACTGTCATGTGAAGATGTACATCCTGGAATCTCCTGCATTATAAGGATCCACAACCTGGAATCTCCTGCAGTGAGAACATCCACATCCTGGAATCACCTGCAGTGAGAAGGGCCAAATCCTGTAACCTCCTGCAGAGTGAGGAATGTCATCATGGAATCTACTGCTATGTGAAGATCCACATCTGGGAAAAGCTACAAGAGTGAAGATCCACATCCTGGAATCTCCTGCAGTGTGAAGATCCACATTCTGGAAACTCCTGCAGTGTAAATATCCAGATCCTGGAGTCTCCTGCAGTGTGAAGATTCGCATTCCGGAATCTCCTGCAGTGTGAAGATCCATATCCCCGAATCTCCAGTATTGTGAAGATCTACATCCTGCAAACAACTGTCATGTGAAGATCCACATCTTAGAATCTCCTGCAGAATGAAGATCCAAATCCTGGAATCCCCTGCAGTTTGAAGATCCATATCCTGGAATCTTCCGCAGTGTGAAGATCCACATATTGTAATCTCCTGCAATGTGAAGATCCACATCCTGGAATGTCCTGAGGTGTAACAAATCACATTCTACAATCTACTGCAGTATAATGTTCAACATCCTGGAATCTCCTGCAGTGTAAGGATCCACAACCTGGAATCTCGAGCATTGAGAAGATCCAAATCCTGTGACCTCCTGCAGAGTGAAGAACCACATCCTGGAATCTACTGCTGTGTGAAGTTCCACATCATGGAAAAACCACAAGTGTGAACATCCACATCATGGAATCTCCTGCAGTGTGAAGATCCACATCCTGGAAACTCCTGCAGTTTAAAGATCCAGATCCTGGAGTCTCCTGCAGTGTGAAGATCCACATCATGTAATCTCCTGCAGTGTGAAGATTCGCATCCTGGAATCTCCTGCACTGTGAAGATCCACATCCTGGAAACACCTGTCATGTGAAGATCCACATCTTGGAATCTACTGCAGTGTGAAGATCTGCATCCTGGAATCTCCTGCAGTGTGAAGAACCACATCCTGGAAACCCCTGCAGTTTAAAGATCCAGATCAGGAGTCTCCTGCAGTGTGAAGATCCACATCCTAGAATCTCCTGCAATGTGAAGATAGACATCCGGGAATCTCCTGCAGTGTAAGGATCCACAACCTGGAATCTCCTGCAGTAAGAACATCTACATCCTGGAATCTCCTGCAGTGAGAAGTTCCAAATCCTGTATACGCCTTCTGAATGAAGAACCACATCCTGCAAACAACTGCTGTGTGAAGATCCACATGAGGGAAAAGCTACAAGAGTGAAGATCCACATCCTGGAATCTCCTGCAGTGTGAAGATCCACATTCTGGAAACTCCTGCAGTGTAAATATCCAGATCCTGGAGTCTCCTGCAGTGTGAAGATTCACATTCTGGAATCTCCTGCAGTGTGAAGATCCATATCCCCGAATCTCCAGTATTGTGAAGATCTACATCCTGGAAACAACTGTCATGTGAAGATCCACATCTTGGAATCTCCTGCAGAATGAAGATCCAAATCCTGGAATCCCCTGCATTATGAAGATCCATATCCTGGAAAATTCTGCAGTGTGAAGATCCACATCATGTAATCTCCTGCAGTGTGAAGATTCGCATCCTGGAATCTCCTGCACTGTGAAGATCCACATCCTGGAAACACCTGTCATGTGAAGATCCACATTTTGGAATCTCCTGCAGTGTGAAGATCTGCATCCTGGCATCTCCTGCAGTGTGAAAAGTCACATCCTGGAATCTCCTGCAGTGTGAAGATCCACATCCTGGAATCTCCTGCAGTGACAAGATCCATATCCTGCAAACTCCTGCAGTGTGAAGATTCGCATCCTGGTATCTCCTGCAGTGTGAAGATCCATATCCTGGAAACACCTGTCATGTGATGATCTGCATCCTGGAATCTCCTGCAATTTGAAGATCCACATCTTGCAAAACCCTGCTGTGTCATGATCCATATCTCGGAATGTCCCGTAGTGAGAAGATCCACATGCTGGAATCCCCTGTAATGTGACGATCCACATCCTGGAATCTACTGTAGTGTGAATATCCACATCATATAATTCTCTGCCGCGTGCAAATCCACATCCTGGAAACTACTGAAGTGTACCAATACACATCCTGGAACTACTGCAGTGTAAAGGTCTACATCCTGGAAACACCTGCACGGTGATCACTCACATCCCGGAAACTCCTGCAGAGTGAAAAACCACATCCTGGAATCTAATGCAGTGAGAAGATATAGATCGTGGAAAGACCTCCGGTGTGAAGATCCACAGCCTGGAATCTCCTGCAGTGTAAAGATCCATATCCTGGACTATCCTGCAATGTGAAGATCAACATCCTGGAAACTCCTGCATTGAGAAGATCCACATCCTGTGAGCTCGTGCAGAGTGAAGAACCACATCCAGGAATCTACTACTGTGTGGAGTTATTCATCATGGAAAATCCACCAGTGTTAAGATCCACATCCTGGAATCTCCTGCAGTGTGAAGATCCACATCCTGGAATCTCCTGCAGAATAAAGATCCACATCCTTGAATCTACTGCAGTGTGAAGATCCACATCCTGGAATCTACTGCAGTGTGAAGATCCACATCCTGGAATCTCCTACAGATTGAAAAACACATCGTGGAATTTCCTGCAGTGACATGATCCACATCCTGGTATCTCATGCAATATAAAGATACACATCCTGAAATCTCATGCTTTGAGAAGATCCACATCCTGGAATCTCCTGTAGCGTCAAGATCCACATCCTGGAATCCCTGCAGTGTGTAGATCCACATCCTGGAATCTCCTGTAGTGTGAAATCTACATCCTGATATCTCCCGCATTGCCAAGATCCTCATCCTAGAATCTCCTGCAGTGTAAAGATCGACATCCTGCAATCTCCTGCAGTGTGAAGATTCATATACTGGAATCTCCTGTACTGTGAAGATTCACATCCTGGAATCTGCTGCAGTGTGAAGATCCACATCCTGGTATCTCCTGCAGTGTGAAGATCCACATTTAGGAATTTCCTGCAGTGGGCTGATCCTCCTAGTGGATGATCTGCCCCTCCACTGCCCGCACATGTTGTTCCAGGTTGCACCATCTCTTAAAGCCTCCATCTTCTGACCTCCGCAAGCTGCCCCAGGTCTTTATCTATATTGTTCCCGACATGTCCACGACTTGTTGGTCCGGCAGCGTTCTGGATGAAGTGATATCCTGCTGGTGGCGTCAATCATTGGACAGAAATGGACAATTTCATTTGGGGCCTCATCTACCTCCTGTTAATGGGGTACAGAATAGCTTCACTGTCTCTGGCAGGTATGGCAACTCTCCAAGATTGGCGGGAGTTCACATTCCCACCCTTACTTCATGCTGGCGGAAAACCAATTTTTCCCCTCCCACTGCATTGCCCCCCCCATTCCCGCCATTAAATCCATCACAGAAAGTGTTGGAAAATTCCGATCTATGTCAATGCTTAAAAAGAAATTGCAGAGCTATGTGAAGTAATGAGAATAATGGAATGTGGGAATACATGGGATTAGAAGCACCGTTAATGTGGAGGATGAACACAAGGTGGACTGTTTAGGCCCAATGGCCAGATGTAGTATTTTATCAGCAATTCATTCGTACAGAAATCACTGCAACATTGAAAATAACATGAAGCAGATTAATAACCATGCTGACTTGCTACAGCTGTTTCTTCCATGTAGTTGGGACTGAGCAGAAGACAATTTGGTTCTCCTGTCCCCAGGCAGCCCAGGCACCCCACAGAGCTGCCCACCTATGAGATGCTGGCAGACATGACAGGCTCACGTTAGTTTTGAATGCATCAGAAATCATGCAAGAATGAATGAAAGTTTCACCATGCCTCCATGAGGCACATTGTCACCAGGCTTTTTTTTTATCAGAGGTCAACTGGCTTCCCCTGGGCTAGGGAACGAGTGGAATGGTGGCTGCTTGTCGCTACCCAAGTTGTAAGGTGGAAGTCATAATAGCAGGATGACCCTGAGCGGACAGTGGGTGCGGACAGGGTCAGACCAGGGTGACCCTGAGTGGACAGTGGGTGCGGACAGGATCAGACCAGGGTGAACCTGAGTGGACAGTGGGTGTGGACTGGATCAGGCCAGGGTGACCCTGACTGGACAATGGGTGAGGACAGGATCAAACCAGAGTGACCCTGAGTGGACAGTGGGTGTGGAAAGGATAAAGCCAGAGTGACTCTGAGTGGACAGTGGATGTGGACAGGATCAGACTAGAGTGACCCTGAGTGGACAGTGGGTGTGGACAGGATCAGACCAGAGTGACCCTGAGTGGACAGTGGGTGAAGACAGGATGAGACCAGGTTGATCCTGAGTGGACAGTGGATGTGGACAGGATCAAACAAAGATGACCCTGAGTAGACAGTGGGTGTGGACAGGATCAGACCAGGTTGATCCTGAGTGGACAGTGGGTGTGGACAGGATCAGACCAGGGTGACCTTGAGTGGACAGTGGGTGAGGACAGGATCAGACCAGGGTGACCCTGAATGGACAGTGGGTGTGGACAGGATCAGACACTGGACCATCTCTGTTCCTGTCTGTAATCATGTGAGAAATGGCTGAGATACCTCGACTGTAATCAGCTCAAGTCAGTGCTTTCAGTAGAGGGCAGCACAACAAGATAGATGATTGGGGGGAAAAAAAGAGTTACATAGGATTAAAGAAAATTTACATCACAGAAACAGATCATTCAGTCCAGCTGCTCCATGCTGGTGTGTATATTCCACATGAGCTTTTATCTCACCATATCAGCATAAGGAAGCAATAGTGTTGTGGTATTGTCACTTCTCTCATAATGCAGAGACCCAGGGTAAAGCTCTGGGGATCTGGGTTTGAATCCCACCACGGCAGATAGTGGAATTTGAATATAATAAAAATCTGGAATTAAAAGTCTGATGATAATCACGAATTGATTGTTGTGAAAACCCATTTGGTTCACTAATGCCCTGCCCTTTGGGGAAGAGAATCTGTCATCCTTACCTGGTTTGGCCTATGTGTGACTGCAGACCCACAGGAATGTGGCTGAGTTGCAAAATGCCCTGTTAAACAACCACTCAGATGTAACAAACCGCTACAAAAATGAAACCGGAGGGACCACCTGGCATTGACCAAAGCACCAGAAATGACAACGGCAATCCCAGTTGACCCTGCAAAGTCCTCCTCACTAACTAGTGGCCAGAATTGGGAGAGCTGTCTCACAGACAAGTCAAGCAACAGCCTGACATAATCATCCTCACAGAATCATACCTTACAGACAATGTCCCCGACACCACCATCACCATCCCTGGGTATGTCCTATCCCATTGGCAGGACAGGCCCAGCAGAGGTGGCAGCACAGTGGTATACAGTCGGGACGAGTTGCCTTGGGAGCCCTCAACATCACTCTGGACGCCATGAAGTCTCATGGAACCTAATCAGGTCAAACATGGGCAAGGAAACCTCCTGCTGATTATCACATAATACCCTCCCTCAGCTGATGAATCAGTGCTCCTCCTTGTTGAACATGACATTTACCGTCCCATCAACCTAATCTCAATCATCAGGAAAGAAGGGGTCATCAACAGTGCTATCAAGCAACACTTGCTCACTGGCACCCAGTTTGGAGCCAATCAGCTCCTGACCTCATTACAGCCTTGGTGAAAACATGGACAAAAGAGCTGAACTCCTGAGGTATGATGAGAGTGACTGCCCTTGACATCAAAGCAGCATCTGACAGAGTGTGGCATCAAGAAGCCCTAGCAAAACTGGAGTCAATGGGAATCGGGGAGAACTCTCCACTGGTTGGAGGCATGCCTCGGAAGATGATTGTTGTTATTGGAGGTCAGTCATCTTAGCTCCAGGACATCATTGCAGGAGTTCCTCAGGGTAGTGTCCTGGGCCCAACTATCTTCAGCTCCTTCATCAATGACTTTCCTTCCATCATAAGGTCAGAAGTGGGGATGTTCGTTGATGATTGCACAATGTTGAGCACCATTCGTGACTCCTCAGATACTGAAGCAGTCCATGTCCAAAAGCAGCAAGACCTGGACAATATCCAGGCTTGGACTGACAAGTGGCAAGTAACATTCATGCCATACAAGTGTCAGGAAAGACCATCTCCAACAAGAGAGAATTCAACTGTTGACCCTTGATGTTCAATGGCTTTGCCATCAATGAATCCCCTACTATCAACATCCTGGGGGCTATGATTGACCAGAAACTGAACTGGACTAGCCATATAAATACTATAGCTACAAGAGCAGGTCAGAGGCTAGGAATCCTGTGGCGAGTAACTCACCTACTGACTCCCCAAAGCCTGTCCACCATCTACAAGGCACAAGTCAGGAGTGTGATGGAATACTTCCCATTTGCCTGGATGAGTGCAGCTCCCACAACACTCAATAAGCTTAACACCATCCAGGAAAAAGCAGCCCACTTGATTGGCACCACATCCACAAACATTCGCTCCCTCTACTACCAACACATGACACATAGTAGCAGCAGTGTGTACCATCTACAAGATGCACTGCAGGAATTCACCAAATCTCCTTCGACAGCACCTTCCAAACCCACAATCACTACCATCTTGAAGGACACTGGCAGCAGATAGATGGGAACACCACCACCTGGAAGTTCCCCACCAAGTTGCTCACCATCCTGACTTGGAAATATATTGCCGTTCCTTCACTGTCACTGGGTCAAAATCCTGGAACTCCATTCCTAACAGCGCTACACCACATGGACTGCAGCGGTTCAAGAAGGCAGCTCACCACCGCCTTCTGAAGGACAATTAGGCATGGGCAATAAATGCTGGCCCAGCCAGCAAAGCCCACATCCCAAGGATGAATAAAAAAAAACCTTTTATTCCTTCCTTTAACAAGGCTCCAGGATAACTTTTGTTTCTGAGGCAGTGAGAGGCATGTGTTGGAGAAACGAAGTGCAGGACTGTGGTGTATCAGGTTGTATGACTGGCCCACTTCTTTGTCCTAGCAATATTCCAGTTTGTTGCTTATTCCTGGGGGTGCCCGTTCAGATTTCATACCAAAGCCTAACTCAGGGTGCAGAATGAGCAAAAAGGAAGCACATTGTCTCACCAGGGAGTGGTGGAAATCGTAGCAGCTCATTTTGATCAAATACAAGCTGCAGCAATCAAATTCAAGTTTCAAAATGAATGAGTTTACGCCTACTCTGAAAGACCAGTTATAGAGGCAGCATTATAATGACAGGTGTGGTTTGGGTTAGACGAGAATTGTGGTGCAATGTTAGTGATAAAATGATACCACGCTGATTGATGTTAGCGACTACAAACGTTTCAGATTATTTTATCACTACTATATAAAACAAACTAGCTGATGAGCGAGGTAGCAAATAGAACAGTAGAACTTCATAATACTGGCCTGATACAGGACACAGTGTGGGACTGAGTGATACTGACAGGATACAGGGCACAGAGTGGGGCTGAGTGATACTGACACATTGTGGGACTGAGTCATACTGACCGGATACAGTAAACAGTGTGGAACTGAGTAACACTTACCAGAATAAGGACAGAATGTGGGACTGAGTGGTAAAGACCAGATACAGTAAACAGTGTGGGACTGAGTGATACTGGCTGGATACAGGACACAATGAAGGACTGCGTGACACTGACCAAAATAAGGACACAGTGTGGGATTGAGTGATACTGACCAGATACAGTAAATGACGTGGCACTGAACGATACTGACCAAATTCAATAAAAAGTGTGGGACTCAGAGATGCTGACCGGATGCAGGGCACAGTGTGGGACTACGAGATACTGACTGGCTGCAGGGCACACTGTGGGACTGCGAGATACTGACTGGCTACAGGGCACAGTGTGGGACTGCGAGATATTGACTGGCTGCAGGGCACAGCGTGGGACTGAGTGATACTGACTGGCTGCAGGGCACAGTGTGGGACTGCGAGATACTGACTGGATACAGGAAACAGTGTGGGCCCGAATGATATTGACCAGAGTGATATTGATCAGTACGTAGGGGGCAGTCCTGGACTTAATGTTAGGGAATGAAGCCAGGCAAGTGCTGGAGGTAGCAGTGGGAGAGCATTTTGCAGATAGTGATCATAACTCCATTAGATTCAAGGTTGTTATGGAAGAGGATAAAGATGGGCCAGAAATCAGAGTTCTAAATTGGGGGAAGACCAATTTTAATAAAATCAGATATGATTTGGCCAGAGTCGACTAGGAGCAGCTACTTTTAGGTAAATCTGCATTAGAGCAGCAGGACTCATTCAAGAAGGAAATAGGGAGAGTACAGGGCCAACATATTCCAGTAGAGACAAAAGGTAGGACCAACAAATCCAGGGAACCCTGGATGTCGAGGGATATACAGGATTGGATAAAGAGAAAAAGGGAGGCTTATGGCAGATACCGGGGGCTCAAAACAGCAGAAGCCCTAAAGGAGTATAGAATGTGTAGGGGGGAACTTAAAAGGAAATTAGGAGACCAAAAAGGGGTATGAAAAAGCATTGGCAGTAAAATAAAGGAAAATCCAAACTTATTTTACCAGTACATTAAGAGTAAGAGGATAACTAGGGAAAGAGTAGGGCCCATTATGGAGCGTAGTAGCAATGTGTGTGTGGAACTGGAAGACGTAGGTAGGGTTTTAAATGAATACTTTGTGTTCACAATTGAGGGGGACAATGTGGGTATGGAAAACAGGCAGAAGGATTGTGATATAATTAAAGAAATTAGCATAGAAATGGAGGAGGTTCTCAATGGTCTGGCAGTCTTAAAAGTAGATGAATCTCCAGGGCCGCATGAAATGTATCCCAGGCAGTTGAGTGAGGCAAGGGAGGAGATAGCAGGGGTGCTGGCAATAATTTTCAATACCTCTCTGGCCAGAGGAGATGTGCCAGAGGACTGGAGGACAGCCATTGTGGTACCATTATTCAAGAAGGGAGGAGGGATAAACCAGGGAACTACAGGCCAGTCAGTCTAACCTCAGTGGTGGGGAAACTATTGGAAGCAATTCTGAGGGACATAATTAATCTACACTTGGAGAGGCAGGGAGTAATCAAGGACAGTCAGCATGGTTTTGTTACGGGGAGGTCATGTCTGACCAATTTGATTGAATTTTTGAAGAGATGACCAGATGTGTAGATGAGAGCAATGCATTTGATGTAGTCTACTTGGACTTCAGCAAGGCTATTGATAAGGTCCCTCATGGGAGATTGATAATGAAGGTAAGAACCCATGGGATCCAAGGCAATTTGGCAAATTGGATTCAGAATTGGCTGAGGGGCAGGAAGCAGAGGGTGATGGTTGAGGAGTGTTTTTGTGTCTGGATGCCTGTGTCAAGTGGGGTTTCACAGGGATCGATGTTGGGCTCCTTGCTATTTGTGGTATATATAAATGATTTAGAATTGAATGTAGGAGGGTTGATCAGTAAGTTCACGGATGATGTGAAAATTGGTGGGGTGGTAAATAACGAGGAGGATAGCCCTAGAGTATAGGAGAATATATATGGGTTGATCAGATGGGCTGATCAGTGGCAAATGGAATTTAATCTGGATAAGTGTGAGGCAATGCACTTGGGCAGGACAAATAAGGCACGGGAATACACGATGAATGGTAGGACCCTGGGAAGTACCGAGGATCAGAGGGACCTTGGTGTACATGTCCAGCAGTCTCTTAAGGCAGTGGGACAGGTAGATAAGGTGGTTAAGAAGACATGTGGGATACTTGCCTTTATTAGCCGAGGCATAGAATGTAAGCGCAAGGAGGTTATACTGGAACTGTATAAAACACTGATTAGGCCACAGCTAGAGTATTGCGTGCAGAACTGGAATCCGCATTATAGGAAGGATGTGATTGCTCTAGAGAGAGTGCAGAGGAGATTTACCAGGGTGTTGCCTGGGCTGGAGATTTTTAGTTATGAGGAGAGATTGGATGGACTGGGGCTATTTTCCTTGGAGCAAAGGAGATTGAGGGGGGGCAAGATTGAGGTGTAAAAAATTATGCGGCGCATAGATAGGATAGACAGGAAGGAACTTCTCCCCTTGGTGGAAGGATCAATAACTGGGGGCATAGATTTAAGGTAAGGGACAGGAGGTAGAGGGAATGTGAGGAAGAATTTTTAAGTGCACAGTGGCCTGGCCTAGGACAGCTGTGCCCTTATGGATCCATGCTGCCTTTGAGAAGCAACTAGACTTAATTGCCTCTTGCATTTGTTAGCGAGATCTGTATCACTTTGGACCATTATTGCTCATACTGAGGACATGGGAATCTGGAACTCACTGCCTGAAAGGGTGGTAGACGCAGAAACCCTCATAACATTTAAGAAGTATTTGGATTTGCACTTGTGATGCCATGGCATACAAGGCTATGGGCCTAGTGCTGGAAAATGGGATTAGAATAGTTAGGTACTTGTTTGACCGGCGCAGACTCGATGGGCCGAAGGGCATTTTCTGTCACATTGGCTGTCCTCCAGTCCTCTGGCACGTCTCCTCTGGCCAGAGAGGTATTGAAAATTATTGCCAGCGCCTCTGCTATCTCCTCCCTTGTCTCACTCAACAGCCTGGGATTTCATGTGGCCCTGGAGATTTATCTACTTTTAAGACTGCCAGTCCATTGAGCACCTCCTCCCTTTCTATGCTTATTCCTTTGATTATGTCATAGTCCTTCTGCCTGACTTCCATGCCCATGTTATCCCTCTCACTTGTGAACACCTACACAAAGTATTCATTTACAGCCCTACCTATGTCTTCCAGTTCCACACACAATTTGCCACTACGGTCCATAATGGGCCCTACTCTTTCCTTAGTTATCCTCTTACTCTTAATGTACTTGTAAAATAACTTTGGATTTCCCTTTATTTTACCTGTCAATGTTTTTCATGCCCCCTTTTTGCTCTCCTAATCTCCTTTTCAAGTTCCCCCTACACATTCTGTACTCCTCTAGGGCTTCTGCTGTTTTGAGCCCTCATTATCTGCCATAAGCCTCCCTTTTTCTCTTTATCCAATCCTGTATATCCCTCGACATCCAGGGTTCCCTGGATTTGTTGGTCCCACCCTTTATCTTTACTGGAATATGTTGGCCCTGTACTCTCCCTATTTCCTTCTTGAATGAGTCCCACTGCTCTGCTGTTGATTTACCTAAAAGTAGCTGCTCCCAGTCCACTCTGGCCAAATCATATCCAACCTTCTTAAAACTGGCCTTCCCCCAATTTAGAACTCTGATTCCTGGCCTATCCTTTCCTTTTCCATAACAACCTTGAATCTAATGGAGTTATGATCATAATCTGCAAAATGTTCTCCCACTGATATCTCTACCACTTGCCCGATTTCATTCCCTAAAATTAAGTCCAGGACCGCGCCCCCCCCCCCCGCCTCTTGTAGGACCTTCTGCGTATTGGCTTAAAAAGCTCTCCTGGATGCATTTTAAAAATTCCACTCCCTCTTAACTTATCACACTATGACTAACTCAGTTAATGTTGGGGAAGTTGAAATCCCCCACTATTACTACCCTATTATTTTTACACTTCTCTGAAATTTACCACATATCTGCACTTCTATTTCTCTCTGTTTGGGGGCCTATAGTACACTCCCAGCAATGTGATTGTTCCTTTTTTGTTTTTTAGTTCTACCCATTTGGATTCATTTGAGAAGCCTTCTAAGATGTCATCCCTCCTTACTGCTATAATTGATTCCTTGATCAATAATGCAATACCCCCTCCTCTTTTACCTCCTTCCCTGTCTCGCCTGAAGACCCTATATCCTGGAATATTGAGCTGCCAATCCTGCCCCTCTCTCGACCATGTCTCTGTGACAGCAATGCCAGCATACTTCCACGTGTTAATTTGTGCCCTCAACTCATCTGCTTTATTTGTCAGACTCCTTGCATTAAAATAAATACCATCCAACGTTACCAAATTCCCTTGTGCTTAACTGGCCTATAATTTCTATGCCTTCAAGACTCACTTGCTCGCTCTTCTAATTTTGCCTGTGCATCTTCACCTGCTGAGCCTCCTCTCAGGACCCCATCCCCTTGGCAAGTTAGTTTCAACCGTCCCCAACAACACTAGCAAACTCCCTGTGAGGATGTTGGTCCCATTCCGATTCAGGTGCAACCCATCCACCTGGGGATTTCCTGACTACCTGCCTGGCATCTTTCTTCTGACTGATGGTCACCCATTCCCTCTCTGTCTGCACTTCCGTAAACTGTGGGGTGACCACGTCTAAAAATGTGCCATCCACGAAACTCTCAGCCTCGCGGATGCACCTCAGCACCTCCAGCTGCCGCTCAAACTTCGAAAATTGGAGCTCAACTAGCTTCAGCTGGTGGCACTTCGTGCACACGTGGTCAGTCAGTGTGCAGGGGGCATCTAGGACTTCCCACATGTTGTAGGCAGTACATAACACGGGACTGAGCTGCCCTGCCATGCATCTAGTTGAAAAAAAACCCTTACTTTAAGTTAAATACAGTAAAAAAAGTTAAAATTATTTATGCACTTTAAATAAAAAACTAAAACCTTTACCTTTCCTTAGCTTAATCTATTTTAAACTGGAGCACAACTGGAGAAAAAACTGGAGAAAAACACTTACCTACTACTCTCCAATCAGCTCTCACCTTTGAGGTAACGTCAATTTTTGAAGTGACTGCTTCACTGCGATATGACTGCAGGACACTCTTCCTGGAATGCTTTACAGTGATGCTGGCTGCAGGATATTCTTCCCAGACTGATTCACCACGATGCTGACTGCAGGACACACTTCCCAGACTGTTTCACTGCAATGCTGACTGCAGAACACTCTTCCCACACTGCTTCACCATGATGCTGACTGTGGGACACTCTTCCCAGACTGCTTCATCATGATGCTGACTGCAGGACACTATTCCCAGTGATACAGACCAGAATAAGGACACAGTTTGGGACTGAGTGACACTAACCAGAATAAGGACACAGTGTGGGACTGAGTGATACTGACCGTACACAATGCACAAAGTGGGACTGAGTGATGGTGACCAGAATAAGGACATAGTTTGGGACTGAGTGACACTGACCAGAATAAGGACACAGTGTGGGACTGAGTGATACTGCCCAGATACATTAAACAGTATGGGACTGAGTAATACAGACCAGTACTGGACACAGTGTAAGACTAAGTGATACTGACCGGATATGGGGCACAGTGTAGGACTGAGTGATACTGAACAGGTACAGGACGCAGTGAGGTACTGAACAATACTGACCGGATACAGAAAACAATGTGGTACCGATGATACTGACCAGATACAGTAAATGGTGTGGGACTGAGTGATAATGACCAGATACTGTAAACGGTGTGGGACTGAATGATACTGACCGGATACAGTAAACAGTGTGGTTCCGAGTGATACTGACCAGATACAGTAAAAAGTGTGGGACTGAGTGATACTGACTGGATACAGAAAACAGTGTAGGACTGAGTGATACTGACCAGATACAGAAAATGGTGTGGGACTGAGTGATACTGACCAGATAAAGTAAACGGTGTGGTTCCGAATGATACTGACCAGATATAGTGAACAGTGTGGTACCGAGTGATACTCACCAGATACAGTAAACGGTGTGGGACTGAGTGATACTGACCAGATACAGTAAATGGTGTGGGACTGAGTGATACTGACCAGATATAGCAAACGGTATGGGACTGAGTGATACTGACCAAGTACAGTAATAGGTGTGGTTCTGAGTCACACTGAGTGGATACAGGACACCCTGCGGGACTGAAAGATATTTAGCAGATGCAGGACACAATGTGGAAGTGAGTGATACTGGCCAGATAAAGGACCCTTTGTGGGACTGAGTGATACTGACTGGATACAGTAAACCATGTGAGATTGAGTGATACTGACCGGATACAAGACACAGAGTGGGACTTTGTGAAACTGATGGGATGCAGTAAACGGTGTGGGGCTGAGTGAAACTGACCAGATACAGAACAGGCTTTTGGACTGAGTGACACTGGCAAGATACAGGACACTTTGTGGGACTGAGTGATACTGACCGGATGCAGTAAATGGTGTGGACTGAGTGATACTGACTAGATACAGGGCACAGAGTGGGACTGAGTGATGCTGACCAGATACAGGACAAATTGTCGAACTGAGTGATACTGACCAGGCATAGTAAACAGTGTGGGAGGGAGTGATACTAACCAGAATAAGGACACAGTTTAGGACTGAGTGACACTGACCAGAATAAGGACATATTTTGGGACTGAGTGATACTGACCGGATACAGGACACAGAATGCAACTGAGTGATATTCACCTGATACAGGAGACAGTGTAGGACTGAATGATACTGACCGGATACGTGGCACAGTGTAGGACTGAGTGATACTGACCAGATACAGGACACAGTATGGGACTGAATGACACTGATCATATACAGAACACAGTGCAAGACTAAGTGAAACTGACCAGGTAGAGTAAAGGGTGTGGGACTGAGTGATACTGACTGGATACAGTAAATGCTTTGGGACTAAGTGTTACCAAATGGACACAGGACAAAGAGTGCAACTGAGTGATACTGACCAGGTACAGTAGAGGGTTTGGGACTGAGTGATAATGAAAGGAATCAGGACGCACTATGGGGCTGAGTGATACTGACAGTATACAGGACACAGAGTGGGATTTAGTGATACTGACAGGATGCAGGACATGGTTTGGGACTGACTGGATACCATAAACAGCGTGGGACTGAATGATACTGACCAGATAGAGTAAACTGTTTTGGACTGAGTGATACTGAGCAGATACATTAAAGGGTATGGGACTGAGTGATACTGACCGGATACAGGACTCAGTGCAGGACTAAGTGAAACTGACCAGAAACATCAAAAGTTTTGGGACCGAGAGATACTGAACTGGTACTGGACACGGTGAGGGACTGAGTGACACTGACTGGATACAGGACACACTGTAGGACTAAGTGATACTCACTGGATACAAGAGACAGTGTGGGATTGAGTGGTACTGACCAGATACAATAAAAGCTGTGGAACTGTGTGATACTGACCAGATACAGGACATAGTGCGGGTCTAAGTGAAACTGACCATTAACAGTAAAAGGAGTGGCACTGAGAGATACTAACCAGATTCAGGGCATGATATGAGACAGTGATCCTGACTGGTTACAATCAACCGTGTGGGACTGAGTTATACTGACCAGATACAGGACACAGTGTGGGACTGAGTGTTATTGACCAAATACAGTAAATGGTGAGGGACTGAGTCATACTGTGAGGATACAAGACATAGTTTGTGACTGAGTGATCCTGACCAGATACAGTAAATGGTGTGACTGAATGATACTGACTAGATACAGCAAATGGTGTGGGACTGAATGATACTGACTGGTTACAGTCAATGGTGTGGGACTGAGTGATACTGACCACATACAGGACACATTGCAGGACTAAGTGAAACTAACCAGAAACAGTACAAGGTGTGGGACTGAGAGACTGACTGGTTACAGTCAACGATGTGGTATTGAGTCATACTGAGCAGATACAGGACACAGTTTGTGACTGAGTGATACTGACTGCACACAGGGCACAGTGTAGGACTAAGTGATATGACTGGATACAGTAAATATTGTAGGAGTGAGCGATACTGACCAGTTACCGAAAAAGGTTTTGGGACCAAAGTGATACTGAACGGATGCAGGACACAGCATGTGACTGCCAGATACTGATCAGGCACAGTAAAAGGTGTGGGACTGAGTGATAATGCCCGGATACAGGACATGTTGTGGGACTGAGTGATAGTGAACGGATACAGTAAACAGTTTCATACTGAGTGATACTGACCAGATACAGGATACAGCATGTGACTGAGTGATACTGACCAATTACAGTGAATGGTCTGGGACTGAGTGATACTGATTGGATACTGTAAACAGTGTGGGTCTGAGTGATACTGACCAGATACATAAAACAGTGTGGGACTGAGTGATACTGACCAGATACATAAAACAGTGTGGGACTGAGTGATACTCACTGGATACTGGACACAGTATGGGACTGAGTGATACTGATGGGATACTGGAGACAGAGTGGGACTGAATGATATTGGCCAAATACAGGAAGCATTGTGGTACTCAACAATACTGACCAGATACAGAAAATAGAGTGGGATTGAGTGATACTGATCAGATACAGGACACGGTGTGGGCTAAAGTGATACTGACCAGTTACAATAAACAGTGTGGGACTGAGTGATACTGACCGGACACAGGACATGGTGTGGGACTGAGTGATACTGATCAGATACAGGACACAATGCGGGACTGAGTGATACTGACTGGAGACAGTAAACAGTGTGGGAGTCAGTGATAGTGACCAGTTACAGAAAAAAGCTTTGGGACCAAGTGATACTGAACGGATACAGGACACAGTGTGCAATTGAGTGATACTGACTAGGTATAGTAAAGGACGAGAGACTGAGTGGTACTGACCGGATACAGAACACGGTGTGGGCTAAAGTGATACTGACCGGTTACAATAAACAGTGTGGGACTGAGTGATATTGACTAGGTTTAGTAAAGAATGAGGGACTGAATGATACTGACCGGATACAGGACACAGTGTGGGACTGAGTGATAATGATCAGATAGAGGACACATTGTGGTACTGAACAATACTGCTCGGACACAGAAACCAGTGCGGCACTGAGTGATACTGACCAGATGTGTTAAAGGGTGTTGGGCTGAGTGGAACTGAGCAGATACAGGACACTGTGTGAGACTGAGTCATACTCACCAGATACAGGACACAGTGCAGGACTAAGTGAAACTGACCAGAAACTGTAAAAGGTGTGGGACTGAGAGATACTGACCAGATGCAGGATACGGTGTCGTATTGAGTGATACTGACCAGGTACAGTAACTGATGTGGGACTGAGTCATGCTGAGCTGATAGAGGGCACAGTGTGTGACTGTGTGATACTGACTAGATACAGGACACTGTCCAGCACTGAGTGATACTGACAAGATAGAGGACATGGTGTGGTACTGAGTGATACTGACCAGGTACCGTAATTGGTGTGGGACTGAGAGATACTAACCAGACACAGGACCCAGTGTGGGACTGAGTGATAATGATCAGATACAGGACACAGTGTGGGACTGAGTGATAGTGACCGGATACATTATACAGTGCGGCGCGAGTGATACTGACCAGATACAGTAAATCGTGTGGGACGGAATGATAAAGACCGGATACTGACACAATGTGGGACAGAGTGACACTGACGGGATGCAGGACACAGTTTGGGACTGAGTGATACTGACCAGATCCAATAAACTGTGGGGGACTGAGCAATACTGACCAGTTACAGCAAACAATTTTGGACTGTTTGATACTGACAGGCTACAGGAGACATTGTGTGATTGAGCGATACTGACTGGATACTGTAAACGGTGTGGGAGTGAGTGATACTGACCGGTTACAGAAAAAAGCTTTGGGACCGAGTGATACTGAATGGATGCAGGACACGGTGTGTGACTGCCTGACATTAACCGGATACAGGACACAGTATGCGACTGAGTAATACTGAGAGATACAGTAAACTGTGTGGGACTGAGTGATCATGACTGGATGCAGTACATGGTGTGGGACTGAATGATACTGACCAGACATGGGGCACAGTGTGGGATGGAGTGATACTGACCAGATACAGGACACAATGTGGGACGGAGTGTACATGATGAGGTGTCACTCTGAGGGCAGCTTGTTGTATTGGCTTTCACTGCTGCCTTTTTGATTGCTGGACCTGCAATGCAAGTAATCCCTTCATGCTTGCTTCACACTGCATGGGCCATGGGCTGTCCCAACTCTGGTCAAAATACCAGGAAGCTCTCCTGGTCCATCCACTAGGGAATACTTGATTCCCTAAAAATGAATTACCTGGTGATTAGTGAGCATCTAGTCTTCACCATAACCAGAGAGAATTGCCCAGCTCCCAGCCCAAGGTGTTAGGGAACTTCTGCTATGGATAGGAGTGCGTAAGCTGCACTGGTCACTGCAAATACTAAACATCCCCTTTAGCACTGAACCATATGACCACCTGGATTCTGGGTCCAATTCCCCATCTCTGCTGCTTTGGCCAATTTCCAGGCTCTGGGCAATGGAGGCAAAGAGAACAGCCAGTGTTCTTGGTCCTGATCACCACCCAGTAACCCTAGTTGGGAGGTTTATGTGTTTCAAGTGAACAGGGGCTCATGGTCAGTATGATATTTAGTCCGTACTGAACTCTTAAGTGTACCCAAAGAATGGGCTCTTGGATGAAGGCTGCTGGCTCCATAGCACTTCACCTGGCAAGAGGTCATGGCAATGGAAGGGGCAGGGTATTGGTCTTCTCGGAATATCCTCACCTTGCCCTGATTGCCTGTCAGCCTGAATTCAAGGACATTTAGTGACTGATGTGGGAGCAAACAGGAAACGTAATCAAATGTTGAGCAATGCAGGATGATAAGCTGATGGAAATCAGTGGGGGAGATGTCGGGAACTGAAGGAGTCGCAGCATTCAAAGGCAGTACAACCCTTTTAAATTGTCCTTATCTTGCTCAGCCTCTGCCCGGTGGCTTTGATGTGTCCGCCAGTTTTCATGCAATCCTTGTCAATGAATGTCTGCAATCTCTCTCAAAATGTAGCGGGATACAACAACAGTGTGCATTTATATAACCTCTTTAACATAGTAAAGTACCATAATGTTGTGCAGGAACAGAACCAGACACAAGGGAGGTATTCAGACAGCTAGACCAGAGACAGAGGTTAAGGGACGTTTTAAAAGAAGATTAAGAGACAGAGAAGCAGAAATGTTTAAGGAGGGAATTCCAAAGTTTAGAGATTAGGTAGCTGAAAGCATAGCCACCAATCATGGGTCAATGAGATCTGGGATGTGCAAGATGCCAGGTTTGGAGGGTGCAGGGTGAAGGTTTTAGGGCTGGAGGCATCCTCCTGACTCGTGGGTGAAACTTCCAGAACTGGAGTTGAATCCCGGTGGCAGATGCCATTCGTTTGCTACAGCCAGGTGGCTGAGCTGATCAGCCCCGATTATAACACTGCTCAGGAGTCGAACAAAGCTGTGGTTTTCTGCTGCCTGACAGATGCTGGCTCATACTCGGATATGGTGTTATTGGCGCTGGCTTCAATCCATCCTTTATGTTGGAGCCAAAACTCTGAGTGTTAGCAAGTCATTCAACCATCATGGGCCAAAGCTTTTATTTTTGTGGGCTGTTTAGGAATTTACTACGATGCCTCAGGGGAACCGCACACATACAGTTTCTATCCCTGTTCCCATCCATTTGAATGGGAATTCATTCATCTCACTGAAACCTATAAAATTCTTAAAGGGATAGACAGGGTAGATGCAGATAATAAACAAAAACAGAATTACCTGGAAAAACTCAGCAGGTCTGGCAGCATCGGCGGAGAAGAAAAGAGTTGACGTTTCGAGTCCTCATGACCCTTCGACAGAACTTGGTTTCGAGTCCAAGAAAGAGTTGAAATATAAGCTGGTTTAAGGTGTGTGTGTGGGGGGGCGGAGAGATAGAGAGAGAGAGGTGGTTGTGTGGACAAACAAGCAGTGATAGAAGCAGATCATCATAAGATGTCAGCGACAATGGTACAAAAGAACACATAGGTGTTAAAGTTAAAGTTGGTGATATTATCTAAACAAATGTGCTAATTAAGAATGGATGGTAGGGCACTCAAGGTACAGCTCTAGTGGGGGTGGGGGGAGCATAAAAGATTTTAAAATATTTAAAAATAATGGAAATAGGTGGGAAAAGAAAAATCTATATAATTTATAGGGAAAAAAAAAGGAAAAAGGGGGAAACAGAAAGGGGGTGGGGATGGGGGAGGGAGCTCACGACCTAAAGTTGTTGAACTCAATATTCAGACCGGAAGGCTGTAAGGTGCCTAGTCGGAAGATGAGGTGTTGTTCCTCCAGTTTGCGTTGGGCTTCACTGGAACAATGCAGCAAGCCAAGGACAGACATGTGGGCAAGAGAGCAGGGTGGAGTGTTAAAATGGCAAGCGACAGGGAGGTTTGGGTCATTCTTGCGGACAGACAGCAGGTGTTCTGCAAAGCGGTTGCCCAGTTTACGTTTGGTCTCTCCAATGTAGAGGAGACCACATTGGGAACAACGAATGCAGTAGACTAAGTTGGGGGAAATGCAAGTGAAATGCTGCTTCACTTGAAAGGAATGTTTGGGTTCTTGGACGGTGAGGAGAGAGGAAGTGAAGGGGCAGGTGTTACATCTTTTGCGTGGGCATGGGGTGGTGCCATAGGAGGGGGTTGAGGAGTAGGGGGTGATGGAGGAGTGGACCAGGGTGTCCCGGAGGGAGCGATCCCTACGGAATGCCGATAAGGGGGGTGAAGGGAAGATGTGTTTGGTTGTGGCATCATGCTGGAGTTGGCGGAAATGGCGGAGGATGATCCTTTGAATGCGGAGGCTGGTGGGGTGATAAGTGAGGACAAGGGGGACCCGATCATGTTTCTGGGAGGGAGGAGAAGGCGTGAGGGCGGATGCGCGGGAGATGGGCCGGACACGGTTGAGGACCCTGTCAACGACCGTGGGTGGAAAACCTCAGTTAAGGAAGAAGGAGGACATGTCAGAGGAACCGTTTTTGAAGGTAGCATCATCAGAACAGATGCGACGAAGGCGAAGGAACTGGGAGAATGGGATGGAGTCCTTACAGGAAGCGGGGTGTGAGGAGCTGTAGTCGAGGTAGCTGTGGGAGTCGGTGGGTTTGTAATGGATATTGGTGGACAGTCTATCACCAGAGATTGAGACAGAGAGGTCAAGGAAGGGAAGGGAAGTGTCAGAGATGGACCACGTGAAAATGATGGAGGGGTGGAGATTGGAAGCAAAATTAATAAATTTTTCCAAGTCCCGACGAGAGCATGAAGCGGCACTGAAGTAATCATCGATGTACCGGAGAAAAAGTTGTGGAAGGGGGCCGGAGTAGGACTGCAACAAGGAATGTTCCACATACCCCATAAAGAGACAGGCATAGCTGGGGCCCATGCGGGTACCCATAGCCACATCTTTTATTTGGAGGAAGTGAGAGGAGTTGAAGGAGAAATTGTTCAGTGTGAGAACACGTTTAGCCAGACGGAGGAGAGTAGTGGTGGATGGGGATTATTCGGGCCTCTGTTCGAGGAAGAAGCTAAGGGCCCTCAGACCATCCTGGTGGGGGATGGAGGTGTAGAGGGATTGGACGTCCATGGTGAAGAGGAAGCGGTTGGAGACAGGGAACTGGAAATTGTTGATGTGACGTAAGGTGTCAGAGGAATCACGGATGTAGGTGGGAAGGGACTGGACAAGGGGAGAGAGAAGGGAGTCAAGATAACGAGAAATGAGTTCTGTGGGGCAGGAGCAAGCTGAGATGATCGCTGAACTTACCGGGGCAGTTCTGTTTGTGGATTTTGGGTAGGAGATAGAAGCGGGCCGTCCGAGGTTGGGCGACTATCAGGTTGGAAGCTGTGGGAGGGAGATCCCCAGAGGAGATGAGGTCAGTGACAGTCCTGGAAACAATGGCTTGATGTTCAGTGGTGGGGTCATGGTCCAGAGAGAGGTAGGAGGAAGTGTCTGCGAGTTGACGCTCAGCCTCCGCGAGGTAGATGTCAGTGCGCCAGACAACAACAGCACCACCCTTGTCAGCGGGTTTGATGACAATGTCAGGGTTGGACCTGAGAGAATGGAGTGCAGTAATTTCAGAGAGAGACAGGTTAGAATGGGTGAGAGGAGCAGAGAAATTGAGACGACTAATGTCGCGCCGACAGTTCTCAATGAAAAGATCAAGAGAAGGTAAGAATCCAGAGGGAGGGGTCCAAGTGGAGGGAGAATATTGGAGATGGGTAAAAGGATCCATTGAACTGGGAGAGGACTCCTGCCCGAAGAAGTGAGCCCGGAGACGAAGACGGCGAAAGAAGAGTTCAGTATCATGCCGAGCCCGAAATTCATTGAGGTGAGGGCGTAAGGGTATGAAACTAAGTCCTTTGCTGAGCACTGAACGTTCAGCATTGGAGAGGGGAAGGTCAGGGGGTATAGTGAATACACGGCTGGGGCTGGGATTGGAAGATGGGGTGGGGACGGAGGGACAGGCTGGGGTGGAGGGTCCTAGATGGGTGTTGGTGTCGATGAGTTGTTGGAGCTTGCATTCCTTAGCAGTTGAGAGAAAGAGAAAAAGTTTCTTGTTGAGGCGTCGGATGAGCCGAAGGATAAAATGAAACTGGGGGCACGCGCAGCTTTGAAAAAGGGTACGGCGGTGCTGCTGGAGGGAGAGGTCGAGTGTGTTCATATGGCGGCGCATGGCACTGAGTGTGGATTTCAGAATGTGACGGGAACAGCAGTCTGAGAAACGTTTTATGTCCCGGAGATACCGGTGATCCTGGGTGGGTTCGAAAGATGAGGGGTGGAATTTCAGTTGAAATCCACGTGGGGTAAGTCGGAGACGGAGACAGTCACTGAGAAAGGAGATATGGCTGTGAAAGCGGGTTTTAGTAAACACCTTGTCAAACACCAGGAGGGAAATGGAAAGCAAAGAAGGTGAACAAGGCAACAGAGAGATACGGAAATCTTGTCGCAGAGAGGAACAGAACTTCTTCAAGGAGGTAGGCATTTCTTGAAGAGCAGCGGCAGTCAATTAAACACAGAGATAAAAACAAAAAAAACTGCGGATGCTGGAAATCCAAAACAAAAACAGAATTACCTGGAAAAACTCAGCAGGTCTGGCAGCATTGGCGGAGAAGAAAAGAGTTGACGTTTTGAGTCCTCATGACCCTTCGCCAGAACTTGATTTCGAGTCCAAGAAAGAGTTGAAATATAAGCTGGTTTAAGGTGTGTGTGTGGGGGGCGGAGAGATAGAGAGAGAGAGAGGTGGTTGTGTAGACAAACAAGCAGTGATAGAAGCAGATCATCAAAAGATGTCAGCGACAATGGTACAAAAGAACACATAGGTGTTAAAGTTAAAGTTGGTGATATTATCTAAACGAATGTGCTAATTAAGAATGGATGGTAGGGCACTCAAGGTACAGCTCTAGTGGGGGTGGGGGGAGCATAAAAGATTTTAAACTATTTAAAAATAATGGAAATAGGTGGGAAAAGAAAAATCTATATAATTTATAGGGAAAAAAAAGGAAAAAAGGGGAAAACAGAAAGGGGTTGGGGATGGGGGAGGGAGACCACATTGGTTCCTTCGCCTTCGTCGCATCTGTTCTGATGATGCTACCTTCAAAATTTGCCTTCTTTATTACCTGCACTGAAGCATTCTGAAGTTTCTTTCCAGTTAAATAATACGTCGCCTTTTTATTCTTCCAACCGAAATGGATAACCTCACACTTATCCACGTTAAACTCCATCTGCCAGATTTTGGCCCATTCACCTAACCTGTCCATATCCATTTGTAAATTCCTTATTTCTTCATTACAACTTACTTTCCCACCTATTTTGGTGTCATCTGCAAATTTAGCTATAATACCTTCTATCCCTGAATCCAAGTCATTAATATTGATTGTAAATAGTTGGGGCCCAAGGACCAAACCATGTGAGACCCCACTAGTTACAGCTTGCCATCCAGAAAAAGACCTAATTATCCCGGCTCTCTGTTTTCTATTGGTTAGCCAATCCTCTATCCAAGCTAATATATTACCCCTAACTCCCATGTGATCTTATCTTGTGTATTAATCTTTTGTGTGACACCTTATCAAAGGCCTCCTGGAAGTCCAGATGTAGTACAGCTACAGCATCCCCATTATCCACTTTGCTTGTCACATCTTCAAGAACTCCAGCAAATCAGTCAAACACGATTGAAACTTTTCATAAAACCATGCTGACTCTGATGGATTGCATTTTGACTTTCCAAATACCCCATTACTACTTCCTTAATAATGGATTCCAACAATTTCCCTATGACAGACATTAAACTAACTGGTCTATAGTTTCCTACTTTCTACCTCCCCCCACCTCCTTTTTGAATAAGGGTGTTATTTTAGCATTTTTCCAATCCACTGGAACCTTTCCAGAATCCAGTGAATTTTGGAATATTATAGCCAATGCATCCACGATCTCCGCTGCCACTTCCTTTAAGACCCTGGGATGTAGGCCATCAGGTCCTGGAGACTTGTCATCCTTTAATCCCAATAGTTTACTGAGTATTTTTTCTCTAGTGATGGTGATTGTTCTAAGTTCCTCCTCCTCTATACCCTCTGCCCTACCTGTTACTATTGAGGTTGTACTAGTGTCCTCCACAGTAAAAACTGAGGCAAAATGTCTCTGCCATTTCTGCATTCCCCACTATTCCCTACTCTCATCCGCCAAGGGACCAACAATCACTTTTGCTACTTTCTTTCCTTTTATATACTTGGAGAAGCTTTTGCTATCAGTTTTTACATTTTGTGCTAGTTTTCTTTCATAATTTACCTTTACGCTTTTTATTATTTTTTTGGTAACCCTTTGTTGATCTTTAAAAGTTTCCCAATCTTCCAGCCTGCCTCTGACCTTTGCAATTTGGTATGCCTTAGGTTTTGCCTATGTTAACTTTAACTTCCTTGCTTAGCCATGGATGCTTTTTTTCCCCCTTACCATCTTTCTTCCTCTTTGGAATATATTTTACTTGGGAGGAATTGAATATCCCCTTAAATATATTCCACTGTTCATCAACTGTCCTGCTTTGTAGTCTTCCTGCCCAGTCCACTAGGGCCAAATCTGCCCTCATGCCTACGTAGTTACTTTTGTTTAACTCCAGAACACTAGTGTGGGACTCAGGTTTCTCGCTCTCAAACTGAACTTGAAATTCTAGCTTGCTATGATCACTCTTCCCTAGAGGATCCTTTACTATGAGATCATTAATTAATCCCATCTCATTACACGAAACCAAATCCAGAATAGCCTGGTACCTGGTTAGTTCTACAACATATTGTCCCAAGAACGGTCTCTAATACAATCTATGAACTCTCCCTTGAGGCTACCCTTGCCAATTTGATTAGTCCAATCTATATGCATATTAAAATCACCCATGATTATTGCCATGCCTTTCTTACATGCTCCCAGTATTTCCTGGTTTATACTGTGCCCTACTGCCGAACCACTGTTTGGGGACTTCTTTCCCTTGCTATTTCTTATTTCTATCCAGACTGACTCTACGTCTTGCTCTCCAGTGCCTACATCATTCCTCACTATAGCACTGATCCAGGCCCCCTGAATTCAAACAAAGCCAGTCAGCAAGAGCTAAAAGCACAGGGCTGAGTTACCTGGGGTTTGTAGTTGCCAATGTTTCGGAGGTGCATACGGATATCTCCTATCCCCACTGCCTTCTTCACACTGATTTCACTGACTATTCCTGTAACCTCTCCTTCAGTATAGAGTGTCATAACCACTGCCACCCTCTTGACCATCTCACTGGTCTCTCTCTGCTCCCAACATTACAAATGCAGATAAGTTCATTTCTTATCACTTCCTTGGATCTCTCAAAATTCATTCCTCCTTCCAACCTCAATTCCATTTGCACTAACTTCTGGAAAATTCTACCCAAGTCACTCATGTCGGTACTTTTAAACTAACACCTGTTTAACCTTTGGCCCGCCATTAGTCATGACCTTGTTGCAGCAGTTTACCTGCTCAACAACACCCTTACTTCCACACTTGATTCCTTTGTCCTCAGTTACACCCTCACTCTCTCCCCACTGAATCATTTCCCAGTATAGTCATAGAATGGTTACAGCACAGAAGGAGGCCTTTCAGTCCATTGTGTCTGTGCTGGCCCTCTGGAGCAACTCATCCAGTGCAGCTTCCCTGCCTTTTTCCCCAGAGTCCTGCACATACTTCCTTTTCAGATAATGATCCAATTCCCTCATGACATCACAATTGACCCAGCCTCCAGCACACTCAGGCAGTGCATTCCAGATCCTAACCACTCGCTGCGTGAACAAGATTTTCCTCATGTCGCTATTGCTGCTTTTGCCAATTATCTTGGCACTGTGCCCTCTTGTTATTGATCCTTCCACCAATGGGAACAGTTTCTCCCTAGTTACTCTGTCCAGGCCTCATGATTTTGAATACCTCTAGAAAATCTCTCAACCTTCTCTTCAAAAAAAACAGTCACCATTCTATTTGTATAACTGAAGTTTCTCATCTCTGAAAGCATTCTTGTGAATCTTTTCTGCACCCTCTCTAAAGTCTTCACATCCTTTCTAAAACGTGGTACCCAGAACTGGATGCAATATTCCAGTTGAAGCTGAATAAGTGTTTTATACAGGTTTAACATAACTTACTTGCTTTTGTACGCTATGCCCCTAGAAAGCAAAGGATCCCATATGTTTTATCAACTGCTTTCTCAATTTGTCCTGCCACCTCCAATGATTTGTGCACAGGTCCCTCTGCTCTTGCAGCCTCTTTAGAATTGTACCCTTTATTTGATATTGTCTGTCTGTTCTTCTTACCAAAGTGGATCACTTCACATTTCTCTGCATTAATTTTCATTTACTACATGTCCACCCATTGCATCAACCTGTTCCTGTTCATTAGAAGTTCTACACTATCCTCCTCACAGTTCACAATACTTCCAAAGTTTCGTGTCATCTACGTATTTTAAAATTGTGCCCCATTCACTAAAGTCTAGGTCATTAATTTATATCAGGAAAAGCAGGGGTTCTAACACTGACCCCTGGGGAACTCCACTATGAACCTTCCTCCAACCTGAAAAATAACCGTTTACCACTACTCTGTTTTGTATCCATGTTGTTAATGTTGTCATGAAAAACTGATTATAGCCACAATTTACTTATGGGTATATTGAACTTTTTAAGGAAGACATGTATGTTTTTAAAGAAATACAAGCAAGGACACTGAGCAAAAAATGGCTGATAAAGTGACCACTTTCTGGAAAATTCCTGTGTATTACACTGATAGACCTGTCCTGAGAGAACATGGAATGTTGCACCTGAAAAGGTGTCATGGCCTTCTTCAAGCAGAGACACTTGAAAGGGAGATAGGAAAGATGTAAAAGACTGAACTTTAATCTCCTGTGGTTGCGGAGACAAAGACTGATTACCACGTCTCAGCAGTCATCTAAAGTCCATCTCCTATTGATTCATATCTCAATATCTAAAATGGTTGGAGATTAAAGAAAACAGACTCTCAGTGCAAGAAATGGCTTTTTTCCCCTGCATGAATACACAGGGGAAAAAGGGTTAAAGAGTTTGCTGCAGAACAGTGCAGTGTGTGCTGGTGTGCTGTGCATGTGAGAGCAAGAGGAAAACCAGTCACCCCTGCAGTTGTAGGGGAAGGCTCTCGCTCTCGTTCTTGCTCTTGCGGTAAGGCTCAGAAGAAGCCACAATCAAAAAGGAAATAGGACAGCTCCTTCAGCCAACCTGCAGAACCAAATGTCTCCAAACCAACTGCTAAACTGCCTAAGTCAGCACTACTGGAATCACCCAACTTAACGGCTGCAACATATTGCCATCTACACCTCAGACAAGCCAAAGATGAACTGTTATTTGACGTCTAACTTCTAATTTCTTCTGATCTGTGCATATCTGTGTTCCATTTTTATTATTTTTTTCCTCGGGCTTTTAGTAACTAATAAACTTACTCTTTGACTCAAGAAAGCCTAGTTAAATTGGCTCCTTCTAAAAATAAATACATTTGGATCGGGAAAAGGTATCCACAGGGAAAGGGATCCCTTTTAAATTAACCTTGTTGCCACCAACCAAGGGGGTTGAATAAAGAAGGGGCGCCAGCTCATTTCTCCTCACTCGGGAGCATAACAAAGTTGGGGACCCATTCGGGAAGTTAACAAATTAGGGGACCTCAGTTGGGGACTGGTTGTAGCACGGTCCCTTTTATTCCCTCAGCTCTAACTTTGCTCACAAGTCTGTTTTGTGGCACTTTATCAGATGCCTTTTGGAAGTCCATGTACACCAGCTGGACTTCTGCTGCCTCTGCAAAGTTCCAGCCCTATTGCCATTTTGACAAAACCCTCCCCCCCAACTAATGATATGAACCTTTTACATCATCTAACTTTCACTGTTACACAGTTTTCAGGCCATGTAAAACATTTATTCCCTCTCTGTGATTGGTGTACCTGTTGGACACACCCATGTGGTCAGTCCTGCTTCTCTCTGTACAACCTGTGTGAACACAGTGGGGTTTGACTCAATGTGCAGCTGCTGTGTAACTTCCAGCTCAGAACCATGCTGGTCATTGCCCGCTTTCATCAGTAACCTACACTATTTCAAGATCCTTTTCAACTTCATTGCCTGGCTGTTAATCTGGGTGAAAGACAGTTACAAGGGCTGATTGGCAGGATGTCAGCAACAATATGGGCATCTGTGTCCAGACAAGTGGGATAAAGGTCATGTGGAGGCTGGGGAGCTGTCACACAAGAATGATAAGAGAAGGTTTACAAGGACAGGGTCCACAGCTAGGCAAAAAGCTACAGTAATTCCTCCACAGAAGAAAGCAGTTGTGGTCGCTCCTCTGACTTGGATAATCACTGTCCTGTTGGAAGTGTTGCCCAGTGTGAGAATGTTCTTATTGCTGTGACTATTTTGTTGCTTTGCTGGGACACTTGAAGCCTGTGATATAGTGGATAAACGGATTTAAATAATACATGCATGTGCAGTTATCATAGATTCAACAGAGTTTCACCTACATTACATTATATTATGTTGTTGACAGCTGTGGAGGGCATTGTGACTGAGGTAAGAGGGAGCAATGAATACTGAACATCGGAAATAACACCAGGCTTTGTGAATGGGACTCATCCACAAAGTTCATCACTGTTCACTCTCGTTGGATGCTGACAGACTAACTGTACATCTCCACTTCTTGACGATGTATTGCCAAGCTTGTGGCAGCCTTCACTGTCCCCTCTGCAAGGGAATTCTTTTCATATATTCATTCATGGGGTGTAGGCATCACTGGCTAGGCCAGCATTTATTGTCCATCCCTAACCGTCCTTGATAAGGTGGTGGTGAGCTGCCGCCTTGAATCGTTGGAGTCCATGTGGTGTAGGTATACCCACAGTGCTGCAGGGAGGGAATTCCAGGATTTTGACCCAGCGACTGTGAATGAACAGCAATATATTTCCAAGTCAGGATGGTGGCTTGGAGGGGAACTTGCAGATGGTGGTGTTCCCATGTGTCTGCTGTCCCTGTCCTTCTAGGTGGTCGAGGTCGTGGGTTTGGAATTTAGCAACATAACACACCCCTTTGCAGTGTGTAAATTCACTGTGCTGTGTTACTGAGCTATTATACAACAGGAAGATCCCTCCTTCCATCCTTGTGTGCCTTGAAGTGCTTGCTAAGTTGCTACAGTGCATCTTAGAGATGGTACACACTGCTGCCACTGTGCATTGTTAGTGGGGGGAGTAAATATTTGTAGATGGGGTGCCAATCAAGTGGGTTGCTTTGTCCTGGATGGTGTTGAGCTTCTTAAATGTTGTGGGAGCTGCACTAATCCAGGCAAGTGGAGAGTATTGCATCATATTCCTGACTTGAGGCTTGTAGATGGTGGACAGGCTTTGGGGAGTCAGGAGGTGAATTACTCACAGAATTCCCAGCCTCTGATCTGCACTTGTAGCCACAGTATGTATATGGTTGGTCCAGTTCTGTTCCTGGTCAATGTCAGCACCCAGGATGTTGATAGTGGGGGATTCAGTGATGGTAATGCCATTGAATGATGAGGGGAGATGGTTAGATTCTCTCTTGTTTGAGATGGTCACTGCCTTGAATCCCATTTGCAATTCCTCAGATACTGAAGCCTGCATGCAGCAAGATCTGGACAACATTCAGGATTGGCATGGTAAATGGCATGCAGGCACAAGCTACTTCAGTATCTAAGGAGTTGCGAATGGTACAGAACGTGCAATCAACTGCGAACATCCCCACTTTATGATGGAGGGAAGGTCATTGATGAAGCAGCTGAAGATGATTGGGCCGAGGACACTATCCCAAGGAACTCCTGCAGTGATCTCTGGGAACTGAGATGATTGACATCCAACAACCAAAACCATCCTCCTTTGTGCTAGGTATGACTCCAGACAGCGGAGAGTTTAGCCCTGATTCTCATTGACCCCAGTTTAGCTGGGGCTCCTTGATGCCACCATTCAAGAGGGGGGAGCAAAAAGACAAGTGGTAGTTGTAGGGGATTCTATAATTAGGGGAATTGATAGCTTCCTTTGTAAGCAGGATCGAGAGTCCCGCATGATATGTTGCCTGCCTGGTGCCAGGGTGAGGGACATCTCTGACCAGCTTGAAAGGATATTGGAGAGGGAGGGGGAGGATCCAGTTGTTGTGGTCTACGTCGGGACAAATAACATAGATAAGACTAGGAAAGAGGACCTGTTTGGGGATTATAGGAACTAGAGAACCCTTGAGAACCCTCAAGGATTATAATCACCGGATTATTACCCGAGCCATGTGCAAATTGGCATAAGGATGCAAGAATAAGGGAAGTAAACATGTGGCTAAAGGAGTGGCGTGGGAAAGAGGGGTTCCATTTCGTGGGGCACTGGCATCAGTATTGGAACAGGAGGGATCTGTACCGTTGGGATGGTCTCCACCTGAACCGATCTGGGACAAATGTTCTAGCGAAAAGGGTAAATAGGGTGGTCAACAGGACTTTAAACTAGAAAGTTGGAGGGGGGATGGAAGGGTAAAACTCCAAGAAGAATGACTAATGGGAAACAAAGCAGCAGGTTAGCGTATGGGGGTGTGGATTCAACTTCATGGAAAATTATGATAAAACTGAAAAGAAAGGAGAGCCCAGGAGAGGCTATTAAAGGCTCCAGAACACAAAATAGGAAAGATTGTTTGGAAAGGGCTAGGAATCTAACTTCAAGCACACCAGATAAAGAGATGACAATGAGAAAGGGGACGGGAAATACAGGACTGAAAGTGTTGTATCTGAATGCACGCAGTATACGAAATAAGATAAATGAGCTTGTGATGCAGATTGAAATTGGCAGGTATGATTTGGTGGGCATTACGGAGACATGGCTGCAAGGAGATCAGGACTGGGAGCACAGTATCCAAGGATATAGATCCTATCGAAAAGAAATGGAGGTTGGCAGAGGGGGTGGGGTTGTTTTATTAGTAAGAAATGAAACTAAATCGATAGCAAGAAATGATGTAGGGTCAGATGATGTAGAATCTGTGTGGGTAGAGTTGAGGAACCACAAAGGTAAAAAAACCATAATGGGAGTTATGTACAGGCCTCCAAACAGTAGTCAGGATGTGGGGCACAAGATACACCAGGAGATAGAAAAGGCCTGTAAGAAAGGCAAGGTTACAGTGATCATGGAGGATTTCAACATGCAAGTAGACTGGGAAAATCAGGTTGGTAGTGGATCCCAAGAAAAGGAATTTGTGGAATGTCAACAAGATGGCTTTTTGGAGCAGTTTGTGGTGGAGCCCACTAGGGAACAGGCAATTCTTGATCTAGTGATGTGTAATGAGGCAGATTTGATAAGGGAGCTTAAGGTGAAGGAACCCTTAGGAGAAACTGACCATAACATGATAGAATTTACCCTGCAATTTGAGAGGAAAAAGCTGGAATCAGATATAATGGTATTACAGTTGAATAAAGGCAACTACAGAGGCATGAGGGAGGAGATGGCCAGAATTGACTGGGAGATGAGCCTATCAGGAAAGACAGTGGAACAGAAATGGCAGGAATTTCTGAGAGTAATTTGGGAGACACAGCAAAAATTCATCCCTAGGAAGAAGAAGCGTCCTTAAGGGAGGACGAGGCAACCATGGCTGACAAGGGAAGTCAGGGACAGCATAAAAGCTAAAGAGAAAGCATACAATGCGATGAAGAGCAGTGGGAAACCAGGGAATTGGGAAGCCTACAAAGACCAACAGAGGACAACTAAAAAAGAAATAAGGGGGAGAAGATTAAATATGAGGGTAAACTAGCCAGTAATATAAAAGAAGATGCAAGAGTTTTTTTTAGATATATAAAGGGTAAGAGAGAGGCCGCTGGAAAATGACACTGGAGAAGTAGTAGTGGGGAGCAAATAAATGGTGGAGGAACTGAATAGGTACTTTGCATCAGTCTTCACAGTGGAAGACACGAGTGACATCCCCAAAGTTCAAGAGAGTCGGGGGTGGGGGGGGGGTAGAGATGAGTATGATGGCCATTACCAAGGAGAAGGTGCTAGGAAAACTAAAAGGTCTGAAGGTGGATAAATCACCTGGGCCAGATGGATTACACCCCAGAGTTCTGAAGGAGATAGCTGAAGAGATAGTGGAGGCGTTAGTGGTGATCTTTCAGGAATCACTGGAGTCAGGGAGGGTCCCAGAGGACTGGAAAATCGCTAATGTAACCCCCCCATTTAAGAAGGGAGTGAGACAAAAGACGGGAAATTATAGGCCGATTAGCATGACCTCAGTCGTTGGTAAGATTTTACAGTCCATGATTAAGGATGAGATTTCAGAATACATGAAAGTGCATGGTAAAATCGGGCAAAGTCAGCATGGTTTCATCAAGGGGACAAATCTGTTCGAATTCTTTGAGGAGGTAACGAGTAGGTTAGACAAAGAAGAGCCAATGGATGTTATCTACTTGGACTTTCAGAAGGCCTTTGACAAGATGCCGCACAGGAGGCTGCTCAGTAAGTTAAGAGCCCATGGTGTTAGAGGCAAGGTACTAGCATGGATAGAAGATTGGCTGTCTGGCAGGAGGCAGAGAGTGAGGATAAGCGGTCCTTCTCAGAATGGCGAACGGTGACTAGTGGAGTTCCACAGGGGTCAGTGTTGGGACAACTTTTCACTTCATACATTAATGATCTAGATGATGGAACTGAGGGCATCCTGGCTAAGTTTGCAGATGATACAAAGATAGGTGGAGGGACAGGTAGTATTGAGGATGCGAGGAGGCTGCAGAAGGATTTAGACACGTTAGGAGAATGGGCAAAGAAGTGGCAGATAGAATATAACGTGGGCAAGTGTGAGGTCATGCACTTTGGTAGGAAGAATAAAGGCATGGACTATTTTCTAAATGGGGAGAGAATTCAGAAATTTGGAGTGCAAAGGGACTTCGGAGTCCTAGTCCAGGATTCTCTTAAGGTTAACTTGCAGGTTGACACAGTAGTTAGGAAGGCAAATGCAACGTTGGCATTTATTTCGAGAGGACTAGAATATAAAAGCAGGGATGTGCTGCTGAGGCTTCATAAGGTTCTGGTCAGACCACATTTAGAACATTGTGAGCAATTTTGGGCCCCGTATCTCAGGAAGGATGTGCTGGCCCTGGAGAGGGTCCAGAGGAGGTTCACGAGAATGATCCCAGGAATGAAAGGCTTAACATATGAGGAACGTTTGAGGACTCTGGGTCTATATCGATGGAGTCTAGAAGGATGAGGGGGGATCTGATTGAAACTTACAGAATACTGAAAGGCCTGGATAGAGTGGACGTGGGGGAGATGTTTCCATTAGTAGAAGAGACTAGGGCCCGAGGGCACAGCCTCAGAGTAAAGGGAAGACCTTTTAGAACAGAGATAAGGAGAAACTTCTTTAGCCAGAGAGTGGTGAATCTATGGAATTCATTGCCACAGAAGGCTGTGGAGGCCAGGTCATTGAGTGTGTTTAAGACCGAGATAGATAGGTTCTTGATTGGTAATTGGATCAAAGGTTATGGGGAGAATGGGGTTGAGAAACTTATCAGCCATGATTGGATGGCAGAAAAGACTCGATGGGCCGAATGGCCTATTTTCTGCTCCTATGTCTTACGGTCTACACTCGGGCAAATGCTGCCCTGATGTCAAGGGCAGTTACTCTCACCTCACCTTGGTAGTTCAGGACTTTTGTCCATGTTTGGACCAAATCTGCAATGAGGTCAGGAGCTGAGTGGCTCTGGCAGAACCCAAACTGAGTGCAGTGAGCAGGATGTTACTGAGTAAGTGCCACTTGATAGCACTGTTGATGCAAACTTCCATCATTTTGATGATTGAGAGTAGACTGATGGGACAGTGCTTAGTCAGAATGGATTTGTTCTACTTTTTGCTTACAGGACATAAGCAATTTTCCACATTGCCAGGTAGATGCCAGTATTGTAGCTGGACTGGAACAGTTTAGCTACATTCATGGCTAGTTCTGGAGCACAATCCTTAGTGCTACAAGTGAAATATTGTCAGGGCCCATAGCCTTTGCCGTAACCAGTGTCTACAACCATTTCTTGATATCACATGGAGTGAATGGAATTGGCTGAAGACTGGCATCTGTGATGCTGGGGACCTCCAGAGGAGGCTGAAATGGGTCATCCACTTGGCGCTTCTGGCTGAAGATTGTTACAAATGCTTCAGCCTTTCTTTTGCTCTGATGTGCTCCTCCATCATTGAGGATGGGGATATTTGAGGAGCCTCCTCCTCCAGTGAATTGTTTAATTGTCCACCACCATTCATGACTGGATGTGGCAGAACCGCGGAGTTTAGATCTGTTGTTTGTGGGAACTCATTGTTTTGTCTTTTGCATGCTGCTTCCGCTGTTTGACACACATGTAGTCCTGTGTTGAACTGCACTCGGTGCTCTTAGACTCTCAGTCTGACTCACATCAACTGTAAGAAATATTCTTGGTTTAAATTTGAGTTCTAAAGTTCTATCAACAAAGGGCTGTGTCTTGAACACCGCCCCCCAGCTCCACAGCCAACACTCACTCTCTCTCTCTTCCTCCCACCCTATCCTCACTCTCTCTGTCCTCCCACACTGCACTCACTCTCTCTGTCCCTCCATATTGCACTAACTCTCACTCTCCCCAACACCCTACGCTCACTCTCACTACCCTTCCATCCCCCACCCTGCACTCACTTTCACTCTTCCACCCCCCACCTTACACTCACCCTCACTACTCTGTCCCTCTCACCCTGCAGTCACTCTCACTACCCTCCCACCCCCCCCCCATCCTGCACTTACTCACACTACCCTCCCATCCCTCCTCGCCCTGCACTCACTATCCTCCCACTCCCTCGCCCTGCACTCAGTGTCTCCCTCCCTCTGTTCTATACAATCAACCAGCCAATGAGTTTCCCATTGGATTGATGTGAAAGTCTTTATCTGAGTGCTTTATCAGAACATTGGCCAGGAAATATGTGTGGGTTCTCCTGACATTCTACTGTGTCCTGGACTCTAGCAGATCATGTGTAAATGGTCTATGCAGATCTTTGCTGCTATTTACCAATTTCACTGGAGGCTTTGACAATCTCACACCAAAGTTTTGATGGGACCCTGTTGGTGTGCTGTGGGATTTCAGAGACATTTGTCATTAGCCCTCACTCCGACTGAGAATAGGGCTCCTCACTCAATTCAAGAGCAATTTGCAGTCACCCAGATCCCTGGCAGTCCTGTCAGATTGATGTCAAAAATTCCATGATATCATCTGAAGAAGGTGTCTTGGCCATTTAATCCTTGCTCAACCAATACCATCTAAAAATCATTCCTCACCTCATTCTCTGTCGCTGGGATCTTGCTGGTACAAATTGGCTGCCACACACCAAGGAGTGATTGTTTCATGAAGTGTTGGGCCACTCTGAAAGGTTTGAGCTTCACCACCAGGACTACGGTCGGCTGGAGTCAGTGAATATACACTGGGCCCATGGTCAAAGAGTTCTGAGCGTACAGGCCAGAGGCTTGTACTTGTACTTAATCAGCAGAATAGACAGCACAAATCAACTCTGGAGGAAAATGAGTGATGGAATGGAAATGAGAAGTGCAAAGATATTCCATGAGTGTTGAAAACGTAGCATGGTGACAATGAAGAAAAGCTTTGGAGACATAGCACCGAACTAGTACTCAACTAAAGAGCTGGTAAGCAGATGGATCCCTTGTGGTGAGATTGCAATGCATAGCCTGTCAGCTCAGTGAGTGGGACAGTGCGTTGAGAGAAGCGCACTGGGTTAGCTCAGTCGGGACAGGCAAGTGATCAGGGTGTGAGCTGGATCGAATGCGAGTGAGAGAGAGTTAAATAAAAAAATACTAAACAAAACCATCATAAAAATTGGGCCAAATATGGCTGTAATTATATTGGGCGAACAATAAATTGAATAGAAAGCAAATAGGCCATTACTCCATGGTGGGATTCTGTCACAGCTCATCTTTGTAGGCGGAACTTCGGAAAAGCATGTGAAAGCAGCTTCAGTGGCACTCATTCCAGGTCCTACAGAATGAGGACCAAAGAGGTATTGTCAGAATGTTCACAAAATTCCCCAGTTTGAATTGGGATGCAGCTGACCTACTATTTGAATTCAAAATGTTTAAACAGCGTACAGAGCTATGGTTTCTTGGTTCAGGTGTGTCTGAACCAAACAAGCCATAAAAATTTGCCCACCTATTGGGAATGAAGGTCTACACAGGCTGAACACATTAGGATTAACAGAAGAAGAGCTAAAGAATCTGCAAAAAAAATCATTGGAAGACAGGTTCAGAATCAGGTTAAACTTCAATATTCATCGACTAGAGTTTGTCATTTTGACAGCAGCCTACAGAATCCGTAGACCACTTTGTCAGCAGATGCAGAGAAAAGAGTAGGTACTGCAATTTTCCAAACGCAGAGATGGCAGATTGAATTGTTGAGTTGGTGATCGCATCCACTCCCATGGAAGTGTTCCAGAAAGATCTGCTAGACAAGCCCAAAATGTATAATAGAGCCACTCAAGAATAGGTGTAAGTATGAAGCGATCCTCGCAGGTCAATGAAGCTTACAGGTTCTAAGTACAACCCCAATTGTTGACACAGCCATTGGAACACCCAAACCCAGCAAGACATGTGGAAGGTGTGGCCTTCTGCAAGCATCAAGGAAATGCCCATTTTCAAGCACTTGGCCCGTAGCCCCCATGCTATGGCGTTTCAAGTGCCCATCGTAATAGTTCTTAAATGTTTTGAGGGTTCCTGCTTCTGCCACCTCCTCAGGTAGTGTGTTCCAGATTCCAACCATCTCCTGGGAAAAGATTTTTCTCCTCAAATCCCCTCTAAACCTCTTGCCCCTTACCTTAAATCCATGCCCCCTGGTTATTGACACCTCCACTAAGGGGAAAGGTTTGTTCCTATCTATGCCCCTCATAATTTTGTACACCTCTATCAGGTCCCCCCTCAGCCTTCTCTGCTCTAAGGAAAACAAACCTGGCCTACCCAGTCTCTCTTCATAGCTGAAACACTCCAGCCCAGGCAACATTCTGGCAAATCTCCTCTGCACCCTCTCCAGTGCAATCACGTCCTTTGTATAGTGTGGTGACCAGAACTGCACACAGTACTCCAGTTGTGGCCTAACTAGCGTTTTATACAGCTCCAACATGTTGAGGTTCTACATCATGGAGATTAAAGGCGATGTAATATACAATGTGGCTGATGAAGAGGATTTGAAGTTTAAAGTTCAGCTCAGGGTCAAAGGGAACACTTGAGGTTGTGCTCTGTTTGATTTTTCCTGAAGCAGTGATGGTAGGAAGTGGATTGAATCGATGTCTCATGTAGAATTCTTGGCAGGAGCCAGAGGGAATGGCTCTGATCTTTCCTGCACAAAGTTGCTGAGAGATTGGGCTTGTCCCTTAGCTTTCACTTAATTAACTCTAGTGAACCCTGTCGCTCACCATTTGGGTACATTAGCTTAAGTTCAATGGACAACATTTGGTCCATGCATCACTCCACTCTGCTATTCTGCTATTCACTGCTAAGGCTGTTTACAATTGAGAGCGTCCAGACACCACATTTCCATGGGTTTGCTGGTTGCTGTGGAGACAGACACAGCAAGAGCTCGCAACATCAGCCGAAGAGGAGGAAGAAAGCTGGAAAAAAAAACCCTCAACAACCTCCCCTCAAGGGATAATTGTTTTCACTCAGAAAGATGAATTCTGTCAAGATGGATGGTGTTGGGTTTGTCCAACAATGGGCTGATTACGGTACTTTTCAGCAGGCGGGTCTCGCACCCAGAAGTGGATGGATGACCGACTCCCACCCCCGTCGTCGCAGCACGCCATATAAAATGGCAAATAACTCAATTAATGGCAGCAAGGCAGGGTTTGAAGTCCACGGCATCACTGGATTGTCATTTCCCTGCTCAATCCGAGCTGGAAGACGCCACGTTTGGCAGCCGTAATCACTGGCTGTGAGCAGGAAGGAGGTTGCGGCCACTCATTTAAAGGGGTGCCTAGCATGGGACAGTGTCAGGTGACCCTGCGATTTTCTAAGGGGCAAGACCAGCAGGAGGTGTTTGTTTACTGCAAGATTCTCAGGCATTGTTTGAGGTAAGTCTTATTATTCCGAAAAATGAGTCAAGTTCTGCAGAGGCTTTCACCTAAGTGTTTCTGCCAGTGAACACAGGTGGCATTACATCTGATCACCCGCTTGATGTTCAGATCTGAAAATTGAGCAGCTACTTAGCTAAAGCATGTTTTCCTCCATAGATAGTTTTCCTCCATAGATAGCTGAGACAAGGGAGTGGAAGGAGAGGCAGGGGAGAAGGTCCAGAACTGCCCCGTGTTTTGATGATAACTCCCTCCACACCCTCCTCTAGGTTGTGTCCACTGAGCCTGAGACCCTGATGCCAGCTGATGGGAGGAGGAGACCTCCCTCAATAACCCAACCTGCTTGGGCAGAGGTGGCCGCGGAGGTCAGCAGTGTGGACATTGTGCCTTGAAACTGGAGGCAATGCAGGAAGAGGCTAAATGACCGCTTGAGATACGGAAAGGCAAGTAAGTCCTCACTCTGTGTACTAGTGTGCAAGGAAGGGACAGAGATGGCTTAAAAATGCTAGAGCCTTGAGAGTACCTCTGAGGTCCAAGAGAGCGTTATGCACCACTGTCATGGTGTGAGGGCTAGGGGGATGGTGACTGAGGCCTGGCATGCTTATATGAATCGTACAGGTGTGGTTTCTGTGTTCAGAGGCCAGAAGCTTGATAGAAACATTGTGAGTTTGCTACTAATGTGGTTTAATGGTTGCAAAGTGCCATATCTCCTAATCCACATGTTGCTAATGGTGTTTGATATTGTGGCCTTGCAGACCCCATAAAGGCTTCTTTCTTCTGTGTCTCTTGCGCAGGTGAACCTTCTGCTGACCCCGCCAGCCGGAAGGACTGACACTAGTCTCCAAGGAGGAACAGGAAGCGGGTGCAGCGTCACCTCCTCTCCCTCCACCAAGTACCATCACAGATAATGGCACTGCAGCAAGGATTAGTGCATCGGGGCGAGGGTAAACACCATCTGGTGAGGGCACTTCACATTCACATGTGCAGCTGCCAGAGACTGTGGTGAAGCAGGCCTCGGGCAGTCAGAGAAGTGTCCGAGGTAATTCAAAGACTGATTCCGAGTCGGATGATGAGCCTCTGGAGTTGTCCATGAGGCAGCAGATGTTGGATGTCCAGCGCGAGGTGCGTGGAGATTTTGCAGATATACCAGAGGGGTTGCGTGTTCTGGCCCAGACTGTGGATGTCTCCATCCAGACCAGGTGCACTGTGATCACCCACTCTTCAGACTGCCAAGCCTCATCCAGGGACAGAGTGGTGACTGTCCTGGAGGGGCAAACCGAGCGTATTGTAAACGCAGTGGTGGGTAAGTGCTCTGACCTGCACACCATTGCCCTGGCTGAGTTCAGGGGCCCCCAGATCCAGGACGACAGGGAGACTGGGATCCTGGACACTGAGCCACTCCTGGGACCTCCATGGGAAGGCAGGAAGGACCAGTCAATCCTCGCAGCAGGGAATGAGCAGCAGAGGATGAGCAGCTGCTGCTGCCATTTGGAAGCACGTCTCGGGGCAACGTCTGATGGGGGAAGCCTTTCCTCTCTCCCTCTGCCATTGGCCCAGTCCTTATCAATTGCTGCGGTGACAGAAGCTGCTCCTGTGACTCTTGAGGCTTCAGCCACACAGAGGACAGCCGCCAAAGTCACCCAGGGCAAGGGGGCAAGCAGATCAGCAGCCTCTGTCCAGTGCAGCAGCAAGAGAGGGTGGGGTGAGGGGATGGGTGGGAGGCACTGCGCCAGAGCACACGGAAAGTAAGAAAACTCCTCACTAGTCACTAATCCGGTCACATGGGTGCGTTCTGTAGATGTGATCATTAGACAGGCCATTGCCAATTTGTTACTGAACCTTCAATTCACTACCCCTCATGCAGAGGTTCAGTGTATCTGTGAGCACCTTAGGAAATATATGGAGAAAAGGTTCCTGAATTGTCAGCAGTGAATTTTGGTCAAGATGCAACAATGCCTAAGGAATAAAGGGGGTGAGCATGCGGACAGGACTTTCTCAGTGAGCTAGCAGTCTGGAGAGAATGATATTGAGACACAGGCAGTACATGCATCACAGAGGAATGACCTACTGGAACCAATGTCTTATCAAGGCCTTCATTGTGTCATGGCCATCCACGCGCTCCCCTGCAGGCCCTTGCATCTCTCCATTGGGGTGTTCCCTCATCACCTCTTCGACCTAATCATCAGAGGAATGCCCACCATCTTGCATCTCCTCTTCCTCCAGGGCTTCCCCTTTTTGAATGGCGAGGTTCTGTAGATGCAGCACACGATGACCATCAGTGAAATTCTGGATGGTCCGTACCACAATGCTCCTCCTATCTATCCAGGCATCAGAACCTCATCTTTAGGACCCCAGTTGTCCGCTCGATGATGGCCCTGGTGGTGCCGTGGCTGTCATTATAACACCTCTCTGCATCTGTTCTAGGGGCTCTCACTGGCATCATGAGCCATTTCTTGAAAGGGTAACTCTTGTCACCCAGAAGCCAACCATCTAGGGCATCAAGCCCATTGAACATCCCTGGCGCCTGGGAGTTCTGGAGAATGTACGCATTGAGGCTGCTGCCCGGGTACCTGTGGAATTCTTCAACTGTGGTCACAGACCAACTGGACATTTAAGGAGTGATAGCCCTTCCTGTTAATGAATGTACAGGGTTGGCCTGCTGGAGCCTTTATGGTGATGTGAATGCAGTCTATTGCTCCCTGCACCCTGGGGAAACCTGTAATTGCTACAAAGCCTCTGGCTCTTCCCAGTTGACTGTGGCGGTCCATTGAAAATGCAATGAACTGAACTGCCCTTTGAGACATTGCATCTGTGAAGACCTTAATGCAGTGGTGGGCAGCATTCTGGGGAATGCCACTGAGGCTGGGTAATGCCACTGAGACCTCCACAGGCTGCCTGAAAGTATCCAGTGGCAAAGATCCAGTTATCTACAGTGACTGGAACTAGGTGGCCACCCACGCAGTTGGAAGCTATCTCCCCTGCCAGCATCTCAGAGAGAGAGGTCTCTGTGGCTCTGGAGAGCCTTAGTCTCCTCCGGCACTGTGTCTCTGACATCTGAAGGTAACTTGTTCTCAGTCCATATACTCGATTGCTACTAGCTCCAGCGTAGGTCTGACACCCTCATGCACCACCAGTGCATACTGCCCCTGAGCAGCTGGCCTTGCCCCTCTCCCTTTCAATCTCCTCCTTCAACTCTCCTCCTCCTAACTGGGGGGGATGTGTCTCCCACAGAGACCACCATCCCCATGTTTGTGCAACCAAAATGGCTAAGGTGCAGTTGAGGGTCTAAATGCACTTTCCTGCAGGCTGAATGAAGCCTTAAAACAGCAAAGGTATCCCCTGGAAACACAGCCTCCTGTAATAAATACTAGCAGCGCTCACAGCAGCCTCAACTGTTGAGGTCAAAGTAAGGTGACTTAAACCGCCCATACAATCTTCCTGTGAAAAGATACCAGATTCCCACCTGGAGTGAAGCACACTCTCTGAGCGTTTTATTGCTCCCAGCAATAGATAATAGTTATTATCTCAGTAAATTCTGGAAGTTTCAGCTTCTGGTTTGGGTTCTGCTCTGATACTTGCCCCCTCAAACAGGCTGCCAGCATTCCCCATCCCTGGTGTATACAATGGGAGCTGGGCAGAAGTGCCGACGAGTGGCTCGTGAGGGCAGAGCTGTGCGCAGGGTGAGTTAGAGCTGTCAGGGAGGAGAAAGAAAAGCACTGGTATTGAGAGTGCCAAAGAGATACAGAGTAAGAAATTGAAGTCAGTCCTTTGATGGATTAGTTTAAAAGCACTCACTGAGGCCAAACTGAGATCCAAAGCAGGGAATTAGCCTCAGTCCCTACACATGAATCAATTATGCAAATGAGATACCACCAATCAACAGAAATATCTTCAACAGTTTGTGCCCCACACGTGTGACTTGCTGTGAGCGTGTCAGATACTGGATAATCGGTGCTGACTCCCCACATACACTCACTTTCGGACTGACTGCCGGGGGCGGGATTTGATGAGTTGTTCAGCAGACGCCAGTGAACCTTCTGATCAAAGGGTTGGTTCCTCCCTGCCAGCCGGTATAGGGTTTTGATCAATTCCTCTTATTGAAAATGAGTAACTAATTAGAGCACAGGCCAGACTCTCGCCCATCGCCAATACAGATCGCACAGGCCAGACCCTTACCTATCGCCAATAATGATCACACAGACCAGAATCTTACCCGTCGCCGATACTGATCGCACAGGCCAAACTCTCAGCCATCGCCAATACAGATCGCACAGGCCAGACTTCTGCCCATTGCCAATACAGATCGCAGAGGCCAGACTCTAGCCCATTGCCAATACAGATTGCACAGGCCAGAATCTCGCCCATCGCCAATATAGATCGCACAGGCCAGACCCTTACCCATCGCCAATAATGATCACACAGGCCAGAATATTACCCATCGGCAATACAGATCGTACAGGCCAGACTCTCGCCCATCGCCAATACAGATTGCACAGGCCAGACCCTTACCCATCGCCAATAATGATCACACAGACCAGAATCTTACCCGTAGCCGATACTGATTGCACAGGCCAAACTCTCGGACATCGCCAATACTGTTCACACAGGCCATACTCTTACCCATCGCCAATAATGATCGCACAGGCCAGAGTCTTAACCAATGTTAATACTGGTCGCACAGGCCAGGCTCTCGCCCATCGCCAATACTGATCGCACAGCAAGACCCTCGCCCATGGCCAATACTAATCGCACAGGCCAGGCTCTTACCCATCGCCAATACCGATCGCACAGGCCAGAACCTTACCCATCGCCAATACTGATCGTACAGGCCAGACTCTTACCCATCACCAATAATGATCGCAAAGGCCAGATTCTTACCCATCGCCAATACTGATCGCACAGGCCAGACTCTCGCCCATGGCCAATACAGAATGCACAGGCCAGACTCTCACAAATTGAATATACTAATCGCACAGGTCAGACTCTTACCCATCGCCAATACAGATCGCACAGGCCAGAATCTTACCCATCGCCAATATTGATCGCAAAGGCCAGACTTACCCATAGCCAATACTGATCGCACAGACCAGATACTTACCCATCGTCAATATAGGTTGCACAGGCCAGACTCTCACCCAACGCCAATACAGATCACACAGGCCAGACTCTCGCCCATTGCCAATACTGATAGCACTGGCCAGAATCTTACCCATCGCAAATGCTGAGAGCACATGCCAGACATTACCAACCGCCAATATTGATCTCACAGGCCAGAGTCTTACCCATTGGCAATGCCGATCGCACAAGCCAGACTCTTACCCATCGCCAATATTGATTGCACCGGCCAGACTCATAAGCATCGCCAAAGCTGATCACACAGGCTAGACTCTTAGCCATCATCAATGCAGATTGTACAGGCCTGAATCTTACCCATCGACAATGCTGATCGTACAGGCCAGAGTCTTGCCCATCGTCAATACTGTTCGCAGAGGCCATGCTCATATCCATCGCTAATAATGATCACAAAGACCAGGCTGGTACCCATTGCCAATACTGATCGCACAGGTCAGATTCTTATCCATTTCTAATACTGATCACACATGCCAGATTTACCCATCGCCAATGATGAATGCACAGGCCAGACTCTCGCCCATCGCCAATACTGATCGCACAGGCCAGACTCTTACCCATCGCCAATAATGATCGCACAGGCCAGACTCTTACGCATTGCCAATAATGATCGCAAAGGCCAGACTTACTCATCACTAATATTGATCGCAGAAGCAAGACTTAGCATTCACCAATACTGATAGCACAGACCAGATACTTACCCATCGCCAATATAGGTTGCACAGGCCAGACTATCACCCAACGCCAATACAGATCGCACAGACCAGACTCCCGCCCATCGCCAATATTGATCGCACAGGCCAAAGTCTTACCCATCGGCAATGCTGATCGCACAGGCTAGAATCGGGCCCATCGCCAATGCTGGTCACACAGGCTAGAGCCTTACCCATCGTCAATACAGAATGCACAGGCCTGAATCTTACCCATCGCCAATACTGATCGCATAGGCCAAGTCTCGCCCATCGTCAATACTGTTCGCACAGGCCAGATTCTCACCCATCACCAGTACAGATCGCAAAGGCCAGAATTACTCATCGCCAATATTGATCGCAGAGGCCAGACTTAGCCATCGCCAATACCGATCGCACAGACCAGATGTTTACCCATCGCCAATATAGGTTGCACAGGCTAGACTCTCATCCCACGCCAATACAGATCGCACAGGACAGACTCTTACCCATCGCCAATGTTGATTGTACAGGCTAGAATTGTGCCCATCGCCAATGCTGATCGTACAGGACAGACTCTTGCCCATTGCCAGTATTTATTGCACAGGACAGACTCATAAGCATCGCCAATGCTGATCACACAGGCTAGAATCCTACCCATCGTCAATACAGATTGCACAGGCCTGAATCTTACCCATCGTCAATATTGATTGCAAAGGCCAGATTCTTACCCATTGCCAATACTGATCGCACAGGCCACATTCTTACCCATTGCCAATCCAGATCGCACAGGCCAGACTTACCCATCGCCAATGTTGATCACACAGGCCAGACTCTTACCCATCACCAAAATGGATCGCACAGGCCAGACTACCTCCCATCTTCAATATTGGTCGCACAGTCCTGACTCTTACGCATCGCAAATACTGCTCGCACTAGCCAGAGTCTTACTCATCGACAATGCTGCTTACACAGGCTAGAATCGTGCCCATCACCAGTGCTGATCGCACAAGCCACTCTTACCCATTGCCAATATTGATTGCACAGGCCAGACGCATAAGCATCACCAATGCTGTTCACACAGGCAACACTCTTACCCATCGCCAATACCGAATGCACAGGGCCGAATCTTACACATCGCCAATACTGATTGCGCAGGCCAGATTCATACCCATCGCCAATATCGATCTCACAGGCCAAACTCCCTCCCATCCCCAATACTGATCGCACAGGCCAGAGTTTCGCCCGCCGTCAATACTGATCGCACAGGCCAGATTCATACCCATCGCCAATACTGATTGCATCAGGCCAGACATAGCAATAGCCAATGCTGATCTCCCAGGCCAGACTCTTGTCCATTGCCAAAACTGACCGCACAGGCCAGACTCTTACCCATTGCCAATACCGATTGCACATGCAAGACTCGTTCCCATTCGCCAATACAGATTGCACAGGTCAGAGTCTCGCCCATGGCCAATACAGAACGCACAGGCCAGACTTTCACCCATTGAATACACTAATCGCACAGGTCAGAATCGTACTGATCGCCAATACCGATCGCACTGGCCAAAATCTTACCCATCACCAATACTGATTGCACAGACCAAAATCTTACCCATCGCCAATACTGACCGCACAGGCCAGAATCTTACCCATAGCCAATACTGATCGCACAGACCAGATACTTACCCATCGTCAGTAGAGGTTACACAGGCCAGACTCTCACCCAACGCCAATACAGATCTCACAGGCCAGACTGTCGCCCATTGCCAATACCGATTGCACAGGCCAGATTCTCGCCCATTGCCAATACTGATTGCACTGGCCAGAATCTTACCCATCTCAAATGCTGAGTGCACATGCCAGACATTACCAAAAGCCAATATTGATCTCACAGGCCAGAGTCTTACCCATTGGCAATGCCGATCGCACAGGCCAGCCTGTTACCCATTGCCAATATTGATTGCACAAGCCAGACTCTAAGGCATCGCCAATACTGATCGCACAGGTCAGACTCTTAGCCATTGCCAATATTGATTGCACAGGCCAGACTCATGAGCATCGCCAAAGCTGATCACACTGGCTATACTCTTACCCATCGTCAATGCAGATTCCACAGGCCTGAATCTTACCCATCGCCAATACAGATCGCACAGGCCAGACAATCGCCCATCACCAATTCCGATCGCACAGGCCAGACTATTGCCCATTGCCAAAACTGATCGCACTGGCCAGAATATTACCCATTGCAAATGCTGAGCGCACATGCCAGGCTCCCGCCCATCGCCAATACTGATCGCACAGACCAGATTCTTACCAACCGCCAATATTGATCTCACAGGCCAGAGTCTTGCTCATTGGCAATGCTGATCGCACAGGCTAGACGCTTACCTATTGCCAATATTGATTGCACAGGCCAGACGCATAAGCATCACCAATGCTGTTCACACAGGCAACACTCTTACCCATCGCCAATACAGAATGCACAGGGCCGAATCTTACACATCGCCAATACTGATTGCGCAGGCCAGATTCATACCCATCGCCAATATCGATCTCACAGGCCAGATTCCCTCCCATCCCCAATACTGATCGCACAGGCCAGACTTTAGCCCACCGTCAATACTGATCGCACAGGCCATATTCATACACATCGCCGATAGTGATCGCAACAGGCCAGACTTACCAATAGCCAATGCTGACCGCACAGGCCAGACCCTTACCCATCGCCAATACTGATCGCACAGACCAAAACCTTACCAATTGCTAATACTGACCGCACAGGCCAGAATTTTACCCATAGCCAATACTGATCGCACAGGCCAGACTCTTACGCATTGCCAATACTAATCGCACAGGCCAGAGTCTTACATCGACAATGCTGATCACGCAGGCTAGAATCATGTCCATCGCCAATACTGATCGCACAGGCCAGAGTCCTACCCATCGACAATGCTGATCGCACAAGCTAGAATCATGCCCAATGGCAATACGGATCGCACAGACCAGGCTGGTACCCATCACCAATACTTACTGCGCGGGCCAGAGTCTTACCCATTGCCAATACTGATCACACAGGCCAGACTCCCTCCTATCGCCAATACTGATCGCTAAGGCCAGACTCATACCAGCGCCAATATTGATCGCACAGTCCAGACTCTTAGGCATCGCCAATACTGATCGCACAGGACAGACTCTTACACATCGCCAATACAGGATGTACAGGCCCGAATCTTACTCATCGCAAATACTGATCGCACAGGCCAGAGTTTCGTCCACCGTCAATACTGATCGCACAGGCCAGACTCTTACGCATCGCCAACTATAATCGCACAGGCCTGAGTCCTACCCATCGACAATGCTGATCGCACAGGCTAGAATCACGCCCAACAGCAATACTGATCGCACAGACCAGGCTGGTACCCATTGCCAATACTTACTGCGCGCGCCAGAGTCTTACCCATTTTCAATACTGATCACACAGGCCAGACTTACCCATCGCCAATACTGATCACATGGGCCAGAGTCTTACCCATTGCAAATACTGATCACACAGGCCAGACTTACCCATCGCCAATTGCTGATTGCAAGGGCCAGACTCCCTCCTATCGCCAATACTGATCGCACAGGCCAGTCTCTTACCCATCGACAATGCTGATTGCATAGGCTAGAATCATGCCCATCGCCAATACTGATCGCACAGACCAGGCTCATATCGATTGGCAATACTGAACAATACAGGCTGGTACCCACCAGATTCTTACCCGTCGCAAATACTGATCGACAGGCCAGACTTACGCACAGCGAATGCTGACCGCAAAGGCCAGATTCTTGCCCATCGCCAATACTGATTGCACAGGCCAGACTCCCTCCCATTGCCAATACTTATCGCACAGGCCAGACTCATACCAAATCGCCAATATTATCGCACGGGCCAGACTCTTAGGCATCGCCAATAATGATCGCACAGGTCAGAATCTTACCCATCGCCAATACTGATCGCGCAGACCAGTCTTGTACCCTTCACCAATATTCATTTAAGAGACCAAGCTTGTACCCATCGCCAATACTGATTGCACAGGCCAGCCTCTTACCCATCACCAATACAGATTGCACAGACCATGCTCGTATCCATGGTCAATACTGATCGCACTGGCAAGGTTCTCACCCATTGCCAATACTAATCGCATAGGCCAAACTTTTACCAATTGCCAATGAAGATTGCAAAGACCAGTCTTAACGCCAAAACAGATCGCACAGGCCAGACTCTTGCTCATCGCCAATAAAGATCGCACAGGCCAGACTCTTACCCATTGACAATGCAGATTGCACAGGTCAGAGTCTTACCCATCGCCAATACTGATCGCGCAGACCAGTCTTGTACCCTTCACCAATACTCATCGCAGAGACCAAGCTCGTACCCATCGCCAATACTCATCGCACAGGCCAGCCTCTTACCCATCGCCAATACAGATTGCACAGACCTTGCTCGTAGCCATGGTCAATACTGATCACACTGGCAAGGTTCTCACCCATCGCCAATACTAATCGCACAGGCCAAACTTTTACCAATCGCCAATGCTGATTGCAAAGGCCATATTCTTAACCATCGCCAGTACTGATCGCACAAGCCAGACTTACCCATCGCCAATGCTGATCGCACAGGCCAGACTCTTAACCATCAGCAAAACGGATCGCACAGGCTAGACTTCCTCCCAGCTTCAATACTGATCGCACAGGTCAGACCCAGACCAAGCGCCAATACTGCTCGCACAGGCCAGAGTCTTACTCATTGACAATGCTGATTACACAGGCTAGAATCGTGCCCATCACCAGTGCTGATCGCACAGGCCAGACTCTTACCCATTGCCAATATTGATTGCACAGATGAGACGCTTACCCATTGCCAATATTGATTGCACAGGCCAGAGTTTCGCCCACCGTCAATACTGATCGCACAGGCCAAAGTCATACCCATCGCCAATACAGATCGCAACAGGCCAGACATATCAATAGCCAATGCTGATCGCACAGGCCAGAATCTTGTCCATTGCCAAAACTGATCTCACAGGCTAGACTCTTACCCATCGCCAATACTGACCGCACAGGCCAGATACTTACCCATCGTCAATAGAGGTTGCACAGGCCATTCTCTCACCCAACGCCAGTACAGATCTCATAGGCCAGACTCTCGCCCATTGCCAATACCTACCGCACAGGCCAAACTCTCGCCCATTCCCAATACTGTTCGCACTGGGCAGAATCTTACCCATCGCAAATGCTGAGTGCACATGCCAGACATTACCAACGGCCAATATTGATCTCACAGGCCAGAGTCTTACCCATTGGCAATGCCAGTCACACAGACCAGACTCTTACTCATCGCCAATATTGATTGCACAGGCCAGACTCTTAGCCATCGCCAATATTGATTGCACAGGCCAGAATCATAAGCATGGCCAAAGCTGATCACAATGGCTAGACTCTTACCCATCGTCAATGCAAATTGCACAGGCCTGAATCTTACCCATCTCCAATACTGATCACACAGGCCAGAGTCTCGCCCATCATCAATATAAGTTGCACAGGCCAGACTCTCACCCAACGCCAATACAGATCGCACAGGCCAGACTCTCGCCCATCACCAATTCCGATCGCACAGGCCAGACTCTTCCCATTGCCAAAACTGATCGCACTGGCCTGAATCTTACCTATCGCCAATGCTGAGCGCACATTCCAGACTCCCGCCCATCGGCAATACTGATCGCACAGGCCAGATTCTTACCAACCGCCAATATTGATCTCATAGGCCAGAGTCTTACTCATTGGCAATGCTGATCGCACAGGCCAGACACTTACCCATCGCCAATATTGATTGCACAGGCCAGACTCATAAGCATCGCCAAAGCTGATCACACAGGCTAGACTCTTACCTATCGTCAATGCAGATTGCACAGCCCTGAATCTTACCCATCGCCAATACTGATCGCACTGGCCAGACTCTTATACATCGTCAATACCAATCGCACAGGCCAGAGTCTTACCCATCGACAATGCTGATCACACAGGCTAGAATCATGCCCATTGCCAATACTGATTGCACAGGCCTGAGTCCTGCCCATTGACAATGCTGATCGCACAAGTTAGAATCATGCCCAACGGCAATATTGATCGCACAGACCAGGCTGGTAGCCATCGCCAATACTTACGGCGCGGGCCAGAGTCTTACCCATTGCCAATACTGATCACACAGGCCAGACTTACCCATTGCCAATACTGATCACACAGGCCAGACTTACCCATCACCAATTGCTGATCGCACGGGCCAGACTCCCTCCTATCGCCAATCCTGATCGCAAAGGTCAGATTCATACCAGTGCCAATATTGATCGCACAGTCCAGACTCTTAGGCATCGCCAATACTGATCGCACAGGCCAGACTCTTACTCATCGACAATGCTGATCGCACAGGCTAGATACTTACCCATCGCCAATACAGAATGCACAGGCCAGACTCATAAGCATCGCCAAAGCTGATCACACTGGCTAAACTCTTACCCATCATCAATGCAGATTGCACAGGCCTGAATCTTACCCATCGCCAATACTGATCACACAGGCCAGATTCTCACCCATCATCAATATAGGTTGCACAGGCCAGACTCTCACCCAACGCCAATACAGATCACACAGGTCAGACACTCACCCATCACCAATTCCGATCGCACAGGCCAGACTCTTACCCATTGCCAAAACTGATTGCACTGGCCTGAATCTTACCCATCGCCAATGCTGAGCGCACATTCCAGACTCCCGCCCATCCCCAATACTGATCGCACAGGCCAGATTCTTACCAACCGCCAATATTGATCTCATAGGCCAGAGTCTTACTCATTGGCAATGCTGATCGCACAGGCCAGACTCTTACCCATCACCAATATTGATTGCACAGGCCAGACTCATAAGCATCGCCAAAGCTGATCACACAGGCTAGACTCTCATCCATCGTCAATGCAGATTGCACAGCCCTGAATCTTACCCATCGCCAATACTGATCGCACAGGCCAGACTCTTACACATCGCCAATACTAATCGCACAGGCCAGAGTCTTACCCATCGACAATGCTGATCGCACAGGCTAGAATCATGCCCATTGCCAATACTGATTGCACAGGCCTGAGTCCTGCCCATCGACAATGCTGATCGCACAAGCTAGAATCATGCCCAACGGCAATATTGATCGCACAGACCAGGCTGGTACCCATCGCCAATACTTACGGCGCGGGCCAGAGTCTTACCCATTGCCAATACTGATCACACAGGCCAGACTTACCCATTGCCAATACTGATCACACAGGCCAGACTTACCCATCACCAATTGCTGATCGCACGGGCCAGACTCCCTCCTATCGCCAATCCTGATCGCAAAGGTCAGATTCATACCAGTGCCAATATTGATCGCACAGTCCAGACTCTTAGGCATCGCCAATACTGATCGCACAGGCCAGACTCTTACTCATCGACAATGCTGATCGCACAGGCTAGATACTTACCCATCGCCAATACAGAATGCACAGGCCAGACTCATAAGCATCGCCAAAGCTGATCACACTGGCTAAACTCTTACCCATCATCAATGCAGATTGCACAGGCCTGAATCTTACCCATCGCCAATACTGATCACACAGGCCAGATTCTCACCCATCATCAATATAGGTTGCACAGGCCAGACTCTCACCCAACGCCAATACAGATCACACAGGTCAGACACTCGCCCATCACCAATTTCGATCGCACAGGCCAGACTCTTACCCATTGCCAAAACTGATTGCACTGGCCTGAATCTGACCCATCGCCAATGCTGAGCGCACATTCCAGACTCCCGCCCATCCCCAATACTGATCGCACAGGCCAGATTCTTACCAACCGCCAATATTGATCTCATAGGCCAGAGGTCTTACTCATTGGCAATGCTGATCGCACAGGCCAGACTCTTACCCATCACCAATATTGATTGCACAGGCCAGACTCATAAGCATCGCCAAAGCTGATCACACAGGCAAGACTCTCATCCATCGTCAATGCAGATTGCACAGCCCTGAATCTTACCCATCGCCAATACTGATCGCACAGGCCAGACTCTTACACATCGCCAATACTAATCGCACAGGCCAGAGTCTTACCCATCGACAATGCTGATCGCACAGGCTAGAATCATGACCATTGCCAATATTAATCGCACAGGCCACAGTCTTACCCATCGACAATGCTGATCACACAGGCTAGAATCACGCCCAATGGCAATATTGATCGCACAGACCAGGCTGGTACCCATCGCCAATACTTACTGCGCGGGCCAGAGTCTTACCCATTGCCAATACTGATCACACAGGCCAGACTTGCCCATCGCCAATACTGATCACACAGGCCAGACTTATCCATCACCAATTGCTGATTGCATGGGCCAGACTCCCTCCTATCGCCAATACTGATCGCAAAGGTCAGATTCATACCAGTGCCAATATTGATCGCACAGTCCAGACTCTTAGGCATCGCCAATACTGATCGCAGAGGCCAGACTCTTAGCCATTGCCAATATAGGTTGCACAGGCCAGACTCTCACCCAACGCCAATACAGATCGCACAGGCCAGACTCTCGCCCATCACCAATTCCAATCACACAGGCCAGACTCTTGCCCATTGCCAAAACTGATTGCACTGGCCTGAATCTTACCCATCGCCAATGCTGAGCGCACATTCCAGACTCCCGCCCATCGCCAATACTGATCGCACAGGCCAGACTCTCACCCATCACCAGTACAGATCGCAAAGGCCAGAATTACTCATCGCCAATATTGATCGCAGAGGCCAGACTTAGCCATCGCCAATACCGATCGCACAGACCAGATGTTTACCCATCGCCAATATAGGTTGCACAGGCTAGACTCTCATCCCACGCCAATACAGATCGCACAGGACAGACTCTTACCCATCGCCAATGTTGATTGTACAGGCCAGAGTCTTGCCCATCGCCAATGCTGATCGTACAGGACAGACTCTTGCCCATTGCCAGTATTTATTGCACAGGACAGACTCATAAGCATCGCCAATGCTGATCACACAGGCTAGAATCCTACCCATCGTCAATACAGATTGCACAGGCCTGAATCTTACCCATCGTCAATATTGATTGCAAAGACCAGATTCTTACCCATTGCCAATACTGATCGCACAGGCCAGACTTACCCATCGCCAATGCTGATCACACAGGCCAGACTCTTACCCATCACCAAAATGGATCGCACAGGCCAGACTACCTCCCATCTTCAATATTGGTCGCACAGTCCTGACTCTTACGCATCGCAAATACTGCTCGCACTAGCCAGAGTCTTACTCATCGACAATGCTGCTTACACAGGCTAGAATCGTGCCCATCACCAGTGCTGATCGCACAAGCCACTCTTACCCATTGCCAATATTGATTGCACAGGCCAGACGCATAAGCATCACCAATGCTGTTCACACAGGCAACACTCTTACCCATCGCCAATACCGAATGCACAGGGCCGAATCTTACACATCGCCAATACTGATTGCGCAGGCCAGATTCATACCCATCGCCAATATCGATCTCACAGGCCAAACTCCTTCCCATCCCCAATACTGATCGCACAGGCCAGAGTTTCGCCCGCCGTCAATACTGATCGCACAGGCCAGATTCATACCCATCGCCAATACTGATTGCAACAGGCCAGACATAGCAATAGCCAATGCTGATCTCCCAGGCCAGACTCTTGTCCATTGCCAAAACTGACCGCACAGGCCAGACTCTTACCCATCGCCAATACCGATTGCACATGCAAGACTCGTTCCCATTCGCCAATACAGATTGCACAGGTCAGAGTCTCGCCCATGGCCAATACAGAACGCACAGGCCAGACTCTCACCCATTGAATACACTAATCGCACAGGTCAGAATCGTACTGATTGCCAATACCGATCGCAGTGGCCAAAATCTTACCCATCACCAATACTGATTGCACAGACCAAAATCTTACCCATCGCCAATACTGACTGCACAGGCCAGAATCTTACCCATAGCCAATACTGATCGCACAGACCAGATACTTACCCATCGTCAGTAGAGGTTACACAGGCCAGACTCTCACCCAACGCCAATGCTGATCACACAGGCCAGACTCTTACCCATCACCAAAATGGATCGCACAGGCCAGACTACCTCCCATCTTCAATATTGGTCGCACAGTCCTGACTCTTACGCATCGCAAATACTGCTCGCACTAGCCAGAGTCTTACTCATCGACAATGCTGCTTACACAGGCTAGAATCGTGCCCATCACCAGTGCTGATCGCACAAGCCACTCTTACCCATTGCCAATATTGATTGCACAGGCCAGACGCATAAGCATCACCAATGCTGTTCACACAGGCAACACTCTTACCCATCGCCAATACCGAATGCACAGGGCCGAATCTTACACATCGCCAATACTGATTGCGCAGGCCAGATTCATACCCATCGCCAATATCGATCTCACAGGCCAAACTCCCTCCCATCCCCAATACTGATCGCACAGGCCAGAGTTTCGCCCGCCGTCAATACTGATCGCACAGGCCAGATTCATACCCATCGCCAATACTGATTGCAACAGGCCAGACATAGCAATAGCCAATGCTGATCTCCCAGGCCAGACTCTTGTCCATTGCCAAAACTGACCGCACAGGCCAGACTCTTACCCATCGCCAATACCGATTGCACATGCAAGACTCGTTCCCATTCGCCAATACAGATTGCACAGGTCAGAGTCTCGCCCATGGCCAATACAGAACGCACAGGCCAGACTCTCACCCATTGAATACACTAATCGCACAGGTCAGAATCGTACTGATTGCCAATACCGATCGCAGTGGCCAAAATCTTACCCATCACCAATACTGATTGCACAGACCAAAATCTTACCCATCGCCAATACTGACTGCACAGGCCAGAATCTTACTCATAGCCAATACTGATCGCACAGACCAGATACTTACCCATCGTCAGTAGAGGTTACACAGGCCAGACTCTCACCCAACGCCAATACAGATCTCACAGGCCAGACTGTTGCCCGTCGCCAATACAGATTGCACAGGCCAGATTCTCGCCCATTGCCAATACTGATCGCACTGGCCAGAATCTTACCCATCTCAAATGCTGAGTGCACATGCCAGACATTACCAAAAGCCAATATTGATCTCACAGGCCAGAGTCTTACCCATTGGCAATGCCGATCGCACAGGCCAGTCTGTTACCCATTGCCAATATTGATTGCACAAGCCAGACTCTTAGGCATCGCGAATACTGATCACACAAGTCAGACTCTTAGCCATCGCCAATATTGATTGCACAGGCCAGACTCATGAGCATCGCCAAAGCTGATCACACTGGCTATACTCTTACCCATCGTCAATGCAGATTCCACAGGCCTGAATCTTACCCATCGCCAATACAGATCGCACAGGCCAGACTCTCGCCCATCACCAATTCCGATCGCACAGGCCAGACTATTGCCCATTGCCAAAACTGATCGCACTGGCCAGAATATTACCCATTGCAAATGCTGAGCGCACATGCCAGACTCCCGCCCATCGCCAATACTGATCGCACAGACCAGATTCTTAACAACCGCCAGTATTGATCTCACAGGCCAGAGTCTTGCTCATTGGCAATGCTGATCGCACAGGCTAGACGCTTACCTATTGCCAATATTGATTGCACAGGCCAGACGCATAAGCATCACCAATGCTGTTCACACAGGCAACACTCTTACCCATCACCAATACAGAATGCACAGGGCCGAATCTTACACATTGCCAATACTGATTGCGCAGGCCAGATTCATACCCATCGCCAATATCGATCTCACAGGCCAGATTCCCTCCCATCCCCAATACTGATCGCACAGGCCAGACTTTAGCCCACCGTCAATACTGATCGCACAGGCCATATTCATACACATCGCCGATAGTGATCGCAACAGGCCAGACTTACCAATAGCCAATGCTGATCGCACAGGCCAGACTCTTCTCCATTGCCAAAACTGATCGCACAGGCCAGACTCTTACCCATCGCCAATACCGATCGTACAGGCCAGAATCTTACCCATCGCCAATACTGATCGCACAGGCAAGTCTCGTACCCATCGCCAATACAGATTGCATAGGCCAGAGTTTCGCCCATGGCCAATACAGAACGCACAGGCCAGACTCTCAACCATTGAATATACTAATCGCACAGTTCAAACTCTTACCGATCGCCAATACTGATCGCACAGGCCAAAATCTTACCCATCGCCAATACTGCCCGCACAGGCCAGACCCTTACCCATCGCCAATACTGATCGCACAGACCAAAACCTTACCAATTGCTAATACTGACCGCACAGGCCAGAATTTTACCCATAATCAATACTGATCGCACAGACGAGATACTTACCCATCGTCAATAGAAGTTGCACAGGCCAGACTTTTACCCATTGCCAATACTGATCGCACAGGCCAGACTCTTACGCATTGCCAATACTATTCGCACAGGCCAGAGTCTTACATCGACAATGCTGATCACGCAGGCTAGAATCATGTCCATCGCCAATACTGATCGCACAGGCCAGAGTCCTACCCATCGACAATGCTGATCGCACAAGCTAGAATCATGCCCAATGGCAATACCGATCGCACAGACCAGGCTGGAACCCATCACCAATACTTACTGCGCGGGCCAGAGTCTTACCCATTGCCAATACTGATCACACAGGCCAGACTCCCTCCTATCGCCAATACTGATCGCTAAGGCCAGACTCATACCAGCGCCAATATTGATCGCACAGTCCAGACTCTTAGGCATCGCCAATACTGATCGCACAGGCCAGACTCTTACTCATCGACAATACTGATCGCACAAGCTAGATACTTACCCATTGCCAATACAGAATGCACAGGCCCGAATCTTACCCATCGCCAATACTGTTTGCACAGGCCAGGCTCTTACCCATCGCCAATACTGATCGCACAGGCCAGACGCTTACCCAAAGCCAATACTGATCGCACAGAGCAGGTTCGTACCCAACGCAAATGCTGATCACACAGGCTAGACTCTTACACATCGCCAATACTGATCGCTCAGTCCAGACTCCCGCCCATTGCCAATACTGATCCCACAGGCCAGATTCTAACCAATCACCTATAATAGTCGCACTGTCCAGACCCTTACGCATCGCCAATACTGATCACACAGGCCAGAGTTTTACTCATCGATAATGCTGTTCGCACAGGGTAGCATCGTGCCCATCACCAATGCTGATCGCACTGGCCAGACTCTTAACCATCGCTAATATTGATTGCCCAGACCAGACTCATAACCATCGCCAATGCTGATCACACAGGCAACACTCTTACACATCGCCAATACAGAATGTACAGGCCCGAATCTTACCCATCGCAAATACTGATCGGACAGGCCAGAGTTTCGTCCACCGTCAATACTGATCGCACAGGCCAGACTCTTACGCATCGCCAACACTAATCGCACAGGCCAGAGTCTTACCCATCGCCAATGCTGATCGCACTGGCCAGACTCTCACCCATCACCAGTACAGATCGCAAAGGCCAGAATTACTCATCGCCAATATTGATCGCAGAGGCCAGACTTAGCCATCGCCAATACCGATCGCACAGACCAGATGTTTACCCATCGCCAATATAGGTTGCACAGGCTAGACTCTCATCCCACGCCAATACAGATCGCACAGGACAGACTCTTACCCATCGCCAATGTTGATTGTACAGGCTAGAATTGTGCCCATCGCCAATGCTGATCGTACAGGACAGACTCTTGCCCATTGCCAGTATTTATTGCACAGGACAGACTCATAAGCATCGCCAATGCTGATCACACAGGCTAGAATCCTACCCATCGTCAATACAGATTGCACAGGCCTGAATCTTACCCATCGTCAATATTGATTGCAAAGGCCAGATTCTTACCCATTGCCAATACTGATCGCACAGGCCACATTCTTACCCATTGCCAATCCAGATCGCACAGGCCAGACTTACCCATCGCCAATGCTGATCACACAGGCCAGACTCTTACCCATCACCAAAATGGATCGCACAGGCCAGACTACCTCCCATCTTCAATATTGGTCGCACAGTCCTGACTCTTACGCATCGCAAATACTGCTCGCACTAGCCAGAGTCTTACTCATCGACAATGCTGCTTACACAGGCTAGAATCGTGCCCATCACCAGTGCTGATCGCACAAGCCACTCTTACCCATTGCCAATATTGATTGCACAGGCCAGACGCATAAGCATCACCAATGCTGTTCACACAGGCAACACTCTTACCCATCGCCAATACCGAATGCACAGGGCCGAATCTTACACATCGCCAATACTGATTGCGCAGGCCAGATTCATACCCATCGCCAATATCGATCTCACAGGCCAAACTCCCTCCCATCCCCAATACTGATCGCACAGGCCAGAGTTTCGCCCGCCGTCAATACTGATCGCACAGGCCAGATTCATACCCATCGCCAATACTGATTGCAACAGGCCAGACATAGCAATAGCCAATGCTGATCTCCCAGGCCAGACTCTTGTCCATTGCCAAAACTGACCGCACAGGCCAGACTCTTACCCATCGCCAATACCGATTGCACATGCAAGACTCGTTCCCATTCGCCAATACAGATTGCACAGGTCAGAGTCTCGCCCATGGCCAATACAGAACGCACAGGCCAGACTCTCACCCATTGAATACACTAATCGCACAGGTCAGAATCGTACTGATTGCCAATACCGATCGCAGTGGTCAAAATCTTACCCATCACCAATACTGATTGCACAGACCAAAATCTTACCCATCGCCAATACTGACTGCACAGGCCAGAATCTTACCCATAGCCAATACTGATCGCACAGACCAGATACTTACCCATCGTCAGTAGAGGTTACACAGGCCAGACTCTCACCCAACGCCAATGCTGATCACACAGGCCAGACTCTTACCCATCACCAAAATGGATCGCACAGGCCAGACTACCTCCCATCTTCAATATTGGTCGTACAGTCCTGACTCTTACGCATCGCAAATACTGCTCGCACTAGCCAGAGTCTTACTCATCGACAATGCTGCTTACACAGGCTAGAATCGTGCCCATCACCAGTGCTGATCGCACAAGCCACTCTTACCCATTGCCAATATTGATTGCACAGGCCAGACGCATAAGCATCACCAATGCTGTTCACACAGGCAACACTCTTACCCATCGCCAATACCGAATGCACAGGGCCGAATCTTACACATCGCCAATACTGATTGCGCAGGCCAGATTCATACCCATCGCCAATATCGATCTCACAGGCCAAACTCCCTCCCATCCCCAATACTGATCGCACAGGCCAGAGTTTCGCCCGCCGTCAATACTGATCGCACAGGCCAGATTCATACCCATCGCCAATACTGATTGCAACAGGCCAGACATAGCAATAGCCAATGCTGATCTCCCAGGCCAGACTCTTGTCCATTGCCAAAACTGACCGCACAGGCCAGACTCTTACCCATCGCCAATACCGATTGCACATGCAAGACTCGTTCCCATTCGCCAATACAGATTGCACAGGTCAGAGTCTCGCCCATGGCCAATACAGAACGCACAGGCCAGACTCTCACCCATTGAATACACTAATCGCACAGGTCAGAATCGTACTGATTGCCAATACCGATCGCAGTGGCCAAAATCTTACCCATCACCAATACTGATTGCACAGACCAAAATCTTACCCATCGCCAATACTGACTGCACAGGCCAGAATCTTACCCATAGCCAATACTGATCGCACAGACCAGATACTTACCCATCGTCAGTAGAGGTTACACAGGCCAGACTCTCACCCAACGCCAATACAGATCTCACAGGCCAGACTGTTGCCCGTCGCCAATACAGATTGCACAGGCCAGATTCTCGCCCATTGCCAATACTGATCGCACTGGCCAGAATCTTACCCATCTCAAATGCTGAGTGCACATGCCAGACATTACCAAAAGCCAATATTGATCTCACAGGCCAGAGTCTTACCCATTGGCAATGCCGATCGCACAGGCCAGTCTGTTACCCATTGCCAATATTGATTGCACAAGCCAGACTCTTAGGCATCGCGAATACTGATCACACAAGTCAGACTCTTAGCCATCGCCAATATTGATTGCACAGGCCAGACTCATGAGCATCGCCAAAGCTGATCACACTGGCTATACTCTTACCCATCGTCAATGCAGATTCCATAGGCCTGAATCTTACCCATCGCCAATACAGATCGCACAGGCCAGACTCTCGCCCATCACCAATTCCGATCGCACAGGCCAGACTATTGCCCATTGCCAAAACTGATCGCACTGGCCAGAATATTACCCATTGCAAATGCTGAGCGCACATGCCAGACTCCCGCCCATCGCCAATACTGATCGCACAGACCAGATTCTTACCAACCGCCAGTATTGATCTCACAGGCCAGAGTCTTGCTCATTGGCAATGCTGATCGCACAGGCTAGACGCTTACCTATTGCCAATATTGATTGCACAGGCCAGACGCATAAGCATCACCAATGCTGTTCACACAGGCAACACTCTTACCCATCACCAATACAGAATGCACAGGGCCGAATCTTACACATTGCCAATACTGATTGCGCAGGCCAGATTCATACCCATCGCCAATATCGATCTCACAGGCCAGATTCCCTCCCATCCCCAATACTGATCGCACAGGCCAGACTTTAGCCCACCGTCAATACTGATCGCACAGGCCATATTCATACACATCGCCGATAGTGATCGCAACAGGCCAGACTTACCAATAGCCAATGCTGATCGCACAGGCCAGACTCTTCTCCATTGCCAAAACTGATCGCACAGGCCAGACTCTTACCCATCGCCAATACCGATCGTACAGGCCAGAATCTTACCCATCGCCAATACTGATCGCACAGGCAAGTCTCGTACCCATCGCCAATACAGATTGCATAGGCCAGAGTTTCGCCCATGGCCAATACAGAACGCACAGGCCAGACTCTCAACCATTGAATATACTAATCGCACAGTTCAAACTCTTACCGATCGCCAATACTGATCGCACAGGCCAAAATCTTACCCATCGCCAATACTGCCCGCACAGGCCAGACCCTTACCCATCGCCAATACTGATCGCACAGACCAAAACCTTACCAATTGCTAATACTGACCGCACAGGCCAGAATTTTACCCATAATCAATACTGATCGCACAGACGAGATACTTACCCATCGTCAATAGAAGTTGCACAGGCCAGACTTTTACCCATTGCCAATACTGATCGCACAGGCCAGACTCTTACGCATTGCCAATACTATTCGCACAGGCCAGAGTCTTACATCGACAATGCTGATCACGCAGGCTAGAATCATGTCCATCGCCAATACTGATCGCACAGGCCAGAGTCCTACCCATCGACAATGCTGATCGCACAAGCTAGAATCATGCCCAATGGCAATACCGATCGCACAGACCAGGCTGGTACCCATCACCAATACTTACTGCGTGGGCCAGAGTCTTACCCATTGCCAATACTGATCACACAGGCCAGACTCCCTCCTATCGCCAATACTGATCGCTAAGGCCAGACTCATACCAGCGCCAATATTGATCGCACAGTCCAGACTCTTAGGCATCGCCAATACTGATCGCACAGGCCAGACTCTTACTCATCGACAATACTGATCGCACAAGCTAGATACTTACCCATTGCCAATACAGAACGCACAGGCCCGAATCTTACCCATCGCCAATACTGTTTGCACAGGCCAGGCTCTTACCCATCGCCAATACTGATCGCACAGGCCAGACGCTTACCCAAAGCCAATACTGATCGCACAGAGCAGGTTCGTACCCATCGCAAATGCTGATCACACAGGCTAGACTCTTACACATCGCCAATACTGATCGCTCAGTCCAGACTCCCGCCCATTGCCAATACTGATCCCACAGGCCAGATTCTAACCAATCACCTATAATAGTCGCACTGTCCAGACCCTTACGCATCGCCAATACTGATCACACAGGCCAGAGTTTTACTCATCGATAATGCTGTTCGCACAGGGTAGCATCGTGCCCATCACCAATGCTGATCGCACTGGCCAGACTCTTAACCATCGCTAATATTGATTGCCCAGACCAGACTCATAACCATCGCCAATGCTGATCACACAGGCAACACTCTTACACATCGCCAATACAGAATGTACAGGCCCGAATCTTACCCATCGCAAATACTGATCGGACAGGCCAGAGTTTCGTCCACCGTCAATACTGATCGCACAGGCCAGACTCTTACGCATCGCCAACACTAATCGCACAGGCCAGAGTCTTACCCATCGCCAATGCTGATCGCACTGGCCAGACTCTTAACCATTGCTAATATTGATTGCCCAGGCCAGACTCATAACCATTGCCAATGCTGATCACACAGGCAATACTCTTACACATCGCCAGTACAGAATGTACAGGCCCGAATCTTACTCATCGCAAACGCTGATCGCACAGGCCAGAGTTTCATCCACCGTCAATACTGATCGCACAGGCCAGACTCTTACGCATCGCCAACTCTAATCGCACAGGCCTGAGTCCTACCCATCGACAATGCTGATCGCACAGGCTAGAATCACGCCCAACAGCATTACTGATCGCACAGACCAGGCTGGTACCCATCGCCAATACTTACTGCGCGCGCCAGAGCCTTACCCATTTTCAATACTGATCACACAGGCCAGACTTACCCATCGCCAATACTGATCACATGGGCCAGAGTCTTACCCATTGCAAATACTGATCACACGGGCCAGAGTCTTACCCATCGCCAATTGCTGATTGCAAGGGCCAGACTCCCTCCTATCGCCAATACTGATCGCACAGGCCAGTCTCTTACCCATCGACAATGCTGATTGCATAGGCTAGAATCATGCCCGTCGCCAATACTGATCGCACAGACCAGGCTCATATCGATTGGCAATACTGAACAATACAGGCTGGTACCCACCAGATTCTTACCCGTCGCAAATACTGATCGACAGGCCAGACTTACGCACAGCGAATGCTGACCGCAAAGGCCAGATTCTTGCCCATCGCCAATACTGATTGCACAGGCCAGACTCCCTCCCATTGCCAACACTTATCGCACAGGCCAGACTCGTACCAAATCGCCAATATTATCGCACGGGCCAGACTCTTAGGCATCGCCAATAATGATCGCACAGGTCAGAATCTTACCCATCGCCAATACTGATCGCGCAGACCAGTCTTGTACCCTTCACCAATATTCATCTTAGAGACCAAGCTTGTACCCATCGCCAATACTGATTGCACAGGCCAGCCTCTTACCCATCATCAATACAGAATGCACAGACCATGCTCGTATCCATGGTCAATACTGATCGCACTGGCAAGGTTCTCACCCATTGCCAATACTAATCGCATAGGCCAAACTTTTACCAATTGCCAATGAAGATTGCAAAGACCAGTCTTAACGCCAAAACAGATCGCACAGGTCAGACTCTTGCTCATCGCCAATAAAGATCGCACAGGCCAGACTCTTACCCATTGACAATGCAGATTGCACAGGTCAGAGTCTTACCCATCGCCAATACTGATCGCGCAGACCAGTCTTGTACCCTTCACCAATACTCATCGCAGAGACCAAGCTCGTACCCATCGCCAATACTCATCGCACAGGCCAGCCTCTTACCCATCGCCAATACAGATTGCACAGACCTTGCTCGTAGCCATGGTCAATACTGATCACACTGGCAAGGTTCTCACCCATCGCCAATACTAATCGCACAGGCCAAACTTTTACCAATCGCCAATGCTGATTGCAAAGGCCATATTCTTAACCATCGCCAGTACTGATCGCACAAGCCAGACTTACCCATCGCCAATGCTGATCGCACAGGCCAGACTCTTAACCATCAGCAAAACGGATCGCACAGGCTAGACTTCCTCCCAGCTTCAATACTGATCGCACAGGTCAGACCCAGACCAAGCGCCAATACTGCTCGCACAGGCCAGAGTCTTACTCATTGACAATGCTGATTACACAGGCTAGAATCGTGCCCATCACCAGTGCTGATCGCACAGGCCAGACTCTTACCCATTGCCAATATTGATTGCACAGACGAGACGCTTACCCATTGCCAATATTGATTGCACAGGCCAGAGTTTCGCCCACCGTCAATACTGATCGCACAGGCCAAAGTCATACCCATCGCCAATACAGATCGCAACAGGCCAGACATATCAATAGCCAATGCTGATCGCACAGGCCAGAATCTTGTCCATTGCCAAAACTGATCGCACAGGCCAGACTCTTACCCATCGCCAATACTGACCGCACAGGCCAGATACTTACCCATCGTCAATAGAGGTTGCACAGGCCATTCTCTCACCCAACGCCAGTACAGATCTCATAGGCCAGACTCTCGCCCATTGCCAATACCTATCGCACAGGCCAGACTCTCGCCCATTGCCAATATTGATCGCACTGGGCAGAATCTTACCCATCGCAAATGCTGAGTGCACATGCCAGACATTACCAACGGCCAATATTGATCTCACAGGCCAGAGTCTTACCCATTGGCAATGCCGATCACGCAGGCCAGACTCTTACCCATCGCCAATATTGATTGTACAGGCCAGACTCTTAGCCATCGCCAATTTTGAATGCACAGGCCAGAATCATAAGCATGGCCAAAGCTGATCACACAGGCTAGACTCTTACCCATCGTCAATGCAGATTGCACAGGCCTGAATCTCACCCATCGCCAATACTGATCGCACTGGCCAGATTCTTATACATCGTCAATACTAATCGCACAGGCCAGAGTCTTACCCATCGACAATGCTGATCACACAGGCTAGAATCATGCCCATCGCCAATACTGATTGCACAGGCTTGAGTCCTACCCATCGACAATGCTGATCGCACAAGCTAGAATCATGCCCAACGGCAATATTGATCGCACAGACCAGGCTGGTACCCATCGCCAATACTTACGGCGCGGGCCAGAGTCTTACTCATTGCCAATACTGATCACACAGGCCAGACTTACCCATTGCCAATACTGATCACACAGGCCAGACTTACCCATCACCAATTGCTGATCGCATGGGCCAGACTCCCTCCTATCGCCAATACTGATCGCAAAGGTCAGATTCATACCAGTGCCAATATTGATCGCACAGTCCAGACTCTTAGGCATCGCCAATACTGATCGCACAGGCCAGACTCTTACTCATCGACAATGCTGATCGCACAGGCTAGATACTTACCCATCGCCAATACAGAATGCACAGGCCAGACTCATAAGCATCGCCAAAGCTGATCACACTGGCTAAACTCTTACACATCATCAATGCAGATTGCACAGGCCTGAATCTTACCCATCGCCAATACTGATCACACAGGCCAGATTCTCACCCATCATCAATATAGGTTGCACAGGCCAGACTCTCACCCAACGCCAATACAGATCACACAGGCCAGACACTCACCCATCACCAATTCCGATCGCACAGGCCAGACTCTTACCCATTGCCAAAACGGATCGCACTGGCCTGAATCTGACCCATTGCCAATACTGAGCGCACATTCCAGACTCCCGCCCATCCCCAATACTGATCGCACAGGCCAGATTCTTACCAACCGCCAATATTGATCTCATAGGCCAGAGTCTTACTCATTGGCAATGCTGATCGCACAGGCCAGACTCATACCCATCACCAATATTGATTGCACAGGCCAGACTCATAAGCATCGCCAAAGCTGATCACACAGGCTAGACTCTTACCCATCGTCAATGCAGATTGCACAGCCCTGAATCTTACCCATCGCCAATACTGATCGCACAGGCCAGACTCTTACACATCGCCAATACTAATCGCACAGGCCAGAGTCTTACCCATCGACAATGCTGATCGCACAGGCTAGAATCATGACCATTGCCAATATTAATCGCACAGGCCAGAGTCTTACCCATCGACAATGCTGATCACACAGGCTAGAATCACGCCCAACGGCAATATTGATCGCACAGACCAGGCTGGTACCCATCGCCAATACTTACTGCGCGGGCCAGAGTCTTACCCATTGCCAATACTGATCACACAGGCCAGACTTACCCATCGCCAATACTGATCACACAGGCCAGACTTACCCATCACCAAATGCTGATCGCATGAGCCAGACTCCCTCCTATCGCCAATACTGATCGCAAAGGTCAGATTCATACCAGCGCCAATATTGATCGCACAGTCCAGACTCTTAGGCATCGCCAATACTGATCGCACAGGCCAGACTCTTACTCATCGACAATGCTGATCACACAGGCTAGATACTTACCCATCACCAATACCGAATGCACAGGCCAGACTCTTAACCATCGCCAATATTGATTGCACAGGCCAGACTCATAAGCATCGCCAAAGCTGATCACACTGGCTAAACTCTTACCCATCGTCAATGCAGATTGCACAGGCCGGAATCTTACCCATCGCCAATACTGATCACACAGGCCAGATTCTCACCCATCGTCAATATAGGTTGCACAGGCCAGACTCTCACCCAACGCCAATACAGATCGCACAGGCCAGACTCTCGCCCATCACCAATTCCGATCACACAGGTCAGACTCTTGCCCATTGCCAAAACTGATTGCACTGGCCTGAATCTTACCCCTCGCCAATGCTGAGCGCACATTCCAGACTCCCGCCCATCGCCAATACTGATCGCACAGGCCAGATTCTTACCAACCGCCAATATTGATCTCATAGGCCACAGTCTTACTCATTGGCAATGCTGATCGCACAGGCCAGACTCTTACCCATCGCCAATATTGATTGCACAGGCCAGACTCATAAGCATCGCCAAAGCTGATCACACAGGCTAGACTCTTACCAATTGTCAAAGCAGATTGCACAGCCCTGATACTTACCCATCGCCAATACTGATCGCACAGGCCAGACTCTTACATTTCGCCAATACTAATCGCACAGGCCAGAGTCTTACCCATCAACAATGCTGATCGCACAGGCTAGAATCATGACCATTGCCAATATTAATCGCACAGGCCAGAGTCTTCACCATCGACAATGCTGATCACACAGGCTAGAATCACGCCCATCGCCAATACTGATTGCACAGGCCTGAGTCCTGCCCATTGACAATGCCGATCACACAAGCTAGAATCATGCCCAATGGCAATATTGATCGCACAGACCAGGCTGGTACCCATCGCCAATAGTTACGGCGCGGGCCAGAGTCTTACCCATTGCCAATACTGATCACACAGGCCAGACTTAACCATCGCCAATACTGATCGCACAGGCCAGACTCTTACACATTGACAATGCTGATCGCACAGGCTAGATACTTATCCATCGCCAATACAGAATGCACAGGCCAGAATCTTACCCATCACCAATACTGATTGCAAAAGGCCAGACTTAACAATCGCCAATGCTGATCACACAGGACAGACTCTTACCCATCTCCTATATTGATCGCACAGTACAGACTCTTACGCATCGCCAATACTGATCGCACAGGCCAGACTCTTGCCCTTCGACAATGCTGATTGCACAGGCTAGAATCATGCCCATCGCCAATACTGATCACACAGACCAGGCTCATATCCATTGCCAATACTGATCAATACAGGCTGGTACCCACCAAATTCTTACCCATCTCAAATACTGATCGACAGGCCATACTTACCCACAGCCAATGCTGACCGCAAAGGCCAGATTCTTGCCCATCGCCAATGTTGATCACATAGGCTAGAATCTTACCCATCCTCAATGCAGATTGCACAGGCCTGAATCTTACCCATCGCCAATAATGATCGCACAGGCAAGACTCTTACGCATTGCCAATAATGATCGCAAAGGCCAGACTTAATCATTGCCAATATTGATCACAGAAGCAAGACTTAGCATTCGCCAATACTGATAGCACAGACCAGATACTTACCCATCACCAATATAGGTTGCACAGGCCAGACTATCACCCAACGCCAATACAGATCGCACAGACCAGAATCCCGCCCATCGCCAATATTGATCGCACTGGCCAAAGTCTTAACCATCGGCAATGCTGATCGCACAGGCTAAACCCTTACTCATCGTCAATGCTGATTGCACAGGCCTGAATCTTACCCATCGTCAATACAGATTGCACAGGCCTGAATCTTACCCATCAACAATAATGATCACAGAGGCCAGATTCTTACCCATTGTCAATACTGATCGCACAGTCCAGATTTACCTATCGCCAATGCTGATCACACAGTCCAGACTCCCGCCCATCGCCAATACTGATCGCACAGACCAGGCTTGTACCCATCGCAATAGTGATCGCATAGACCAGGCTCGTAACCATCAACAATACTGATTGCACAGGCCAGGCTCTTACCCATCGCCAAAAGTGATCGCACAGAGCAGGTTCGTACTCATCGCAAATCCTGATCGCACAGTCTAGACTCTTACACATCGCCAATACTGATCGCTCAGGACAGACTCCCGCCCATCGCCAATACTGATCACACAGGCCAGATTCTAACCAATCCCCTATATTGGTTGCACTGTCCAGACCCTTACGTATCGCTAATTCTGATCACACAGGCCAGAGTTTTACTCATCGACAATGCTGATCGCACAGGGTAGCATTGTGCCCATCGCCAATACTGATCGCACAGGCCAGACTCTTACCCATCGACAATGCTGATTGCACAGGCTAAAATCATGCCCATCGCCAATACTGATCGCACAGACCAGGCTCATATCCATTGCCAATACTGATCAATACAGGCTGGTACCCACCAGATTCTTACCCATCACAAATACTGATCGACAGGCCAGACTTACCCACAGCCAATGCTGATCTCAAAGGCCAGATTCTTGCTCATCGCCAATACTGATTGCAAGGCCAGACTCCCTCCCATTGCCAATACTGATCGCACAGGCCAGACTCATACCAAATCGCCAATATTGACTGCACAGACCAGACTCTTAGGCATCGCCAATACTGATCGCACAGGTCAGAGTCTTACCTATCGCCAATACTGATCGCACAGACCAGGCTTGTACCCATCACCAATACTCATCGCAGAGGCCAAGCTTGTACCCATCGCCCATACTGATCGCACAGGCCAGCCTCTTACCCATCGCCAATACAGATTGCACAGACCATGCTCTTATCCATGGTCAATACTGATCGCACTGGCAAGGTTCTCACCCATCGCCAATACTAATCACACAGGCCAAACTGTTACCAATCGTCAATGCTGATTGCAATGGCCAGTCTTAACGCCAATACAGATCGCACACGCCAGACGCATACCAAATTGCCAATATTGATCGCACAGGCCAGACGCTTAGGCATTGCCAATACTGATCGCACAGGTCAGAGTCTTACCTATCGCCAATACTGATCGCACAGACCAGGCTTGTACCCATCACCAATACTCATCGCAGAGACCAAGCTCGTACCCATCGCCAATACTGATCGCACAGGCCAACCTCTTACCCATCGCCAATAGAGATTGCACAGAAGATGCTCTTATCCATGGTCAATACTGATCGCACTGGCAAGGTTCTCACCCATCGCCAATACTAATTGCACAGGCCAAACTGTTACCAATTGCCAATGCTGATTGCAATGGCCAGTCTTAATGCCAATACAGATCACACAGGCCAGACTCTTGCTCATCGCCAATAAAGATCGCACAGGCCAGACTCTCGGCCATTGCCAATACTGATCGCACAGGCCAGACTCTTGGCCATTGCCAATACTGATCGCACAGGCCAGACTCTCGGCCATTGCCAATACTGATCGCACAGGTCAGACTCTCGCCCATTGCCAATACTGATCGATCATGCCAGACTCTTACCCATCGCCAAAATTGATCGCACAGGCCGGAGTCTTACCCATCACCAATTCTCATCGCACAGGCCAGACGCTTACGCATTGCCAATACTGATCACACAGGCCAGGCTCATATCCATCTCCATTATTGATCGCACAGACCAGGCTGTTACCCATCGCCAATACTGATCGCACAGACCAGAGTCTCACCCATCACCAATACTGATCGCAAAGTCCAGACTTACTCATCGCCAACATTGATTGCAGAGGCCAGACTTAGCCATCGCCAATACCGATCGCACAGACCAGATATTTACCCATCGCCAACATAGGTTTCAAAGGCCAGACTCTCATCCAACGCAAATACAGATCGCACATGACAGACTCTTACCCATCGCCAATACTGATCGCACAGGCCGGGCTCTTACCCATCGCCAATGCTGATCGCACAGGCTAGAATCGTGCCATTGTCAATGCTGATCATACAGGACAGGCTCTTGCCCATCGCCAGTATTTATTGCACAGGCCAGACTCATGAGCATCGCCAATGCTGATCACACAGGCTAGAATCTTACCCATTGTCAATACAGATTGCACAAGCCTGACTCTTACCAATCGACAATAATGATCGCACAGGCCAGATTCTTACCCATTGCCAATAGTGATCACACAAGCCAGACATACCCATCGCCATTGCTGTTTGCACAGGCCAGATTCTTACCAACCGCCAATATTGATCTCACAGGCCAGGGTCTTACCAATTGGCACTGCTGATCGCTCAGGCCAGACTCTTAGCCATCGCCAATATTGATTGCACAGGCCAGACTCATAAGCATCGCCAAAGCTGATCACACTGGCTAGACTCTTACCCATCGTCAATGCAGATTGCACAGGCCGGAATCTTACCCATCGCCAATACTGATCACACAGGCCAGATTCTCACCCATCGTCAATATAGGTTGCACAGGCCAGACTCTCACCCAACGCCAATACAGATCGCACAGGCCAGACTCTCGCCCATCACCAATTCCGATCACACAGGTCAGACTCTTGCCCATTGCCAAAACTGATTGCACTGGCCTGAATCTTACCCCTCGCCAATGCTGAGCGCACATTCCAGACTCCCGCCCATCGCCAATACTGATCGCACAGGCCAGATTCTTACCAACCGCCAATATTGATCTCATAGGCCACAGTCTTACTCATTGGCAATGCTGATCGCACAGGCCAGACTCTTACCCATCGCCAATATTGATTGCACAGGCCAGACTCATAAGCATCGCCAAAGCTGATCACACAGGCTAGACTCTTACCAATTGTCAAAGCAGATTGCACAGCCCTGATACTTACCCATCGCCAATACTGATCGCACAGGCCAGACTCTTACATTTCGCCAATACTAATCGCACAGGCCAGAGTCTTACCCATCAACAATGCTGATCGCACAGGCTAGAATCATGACCATTGCCAATATTAATCGCACAGGCCAGAGTCTTCACCATCGACAATGCTGATCACACAGGCTAGAATCACGCCCATCGCCAATACTGATTGCACAGGCCTGAGTCCTGCCCATTGACAATGCCGATCACACAAGCTAGAATCATGCCCAATGGCAATATTGATCGCACAGACCAGGCTGGTACCCATCGCCAATAGTTACGGCGCGGGCCAGAGTCTTACCCATTGCCAATACTGATCACACAGGCCAGACTTAACCATCGCCAATACTGATCGCACAGGCCAGACTCTTACACATTGACAATGCTGATCGCACAGGCTAGATACTTATCCATCGCCAATACAGAATGCACAGGCCAGAATCTTACCCATCACCAATACTGATTGCAAAAGGCCAGACTTAACAATCGCCAATGCTGATCACACAGGACAGACTCTTACCCATCTCCTATATTGATCGCACAGTACAGACTCTTACGCATCGCCAATACTGATCGCACAGGCCAGACTCTTGCCCTTCGACAATGCTGATTGCACAGGCTAGAATCATGCCCATCGCCAATACTGATCACACAGACCAGGCTCATATCCATTGCCAATACTGATCAATACAGGCTGGTACCCACCAAATTCTTACCCATCTCAAATACTGATCGACAGGCCATACTTACCCACAGCCAATGCTGACCGCAAAGGCCAGATTCTTGCCCATCGCCAATGTTGATCACATAGGCTAGAATCTTACCCATCCTCAATGCAGATTGCACAGGCCTGAATCTTACCCATCGCCAATAATGATCGCACAGGCAAGACTCTTACGCATTGCCAATAATGATCGCAAAGGCCAGACTTAATCATTGCCAATATTGATCACAGAAGCAAGACTTAGCATTCGCCAATACTGATAGCACAGACCAGATACTTACCCATCACCAATATAGGTTGCACAGGCCAGACTATCACCCAACGCCAATACAGATCGCACAGACCAGAATCCCGCCCATCGCCAATATTGATCGCACTGGCCAAAGTCTTAACCATCGGCAATGCTGATCGCACAGGCTAAACCCTTACTCATCGTCAATGCTGATTGCACAGGCCTGAATCTTACCCATCGTCAATACAGATTGCACAGGCCTGAATCTTACCCATCAACAATAATGATCACAGAGGCCAGATTCTTACCCATTGTCAATACTGATCGCACAGTCCAGATTTACCTATCGCCAATGCTGATCACACAGTCCAGACTCCCGCCCATCGCCAATACTGATCGCACAGACCAGGCTTGTACCCATCGCAATAGTGATCGCATAGACCAGGCTCGTAACCATCAACAATACTGATTGCACAGGCCAGGCTCTTACCCATCGCCAAAAGTGATCGCACAGAGCAGGTTCGTACTCATCGCAAATCCTGATCGCACAGTCTAGACTCTTACACATCGCCAATACTGATCGCTCAGGACAGACTCCCGCCCATCGCCAATACTGATCACACAGGCCAGATTCTAACCAATCCCCTATATTGGTTGCACTGTCCAGACCCTTACGTATCGCTAATTCTGATCACACAGGCCAGAGTTTTACTCATCGACAATGCTGATCGCACAGGGTAGCATTGTGCCCATCGCCAATACTGATCGCACAGGCCAGACTCTTACCCATCGACAATGCTGATTGCACAGGCTAAAATCATGCCCATCGCCAATACTGATCGCACAGACCAGGCTCATATCCATTGCCAATACTGATCAATACAGGCTGGTACCCACCAGATTCTTACCCATCACAAATACTGATCGACAGGCCAGACTTACCCACAGCCAATGCTGATCTCAAAGGCCAGATTCTTGCTCATCGCCAATACTGATTGCAAGGCCAGACTCCCTCCCATTGCCAATACTGATCGCACAGGCCAGACTCATACCAAATCGCCAATATTGACTGCACAGACCAGACTCTTAGGCATCGCCAATACTGATCGCACAGGTCAGAGTCTTACCTATCGCCAATACTGATCGCACAGACCAGGCTTGTACCCATCACCAATACTCATCGCAGAGGCCAAGCTTGTACCCATCGCCCATACTGATCGCACAGGCCAGCCTCTTACCCATCGCCAATACAGATTGCACAGACCATGCTCTTATCCATGGTCAATACTGATCGCACTGGCAAGGTTCTCACCCATCGCCAATACTAATCACACAGGCCAAACTGTTACCAATCGTCAATGCTGATTGCAATGGCCAGTCTTAACGCCAATACAGATCGCACACGCCAGACGCATACCAAATTGCCAATATTGATCGCACAGGCCAGACGCTTAGGCATTGCCAATACTGATCGCACAGGTCAGAGTCTTACCTATCGCCAATACTGATCGCACAGACCAGGCTTGTACCCATCACCAATACTCATCGCAGAGACCAAGCTCGTACCCATCGCCAATACTGATCGCACAGGCCAACCTCTTACCCATCGCCAATAGAGATTGCACAGAAGATGCTCTTATCCATGGTCAATACTGATCGCACTGGCAAGGTTCTCACCCATCGCCAATACTAATTGCACAGGCCAAACTGTTACCAATTGCCAATGCTGATTGCAATGGCCAGTCTTAATGCCAATACAGATCACACAGGCCAGACTCTTGCTCATCGCCAATAAAGATCGCACAGGCCAGACTCTCGGCCATTGCCAATACTGATCGCACAGGCCAGACTCTTGGCCATTGCCAATACTGATCGCACAGGCCAGACTCTCGGCCATTGCCAATACTGATCGCACAGGTCAGACTCTCGCCCATTGCCAATACTGATCGATCATGCCAGACTCTTACCCATCGCCAAAATTGATCGCACAGGCCGGAGTCTTACCCATCACCAATTCTCATCGCACAGGCCAGACGCTTACGCATTGCCAATACTGATCACACAGGCCAGGCTCATATCCATCTCCATTATTGATCGCACAGACCAGGCTGTTACCCATCGCCAATACTGATCGCACAGACCAGAGTCTCACCCATCACCAATACTGATCGCAAAGTCCAGACTTACTCATCGCCAACATTGATTGCAGAGGCCAGACTTAGCCATCGCCAATACCGATCGCACAGACCAGATATTTACCCATCGCCAACATAGGTTTCAAAGGCCAGACTCTCATCCAACGCAAATACAGATCGCACATGACAGACTCTTACCCATCGCCAATACTGATCGCACAGGCCGGGCTCTTACCCATCGCCAATGCTGATCGCACAGGCTAGAATCGTGCCATTGTCAATGCTGATCATACAGGACAGGCTCTTGCCCATCGCCAGTATTTATTGCACAGGCCAGACTCATGAGCATCGCCAATGCTGATCACACAGGCTAGAATCTTACCCATTGTCAATACAGATTGCACAAGCCTGACTCTTACCAATCGACAATAATGATCGCACAGGCCAGATTCTTACCCATTGCCAATAGTGATCACACAAGCCAGACATACCCATCGCCATTGCTGTTTGCACAGGCCAGATTCTTACCAACCGCCAATATTGATCTCACAGGCCAGGGTCTTACCAATTGGCACTGCTGATCGCTCAGGCCAGACTCTTAGCCATCGCCAATATTGATTGCACAGGCCAGACTCATAAGCATCGCCAAAGCTGATCACACTGGCTAGACTCTTACCCATCGTCAATGCAGATTGCACAGGCCGGAATCTTACCCATCGCCAATACTGATCACACAGGCCAGATTCTCACCCATCGTCAATATAGGTTGCACAGGCCAGACTCTCACCCAACGCCAATACAGATCGCACAGGCCAGACTCTCGCCCATCACCAATTCCGATCACACAGGTCAGACTCTTGCCCATTGCCAAAACTGATTGCACTGGCCTGAATCTTACCCCTCGCCAATGCTGAGCGCACATTCCAGACTCCCGCCCATCGCCAATACTGATCGCACAGGCCAGATTCTTACCAACCGCCAATATTGATCTCATAGGCCACAGTCTTACTCATTGGCAATGCTGATCGCACAGGCCAGACTCTTACCCATCGCCAATATTGATTGCACAGGCCAGACTCATAAGCATCGCCAAAGCTGATCACACAGGCTAGACTCTTACCAATTGTCAAAGCAGATTGCACAGCCCTGATACTTACCCATCGCCAATACTGATCGCACAGGCCAGACTCTTACATTTCGCCAATACTAATCGCACAGGCCAGAGTCTTACCCATCAACAATGCTGATCGCACAGGCTAGAATCATGACCATTGCCAATATTAATCGCACAGGCCAGAGTCTTCACCATCGACAATGCTGATCACACAGGCTAGAATCACGCCCATCGCCAATACTGATTGCACAGGCCTGAGTCCTGCCCATTGACAATGCCGATCACACAAGCTAGAATCATGCCCAATGGCAATATTGATCGCACAGACCAGGCTGGTACCCATCGCCAATAGTTACGGCGCGGGCCAGAGTCTTACCCATTGCCAATACTGATCACACAGGCCAGACTTAACCATCGCCAATACTGATCGCACAGGCCAGACTCTTACACATTGACAATGCTGATCGCACAGGCTAGATACTTATCCATCGCCAATACAGACTGCACAGGCCAGAATCTTACCCATCACCAATACTGATTGCAAAAGGCCAGACTTAACAATCGCCAATGCTGATCACACAGGACAGACTCTTACCCATCTCCTATATTGATCGCACAGTACAGACTCTTACGCATCGCCAATACTGATCGCACAGGCCAGACTCTTGCCCTTCGACAATGCTGATTGCACAGGCTAGAATCATGCCCATCGCCAATACTGATCACACAGACCAGGCTCATATCCATTGCCAATACTGATCAATACAGGCTGGTACCCACCAAATTCTTACCCATCTCAAATACTGATCGACAGGCCATACTTACCCACAGCCAATGCTGACCGCAAAGGCCAGATTCTTGCCCATCGCCAATGTTGATCACATAGGCTAGAATCTTACCCATCCTCAATGCAGATTGCACAGGCCTGAATCTTACCCATCGCCAATAATGATCGCACAGGCAAGACTCTTACGCATTGCCAATAATGATCGCAAAGGCCAGACTTAATCATTGCCAATATTGATCACAGAAGCAAGACTTAGCATTCGCCAATACTGATAGCACAGACCAGATACTTACCCATCACCAATATAGGTTGCACAGGCCAGACTATCACCCAACGCCAATACAGATCGCACAGACCAGAATCCCGCCCATCGCCAATATTGATCGCACTGGCCAAAGTCTCAACCATCGGCAATGCTGATCGCACAGGCTAAACCCTTACTCATCGTCAATGCTGATTGCACTGGCCTGAATCTTACCCATCGTCAATACAGATTGCACAGGCCTGAATCTTACCCATTAACAATAATGATCACAGAGGCCAGATTCTTACCCATTGTCAATACTGATCGCACAGTCCAGATTTACCTATCGCCAATGCTGATCACACAGTCCAGACTCCCGCCCATCGCCAATACTGATCGCACAGACCAGGCTTGTACCCATCGCAATAGTGATCGCATAGACCAGGCTCGTAACCATCAACAATACTGATTGCACAGGCCAGGCTCTTACCCATCGCCAAAAGTGATCGCACAGAGCAGGTTCGTACTCATCGCAAATCCTGATCGCACAGTCTAGACTCTTACACATCGCCAATACTGATCGCTCAGGACAGACTCCCGCCCATCGCCAATACTGATCACACAGGCCAGATTCTAACCAATCCCCTATATTGGTTGCACTGTCCAGACCCTTACGTATCGCTAATTCTGATCACACAGGCCAGAGTTTTACTCATCGACAATGCTGATCGCACAGGGTAGCATTGTGCCCATCGCCAATACTGATCGCACAGGCCAGACTCTTACCCATCGACAATGCTGATTGCACAGGCTAAAATCATGCCCATCGCCAATACTGATCGCACAGACCAGGCTCATATCCATTGCCAATACTGATCAATACAGGCTGGTACCCACCAGATTCTTACCCATCACAAATACTGATCGACAGGCCAGACTTACCCACAGCCAATGCTGATCTCAAAGGCCAGATTCTTGCTCATCGCCAATACTGATTGCAAGGCCAGACTCCCTCCCATTGCCAATACTGATCGCACAGGCCAGACTCATACCAAATCGCCAATATTGACTGCACAGACCAGACTCTTAGGCATCGCCAATACTGATCGCACAGGTCAGAGTCTTACCTATCACCAATACTGATCGCACAGACCAGGCTTGTACCCATCACCAATACTCATCGCAGAGGCCAAGCTTGTACCCATCGCCCATACTGATCGCACAGGCCAGCCTCTTACCCATCGCCAATACAGATTGCACAGACCATACTCTTATCCATGGTCAATACTGATCGCACTGGCAAGGTTCTCACCCATCGCCAATACTAATCACACAGGCCAAACTGTTACCAATCGTCAATGCTGATTGCAATGGCCAGTCTTAACGCCAATACAGATCGCACACGCCAGACGCATACCAAATTGCCAATATTGATCGCACAGGCCAGACGCTTAGGCATTGCCAATACTGATCGCACAGGTCAGAGTCTTACCTATCGCCAATACTGATCGCACAGACCAGGCTTGTACCCATCACCAATACTCATCGCAGAGACCAAGCTCGTACCCATCGCCAATACTGATCGCACAGGCCAACCTCTTACCCATCGCCAATAGAGATTGCACAGAAGATGCTCTTATCCATGGTCAATACTGATCGCACTGGCAAGGTTCTCACCCATCGCCAATACTAATTGCACAGGCCAAACTGTTACCAATTGCCAATGCTGATTGCAATGGCCAGTCTTAATGCCAATACAGATCACACAGGCCAGACTCTTGCTCATCGCCAATAAAGATCGCACAGGCCAGACTCTCGGCCATTGCCAATACTGATCGCACAGGCCAGACTCTTGGCCATTGCCAATACTGATCGCACAGGCCAGACTCTCGGCCATTGCCAATACTGATCGCACAGGTCAGACTCTCGCCCATTGCCAATACTGATCGATCATGCCAGACTCTTACCCATCGCCAAAATTGATCGCACAGGCCGGAGTCTTACCCATCACCAATTCTCATCGCACAGGCCAGACGCTTACGCATTGCCAATACTGATCACACAGGCCAGGCTCATATCCATCTCCATTATTGATCGCACAGACCAGGCTGTTACCCATCGCCAATACTGATCGCACAGACCAGAGTCTCACCCATCACCAATACTGATCGCAAAGTCCAGACTTACTCATCGCCAACATTGATTGCAGAGGCCAGACTTAGCCATCGCCAATACCGATCGCACAGACCAGATATTTACCCATCGCCAACATAGGTTTCAAAGGCCAGACTCTCATCCAACGCAAATACAGATCGCACATGACAGACTCTTACCCATCGCCAATACTGATCGCACAGGCCGGGCTCTTACCCATCGCCAATGCTGATTGCACAGGCTAGAATCGTGCCATTGTCAATGCTGATCATACAGGACAGGCTCTTGCCCATCGCCAGTATTTATTGCACAGGCCAGACTCATGAGCATCGCCAATGCTGATCACACAGGCTAGAATCTTACCCATTGTCAATACAGATTGCACAAGCCTGACTCTTACCAATCGACAATAATGATCGCACAGGCCAGATTCTTACCCATTGCCAATAGTGATCACACAAGCCAGACATACCCATCGCCATTGCTGTTTGCACAGGCCAGATTCTTACCAACCGCCAATATTGATCTCACAGGCCAGGGTCTTACCAATTGGCACTGCTGATCGCTCAGGCCAGACTCTTAGCCATCGCCAATATTGATTGCACAGGCCAGACTCATAAGCATCGCCAAAGCTGATCACAAAGGCTAGACTCTTACCCATCGTCAATGCAGATTGCACAGGCCTGAATCTTACCCATCGACAATACAGATTGCACAGACCAGAGTCTTGCCCATTGTCAATACTGTTTGCAGGGGCCATGCTCGTATCCATCGCTAATAATGATGACAAAGACCAGGCTGGCACCCATTGCCAATACTGATCGCACAGGCCAGTTTCTTACCCATTTCTAATACTGATCGCACATGCCAGACTTACCCATCGCCAATGCTGTTCGCACAGGCCAGACTCTCGCCCATCGCCAATAACGATCGCACAGGCCAGATTCTAACCCATCGCCAATACTGATCGCACAGGCAAGACTAAAACCCATCCCCAATACTGATCGCACAGGCCAGACTCTCGCCCATCGCCAATACTGATCGCACAGGCCAGACTCTTACCCATCGCCAATAATGATCGCACAAGCTAGACTCTTACGCATTGCCAATAATGATCGCACAGGCCAGACTTATTCATCACCAATATTTATCGCAGAAGCAGGACTTAGCATTCGCCAATACTGATAGCACAGACCAGATCCTTAACCATCAACAATATTGATTGCACAGGCCAGACTCATAAGCATCGCCAAAGCTGATCACCCAGGCTAGACTCTTACCCATCGTCAATGCAGATTGCACAGGCCTGAATCTTACCCATCGACAATACTGATCACACAGGCCAGAGTCTTGCCCATTGTCAATACTGTTCACAGAGGCCATGCTCGTATCCATCGCTAATAATGATGACAAAGACCAGGCTGGTACCCATTGCCAATACTGATCGCACAGGCCAGATACTTACCCATTTCTAATACTGATCGCACATTCCAGACTTACCCATCGCCAATGCTGTTCACACAGGCCAGACTCTCGCCCATTGCCAATACTGATCGCACAGGCCAGACTCTCACCCATCGCCAATAACAATCACACAGGCCAGATTCTTACCCATCGCCAATACTGATCGCACAGGCAAGACTAAATCCCATCCCCAATACTGATTGCACAGGCCAGACTCTCGACAATCGCCAATACTGATTGCACAGGCCAGACTCTCATCTATTGCCAATAATGATCGCACAAGCCAGACTCTTACGCATTGCCAATATAGATCGCACAGGAGAGACTTAATCATCGCCAATATTTATCGCAGAGCAAGACTTAGCATTCGCCAATACTGATAGCACAGACTAGATCTTTACCCATCGCCAATATAGGTTGCACAGGCCAGACTATCACCCAACGTCAATACAGATCGCACAGGCCAGACTCCCGCTCATCGCCAATATTGATCGCACAGGCCAAAGTCTTACCCATCGGCAATGCTGATCGCACAGGCTAGAATCGTGCCCATCGCCAATCCTGATCACACAGGCTAGACCCTTACCCATCGTCAATACAGATTGCACAGGCCTGAATCTTACCCATCGCCAATACTGATCACACAGGCAAGACTCAAACCCATCCCCAATACTGATCACACAGGCCAGACTCTCGCCCATCGCCAATACTGATCGCACAAGCCAGACTCTCACCCATCACCAATACTGATCGCAAAGGCCAGACTTACTCATCGCCAATATTGATTGCAAAGGCCAGACTTAGCCATCGCCAATACCGATCGCACAGACCAGATATTTACCCATCGCCAATATAGGTTTCAAAGGCCAGACTCTCATCCAACGCCAAGACAGGTCGCACATGACAGACTCTTACCCATCGCCAATACTGATCACACAGGCTGGACACTTACCCATCGCCAATGCTGAATGCACAGGCTAGAATCGTGCCCATCGCCAATGCTGATCGTGCAGGACAGAATCTTGCCCATCGCCAGTATTTATTGCACAGGCCAGACTCATGAACATCACCAATGCTGATCACACAAGCTAGAATCTTACCCATCGTCAATACAGATTGTACAGGCCTGAATCTTACCCATCGACAATAATGATAGCACAGGCCAGATTCTTATCCATTGCCAACACTGATCGCAAGTCCAGACTTACCTATCGCCAATGCTGATCGCACAGTCCAGAGTCTCGCCCATCGCCAATACTGATGGCACAGACCAGGCCTGTACCCATCGCAATAGGGATTGCATAGAGCAGGCTCGTAACCATTGCCAAACGTGATCGCACAGACAAGACTTGAGTCCATTGACAATACTGATCGCACAGGCCAGGCGCTTACCCAAAGCTAATACTGATCGCACAGAGCAGGTTCGTACCCATCACGAATATTGATCGCACAGGCCGGACTCATACACATCGCCAATGCTGATCGCACAGACTAGAATCGTGCCCATCGCAAATGCTGATCTTAGAGGACAGACTCTTGCCCATTGCCAGTATTTATTGCACAGGCCAGACTCATGAGCATCGCCAATGCTGATCACACAGGCTAGAATCTTACCCATCGTCAATACTGAATGCACAGGCCTGAATCTTACCCATCAACAATAATGATCACAGAGGCCAGATTCTTACCCATTGCCAATACTGATCGCACAGTCCAGACTTACCTATCGCCAATGCTGATCGCACGGTCCAGACTCTCGCCCATCGCCAATACTGATCGCACAGGCCATACTCATACCCATCGCCAATACTGATCGCACAGACCAGGCTTGTACCCATCGCAATAGTGATCGCATAGACCAGGCTCGTAACCATCACCAATACTGATTTACAGGCCAGGCTCTTACTCATCGCCAAAAGTGATCACACAGACAAGACTCGTAACCATTGACAATACTGATCGCACAGGCCAGACGCTTACCCAAAGCCAATACTAATCGCACAGAGCAGGTTCGTACCCATCGCAAAAACTGATCGCACAGGCTGGACTCTTACACATCGCCAATACTGATCGCTCAGGACAGAGTCCCGCCCATTGCCAATACTGATTGCACAGGCCAGATTCTAACCAATCGCTTATATTGGTTGCACTGTCCAGACCCTTACGCATTGCCAATACTGATCACACAGGCCAGAGTTTTACTCATCGCCAATACTGATCGCACAGACCAGACTCATACCAAATCGCGAATATTGATCGCACAGGACAGACTCTTAGGCATCGCCAATACTGATCGCACAGGTCAGAGTCTTACCTATCGCCAATACTGATCGCGCAGACCAGGCTTGTACCCATCACCAATACTCATCGCAGAGACCAAGTTCGTACCCATCGCCAATACTGATCGCACAGGCCAGCCTCTTACCCATCCCCAATACAAATTGCACAGACCATGATCGTATCCATGGTCAACACTGATCGCACTGGTAAGGTACTCACCCATCACCAGTACTAATCACACAGGCCAAACTGTTACCAATCATCAATGCTGATTGCAATGGCCAATCTTAACGCCAATACAGATCGCACTAGCCAGACTCTTGCTCATCGCAAATAAAGATCGCACAGGCCAGACACTCGGCCATTGCCAATACTGATCGATCAGGCCAGACTCTTACCCATCGCCAATATTGATCGCACAGGCCGGAGTCTTACCCTTCACCAATTCTCATCGCACAGGCCAGACACTTACGCATTGCCAATACTGATCACATAGGCCAGGCTAACATCCATCTCCATTATTGATCGCACAGACCAGGCTGTTACCCATCGCCAATACTGATTGCACTGGCCAGAGACTTACCCATTGCCAATACTGATCACACAAGCCAGACTTACCCATCGCCATTGCTGATTGCACAGGGCAGATTCATATCAACCACCAATATTGATCTCACAGGCCAGGGTCTTACCCATTGGCAATGCTGATCGCACAGGCCAGACTCTTACCCATCGCCAATATTGATTGCACAGGCCAGACAATTAAGCTTCGCCAAAGCTGATCACAGAGGCTAGAATCTTACCCATCATCAATGCAGATTGCACAGGCCTGAATCTTACCCATCGACAATACTGATCGCACAGGCCAGAGTCTTGCCCATTGTCAATACTGTTCAAAGAGGCCATGCTTGTATCCATCGCTAATAATGATGACAAAGACCAGGCTGGTACCCATTGCCAATACTGATCGCAGAGGCCAGATTCTTACTCATTTCGAATACTGATCGCACATGCCAGACTTACCCATCGCCAATGTTGTTCGCACAGGCCAGACTCTCGCCCATCGCCAATACTGATCGCTCAGGCCAGACTCTCACCCATCGCCAATAACGATCACACAGGCCAGATTCTTACCCATCGCCAATACTGATCGCACAGGCAAGACTAAAACCCATCCCCAATACTGATCGCACAGGCCAGACACTCGCCCATCGCCAATACTGATCGCAAAGGCCACACTCTCACCCATTGCCAATAATGATCGCACAGGCCAGACTTACTCATCGCCAATATTTATCGCAGAAGCAAGACTTAGCATTCAAAAATACTGATAGCACAGACCAGATAATTACCCATCGCCAATATAGGTGGCACAGGCCAGACTATCACCCAATGCCAATACAGATCTCACAGGCCAGACTCCCGCCCATCGCCAATATTGATCGCACAGGCCAAAGTCCTACCCATCGGCAATGCTGATCGCACAGGCTAGACCCTTACCCATCGTCAATACAGATTGCACAGGCCTGAATCTTACCCATCCCCAATACTGATCGCACAGGCCAAAGTCTCGCCAATCGTCAATACTGTTCACACAGGCCAGACTCTCACCCATCACAAATACTGATCGCAAAGGCCAGACTTACTCATCGCCAATATTGATCGCAGAGGCTAGACTTAGCCAACGCCAATACCGATCGCACAGACCAGATACTTACCCATCGCCAATATAGGTTGCACAGGCCAGAATCTCATCCCACGCCAATACTGATCGCACATGACAGACTCTTACCCATCGCCAATGCTGATCGTACAGGCTAGAACCGTGCCAATTGCCAATGCTGATCATACAGGACAGACTCTTACCCATCGCCAGTATTTATTACACAGGTCAAACTCATAAGCATCTCCAATGCTGATCACACAGGATAGAATCTTACCCATCGTCAATACAGATTGCACAAGCCTGAATCTTACCCATCGACAATAATGATCACACAGGCCAGATTCTTACCCATTGCCAATACTGATCGCATAGACCAGGCATGTACCCATCGCAATAGTGATCGCATAGACCAGGCTCGTAACCATCACCAATACTGATTGCACAGGTCAGGCTCTTACCCATCGCCAAAATTGTTCACATAGACAAGACTCGTACCCTTTGACAATACTGATCGCACAGGCCAGACGCTTACCAAAAGCCAATACTGATCGCACAGAGAAGATTCGTACCCATCGCAAATGCTGATCGCACAGGCTAGACTCTTACACATTGCCAATACTGATCGCTCAGGCCAGAATCCCGCCCGTTGCCAATACTGATCCCACAGGCCAGATTCTAAACCATCGTCAATATAGGTTGCACAGGCCAGAGTCTCATCCAGCAGCAATACAGATCGCACATGACAGACCCTTAACCATCGCCAATACTGATCACACAGGCCAGATTCTTACCCATCACCAATGCTGATCGTACAGGCTAGAATCGTGCCCATCGCCAATGCTGATCATACAGGACAGACTCTTGCCCATCGCCAGTATTTATTGCACAGGCCAGACTCATAAGCATCGCCAATACTGATCACACAGGCTAGAATCTTACCCATCGTCAATACAGATTGCACAGGCTTGAATCTTACCCATCGACAATAATGATTGCAAGCCCCAGATTCTTACCCATTGCCAATACTGATCGCACAGTCCAGTCTTACTTATCGCCAATACTGATCGCACAGTCCAAACTCTCGCCCATCACCAACACTGATCGCACAGACCAGGCTTGTACCCATCGCAATAGTGATCGCATAGACCAGGCTCGTAACCATTGCAATAGTGATCGCATAGACCAGGCTCGTAACCATCACCAATACTGATTGCACAGGCCAGGCTCTTACCCATCGCCAAAAGTGATCGCACAGACAAGACTCGTATCCATTGACAATACTGATCACACAGGCCAAAGTCTTGCCCATCGTCAATACTGTTCACAAAAGCCAGACTATCACCCATCACCAATACTGATCGCAAAGGCCAGACTTACTCATCACCAATATTGATCACAGAGGCCAGACTTAGCCATCACCAATACCGATCGCACAGACCAGATACATACCCATCGCCAATATAGGTTGCAAAGGCCAGACTCTCATCCCACGCCAATACAGATCGCACATGACAGACTCTTACCCATCGCCAATACTGATCGCACAGGCCAGATTCTTACTCATCACCAATGCTGATCGTACAGGCTAGAACCGCGCCCATCGCCAATGCTGATCATACAGGGCAGACTCTTACCCATCGACACTATTTATTGCACAGGCCAGACTCATAAGCATCTCCAATGCTGATCACACAGGATAGAATCTTACCCATCGTCAAAACAGATTGCACAGGCCTGAATCTTACCCAATGACAATAATGATCGCACAGACTAGGCTTGTACCCATCGCAATAGTGATCACATAGACCAGGCTCGTAACCATCGCAATAGTGATCGCATAGACCAGGCTAGTAAACATTAGCAATACTGATTGCACAGGCCATGCTCTTACCCATCGCCAAAAGTGATCGCACAGTCAAGACTCGTATCCATTGACAATACTGATTGCACAGGCCAGACGCTTACCAAAAGCCGATACTGATCGCACAGAGAAGGTTCGTACCCATCGCAAATGCTGATCGCACAGGCTAGACTCTTACACATCGCCAATACTGATCACTCAGGCCAGAATCCCGCCCGTTGCCAATACTGATCCCACAGGCCAGATTCTAAACCATCGTCAATATAGGTTGCACAGGCCAGACACTCATCCAGCAGCAATACAGATCGCACATGACAGACCCTTAAACATCGCCAATACTGATCACACAGGCCAGATTCTTACCCATCGCCAATGCTGATCGTACAGGCTAGAATCGTGCCCATCGCCAATGCTGATCATACAGGACAGACTCTTGCCCATCGCCAGTATTTATTGCACAGGCCAGACTCATAAGCATCGCCAATACTGATCACACAGGCTAGAATCTTACCCATCGACAATAATGATTGCAAGCCCCAGATTCTTACCCATTGCCAATACTGATCGCACAGTCCAGTCTTACATGTCGCCAATACTGATCGCACAGTCCAAACTCTCTCCCATCGCCAATACTGATCGCACAGACCAGGCTTGTACCCATCGCAATAGTGATCGCATAGACCAGGCTCGTAACCATTGCAATAGTGATCGCATAGACCAGGCTCGTAACCATCACCAATACTGATTGCACAGGCCAGGCTCTTACCCATCGCCAAAAGTGATCGCACAGACAAGACTCGTATCCATTGACAATACTGATCGCACAGGCCAAAGTCTTGCCCATCATCAATACTGTTCACAAAAGCCAGACTATCACCCATCGCAAATGCTGATCGCACAGGCCGGACTCTTACACATCGCCAATACTGATCGCTCAGGCCAGAATCCCGCCCATTGCCAATACTGATCCCACAGGCCAGATTCTAAACCATCGTCAATATATGTTGCACAGGCCAGACTCTCATCCAACACCAATACAGATCGCACATGATAGACCCTTAACCATCGCCAATACTGATCACACAGGCCAGATTCTTACCCATCGCCAATGCTGATCGTACAGGCTAGAATCGTGCCCATCGCCAATGCTGATCATACAGGACAGACTCTTGCCCATCGCCAGTATTTATTGCACAGGCCAGACTCATAAGCATCGCCAATACTGATCACACAGGCTAGAATTTTACCCATTGTCAATACAGATTGCACAGGCCTGAATCTTACCCATCGGCAATAATGATCGCAAGCCCCAGATTCTTACCCATTGCCAATACTGATCGCACAGTCCAGTCTTACATATCGCCAATGCTGATCGCACAGTCCAGACTCTCTCCCCTCGCCAATACTGATCGCACAGACCAGGCTTGTACCCATCGCACTAGTGATTGCATAGACCAGGCTCGTTACCATCACCAATACTGATTGCACAGGCCAGGCTCTTACCCATCGCCAAAAGTGATCGCACAGACAAGACTCGTATCCATTGACAATACTGATCGCACAGGCCAGGCGCTTTCCCATCCCCAATATTGTTCGCACAGGCCAAAGTATTGCCCATCGTCAATACTGTTCACACAGGCCAGACTCTCACCGATCACCAATACTGATGGCAAAGGCCAGACATACTCATCGCCAGTATTGATCGTAGAAGCAAGACTTAGCATTCACCAATACTGATAGCACAGACCAGATACTTACCCATCGCCAATATACGTTGCACAGGCCAGACTATCACCCAATGCCAATACAGATCTCACAGACCAGACTCCCGCCCATCGCCAATATTGATCGCACAGGCCAAAGTCCTACCCATCGGCAATGCTGATTGTACAGCCTAGACCCTTACCCATCGTCAATATAGATTGCACAGGCCTGAATCTTACCCATCCCCAATACTGATCGCACAGGCCAAAGTCTCGCCCATCGTCAATACTGTTCACACAGGCCAGACTCTCACCCATCACAAATACTGATCGCAAAGGCCAGACTTACTCATCGCCAATATTGATCGCAGAGGCCAGACTTAGCCATCGCCAATACCGATCGCACAGACCAGATACTTACCCAACGCCAATATAGGTTGCACAGCCAAGACTCTCATCCCACCCCAATACAGATCGCACAGGCTAGATTCTTACTCATCGCCAATGCTGATCGTACAGGCTAGAACCGTGCCCATCGGCAATGCTGATCATACAGGACAGACTCTTACCCATCGCCAGTATTTATTGCACAGGCCAGACTCATAAGCATCTCCAATGCTGATCACACAGGATAGAATCTTACCCATCGTCAATACAGATTGCACAGGCCTGAATCTTACCCAACGACAATAATGATCGCACAGGCCAGATTCTTACCCATTGCCAATACTGATCGCACAGACCAGGCATGTACCCATCGCAATAGTGATCGCATAGACCAGGCTCGTAACCATCAACAATACTGATTGCACAGGTCAGGCTCTTACCCATCGCCAAAAGTGTTCACACAGACAAGACTCGTACCCTTTGACAATACTGATCGCACAGGCCGGATGCTTACCAAAAGCAAATCCTGATCCCACAGGCCAGATTCTAAACCATCGTCAATATAGGTTGCACAGGCCAGACTCTCATCCAACACCAATACAGATCGCACATGACAGACCCTTACCCATCGCCAATACTAATCGCACAGGCCAGATTCTTACCCATTGCCAATGCTGATCGTACAGGCTAGAATCGTGCCCATCGCCAATGCTGAATATACAGGACAGAGTCTTGCACATCGCCAGTATTTATTGCACAGGCCAGACTCATAAGCATTGCCAATACTGATCACACAGGCTAGAATCTTACCCATCGTCAATACAGATTGCACAGGACTGAATCTTACCCATCGACAATATTGATCTCACAGCCCAGATTCTTACCCATTGCCAATACTTATCGCACAGTCCAGTCTTACATATCGCCAATGCTGATCGCACAGTCCAGACTCTCGCCCATTGCCAATACTGATCGCACAGACCAGGCTTGTACTCAACGCAATAGTGATCGCTTAGACCAGGCTCGTAACCATCGCAATAGTGATCGCATAGACCAGGCTCGTTACCATCACCAATACTGATTGCACAGGCCATGCTCTTACCCATCACCAAAAATGATCGCACAGACAAGACTCGTATCCATTGACAATACCTATCGCACAGGCCAGGCGCTTAACCATCCTAATACTGATCGCACAGGCCAGATTCTTACCCATTTCTAATACTGATCGCACATTCCAGACTTACCCATCGCCAATACTGTTCACACAGGCCAGACTCTCACCCATCACCAATACTGATCGCAAAGGCCGGACTTAGTCATGGCCAATATTGATCACAGAAGCAAGACTTAGCATTCACCAATACTGATAGCACAGACCAGATACTTACCCATCGCCAATATAGGCTGCACAGGCCAGACTATCACCCAACGCCAATACAGATCTCACAGACCAGACTCCCGCCCATCGCCAATATTGATCGCACAGGCCAAAGTCCTACCCATCGGCAATGCTGATCGCACAGGCTAGACCCTTACCCATCGTCAATATAGATTGCACAGGCCTGAATCTTACCCATCCCTAATACTGATCGCACAGGCCAAAGTCTCACCCATTGTCAATACTGTTCACACAGGCCTGACTCTCACCCATCACCAATAGTGATCGCAAAGGCCAGACTTACTCATCACCAATATTAATCGCAGAGGCCAGACTTAGCCATCGCCAATACCGATCGCACAGACCAGATACTTACCCAATGCCAATATAGGTTGCACAGGCCAGACTCACAACCCACGCCAATACAGATCGCACAGGCCAGATTCTTACTCATCGCCAATGCTGATGGTACAGGCTAGAACCGAGCCCATCGCCAATGCTGATCATACAGGACAGACTCTTGCCCATCGCCAGTATTTATTGCACAGGCCAGACTCATAAGCATCGCCAATGCTGATCACAGAGATTAGAATCTTACCCATCGTCAATACAGATTGCACAGGCTAGAATCTTACCCATCGACAATAATGATCGCAAGCCCCAGATTCTTACACATTGCCAATACTGATCGCACAGTCCAGTGTTACATATCGCCAATGCTGATCACACAATCCAGACTCTCGCCCATCACCAATACTGATCGCACAGACCAGTCTTGTACCTATCGCAATAGTGATCGCATAGACCAGGCTCGTAACCGTCGCAATAATGATCGCATAGACCAGGCTCGTAAACATTAGCAATACTGATTGCACAGGCCAGGCTCTTACCCATCGCCAAAAGTGATCGCACAGACAAGACTCGTATCTATTGACAATACTGATCGCACAGGCCAGGCGCTTACCCAAAGCCAATACTGATCGCACAGAGCAGGTTCGTACCTATCGCGAATACTGATCGCACAGGCCGGACTCTTACCCATCGCCAATGCTGATCGCACAAGCTAGAATCGTGCCCATCGCCAATGCTGATCGTAGAGAACAGACTCTTGCCCATCACCAGTATTTATTGCACAGGCCAGACTCATGAGCATCGCCAATGCTAATCACACAGGCTAGAATCTTACCCATCAACAATAATGATCGCACAGGACAGACTTACCTATCGCCAATGCTGATCGCAAAGTCCAGATTCTCACCCATCGCCACTGATCGCACAGGCCATACTCATACCCATCGCCAATACTGATCGTGCAGACCAGGCTTGTACCCATCGCAATAGTGATCGCATAGACCAGGCTCGTAACCATCACCAATACTGATTTACAGGCCATGTTCTTACCCATCGCCAAAAGTGATCACACAGACAAGACTCGTATCCATTGACAATACTGATCGCACAGGCCAGATGCTTACCCAAAGCCAATACTGATCGCACAGAGCAGGGTCGTACCCATCGCAAATGCTGATCGCACAGGCTAGACTCTTACACATCGCCAATACTGATCGCTCAGGACAGAGTCCCGCCCATCGCCAATACTGATCGCACAGGCCAGATTCTAACGAATCGCCTATTTTGGTTGCACTGTCCAGAACCTTACGCATTGCCAATACTGATCACACAGGCCAGAGTTTTACCCATCACCAATACCGATCACACAGGCAAGACTAAAACCCATCCCCATTACTGATCGCACAGGCCAGACTCTCTACCATCGCCGATACTGATCGCACAGGCCAGACTCTCACCCATCGCCAATAATGATCGCACAGGCAAGACTCTTACACATTGCCAATAATGATCGCAACGGCCAGACATACTCATCGCCAATATTGATCGCAGAAGCAAGACTTAGCATTCAAAAATACTGATAGCACAGACCAGATACTTACCCATCGCCAATATAGGTTGCACAGGCCAGACTATCACCCAACGCCAATACCGATCTCAAAGACCAGACTCCCGCCCATCGCCAATATTGATCGCACAGGCCAAAGTCCTACCCATCGGCAATGCTGATCGCACAGGCTAGACCCTTCGTCAATACAGATTGCACAGGGCTGAATATTACCCATCCCCAATACTGATCGCACAGTCCAAAGTCTCGCCCATCGTCAATACTGTTCACACAGGCCAGACTCTCACCCATCACCAATACTGATTGCAAAGGCCAGACTTAATCATCGCCAACATTGATCGCAGAGGCCAGACTTAGCCATCGCCAATACCGATCGCATAGACCAGATACTTACCCATCGCCAATATAGGTTGCACAGGCCAGACTCTCATCCCACGCCAATACAGATCGCACATGACAGACTCTTACCCATCGCCAATAGTGATCGCACAGGCCAGATTCTTATTCATCGCCAATGCTGATTGTACAGGCTAGAACAGTGCCCATTGCCAATGCTGATCATACAGGACAGACTCTTACCCATCGTCAGTATTTATTGCACAGGCCAGACTCATAAGCATCTCCAATGCTGATCACACAGGATAGAATCTTACCCATCATCAATACAGATTGCAAAGGCCTGAATCTTACCCAACGACAATAATGGTCGCACAGGCCAGATTCTTACCCATTGCCAATACTGATCGCACAGACCAGGCTTGTACCCATCGCAATAGTGATCGCCTAGACCAGGCTCGTAACCATCACCAATACTGATTGCACAGGTCAGGCTCTTACCCATCACCAAAAGTGTTCACACAGACAAGACTCATACCCTTTGACAATACTGATCGCACAGGTCAGACGCTTACCAAAAGCCAATGCTGATCGCACAGAGAAGGTTCGTACCATCGCAAATGCTGATCGCACAGGCTAGACTCTTACACATCGCCAAAACTGATCGTTCAGGCCAGAATCCCACCTGTCGCCAATACTGATCCCACAGGCCAGATTCAAAACCATCGTCAATATAGGTTGCACTGGCCAGACTCTCATCCAACACCAATACAAATCGCACATGACTGACCCTTACCTATCGCCAATACTGATCGCACAGTCCAGATTCTTCCCCATCGCCAGTGCTGATCGTACAGGCTAGAATCGTGCCCATCGCCAATGCTGAATATACAGAACAGACTCTTGCCCATCGCCAGTATTTATTGCACAGGCCAGACTCATAAGCATCGCCAAGCCTGATCACACAGGCTAGAATCTTACCCATCGTCAATACAGATTGCACAGGCCTGAATCTTACCCATCGACAATAATGATCGCACAGCCCAGATTCTTACCCATTGCCAATACTGATTGCACAGTCCAGTCTTACATATCGCCAATGTTGATCGCACAGTCCAGACTCTCGCCCATCGCCAATACTAATCGCACAGACCAGGCTTGTACCCATCACAATAATGATCGCATAGACCAGGCTCTTAACCATCGCAATAGTGATCGCATAGACCAGGCTCGTAATCATTAGCAATACTGATTGCCCAGGCCATGCTCTTACCCATCTCCAAAAGTGATCGCACAGACAAGACTCGTATCCATTGACAATACTGATCGCACAGGCCAGATGCTTACCCAAAGCCAATACTGATCGCACAGAGCAGGTTCGTACCCATCGCGAATGCTGATCGCACAGGCCGGACTCTTACCCATCGCCAATGCTGATCGCACAGGCTAGAATCGTGCCCATCGCCAATGCTGATCATAGAGGACAGACTCTTGCCCCTATCGCCAGTATTGATTGCACAGGCCAGACTCATGAGCATCGCCAATGCTAATCACACAGGCTAGAATCTTACCCTTCAACAATAATGATCGCACAGGACAGATTCTTACTCATTGCTAACACTGATCGCACAGTCCAGACTTACCTATTGCCAATGCTGATCGCACAGTCCAGACTCTCGCCCATCGCCAATACTGATCGCACAGGCCATACTCATACCCATCGCCAATACTGATCGCGCAGACCAGGCTTGTACCCATCGCAATAATGATCGCATAGACCAGGCTCGTAACCATCACCAATACTGATTGCACAGGCCAGGCTCTTACCCATCGCCAAAAGTGATCACGCAGACAAGACTCGTATCCATTGACAATACTGATCGCACAGGCCAGACGTTTACCCAAAGCCAATACTGATCGCACAGAGCAGGTTCGTACCCATCGCAAATGCTGATCGCACAGGCTGGACTCTTACACATCGCCAATACTGATCGCTCAGGACAGAGTCCCGCCCATCGCCAATACTGATCGCACAGGCCAGATTCTAACGAATCGCCTCTTTTGGTTGCACTGTCCAGACCCTTACACATTGCCAATACTGGTCACACAGGCCAGAGTTTTACCCATCGCCAGTATTGACTGCGCGGGCCAGAGTCTTACCCATTGCCAATACTGATCACGCAGGCCAGACTTACCCATCGCCAATACTGATCGCATGGGCCAGAGTCTTACCCATTGCCAATACTGATCGCACAGTCCAGACTCATACCAGTGCCAAAATTGATCGCATAGTCCAGACCCTTAGGCATCGCCAATACTGATCGCACAGGCCAGACTCTTACTCATTGACAATACAGATTGCACAGGCCTGAATCTTACCCATCACCAATACTGATTGCAACAGGCCAGACTTAACAATCGCCAATGCTGATCACACAGGCCAGACTCTTACCCATCTCCTATATTGATCGCACAGTCCAGACCCTTAGGCATCGCCAATACTGATCGCACAGGCCAGACCATTACTCATCGACAATGCTGATCGCACAGGCTAGATTCTTACCGATCGCCAATACAGATTGCACAGGCCCGAATCTTACCTATCGCCAATACTGATTGCAACAGGCCAGACTTAACAATCGCCAATGCTGATCACACAGGCCAGACTCTTACCCATCTCCTATATTGATCGCACAGTCTAGACTGTTATGCATTGCCAATACTGATCGCACAGGCCAGACTCTTACCCATCGTCAATGCTGATTGCACAAGCTAAAATCATGCCCATCGCCAATACTGATCGCACAGACCAGGCTCATATCCATCGCCAATACTGATCAAAACAGGCTGGTACCCACCAGATTCTTACCCATCGCAAATACTGATCGACAGGCCAGACTTACCCACAGCCAATGCTGATCTCAAAGGCCAGATTTTTGCCCATCGCCAATACTGATTGCATAGGCCAGACTCCCTCCCATTGCCAATACTGATCGCACAGGCCAGACTCATACCAAATCGCCAATATCGATCGCACAGTCCAGACTCTTAGGCATCGCCAATACTGATCGCACAGGTCAGAGTCTTACCTATCGCCAATATTGATCGCGCAGACCAGGCTTGTACCAATCACCAATACTCATCGCAGAGACCAAGCTCGTACCCATCGCCAATACTGATCGCACAGGCCAGCCTCTAACCCATCGCCAATACAGATTGCACAGACCATGCTCGTATCCATGGTCAATGCTGATCCCACTGGCAATGTTCTCACCCATCGCCAATACTAATCGCACAGGCCAAACTGTTACCAATCGCCAATGCTGATTGCAAAGGCCAGTCTTAACGCCAATAAAGATCGCACAGGCCAGACTCTCGCCCATTGCCAATACTGATCGATCAGGCCAGACTCTTACCCATCGCCAATTCTCATCGCACAGGCCAGAGTCTTACCCATCAGCAATTCTCATCGCACAGGCCAGACGCTTAGCCATTGCAAATACTGATCACACAGGCCAGGCTCATATCCATCTCCATTATTGATCGCACAGACCAGGCTGTTACCCATCGCCAATACTGATCGCACAGGCCAGAGTCTTACCCATTGCCAATACTGATCACACAAGCCAGACGTACCCATCGCCATTGCTGATTGCACAGGCCAGATTCTTACCAACCGCCAATATTGATCTCACAGGCCAGTGTCTTACCAATCGCCAATATTGGTTGCACAGGCCAGACTCATAAGCATCGCCAAAGCTGATCACACAGGCTAGAATCTTACCCATCGTCAATGCAAATTGCACAGGCCTGAATCTTACCCATCGACAATACTGATCGCACAGGCCAGAGTCTTGCCCATTGTCAATACTGTTCACAGAGGCCATGCTCGTATCCATCGCTAATAAAGATGACAAAGACTAGGCTGGTACCCATTGCCAATACTGATCGCACAGGCCAGATTCATATCCATTTCTAATACTGATCGCACATTCCAGACTTACCCATCGCCAATGCTGTTCGCACAGGCCAGACTCTCACCCATCGCCAATACTGATCGCAAAGGCCAGACTCTCACCCATCGCCAATAATAATCGCACAAGCCAGATTCTTACCCATCACCAATACTGATCGCAAAGGCAAGACTAAAACCCATCCCCAATACTGATCGCTCAGGCCTGACTCTCAACCATCGCCAATAATGTTCGCACAAGCCAGATTCTTACGCGCTGCCAATAATGATCACACAGGCCAGAATTACCCATCGCCAATATTGATCGCAGAAGCAAGACTTAGCATTCGCCAATACTGATAGCATAGACCAGATCCTTACCCATCGCCAATATAGGTTGCACAGGTCAGACTATCACCCAACGCCAATACAGATCGTACAGGCTAGACTCCCGCCCATCGCCAATATTGATCGCACAGGCCAAAGTCTTACCCATCGGCAATGCTGATCGCACAGGCTAGAATCGTGCCTATTGCCAATGCTGATCACACAGGTTAGACCTTTACCCATCGTCAATACAGATTGCACAGGCCTGAATCTTACCCATCGCCAATATTGATCACACAGGCAAGATTCAAACCCATCCCCAACACTGATCGCACAGGCCAGACTCTCGCCCATCGCCAATACTGATCGCACAGGCCAGACTCTCACCCATCACCAATACTGATTGCAAAGGCCAGACTTACTCATCGCCAATATTGATTGCAGAGGCCAGACTTAGCCATCGCCAATACCGATCGCACAGACCAGATATTTACCCATCGCCAGTATAGGTTTCAAAGGCCAACTCTCATCCAACGCCAATACAGATCGCACATGACAGACTCTTACCCATCACCAATACTGATCGCACAGGCCGGACTCTTACCCATCGCCAATGCTGATCGCACAGGACAGACTCTTGCCCATCGCCAGTATTTATTGCACAGGCCAGACTCATCAGCATCGCCAATGCTGATCACACAGGCTAGAATCTTACCCATTGTTAATACAGATTGCACAGCCATGAATCTTACCCATCAACAATAATGATCACACAGGCCAGATTCTTACCCATTGCCAATACTGATCGCACAGTCCAGACTTACATATCGCCAATGCTGATCGCAAAGTCCAGACCCTCGCCCATCGCCAATACTGATCGCACAGGCCAGACTCATACCCATCGCCAATACTGATCACACAGCCCAGGCTTGTACCCATCACAATAGTGATCGCATAGACCAGGCTCGTATCCATCACCAATACTGATTGCACAGGCCAGGCTCTTACCCATCGCCTAAAGTGATCACACAGACAAGACTCGTAACCATTGACAATACTGATCGCACAGGCCAGACGCTTACCCAAAGCCAACACTGATCGCACAGAGCAGGTTCGTACCCATTGCAAATGCTGATCGCACAGGCTAGACTCTTACACATCGCCAATACTGATCGCTCAGGACAGACTCCCGCCCATCGCCAATACTGATCAGACAGTCCAGATTCTAACCAATCCCCTATACTGGTTGCACTGTCCAGACCCTTACGCATCGCCAATACTGATCACACAGGCCAGAGTTTTACTCATCGACAATGCTGTTCGCATAGGGTAGCATCGTGCCCATCGCCAATGCTGATCGCACTGGCCAGACTCTTAACCATCGCTAATATTGATTGCCCAGGCCAGACTCATAAGCATTGCCAGTGCTGATAACACAGGCAACACTCTTACACATCGCCAATACAGAATGTACAGGCCCAAATCTTACCCATTGCCAATACTACTCGCACAGGCCAGAGTTTCGCCAACCGTCAATACTGATCGCATAGGCCAGACTCTTACGCATTGCCAATACTAATCGCAAAGGCCAGAGTCTTACCCATCGACAATGCTGATCACACAGGCTAGCATCATGCCCATCGCCAATATTGATCGCACAGACCAGGCTCATCTCCATTGCCAATACTGATCAATACAGGCTGGTACCCACCAGATTCTTAGCCAGCGCAAATACTGATCGACAGGCCAGACTTACCCACAGCCAATGCTGACCGCAAACGCCAGATTCTGGCCCATTGCCAATACTGATTGCACAAGCCAGACTCCCTCCCATTGCAAATACTGATCGCACAGGCCAGACTAATACCAAATCGCCAATATTGATCGCACAGGCCAGACTCTTAGGCATCACCAATAATGATCGCACAGGTCAGAGTCTTACACATCACCAATATTGATTGCATAGGCCTGACTCATAAGCATCGCCAAAGATGATCACGCTGGCTAGACTCTTACCCATCGTCAAGGCAGATTGCACAGGCCTGAATCTTACCCATCGCCAATACTGATCGCCAGACCAGAGTCTTGCCCATCATCAATATAGGTTGCACAGGCCAGACTCTCACCCAACGTCAACACAGATCACACAGGCCAGATTCTCGCCCATCACCAATTCCGTTTGCACAGGCCAGACTCTCGCCCATTGCCAATACTGATCGCACTGGCCAGAATCTTACCCATCGCAAAATGCTGAGCGTACATGCCAGACTCCCGCCTTTCGCCAATACTAATCGCACAGGCCAGATTCTTACCAACTGCCAATATTGATCTCACAGTCCAGAGTCATACCCATTGGCAATAATGATCGCACAGGCCCGACTCTTACCCATCGCCAATATTGATTGCACAGGCCAGACTCATAAGCATCGCCAAGGCTGATCACACAGGCTAGACTCTTTCCCATCGTCAATGCAGATTGCACAGGCCTGAATCTTACCCATCGCCAATACTGATCGCACAGGCCAGAGTCTTGCACATCGTCAATACTATGTGCAGAGGGCATGCTCGTATCCATCGCTAATAATGATCACAAAGAGCAGGCTGGTGCCCATTGCCAACACTGATCGCACATGCCAGACTTACCCATCGCCAATGCTGATTGCACAGGCAAGACTCAATCCCATCCCCAATACTGATCGCACAGGCCAGACTCTCGCCCATCGCCAATACTGATCGCAAAGGCCAGACTTACTCATCGCCAATATTGATTGCAGAGGCCAGACTTGGCATTCGCCAACATTGATAGCACAGACCAGATACTTACCCATCCCCAATTTAGGTTGCACAGGCTAGACTATCACCCAACGCCAATACAGATCGCACAGGCCAGACTCCCGCCCATTGCCAATATTGATTGCACAGGCCAAAGTCTTACCCATCGGCGATGCTGATCGCACAGGCTAGAATTGTGCCCATCGCCAATGCTGATCATACAGGCTAGAACCTTACCCATCGTCAATACAGATTGCACAGGCCTGAATCTTACCCATCGCCAATACTGATCGCACAGGCCAAAGTCTCACCCATCGTCAATACTGTTCGCACAGGCCAGACACTAGCCCATTGCAAATACTGATAACATGGACCAGGCGCATATCCATCTCCATTACTGATCGCACAGACCAGGCTGGTACCCATCGCCAATACTTATCGCACAGGCCTGTTTCTTACCCATCGCCAATACTGAATGCAGCAGACCAGACTTACCCATCGCCAATGCTGATCGCACAGGCCAGACTCTTGTCCATTGCCAAAACTGATCGCACAGGCCAGACTCTTACCCATCTCCAACACTGATCGCACAAGCCAGAATCCCTCCCATCCCCAATACTGATTGCACAGGCCAGATTTTCGCCAACTGTCCATACTGATTGCACAGGCCAGCTTCATACCCATCATCAACATTAATCGCACAGGCCAGTTTCTTACCCATCGCTAACGCTGATTGCACAGGCCAGAATCTTGACCATTGTCAATACTAATTGCACAGGCCAGACTCCCTCCCATCGCCAATACTGATCACACAGGCCATACAAATACCAATCATCAATATTGATTGCACAGGCCAGAGCTTACGCATTGATAATACTGATCATTCAGGTAAGAGTCTTAAAGATCGCCAATGCTGATCGCACAGGCTAGAATCTTGCCCAATGCTAATACTGATCGCACAGGCCAGTTTCTTACCCATCGTCAATGCTGATTGCACAGGTCAGAACCTTGCCCATTGGCAATACTAATTGCACAGGCCAGACTCCCTCCCATCGCCAATACTGATTGCACAGGCCATACTAATACCAATCATCAATATTGATCGCACAAGCCAGAGTTTCACCCACCATCAATACTGATCGCACAGGCCAGATTCATACCCATCGCCAATACTGACTGCAGCAGGCCAGACTTACCAATCGACAATGCTGATCGCACAGGCTAGAATCATGCCCATCGACGATGTTGATTGCACAGGCCAGAGTTTCACCCACCGTCAATATTGATCGTACAGGCCAAACTCATAACCATCATCAACATTGATCGCACAGGCCAGAGTTTCGACCACCATCAATACTGATCACACAGGCCAGATTCATTCCCATCGCCAATACTGACCGCAGCAGGCCAGACTTACCAATCGACAATGCTGATCGCACAGGCCAGAGTCCTTCCCGTCGACAATGCTGATTGCACAGGCTAGAATCATGCCCATCGGCAATACCGATCGCACAGACCAGGCTCATATCCATCGCCAATACTGATCGCACAAAACAGGCTGGTACCCACCAGATTCTTACCCATCGCAAATACTGATCGACAGGCCAGACTTACCCATAGCCAATGCTGATCGCAAAGGCCAGACTATTGCTCATCGCCAATACTGATGGCAGAGGCCAGACTCCCTCCCATTGCCAATACTGATTGCACAAGCCAACAATCGCCAATATTGATCGCACAGGCCAGACTCTTAGGCATCGCCAATACTGATCGCACAGGTCAGAGTCTTACACATCGGCAATACAGATCGGGCAGACCAGGCTTGTACCCATCACCAATACTGATCACAAAGACCAAGTTCGTACCCATCGCCCATACTGATCGCACAGGCCAGCCTCTTACCCATCGCCAATACAGATTGCACAGACCATGCTCGTATCCATGGTCAATACTGATCGCACTGGCAAGGTTCTCACCCATTGCCAATACTAATCGCACAGGCCAAACTCTTACCCATCGCCAATGCTGATTGCAAAGGCCAGTCTTAATGCCAGTACAGATCGCACAGGCCAGACTCTTACTCATCGCCAATAAAGATCTCACAGGCCAGACACTCGGCCATTGCCAATACTAATCGACCAAGCCAGACTCTCACCCATCACCAATACTGATCGCAAAGGCTAGACGTTTACCCATTGCTAATACTGATCACATGGGCCAGGCGCATATCCATCTCCATTACTGATCGCACAGACCATGCTGGTGCCCATCGCCAATACTGATCGCACAGGCCACACTGTTACCCATCTCCGATACTGATCGCACAGGCCAGACGCCGTCCCGTTGCCAATACTGATCGCATAGGCAAGACTCATACCAAGAGACAATATTGATCGCACAGGCCAGACTTACCCATCGCCAATGCTGATCGCACAGGCCAGACACTTGCCCATCACCAAAACTGATCGCAAAGGCCAGACTTACTCTCATCTTCAATACTGATCGCACAGGCAAGACCCAGACCAAGCGCCAATATTGATCGCACAGTCTTACGCTTCGCCAATACTGATTGCACAAGCCAGAGTCTTACTCACCGACAATGCTGATTACACAGACTAGAATCGTGCCCATCACCAATGCTGATCGCACAGGCCAGTCTCTTACCCATTGCCAGTATTGATTGCATGGGCCAGATGCATAAGCATCACCAATGCTGTTCACACAGGCAACACTCTTACCCATTGCCAATACAGAATGAACAGGGCCGAATCTTACATATCGCCAATACTGATCGCACAGGCCAGACTCATACCCATCGCCAATACTGAACGCAAAAAGCCAGACTTACCAATCGCCAATGCTAGTCCCACAGGCCAGACTCTTACCCATCTCCAACACTGATCACGCAGGCCAGACTCCCTCCCATCGCCAATACTGATTGCACTGGCCATACTCATTCCAATCGTCCATATTGATCACACAGGTCAGACTCTTACGCATTGATAATACTGATCGCACAGGTAAGAGTCTTAAACATCGCCAATGCTGATCGCACAGGCTAGAATCTTGCCCTTCGCTCATACTGATCACACAGGCCAGACTCATGCCCATCGCCAATTCCAATCGCACTGACCAGGCTTGTACCCATCGCAAAATTGATCGCTTAGACCAGGCTAGTAACCATCGCCAATACTGACTGCACAGGCCATGCCCTTACCCATCGCAAAAGGTGATCGCACAGACAAGACTCATGCCCATCGACAATATTGATCGGACATGCCAGACGCTTACCCAAGGCCAATTCTGATCGCACAGAGCAGGCTCACGCCCATCGCCAATACTGATCGCTCAGGCCAGACACCCACCCATCGCCCAGACTGATCGCACAGGCCATATTCTAACCAATCGTCTATATTGATTGCACAGACCTGACTCTTGCGCATCGCCAATTCTGATCGCGCAGGCCAGAGTCTTACTCATCGACATTGCTGATTGCACAGGCTAGAATTATGCCCATCAGCAATGCTGATCGCACAGGCCAGATTCTTACCCATCGCCAATACTGATCTCAGAGGCCAGATTCTTACTCATCGACAATGCTGATCGCAAAGGCTAGAATCGTGCCAATCACCAATGCTGATCGCACAGGCCAGACTCATACCCATTGCCAATATTGATTGCACAGGCCAGACGCATAAGCATCACCAATGCTGATCACACAGGCAACACTCATACCCATCGCCAATACAGAATGCACAGGGCCGAATCTTACGCATCGTCAATACTGATCGCACAGGCCAGAGTCTTACCCATCGCCAACGCTGATCGCACAGGCCAGACCCTTGCCCATCATCAATACTGATCGCACGGGACAGACTCAAACAAAGCGCCAATATTGATCGCACAGGCCAGATTCTTAGCCATCGCCAATACTGATCTCAGAGGCCAGATTCTGACTCATCGACAATGCTGAATGCACAGGCTAGAATCGTGCCAATCACCAATGCTGATCGCACAGGCCAGACATTTATCCATTGCCAATATTGATTGCACAGGCCAGACGCATAAGCATCACCAATGCTGATAACACAGGCAACACTCATACCCATCGCCAATACAGAATGCACAGGGCCGAATCTTACGCATCGTCAATACTGATCGCACAGGCCAGACTCTTACCCATCGCCAACGCTGATCGCACAGGCCAGACTCTTGCCCATCGTCAATAAAAATTGCACAGGCCAGACTCCCTCCCATTGCCAATACTGATCGCACAGGACAGACTCAAACCCATCGCCAACACTGATCGCACAGGCCAGACTTACCCATCGCAATGCTGATCACACAGGCCAGAGTCTTGCCCATCACCAAAACGGATCGCACAGGCCAGTCTTCCTCCCATCTTCAATATTGATTGCACAGCCCTGACTCTTACGCATTGCCAATACTGATCGCATAGGCCAGAGTCTTACTCATCGACAATGCTGATTACACAGGCTAGAATCGGGCCCATCACCAATGCTGATCGCACAGGCCTGTCTCTTACTCATTGCCAGTATTGATTACACAGGCCAGACGCATAAGCATCACCAATGCTGTTCTCACAGGCAACACTCTTACCCATCGCCAATACAGAATGCACAGGGCCAAATCTTACACATCGCCAATACTGATTGCGCAGGCCAGATTCATACACATCGCCAATACTGATCGCACAGGCCAAACTCCCTCCCATCCCCAATACTGATTGCATAGGTCAGAGTTTCGCCCACCATCAATACTGATCGCACAGGCCAGATTCATACCCATCACCAATACTGATCGCTCAGGCCAGACAATACCCATCGCCAAGACTGATCGCACAGGCCAGATTCTAACCAATCGTCTATATTGATCGCACAGACCTGACTCTTGCGCATCGCCAATTCTGATCGCGCAGGCCAGAGTCTTACTCATCGACATTGCTGATTGCACAGGCTAGAATTATGCCCATCAGCAATGCTGATCGCACAGGCCAGATTCTTACCCATCGCCAATACTGATCTCAGAGGCCAGATTCTTACTCATCGACAATTCTGATTGCAAAGGCTAGAATCGTGCCAATCACCAATGCTGATCGCACAGGCCAGACTCATACCCATTGCTAATATTGATTGCACATGCCAGACGCATAAGCATCACCAATGCTGATCACACAGGCAACACTCATACCCATCGCCAATACAGAATGCACAGGGCCGAATCTTACGCATCGTCAATACTGATCGCACAGGCCACACTCTTACCCATTGCCAGTATTGATTGCACAGGCCAGACGCATAAGCATCACCAATGCTGTTCACACAGGCAACACTCTTACCCATCGCCAATACAGAATGCACAGGGCCGAATCTTACACATCGCCAATACTGATTGCGCAGGCCAGATTCATACACATCGCCAATACTGATCGCACAGGCCAAACTCCCTCCCATCCCCAATACTGATTGCATAGGTCAGAGTTTCAACCACCATCAATACTGATCGCACAGGCCAGATTCATACCCATCACCAATACTGAACGCAATAGGCCAGACTTACCAATCGCCAATGCTAATCCCACAGGCCAGACTCTTACCCATCTCCAACACTGAACACACAGGCCAGACTCCCTCCCATCCCCAATACTGATCGCACAGGGCAGAGTTTCGCCAAGGTCCATACTGATCGCACAGGCCAGACTCATATCCAGCATCAACATTAATCGCACTGGCCAGACTCTTACGCATCGCCAATACTGATCGCACAGGCCTGTTTCATACCCATTGCCAATGCTGATCGCGCAGGCCAGAATCTTGCCCATCGACAATACTAAATGCACAGGCCAGACTCCCTCCCATCGCCAATACTGATCGCACAGGCCATACTAATACGAATCATCAATATTGATCGCACAGGCCAGAGTTTCGCCCAGCTTCAATACTGATCGCACAGGCCAGATTCATACCCATCGCCAATATTGAATGCAGCAGGCCAGACTTACCAATCGCCAATGCTGATTGCACAGGCCAGACTCTTGTCCATTGCCAAAACCGATCGCACAGGCCAGACTCTTACCCATCTCCAACACTGATAGCCCAGGCCAGACTCCCTCCCATCCCCAATACTGTCAGCACAGGCCAGATTTTCGCCCACTGTCCATACTGATCGCACAGGCCAGATTCATACCCATCATCAACATTAATCGCACAGGCCAGATTCTTACGCATCGCAAATACTGATCGCACAGGCCAGAGTCTTACTCATCGACAATGCTGATTACACAGGCTAGAATCGGGCCCATCACCAATGCTGATCGCACAGGCCAGATTTTATCCATTGCCAATATTGATTGCACAGGCCAGACGCATACCCATCACCAATACAGAATGCACAGGGCCGAATCTTACGCATCGTCAATACTGATCCCACAGGCCAGACTCTTGCCCATCGTCAATAAAAATTGCACAGGCCAGACTCCCTCCCATTGCCAATACTGATCGCAAAGGCCAGACTCATACCCAGCATCAACATTAATCGCACTGGCCAGACTCTTACGCATCGCCAATACTGATCGCACAGGCCTGTTTCTTACCCATCGCCAATGCTGTCGCACAGGTCAGAATCTTCCCCATCGCCAATACTAATTGCACAGGCCGGACTCCCTCCCATCGCCAATACTGATCGCACAGTCCAATCTCCCTCCCATTCCCAATACTGATTGCATAGGTCAGAGTTTCGCCCACCATCAATACTGATCGCACAGGCCAGATTCATACCCATCGCCAATACTGCATGCCGCAGGCCAGACTTACCAATCGCCAATGCTGATTGCACAGGCCAGACTCTTGTCCATTGCCAAAACTGATCGCACAGGCCAGACTCTTACCCATCTCCAACACTGATCGCAGAGGCCAGACTCCCTCCCATCCCCAATACTGTTAGCACAGGCCAGATTTTCGCCCACTGTCCATACTGATCGCACAGGCCAGATTCATACCCATCATCAACATTAATCGCACAGGCCAGATTCTTACGCATCGCAAATACTGATCGCACAGGACAGTTTCTTACCCATCACCAACGCTGATTGCACAGACCAGACTCGGTCCCATCGCCAATACTGATTGCACAGGCCATACAAATACCAATCGTCAATATTGATCGCACAGGCCAGAGCTTACGCATTGATAATACTGATCATTCAGGTAAGTGTCTTAAACATCGCCAATGCTGAACGCACAGGTTAGAAGCTTGCCCAATGCTAATACTGATCGCACAGGCCAGACTCATACCCATCGCCAATACTAATCGCACAAACCAGGCTTGTACCCATCGCAATAATGATGGCTTAGACCAGGCTAGTAACCATCACCAATACTGATTGCATAGGCCAGGCCCTTACCCATCGCCAATACTGATCGCACAGGCCACATTTTCACCCAACGTCAATACTGATCGCACTGGCCAGACTCTTAGCCATCGCTAATATTGATTGCCCAGGCCAGACTCATAAGCATCGCCAATGCTGATCACACAAGCAACACTCATACCCATCGCCAATAAAGTATGCACAGGGCCGAATCTTATGCATCGTCAATACTGATCGCACAGGCCAGACTCTTACCCATCGCCAATGCTGATCGCACAGGCCAGACTCTTGCCCATCATCAATACTGATCGCACGGGACAGACTCAAAGAAAGCGCCAATATTGATCGCACAGGCCAAATTCTTACCCATCGCCAATACTGATCTCAGAGGCCAGATTCTGACTCATCGACAATGCTGAATGCACAGACTAGAATCGTGCCAATCACCAATGCTGATCACACAGGCCAGACTTTTACCCATTGCCAATATTGATTGCACAGGCCAGACACATAAGCATCACCAATGCTGATCACACAGGCAACACTCATACCCATCGCCAATACAGAATGCACAGGGCCGAATCTTACGCATCGTCAATACTGATCGCACAGGCCAGACTCTTACCCATCGCCAACGCTGATCGCACAGGCCAGACACTTGCCCATCGTCAATAAAAATTGCACAGGCCAGACTCCCTCCCATTGCCAATACTGATCGCACAGGACAGACTCAAACCAAGCGCCAATATTAATCGTACAGGCCAGATTCTCACCCATCGCCAATACTGATCGCACAGGCCAGACTTACCCATCGCAATGCTGATCGCACAGGCCAGAGTCTTGCCCATCACCAAAATGGATCGCACAGGCCAGTCTTCCTCCCATCTTCAATATTGATCGCACAGTCGTGATTCTTACGCATCGCCAATACTGATCGCACAGGCCAGAGTCTTATTCATCGACAATGCTGATTACACAGGTTAGAATCGTGCCCATCACCAATGCTGATCGCACAGGCCAGATTCTACCCAATCGTCTATATTGATCGCACAGACCTGACTCTTGCGCATCGCCAATTCTGATCGCACAGGCCAGAGTCTTACTCATCGATATTGCTGATTGCACAGGCTAGAATTATGCCCATCAGCAATGCTGATCGCACAGGCCAGATTCTTACCCATCGACAATGCTGATTGCAAAGGCTAGAATCGTGCCAATCACCAATGCTGATCGCACAGGCCAGACTCACACCCATTGCCAATATTGATTGCACATGCCAGACGCATAAGCATCACCAATGCTGATCACACAGGCAACACTCATACCCATCGCCAATACTGATCTCAGAGGCCAGATTCTTACTCATCGACAATGCTGATTGCAAAGGCTAGAATCGTGCCAATCACCAATGCTGATCGCACAGGCCAGACTCATACCCATTGCCAATATTGATTGCACATGCCAGACGCATAAGCATCACCAATGCTGATCACACAGGCAACACTCATACCCATCGCCAATACAGAATGCACAGGGCCGAATCTTACGCATCATCAATACTGATCACACAGGCCAGACTCTTACCCATCGCCAACGCTGATCGCACAGGCCAGAATCTTGCCCATTGTCAATAAAAATTGCACAGGCCAAACTCCCTCCCATTGCCAATCTGATCGCACAGGACAGACTCAAACCAAGCGCCAATATTGATCGCACAGGCCAGATTCTCACCCATCGCCAATACTGATCACACAGGCCAGACTTACCCATCGCAATGCTGATCGCACAGGCCAGAGTCTTCCCCATCACCAAAACGGATCGCACAGGCCAGTCTTCCTCCCATCTTCAAAACTGATCGCACAGTCCTTACTCTTACGCTTCGCCAATAATGATCCCACATGCCAGAGTCTTACTCATCGACAATGCTGATTACACAGGCTAGAATCGGGCCCATCACCAATGCTGATCGCACAGGCCAGTGTCTTACCCATTGCCAGTATTGATTGCACAGACCAGACGCATAAGCATCACCAATGCTGTTCACACAGGCAACACTCTTACCCATCGCCAATACAGAATGCACAGGGCCAAATCTTACACATCGCCAATACTGATTGCGCAGGCCAGATTCATACACATCGCCAATACTGATCGCACAGTCCAAACTCCCTCCCATCCCCAATACTGATTGCATAGGACAGAGTTTCGCCCACCATCAATACTGATCGCACAGGCCAGATTCATACCCATCACCAATACTGAACGCAATGGGCCAGACTTACCAATCGCCAATGCTAATCCCACAGGCCAGACTCTTACCCATCTCCAACACTGATCGCACAGGCCAGACTCCCTCCCATCCCCAATACTGATCGCACAGGGCAGAGTTTCGCCAAGGTCCATACTGATCACACAGGCCAGACTCATACCCAGCATCAACATTAATCGCACTGGCCAGACTCTTACGCATCGCCAATACTGATCGCACAGGCCTGTTTCTTACCCATCGCCAATGCTGTTGCACAGGTCAGAATCTTCCCCATCGTCAATACTAATTGCACAGGCCGGACTCCCTCCCATCGCCAATACTGATCGCACAGTCCAAACTCCCTCCCATTCCCAATACTGATTGCATAGGTCAGAGTTTCGCCCACCATCAATACTGATCGCACAGGCCAGATTCATACCCATCGCTAATACTGCATGCCGCAGGCCAGACTTACCAATCGCCAATGCTGATCGCACAGGCCAGACTCTTACCCATCTCCAACACTGATCGCACAGGCCAGACTCCCTCCCATCCCCAATACTGTTAGCACAGGCCAGATTTTCTCCCACTGTCCATACTGATCGCACAGGCCCGATTCATACCCATCATCAACATTAATCGCACAGGCCAGATTCTTACGCATCGCAAATACTGATCGCACAGGCCAGAGTCTTACTCATCGACAATGCTGATTACACAGGCTAGAATCGGGCCCATCACCAATGCTGATCGCACAGTCCTGTCTCTTACTCATTGCCAGTATTGATTAAACAGGCCAGACGCATAAGCATCACCAATGCTGTTCTCACAGGCAACACTCTTACCCATCGCCAATACAGAATGCACAGGGCCAAATCTTACACATCGCCAATACTGATTGCGCAGGCCAGATTCATACACATCGCCAATACTGATCGCACAGGCCAAACTCCCTCCCATCCCCAATACTGATTGCATAGGTCAGAGTTTCGCCCACCATCAATACTGATCGCACAGGCCAGATTCATACCCATCACCAATACTGATCGCTCAGGCCAGACACCTACCCATCGCCAATTCTGATCGCGCAGGCCAGAGTCTTACTCATCGACATTGCTGATTGCACAGGCTAGAATTATGCCCATCAGCAATGCTGATCGCACAGGCCATATTCTTACCCATCGCCAATACTGATCTCAGAGGCCAGATTCTTACTCATCGACAATTCTGATTGCAAAGGCTAGAATCGTGCCAATCACCAATGCTGATCGCACAGGCCAGACTCATACCCATTGCCAATATTGATTGCACATGCCAGACGCATAAGCATCACCAATGCTGATCACACAGGCAACACTCATACCCATCGCCAATACAGAATGCACAGGGCCGAATCTTACGCATCGTCAATACTGATCGCACAGGCCAGTCTCTTACCTATTGCCAGTATTGATTGCACAGGCCAGACGCATAAGCATCACCAATGCTGTTCACACAGGCAACACTCTTACCCATCGCCAATACAGAATGCACAGGGCCGAATCTTACACATCGCCAATACTGATTGCGCAGGCCAGATTCATACACATCGCCAATACTGATCGCACAGGCCAAACTCCCTCCCATCCCCAATACTGATTGCATAGGTCAGAGTTTCACCCACCATCAATACTGATCGCACAGGCCAGATTCATACCCATCACCAATACTGAACGCGACAGGCCAGACTTACCAATCGCCAATGCTAATCCCTCAGACCAGACACTTCCCCATCTCCCACACTGATCGCACAGGCCAGACTCCCTCCCATCCCCAACACTGATCGCACAGGCCAGATTCCCTCCCATCCCCAATACTGATCGCACAGGGCAGAGTTTCGCCAAGGTCCATACTGATCGCACAGGCCAGACTCATACCCAGCATCAACATTAATCGCAATGGCCAGACTCTTACGCATCGCCAATACTGATCGCACAGGCCTGTTTCTTACCCATCGCCATTGCTGTCGCACAGGTCAGAATCTTCCCCATCGTCAATACTAATTGCACAGGCCGGACTCCCTCCCATCGCCAATACTGATCGCACAGTCCAAACTCCCTCCCATTCCCAATACTGATTGCATAGGTCAGAGTTTCGCCCACCATCAATACTGATCGCACAGGCCAGATTCATACCCATCGCCAATACTGCATGCCGCAGGCCAGACTTACCAATCGCCAATGCTGATTGCATAGGCCAGACTCTTGTCCATTGCCAAAACTGATCGCACAGTCCAGACGCTTACCCATCTCCAACACTGATCGCACTGGCCAGACTCCCTCCCATCCCCAATACTGTTAGCACAGGCCAGATTTTCTCCCACTGTCCATACTGATCGCACAGGCCAGATTCATACCCATCATCAACATTAATCGCACAGGCCAGATTCTTACGCATCGCAAATACTGATCGCGCAGGCCAGAGTCTTACTCATCGACAATGCTGATTACACAGGCTAGAATCGGGCCCATCACCAATGCTGATCGCACAGGCCTGTCTCTTACTCATTGCCAGTATTAATTACACAGGCCTGACGAATAAGCATCACCAATGCTGTTCTCACAGGCAACACTCTTACCCATCGCCAATACAGAATGCACAGGCCAGATTCATACCCATCGCCAAGACTGATCGCACAGGCCAGATTCTAATCAATCGTCTATATTGATCGCACAGACCTGACTCTTGCGCATCGCCAATTCTGATCGCGCAGGCCAGAGTCTTACTCATCGACATTGCTGATTGCACAGGCTAGAATTATGCCTATCAGCAATGCTGATCGCACAGGCCAGATTCTTACCCATCGCCAATACTGATCTCAGAGGCCAGATTCTTACTCATCGACAATTCTGATTGCAAAGGCTAGAATCGTGCCAATCACCAATGCTGATCGCACAGGCCAGACTCATACCCATTGCTAATATTGATTGCACATGCCAGACGCATAAGCATCACCAATGCTGATCACACAGGCAACACTCTTACCCATCGCCAATACAGAATGCACAGGGCCGAATCTTACGCATCGTCAATACTGATTGCGCAGGCCAGATTCATACACATCGCCAATACTGATCGCACAGGCCAAACTCCCTCCCATCCCCAATACTGATTGCATAGGTCAGAGTTTCACCCAGCATCAATACTGATCGCACAGGCCAGATTCATACCCATCACCAATACTGAACGCAATAGGCCAGACTTACCAATCGCCAATGCTAATCCCACAGGCCAGACTCTTACCCATCTCCAACACTGATCACACAGGCCAGACTCCCTCCCATCCCCAATACTGATCGCACAGGGCAGAGTTTCGCCAAGGTCCATACTGATCGCACAGGCCAGACTCATATCCAGCATCAACATTAATCGCACTGGCCAGACTCTTACGCATCGCCAATACTGATCGTACAGGCCTGTTTCATACCCATTGCCAATGCTAATCGCGCAGGCCAGAATCTTGCCCATCGACAATACTAAATGCACAGGCCAGACTCCCTCCCATCGCCAATACTGATCGCACAGACCATACTAATACGAATCATCAATATTGATCGCACAGGCCAGAGTTTCGCCCAGCTTCAATACTGATCACACAGGCCAGATTCATACCCATCGCCAATATTGAATGCAGCAGGCCAGACTTACCAATCGCCAATGCTGATTGCACAGGCCAGACTCTTGTCCATTGCCAAAACTGATCGCACAAGCCAGACTCTTACCCATCTCCAACACTGATCGCACAGGCCGGACTCCCTCCCATCCCCAATACTGTTAGCACAGGCCAGATTTTCGCCCACTGTCCATACTGATCGCACAGGCCAGATTCATACCCATCATCAACATTAATCACACAGGCCAGATCCTTATGCATCGCAAATACTGATCGCACAGGACAGTTTCTTACCCATCGCCAACGCTGATTGCACAGACCAGACTCGGACACATCGCCAATACTGATTGCACAGGCCATACAAATACCAATCGTCAATATTGATCGCACAGGCCAGAGCTTACGCACTGATAATACTGATCATTCAGGTAAGAGTCTTAAACATCGCCAATGCTGATCGCACAGGTTAGAAGCTTGCCCAATGCTAATACTGATCGCACAGGCCAGACTCATACCCATCGCCAATACTAATCACACAAACCAGGCTTGTACCCATCGCAATAGTGATCGCTTAGACCAGGCTAGTAACCATCACCAATACTGATTGCATAGGCCAGGCCCTTACCCATCGCCAATACTGATCGCACAGGCCACATTTTCACCCAACGTCAATACTGATTACACTGGCCAGACACTTAGCCATCGCTAATATTGATTGCCCAGGCCAGACTCATAAGCATCGCCAATGCTGATCACACAAGCAACACTCATACCCATCGCCAATACAGTATGCACAGGGCCGAATCTTACGCATCGTCAATACTGATCGCACAGGCCAGACTCTTACCCATCGCCAACGCTGATCGCACAGGCCAGACTCTTGCCCATCATCAATACTGATCGCACGGGACAGACTCAAAGAAAGCGCCAATATTGATCGCACAGGCCAAATTCTTACCATCGACAATACTGATCTCAGAGGCCAGATTCTGACTCATCGACAATGCTGAATGCACAGGCTAGAATCGTGCCAATCACCAATGCTGATCACACAGGCCAGACTTTTACCCATTGCCAATATTGATTGCACAGGCCAGACGCATAAGCATCACCAATGCTGATCACACAGGCAACACTCATACCCATCGCCAATACAGAATGCACAGGGCCGAATCTTACGCATCGTCAATACTGATCACACAGGCCAGACTCTTACCCATCGTCAATAAAAATTGCACAGGCCAGACTCCCTCCCATTGCCAATACTGATCGCACAGGACAGACTCAAACCAAGCGTCAATATAGATCGCACAGGACAGATTCTCACCCATCGCCAATACTGATCGCACAGGCCAGACTTACCCATCGCAATGCTGATCGCACAGGCCAGAGTCTTGCCCATCAACAAAATGGATCGCACAGGCCTGTCTTCCTCCCATCTTCAATATTGATCGCACAGTCCTGACTCTTACGCATCGCCAATACTGATCGCACAGGCCAGAGTCTTACTCATCGACAATGCTGATTACACAGGCTAGAATCGTGCCCATTGCGAGTATTGATTGCACAGGCTAGATGCATAAGCATCACCAATGCTGTTCTCACAGGCAACACTCTTACCCATCGCCAATACAGAATGCACAGGTCCAAATCTTACACATCGCCAATACTGATCGCGCAGGCCAGATTCATACACATCGTCAATACTGATCGCACAGGCCAAACTCCCTCCCATCCCCAATACTGATTGCATAGGTCAGAGTTTCGCCCACCATCAATACTGATCGCACAGGCCAGATTCATACCCATCACCTATACTGATCGCTCAGGCCAGACACCCACCCATTGCCAAGACTGATCGCACAGGCCAGATTCTAATCAATCGTCTATATTGATCGCACAGGCCTGACTCTTGCGCATCGCCAATTCTGATCGCACAGGCCAGAGTCTTACTCATCGACATTGCTGATTGCACAGGCTAGAATTATGCCCATCAGCAATGCTGATCGCACAGGCCAGATTCTTACCCATCGCCAATACTGATCTCAGAGGCCAGATTCTTACTCATCGACAATGCTGATTGCAAAGGCTAGAATCGTGCCAATCACCAATGCTGATCACACAGGCCAGACTCATACCCATTGCCAATATTGATTGCACATGCCAGACGCATAAGCATCACCAATGCTGATCACACAGGCAACACTCATACCCATCGCCAATACAGAATGCACAGGGCTGAATCTTACGCATCGTCAATACTGATCACACAGGCCAGACTCTTACCCATCGCCAACGCTGATCGCACAGGCCAGACTCTAGCCCATCGTCAATAAAAATTGCACAGGCCAAACTCCCTCCCATTGCCAATACTGATCGCACAGGACAGACTCAAACCAAGCGCCAATATTGATCGCACAGGCCAGATTCTCACCCATCGCCAATACTGATCGCACAGGCCAGACTTACCCATCGCAATGCTGATCGCACAGGCCAGAGTCTTCCCCAGCACTAAAATGGATCGCACAGGCCAGTCTTCCTCCCATCTTCAATACTGATCGCACAGTCCTTACTCTTACGCTTCGCCAATACTGATCGCACAGGCCAGAGTCTTACTCATCGACAATGCTGATTACACAGGCTAGAATCGTGCCCATCACCAATGCTGATCGCACAGGCCAGTGTCTTACCCATTGCCAGTATTGATTGCACAGACCAGACGCATAAGCATCACCAATGCTGTTCACACAGGCAACACTCTTACCCATCGCCAATACAGAATGCACAGGGCCGAATCTTACACATCGCCAATACTGATTGCGCAGGCCAGATTCATACACATCGCCAATACTGATCGCACAGTCCAAACTCCCTCCCATCCCCAATACTGATTGCATAGGTCAGAGTTTCGCCCACCATCAATACTGATCGCACAGGCCAGACACCTACCCATCGCCAAGACTGATCGCACAGGCCAGATTCTAATCAATCGTCTATATTGATCGCACAGACCTGACTCTTGCGCATCGCCAATTCTGATCGCGCAGGCCAGAGTCTTACTCATCGACATTGCTGATTGCACAGGCTAGAATTATGCCTATCAGCAATGCTGATCGCACAGGCCAGATTCTTACCCATCGCCAATACTGATCTCAGAGGCCAGATTCTTACTCATCGACAATTCTGATTGCAAAGGCTAGAATCGTGCCAATCACCAACGCTGATCGCACAGGCCAGACTCATACCCATTGCTAATATTGATTGCACATGCCAGACGCATAAGCATCACCAATGCTGATCACACAGGCAACACTCTTACCCGTCGCCAATACAGAATGCACAGGGCCGAATCTTACGCATCGTCAATACTGATTGCGCAGGCCAGATTCATACACATCGCCAATACTGATCGCACAGGCCAAACTCCCTCCCATCCCCAATACTGATTGCATAGGTCGGAGTTTCACCCAGCATCAATACTGATCGCACAGGCCAGATTCATACCCATCACCAATACTGAACGCAATAGGCCAGACTTACCAATCGCCAATGCTAATCCCACAGGCCAGACTCTTACCCATCTCCAACACTGATCACACATGCCAGACTCCCTCCCATCCCCAATACTGATCGCACAGGGCAGAGTTTCGCCAAGGTCCATACTGATCGCACAGGCCAGACTCATATCCAGCATCAACATTAATCGCACTGGCCAGACTCTTACGCATCGCCAATACTGATCGCACAGGCCTGTTTCATACCCATTGCCAATGCTGATCGCGCAGGCCAGAATCTTGCCCATCGACAATACTAAATGCACAGGCCAGACTCCCTCCCATCGCCAATACTGATCGCACAGGCCATACTAATACGAATCATCAATATTGATCGCACAGGCCAGAGTTTCGCCCAGCATCAATACTGATCACACAGGCCAGATTCATACCCATCGCCAATATTGAATGCAGCAGGCCAGACTTACCAATCGCCAATGCTGATTGCACAGGCCAGACTCTTGTCCATTGCCAAAACTGATCGCACAAGCCAGACTCTTACCCATCTCCAACACTGATCGCACAGGCCGGACTCCCTCCCATCCCCAATACTGTTAGCACAGGCCAGATTTTCGCCCACTGTCCATACTGATCGCACAGGCCAGATTCATACCCATCATCAACATTAATCGCACAGGCCAGATCCTTATGCATCGCAAATACTGATCGCACAGGACAGTTTCTTACCCATCGCCAACGCTGATTGCACAGACCAGACTCGGACACATCGCCAATACTGATTGCACAGGCCATACAAATACCAATCGTCAATATTGATCGCACAGGCCAGAGCTTACGCACTGATAATACTGATCATTCAGGTAAGTGTCTTAAACATCGCCAATGCTGATCGCACAGGTTAGAAGCTTGCCCAATGCTAATACTGATCGCACAGGCCAGACTCATACCCATCGCCAATACTAATCACACAAACCAGGCTTGTACCCATCGCAATAGTGATCGCTTAGACCAGGCTAGTAACCATCACCAATACTGATTGCATAGGCCAGGCCCTTACCCATCGCCAATACTGATCGCACAGGCCACATTTTCACCCAACGTCAATACTGATCGCACTGGCCAGACTCTTAGCCATCGCTAATATTGATTGCCCAGGCCAGACTCATAAGCATCGCCAATGCTGATCACACAAGCAACACTCATACCCATCGCCAATACAGTATGCACAGGGCCGAATCTTACGCATCGTCAATACTGATCGCACAGGCCAGACTCTTACCCATCGCCAACGCTGATCGCACAGGCCAGACTCTTGCCCATCATCAATACTGATCGCAGGGGACAGACTCAAACAAAGCGCCAATATTGATCGCACAGGCCAGATTCTTACCATCGACAATACTGATCTCAGAGGCCAGATTCTGACTCATCGACAATGCTGAATGCACAGGCTAGAATCGTGCCAATCACCAATGCTGATCACACAGGCCAGACTTTTACCCATTGCCAGTATTGATTGCACAGGCCAGACGCATAAGCATCACCAATGCTGATCACACAGGCAACACTCATACCCATCGCCAATACAGAATGCACAGGGCCGAATCTTACGCATCGTCAATACTGATCACACAGGCCAGACTCTTACCCATCGTCAATAAAAATTGCACAGGCCAGACTCCCTCCCATTGCCAATACTGATCGCACAGGACAGACTCAAACCAAGCGTCAATATAGATCGCACAGGCCAGATTCTCACCCATCGCCAATACTGATCGCACAGGCCAGACTTACCCATCGCAATGCTGATCGCACAGGCCAGAGTCTTGCCCATCACCAAAATGGATCGCACAGGCCTGTCTTCCTCCCATCTTCAATATTGATCGCACAGTCCTGACTCTTACGCATCGCCAATACTGATCGCACAGGCCAGAGTCTTACTCATCGACAATGCTGATTACACAGGCTAGAATCGTGCCCATTGCGAGTATTGATTGCACAGGCTAGATGCATAAGCATCACCAATGCTGTTCTCACAGGCAACACTCTTACCCATCGCCAATACAGAATGCACAGGTCCAAATCTTACTCATCGCCAATACTGATCGCGCAGGCCAGATTCATACACATCGTCAATACTGATCGCACAGGCCAAACTCCCTCCCATCCCCAATACTGATTGCATAGGTCAGAGTTTCGCCCACCATCAATACTGATCGCACAGGCCAGATTCATACCCATCACCTATACTGATCGCTCAGGCCAGACACCCACCCATTGCCAAGACTGATCGCACAGGCCAGATTCTACCCAATCGTCTATATTGATCGCACAGGCCTGACTCTTGCGCATCGCCAATTCTGATCGCACAGGCCAGAGTCTTACTCATCGACATTGCTGATTGCACAGGCTAGAATTATGCCCATCAGCAATGCTGATCGCACAGGCCAGATTCTTACCCATCGCCAATACTGATCTCAGAGGCCAGATTCTTACTCATCGACAATGCTGATTGCAAAGGCTAGAATCGTGCAAATCACCAATGCTGATCGCACAGGCCAGACTCATACCCATTGCCAATATTGATTGCACATGCCAGATGCATAAGCATCACCAATGCTGATCACACAGGCAACACTCATACCCATCGCCAATACAGAATGCACAGGGCCGAATCTTACGCATCGTCAATACTGATCACACAGGCCAGACTCTTACCCATCGCCAACGCTGATCACACAGGCCAGACTCTTGCCCATCGTCAATAAAAATTGCACAGGCCAAACTCCCTCCCATTGCCAATACTGATCGCACAGGACAGACTCAAACCAAGCGCCAATATTGATCGCACAGGCCAGATTCTCACCCATCGCCAATACTGATCGCACAGGCCAGACTTACCCATCGCAATGCTGATCGCACAGGCCAGTGTCTTCCCCAGCACTAAAATGGATCGCACAGGCCAGTCTTCCTCCCATCTTCAATACTGATCGCACAGTCCTTACTCTTACGCTTCGCCAATACTGATCGCACAGGCCAGAGTCTTACTCATCGACAATGCTGATTACACAGGCTAGAATCGTGCCCATCACCAATGCTGATCGCACAGGCCAGTGTCTTACCCATTGCCAGTATTGATTGCACAGACCAGACGCATAAGCATCACCAATGCTGTTCACACAGGCAACACTCTTACCCATCGCCAATACAGAATGCACAGGGCCGAATCTTACACATCGCCAATACTGATTGCGCAGGCCAGATTCATACACATCGCCAATACTGATCGCACAGGCCAAACTCCCTCCCATCCCCAATACTGATTGCATAGGCCAGAGTTTCGCCCACCATCAATACTGATCGCACAGGCCAGATTCATACCCATCACCAATACTGAACGCAATGGGCCAGACTTACCAATCGCCAATGCTAATCCCACAGGCCAGACTCTTACCCATCTCCAACACTGATCGCACAGGCCAGACTCCCTCCCATCCCCAATACTGATCGCACAGGGTAGAGTTTCGCCAAGGTCCATACTGATCGCACAGGCCAGACTCATACCCAGCATCAACATTAATCGCACTGGCCAGACTCTTACGCATCGCCAATACTGATCGCACAGGCCTGTTTCTTACCCATCGCCAATGCTGTCGCACAGGTCAGAATCTTCCCCATCGTCAATACTAATTGCACAGGCCGGACTCCCTCCCATCGCCAATACTGATCGCACAGTCCAAACTCCCTCCCATTCCCAATACTGATTGCATAGGTCAGAGTTTCGCCCACCATCAATACTGATCGCACAGGCCAGATTCATACCCATCGCCAATACTGCATGCCGCAGGCCAGATTTACCAATCGCCAATGCTGATTGCACAGGCCAGACTCTTGTCCATTGCCAAAACTGATCGTACAGGCCAGACTCTTACCCATCTCCAACACTGATCGCACTGGCCAGAGTCCCTCCCATCCCCAATACTGTTAGCACAGGCCAGATTTTCGCCCACTGTCCATACTGATCGCACAGGCCCGATTCATACCCATCATCAACATTAATCGCACAGGCCAGATTCTTACGCATCGCAAATACTGATCGCACAGGACAGTTTCTTACCCATCGCCAATGCTGATTGCACAGACCAGACTTGGTCCCATCGCCAATACTGATTGCACAGGCCATTCAAATACCAATCGTCAATATTGATCGCACAGGCTTACGCATTGATAATACTGATCGTTCAGGTAAGAGTCTTAAACATCGCCAATGCTGAACGCACAGGTTAGAATCTTGCCCAATGCTAATGCTGATCGCACAGGCCAGACTCATACTCATTGCCAATACTAATCGCACAAACCAGGCTTGTACCCATCGCAATAGTGATGGCTTAGACCAGGCTAGTAACCATCACCAATACTGATTGCATAGGCCAGGCCCTTACCCATCGCCAATACTGATCGCACAGGCCACATTTTCACCCACCGTCAATACTGATCGCACTGGCCAGACTCTTAGCCATCGATATTATTGATTGCCCAGTCCAGACTCATAAGCATCGCCAATGCTGATCACACAGCCAACACTCTTAAACATCGCCAATACAGAATGTTAAGGCCCGAATCTTACCCATCGGCAATACTGATCGCACAGGCCAGAGTTTCACTCACCGTCAACATTGATCGCACAGGCCAGATTTTCGCCCACCATCAATACTGATCGCACAGGCCAGATTCATACCCATCACCAATACTGAATGCAGCAGGCCAGACTTACCAATCGACAATACTGATCGCACAGGCTAGGATCATGCCCATCGACATTGCTGATCGCACAGGCCAGAGTCCTACCCGTCGACAATGCTGACCGCACAGGCGAGAATCATGCCCATCGGCAATACTGATCACACAGACCAGGCTCATATCCATCGCCAATACTGATCGCACAGAACAGGCTGGTACCTACCAGATTCTTACGCATCGCAAATACTGATCGACAGGCCAGACTTACCCATAGCCAATGCTGATCGCAAAGGCCAGACTCTTGCTCATCGCCAATACTGATCGCAGAGGCCAGACTCCCTGCCATTGCCAATACTGATTGCACATGCCAGACTCATACCAATCGCCAATATTGATCGCACAGGCCAGACTCTTAGGCATCGCCAATACTGATCGCACAGGTCAGAGTCTTACCCATCGCTAATACAGATTGGACAGACCAGGCTTGTACCCATCACCAATACTGATCGCAGAGACCAAGCTCGTACCCATCGCCCATACTGATCGCACAGGCCAGCCTCTTACCAATCACCAATACAGTTTGCACAGACCATGCTCATATCCATGGTCAATACTGATCGCACTGGCCAATGCTGATTGCCAAGGCCAGTCTTAACGCCAATACAGATTGCACAGGCCAGACTCTTACTCATCGCCAATAAAGATCGCACAGGCCAGACTCTCGCCCATTGCCAATACTAAACAACCAAGCCAGACTCTCACCCTCACCAGTACTGATTGCACAGCCCAGACGCTTACCCATTGCCAATACTGATCACATGGGCCAGGCGCATATCCATTTGCATTACTGATCGCCAGACCAGGCTGGTACCCATCGCCAAAACTGATCGCACAGGCCACACTCTTACCCATCTCCGATACTGATCGCACAGGCCAGACGCCGTCCCGTTGCCAATACTGATCGCATAGGCAAGACTCATACCAAGAGCCAGTATTGATCACATAGGCCAGATTCTTACCCATCGCCAATACTGATCACACAGGCCAGAGACTTACCCATCGCCAATGCTTATCGCACAGGCCAGACTCTTGCCCATCACCAATACGGATCGCACATGCCAGACTTTCGCCCATCTCCAATACTGATTGCACAGGCCAGACTCACTCCCATCCCCAATATTGATCGCACAGGCCAGATTTTCGCCCACTGTCCATACTGATTGCTCAGGCCAGATTCATACCCATCATCAACATTAATCGCACAGGCCAGATTCTTACGCATCGCCAATACTGATCACACAGGCCAGTTTCTTACCCATCACCAACGCTGATTGCACAGGTTAGAATCTTGCCCATCGTCAATATAATTGCACAGGCCAGACTCACTCGCATCGCCAATACTGATTGCACAGGCCGTACAAATACCAATCGTCAATATTGATCGCACAGGCCAGAGCTTATGCATTGATAATACTGATCGTTCAGGTAAGTGCCTTAAACATCGCCAATGCTGATCGCACAGGCTGGAATCTTGCCCAATGCTAATACTGATTGCACAGGCCAGACTCATACCCATCGCCAATACTGATCGCACAGACCAGGCTTGCACCCATCGCAATAGTGATCGCTTAGACCAGGCTAGTAACCATCACCAATACTGATTGCATAGGCCAGGCCCTTACCCATCGCCATTGCTGATTGCGCAGACCATACTCTTACCCATCGCCAAAACAGATAGCTCAGGCCAGACTCCTACCCATCTCCAATACAGATCACACAGGCCAGACTCATACCAAGAGCCAATATTGATTGCAAAGGCCAGATTCTTACCCATAGCCAAGACTGATCGCACAGGCCACATACTTACCCATCGCCAATACTGATCGCACAGGCCAGACTTACCCATCACCAATGCTGATCGCACAGGCCAGAATCTTGCCCATCACCAAAATGGATTGCACAGGCCAGACTTCCTCCCATCTTCAATACTGATCGCACAGGCCAAACTCAGACCAAGCGCCAATATTGATCGCACAGTCCTGACTCTTACGCATCGCCAATACTATTCGCACAGGCCAGAGTCTTATTCATCAACAATGCTGATTACAGAGGCTAGAATCGTGCCCCTCACCAATGCTGATCACACAGGCCAGACTCTTACCCATTGCCAGTATTGATTGCACAGGCCAGACGCATAAGCATCACCAATGCTGATCTCACAGGCAACACTCTTACCCATCGCCAATACAGAATGCACAGGGCCGAGTCTTACACATTGCCAATACTGATTGCACAGGCCAGATTCTTACGCATCGCCAATACTGATCGCACAGGCCAGTTTCTTACCCATCGCCAACGCTGATTGCACAGACCAGACTCGGTCCCATCGCCAATACTGATTGCACAGGCCATACAAATACCAATCGTCAATATTGATCGCACAGGCCAGAGCTTACGCATTGATAATACTGATCATTCAGGTAAGAGTCTTAAACATCGCCAGTGCTGATCGCACAGACTAGAAACTTGCCCAATGCTAATACTGATCGCACAGGCCAGACTCATACCCATCGCCAATACTGATCGTACAGACCAGGCTTGTACCCATCGCAATAGTGATCGCTTAGACCAGACTAGTAACCATCACCAATACTGATCGCTAAGATTGATTGCCCAGGCCACACTCATTAGCAGCGCCAATGCTGATCACACAGGCAAAACTCTTAAACATCGCCAATACAGAATGTACAGACCCGAATCTTAACCATCGCCAAAACTGATCGCACAGGCCAGAGTTTCACCCACCATCAATATTGATCGCACAGGCCATACTCATAACCATCATCAACATTGATCGCACAGGCCAGACTGTTACGCATTGCCAATACTGATCGCACAGACCAGAGTCTTACCCATCGACAATGCTGATCGCACAGGCTAGAATGATGCGCATCGACAATGCTCATCGCACAGGTCAGAGTCCTACCGGCGACAATGCTGATCGCACAGGCTAGAATCATGCCCATCGCCAATACTGATCGCACAGACCAGGCTCATATCCATCGCCAATACTGATCGCACAGAACAGGCTGGTACCCACCAGATTCTTACCCATCGCAAATACTGATCGACAGGCCAGACTTACCCATTGCCAAGGCCGATCGCAAAGTCCAGACTATTGCTCATCGCCAATACTGATCGCAGAGGCCAGACTCCCTGCCATTGCCAAAATTGATTGCACAAGCCAGACTCATACCAATCGCCAATATTGATCGCACAGGCCAGACTCTTAGGCATCGCCAATACTGATCGCACAGATCAGTCTTACCCATCGCCAATACAGATCGGGCAGACCAGGCTTGTACCCATCACCAATACTGATCGCAGAGATCAAGCTCGTACCCATCGCCCATACTGATCGCACAGGCCAGCCTCTTACCAATCGCCAATACAGATTGCACAGACCATGCTCGTATCCATGGTCAATACTGATCGCACTGGCAAGGTTCTCACCTATCGCCAATACTAATCGCACAGGCCAAACTCTTACCCATCGCAAACGCTGATTGCAAAAGCCAATCTTAACGCCAATACAGATCGCACATGCCAGACTCTTACTCATCGCCAATAAAGATCGCACAGGCCAGACTCTCGGCCATTGCCAATACTGATTGCACAGGCCAGACTCTCGCCCATTGCCAATACTAATCGATCAAGCCAGACTCTCCTAGATCACCAATACAGATCGCACAGGACAGATGTTTACCCATTGCCAATACTGATCACATGGGCCAGGCGCATATCTATCTCCAATACTGATCGCATAGACCAGGCTGTTACCCATCGCCAATACTGATCGCACAGGCCACACTCTTACCCATCTCCGATACTTATCGCACAGGCCAGACTCTTGCCCATCGCCAAAACTGATCGCACAGGCCAGACTTTCACCCATCTCCAATAATGATTGCCCAGGCCAGACTCCCTCCCATCGTCAATAATGATCGCACAGGCCAGACCCAGACCAAGCGCCAATATTGGTAGCACAGTCCTGACTCTTACGCATCGCCAATACTGATTGCACAGGCCAGAGTCTTACTCATCGACAATGCTGATTGCACAGGCTAGAATCGTGCCCATCACCAATACTGATCGCACAGGCCAGACGCTTACCCATTGCCAATACTGATCACATGTGCCAGGTGCATATCCATCTCCATTATTGATCGCACAGGCCACACTCTTACCCATCTCCGATACTGATCGCACAGGCCAGACGCCGTCCCGTTGCCAATACTGATCGCATAGGCAAGACTCATACCAAGAGCCAATATTGATCACATAGGCCAGATTCTTACCCATCGCCAATACTGATCACACAAGGCCAGACTTACCCATCGTCAATGCTTATGGCACAGGCCAGACTCTTGCCCATCGGCAAAACGGATCGCACAGGCCAGACTTTCACCCATCTCCAATAATGATTGCCCAGGCCAGACTCCCTCCCATCGTCAATACTGATCGCAAAGGCCAGACCCAGACCAAGCGCCAATATTGATAGCACAGTCCTGACTCTTACGCATCGCCAATACTGATCGCACAGGCCAGAGTCTTACTCATCGACAATGCTGCTTGCACAGGCTAGAATCGTGCCCATCAGCAATGCTGATCGCAAAGGCCAGACTCTTAACCATCGCCAATATTTATTGCACAGGCCAGACACATAAGAATCGCCAATGCTGATCACACAGGCAACACTCTTACCTATCACCAATACAGAATGCACAGGGCCGAATAATACACATCGCCAATACTGATCGCACAGGACAGATTCATACCCATCGGCAATTTTGATTGCACAGGCCAAACTTTTACGCATCGCTAATACTGATCGCACAGGTCAGAGTCTTAAACATCGCCAATGCTGATTGCGCAGGCTAGAATCATGCCCATCGCAAATACTGATCAACAGGCCAGACTTACCCATCGCCAATACTGATCGCACAGGCCAGAGTCTTACTCATCGACAATGCTGCTTGCACAGGCTAGAATTGTGCCCCTCACCAATGCTGATCGCACAGGCCAGTCTCTTACCCATTGCCAGTATTGATTGCACAGGCCAGACGCATATGCATCACCAATGCTGTTCACAAAGGCAACACTCTGAATCATCACCAATAAAGAATGCACAGGGCCGAATCTTACATATCGCCAATACTGATTGCGCAGGCCAGATTCATACCCATCACCAATACTGATCACACAGGCCAGACTCCCTCCCATCCCCAATACTGATTGCATAGGCTAGAGTTTCGCCCACCATCAATACTGATCGCACAGGCCAGATTCAGACCCATCACCAATACTGAACGCGGCAGGCCAGACTTACCAATCGCCAATGCTAATCCCACAGACCAGACACTTCACCATCTCCAACACTGATCGCAAAGGCCAGACTTCCTCCCATTTTCAATACTGATCGCACAGGCCAGACCCAGACCAAGCGTCAATACTGATCACACAGGCCAGAGTCTTACTCATCGACAATGCAGATTACATAGGCTGGAATCGTGCCCCTCACCAATTCTGATCGCACAGGCCAGTCTCTTACCCATTGCCAGTATTGATTGCATAGGCCAGATGCATATGCATTACCAATGCTGTTCACACAGGCAACACTCTGACCCATCGCCAATACAGAATGCACAGGGCCGAATCTTACACATCGCCAATACTGATTGCACAGGCCAGATTCATACCCATCACCAATACTGATCACACAGGCCAGACTCCCTCCCATCCCCAATACTGATTGCATAGGCCAGAGTTTCGCCCACCATCAATACTGATCGCACAGGCCAGATTCATACCCATCACCAATACTGAACGCGACAGGCCAGACTTACCAAACGCCAATGCTAATCCCACAGACCAGACTCTTACCCATCTCCAACACTGATCGCAAAGGCCAGAATCCGTCCCATCGCCAATACTGATCGCACAGGGCAGAGTTTCGCCCACCATCAATACTGATTGCAGAGGCCAGATTCAGACCATTCGCCAATACTGAATGCAGCAGGCCAGACTTACCAATCGCCAATGCTGATTGCACAGGCCAGACTCTTGTCCATTGCCAAAACTGATCGCACAGGCAAGACTCATACCCATCCCCAAACCTGATCGCACAGGCCAGATTCCCTCCCATCCCCAATACTGATCGCACAGGCCAGAGTTTCGCCCACTGTCCATACTGATCACACAGGTCAGACTCATACCCATCATCAACATTAATCGCACTGGCCAGACTCTTAAGCATCGCCAATACTGATCGCACAGGCCTGTTTCTTACCCATCGCCATCGCTGATCGCACAGACCAGAATCTTGCCCTTCATCAATACTAATTGCACAGGCGAGACTCCCTCCCATCGCCAATACTGATCGCACAGGACATACTCATACCAATTGTCAATATTGATGGCACAGGCCAGAGCTTGCACATTGATAATACTGATCGTTCAGGCAAGAGTCTGAAACATCGCCAATGCTGATCGCACAGGCCAGAATCTTGCCCATCACCAATACTGATCGCACAGGCCAGACTCCCTCCCATCCCCAAAACTGATTGCATATGCCAGAGTTTCGCCCACCATCAATACTGATCGCACAGGCCAGATATATACCCATCGCCAATACTGAACGCAACAGGCCAGACTTACCAATCGCCAATGCTAATCCCACAGGCCAGACTCTTAACCATCTCCAACACTGATCGCACAGGCCAGACTCCCTCCCATCCCCAATACTGATCGCACAGGGCAGAGTTTCGTCCACTGTCCATACTGATCACACAGGCCAGACTCATACCCATCATCAACATTAATCTCACAGGCCAGACTCTGAAGCATCGCCAATACTGATCGCACAGGCCTGTTTCTTACCCATCGCCAACACTGATCGCACACCAGAATCTTGCCCTTCGTCAACACTAATTGCACAGGTCAGACTCCCTCCCATCGCCAATACTGATCGCACAGGCCATACTCATACCAATCGTCAATATTGATCCCACAGGCCAGAGCTTACGCATTGATAATACTGATCGTTCAGGTAAGTGTCTTAAACATCGCCATTGCTGATCGCACAGGCTAGAATCTTGCCCAAAGCTAATACTGACCGCACGGGACAGATTCATACCCATCGCCAATATTGATCGCACAGACCAGGCTTGTACCCATCGCAATAGTGATCACTTAGACCAGGCCAGTAACCATCACCAATACTGATTGCCAAGGCCAGGCCCTTACCCATCGCCAATACTGATCGCACAGGCCACAGTTTCACCCACCGTCAATACTGATCGCACTGGCCAGACACTTAGGCATCGCAAATATTGATTGCCCATGCCAGACTCATAAGCATCACCAATGCTGATCACACAAGCAACACTTTTAAACATCGCCAATACAGAATGTACAGGCCTGAATCTTACCCATCGCCAATATTGATCGCACAGGCCAGAGTTTCACACCGTCAATATTGATCGCACAAGCCATACTCATAACCATCATCAACATTGATCGCACAGGCCAGACTCTTACGCATCGACAATGCTGATCGCACAGGCTAGAATGATGCCCATCGACAATGCTAATCGCACAGGCCAGAGTCCTACCCGTCGACAATGCTGATCACACAAGCTAGAAACCTGCCCATTGGCAATACTGATCTCACTGGCCAGACTCTTGTCCATTGCCAAAACTGATCGTACAGGCAAGACTCTTACCCATCTCCAAACCTGATCGCACAGGCCAGACTCCCTCCCATCCCCAATACTGATCGCACAGGCCAGAGTTTCGCCCACTGTCCATACTGATCACACAGGCCAGACTCATACCCATCATCAACATTAATCGCACAGGCCAGACTCTTAAGCATCGCCAATACTGATCGCACAGATCTGTTTCTTACCCATCGCCAACGCTGATCTCACAGACCAGAATCTTGCCCTTCATCAATACTAATTGCACAGGCGAGACTCCCTCCCATCGCCAATACTGCTCGCACAGGACATCTCATACCAATTGTCAATATTGATGGCACAGGCCAGAGCTTACACATTGATAATACTGATCGTTCAGGCAAGAGTCGGAAACATCGCCAATGCTGATCGCACAGGCCAGAATCTTGCCCATCACCAATACTGATCGCACAGGCCAGACTCCCTCCCATCCCCAAAACTGATTGCATATGCCAGAGTTTCGCCCACCATCAATACTGATCGCACAGGCCACATTGATACCCATCGCCAATACTGAACGCAACAGGCCAGACTTACCAATCGCCAATGCTAATCCCACAGGCCAGACTCTTAACCATCTCCAACACTGATCGCACAGGCAAGACTCCCTCCCATCCCCAATACTGATCGCACAGGGCAGAGTTTCGTCCACTGTCCATACTGATCACACAGGCCAGACTCATACCCATCATCAACATTAATCGCACAGGCCAGATCCTTAAGCATCGCCAATACTGATCGCACAGGCCTGTTTCTTACCCATCGCCAACACTGATCGCACAGACCAGAATCTTGCCCTTCGTCAACACTAATTGCACAGGTCAGACTCCCTCCCATCGCCAATACTGATCGCACAGGCCATACTCATACCAATCGTCAATATTGATCGCACAGGCCAGAGCTTACGCATTGATAATACTGATCGTTCAGGTAAGTGTCTTAAACATCGCCAATGCTGATCGCACAGGCTAGAATCTTGCCCAAAGCTAATACTGACCGCACGGGCCAGATTCATACCCATCGCCAATATTGATCGCACAGACCAGGCTTGTACCCATCGCAATAGTGATCACTTAGACCAGGCTAGTAACCATCACCAAAACTGATTGCCAAGGCCAGGCCCTTACCCATCGCCAATACTGATCGCACAGGCCACAGTTTCACCCACCGTCAATACTGATCGCACTGGCCAGACACTTAGGCATCGCAAATATTGATTGCCCATGCCAGACTCATAAGCATCACCAATGCTGATCACACAAGCAACACTTTTAAACATCGCCAATACAGAATGTACAGGCCTGAATCTTACCCATCGCCAATATTGATCGCACAGGCCAGAGTTTCACACCGTCAATATTGATCGCACAAGCCATACTCATAACCATCATCAACATTGATCGCACAGGCCAGACTCTTACGCATCGACAATGCTGATCGCACAGGCTAGAATGATGCCCATCGACAATGCTAATCGCACAGGCCAGAGTCCTACCCATCGACAATGCTGATCACACAGGCTAGAATCCTGCCCATTGGCAATACTGATCTCACTGGCCAGACTCTTGTCCATTGCCAAAACTGATCGCACAGGCAAGACTCTTACCCATCTCCAAACCTGATCGCACAGGCCAGACTCCCTCCCATCCCCAATACTGATCGCACAGGCCAGAGTTTCGCCCACTGTCCATACTGATCACACAGGCCAGACTCATACCCATCATCAACATTAATCGCACAGGCCAGACTCTTAAGCATCGCCAATACTGATCGCACAGGTCTATTTCTTACCCATCGCCAACGCTGATCTCACAGACCAGAATCTTGCCCTTCATCAATACTAATTGCACAGGCGAGACTCCCTCCCATCGCCAATACTGATCACACAGGACATACTCATACCAATTGTCAATATTGATGGCACAGGCCAGAGCTTACACATTGATAATACTGATCGTTCAGGCAAGAGTCTGAAACATCGCCAATGCTGATCGCACAGGCCAGAATCTTGCCCATCACCAATACTGATCGCACAGGCCAGACTCCCTCGCAACCCCAAAACTGATTGCATATGCCAGAGTTTCGCCCACCATCAATACTGATCGCACAGGCCACATTTATACCCATCGCCAATACTGAACGCAACAGGCCAGACTTACCAATCGCCAATGCTAATCCCACAGGCCAGACTCTTAACCATCTCCAACACTGATCGCACAGGCAAGACTCCCTCCCATCCCCAATACTGATCGCACAGGGCAGAGTTTCGTCCACTGTCCATACTGATCACACAGGCCAGACTCATACCCATCATCAACATTAATCGCACAGGCTAGATCCTTAAGCATCGCCAATACTGATCGCACAGGCCTGTTTCTTACCCATCGCCAACACTGATCGCACAGACCAGAATCTTGCCCTTCGTCAACACTAATTGCACAGGTCAGACTCCCTGCCATCGCCAATACTGATCGCACAGGCCATACTCATACCAATCGTTAATATTGATCGCACAGGCCAGAGCTTACGCATTGATAATACTGATCGTTCAGGTAAGTGTCTTAAACATCGCCAATGCTGATCGCACAGGCTAGAATCTTGCCCAAAGCTAATACTGACCGCACAGGCCAGATTCATACCCATCGCCAATATTGATCGCACAGACCAGGCTTGTACCCATCGCAATAGTGATCACTTAGACCAGGCTAGTAACCATCACCAAAACTGATTGCCAAGGCCAGGCCATTACCCATCGCCAATACTGATCGCACAGGCCACAGTTTCACCCACCGTCAATACTGATCGCACTGGCCAGACACTTAGCCATCGCAAATATTGATTGCCCATGCCAGACTCATAAGCATCACCAATGCTGATCACACAAGCAACACTCTTAAACATCGCCAATACAGAATGTACAGGCCTGAATCTTACCCATTGCCAATACTGATCGGACAGGCCAGAGTTTCACACCGTCAATATTGATCGCACAAGCCATACTCATAACCATCATCAACATTGATCGCACAGGCCAGACTCTTATGCATCGACAATGCTGATCGCACAGGCTAGAATGATGCCCATCGACAATGCTAATCGCACAGGCCAGAGTCCTACCCGTCGACAATGCTGATCACACAGGCTACAATCATGCCCATTGGCAATACTGATCTCACAGACCAGGCTCATATCCATTGCCAATACTGATCGCACAGAACAGGCTGGTACCCACCAGATTCTTACCCATCGCAAATACTGATCGACAGGCCAGACATATCCATAGCCAATGCTGATCACAAAGGCCAGACTCTTGCTCATCGCCAATACTGATCGCAGAGGCCAGACTCCCTGCCATTGCCAATACTGATTGCACATGCCAGACTCATACCAATCGCCAATATTGATCGCACAGGCCAGACTCTTAGGCATCGCCAATACTGATCGCACAGGTCAGAGTCTTACCCATCGCCAATACAGATTGGGCAGACCAGGCTTGTACTCATCACCAATACTGATCGCAGAGACCAGGCTCGTACCCATCGCCCATACTGATCGCACAGGCCAGCCTCTTACCAATCGCCAGTACAGATTGCACAGACCATGCTCGTATCCATGGTCAATACTGATCGCACTGGCAAGGTTCTCACCCATCGCCAATACTAATCGCACAGGTCAAACTCTTCCCATCGCAAATGCTGATTGCAAAGGCCAGTCTTAACGTCAATACAGATCTCACATGCCAGACTCTTACTCATCGCCAATAAAGATCGCACAGGCCAGACTCTCGCACATTGCCAATACTAATCGATCAAGCCAGACTCTCATCGATCACCAATACTGATCGCACAGGCCAGATGTTTACCCATTGCCAATACTGATCACATGGGCCAGGCGCATATCTATCTCCATTACTGATCGCATAGACCAGGCTGTTACACATCGCCAATACTGATTGCACAGGCCACACTCTTACCCATCTCCGATAATTATCGCACAGGCCAGACTCTTGCCCATTGCCAAAACTGATCGCACAGGCCAGACTTTCACCCATCTCCAATAATGATTGCCCAGGCCAGACTCCCTCCCATTGTCAATAATGATCGCACAGGCCAGACCCAGACCAAGCGCCAATATTGGTAGCACAGTCCTGACTCTTACGCATCGCCAATACTGATCGCACAGGCCAGAGTCTTACTCATCGACAATGCTGATTGCACAGGCTAGAATCGTGCCCATCACCAATACTGATCGCACAGGCCAGACGCTTACCCATTGCCAATACTGATCACATGTGCCAGGCGCATATCCATCTCCATTATTGATCGCACAGGCCACACTCTTACCCATCTCCGATACTGATCGCATAGGCCAGACGCCGTCCCGTTGCCAATACTGATCGCATAGGCAAGACGCATACCAAGAGCCAATATTGATCACATAGGCCAGATTCTTACCCATCGCCAATACTGATCACACAGGCCAGACTTACCCATCGTCAATGCTTATGGCACAGGCCAGACTCTTGCCCATCGGCAAAACGGATCGCACAGGCCAGACTTTCACCCATCTCCAATACTGATTGCCCAGGCCAGACTCCCTCCCATCGTCAATACTGATCGCAAAGGCCAGACCCAGACCAAGCGCCAATATTGATAGCACAGTCCTGACTCTTACGCATCGCCAATACTGATCGCACAGGCCAGAGTCTTACTCATCGACAATGCTGATTGCACAGGCTAGAATCGTGCCCATCAGTAATGCTGATCGCAAAGGCCAGACTCTTAACCATCGCCAATATTTATTGCACAGGCCAGACACATAAGAATCGCCAATGCTGATCACACAGGCAACACTCTTACCTATCACCAATACAGAATGCACAGGGCCGAATAATACACATCGCCAATACTGATCGCAGAGGCCAGATTCATACCCATCGGCAATTTTGATTGCACAGGCCAAACCTTTACGCATCGCTAATACTGATCGCACAGGTCAGAGTCTTAAACATCGCCAATGCTGATTGCGCAGGCTAGAATCATGCCCATCGCAAATACTGATCAACAGGCCACACTTACCCAGCACCAATAGTGACCGCATTGGCCAGGCTCGTAACCATCACCAATACTGATCGCACAGGCCCGGCCTTTACCCATCGCCATTGCTGATTGCGCAGGTCATACTCTTACCCATCGCCAAAACAGATCGGACAGGCCAGACTCCTACACATCTCCAATACTGATCACACAGGCCAAACTCCCTCCCGTTGCCAATACTGATCGCACAGGCAAGACTCATACCAAGAGCCAATATTGATCATAAAGGCCAGATTATTACCCATTGCCAAGACTAATCACGCAGGCCACATTCTTACCCATCGCCAATACTGATCGCACAGGCCAGAATTACGCATCACCAATGCTGATCGCACAGGCCAGACACTTGCCCATCACCAAAACAGATCGCACAGGCCAGACCTCCTCCCAACTTCAATACTGATTGCACAGGCCAGAAAAAGACCAAGCGCCAATATTGATCGCACAGTCCTGACTCTTACGCATCGCCAATACTGATCGCACAGGCCAGAGTCTTACTCATCGACAATGCTGATTACGTAGGCTAGAATTGTGCCCCTCACCAATTCTGATCGCACAGGCCAGTCTCTTACCCATTGCCAGTATTGATTGCACAGGCCAGGCGCATATGCATCACCAATGCTGTTCACAAAGGCAACACTCTGACCCATCGCCAATACAGAATGCACAGGGCCGAATCTTACATATCGCCAATACTGATTGCGCAGGCCAGATGCATATCCATCACCAATACTGATCGCACAGGCCAGACTCCCTCCCATCCCCAATACTGATTGCATAGGCCAGAGTTTCGCCCACCATCAATACTGATCACACAGGCCAGATTCATACCCATCACCAATACTGGATGCGACAGGCCAGACTTACCAATCGCCAATGCTAATCCCACAGACCAGACACTTCCCCATCTCCAACAATGATCGCAAAGGCCAGACTCCCTCCCATCCCCAATACTGATCGCACAGGGCAGAGTTTCGCCAATGTCCATACTGATCGCACAGGCCAGACTCATACTCATCATCAACAATAATCGCACAAGCCAGACTCTTACGCATCGCCAATACTGATCACACAGGTCTGTTTCTTACCCATCGCCAATGCTGATTGCGCAGGTCAGAATCTTGCCCATTGTCAAAAATAATTGCATAGGCCAGACTACTTCCCATCGCCAATACTGATCGCACAGGCCATACTAATACCAATCATCAATATTGATCGCGCAGGCCAGAGTTTTGCACACCATCAATACTGATTGCACAGGCCAGATTCAGACCAATCGCGAATACTGAATGCAGCAGGCCAGACTTACCAATCGCCAATGCTGATCGCACAGGCCAGACTCTCGTCCATTGCCAAAACTGATCGCACAGGCCAGACTCTTACCCATCTCCAACACTGATCGCACAGGCCAGACTCCCTCCCAGCCCCAATACTGATCGCACAGGCCAGAGTTTCACCCACTGTCCATACTGATCACGCAAGCCAGACTCATACCCATCATCAACATTAATCTCACAGGAAAGACTCTTAAGCATCGCCAATACTGATTGCACAGGCCTGTTTCTTACCCATCGCCAACGCTGATCGCACAGACCAGAATCTTGCCCTTCGTCAATACTAATTATCCAGGCCAGAATCCCTCGAATCGCCAATACTGATCGCACAGGCCATACTCATACCAATCATCAATATTGATCGCACAGGCCAGAGCTTACGCATTGATAATACTGATCGCACAGGTAAGTGTCTTAAACATCGCCAATGCTGATCGCACAGGCTAGAATCTTGCCCATCGCTAATACTGATCGCACAGGCCAGACTCATGCCCATCGCCAATTCCGATCGCACAGACCAGGCTTGTACCCATCGCAATAGTGATCGCTTAGACCAGGCTAATAACCATCACCAATACTGACTGCACAGGCCATGCCCTTACCCATCGCCAAAACAGATCACACAGACAAGGCTCATGCCCTTCGACAATACTGATCGCACAGGCCAGACTCCCTCCCGTTGCCAATACTGATCACAGAGGCAAGACTTATACCAAGAGCCAATATTGATCGCACAGGCCACATTTTTACCCATTGCCAATACTGATCGCACAGGCCAGACATACCCATCGCCAAAGCTGATCGCACAGGCCAGACTCTTGCACCTCACCAAAACGGATCGCACAGGCCAGACTTCCTCCCATTTTCAATACTGATCACACAGGCCAGACCCAGACCAAGCGTCAATACTGATCGCACAGGCCAGAGTCTTACTCATCGACAATGCTGATTATGTAGGCTAGAATCGTGCCCCTCACCAATTCTGATCGCACAGGCCAGTATTGATTGCACAGGCCAGATGCATATGCATCACCAATGCTGTTCACACAGGCAACACTCTGACCCATCGCCAATACAGAATGCACAGGGCCGAATCTTACACATCGCCAATACTGATCGCGCAGGCCAGATTCATACCCATCACCAATACTGAATGCGACAGGCCAGACTTACCAATCGCCAATGCTAATCCCTCAGACCAGACACTTCCCCATCTCCAACACTGATCGCAAAGGCCAGACTCCCTCCCATCCCCAATACTGATCGCACAGGGCAGAGTTTCGCCAATGTCCATACTGATCACACAGGCCTGTTTCTTACCCATCGCCAATGCCCATCGTCAATAATAATTGCACAGGTGAGTCTCCCTCCCATCGCCAATACTGATCGCACAGGACATACTCATACCAATTGTCAATATTGATGGCACAGGCCAGAGCTTACGCCTTGATGATACTGATCGTTCAGGCAAGAGTCTGAAACATCGCCAATGCTGATCGCACAGGCCAGAATCTTGCCCATCACCAATACTGATCGCACAGGCCAGACTCCCTCCCATCCCCAAAACTGATTGCATAGGTCAGAGTTTCGCCCACCATCAATATTGATCGCACAGGCCAGATTTATACCCATCGCCAATACTGAACGCGACAGGCCAGACTTACCAATCGCCAATGCTAATCCCACAGGCCAGATTCTTAACCATCTCCAACACTGATCGCACAGGCCAGACTCCCTCCCATCCCCAATACTGATCACACAGGCCACAGTTTCACCCACCGTCAATACTGATCGCACTGGCCAGACACTTAGCCATCGCAAATATTGATTGCCCATGCCAGACTCATAAGCATCGCCAATGCTGATCACACAAGCAACACTCTTAAACATCGCCAATACAGAATGTACAGGCCTGAATCTTACCCATCGCCAATACTGATCGCACAGGCCAGAGTTTCACACCGTCAATATTGATCGCACAAGCCATATTCATAACCATCATCAACATTGATCGCACAGGCCAGACTCTTACGCGTCGACAATGCTGATCGCACAGGCTAGAATCATGCCCATCGACAATGCTAATCGCACAGGCCAGAGTCCTACCCATCGACAATGCTGATCACACAGGCTACAATCATGCCCATTGGCAATACTGATCTCACAGATCAGGCTCATATCCATCGCCAATACTGATCGCACAGAACAGGCTGGTACCCATCAGATTCTTACCCATCGCAAATACTGATTGACAGGCCAGACATACCCATAGCCAATGCTGATCGCAAAGGCCAGACTCTTGCTCATCGCCAATACTGATCGCAGAGGCCAGACTCCCTGCCATTGCCAATACTGATTGCACAAGCCAGACTCATACCAATCGCCAATATTGATCGCACAGGCCAGACTCTTAGGCATCGCCAATACTGATCGCACAGGTCAGAGTCTTACACATTGCCAATACAGATTGGGCAGACCAGGCTTGTACCCATCACCAATACTGATCGCAGAGACAAAGCTCGTACCCATCACCCATACTGATCGCACAGGCCAGAATTTCACCCATCTCCAATACTGATTGCCCAGTCCAGACTCCCTCCCATCGTCAATACTGATCGCATAGGCCAGACCCAGACCAAGCGCCAATATTGATAGCACAGTCCTGACTCTTACGCATCGCCAATACTGATTGCACAGGCCAGAGTCTTAATCATTGACAATACTGATCTCAGAGGCCAGATTCTGACTCATCGACAATGCTGATTGCACAGGCTAGAATCGTGCCAATCACCAAAGCTGATCGCACAGGCCAGACTTATACCCATTGCCAATATTGCTTGCACAGGCCAGACGCATAAGCATCACCAATGCTGTTCACACAGGCAACACTCATTCCCATCGCCAATACAGAATGCACAGGGCCGAATCTTACACATCGTCAATACTGATCGCACAGGCCAGACTCTTACCCATTGCCAACGCTGATCGCACAGGCCAGACTCTTACCCATCCCCAATACTGATCACACAGGGCAGAGTTTCGCCAATGTCCATACTGATCGCACAGGCCTGTTTCTTACCCATCGCCAATGCTGATCACGCAGGTCAGAATCTTGCCCATCGTCAATAATAATTGCATAGGCCAGACTCCCTCCCATCGCCAATACTGATCGCACAGGCCATACTAATACCAATCATCAATATTGATCGCACAGGCCAGAGTTTCGCCCACCATCAATACTGATTGCACAGGCCAGATTCAGACCATTCGCCAATACTGAATGCAGCAGGCCAGACTTACCAATCGCCAATGCTGATTGCACAGGCCAGACTCTTGTCCATTGCCAAAACTGATCGCACAGGCAAGACTCTTACCCATCTCCAAACCTGATCGCACAGGCCAGACTCCCTCCCATCCCCAATACTGATCGCACAGGCCAGACTCATACCCATCATCAACATTAATCGCACAGGCCAGACTCTTAAGCATCGCCAATACTGATCACACAGGCCTGTTTCTTACCCATCGCCAATGCTGATCGCACAGACCAGAATCTTGCCCTTCGTCAATACTAATTGCACAGGCGAGACTCCCTCCCATCGCCAATACTGATCGCACAGGACATACTCATACCAATCGTCAATATTGATCGCACAGGCCAGAGCTTACGCATTGATAATACTGATCGCACAGGTAAGTGTCTTAAACATCGCCAATGCTGATCGCACAGGCTAGAATCTTGCCCATCGCTAATACTGACCGCACAGGCCAGACTCATGCCCATCGCCAATTCCGATCGCACAGACCAGGCTTGTACCCATCGCAATAGTGATCGCTTAGACCAGGCTAATAACCATCACCAATACTGACTGCACAGGCCATGCCCTTACCCATCGCCAAAACAGATCACACAGACAAGACTCATGCCCTTCGACAATACTGATCGCACAGGCCAGACTCCCTCCCGTTGCCAATACTGATCGCAGAGGCAAGACTTATACCAAGAGCCAATATTGATCGCACAGGCCACATTTTTACCCATTGCCAATACTGATCGCACAGGCCAGACATACCCATCGCCAAAGCTGATCGCACAGGCCAGACTCTTGCACCTCACCAAAACGGATCGCACAGGCCAGACTTCCTCCCATTTTTAATACTGATCGCACAGGCCAGACCCAGACCAAGCGTCAATACTGATCGCACAGGCCAGAGTCTTACTCATCGACAATGCTGATTATGTAGGCTAGAATCGTGCCCCTCACCAATTCTGATCGCACAGGCCAGTCTCTTACCCATTGCCAGTATTGATCGCACAGGCCAGTCTCTTACCCATTGCCAGTATTGATTGCACAGGCCAGATGCATATGCATCACCAATGCTGTTCACACAGGCAACACTCTGACCCATCGCCAATACAGAATGCACAGGGCCGAATCTTACACATCGCCAATACTGATCGCGCAGGCCAGATTCATACCCATCACCAATACTGAACGCGACAGGCCAGACTTACCAATCGCCAATGCTAATCCCTCAGACCAGACACTTCCCCATCTCCAACACTGATCGCAAAGGCCAGACTCCCTCCCATCCCCAATACTGATCGCACAGGGCAGAGTTTCGCCAATGTCCATACTGATCGCACAGGCCTGTTTCTTACCCATCGCCAATGCCCATCGTCAATAATAATTGCATAGGCCAGACTCCCTCCCATCGCCAATACTGATCGCACAGGCCATACTAATACCAATCATCAATATTGATCGCACAGGCCAGAGTTTCGCCCACCATCAGTACTGATTGCACAGGCCAGATTCAGACCATTCGCCAATACTGAATGCAGCAGGCCAGACTTACCAATCGCCAATGCTGATTGCACAGGCCAACACTTGTCCATTGCCAAAACTGATCGCACAGGCAAGACTCATACCCATCTCCAAACCTGATCGCACAGGCCAGACTCCCTCCCATCCCCAATACTGATCGCACAGGCCAGAGTTTCGCCCACTGTCCATACTGATCACACAGGCCAGACTCATACCCATCATCAACATTAATCGCACAGGCCAGACTCTTAAACATCGCCAATACTGATCGCATAGGCCTGTTTCTTACCCATCGCCAACGCTGATCGCACAGACCAGAATCTTGCCCTTCGTCAATACTAATTGCACAGGTGAGACTCCCTCCCATCGCCAATACTGATCGCACAGGACATACTCATACCAATTGTCAATATTGATGGCACAGGTCAGAGCTTACGCCTTGATAATACTGATCGTTCAGGCAAGAGTCTGAAACATCGCCAATGCTGATCGCACAGGCCAGAATCTTGCCCATCACCAATACTGATCGCACAGGCCAGACTCCCTCCCATCCCCAAAACTGATTGCATAGGTCAGAATTTCGCCCACCATCAATACTGATCGCACAGGCCAGATTTATACCCATCGCCAATACTGAACGCGACAGGCCAGACTTACCAATCGCCAATGCTAATCCCACAGGCCAGATTCTTAACCATCTCCAACACTGATCGCACAGGCCAGACTCCCTCCCATCCCCAATACTGATCGCACAGGCCACAGTTTCACCCACCGTCAATACTGATCGCACTGGCCAGACACTTAGCCATCGCAAATATTGATTGCCCATGCCAGACTCATAAGCATCGCCAATGCTGATCACACAAGCAACACTCTTAAACATCGCCAATACAGAATGTACAGGCCTGAATCTTACCCATCGCCAATACTGATCGCACAGGCCAGAGTTTCACACCGTCAATATTGATCGCACAAGCCATACTCATAACCATCATCAACATTGATCGCACAGGCCAGACTCTTACGCATCGACAATGCTGATCGCACAGGCTAGAATGATGCCCATCGACAATGCTAATCGCACAGGCCAGAGTCCTACCCGTCGACAATGCTGATCACACAGGCTACAATCATGCCCATTGGCAATACTGATCTCACAGACCAGGCTCATATCCATTGCCAATACTGATCGCACAGAACAGGCTGGTACCCACCAGATTCTTACCCATCGCAAATACTGATCGACAGGCCAGACATATCCATAGCCAATGCTGATCACAAAGGCCAGACTCTTGCTCATCGCCAATACTGATCGCAGAGGCCAGACTCCCTGCCATTGCCAATACTGATTGCACATGCCAGACTCATACCAATCACCAATATTGATCGCACAGGCCAGACTCTTAGGCATCGCCAATACTGATCGCACAGGTCAGAGTCTTACCCATCGCCAATACAGATTGGGCAGACCGGGCTTGTACTCATCACCAATACTGATCGCAGAGACCAGGCTCGTACCCATCGCCCATACTGATCGCACAGGCCAGCCTCTTACCAATCGCCAGTACAGATTGCACAGACCATGCTCGTATCCATGGTCAATACTGATCGCACTGGCAAGGTTGTCACCCATCGCCAATACTAATCGCACAGGTCAAACTCTTACCCATCGCAAATGCTGATTGCAAAGGCCAGTCTTAACGTCAATACAGATCTCACATGCCAGACTCTTACTCATCGCCAATAAAGATCGCACAGGCCAGACTCTCGCCCATTGCCAATACTAATCGATCAAGCCAGACTCTCATCGATCACCAATACTGATCGCACAGGCCAGATGTTTACCCATTGCCAATACTGATCACATGGGCCAGGCGCATATCTATCTCCATTACTGATCGCATAGACCAGGCTGTTACACATCGCCAATACTGATTGCACAGGCCACACTCTTACCCATCTCCGATAATTATCGCACAGGCCAGACTCTTGCCCATTGCCAAAACTGATCGCACAGGCCAGACTTTCACCCATCTCCAATAATGATTGCCCAGGCCAGACTCCCTCCCATTGTCAATAATGATCGCACAGGCCAGACCCAGACCAAGCGCCAATATTGGTAGCACAGTCCTGACTCTTACGCATCGCCAATACTGATCGCACAGGCCAGAGTCTTACTCATCGACAATGCTGATTGCACAGGCTAGAATCGTGCCCATCACCAATACTGATCGCACAGGCCAGACGCTTACCCATTGCCAATACTGATCACATGTGCCAGGCGCATATCCATCTCCATTATTGATCGCACAGGCCACACTCTTACCCATCTCCGATACTGATCGCACAGGCCAGACGCCGTCCCGTTGCCAATACTGATCGCATAGGCAAGACGCATACCAAGAGCCAATATTGATCACATAGGCCAGATTCTTACCCATCGCCAATACTGATCACACAGGCCAGACTTACCCATCGCCAATGCTTATGGCACAGGCCAGACTCTTGCCCATCGGCAAAACGGATCGCACAGGCCAGACTTTCACCCATCTCCAATACTGATTGCCCAGGCCAGACTCCCTCCCATCGTCAATACTGATCGCAAAGGCCAGACCCAGACCAAGCGCCAATAGTGATAGCACGGTCCTGACTCTTACGCATCGCCAATACTGATCGCACAGGCCAGAGTCTTACTCATCGACAATGCTGATTGCACAGGCTAGAATCGTGCCCATCAGTAATGCTGATCGCAAAGGCCAGACTCTTAACCATCGCCAATATTTATTGCACAGGCCAGACACATAAGAATCGCCAATGCTGATCACACAGGCAACACTCTTACCTATCACCAATACAGAATGCACAGGGCCGAATAATACACATCGCCAATACTGATCGCAGAGGCCAGATTCATACCCATCGGCAATTTTGATTGCACAGGCCAAACTTTTACGCATCGCTAATACTGATCGCACAGGTCAGAGTCTTAAACATCGCCAATGCTGATTGCGCAGGCTAGAATCATGCCCATCGCAAATACTGATCAACAGGCCACACTTACCCAGCACCAATAGTGACCGCATTGGCCAGGCTCGTAACCATCACCAATACTGATCGCACAGGCCCGGCCTTTACCCATCGCCATTGCTGATTGCGCAGGTCATACTCTTACCCATCGCCAAAACAGATCGGACAGGCCAGACTCCTACACATCTCCAATACTGATCACACAGGCCAAACTCCCTCCCGTTGCCAATACTGATCGCACAGGCAAGACTCATACCAAGAGCCAATATTGATTGTAAAGGCTAGATTATTACCCATTGCCAAGACTAATCACGCAGGCCACATTCTTACCCATCGCCAATACTGATCGCACAGGCCAGAATTACGCATCACCAATGCTGATCGCACAGGCCAGACACTTGCCCATCACCAAAACAGATCGCACAGGCCAGACCTCCTCCCAACTTCAATACTGATTGCACAGGCCAGAAAAAGACCAAGCGCCAATATTGATCGCACAGTCCTGACTCTTACGCATCGCCAATACTGATCGCACAGGCCAGAGTCTTACTCATCGACAATGCTGATTACGTAGGCTAGAATTGTGCCCCTCACCAATTCTGATCGCACAGGCCAGTCTCTTACCCATTGCCAGTATTGATTGCACAGGCCAGGCGCATATGCATCACCAATGCTGTTCACAAAGGCAACACTCTGACCCATCGCCAATACAGAATGCACAGGGCCGAATCTTACATATCGCCAATACTGATTGCGCAGGCCAGATGCATATCCATCACCAATACTGATCGCACAGGCCAGACTCCCTCCCATCCCCAATACTGATTGCATAGGCCAGAGTTTCGCCCACCATCAATACTGATCACACAGGCCAGATTCATACCCATCACCAATACTGGATGCGACAGGCCAGACTTACCAATCGCCAATGCTAATCCCACAGACCAGACACTTCCCCATCTCCAACAATGATCGCAAAGGCCAGACTCCCTCCCATCCCCAATACTGATCGCACAGGGCAGAGTTTCGCCAATGTCCATACTGATCGCACAGGCCAGACTCATACTCATCATCAACAATAATCGCACAAGCCAGACTCTTACGCATCGCCAATACTGATCACACAGGTCTGTTTCTTACCCATCGCCAATGCTGATTGCGCAGGTCAGAATCTTGCCCATCGTCAAAAATAATTGCATAGGCCAGACTACCTCCCATCGCCAATACTGATCGCACAGGCCATACTAATACCAATCATCAATATTGATCGCGCAGGCCAGAGTTTTGCACACCATCAATACTGATTGCACAGGCCAGATTCAGACCAATCGCGAATACTGAATGCAGCAGGCCAGACTTACCAATCGCCAATGCTGATCGCACAGGCCAGACTCTCGTCCATTGCCAAAACTGATCGCACAGGCCAGACTCTTACCCATCTCCAACACTGATCGCACAGGCCAGACTCCCTCCCAGCCCCAATACTGATCGCACAGGCCAGAGTTTCACCCACTGTCCATACTGATCACGCAAGCCAGACTCATACCCATCATCAACATTAATCTCACAGGAAAGACTCTTAAGCATCGCCAATACTGATTGCACAGGCCTGTTTCTTACCCATCGCCAACGCTGATCGCACAGACCAGAATCTTGCCCTTCGTCAATACTAATTATCCAGGCCAGAATCCCTCGAATCGCCAATACTGATCGCACAGGCCATACTCATACCAATCATCAATATTGATCGCACAGGCCAGAGCTTACGCATTGATAATACTGATCGCACAGGTAAGTGTCTTAAACATCGCCAATGCTGATCGCACAGGCTAGAATCTTGCCCATCGCTAATACTGATCGCACAGGCCAGACTCATGCCCATCGCCAATTCCGATCGCACAGACCAGGCTTGTACCCATCGCAATAGTGATCGCTTAGACCAGGCTAATAACCATCACCAATACTGACTGCACAGGCCATGCCCTTACCCATCGCCAAAACAGATCACACAGACAAGGCTCATGCCCTTCGACAATACTGATCGCACAGGCCAGACTCCCTCCCGTTGCCAATACTGATCGCAGAGGCAAGACTTATACCAAGAGCCAATATTGATCGCACAGGCCACATTTTTACCCATTGCCAATACTGATCGCACAGGCCAGACATACCCATCGCCAAAGCTGATCGCACAGGCCAGACTCTTGCACCTCACCAAAACGGATCGCACAGGCCAGACTTCCTCCCATTTTCAATACTGATCGCACAGGCCAGACCCAGACCAAGCGTCAATACTGATCGCACAGGCCAGAGTCTTACTCATCGACAATGCTGATTATGTAGGCTAGAATCGTGCCCCTCACCAATTCTGATCGCACAGGCCAGTCTCTTACCCATTGCCAGTATTGATTGCACAGGCCAGATGCATATGCATCACCAATGCTGTTCACACAGGCAACACTCTGACCCATCGCCAATACAGAATGCACAGGGCCGAATCTTACACATCGCCAATACTGATCGCGCAGGCCAGATTCATACCCATCACCAATACTGAACGCGACAGGCCAGACTTACCAATCGCCAATGCTAATCCCTCAGACCAGACACCAGACTCAGACCATCTCCAACACTGATCGCAAAGGCCAGATTCCCTCCCATCCCCAATACTGATCGCACAGGGCAGAGTTTCGCCAATGTCCATACTGATCGCACAGGCCTGTTTCTTACCCATCGCCAATGCCCATCGTCAATAATAATTGCACAGGTGAGTCTCCCTCCCATCGCCAATACTGATCGCACAGGACATACTCATACCAATTATCAATATTGATGGCACAGGTCAGAGCTTACGCCTTGATAATACTGATCGTTCAGGCAAGAGTCTGAAACATCGCCAATGCTGATCGCACAGGCCAGAATCTTGCCCATCACCAATACTGATCGCACAGGCCAGACTCCCTCCCATCCCCAAAACTGATTGCATAGGTCAGAATTTCGCCCACCATCAATACTGATCGCACAGGCCAGATTTATACCCATCGCCAATACTGAACGCGACAGGCCAGACTTACCAATCGCCAATGCTAATCCCACAGGCCAGATTCTTAACCATCTCCAACACTGATCGCACAGGCCAGACTCCCTCCCATCCCCAATACTGATCGCACAGGCCACAGTTTCACCCACCGTCAATACTGATCGCACTGGCCAGACACTTAGCCATCGCAAATATTGATTGCCCATGCCAGACTCATAAGCATCGCCAATGCTGATCACACAAGCAACACTCTTAAACATCGCCAATACAGAATGTACAGGCCTGAATCTTACCCATCGCCAATACTGATCGCACAGGCCAGAGTTTCACACCGTCAATATTGATCGCACAAGCCATACTCATAACCATCATCAACATTGATCGCACAGGCCAGACTCTTACGCATCGACAATGCTAATCGCACAGGCCAGAGTCCTACCCATCGACAATGCTGATCACACAGGCTATAATCATGCCCATTGGCAATACTGATCTCACAGATCAGGCTCATATCCATTGCCAATACTGATCGCACAGAACAGGCTGGTACCCATCAGATTCTTACCCATCGCAAATACTGATTGACAGGCCAGACATACCCATAGCCAATGCTGATCGCAAAGGCCAAACTCTTGCTCATCGCCAATACTGATCGCAGAGGCCAGACTCCCTGCCATTGCCAATACTGATTGCACAAGCCAGACTCATACCAATCGCCAATATTGATCGCACAGGCCAGACTCTTAGGCATCGCCAATACTGATCGCACAGGTCAGAGTCTTACACATCGCCAATACAGATTGGGCAGACCAGGCTTGTACCATCACCAATACTGATCGCAGAGACAAAGCTCGTACCCATCGCCCATACTGATCGCACAGGCCAGAATTTCACCCATCTCCAATACTGATTGCCCAGTCCAGACTCCCTCCCATCGTCAATACTGATCGCATAGGCCAGACCCAGACCAAGCGCCAATATTGATAGCACAGTCCTGACTCTTACGCATCGCCAATACTGATTGCACAGGCCAGAGTCTTAATCATTGACAATACTGATCTCAGAGGCCAGATTCTGACTCATCGACAATGCTGATTGCACAGGCTAGAATCGTGCCAATCACCAAAGCTGATCGCACAGGCCAGACTTATACCCATTGCCAATATTGCTTGCACAGGCCAGACGCATAAGCATCACCAATGCTGTTCACACAGGCAACACTCATTCCCATCGCCAATACAGAATGCACAGGGCCGAATCTTACACATCGTCAATACTGATCGCACAGGCCAGACTCTTACCCATTGCCAACGCTGATCGCACAGGGCAGAGTTTCGCCAATGTCCATACTGATCGCACAGGCCTGTTTCTTACCCATCGCCAATGCTGATCGCGCAGGTCAGAATCTTGCCCATCGTCAATAATAATTGCATAGGCCAGACTCCCTCCCATCGCCAATACTGATCGCACAGGCCATACTAATACCAATCATCAATATTGATTGCACAGGCCAGAGTTTCGCCCACCATCAATACTGATTGCACAGGCCAGATTCAGACCATTCGCCAATACTGAATGCAGCAGGCCAGACTTACCAATCGCCAATGCTGATTGCACAGGCCAGACTCTTGTCCATTGCCAAAACTGATCGCACAGGCAAGACTCTTACCCATCTCCAAACCTGATCGCACAGGCCAGACTCCCTCCCATCCCCAATACTGATCGCACAGGCCAGACTCATACCCATCATCAACATTAATCGCACAGGCCAGACTCTTAAGCATCGCCAATACTGATCACACAGGCCTGTTTCTTACCCATCGCCAATGCTGATCGCACAGACCAGAATCTTGCCCTTCGTCAATACTAATTGCACAGGCGAGACTCCCTCCCATCGCCAATACTGATCGCACAGGACATACTCATACCAATCGTCAATATTGATCGCACAGGCCAGAGCTTACGCATTGATAATACTGATCGCACAGGTAAGTGTCTTAAACATCGCCAATGCTGATCGCACAGGCTAGAATCTTGCCCATCGCTAATACTGACCGCACAGGCCAGACTCATGCCCATCGCCAATTCCGATCGCACAGACCAGGCTTGTACCCATCGCAATAGTGATCGCTTAGACCAGGCTAATAACCATCACCAATACTGACTGCACAGGCCATGCCCTTACCCATCGCCAAAACAGATCACACAGACAAGACTCATGCCTTTCGACAATACTGATCGCACAGGCCAGACTCCCTCCCGTTGCCAATACTGATCGCAGAGGCAAGACTTATACCAAGAGCCAATATTGATCGCACAGGCCACATTTTTACCCATTGCCAATACTGATCGCACAGGCCAGACATACCCATCGCCAAAGCTGATCGCACAGGCCAGACTCTTGCACCTCACCAAAACGGATCGCACAGGCCAGACTTCCTCCCATTTTTAATACTGATCGCACAGGCCAGACCCAGACCAAGCGTCAATACTGATCGCACAGGCCAGAGTCTTACTCATCGACAATGCTGATTATGTAGGCTAGAATCGTGCCCCTCACCAATTCTGATCGCACAGGCCAGTCTCTTACCCATTGCCAGTATTGATCGCACAGGCCAGTCTCTTACCCATTGCCAGTATTGATTGCACAGGCCAGATGCATATGCATCACCAATGCTGTTCACACAGGCAACACTCTGACCCATCGCCAATACAGAATGCACAGGGCCGAATCTTACACATCGCCAATACTGATCGCGCAGGCCAGATTCATACCCATCACCAATACTGAACGCGACAGGCCAGACTTACCAATCGCCAATGCTAATCCCTCAGACCAGACACTTCCCCATCTCCAACACTGATCGCAAAGGCCAGACTCCCTCCCATCCCCAATACTGATCGCACAGGGCAGAGTTTCGCCAATGTCCATACTGATCGCACAGGCCTGTTTCTTACCCATCGCCAATGCCCATCGTCAATAATAATTGCATAGGCCAGACTCCCTCCCATCGCCAATACTGATCGCACAGGCCATACTAATACCAATCATCAATATTGATCGCACAGGCCAGAGTTTCGCCCACCATCAGTACTGATTGCACAGGCCAGATTCAGACCATTCGCCAATACTGAATGCAGCAGGCCAGACTTACCAATCGCCAATGCTGATTGCACAGGCCAACACTTGTCCATTGCCAAAACTGATCGCACAGGCAAGACTCATACCCATCTCCAAACCTGATCGCACAGGCCAGACTCCCTCCCATCCCCAATACTGATCGCACAGGCCAGAGTTTCGCCCACTGTCCATACTGCTCACACAGGCCAGACTCATACCCATCATCAACATTAATCGCACAGGCCAGACTCTTAAACATCGCCAATACTGATCGCATAGGCCTGTTTCTTACCCATCGCCAACGCTGATCGCACAGACCAGAATCTTGCCCTTCGTCAATACTAATTGCACAGGTGAGACTCCCTCCCATCGCCAATACTGATCGCACAGGACATACTCATACCAATTGTCAATATTGATGGCACAGGTCAGAGCTTACGCCTTGATAATACTGATCGTTCAGGCAAGAGTCTGAAACATCGCCAATGCTGATCGCACAGGCCAGAATCTTGCCCATCACCAATACTGATCGCACAGGCCAGACTCCCTCCCATCCCCAAAACTGATTGCATAGGTCAGAATTTCGCCCACCATCAATACTGATCGCACAGGCCAGATTTATACCCATCGCCAATACTGAACGCGACAGGCCAGACTTACCAATCGCCAATGCTAATCCCACAGGCCAGATTCTTAACAATCTCCAACACTGATCGCACAGGCCAGGCCCTTACCCATCGCCAATACTGATCACACAGGCCACAGTTTCACCCACCGTCAATACTGATCGCACTGGCCAGACAGCCATCGCAAATATTGATTGCCCATGCCAGACCCATAAGCATCGCCAATGCTGATCACACAAGCAACACTCTTAAACATCGCCAATACAGAATGTACAGGCCTGAATCTTACCCATCGCCAATACTGATCGCACAGGCCAGAGTTTCACACCGTCAATATTGATCGCACAAGCCATACTCATAACCATCATCAACATTGATCGCACAGGCCAGACTCTTACGCATCGACAATGCTGATCGCACAGGCTAGAATGATGCCCATCGACAATGCTAATCGCACAGGCCAGAGTCCTACCCATCGACAATGCTGATCACACAGGCTACAATCATGCCCATTGGCAATACTGATCTCACAGACCAGGCTCATATCCATTGCCAATACTGATCGCACAGAACAGGCTGGTACCCACCAGATTCTTACCCATCGCAAATACTGATTGACAGGCCAGACATACCCATAGCCAATGCTGATCGCAAAGGCCAGACTCTTGCTCATCGCCAATACTGATCGCAGAGGCCAGACTCCCTGCCATTGCCAATACTGATTGCACAAGCCAGACTCATACCAATCACCAATATTGATCGCACAGGCCAGACTCTTAGGCATCGCCAATACTGATCGCACAGGTCAGAGTCTTACCCATCGCCAATACAGATTGGGCAGACCAGGCTTGTACTCATCACCAATACTGATCGCAGAGACCAGGCTCGTACCCATCGCCCATACTGATCGCACAGGCCAGCCTCTTACCAATCGCCAGTACAGATTGCACAGACCATGCTCGTATCCATGGTCAATACTGATCGCACTGGCAAGGTTCTCACCCATCGCCAATACTAATCGCACAGGTCAAACTCTTCCCATCGCAAATGCTGATTGCAAAGGCCAGTCTTAACGTCAATACAGATCTCACATGCCAGACTCTTACTCATCGCCAATAAAGATCGCACAGGCCAGACTCTCGCACATTGCCAATACTAATCGATCAAGCCAGACTCTCATCGATCACCAATACTGATCGCACAGGCCAGATGTTTACCCATTGTCAATACTGATCACATGGGCCAGGCGCATATCTATCTCCATTACTGATCGCATAGACCAGGCTGTTACACATCGCCAATACTGATTGCACAGGCCACACTCTTACCCATCTCCGATAATTATCGCACAGGCCAGACTCTTGCCCATTGCCAAAACTGATCGCACAGGCCAGACTTTCACCCATCTCCAATAATGATTGCCCAGGTCAGACTCCCTCCCATTGTCAATAATGATCGCACAGGCCAGACCCAGACCAAGCGCCAATATTGGTAGCACAGTCCTGACTCTTACGCATCGCCAATACTGATCGCACAGGCCAGAGTCTTACTCATCGACAATGCTGATTGCACAGGCTAGAATCGTGCCCATCACCAATACTGATCGCACAGGCCAGACGCTTACCCATTGCCAATACTGATCACATGTGCCAGGTGCATATCCATCTCCATTATTGATCGCACAGGCCACACTCTTACCCATCTCCGATACTGATCGCACAGGCCAGACGCCGTCCCGTTGCCAATACTGATCGCATAGGCAAGACGCATACCAAGAGCCAATATTGATCACATAGGCCAGATTCTTACCCATCGCCAATACTGATCACACAGGCCAGACTTACCCATCGCCAATGCTTATGGCACAGGCCAGACTCTTGCCCATCGGCAAAACGGATCGCACAGGCCAGACTTTCACCCATCTCCAATACTGATTGCCCAGGCCAGACTCCCTCCCATCGTCAATACTGATCGCAAAGGCCAGACCCAGACCAAGCGCCAATAGTGATAGCACGGTCCTGACTCTTACGCATCGCCAATACTGATCGCACAGGCCAGAGTCTTACTCATCGACAATGCTGATTGCACAGGCTAGAATCGTGCCCATCAGTAATGCTGATCGCAAAGGCCAGACTCTTAACCATCGCCAATATTTATTGCACAGGCCAGACACATAAGAATCGCCAATGCTGATCACACAGGCAACACTCTTACCTATCACCAATACAGAATGCACAGGGCCGAATAATACACATCGCCAATACTGATCGCAGAGGCCAGATTCATACCCATCGGCAA